>JAZGTH010000068.1:2173750-3485000 GCA_036877525.1 Chromobotia macracanthus | reverse complement strand
CTGCAGCTGGGGGGGACCGGGCTGGGCCATCTGTTCTGAGTTATTGAAGTTCCAGTGGTCTATCAGAGCCCCAGTATGGGAGTTAGTGTCCTGGGGGCTGGGGGTGTGATGTCTGGAGGAAGTCTGGGAGTGGAAAGGATCCTCCTTGTCATCCTCATCCAGAGCCGAGGTTCTGCCAGGGTTGTAGGTGATGTCTGGAGAGTCAGGGGATCCCAGAGCAGTTGCAGGCTCAGCTAAGGTGCTGTGCTTCACTGAGTTGAGGCTGTGCGCTCTGACCCTGGACCAGCTAGTGGAACGAAAGCTCTCAGCCTCAAGCCAGAAGCGGACAAGGTGCTCAGCCGAGCGGGTCTCCATATACTGTGTGAAGTACGGCAAGGCCACATTATCCCGCAAAATCTGATCTACGGTTTTAGAAAGCCGAGAGCGAGTCTCTTGAACCTGGTAGTTGACACTGGAACGACCTGAAAAACAAACATAATTTGAATATAAATTTAATTCCTTACATTTTTGGAAACAGTGTTAAACAATTCTTAGTAAAATCAACTTGCCATTCCATTAAATCACAACTGGATGTGCACCTGTGTTGTACTGCACCTCCCCACTGAGATTTTGGCTCCCCTGATTCTGACTATGGGACTATTAGCAAGCTGCAGAATGCTCACCCCAGACATCACACACACAAAGAACTATAACACTATGCACACACACACACACACAGTACTCAATGATATTCAACTTTCTGGCACACATCTGGTATTTTTGCACACATCTCCATATTACATTACATTGTGTTTTTGCACATCTCCTCACAAATGCTGCTGATACTGCTGCTAATGGTCAAATGTTTACAACCAAGTATCCTCACTTACACTCTGTATATATGTATACTGGTCAGCGGAGCTCTCTGTGCTCTACTGTATTGTAATGTAGTGTTTTTATAGTGTACTGCATGTTCTGTAGTGTTTGTTTTGCACTAGTCGCTCATCTTTGCACTGTCTGTACATGTCTTCACTTTGTGATTTCTTTGTGATGTCTGCACTGTCTGCACAAGTTGCACTCATGCACAAAAATTGCTTAATTCAAACCCATAATTTCTCATCTTACCAAATCACACTCAGTCTCAGCTGTAATACACAGCAGCAGTTCTGTGTAGCAGAGATTTGACATTAGAACCACTGTCCATATGGAAGTCACCCTGCAGCATTTTCTCAGGATTTATGCTGCAACACTGGTTTGTCAACACATTTGTTCTAATGTTTCATTTCTTAAACTGTCATTGTGATAGAGGGCATTAAACAAAGCAAAGACATTCTTTCGGAGGGTTGAAATGATTGTGTTCTGGATGACATTTACACCAAGCATGAAGGCCAAACCCATTAAAACAATGATTCTCAACCAGTGGGCCGCTGGTGGGCCACACAGGAAGTGGCAGACTACTGCCAAATTGTTAGCATTTTTATTTTTCAACTGACAGTTTTTGTTATCTTCACATCTAATTGTTCACATCTAATTATTCAAATTAATATGAATAAAAACACTGTCATGATGCATCGTGAGTCCACCGAGACAAAGTCCTTTTACGTCTAAATATTACA
Source organism: Chromobotia macracanthus (assembly GCA_036877525.1). Lineage (NCBI taxonomy): Eukaryota > Metazoa > Chordata > Actinopteri > Cypriniformes > Botiidae > Chromobotia > Chromobotia macracanthus. The sequence continues at coordinate 3,483,405 of JAZGTH010000068.1, read as the reverse complement.
ACACTAATCACAACGTCAGATAGACTTCCAAAATTTTGGATGTGCGGGAAGGTGTTGAACATGTCCAGTTTTTCTCTGGCTGAATTGTAATAACATAACATTTGTGTAATGTTTTAGGTTTAATATGCAAAATTATTTTAAACATTACTGCTGTTGAACAGAGAGATGGTTGTGTGTCTGACCTACTATGTTATTGTTACAGACATGTTAGCCTGGATATGTGGATGTGTTGTGTTCTGTTTCTGATTTATTTCATGCATTTTTTTTTATTGTCTGAAAAATAACCATTATTCCAAGAGAGAATAATTCTCAATTTTGGATGCCGTGTTCCCCCTTGTATGTTTCCCCTTGTGTGTCTGACCCAGTCATTGGTCTGACCTGCCCTGTTATTGCTTCAGGAATAAATAATGACTGAGTAAACCTGCATTTTCTCGACTATTTAAGGCCATTTTTCATCTGTATAACTGACTTGACTAAATCTGATTTAAACAGATTTACAACCCAGTGTATAAATGTACGTTTTAAATTTTCTGTCTTCATACTTTCATATTTGGAAAGGTGGTGCTCTGAAGTTTTAAACAATCATTGGTGGGCTAAGTGTTAAAAAAAAAGGTTGGGAACCACTGCACTACATTATAGGTTTGACTCCACATGACAGTGTCAAAACCTTAAAGGATATGTATGAAATGACAGTCAGCATAACAAAAGTAGGCCTGTTTTTGTGCTAATAAAATTTTTGGCATTGTAACATTACTCTGATAACAATTAAGTACCTAAATCTCATTACTGCAATGAGTCCAGACATTTTAACTTAGTATTTTCAGGCCATGGTTTCCATATAAAATTTCTAACAGGATTTGAGAACAGTGGGTTTTAAATTTCAATAACTTTTCCAAATTACACACAATCACACCTCAAATGTGAATTATTTTAAACCTGTTGTGTGCTAACAGCTGCCAAAATTAGGCCTACAGGGCCACTGAAAATCTGGCCAAGATGCATGAACACGTAAAAACATGATGAGAAATGCAACAATAGATACAGACAAACAACAAGTAATTAAATACATAACGTGGTCAAAATACAAACGTGACCAAAAATTCAGTTTATATTTGCATTTCTTACTTGCACACACATTATGAAATGAATGAATAAATATCAAATATATCAAATATCAATAAATATAATACTTCACTATAATGCATATTTGTGTTTCCATTTGCCCTTGTAGCAGCGATAGACCTTCTGCATACTGGCTGAATAACAGAGAGTGTTTCCTGTTTTCAGACACCCTGCGTCCTCACATGCATACATTTCACTGTGCACTCAATGAGACACTAACCCAACATCTCACATAGTCAAGTGCAGATGTGCTTGTTATCCATAGTTTAATGAGAGTTATTCTAAGGTCATGTTCTTTCCACATCATAACAGTGTGTGTCAAAGCAAGATCTTTGTTTCAAATACAGTTTGCATAAAATCACTATTGCATTTACTAACAGACAGAACTACATAGTTTGTTCTATACAGTTTAAAACAGTGCCACAGTGGAAAAATATTAACAGTACTAAAACAGGCACTGTACATTTTTTCTATATTAATACTGTGGGTTCTTTTTTTTAATTTTGGTTCAAATAACCAAAGGTTCAGCCTAACAGTAGACATATTCGTCATGTTGGAGTGGAGGAGTGTGTCTGTAAAGGTTTTACAGACAGCTATTAAAAGGTTAAGAGATTACAGCACTGCACAAACAAATACAGCATGCTTCAAAAGCCATTTCAGTAAGTCTCCAGAAACCTCCCACCCATCTCCAAAACCACTAGTTATTGTGACAATTCCAGGGACACACACATCATATTTAGCCATCTGAGTTAGCATACTTGAGCTTAACATGCTCAGCACAAAGTCATAGCACATAGCAGATCAAAAAACAAAACAAAAATCTGTTCATCTTGATACAAGGACACTAGCTGCTTTAAAGGCAGAACACCATCAAAACACATACAGGTCATTTTGGGAAATGTTACTATATATTTTTAACCGGCGTATGAATCCATGATTTATATACCTAGGTCTCCAAAGTGTGCTGCCTCCATGTGGCTGGGCTGTTTCTTGAGGATGGCAGTGCGGCCACGGGCAAAGGAGTCCATGTTGGCTGAGATAGCATTAATAGCCACATGGCTAGGCCCCGCAGCCTCAAAAACAGCATGATGATAACGGCCACCGACAGAGGGAGAGTGGGGTGACACTGTGGCTGTAGAGAAGAAAACAGAAAATTAGTACAGGGACAGAATATGGCATTTAACTATATATTCATGTATTAGTCTATGTAGCGACCCCTTTTAACCACAGTGATGGGGTCAGTTTTGCCTACAGTCACCAAACTTGGTGCATGTATTTATTCATGTCAATGAATCAATTATAGACGGAAATATTTTTTTTCTCAATTATAGACGGAAATATTTTTTTTCTCAATTATTTTCGGAAATAAATGCATGCATCGTTTTCTAAGAGAATTACCAGTTTGCGATGTTAGTGCTTGAGCACATCATCACTGCTTGCAGCTATATTTATTAATTTATTTTTATATTTTTTCAAGGTTTTGGGGGTTTTGGGCCCCTTAACATGCTCAAAAACTCTTGAAACTTGGCACACACATCAGGTTTGTTGGCTATTTGCCTGGGAAAGGTTGACACATGGGCGGGCAGGGGGACTCGGTAGCACTCCCGGTACAGGGCACGAAAACAGTGTACATATGCATGGACATCTGCCACTTAACATCATACTAAGCAAACCCCCATACAACGGTAGATCTACAATATTAGCCTAATATCAGTTCACACAAAAGCTTATCGCTGTGTTAGTTGTAGTGGATGATTTACTATCCTCACATGGCAAAGGTTCTTTAGAAGAAACACTTACGAGCTAATAAACCCAGACATACACTAAACTGGCTAGCTGTTCGGTTATGTCTATACACTTGCAAAGTATTTTGGTTTCATAACCTCAGACCTTTCAATTCGGAAAGGCAAAACATCCATTTCGATGTATGTGCAAATGCATTTTCTATAATTAAAGTGACAGTGACACAGTTAAGCAGCACAGTGCCCTCACCTTTGCTGGCTTTGGGATCTGCTGGTCGCTCGGGTTCCTTTCCTTTAGCTGTGAGTGAAAGAACATTAATAATATAATTTACAAGCTACAAAAATCATTAAGCCGATCATTTCATCTGGGGTCTCTCCGTCTTCTTTTAAAATCCACAAATGAAGAAAAAATGCAATAACACAAACACACAAGTTACTGAAACAAAATGACTTATAGACTGTGAGGTCACAGGCCTTTATTGTGCAGAGAGGTTTTGGGAAAGATGGGTCACAGTTAAGGAAAAAAACTACAAGCTTATTTTTAATGATTTATTTAAAAAAATATATATTATTTAAAGCAGGGATGGATTAATAGACAGCCTGAATGTTGATGGACAATCCTTTCATTTTATCACATCACATATAAAATGAGAAACAGCACTCTTGTCAAAAAAAGTCATTAAGGAAAGCTAATGGAAACCGAATTTGGAATTAATCCAAAATAGGTTAAATAAAAATCCCATAGAGATGAACACTGAATACTGGACAGGAATTCAGATTAATTCTCGTTTGATCCTATTTGCATTGGGTTCAGATTATGATAAAATCGCAACATCTAATTTTCGATATGAGTTTTAACTGTCAGGTGTTTTGCTGTCTAGTTTATTTTAGGAATCTAATTTACTTCAGTAAAATACTGTAATAGTAAAAACTTAAGATGAGGTTTATTTAAATCTCATACATCTGACTGAAGTATTTAAACGTGCATTTGACGCATCGGATCTCTTTTCCGATTCACATCCACGCACAAGTGGAAATGCATCACCATGACCATGAAAGAAACGCTTTGGATTCACACATTTATGCGGACAGCATCGGTCCGAAAGCCCGAAGCGTCCGGCGATCGTCTCATCTCTGAGCTCGGCACTTCCTTACCTTTCCGCCTGAAGAACGACATGATGAATCCGGGGCTGTGAACGCTTGCTCAGCTTACAGACTGCATCCCGCGGGCTCCCGTTTCCCTTCATTCATAACGACCGATCATAAACGTCCGAGTTCACTGACTAAACCGACACATTTCCCGTCCCGTCTCAACCAGCGCGGCCGCCATGTTGTCAATACACGCCTCACTTCCGGTGTCTGCGGCACTGCCGCGGGAATTATGGGTAAAGATCCGACACAAGAAAAGCCTTCGTTCCCCTGCACGATTTTTCTTGGGGTGCTTCTCCGACGTTGTTTTCTGCTTTTCTTGAGATGTTGAAGGACATCTCAGTTTTCTAATTGCACTTTGAGGAGGCAAGGAACTATGAGGAACTATGAGGAACTAAGTTAACATGTTTAGTAAACAGTAGTCGTTTAAAGAATGAAATGAGTCGACAACTATTAAGAACTAAGTTGAAACACTATATGATAAAAATATAAAAGCTACCCACCAGTGACAGAAAAGGGTTTATCTTAGTATTTTGTGTTCCCATTATAGGTGGTGTCACAGCACCACAGCCATACAATCACAGAACAAACTGTGCCCGACCCTCGGGTAATTACAGAAAAACCAAAAAAACTTGATATTATTTTGATATATGGAGACGTTTTCATAAAAAAACACTTTGTATCTAATTGACTTAGTCAAGACCGTCAAGCTTTGGCGTCTTCTTTAAGAAGGTGGTAGGCTACTAAAAAAACCCCAAAACCCTCCAACTTCTCAATGAGATGGCTGGCCAAAGCAAACTCTCCATCATCCAACATGCCTGGATGAGTCCCTAACTGACAGCTTCCAGATTCAGACTGAACTAGGTAGTTGGGTTGTGATCATCCAGTCCTTCACTTTTGTCCCTCTGAGCTTGCCTTCATATGGGGAAATGATCTCATCATACTTTTATTAATCTTTTGATACCACCCATTTTTCATCTGCTAAAACATGAACCTAGAAAAGGTCCTCCTTGCATCACAAGCTGGTCAATGTCCTTCTGCTCCTCTTGACGTAGAAGAGGCATCAGTGTTTAGGAGCTCATCCAAACCAGCTAATAGTTTATATTTAAAGGCATAAGGCCTTTAAACTTGGTGAAGTCATGACTCATGAGTCTCTCCTGTGTGCAAATATGTGTGAAGGAAAATGGGCATTAGGCATATATAATATAACTCTTTTATCTTACTCTCATGCTCTTTGCTTTAATAAAGTGTTATAAAAGTACCATACTTGATGACAATATCTGAACAGTAAAGCACCTGATCTCCCCTCTTCTTCTAAAGGCATCTCTTCTTTTAGAGAGATAATGATGTAAGTGTGCGCCTGTGGGTAAAGAAAGGAAATAAGCCACATCAATGTTTAGCAGGACAAAACAGTAGTTCAGTGTAATTACAACAACTACATTATAGTTTTTTTGTCTTCAAAAAGATATATTTTACCCATTGTTTTGTTTGCTTCCATTCTCAAGACAATCATACACACAAGTGAAACCATGTAGGTACATCACACTTTGTTTAGTGGTTATATTGTCATTTGGCTATTATTTTAAGTCAAATAAAGAAATTGGGCTGAGTAAGATCACCTCTATAAAATGGCACTTAATATCCTTTAGTGAGTATAAATTTATAATTTAGTTTATATGGCGGGGAGAGTTGCTACACCCGAATTCAAGATAAATCATCACTCTTTAAGTAAACTATATCCTGGAAAAGGGGTAATCCTCACCCTCATAAACCGTGCCCAATTTACCAGATCATTAAGCTTTCTCAATGCAGAATTTCACGTCAGGTTCTGAATATCTGTAAAATGATCCCCCTACTTCTGCTTAAAAAGTCTTCAAATGTTCATCATACGCATTAGGGAGGACCAGAAAGACCCAATTAAAATCCTGAGAAACTCTGGAGTGCAAAACACTCTCCCAAGTGACCACATGATGGCACCATGCTGGAATCCACCATGTCAGCTTATTTAAGAACCACTCTAAGCTTTTCCCCAAGCATCACAATGCAATTATAATGCGTGAGAATTCATCAGAGATCTTCAGTTTATGTGCATCACACAAGAGGATGATGCGGTCTTCATGCTCCGCAAACCAGCAAATAACCACTGGAAAGTCATACCCTAAAATGAGAGAGAGAGAGATGAGGAAATGTACAGATGTCAGACCAGTATATAAATGCTGATTTGAGACTTCACCCTGTCAATAATGTGTGTAAGCCTTGTTTTGCCCTGGCAAAATTACACTATTGATTACCTGTGTACCGTTTGGAGTGTTTATCTCGTCTTGATTGTTTGCTGCCAGCCTATGACCCCTTGCCTGTTTAACATTTACACTATTGCCCTTCCTCTGATATGCCTGTTTACTGTTGATTTACCCTGCCTGTTTGACAACACCAATAAAACGCTACAGATGGATCCTTGTGTGATGCATTCATCATTACACCCCCACACCCAAAATTCTCAGTAGTCCACTAAAGAAAAAATACCATGTAACTATAATGCAAATTTAAATGTACATTTGTAAAATACAATACTTTTTTGTTTAAAAGTAGGATGTGATTACTATTCATCTGATAAAAGTGGTCTTGCCTGTTGAACAAACACAGCATCAGTATATTTATTACTGAAGTCTGCATCTTCAAGGTTTGTTGAGTTGAAGTCAGAAAAGCCATAGTTGTTCTACAGTGAGAGCATTTTTTGCCGGTGCATTGTCTTTGGCGCTTCTATCACAATCTGAACATCCTTCCGACATTTACCACCCCTGTTCTAAATGTCCGTCCCAGCCATTATACCTCTGCTGGGATCTGTGCAGAGTTCTCCTACTTAGATATACATTATAGGAAGTATAAAGTTTAATTTCCTCTGCAAAGGAAGAACCCAGTTGCAACAGCTTAAACAAAAATACACTTTATTTAAACAACGTAAACGCCCAAGACGGGGCAGAACATGAACCAAAACAGACTAGATTTAAAAATACCATTGCGCTTAAAAGTCAAGACACAAAACAAACTTCTTAACATCTCAGAAAACAAATAACAGACCAGGAATGAGAAACAATATGGCAAACACAAGGGCATTAAATAGGAAAGCAAACAAGGCAGGTAACGAAGGCAGGCAGGTGAGGGGAATTAACTAATGATGGGGATGATGAGGAAACAAGAGGGCTGGGTCAAGACCCGAGATCGGAGAGCACATAGCACCAAGTAAACAAACAATGGGCATGTGCTTCCACAGATCACAAAGACACAGAGCATAGTCTACATCCTGACTCCAAGAAACGAACCAAAACTAGGATTGAGTCAGGATCCAAACATCACCCTCTGTCAGGGACTGACAATTATCAGTCAGAATGTCATGTACCTCTATTCACTTAATCTGCTGTAGAGCAAACAGATGTTCTCCTAATTGTTACCCCACGAACATCTGAAGAATAGAGGGGAGTGGGCCACTGCTCCTCATGGTTCCCTGATGGGGAAAAGGTGGAGTGCCACTAGGGTGGAGATGTGAAACGTACAGAAAAAGTGTTAAAACGTGTCTGAAACTCAGAAACGTGCTGAAACATATGTGCTTAATGTGACCCCCAAACCCAAGAATAAAACATGAAACTGAGAAAAAAAGAGGGATTACTTTGTTTTATATTATAACAGAGATGTAACACACATCTTTTGTAAATATAGTCATTAAAGACACCTAATATAAAGTGATGATGATATAGTTTTAAAAAAAAAACTTTTATAAGTATTGTACTACACAGTACAATAGTTTATGGTTTTTTGCTGTTTATGATGGTTTCCATTAAGTCAAAATTTGCATAGCAAAATGTTTCTCCTTTTATGAAGTTACTCTTGCTTTTATATACACATATTGAATTGCCTCTATAGTGGCGACAGAAGGCAAATTATACGTAATAAATATGAAATATTACATATAACCTCATTCACAATTATCAAGCACAACGTGAACTCCTGTAATTAACATGATCTGTCACGTGGGCCTTTATTCAGTATTTAGACCAGGTCTATAATCTGAGATTAACCAATTACAGTTTTAGTTACAATATTAGATTGTAACTCAAAATACATAGATATATACATATATAGTACAGTAATAGATATATACATATAAATATACATATACAGTAATAGATATATACATATAAATATACATATATAGTACAGTAATAGATATATACATATAAATATACATACATAGTACAGTAATAGATATATACATATAAATATACATATATAGTACAGTAATAGATATATACATATAAATATACATATATAGTACAGTAATAGATATATACATATAAATATACATATATAGTACAGTAATAGATATATACAAAAAATATACATATATAGTACAGTAATAGATATATAAATAAAAAAAAATACAGTAATAAAGATATATACATATAAATATACATATAAGTACAGTAATAGATATATAATATAAAAATAAGTACAGTAATAGATATATACATAAAAACAATATACAATAGCACAGTAATAGATATATACATATAAATATACATACATAGCACAGTAATAGATATATACATATAAATATACATATACAGTACAGTAATAGATATATACATATAAATATACATACATAGTACAGTAATAGATATAATATAAAAAGCACAGAGTATAAAAATAAAGAAAAAGGAAAATATATACATATAAATATACATATACAGTACAGTAATAGATATATACATATAAATATACATATACAGTACAGTAATAGATATATACATATAAATATACATACATAGCACAGTAATAGATATATACATATAAATATACATAATAGCCATAATAGATATATAATATAAAAAATATATAGTACAGTAATATATATAACATATAAATATACATATAAGTACAGTAATATATATATACATATAAATATACATACATAGCACAGTAATAGATATATACATATAAATATACATACATAGCACAGTAATAGCTATATACATATAAATATACATATATAGTACAGTAATAGATATATACATATAAATATACATATACAGTACAGTAATAGATATATACATATAAATATACATATACAGTACAGTAATAGATATATACATATAAATATACATACATAGCACAGTAATAGATATATACATATAAATATAATATACAGTACAGTAATATAATATACATATAAATATAAAATAGCACAGTAATAGATATATACATATAAATATAATATACAGTACAGTAATAGATATATAATATAAATATACATATAAGAGTAGATAATAAAGTAAAAAATGATATATATAATATAAATATACATATATAGTACAGTAATAGATATATACATATAAATATACATATACAGTACAGTAATAGATAAAGACAATCAAATATTTTTCACACTATGCTTATTTTCCAATCTCTGTATTACTGCTCACACACCCTTAACCAAATCTTTGCAGTCAGGCCATGTCACGTAGCTCAGATGACAGACCCAAAGTCTCACATGTCTCACATATGTCTCACGTATGTCTCAAACGATAAAACAATGCTCTTGATGTTCCCAGCTCATCATTACCTTCATCACTTTTCGGTCAGTAAACCGAGTATATGAATGAACGAGTCGCTTCCGGGAATCGATTCATGTCAGCTGAACTCTCCCGCGCAAACAGCATTCAAACAATCAGACCCGTGACGAAACAATCAGACCCGTGACGAAACAATCAGACCCGTGACGAAATCATCAGACCCGTGACGGGACACGTAAACAGCGTGTTGAAACGTAAATGTTTATTTATATCTGTAAAGTAATGGCTCTGTGTACGTATATCGGACTACAATCCGAGCTTTACGTGAACGGAGATGCGTGACGTGACGAAGTTCAGGATGTTGACTTCACAATACTGTTTATCTTGTTAACCTTGATTTCACTATACAGAAATTCATCTTTAAACTAAGCTAGATTGTGAAGTCTTTTGTTTGTTAACTGTATAATTGTGAAGTCTTTCGATGTTTTGAACGGATTGTGTTGTTACACATAAAGCAATGTTTTATAATAACTATTGCGTTCGTCACTTGTATAACAGGGATCCCTCAGAGCTGGATATGGAAGATCTGTTAGATGAAACCAAAAACATGTCCGGTGATGCCTACATCATATCACCGGATCCAGGCCTGCCAACCACAGAGCCAGACTTGGTGTGGGTAGACCCCAAGTCTGATCCACGTAAGTGGAGTAATCATACACATGTGGTGAGCTTGCATGGTTGTGCTGTACATTGTGTTAGTCTGAATGCCAAAACTAAAATGAACTTTCATTGTAATACCAGAAAGCAAAACGAGCCCCACATCTTTCCCGGTGACAGCCTCTGTTCACCCTAATGTTGAGGACTTCTTGACACCTCTGAGCTCAAGAAAGAGTACAGAAGTCTCTGTGAACAAATGCCACATTTGCTGGAAAGAGTTTAGGACCACTGGTGCACTTAATACACACCTCTCGATCCATCGACAGAACAAGCTTCACACATGCGGTATCTGTCAGCGAATGTTTAAACAACATCAGCTGTGAGTATCACTTGTGTTGTCCTGTCAGTGATTCAGCCTGATTCATTATATGGAGATATATGGATGCAATACGACTTGTCTCTTTATGCAATTGTGCTATAGAAGGACACCCCACATCCAGACTCTAATCCAACCCAGTAAACCAAAAGCATGATTTTCTAAGTCATCTTTTAAAAGTATATATAAGAACATCAACTAATATTACATAAATATTACAGTTTATTGTGAATTCCTAAGACGTGATGAAAATAGTTTTGTATGTTTTATGTATCTTCTCCATATACCCCCTAGGTAAATTGTGGTGTTTTATCTTCTGATTAATCTTTATAAAAGAACATATGATCGTTTGGACTTTTAAGGAATATGAGTGTCACCACATTTATACATTAACGTTAATACTGTAACATTGATACATCATTATTTTATAAACAGCAAAATAAAAATTGTGGAATTGTGTATTGTGTAACCAAAGTCTAATATAATAACATCATTTATAAAATGTTTTAACAGTGTATTACCTTTTTGTTTCTCTATAGCACATCCCACATGTTGACCCATCAGAGCAAGAAGACTTATTTTTGTACTTATTCTGGATGCCACAAAACCTACAATGACCGAGACTCCCTAAAACATCACTGTACCTTGCGACATAGAGGTCTCACGAGGTCTCCTTCCATTGAGCGTCCAGACTCACACTGGGAACCAGCCGATAGTCATGCATTCTCAAAGCGACAATCAAGCATTACAGATTTGCGTGATCTCTTAATCTCCCAACGAAAGCAGGTTTCATCTCATGTGCCAAAAGGTTCTAGTAAAGAAGATAATACATATCCCTCTCAGGTAAAACCTTCAAAAAGGCATTATGAAAGCTGGACTTTGGCAACAGCTAGTAAGTTTTATGAGGTCAAAGAAAGAACGGAAATGCGAACCTACACCAACTGGTCCTCATCAGTACACCGTAATGTTGAAGAAATTCCAGTTTCACAGAAGGATGAGACAACCTCAATAAACGCTAGTGGTTTGGAAAGCAGTCTTGATTTCCCTGACTCTTACTCCAGAGAGATGCTGTCTTTTCAACCTAGCAAAGTGGAAGCTACCTCCAGTGTGAGTTGCCCAATGAGGACATCTGCTGCATTTGATTCTACCTGTTCCAAGAAGCATTGTCCCGTCCTGCTGAAACACAATGTTAAACCTCAGAGCAGATTAAAGCGATGGAGCTTGACTTCAAAGTCTAACCCTTCTGCTTTATTATGTCCTGAACCAAAGAGTGATTTTGGAAGTGCCCTTCCTGACCCTGTAATTCCTACCCCTCCTCCTGCACTTTTGCCAAAAAGCAGGAGGAGGAAATACAACTTTCAGGACTCGGGGGAAGTTCTGTTGGATTCTCCTGCCCCTCCTCCAGAATATTCTCCTTCAGTTGTTACTCAGCCCAGTCATAAACGTTCACGAACACTCTCTTCCTTCCTTGTCTCACCTAGTCAGGTAGCACTGGCATCCTTCAGCACATCCCCAGGCAACAAGTCCTCCACACAGGTACAAAATAGTCATACTTGTGTACATTTTTCATACACTGGTCAGCTTTGAATGGGATATTTTAATATTTTCCTTTTGTTATGCAGGAGTTTCCTATGAAACCTACAGGACAGGAACAAAACTTTTGCAGCAGGTTTGAAAATAGAGTAATATCAATATTTATCCTTCATGCAAACCAGACCACCTAAAATTCTACATTTACACATTATCTTCAAAGCAACCTATGAGGTACACTTGCTTTAAGAAATTATTAGAGACCCAAAGGAACAAAAATTGTCATGATTTTCTCTAATGCCATTCCAAACCATATAACTTTGCTTCTTTTGTGAAATATTAAAAGTAAAGTTTTTAAGAACATTCACATTGCTCTTTTCCATGCAATGAAAGCATATAGTGCTCAGTGGTTGTCGTTTTCCAAAAAAGAGCTCAAAAAAGCTAAACAGGAATTATATTCACAGAAACAAAGTTATAATAGAAACAGAAGGTTTCTAAAAGAAAATGGGTTTGGAACAATGTGGGGTGAGAAAATGATGGTCATTGGGCTGAAGAATTCCTCTAAAGTGCTAACTCTAAAGTGCTGTGTGTGTGTCTGTGTGTGTATGTGTGTGTGATCTATGCAGTTACTTTCAGCTAATTTACTCTGATTTATTTCCACATAGAACATACACCAGACATCCACCTGTATGCAGAGCTCGGTCGCAGTCCTCGTGTTCTCAAGGACCTCATTGTTCCTGGGAAAAAGAGGAGGAATCTTCCCCACAACCATGTTCCTCAACACTGGTGGTGACATTAAGATCTGTTATGTATGAGCTGTCTAGTTAAGGAAAGATAAAACAAAGTGTCTTTTTTCTGTTGTAGGATGATGGACAAAAGAGGGCTTCGGGACATAAGCACATGTCCAGAGGAAAGAGTCTCTCCCCACTGATCATTCCTGTGTCTGTTCCAGTCTCACCAGTAAAGACTTTAGAATCCACACATCCAGTAATGTCTCAGTATTCAAAGAAAGTTATCAATATACAGTGAATATCCAAAGACTAGGCGCACAGTCATGCTTACTCAAATGAGTAATCCTGTAGTGCAGTTGGTAGGGCATTACATTAGCAGCACAAAGGTTGCAGGGTCGAATCCTACAGAATACACATACTTATAAAAAATGTATAGCTTGAATGCTCTGTAAGTCACTTTGGATAAAAGTGTTTGCCAAATGCATAAATGTAAAGGTAAAAATGTAGTAAAGTAAAATTCTTCTCTAGGGAGAGAGGACACAGAGTCTAAAAGGTCTGTCTAAAAGGTCTCGTCACCTTAACCCTTTGACCATCTCCAGTTCAGTTCCATCCTGCCCTTCCTCCCTGAAAAGCTCTTGTGATCAAGAAACCCAGAACTTGCCTAGAAGATGTGGCACTGGGGGTCACCCCAGCCAGCTGCGCTTGCCCAACCATCTGACCCCAAGATTTCATCCACCACCCTACACTCCACCACCTATGCTGAGCCCTCACCATCCTGGAACTAAACTGTACTTTAACAACCTGCTTCAGTATCAGCTTCAGTACCCAGCTTCATCCCTCTGCTACAATGCCACCCTTGGTAAACACTAGAGCCATCATCTAAGTTTTAAGTGTATTTTCTATGAGAACAAGGCAACACCAGTTTAATTAACTGCTAAACAATTACCTTAGTAAGACTAGTTTTTACACTTGTAAAAAATAAAAAATGTCAAAATCATGTATAATTTTGACTCTTAACAGATGATGTCTCCCTAACAACTGACAACACAATAAAGCCGTGAGTCACTCCACACCAGTTCTGAAATTCAGGGTTTTTTTTATCTAGCACAATTAAGATATAAAATCTTCATCGTCCTTTGGCTTACAGGGAAACTGCGTGGCTGACCTAGATATAGAACTCTGTAAAACTAAATATATGTTCAGTTGGTCTTATTTCTCTGTATTTCTTTTCTGTCCTGTGTCCTTCAGGAGGATTAATGTGGGTTCACGTTTTCAGGCAGAAATCCCTCCACTCCGTGACACACTGTACTTGTTGTATGAAGAACACCCTGCTCAGCTCGTCTGGGCCCCTTGGAAAGATCTCACTACCAACAGAAAGACACAGAAAAAGAGTAGAAACACCAACACTCACTCATGAGCTAAATTTCCCGGGTTCTTTTAAAACTGTAACAATAACCAATTCACTGTTTAAATCACTGTTTGCTGTAACTAAATGTTTTGCAGAATGTCAGAGTTCTACAAACTAATATTTAGATATTTTGAAGGAATACATAAAATTGTGATCTCTTGTCCTAGCATATCCACAAGTTGCACATCTTTAAACTTGGCATATGCAGACACGTTAAGCCAGATTCATGAATGATGTCAGATGACATTATACAACCCCAAATCAGAAAAAGTTGGGACAGTATGGAAAACACAAATAAAAAAAGTAGTGATTTTGAGTAGTGAATTTGAATTTACTTTGACTTGTATTTCATTGCAGACAATACAACAGCACATTATTTAATGTGTTCATGATTTTTGTTTTTCTTCCAAAAAAAACCAAAATTCCTATTTTGGTTCTTGCAACACATTTCAAAAAAAGTTGGAACAGTAAAGCATGCCACTTTGTAATGTTGCCATTCCTTTTCACAACACTTAAAAGACGTTTAGGGACTGAAGACACCAAGTGAAGAAGTGTTTCAGGTGTAATTTTGTCCCATTCTTGCTGCAAACAAGTCTTAAGGTGGGCAACAGTACGGGGTCTTCGTTGTCACATTTTGCGCTTCAAAACACATTCTCTATTGGGGACAGATCGGGACTGCAGGCAGGCCAGTCAAGTACCTGTATCCTCTTCCTCCGCAGCCAGGACTTTGTAATGTGTGCAGAATGTGGTTTTGCATTATCTTGTTGAAATATGCATGGACGTCCCTGGAAAAGATGTTTTCTTGAAGGCAGCATATTGTGCTCCAAAATCTCTATGTACTTTTCAGCATTAATGGTGTCATCAGAAGTGCAAGTTACCTTTACCAAGGGCACTGACACAACCCCATACCATGACAGACCCTGGCTTTTGGACTTGTTGCTGGTAACAGTCTGGATGATCCTTTTCTTCTTTGGTCCGGAGCACACGGCGTCCATTTCTCCCAAAAAATACCCGAAATATTGATTCATCTGACCACAGTACACGTTTCCACTGTGTGATGGTCCATCCCAGATGCCTCCGAGCCCAGAGAAGTCGGCGGCGCTTCTGGACACTGTTAACATAGAGCTTCCTTTTGGCACAGTACAGTTTTAACTGGCATTTGTGGATGTAACTATGTATTGTGGTACTTGAAAAAGGATTGCCAAAGTAGTCCTGAGCCCATGTGGTGATATTGCTTATAGATGAATGACGATTCTTGATGCAGTGCTGCCTGAGGGATCGGAGAGCACGGTTGTTCAGCTTAGGCTTGTGCCCTTGTCCTTTACGCACTGAAATTCCTCCACATTCCTTGAATCTTTTAATTATGTTATGCACTGTTGAAGGTGAAATAAGCAAATGTCTTCCTATCTTTCTTTGAGGAACATTGTTTTTAAACATTTCAATAATTTTCTCACGTATTTTTTGGCAAACTGGCAATCCTCGGCCCATCTTTGCTCCTAAAGGACTAGACCTTTCTTGGATGCTACTTTTGTACCAAATCATAATTACAATCACCTGTTGACATCCTGTTTCAAATCACATCATTATTTAACCAATTTACCTGATTACTAGCCCTAAATTGCTCCTGTTCCAACGTTTTTTGAAATGTGTTACAAGAACCAAAATAGGAATTTTGTTTTTTTGAAAAAAAACCCCAATAAAAATCATGAGGAACACATTAAATAATGTGCTGTTGTATTGTCTGGAATGAAATACAAGTCAAAGTAAATTTAGAAATCACTACTTTCTTTTTTTATTTGTGTTTTCCACACTGTCCCAACTTTTTCGGATTTGGGGTTGTAAATGCACAATGCATTGTTTTAATGTGCAGACAATTAAATCAATCAAATTTGATACACATAGATTTGGTATGGCTTTCATATTTTATCCAGTGTCCTACAGTGCATTTGAGGTATACTTCTGAATCTACTACTTGAATCTGCTACTGCCTTTGATAATGTTTTGCTGTACTAGTTAAGCTACAGTACATGAGCAATTTTATAAACCATCTATTCTAATACAAGCTGATCTTATGTATCGTCTGATTTTTGCTGTGGATTTTCCTGTTTGTGCTTCAGTTACAGACCTGTTGGACATGTGCTGTTCCAGTGTACTGACCGGAGGGGGCACCAACATTGAACTCGCCCTCCACTGCCTTCATGAAGTACAAGGAAACATACAGGTGAGTTCATTAGTGAGCTCACTACCAAGTCATGTTAAAGAAGTTTGTTGTTTACAGCTCTGTTATTCACTTGTCAGGCAGCACTGGATTTACTGTTAATGAGAGAAGATTTTCGGACCTTCGGGCACCCTCTGAATGATTACCACTACACAGGTATAGTAGAAGCTTTTGACCTCCTTCAATAAAATACACATTTAGAAGTTCCTCATAAATTTGATGTTGCTGTTTAAAATTGACAGGATCAGACCACTGGACAGCTGAAGAGATGAGACTCTTCAGGAAGAGCCTGGAGGACCATGGGAAGGACTTCCCAAAAATTCATAATGTGGTATAAAAACTTAATTTCATAAAATTAATGAAATGTTAAAAGTGTAACAGTTATTCCTTAAAGGCATTTTACATTTTCTGAGTGCTGCTTGAGGTTACTGCTATCATTACTGTCTAACCTTAAAGACCCCCTGTGGTAAAAATCAAGTTAATATGGTTTATATGTCTATTTATCGATTTTAAGCCCTGTGCAAATTCATCAGTCAAAACCATTGCTAAGCATATTCTCTTCAAAAATGCAGTGTGAAACCGCCCGCATTTCCTACATCACAAACAAGTTGTAACCAATCACGTCAACATGCAGGGCAGGTCTGTTCCTGGATCAGGTAGTCCCAGCTGGTGCAATGGAGTAGAATCATGGAACCGCGTATACTAAATAAAGCATGTGTGTAAAGTTACATACAGGCATTTAAAATTTTAAAAAATGTTTAAATATGTCATTTTGATGATCAAAGATGAGTTTTAAGAGATAAATGTTGTAGAACTGCGGCTCCTCTGTCAGCACAACGCGCAAGATTAATATGGAAGAGAAATTGATGAATAAAGTTCTTTTTTTTTAAGGTTTTTGCACACAAAACGTATTCTCACCGCTTCAAAAATTAAGGCTGAACCACTTTCATCACATGAAATATTTAAACAATGTATTAGCTAGCTTTTTTTGGGCCTTGAAAGTTGTATTTGTTTTGCTGTCTGTGGGGGGTGGGGGATCAGAAAGCTCTTGGATTTCATCCAAAATATTGGTGTGGAACGACATTAGGGTAAGTAATCAATGACAGAATTTTCATTTTTGGGTGAACTATCCCTTTAAGAATGAGCAATAGTAATTGTGATGCTTTTCTTAGCAAGCTCGTCTAATCATTAAGTTGATGTTTGTTTTGTAGTTGCAAACAAAATCAGTAGCCCAGTGTGTGGAGTATTACTACACCATGAAGAAGCTGAAAAAGTTCAAGCAACGCCGTCAGGATGCACATGGAAAAGATGGTGGAGAGACCCCTGTATGTTTCATTTCAGAACATGGACACAGTATCGGTTATCAGCTGAGTGATGCTGTTTGTCTTCAGACTATATTGTTTGATTTTTCAAAAGGTGTTCCAAGTCTTCCAGAAGAACCAGCCTGAGCAAAAGAAAGGGACCTTCAGAAACAGCAACACTAGAGGATTGGGTGTGAAGAAGGTTAGCGTACCTACATTGTAACTCTGAATACATTGACATAGTAGTTGTTACAAGCTGAAATACAATAAAGTAGCTGTACTAGCAGAAAATATTTTTATAAACTTTGAATAGGTTATATTGTAGATGCATATTGCATACAAAATGTGCTGATTGCCTTTGTGTTGTGCCACACAGCATTTGCGCAGCCTGTTTATACAGGCTATAGGCCTAATGTGTCTAATATATATATATAAAATATATATATATATATTTCTTTACCTTTTTTCATGCAGTAGAGATGTCCAAGACAAGAGGCAATCTCCACCTCAATCAGGACAAGACTGACTCCAGATCAGAAAGGCTTGTTGTCCAGTTATTTTTATGGACTGTTTAGCTTTTACCTTGTAATCCCAATCTGCTTCTTGATCAAAAGGAACGTTTGAAATTAGTTATTTTAACTGTTTATTGAGAAGCATACATATATGTTCTTTAGGAGATAAACAAGAAGAGATTTTATTAAAAATAAGTTCTTTGTTTTCTAACATCCTTGTTCAACTGTTTATAATGCTGTTAATACGTTAATGTTTTTTTAACTCACTTGGAATTCATTTAACAGTAAAACTGTCAGTTTGAGAAATTCATTACAAAAGTATTTGCATTACTTTTTACATTATTTTTTACATTATTTGCCTTTTTGTTTCCGTTTATTCAGAGTTTGTTCTTCTATTCAAAAGCCTTAGGTCACAAAATGCCAAACCAAAATGTAAGCACATTCTCCTTTTGTTAATCCAGGTTGTCCGAGTTATTTCATTGCAGTTTTTCTGTTTTTCTGTCTATTTTTAAGTTGACAGAACAGCTAGCATGCAAATTAAAATAAGATTAAACCAAAACACTGATTTACATGATTTGCAACTCCCTGATACCTTTTTGGAAATGTAGTTATAATTTTTGATTGAAATTATTTCACTTATATTTCACTTACATTGTTCAATACTGTAATGTGTTTGGTTAGATAAATTGTTCTGTTGTATACAATGTTGCGTTTTGAAATTGAATTGTTAGCCAAAATAAAAAGAGAAAAAAAGGTGTTCCAGCTCCCAGACTCCAAAATATTTAATAAAACACTTTAATCTTACATGTTACCTACAGGGTACTGTAGAAAAAAGAACTACTTTCAAAGTACGTAATATCCCCCTCAAATATGAAAGGAGAAAGCGATAATGTTGAAACGTGCTTCAGTCCTCTTAAAGACCAAAGACGATTTTAAATGTTAGTGTCACAAATGTTTTGTACAGCAGTGAAGTATGTTGGCATTATTCAAATAAAATTAATCAAATTTATGATAACATCTGCAGCAATTAACTAAACTCAACAGGCCTATAAGTCAAGTTAAAACCACCACTGGTAATTTGGAATTATTTAAAAACATTTGGATGTTGTGCCACGTGTTACATAAACACTGATCACGACTCCTCCTCGGACACATGAACCTTATTTTCATATGACACTAGAGTCTGGTAAAGATTGTCTCTGCTTTGATTCCCACTGACACTGTTCCTCTGGTCATTTTCTCGTCCAGAGGAACCAACTTTTAGCTGGTCCAAATAATCAGTGTTCTGATGGAGAAATAAAATATGGTCAAGGTGTTTAAAACCCAAAGTGGCCCTTCTTTGGGTCACTGGAGATTCTCTAGGGGCAAAGGCCTGATCGGCAGAAACAGCAGCCGCGGGTATGGACAGATATTTTTGTGCCAGTCTGGCCACAGCAGGAAAGCGATGTTCCTTGTTCCGCCACCACTGCAGAGGTGAGAGGCTACGTCTGCAGAGGGGCTCCGCAATGTAATTTTCCAACTGCTGATGAATCTCAGGCATTCGTTCAGTTGGGTCCTCCCCCAGAAGAATATCATACATACTCTGTGGCAGAGGATTCATCCATATACGAGGCGAAAGCAGTTGATCTCCTCTCAGTGGTGTTTTCACCCTGGTCCTGCTAGAAGGTCTTTTACATTTGTTGATGGTTTTGAAGGGTGATCCAACATCAAGCACATTTTCGGAGACCTGCTCCGGAGATAACAAAGCAACAGAGGGCTCGCTTGGCTGCAGCTCAAAGCTGTCACCCTCCTCTGCATAGCCACAGGACTCAGGAGAATCCAAAGAAGCCATCCCAGGCATTGGTAAAGGATCATCTAATCCAAAATCTGCAGATTCTCCTTGTTCATCCACAGGTTCCTCCATTTCTACGCTATGGATCCTCTTCCCATTCATTCCTTCTTCATTTGCGTATGCTTGAACAGATAGCAACTCTTTCACCTTGTCATGCAGCTTGCTGCGGGCATGTGGGCTGAGAAACCGCAACTCTTTAAAACGTGGGTCCAGAAATGAAGACAGTACAGCAGGGCTGTCCAAAAGAGCATCTTCATCACTCAGACTCCAGCATTTGTCCATACCACTACGAATTCTCTCCATAACTCCCCTCACCACAGGGCAGTTGCACTCCGCTATTTTCTGTCCAAGAAGCCGGGACACTCCTTGAAGACACGGCATTAGGGCTGAAATGGGGCTATTAATGTCTTCGCTCAAAAACAATGCTGCAATACGAACAGTTTTAAGCACATGGACCAGTTCATGTATAAGACGCCACTGATGATCTGCCAGGTTTGATGCTACTTTTTGCTCCTCTAACACTGAGCTTATTACCCATTTGAGCTCCAGTAGACTTTCCCACATCTCTATGGCAGTGGTCCAACGCCCTGGGTCGTTTAACACCAGGCATGTGGCTTCTTTATTAACTGCCTCTGCTTTTTGGCTTAGTGCTGTAGCAGCATTCACATTATGCTGAAAATGCAAGACGATGGAACGGGCATCTGCAAGAGCTTGTCTGACAGTCTCGACACAAAGTCCCTCCTGGACACAGAGTTTCAGGGCCTGTCCTGCACAAAGCAGAGGTGCCCATCCCTCTGGGAGTTTACTAGAAGGTGGATGGCTGGGTCCAGCAAATTCTTGTCGATATTCCGAGTCAATATTCATATTCTCTTGGCCCCTGGAATCTGTTCCACAGGCAATGTTGTGCACAACACAGAAGACAAAATTCTCTGGAAGCTGGAAATCATAGAGAACTGCTTTCAACGTGTCTGCAAACTGCGCACAGACTCCCCGAGATGCATTTTCTTTGAATTCTGGTATTGGCCGAGTCTCCAGCACGCAACGTGCCAGCCGCCAATGATAGTCTATGAAATGCGCGCTGACCGTGAGGTAGAACCGACCAACCCCTCCAACCCCACATCCTTCTACAGACCGCCAATGCTCAACGCAAAGAGTGAGACAGTGAGAGGCTAGACTAGACTGAAGATGCTGCTGAAGGGATTGTTTCAGAATATGGTAGCGATGCCAAAGCAGGCTGCCGAGCAGGGACGGAGAAGGCACAGGATAGTGAGGCTCTAAGCAACTCAGTAAGAGTCTGAATCCCTTCTCTTCCACCACGGACAAGGGTTGAAGGTCTCTGAATACCATCTCCAGGATAAGATTGGTTAATACCTCCGCTCGCTTATTACTGCAGCCTCTTGTGCCACTTTCAGTAGTGCTGTTCAACTCCCTTGAAGGAAAATTGTATATTAGGCAGTTTATATCTGTATCTTGGTGGGGAAGGGCATTAGATGTGGAGGTACTGCCTCCACCTGCATAATCAGGGGCACAAGCAGGTTTGCATTCCCCCATTTCAGGTAACAGTACCTCCTGCTGCTCCTCTTTGACAGCAACAGGCAGCACTGACTGAAACCCAGCAGTCAAAGAACTGACCGTGGTGTTACATGCTGTTAACCTGCTACCATGTAAAGTGCTCTGACTTATGAGAGGATGTAATGCAGCAGGGGTGGAGATGCCCGCTGTGTTGTGAGGTGGCACTGCTCCTTCCCGAATGCTGTGTTTTCGTCCCAAGTGTTCTCTCATGGAAGTGGTGCTGTTGTGAAAGGAAAGCTGTCTCTTACAATGGTTGCACTCAACACGATGCAGACTTAACTGAGTGTAGTGGTTCCACACTTTTGATGTGCGGCGGTCAGAAAACGGCCAAAAACGCTCCATTCTCCTCCTAAAGTTTGGTGCGCCGAGATTTCCAGGAAACCTTTGAAGATCCATGTCTGTGGTGACATATGAAATAAAATTATTACAACAGAATTATAAAACTATAGCAGTTTACCACAAACAATTAAAATATTTGGTCTTTAAATTAAGATAATGCTTTATTCCTACAGCCATAATATGAACGTGTTGGTTTTTTATAAATACGTGTTTTCAGGTCTACCAATAAGACTTTAAAAAGCATTAGGGGGAAAAGAGAAAGCAATAGATCAAATATGAAATTCCAACATGTATGCGTAGCTCAAGATCAGCTGTATCGTCACATTTTTTCATAATATTGTGAAAAGAATTTTGATTTTGTTTAAATGAAGAATTAAGACAAAACTACCTTTTTGATTTGATTTACCTTTTCTAAATATGTATGACATACGAAACTGTATGTCATATCCTGATTATACCATTTAACTCAGGTGTAGTTTCTAAGATGTTTTTATGCTATATTGCTGCATTACCTGGAATCAAAATACGACAATGAAACATTGTAAACGGGTTGTTGACTAAATTAAATAAGCTTTAGGTTGATATTTTATATTTGTATAAGTAAAGCATATAATCTGGGTGCTTTTCTAGTCACCATGTCTTTGACATCAGTGATACTGCGGCTGGCCAGAGTTTCTGTTCACCCTATTAACTCTCGTTTAGCTTTTGTGTAGTTTACCTAATATTCATTTTGTCAAATGCATTTTTAAAGAACAAATATTTCATGTCGTCCAAAATGAATATCAGGTCATAAACTCGCATGCGTAATAAGTATAAACCCTTAATGAGAAGATTTTGTTTAAAATGATTTTAGATTTAATATTTCTACACTGCTTGGAATGGCACATTATCCGAAAAGCACGGGTTTAATTGGGACATGAGAAATAAATGAGGTCAGTGGTGCGCAATGGTGCGCTGATAACATGCAGCAGCATCACCGGATCGATTCTTCCGGGGACGCGTAATGGAGATGAGCGTCCCATCCACTTCCGCAGGAGCAACACTGACATCAAACTCAAAAGCATAACTGCATATCTGAAAACTATCTGATTGTGTCTGAAAATCAGTAATATTGTAAAAAATATAGAAGACCTTTAAATTCATGTACATCCTTCTTCGTGCGACCTGCAAACTGGATATGCTTAGCTAGGCGGGTACCGGGGAGCCACGATCAATGGTGAACACTCATGAGGAACGAAAAATCATCACAATTTAGTTTATAGTTATAGACAAATATAATCCATTGCCTGGAAAGGTCTTGCATACTTATTATTCGTATTATTCGCTGTAGGTTATGGTTCAAATGTCGTACTGTCTGGTGTGTGAAAAAAAGTATTTTACGACAGTCCCTAAAGTGTTCGCCGCTGTACTTCCGGTTTCCGTGCGTGTTGGTTAAACAACCTGATAACGGGAATGTGAACTGGAAATCATCCGCCACCGTTCAGTACAATCTGCCCTTACAAAATGGATTATTCTGGAAAAGAAAAGGAAGCTATGGCTATCATGGCTGAAGCGGACAAAAAGATGAAGACGTCGCATTCGTTGTTTGGGACGTTTTTTGGGTAAATCCGTGAACTCACATTTGTTGTTCTGCAGTGATGTGTGTTGCGTCTTAAAATTTCAATAATCAATATCAAATTTCATTGTTTGCGACAAGCAATAAAAGCAACAATACTGTTAAATGACATTTTTTCAGAACATTACGTTGTCCGTGTTTAGCTGTCATAAATCTACCCAATCTGATGTGTTTAATTGACTGTTTACCTAGTCTTCAATATATAAAATCACTTGTACTGTTTCTGTTGTGTTATACGAGTGAAATCGCACAGCTAGCCAAGTAACCTCACATATAAATGCCTTATTCCGTCTCCTCCATTAATACTGAACTCTGTTATTTAATGATGTACTTCCAGGCTACTGAACAATGCCTGGCCTGGACTTTCACATCGATTTCTTGCTTCATGTTGTCCATGTAAAGCTGCAATAATGTGCCTTTGTTCATTGCAGGAGTTCCTGTAAGGTGGAGGAGGCCTGTGACATGTACGTTAGAGCTGCCAACATGTTCAAGATGGCAAAGAACTGGAGTGGTACGTTGCATCTTTCGCACCAGCTTTTAAAGGGTTATTTAAATGCATGTGTCTTATGTGCCGTGGGTTCATTCTCTGATATAAGGTGCAGGAGATGCTTTCTGCAAAGCCGCAAATCTGCATTTGCAAGTGCAAAGCAAGCACAACGCAGCCGTGATTTTCATCGATGCCGGCAATGCCTACAAAAAGGCTGATCCTCAAGGTACAGCTCAGCTCTCGTTTCTCTGTTGAAAATATAAGATGTCTTATATTTATTCAGAGGAGAGAGTTTAATGTGTATTACACTTCCTGTCCGACCTCTCTCTATAGAGGCCGTAAGCTGTTTCTGTCAGGCCATTGATATCTACACAGATATGGTGAGCAAAACTAGAGAGAAGTCTTACTTAACATTACATCAGTTACAGTAAGGTTTCTTCTGCCTGTCACACTGGCGCAGTGTTTCGATTAGGAATTGTCCTTATGTTTCCTGGTCTGTTTTCACAGGGGCGTTTCAACATTGCAGCAAAACACCACATATCTATAGCTGAAATCTATGAATCCGATTTACTGGACATAGACAAAGTAAGTGAAATGTTAAGTGTCATTAAATGTCATCAGCTATATATTGGCTGGTCAACAATATTTATAAATATAAAACGCATCTCTTTATGTCTCCAAATTACAGTTTACTGAACCTATCAGGTTATAAAGAAATTTGTTTGGAAAATAAAGTGGTAACATACTGCTGTTGCTTGACCCACATTTAATTTTATTTGTTTGCAGGCAGTTGCGCATTATGAACAGGCAGCAGATTATTACAAAGGGGAGGAGTCCACCAGGTATTGTACAGTAGACTTTATGATAATATTCATCAGATGTGTTATAGACCATGTTAGGTCAAAGCACAATCATTGTTTTGATCTCTCTCTCTCTCTCTCTCTCTCTCTCTCTCTCTTTCTCTCTTTCTCTCTCTCTCTCTCTCTCTCTCTCATTAGTGCAGCCAACAAGTGTCTGCTCAAAGTGGCGACCTATGCCGCACAGATGGAGCAGTACCAGAAGGCCATTGAAATATTTGAGCAGGTGTGTGTGACTTGATTTGAAAACACTAATGTTTTATTTATCATATTGATGGGAACTTGTCTCTGTTCAACTCTTTAGATCGGAACCTATTCCATGGATACCACTCTGTTGAAGTACGGTGCAAAGGACCATTTCTTTAAAGCAGCACTCTGTCACTTTTGTGTGGATATGCTTAACTGCAAGGTAATGACTTCTCCCAGTCTTACTAACGTATTTGCAGTGATTCTGTATACTCACCGGTCTTTCATCGCTTATCCGTTGTTTTCTTCCATAGCTGGCTGTACAGAGGTATGAAGACATGTTTCCTGCATTCTCAGATGCTAGAGAGTGCAAACTTCTTAAGGTTTGGTTTGCTTCTGTGTCTTTAATTAACTTCTTTAAGGCTCTGTAAAGTTTGATACTTCAGGGTTACATGCAAGTTTATGATACAATGAGGATACAGTTTAGGATACAATGCATAAGTTTATGCAAACTTATGATTAATAAACTGTCATGTTACTGCTTCAACAGAAGCTTGTTGGCGCCCATGAAGAGCAGAACATTGATGCATATACTGAAGCAGTACGTTCTCCCAATGTATTGCATTTTAACTTGTGTGAACTTTTGTGAATTATTAAATTAATCTATGCCATAATATTGCATTTATTTTTTTTCTTAGATAAGAGAATTTGATTCGATCACAAGGCTTGATCAATGGCAGACCACCATGTTACTGAGAATCAAGAAGACCATTCAGGATGAGGAGAATGACCTCCGCTAATGTGGTCACGGTTCAAAGCAGATTACTGTACCCGTTCTCGTACCTTTCCTTAACAGTGATTCCTTTAACTTGCCATAATATTCTAATTTATTCATTGTGTAAATGGTTACTTATTGTCTTTTCATTGTCTCCCAAATCATACTGTTTTCAAAAAATGATATTTATCCCAAAGAACACTGTGAAGTCATTTAGAAGGACAAGATTTATTTTACTGTGCTTTGTTGTAAATGTGTTTGAATGTGTCATTGAAAATGCCACAAATATTGTACGTTATTTATTTGTTTCATTCAAGCTTGTGTAGTGTCAACATTTATTTATTACTGTTTTAATATTAGTTATATTAGTAATTAGTATTAGTTATTAAAATAAGTTTCTTTTAATTGTTGTTAAGTACAGTCACAACTGGCCTTGTACATTTAAACACTTATTAATAATGATGATGAAGTTCCTACATGCTGTTATATCTGTCAGAACTGAAACAGTACTAACAACTGTTTTCTTGTTTTCTTCTATGGAGGAAATTACAGAGAGTTAGTTAATGATAATTTAATTTAATAATTTAATTTAACAACCTATTCCGTACATAAATTGTATTGTTAGTCACCTCACAGAAGAGTGCATCTGCATTTGTAGGTGATGTGACAAACCAGATTTTTGTTTTTAAAAAGCCATTGCTTTACTTTAGTTAATATCATGCTGAATTTATTAATACAAGACATATTGGTTGGATATATTATGTAAGTAATACATTGAGGTGCAAAAAATTGCAGGCTTTTATTTATTTATCATGTTAATTCTTGCACTTCAGTGCTTTAGGTTTTGACTATTTTGTCTGCAGCTGTATATATGTTATATGATGGATAGTATTGTACGTAATAGAGCATGAGAAAGCATGACATCCTTAATGTAATAGAAAGTACAATGTGCAAAATGTGTTGCTCCATCGGCACCAAATTATTACGACGCTGTAAAACTAGCTATATTTTATAGCGATGCATGTATTTGGTCACCAAAGCTGTTATTTAATCTGACTGAAATAGGCAATAAATTACTTGATCCCCTTCATTTCTTTTGTTGTAATATTTCACTTAAACATTTTTCTTTTTATCAATAATATCATTACTAAGCATTACTTAATGCTTTCTCAATGCTGATAGAATGTAAGACCTGATCCCGCTTAGATTTCTCAGGGTTATTATTACAGGACTACATAAATGCATACAAATAAAGTTCCTCTGTTTCCTGCAGGGCACCTGTCTGCGTCCCTTAGGGGCCTTTCAAAGCCTGTTCATTTTCCACAGTAGGATCCAGGGCTTCAGTGATGTCAGGCCAACTGGGGTACTTGCAGCTGTGGAAGCATGGGTGTAGTGTACGCTGTTCCAAGATATTTCAAGCCCCAACTAATGTATATGTTTCCAAATTTCTCATGAGGTTGCAGAAGAACAACTTTTTATTTGGTAGATAAAGTAATAGTTATAGAAATGGTTACATGGGGTAATTGTATGGAAAACATTATACATTTTGAACAGCAGAGTTCTTTCCATTCAGTATTAGCATAAGCTCCTGGCCCGAGGTCAGCGTGTAGTACGGCTATGGAAAACTGAGGAACGAGGTGAGAAGACACCATGTAGCATATATCCGCGTAATCATGCATTACATTACAACAGTAAACTGCACCGAAGATATTGTGTGGAGTTGTGTGTGAAAGTGATGCAATCTGACTGACTTGCATCTTCAGACAGAAGCGTCAGAAGAGGAAGTCCAACCTCAGGTTCTGGTTCATCAGGTTCCTCCTCCTGTTCTTCCTCCTGAACATCCTTACCAACGTCATCCACTGAGTTCTAAGCCAAGTTTACCCACACACTTTGAGGTACACAGATTGGCGATATGACCAAAAACATGGTTTGGCTGATTTAATATCACCTTTACTGTATGTATATAAGATACATATATACAGATTTATCCTGGCATGGCTTTGAAAACATCCAATTAGGATTTCTGAATGTCTTGCACACATAAACAGAAACAGACACTGAACACAGAAGCATGTGAAACGACTCCAGTATTAATCACACACTGGGATCTGATGTAGCATAGATCGAGCTTGTTGTCAATGAGACTCATGTATCAACTCAGAACACAGACAAACCACAAACACCAACAAACAAGTTTATTGATAAATGCGATGAAAACTTGACTACAAATTCAATTCACCTTTCCTAATTTTGCATGCACAACATGAAGTGATGTGACTATTCAAATGTTTAAAATATTGTGATGCTGTGTAATTGTACATTTAATTATTAATAATTATATAATTATTTCAGAATAAACTGGTACATTTAACTGGTACATAAGAGTAATTCTTGTTCTCTGAATGATGGAGTGAATAATGGTTAGTCATACTTGTAATCTAAAAGTGGCAGGATTGGTTCCCAATGCTTGGAGAAAAACGACTAAGGTGCCATTGAGCAATGCACCTTTCCTGGGTGCTACAGTGATAGCTGTCCACTGCTCCAGGTCTGTGTTCATGACTTGCAGGGCATGTTCACTACTCACCGGTATGGCTAAATACAGAGAGCATATTTCAAGTGAGTTGAATACCTTGATAAATACCTTGCATGAACTAGCCACTGTATAACTATGGTAGTTCACACAGCTTTGGAAAATCAAACAATGAAATCTAAAAGTTGGTTGGGGTGTAATTCCTTTGTGCTGTCAACTGTTTCTATGCAAATGTCACTGTATTCCATACAATGTAATTTTTCCCTCAATCACAGCAAAACGAAACAGCGTCTACTCGACATCACCTACCAACTGTTCTTTGACAGCAGACTAAAGCAGCCAGCAGGCAGGCATCATACATATAGGTAATATGTCTATGTAGACTCATTGAGTAACTGCAGGACTACATCCCAGGTGTTCGCTGCAGTCTAGGGTTGCCCAATCCTGCTCCTGGATTGCCTGGCGTCCTGCAGAATTTAGCTCCGGCACCTGCCTGGAAGTTTCTAGTTTACTTAGTAATACCTTGATTAGCTGGTTCAAGTGTGTTTGATTAGGATTGGAGCTGAACTCTGCAGGATACTGACCCTCTGGGACAGTTTTTGGGACAAGATTGGGCACCCCTGCTGTAGTCCAAAAAAAGTGGTTTCTGCTATAGACAATAACTCAGCATGGACTTTGGGCTTTGTAACTGCAATTTTTTTTTTACATGTACAAACGGTTATATTACACACTTAAGTGTGTAATCAAACAGTAAGGTACAACAAGCCTAAAGGCCCACCTTAAAGAATTTCTTTTCAGAAATGATATAAAGATTGAAATGAAAGTAATTCTAAACCTTTTTACTGGATACTGATGGAGTAACAATTCACAGTGTCAAGAGGTGATAACAGATAACATTGTTTTAGTTAGAAAGGTGGGTAGAGATATCTGTAGATCTGTAGCGATAGTCTAAATATAGTGAAAACAGTAATGGGATTAAATAACATGCACACTTTCATGGTGATTGCAAACCATATGCAAACTTTTTGCGATGATTTTTGCTGTTATTTAGGAAAATATATCATGTATTTTCAACGAACGTTTCCTACATTGGTTTCTTTTTTTTATAATTATGGGAAATCACCATCTTGCAAAATCAAATGACTTTGCAAATAAATTCACTTTCACTTCCAAATCATGAAATGTGAAAATGAAACTGAAATGAAAGTGTTTTTGAGAAAATCTCTTAACATCTGTTAACATTATTCTGTAAAATATTTTAATAGCAAAGGTATTCATAATAGTTAACTATACCATGCTTGTGTAGATAACCAAGTAACCTATTCAAGGCACAGGTCGACAAATGATCCTCTTAGGTGTTCAGCATTAACGGTGCAGCTGGCTTATATTTGAACAGAATTCAAATATAAGCCAGCGCACAGATTAGGTGAACAGACACAGTATTTGGTGATTAGGTGAACAGACTTTGTTTGACACAGTATGTCAATGCTGTACAATATACATTTATGGAGTTATTGATTCACTGGTTATTCTGGCTGAGGTAAGATTGTGCTGTCATGTTGTGCTCATGGCATTTTAAATATCTAAATGTTTACATATTAATTCAGTAGATAAGACCACATACCTGCAAAGCTTGCATAAGACAGAAACAAGTATAATGAAACTGATTATAAAAAGTATTATTCTTCACCCAAGCAATGTAGTTGCCATTTAAACAGCAATAGAGACAGCGGCACAGTAATACTGATGTGAGGTCACAGCTGTATGTTTCTAGAGTAATTTACAGTGGCTTTGAACACCGCTCAACTAATCATAATCAAGCACCAGAACTATCTGTAGCACGTCTTTAAAAACCAAGGTTTAGTTGTGGTTCAGATGACACCTTAATAAACCTTTTACATAAAAACAAACACAGAACTGGTTCTTCAGATTATATTCTCAAATACAAAATGAGTTGATTTAACAAACCATTTGCATACACTGTTTTACAGACAAGACACAAGGTAAAAACATATCCACACAAGGAGCAGTTTTTGATCATTACTAATCTGCAAACATGGGAATAGATGTGGAACAGACCAATCAGAGTCATTTTAAAATGGTATAAAAAAAAAGAGATAACGATACACACTTCACAGATCTGAGACGTGTTATTCAATGGTCAAGATTTCTTATTCAAGATTTAGACTATTAAAATTTTCAATATGATCTACGTAGACAAGCGTTACGTGGATGAGTAAATACAGGTGTATGATCATATAGAACAATACCAATAACCATCTACTGCAAAATGTGGTTCTTTAATCTTAATAGAAAAATAAGTGGTAAAACTACTGGAACACAAACACCCTGTCTCTATACATCAGATGTCAAAGCTCGCAAAGCCTGAACAAAATATTTATCCTGCTCCTATTTACGTTAGCTCTTTAGAGCAGACTATACCACACATTAAATTCGAATGCCAAACTTCCCATTTACAAGTACAATAAAAAGTCAAAACTCAAGCTGCATGTAAACAAATAATGTTGAGAAGCAACAAAAAAAAAAAGATACTTGCCATCAGAACTCAAACAGAGCACTGAAGAGGTGATTATCTTTAAAGTCGGCATAAAGAGGGTGGGAATAAATTTTTACTAATAGCAGGCAAAAAAGGAGAACACTAGGTACATGGTGAGGGATACCGAAAAGGGCAAAATTGGATGAATGAATAGGAGGAATGCTGCTTACAGAACGGGCCAAAAGGGGCCGTCTGAAGTGGCTACAATGCTACTACTGCGTTCCCTGGGCGCCCTGACTGCCTTGGGTATTCTGCTGGTTGTAGCTGCCGTAGTTGCCATACTGATTGTAGTACTGATTCCACTGGCTCTGGTTCTGGTAGTACTGTTGCCACTGCTGAGCATACTGGGGAAAAAAAAAACAAAGTCATACATTTTGAACTCACTTGCTTGGCCTGACCACTGCCAAGCCGTAGCAAACATCCCTAAATATTTAGAGAAGTGACATAACATCTAGGGTTGCAATACCAACACTTTAGAATGTGACAAACTGCATAAATTTGACATTTTGACACGTGACAGCATACCCTGACAGACCAAACTTCAGTATAAAATTGAGATGATTTATACTGGGTACTAGAAAAAGGCTGGTATTGCTGTATCTTTATCATCTGATTATTCATCTCCAGTAACGTCATCTTCAGTCTACTGGTAAACTCACCTGCTGATACTGTTGATTATAGCTCTGCGGCTGCTGCTGGTTGTAGGTCTGACCTGTGGATGCAGGGGTTTGACTGTAGCTCTGGTTGTATCCCGGATACTGACTGTAGCTTCCATAGTTATAGCCTTGGTTATAATTGCTCTGGCTATAGCCTTGGTTGTAGCCTTGATTATAGGACTGAGTCTACAAAAATGGAGATGACATTGCAATAACAGCATGGTTATGAAAGTTTTACAAGACTAGACTGCAAGCACTGATTACTAGACTTAGAAGAGTTCTTAGCAATTCATTTTAGTTGATGTAGAAGGCGCTTTGGTGAAATTTAAAACATGCCTGTGACTGGCTGTAGCCTCCAGCGGCTCCACTGCCACTCTTGTTGTAGGAACCCTGGCGGTTCTGGGTGTAGTTGCCC
Organism: Chromobotia macracanthus; assembly: GCA_036877525.1. Classification (NCBI taxonomy): domain Eukaryota; kingdom Metazoa; phylum Chordata; class Actinopteri; order Cypriniformes; family Botiidae; genus Chromobotia; species Chromobotia macracanthus. The sequence goes on along the minus strand of JAZGTH010000068.1, from coordinate 3,451,272 downwards.
CCAGACTGCTGGCTGCGGTTGTATCCACCACGGCCGCCAGAGCCTCCATCTCTGTAGTTATTTGCCCAACGATTCTGGTTGTAGCCTCCACGATTATACCCTAACAAAACAGTTGACTTTTTAAAAAAATGTTGCTTATGAACAGTATCTAGCAGGCAATGAGTGTGATTAAATTAATTAAAAAAATGTTATGGCGTGTTTCCATGCAAATCTGGCTACACCAAAAACACATTTACATGAAGGGAAATCAGAAGCTGTACTACTTCAAAGCTATATTACAAAGCTAAACTTTCAGCGCAAATTCAGGATATTTATCAAGGGCTCTTAAAGGAAGAGTTTCCACACACAAACGTGAATATCATAATCTTACCTCCTCGGAAGCCACCACCTCCCTGGCCACCCCGATTCTGGTAACCACCCCTACCACCCTGGGTTCCGCCACGATTGTCGTAGCGTTGGAAGCTACCACGGCCGCGGAAACCACCTGGACGGTTATCGAAGCGCTTCTCTGGCGGAGGGCCAGCCTTGCGGCCTTCTTCGTTGTACTGCTTGATGAGAGTGTCCGCCTCCTCCCGCTGCAGCTCTATGAACGTCACGTCGTCCAGGAACTCACCGGCATCGGGCAGCACAAAGTTTGCTACAGGAGCAGAGGCAGGCAATGAGGGACAGAACAGCCATGCCGGCAAAAGACAAAGAGAATCATTATCAGCACCATACAATGGTGACAGAAAAAAATAAGGGGAAAGAACAGACCAAGAGGACAGAGAGAGTAAAAGAAAGAGAGAGAGAGAGAATTGGAGCATGTGGTGATAAAGTTAACATGCTCTAAGACAAACATTGCCTTAGATGTGTAAGGGAACATTTGTTTCAGAGTCAGAATACATAGACAATGTAAGGGGAAGTCACAGGGAATGAAAACTAAACTAAAAACAGTTGCCAGAAAAGAGTGCTATGATAAAAGATGTCCCTTCAAATTAAGAAGCACTTAGCTGAGGACAGCTGTCCAATAATGTTTTCATCATTTAATAGTACACCCAATACAAACTGCTTGGTTGTCTGATGGGAATTAGAGGGCACGAGCCAATCTCTTCCTCTATCCTGATTCCTGATTATCAGAGCTGGTTGCAGGGGTGGGAAATGGCATGAGAGACGATACAAGAAAACGTGGTTAAACAGGGCAGAGGGGAATGAAAAAGAGGAGATCTTTTATCTGGCAAAAGGGTTTTAACAGAAGGAGGGACGGGTGGGTTCTTCCAAGTCTTTATAAAAAAAAAACAAAAAAAAAAACAGCAAAAACAGATCTGGTGTGTAGTTTTGAACATTTGTTTTGGTTATCCATGGCATTCCTACCTTTCATTTCTAACACAGCATGATCGGGAACATCCTTCCCTTCCTCATCAGTTCGCTTTAACGTTCGCTCTTTTAAATCCTCATCCGTGGGACAAATTACAATAGCCTTGCGTTGAAAACCTTCAAAAGGACGCATTTTTCGTCTCTGGGCTGATCCATATACATTTGTCTAGCAATGGTGACAAGAAAGAAGTAGAAGCTGTTCATTATTTGCTTTTGTTACGGCTTTGCGTTCCGTAGGAGGGGAATTGGATTCCTGCAACGATGAAAGTGAGAGAATTTTTTTTCATGTCTATAGTTACTGCTCTGGAATAGCTAGCAGTGGTCTCTCACAACCCTGACTTACCGTTAATTCAGGAGGCAGACGTGGGTTTATGTATGACTGACATTATATAGGGGACCCTTTGTACTTATATACCCTATCATACTTTATACTTATTACTTTTACCTTTCCAAAGTTCTTTAAATGAGAAAAAATACTACATCACATTTTTCACCCTATACTTTATGCATTTATGAAATGCCATTGTAATTGCCATGTTTATACTGTAGTGTACTGGTTTCTCTTAAACATCCATTCATCCCTAACCACTGATCCAACACAAACTTTTACAAGTCCCAAGTGTAACTGCCACCAACTACTACAACCATTTCTTGACCTTCAGGGTCATATTAGCTGCTGGTACACACTGAAGTACATTTAACTAATTGAACTCAAGTCACAAACCTTGAGAAAAGCAATTCACTCTTAAACTTAAACACACGCATGAAGCTCTTCCTGCTCTGCCTGGGTCCCCTTCCTTACCTTTACTTACCCAGTGTTCAAACGACCAGCCTGCCCAACACAGACAAACATTTAGTACCTACCTGCCCATACTCACGTCTCCTTACTGAACCATTAGCATGTCCTGTGACCCTACCTACCTTACAACCTCTCAAAACTGTCCACCTGCAAACTTCAAGCAGGTTAGTCGTTTCACTTACCTGCCATTCATTTTTAAACACAACATTCAAGTAAAGCTCCAAGTTAATCTAATTCAAAGTTCTCGTTTTCTTTACAATTACCATAGCAACAGAAGGCGTTTTCTTACTCACCAGGCAGTGATTACTTGTTTTTCAACATCTTACTAATGACATGGACTACTTGTACAGTGTGGCAAAGATCTCTTTACAACAAAGCATACATGAAGCCAAGAATATTCATTACGACAACATACTACACTGCATTCTTTCCCTGTTCGTTTTTTTAAAGTTTAAGCAAAACAAAACAATGTAGCAACATGTTCAGGACAAAGAAATGGAGAAAACAAGCCTTCAGGAGCACAATAGACTAATCAATGCTTTGGGCTAGGCTACAGAAAGAACAGAAGTGCATTAATGAACATGGGTATCAGTGAGCAGAGGAGGATTTGGGGGTTGGGTTGAGGAGGGAGAAGGGAATTTTAGTTGTGAGGACAGCACAGAGACAGGAAAGTATAGCAGTACCTGGTCCAGGATGTAGTTGCGCTTTTTTCGGGCAGCAATCTGGATTAGCCTGTTCAGACACTGTGTAGCCTGTTGAATAAGTATGTCCCATCGTCCGGCATAGTTACGCTGACGACGAAGTCCCATGACCTAAGGACAATTGGCCAAATGAAGGTTCAGCTTTTGAGACAGAAGGGGATATGCAGCGATGCCATAATCACAGGGAATACAAATAGCCATATCAACCAGCCATACTTTCATCTTATCCATGATGGCATTCGTGCCCAGGATGTTGAACTTCTTTTCTGGGTTCTCCTCAGCATGTTTCAAGGCCCAGGTGGTTTTTCCAGTACCAGGCAGGCCAACCATCATCAAGATCTAAGAAAAAGATTTGCGAGTAACACCTTACAAACCAGGGCTCACCAACAACTTTGTTGATCTCTTACATGTGTTTTAATGCTTTGCAAACAAATCGTTGTTACTCTTTGTTCATGCTATGTAGCTGGCTGACACAGGCCTGTTTAGGGGTGTAACAAAATTCAAAACCAAAGCAAAAAAACACGGTACACCACCCACAGTACTCTCATGGTGTACAGAATGCCCCCCCACTGATTGGCCCAATTGGGACACGTTTTATTCAAAAGAGTTTTACTCAAAAGAGGACTGCAACACCATACCTCACATTCAGCTTTAGTGGCAGGACCCACCGTCCCTCTGACTCTGTCTGCCAGATGAACATTCTGAATGAAGGTAAAGCCCTCTGGCTGGGAGAAGAAGGGCTCCTCCTTCTGTCCAAAGTTGAATTCCACAGCACAGTTCTTCACCAAAACATGTGGGAAGAGAGGCCGTCCAGCCAGATCCTCTCGAGAGACACTGAAACAGGAGCCCAGCCACTTGCCATTCTTTGAGAATGCTATGTCCACGTCATCACCACTTTCAAAATCCTACAGAATAAAGCCAGGAGAACAAAGAAAGAGATATTAACAAAACAATTAAGACATATAAAAAGCCTCACCCAACATATTTGGTTGACAGATTTTTTTTCCTGTAAAATTTGGGGAAGGGGGAATAAAAATATTCAGGAATAAAAAGTCATTTTCCAAGTCGGGGGAAGAGATGCTTTTATTTTTTAATAACATCCTATTAAACACCATTTTATTGCAAGATGGTATTACAAGTGGATGTTAAACAAATTATTTAAGACTAAAACAACAATGAAATGCTAACTTGTTGATCTGGATACCATCTTCAATACTTGCACAACAGTATTCTTATAGACTAGACAAGAGTACACAATAGAAGATAAGCAAATACACTTTGACATTTGAACTTTCAAAACATTCAAGAATTTAAATACTTGAGAGTGGTTGATAATAGTGATGTGTTGTTTGTTAACAAGCCAGTTCTATCAGATTCAGCTCCCATTTGACAACCAATTTTTTCTCTTCTTTTATAATAAATGAATTTATAAAACGGGTAGTTCCAGCACTTAATGCTGATTGGTCAATAGCTGAGCATTCGAAAACGGCTGTTTTTACTCGAGCTCCATGAGATGACATAGAAACGTTCTGTTGCTGTTCACGGTCATTCAGAGACTACTTTTCAGTAAATTTACATCATGAAAGTGGCACTGATAAATATTTTTGGATTTAATATTTGTGTTGTGTGGCAACCACTTTATAAAAGCAACACAGTACTCAAAGCTAGTGTTGATATAGCACAGCTTCTCGTATATTATTCCTTATACAAGATAAAATAAATCTGATATTTTTGTCATGAGCATGCACTAATTAAATGTTGCGCTGATGGGTATGCGTACGATGACATTCTCCCCATTAATACGTCATATAATGAGCTATTAAGGAAATGTGAGGTTATTACTCAGCCAGTATAGAAGGCTAACTTAAAACTTAGCTAGTGTAGTGCACTAAGCCATGTGTACAGGCATTACAAAATCACAACTGTTAAATATTCCTACGTTTCCTCCGGGAAGTGAGTGAACTTCCATCAAACATTTAGCTGATTCACCATGTTCACTCACACTCACAGACATCCAAAAACTTTATGCCAAATGATCTAACCACATCTAATGGTGATGGACCACGAACCAATCCATGATGGACAATAAATGGACCAAAACACAATTTGCGGTTTTCTCTCGCATTCCGCCAAGAAACATTTTTTTTTCATTTTTAGCCAACTGGGGGTCAGGCAGATATGACATTGGCGGATCTGTGAACCAAATAATAGAAAACCCCTCACCTAATGTCAAAAGAAATTACTTACAATGTAGCAGCCAAGGACGTCATTTTCACCAAACTTTTCCCCATAGTCATCAAATTTACAGTCAGAGGATTTCTTGCCAGTTCCTCCATAGCCAAAAGAGAAAGGTTCTTCACCTGTAACATGAAACCATAAACTGTTAAGTTACAAAACAAAAGGCTGTTAATAATGCTAAAGGAATACAAGTAAGGGGCCATAAATGTTGTATACTTCAAGTAGAGTCTGGTAACTTACCGAGCTGAGTGGTGCATGAATCCAAGGACCATCCTATTCTCACCACATGAGGATCAGGCTCACTGGTAGGAAGGTGTTTCACTGAAATTTCCTCATTTATCTAAACAAGACACAGCAACAGACACATTAGTGATGTCTGAGGCAAACAACCCGCACAAGCTCACAACACTCATTTTAACTTTACCTTTATTTCAAAGCACACACGCCCTGTGTTGACACCATAGGTGGCTCGAGCACCTGCCCACAAAAAGGCAAAACCCTCTATTGTCAAAGGGTAGCCACTGTACCTGTCCCGAGCCACCTTGAAATGCAGGTCACAATTATCTGAAGACAAACAAACAGGATACATTGGAAATGTGCTTGAAAGGCACTGGGTTACAATAGTTATTTTCTAACGAATACACATGAAACAACACGTAACATAAATATTTAAACACAGAAGCACCGTTACAACAGCACATTTTATTTTACTCACAGGTGTCAATGACCACAAGCTTATCATCAATCTCCTCTTCCTCTTCTTCAGCTGGGGGTTGTGGTGATCTTCCCCTAAAACAACGAACAAAGAACACTGAGATGGAGCACAAATACAAAATAAAGAAATCAGAGTAAGCATAACTTACCTTCTGTCATCGCGATGCTCATAGTAACCATACCCTCTGCTGTCATCATATGGCCTCTTGCGATTGTATGACATGTATCTGTCATCCTCTGTTTTGACTTGTGAATCAATAGCATTCCATTCATTAGCTTGCTCAGCCTGTGGAATATTCTCTTCTGTCTTCACCTCATAACTCTCTGAAAAGATTTAGGGCAGTATAAAACACATGAACATCAAATACATTTCTGCTCACATCTTGCCTGGCCCAGGTTAAGTATGTGCCTGAAACACAAGAGACTAATTATAATGAAAAAGTAACACCTTATTTGAAGAAAAAAACTGACTAAGAACGAACTGTGTCCACTGGTAGCATTGTTTCTGCACTGTGTTGTTTCTGCACTGTGTTGTTTCTGCACTGTGTTGTTTCTGCACTGTGTTGTTTCTGCACTGTGTTGCTTTGTCCCACAGTTCACTAAATTATGCAAATAAGGTAACTGCATAAAAACACCACAACACTTCCCTGTCTTACAGAGTGTTTCTTAGAACTAGGTTGTGAGGATAAAACAAACATGATCTGGTACAATCTTAACTGTACAGCATTGCTCCACGATGATAAACATCTTCGTAATTTGTCAATTTTCTACCGCCATAACCACCAGAAAATGTATGCACATCGTTAAATGTGCAATTCTTTTGTTGATACTCCATAACATGTCCCTTCTAAAAATGACAAATGCACACCTGTCCAGATTATCTAGAATTATATATACCACCTGGCCAAGTCAGACTGTAGCTGGTTAATAAACAGGACACGATTCAAGCACTTGACCTCACCTGACCCTTCCTGCTGGTTACATTGACTCGAGTCTTCCTCTGGCATCTGGTGTGATGCAGGCTCCTCAAACTTTTGCTCCACCTGGGGCTCTGGATACTGCTCCTGTTTTACTGGAGTTTCCTCATATCCCTGGTTTATCTCGTCCTCCTGGTACTCTTGCTGTTCGTAGTGCTGCTTCACGGCTGGTTCCTCATGGTATGGCTGCTTGACTTCAGGTTCCTGACATTCATCCTGGTCATAGCCCTGAGCAATATCTGCTGTATAATCATTTGATCCAAAACCAGGGATAGGAGTCTCCGTGCTGTCCTCACTGCCTTTGTTGTTCTCACTTTCCTGATCGTCATAGCCACCCTGGTAAAGGTCTGTGCTGCTTCCATCATCAAACTGTGCCTTGGCCTCTTCTCCATAATCCTGCTCTATACCTGCAAATTCTGTGGAGAAACAGAGCACAATAAAACATTGTTTCATTCATGTCCTAAATACAAAACAGCAGGTTGTTTTGACATAACTTTTACAATCATTGCATGATTTCTTTTCATAAATATTTGTATCGACTACAGTGATCGTCATGATTTTCCTGTAGTGGATTTTAACCACTATGGTGGTGTGACGCGTTGCTAGTCGACCACCGTCTAAAAACTTTTAATCCTTTAACAACAAATTTCTTTTTGCAAAGTTACAATGTCCGCTGCAAAAGTTACTAAATCAAGGACGCATGTTTTACCTTCGTCCTGATAATCTTTGCCATCCCCACTCTCGTAGCCTTGTTCCTGCTCGCCCGGTGCAGCAGAACCGGCGGCCTCGGCCTCCAGCGCCGCCTGCAACCTGTCCACCAGATCCGCCTTTAGTCCGCGAGTGTCCAGGCCTCGACGCTGGAGCTCTTCCTTCAGCTCATTCACCTTGAGCTTTTTAACACTGAGGCCGCTCATGGTTCATGCACCTCCGACTGCAGTTTAATCTCAACCGTGCTCCTGTGAAGGCGTCGTAAACAAACGTTAGTCATTAACCGGCTACCGTACGCGCGCGGCGGATCTTCGTTAGCGAAAACATTAGCCCGTAAGCTAATTCGAGGCCGGGGTCTTTTGCAGATATGAGGAAACTACACAGCATTAATGTTTAATTATTTACGATATATCGCAATAAATAAAGAATAAAAAATGCACACCCCAGCTCGACCTCTGTATGCGCAGGCAATGGACTGACGGCTTTCTTAAGAACCGTACGATTAGCATTCGTGCTAACTAGCGATCTATAGAGTCAAGCAATGCGCGCAAAACGCACCGACTCGCACGCATACGTGAAAGTCACCTAATGTAGTTTTAAGTCAAATGTTAAACACACACAACAGCGTACGGTGGCAGAAGGCAATTTAGTTACCCTTTTCTGTCAGTTTGTCGTAACGTAGCTGTCGAAGATGGAGGGTGACCGCGGTCGACGACTTCCTGCGCTGAGACGCGGTTAGCGCGCGCGCTGATTGGCTGAAGCCGCCGTCAGTCTGTCAATTATACGTGTCACGTGTTCTGCTAAATTGTCATCTGGTACGAGGCGATCGTAGAAATAAGAGCAGACCTTTGAAACATATTGAACCAAAGCGTTTACTGTATCGCTTTCACTGCAATCTCAGAGCCAAATAACACCCAAAAGTCAGTTATATCAGATCAAGTAGAGACAAATACAAATAAAAACATTAAAGAAAACATTAAAAATAAAACCAAGCAAGGAGCTTCTCTTTAAACAATGCACTTTGGGCACTTGCATTTAACTCTGTAAATAATACTGCAATATATATATATATATATGCAGTTTAAGTAGTGGTGGGCAGAGCGACACCCGTCTCCAGAGTGACACCTGGTGGTCACCTGCATGCCTTGATCTGATCTGATCTGATCAGACTCAGACAAGCGTTGATGAAATATATAAATATTATGTTATATGCTACACAAATGGATTCAGCTTGGATTCAGATCCTGAGTTGGGTGTCCTTCTCCACCTCGTTATACGAACTATTTAAACAATTGTGTTTTTTATTGTTTTGTTTGTAACATCTATCTGACAACTACATGAGCTTGGTTTTGTAACCTGTAGTCTTCTCATTGTGAATATCCGTAGGTTATTTTGGTCATGCAAAATGAAGACTAATAAAGAAGCCACAATGCCTCACATTTGTTACATAACAACATTCCACTTTATGAATTATAAATCATTCAAAGGAGAAGTTTACAATAATTTATAATTGTACCGTTTATTTACTACTTACTACTACTACAATTTATTTAATACTATTTGTATTTTAGTAAAATGAGCTTTTTTAATACCTATTCACATTTGTGGATAGGTTCACGTTGTGGTGGGAGGAGCCTTTAGGTGTTGTTGATTGTCGATCAGCGCAAACTCGTCTGATTGTATTTACATTTATTCGTAAGGTATTTTATAGGTAATAGTCACACATTTAAAACTGGTTCAGGGGTTATCTGTCACATATGTTCAGGAATCTGGCCAGCTCAGCCATTAAAGCGTTTTCACTGTGCAGCGCGCAAATCTCGATCGATTGGTTTTGTCTTGCCATCGGTAATCTACAGGGCTCGACTGAACTGTAATGGATCCACTTGTCATCAGTCGCAGAGTGAAAGAGGAAGTGGAGAAACAATCGGTCGATATTACAAACAATCGTGTGTAACCTTTACTATGGAAAGAGAGGCTGGCATCATTTCTGTGATTAAAGCTCTTGGGTGAGTTACCCTGAAAGAAGAGCAAAACATCTTAATTATTAATATATTTACAATCTAAACTGTTTTCATGTCTAGGTATAAAAGCAGTGAGTGCTTGAGGAATTGTAAATGTGATGAATTGCCTTGCCCACTGCTCACCTGGCTGGTGGAGGAAATAAGAACAGGTTCTCCAGGTTCTCCAGGTACTCCTCCAGGTTCTCCTCTTCTGTGTGTTTTTCAGTCAGAGGATTTCATAGAGATTACTGTGTCAGATTCCCATTTACTGGAATTAATTGGCTAGTAACTTTTGCCATTCAGTGAGTGACACAGCGGGATTCCTGCCTATAAAACAGCTTTTCTGCTTTAACCCTTTTATTTTTGCTAGTAAAAAGCATTAAATATGTGTTTATTTTTTGTGTTATTTATGTTAGCACAGAGCAGTGGTGGAACTGTTCTGGTCGGGGAGTTACGGGAGGTGCTGAAGGAGATGTCCTGCCCTCAAAATGCACTCGCATCAGAACATCTCAGCCCCCTTCTGCTGCACAGAGTGACCGGTAAGGTAGGGAGAATGATGATATCGGTGCTTGCATATATATCATATCTGCTGATACAGAGCTACATATATGGTTACATTTTAATTGACAGAATTCTTGGTGTCGGAGTTAATGGCAGCACGTATGCTGATGTACAGAGAGACTCATCCAGAAGACACAGAACAGAAATGTGAGTCAAAAGCCAAAGAACAAAGAACAGACGAAAACTTGTATGTGGACATTGAGGGTGAGCATCAAAATATCAGTCAAGCAGTGGAGGAAAAAACTAATTGGAAGAAGGTGAATGAGGAGCTGGCAGAGATCTTTCAGAGTCTTGGGTTAAAAGAATCCTCTCAGCTAAGTGATGCCCACACAGAGGTAAGGACCACATCACCCAAAATGTCATTTACCTGTCAGTATTAACAGATCATAATCTTTTGTGTGGTGTGACTTCATTCATTCAGGTGGAATCCTGCCTGGCATCATTGCCCGATGGTAAAGTGCCAGAGGCTTTACTGAAGACCAGTTTGGACTCTGAGCAGTGGGTAGGAATCACAAACTCTGGCACATTTGAGCTGTTGTATTACAGGATGGTGGAATGTGATGAAGATCTGATGTTTAACACAAATGTTTTAATTATTGTTTCACTTATAGACAAAGGTTAATGAGATCAACAGAGCTCTCTGTAAGGATTACGAGTGTCGGCGTCAAATGATGATCAAGCGTTTCCATGTCACACTGAAATCCTTTGCTTGGGGAGAAAGGGGGAAGGTGCAAAGATAGTTTCATTAGCAACCATTTATTGTAATGTCTTCTGTTTCTAATAACAAATTCTCCCTTCTCATTCTGTCTAAGGAACGCAGTGCTGCTATTTCTTCAATTCCATCCTTCACACCCTCTCTTAAATCCTCAGTTTCGATTGCTAATCTGTTAGCAGCCAGAGAGGACTATTCTCGCATTTTACCAGTAAAAGCAGGACCATCAACAGCCATTCATAAGGTGCCCTTCACCAAATTTTTACTTCTGTTAATAACAGTAAGACTTTTTCAGCACTAATAATCATCAATAATCAACTGTATGGTATTTATTTTAAGTAAAATATCAGACAACACACAAATACAAATTATTGTGAGGAGGTATATTATTATATAATTAAGCAAGCAAAGGAGTTGCTGTACACATATCAGCATAGGTAACAGCATGGGACATCACGGCTATGCTGATAAGTAAAACATTGTCATTGCTAATGTTATATTTCTTATATACAACAGCTTTGTAAATAAGAAGGAACAGCCAGTAACTGACATGTTAGAAAAAAATGTCATCTATTATTATTAAAATGTAAAATGTTTGTTTGATTTTGATTGTTTTTATTTTTGCTAAGCCAATGAAAGTAGTTTGGTTATAATGTTGCAAAGTATACAATCTGAAATTTACATAGTTAACGCAGTCTAGTAATACAAACAGTAAAAAACATTCAGTGCTGTTATATGACACTCTTCTAATGGCCCTTAGAAATACAGCAAATATAAATATATTTTTGGAATACCATTGGCAAAAATAGCACATTGTAAATAACCTTTGTATAATATAATTTACATGTTCTTATTCTTTGATGTTTCTGTTTCCTGCAGGTGATTATGGGCAATGTGCCAGACAGGGGGGGACGCCCAGGAGAGATTGAGCCACCAATGCCCACCTTCACCAGCCGCAGTGAGGGAAGAGGCAGTCATCAGTACAAAAAAAGAAGACGAGAATACATTGGAAATAAGAAGAAAAATAAACAGAGTTAGAGATTTGTTTGGTTTCAGAGCTTTTGTAGCTAGAGCGTTGGAGCATCAAGTTTAATGACAAATTTATTTTATTCAAGTTTAAGTAAAGAAAATTATGAAAAAAGACGATTATGATTATGGACTATAGTAATAAGCTGAATAAATAAATTCTTATTTAATGTTTAAAATGACTTGGGACACCAACATTTGATTAACAGAAAATATATATATAATTTCAGTGAAATGTATGAATACATATATGGCCATCATCTGTATTTTCTTTGGATATATATATGAAAATATAATTTGTTTCATTAAAAAATGTTAAAAGGGTTGTTTGTCTCCCTCTTTCAAGCTTACGCCTAAATACGCACTTAACCTTATGCATATAAATGCTTGCTTTTAGTTTATCTTGCTTGTAAAGGTTTTAATGGCAGTTTCTTGAAACATTTAAGTTATTCATGGATATTTTGGTGCATATTCAGATCAATTTGTCATAGAGGGTGTAACATGAGTAATCTGGTATCCAAGGACGATGCAGCTAGGAATACACCCTGACAACATCAAAAACTTACAGAAATGCAGTTTTGAAGCATGCTGATGCAGTTCCATCATGAATTTATGTTCATAAGTTTCATATGCATGATGTTTTTTCTTTTTCAAAAAAAGTAGAGTAAAGTAGAGTAGAGGCCAAGTAGAGGCCAAGTTTTGATAGGCCATGTTTTCTTGTCATTTACAACATGTAAGTAAATCACGTAACTTCTCTGAAGGTCTGTTTTTACAACATTAGATTGTGAGTATTTGAATCGATATGTTTGATTTAAACCATGTCTGGAATGGAGCATGCATCCACTCAGAAAATCAAGCCTCTCAAAGCAAGCAAGGAATATCTATATTCCATGAAAGAAGACCTGGCAGAATGGCTGGGAGACTTACGCAACATCGATATTCACGTAAATAATATTTTGGATGTGTTGGAGACAGGCGCACTGCTTTGTGCCCACGCCAATAATGTGATGTGGTGAATTTGACTGGACAAAAATGCTGCTGCCCACTTTTGGAGTCATTTCTGTAGACCAATTTCATCAAGTGGTGTCGGAAAGAAATTGGAATTTCAGGAATTGTTTACATTGTAAATGTGTAGACAATTTATATCTTTCAAATACAGAAAGATTACTCCCACACAAATAGACATATAACAAAAATGTTTGATAGAAAATCACTTGCTTGAAATTCTTATACACATCACTAGATGGTGCCTTGACTTCAAAATACTACAGAATCAGATCAGGAGTTTGGTTATTTGTTCAATTCTGTTCTGGAAGTTTCTAAATCAGCTTGTCTCTTACCATTTACATCTCACACAACCAGCCTGATGTTTTGAGACAGATGACCTTGTCCAGGATAAGAACGAGATGAATTTTGTGCTGTGCCTTCTTGAGGTGGCAAGGTAGGCCTCTTGTTTTGGCATGGCTTCTCCAGTCCTCATTCAGCTGGAGCAGGAGATAAAGGAGGAGATTCATGAGATGGAGAAGACCATCCAGCACAAACCTCAGAGATGCTTGATGAACAGTCAGAACCTGGATGAGATGGTGCAGAATAAAAAATAAATCTCGAATGCATTTCCTTGGTGTTGAAAGGTACAATTTAAGCCTCAATTTAAGTTGCATTATCATTCCTGTATGATGCAATATTCTAATGTTCAAATATAAAAATTTCATGATATTGTACTTAAGTTGACTTACAGTGATTTCAATAATTTTTTTTGTCAGTCAATTTTAAAAGGGAAACATGTTTAATTGTCATGATAATGCAGTAAATATGACAATAGTTCAATAGTTTTAAAATGTGCTTTATTTTGTTAATGAAAAGAGACCAAAACAACTAAAGGAACAAACTCCCTGTAAATAATTTTAACTTGCTCAGCGGTGCAATGGTGAAAGTTCATGTTCAGTGCTTTAAGGGATGTCCACCCAAAAATGATATATTGCCCATAAATGACTCTCGAGGCAACATAGGAGAATGACTTTCCTCTTTCCGCCAAACACAATCAGAGTTATATTGAATGACATTGTGCAACACCCAGCTTAAATGTCAGTGAATGGTACAAATTATTTTTAAACTCCAAAAAGCACATCCATCCATTATAAAAGTAATCTAGACGACTCCAGGGGGTTAATAAATGTCTTCTGAAGCAAAGCAATGCATTTATAATGTCAGTCCAAGGAAAACGTTTGTAGTTAAAGTATAATTTAATTTTTCAGAAAATGATTGATCGTTTTGCTAGACAATGCCTTTATTTGTTGGCTAGGGTCGAGAGGAGCCATTTAAAGCTACATTGAAACTTTATTTTGAACCTTCAAAACGATGAACCCTGTTGAATTGCATTAGATCCTGGAAAAATCCTGGAATGTTTCCCTTAAGAACCTTAATTTCTTTTCAACTGGAAATTAAAAACATAAACTTCTTGAATGACATGGGGGTAAGCAAATTATCAGAAAATTTTCATTTTGGGTGTATATATCATTTAACCCCCTACAGTCTGGAGGGTATGGATTACCTTTATGATAAGTTAAGTGCTTTTCAGAGCTTCAAAATAATGAGCAACATTCACCACATGATGTAAAGCTGGGAAGATCCAGGATATCATTTAATAACTCTGATTGTGTTTGACTGAAAGAAGAAAGTCATAATCTCTTAGGATGCCTTGAGGGTTAGGATGCCTATATGCCTATAAATTACATTATTTATAGGGTGAACTATAGTTATTTTGGGGTGAACTTATCCTTTAACATGAACCTTCACTGATAACAATAAGATTGAGGTCTCATTTAACATTAAAAATGATCCATGAGTTCCAGGATAGGAAAAATGAACCTTGGATTAGACTGCCATTTTGATTTGTGGGTCTTTCTCCCACATATAGTGGATTTAAAGTGACAGGTTGTAGCTGATAACTGAAGGTAATGTTTTATAGGCATGGGTAATTTCAATGACATTCTGTGTTTGTGCAGCCACAAGTCCAGTTTCTGCTTACCTGCCCCTCACAGTTCCCCATGGTGAACGTATCAGAGGGCTTGTGACCAGCACTCATACTGTATTTATGCAGGTAAATAACACCTTATTCTCTATCTGTCAGTTTTTCATTTTTCCTGGTGCTACTCATATTGCTTCCAGTCTATGCTGCAAAATGTGTTGATCTATCATGTTTATTGAAATATGTCTGTTACTGTCTTACATGCTTTGTCAGACACAATCTGTTTTGTGGATAGGCTTCCATGATAAAATTGGTTTATGAACAGACTGGATCAGCAATAAACTGCAGATGGCATTTGCTCATAAATTGTGATGAAGACGTGTGTGTATAAATCTTGAGGAATCATGTTATGGTGCGTGTGGGAGGAGAATGGGACACCCTGAAGCACTACCTGGACAAAAATGATTCCTGTTGCTGCACTTCTCTCTTTACGTACATAGAAATGTGCACACAAACACACTCAGCTACATGTGCCTACTAAGATTAGATCAGAAATGATGTAGCTTGTGGTAGTTTATTATGTGTCTCAGATTTACAAAATATTAAATCTTGTATTTCAAGAATCATTGGCATCTAACTAGTGAGAACACTGTGTAACAGTATAACAGTGCTGCTGATGCAGACTGGTGTTGTAAGTGTAAATATGTCAGTGGTTGAAAGAGTGAAATAAAAAGAGCAGGTGCATAATAAATTTATGTCAATTATTTTTTTAATTTGTAACATTTCAAGGAGAAAAGAATTGCCCCTTTGTTTTTCTAAACCTGCATAATTTTATTATTAAATTTTTAAAGCCCACAAAAAGAAAATGGAAAGTATTGACCTTCTTATGGATTATTTAGATAATTTTCAAAATATCTGAGGCTATATGATAGCTTTAAGTGAGAAACAGAAATGACTAATTAGATCTTTAGTCTCAGAAAATCTTTCCTCTGCTGTAGTTCCCAAATGTCATTCACTCATATGTGAAAATCTGGTGGATGAGACATGTGAGAACCATGTCATTTTCGGTTTTGTGTGAACTATCCCTCTGAGGACCGCAAGAGCATTGTTAAGGGGAAGGTCATCGTTCTCTACTGGTGAGATTTGACCTTTGGCTTTGGATACTTACGACACATACTAATTATATAACGCTATATAAAGTCGTGTAATGTCTGATGTTTGTATACTGTATAATCTATGCTGAACTAGTATGTCATTATATCTCAACTCATAGTAGGTGCATTAAATGTGTTATTAAATTTCATCAGTATTTTATTTTGTGTTATTTCTCTCTCCCACATACACACAAACTTCAGTCCATAAACTGATTCAACGTCCAGCTACTCCAGTCCATGAGACCAAGTCCACACCCCAACCTGCATCTCAGACCATTATTCTGCTGAGCCGATCTCAGTTCTCTCTTCAGCCGGTTGTCTGGACCCCTTCAGCCCCCTACAGAGCCCAAAGAGCAGGACCCTCTCCACCAGTGTCATACAAAGCTTTGAATGTGAATTTCAGAACCTCATAAAGGGACAATGAATTCTATGTAGTGCTTACATATTTTTTAGAAAATAAAGGAAAATGTAGGAAATTTCTGGCAAAGCCTGCAAATACCAATATACAGGCCCAAATTGAATCAGACAGACCTTTTATTGCATCTTCTGTCCTGATTTGGGGGAAAATCTGCTGAATGCTGATTTTACCATAAATTGTGTTCAGTGCAGATGAGAGTTCTGTTATCTGCTTACTGCTATCTGAAAACATAAACCAAAATATTTAATACACAAGGACGCAAGAGGCAGGTGATGTGTAGCATATTGTCAATAACAAGCATTCTGCTTCTGCAGATTCCACATGGGTCTGTGAATCATTTGTTTTGATGTACAGAGTATTAAAAGTGTCAGTTTAATTAATCCCGTCTACTGTGAAAAACATGCACTTGAGTTGAAAACCCACAATACAGATGTTTAATTATTTGTGCCTTTAAAAGTATTATACTATTAACAGATGTTGACGAATATTTTGTAATATGTGTCATTTCAGAAAAAATTTAATCCACAGCAACTAAGCATTGATTCAGATAGCAGTAGCAGCTCAGATAAAAAGCATAGTGAGACTTCTTTGAGTTCTGGAGAGATCTCATCGGACCAAATGGCTCTTCCCCTAAAAGATCAGGAAACTGGGATCAAACCACATGGCAAACCCAATAGTGAAAATACAGCTAGTTTTGATGCAGTCACCGCAAAGCTCTAGTGGACAGTGGAAGATAAATAAGGTGTCAGTTGAAAAGTGGGTAAATATTCGTCCTGGGGGTCTCAGAGGCAAGGCAGAGGTAGACCACACTACCTCATCTCACCTTAAGGTCTTCAAACGATTATGACCAATTCCTGGTCCTCCTTGGGGTCCAGTATAGATTCAAAGGAAACATTTGTGAAGGTGTCCAATGATAAAGTATCACATGGAAAACTGTTCTTTATTCAAGCGAAGGAGATCCTTAAAGAAGCCAGAAAGAGTGCCATCCTTCTACAAGCTGAATCTAAGACCTTGTGTGCAACCTAGACGTGACCACAGGTCTAATCGGAGGCCCTTAAAGAGTCCAAAACCATTTTTTGTACAGATGAATAACCTGCAAAGCTGGCAGTTCTCACAGGCAGACAGAAAACAATTTCCCACAAGAAACTTTTAGTGCAGACAGCTCTCAAGCAAGCACTTGGACTAAATCCAAATATCATGGCCCAATACAGAGTGCAAAAAAGTGCCAAGAGCCAAACCAACAGCCAAACACAGATTAAGATCTGGAATGGTTTTAATTGATATTCACACATTTGTCCTTTTTGGAGTACACTGAAATTCTGATAGCCAATTTAGCCAAGCCATATATGACTTGAGACTATTTTACATACTATTGAAAAATGCATTGATCAGAAAGTCAGAAAAAGATATCTTTACCATAAATGATATATTTTGCTGGTTTGATATATATGCACAATGTGGCACCGGTTTCAGCACTCAGTATATTTTGCACAAACAGACGTTTATGGTTTCTCCTGAGCTTTCAACCATATCATTTCCCGTTGACCTTGGACTCTACATTAAGGTTTGCATAGAGGGTTGTCTGAATTGTTATCTTGGCTTATAGTTTCTCTGCAATGTCACAGACTCTGCAGATGTGTGGTGAATTATATGTTATTCTTCCATACAACTAGGGGTTTCATAGCTGTGGGCTATAATAGAAAGAAATGAAAAAAGAAAACGATAAGCTGACATCTGAGCCGTGTGGGTGTTTGCCACATCAAAATTCATATCCACACATAGATTTGCGCACGAAGGCATTCGGTTTACAAATGAATGCGTTTGTTTTTAGATTGTATAACATGCTGGAAATTTGTACCTATGTTATGACCGAACTGCTGTTAGTTTACACAATGCACGTCAGCTCCTCCGAGCATCTCTCTTGCATTTCCTCCTCAGAGTTTCCAAGTCACCTTGTACTTCAAAGTGTTTGGCTGCTGGTTTTATAAATAACTACTGGCATAAGTCTGATGCTATTAATAGGACCTGTCAGTACAGCAGCTGGGCCCCTTGCGATCTTCTCCTTGCTCCGTAGCCCTTTCAGCCCACCCACTCTCCTTTCCTAGACTCATGTCACTAGAGAGGACCACTTTTTGAAGATATAGCCTTCAGGACTGTGAGAGCCACGATAGTGTGACAACCTCAATTTTGTGGACCTTGGATCAAAAGATGAAGTTTTGCACTGACTCAGAGGATAAATCTGAGCCAATTATTTAGAATGACAGTTTAAAATAAAGAGTATGAACACGGCCTCTTCTCATCTAAACTGAAAAAGCTGAGGCCAGCTTTTACTGGTATTGTCCAGACATTTTTCTTAACACATCAAAAATATTCACGACTTTCATTTTAAATGTAATGTTTTTTCATTTATCATAGGAATGCCTTTATTGACCTGTTCCTACATGTGTTTCCAACTTCTCATTATACTAGCAAATACTTTGATGAAAAAGGACAGGTAAGTTATGAGGATAAAAAAATATTGTGTGTCCAATTTTCTCTGTTTAATTGCTTTATTTTGGTAATGTTTTGTTTTTTGAGGGCCATTTTTTAATGTTTAAAACTGACCTTAAAGGAGACCAGTTGTGGAAAATTAATTTTTTTAATGTTGCTTGAACATAAATGTGTGTCAGCAGTGTGTGTACAGAACCACCCTATAATGCTAAAACTCCACCCATTCATTTTTCCCCATTAATCCCCATTAATCCCCAAACCTCAACAGTCCTATTGAACCAGCTGTTGGTATTCTTTGAGCACACTGACGTCACATTGCTTAGTCCTCGTCCACGACCGCTGATGGACTCGGGAGTTTTAGCATAAGCTGTGTCCCTATTTGAAGGGTGGATCAGGAAAGAACGCAGACTTCGAAGTCTGCAAAGTGAACCAAAATGAGGCCACATTTAAGAAGCCTTTGAAATGGAAGCGGCTTTGTTGCGCTGATGTGACGTATGTGGTCTTTAAAAGGCAGCCTTTGGAGGACGCAGCTTCTGAATTGGGACATAGCTATCTGTGTCCAAAAGCTCTGAAATGCTGCCTCCAGAGGTTGCATATCAAAGTAGGAAGGCATTAAGGCACATCCAAATCCAATGTTTGCTTCACTTCCTGTCTCCTGAGACACCTTTATGCATAGATGTATCGTTCGCTGCCTTTGATGTCCCACGATACTGAAATGGTGGTTGCATGACAGTTTTATTTACACTTTCAACAACTTTTAATTTAATTTCCACAGACAAATTACTATTGCACTTGGCAAAAATTTGATTGTTATCACCAAAGTTCGCCAAGCCATTGTCAGCACTGTCAACGAGTCAGCTGCCTAAGTTATATGTCCTGCTCACAGTCTGCCATTTTATGACTTAATACTTGGTGTTGCAGGCATTGTTTGTTATCAAGGTCAAGGAGCATGCATAGTTGCTGCGTGATGCAGTCGTGATGCAGGCGAAATGACAGATCTGCACTACCTGAAATCTGGCAATGTCAAGCCCCTTATGGTTGGCAACCAGCCAATTTCCTCAGCAAATCTTCAGATCGTGCCCCTGCGGCTGGAAGGTGCCACTTCACTCATGATGCTGGTTTACAGCACTTGGCAGTCCATTCCAGACATTTTTATAATGGGTGTTGAATTGTATAAACAACAGTTACTTGTTATAGTTTCGACGCATTAGTACCGGTGTGCAGTAAGCGCATTCTGAGGCGTACTGACTCTGGCTTCTGGCAGGGTCAGAGATGTCATGGCATATAAATCGCATCAAGCTCAAGGCAGTTTTTTTGGCTCTGAAAGGCTTTCTTCACCAACGTAGAGGGCATCATGTACTGATACGTACAGACAAGACGTCTGTTGTATCGTACATATATAGCCAGGGTGGTGTGCACTTGAGAGCCCTATTTAATCTGGCAGCGCAGCTCCTACTTATTGCCAATCACCATCTCCTTTCTATTCGGGCATGGATATGCTATTGAGGGACAGGATTCCTTACGAAGAGTGGAGGCTGAATCCTAGATCAGTAAGCCTGATTTGGGAGTGATTCAGAAGAGCAGAAGTGGATCTTTTTGTAGCCATTAGATTCAGGGTCGTTATGGCGTTGTGTCTTTACAGAATACCTTCACCAGATTTCATCATTTGGATGTTGCCTCTCTGGCTTCACAGGCTCTTTTGTTGAGTATGAACCCTGTTTCTTCTAGCAGCTTCTAGCTTGCCTGTCTAAGTTTTATAGCTTGGGAGCGGTGTGTTAACCTTAAAATATTGTGGGTTGCCTATGTTAGCAGTCGGATATTATGTGCGCTTTATTATGCAGTCGGGTACTGCATGCTTGCTGTTGCAGTTGTGTTTTTACTGCTTAGGGGATCTGATGCGGGGGTGGTGAGCTTGCTTCCACTCATGTTAACTGCTCTTTTATGCTACTGTGTTTATTCTCATGTCATAGCGCTGACTGTTAGCCACTTACTTGGTGTGTTGAATATCATTTCTATGCCTAGCTGTGCTGTGCATTCATATTTGTGCTTGTGTTGCGTTGCACCCTCTGGTGCCCGTACTAGGGAGCTTTTATGTCAAAACTTCTGCTAATTTCTCCCGGTGCTCATTCTTGCTGATTGGACCCTGCTGCACTCAGTGTCCAAAGCCTCTCAGCTTATGTTTGGCTTGCGATGATTGGTTGGGTATTATTGCCTTGTTATGCATTACACTGATACGGAGCAGCTTCTTAGATGTGGGCTGCTCTTTGCTGTTTTCATGGTGTTATTTGATACAGTTCCCCGTAGTGTCAGCTTCTGAGGCAATGTCAAGTGAAGCATTCTTGAAAGGGACGTCTCCGGTTACTCTCATAACCTTGGTTCACTGTGAGATGGGAGCAAGACATTGTGTAAACTGCCATGTTCACAGCTCTAAGACTCTGAGCTCATGCTGCTCGGACGGCACATTATATAGTAGTGGTAGCCTCATTCCTACTTGCCGTCTTAATCAGCATCGGTCAGTGCAATTTTTATTTGCACTGGTGTTATTCAATAAGGCTTCAGGTAGGGATTAAGGGAAGAGATTTGCCATAATGTCAGCTTTTGATGCAATGTCTCGTTCCTGTCTCTCAGAGCCAAGGTTATGACGTTACGTGATGTTTAGGATCTTGCAGTTCACAGTTTCTATCTGTAGAATGTATCTACAATGTGTCTTGCAGAGAAACATTGTTTCTGTCCAGCAGCCATCAAAATTGACCTATGAATATGAAAACATATTGACCTTGTCACCACCTGTGACATCATTCTTCACTCCGGCCATCAATCATCACTCTTGCCATATCCTCATACGATGCATTCATCCAACACCACATTCATATTGCACTATGTTTTATAACTATGCTATGTTGAACTGTTTGTATATATTGTTAATAGATTTTCTTCTACTTATTTTTTCATGCTTGTATGGCATACACAGTGAAAAGCAAAGAATTTCATGATTTATTCTTTACCAGCTATGACTCACACTATCATTATAGAGTTAAAGTGTAGTGCATCATAGATACAGAAGGACAGTTCCCTTTCTGTCAGTCATTCGACGTTGCGTCAATGATGACACTAGGGGTCTGCTCTTGGGAGCCCCAATTGCCTCTGATCTTTATAAAAAAAGCCAATGAATATTGGAAAGTGGAATTGGAATGTCAGTGTCCGCCCCGGATATCCGGGTATATACGGGAGCTGGTGTGCACCACTCACTCAGACTTGTTCTTCAGAGCCGTTTGATGGTGTTCCACAGAGTGAAAGAACGAGGCATGTTGCCGCACTGAGGGCGTGACCCATGGATGAAAGCTGATTGAGTGTGGTCCAAAGCTAAACATGCAAGACACCAATTATGACCGTCCAAGTAAGCAATAAATCGACCATATCTAGTACATGGGAAATTGTTTCCTAACAGTTAGTGAGTCGATCTTGTAATCATAAGGTTGCTGGTTCGATTCCAGCGCTGGAAGGCAGCAACTGAAGTGCCCTTTGAGCACGGCACCTAACCCCTGATTGCTCCCTGGGTGCAGCAGTGCTGCTCACTGCTCCAGGTGTGTGTGTGTGTGTGTTCACTCCTCACCAGTGATGGGTTACATGCAGAGGTCACATTTCGGATATGGGTTACCATATCTGACAAATATGTCACCTTAACTTTTTAGTACACATGGCAAAAAGCCATCTTATAAAAGACAATGACCCACTGTGGGAGCTCTTTTGTGCTCAGAAACTTGCTTATTCTAATCTGCCGAAGCGCCCAGAGGAAGTTTGGCTCAGGACAAGGATGAGGCAAAGAACCAATGAAAAATGTTGTATATCCAGCAGGTGTCAGGATGTACAGATAACACCATCAAACAGCTCTCAAGTCTGAAGTCTGAGTGATGCATACCCGGATATCCAGGGCGGAGACTGGCATGCAAATTTCACTTTCTAATTTTCATTGGCTATTTTTAAGAATGAACATTTTTAAGAATGAACCCCAAGAATGAACCTCTAGTGTCATCATTGACACAATGTCTCATTTCCTCCATCAGGGAAATGAGATGTTTACATTACCTTTGAAAAGGAGATACTGATGAATATATTGATTTCATACTTTCACCAAACATTGCACAAAAGAGAATGTGTTTTGAATGTTTATCAGTTTATTAGACTACTGGTCTCTTTAAGTGTAGATATTTGTATTTCACATGTACATGTAACTGGGTTGTGTAGCAGAAGCTGGTTTGTATGTGTGACCATGATCATTACAGATACATCCTTACTTGCCTCACACAAACATTGTCCAAACCTCTGCATAAAAAGTGGGATCCACAATGTATGATCACACAAACAAAACACATTAACATAAAAATTATGTTCTCCAATTTTACTTTGTGACTTGTGACTACTGTTTTAAAATATGACATTGTTTTGTGACATTTTGTGAAAATGTGATTTTTTTACACCTTGGCATAACTTAAAGTTTGGGATAAGACACAGTAGCAAGAGATACCTTCATAAAGAAGTACCACAGAACATTCACTGTATAGTTTGTTCTGGAAGTATTGCAGAGTAAGTGCCTGCATATAGTGCCTGTCTCGGCACCTGATGTGGTAGACACTTTTGCTAACAGATGCTGGAAGATCCTAGCATTGGCTCAGCATAAGCATAGGTGAGTGCTCATTTGCTGTCCTGCCCTGAACATAAGCAATGACAGAACTGTGCTAATGTAACATATTATTTTTCTTGCCTTCCATCAGCTATTTGCAAGTTTGAAGCTTCAGGGTGTGAGGCAGAGACGTTGGTTGTGTCCTTCCGGTCTAACAGTGGAAACGACAGAATTTGACAGCTCAGGTAAGCAACAGGGTCAGACTTCCTATTTTCGATCATGTCTATCTTTCCCAAATGTGCAGTTCCTTGGCAAGAGGGTTATCACAGCCCCCCAGCTGTCCAGGAAATCACAAAGTATCCACAGTTTGGAAAATCCCATATCATGTCACATCAGGATGCAGCGCTCTCTCCTGAGTGCTCGCTGGAAACGGATGGTGGCATGAACATGTTTGCATCGGACACATCCCACATTACGGAGAGCCTCTCCAAACAGCAGTAGAACATGCCAGTTAAATTTGGCAGAGCACTCCACATATCCACACTTCCAGCTCTTTCGGACTAAGTCAGACACGCTGTGCCGGGGAATGACGCGACCTCGCTGAAGATCTCGCTTGTTGCCAACAATTAGAATGGGAGCCTCCCCGGAGCCCATGACCCTGTGAACAATACACAAACTGTAAATCACCATAGACATCACAAGAGGCAGGTCCACCAGAATATTCAGAGTTGTGAAAGCAATTTTAAGAATTCTGAAAGAAATGGATATTATGAAGTGTCTTGATGGCTGTAAGAACAGGAATGGTGACATCTTTAGAATGAATGGGGGAGAAAGGTTACATATGTTCGGCTGAACGGCATGGAGATGTAATGACGTGCCAGTAATCAATCTATGTTCTATAGCATATAAAACGGGAACATGAAAGGAATATTCTGAAAGCAACACATGTAAACACCTTAATCAGAATATTGTCTTATTCAGAATAAGATAAATAATTAGATTACTGCTGTCCATGTAAACTTAGGCAATGGGGGTTTTTTGATGACAGATTCTTAAATGTTTACATTTGGTCCTATCCTCTGAAATATTCTGTTACATCCTTGCTGTGAATATACTGTAAACTTTAAATGCAGTACCACACAAGACTGGAAGATGGAAAATGTTGGTTGAACAGGATTTAATAACAGATACTAAGAAGCAAACATTTTGTTTTGAAAAAGTATAAACAAGGAAAACAAGTGTTTATCATTTCGACCAAGGTAAAAACCACAGTTTTATTTTCTCCCAAAGGTCATACAACCTGACTAAAATAGTTTTGATGGCCAGATACGGTTCTCATAAGCTCAGTATTTAGCAAAACAATTTTATTTGCCAGCACAACCCTGCTGTGATAGTATGACTATAATAAATGGAATTTTCAGTGTGCCAGGATTATGAATATGGGCAGCAATTTCATTAGTCTGTGCCAAATCCAGCAGCCTCTACAAATAAGATTATACACTATATAAAATCTAGATGAATTCCAAAGCTGAAGTCAAGCCTCAAGCTGTCCCTGATGGACAACAAGCAACCATGCAAACAACTGAAATCACACTGCTTGTTTGGAGAGAATAAAAATTGATTGTGCCAAATTGATTATCATTGTTAGTTACCCTACAACTGGAAGACACAACTAAATACATAGATTTCTGAATTGGCTTTTGAAACATCTTACAAACTAATCTATATTTATTTTATATTTAACTCTGAATTTCTCTGAATAACTCTGAATAGTCTATTTCTTTCTCTTACGCTACCTGAAATAAGAGAGATAAAAGAGGAAAATTGTTATGTGCTTAAATACTATTGTCTTGGCAAACAGCATAAACTTACGCCTTGCAATCAAATGGTAAAGGAACAGTTCACCCAAAAATGTGAATTTAACCAATAAATTGTTATAAACTTGTGTGACCTTCTTCCATGTAACACAAGAGAAGATACTGTGAAAAATGTTTTGTCCATACAATGAAAGCCAATGGTGAACAAGAGCTTGATTTGGTCTCTGTTGCCTTTCAAAAACATTTTCTTTTTTGTGATGGCATGAGGGAGAATAAATGATAACAAAATGAATTTGCATTTAAAAGAATAATTTTTAAGTTTAACATTAATAGCCTACAAAACATGAGTATTTGTAATAATTCGTAATAATTATTTTAAGTTGCTGACAACCTTACAACACGCTGCATTTGAAGAAGAATATTTTAAAAAAGAAACAAGTCATTTGCAGCTGATAAAATGCAGGAATCGGTTAGCATTGTAACCTTGGATAAGATAATACTGCGTCAGTGACTGACACTACGTCAGTAGCTGATGCTATGGGTGAATGCCTCTTTCCAGAATGTATTGAAATTTTATTAAACAACAAAGTATTTAATGAGCTACCTGACGACCTCAGAATCTTAAGACTGAACAAAAAGACAGTAAACACGGCAGCTTACATAACATCTAATTCCCGCCTCTCAGGGCACAGAGGGTCCGATAGCACCCGGAGACCTTTTCTTTCGAGAGTGATTCACCTGATATTGAGTCAGCAGTTGACTCTATGGGGGACTGTGTACAATCACACAGTGGGCGTGGACACATCGGCTTAGCCACAGCGGAGCTATAAAACAAAAACCCCATGCCACGTGCAGGGGCAGAAGCATAAACACAATTGCCAACCGACCATAAATCCCCTAGAAACCCTGGATCATAGGAGGACAGGAGCCAATCATAGATGACCTAAAGGTTGACAAAATTTGCTTACCCAATCAAGACTGGACCTGCTGAATCGCTCCACTTAAAACACGGCAGCAGAGCAACAGAGATGTGAGAACACAGTAATAGTGAACATGGGCGTGCATGGTCCTATACAGCAAGGGAAGAGTGACGCAGCAAATAGTGGCATACAACTAACAGTCTCTAAAAAATACATAAGAGCAGAGAATAACACCGCCTTCACAAATGCTCATAGTGAAGCAGGGCCCACATGAAAAGAAGGCAGAGGTGACAGACCAAAGATCATGCCATCACACCCAGGAGTTACATGGTATAGAAACTCTTTCAGGGCGACAGAGCGACCAAGCTTGAGGGCAGACAGAACGCTGTCCACATGCTCTCAAGACAGGCAGACTTGCATCGAGACTGAATCCAAGCATACCCCCAGATATGTTATTGATTGGTTCGGAAGCAACATGTTCTTCTGCACTTTCACCCACAGCCCCTGGGTCTCTAGATGGCAGAGGAGCAGCTTTGCGTGGCTAATGAGCACATCTTGCGAATGAGCCAAAATCAACCAGTCATCCAGATAATTCGGCATGCGTACACCACTCTCTCTGAGAGGGGAGCTCACCCAGTTCACACACTTTGTGAAAGTGCATGAGTCCAGAACCAAACTGGAGCACCAAAAACAGAAAAGCCATGCCCTCAAAAAGCACCTGTGATGAAGGGCTATCTGAATATAAAAATATGCATCTGTGAGGTCTACCGAGATAAACCAATCCCTGGGATGAACCTGTGCCAGTATCAGCTTTAGCATTGTCATTTTGAATGGATACCTGTGAAGTCCTTGGCGCCTCAGTTCCAAAATGTGTCTTTCTCGTCTTATCAGATGTATTACTGTATTATGAATGAGTGGCCTTTCAAAACTACATCACTTTATAAAAATGCGCTGATGCGCTGCTTCAAAGTATTGCTGGTTTGTCAAAATGCAAACGGAATGTAGCTTTTGGACATGTACTACACCACTACTTGCTGGAAAATGTGTTTAGCAATTGGAAAAACAACACTGTTTTTAAAGTAACTGAGCTACTGTCAAGCTACTGAAAACTGTAGCTGAGCTAGTAGTGTCACTACTTGTAGTTAGCTGCTCCCCCACACTGGACAGATGTATGTGAATCTGTGCTGGTTTATCAACCTCTCCTGTTTCCAGCACATGCCTCTTCCCTTACCTCTGCCTGAGATGTCCAGCGTCTCTGACAGCTCTAAGAAAAGGACAAATAGATTTCCAATTGTTTCACATCACTGAGCCAGAATCATGCTTTTCACAGAGCTAGGCAGAGCTGATATAAACTGTGGTAAAAAAAATTACCTTTTCTTTGAAAAATCCTGCAAAGGAATAGCCAGAGTTTGTTTGTTGTGTACACAAATACACTTTTAGAACATTTTTAGAACAACTTTAGGATCATTTATTTATATATTGAATCATTCATGAACTTTTCATGAAGGATGCATGACGTGAAGGTATTTTTGAAGTTAGCCTTTGACCTTTGGAACAGCCTTTGCTTTGTCAGGGCACCCGTGAGGCCTTCAAAAGGTACCTGGGCAGCTTTTGAAACAGAGCTACAGACTAAGCAACAAATATACAAACTACATTCAGCCACATACAAACTACATTCAAATAAGATCCAAATATGAACTGGCCGGACAGGTGGTTATTTTCTTTTTAGAAATGAATTAACTGCTGCGCTTGTGTTTTCTCACTCTAACAAGCTCTGTTCTATTACAGGAAGGATTAACAGCTTTGTTTCTATTGGTTATAAGCATTGTATAAACGTCATCATTCTAATGATTACCTGAAGGCCCTAAATATGTTTAGCTCCTTAGTACCTGAGTGAGCTCCTGTCTTATTAAATTCCTTCACAGCAATCCCAAAATTCCCACCAGCTGATAATATCTGCCAGTTAATAATACCTATTTATATCATTTCAAAATCATACACAGGTGGTAGATCCTTTTCATACTTGGCACCCAAACTCCTAACAATTCTCCCAGTGTTGTCCAGGAGGCAGATACTAAGGCACTATGTCATTTTAAAAATCATCTTTTTAATCTATCCTACACATAGTCCTATGTATTTATGACTCAAACCATTAGACTTAGGCTAATTGTTAGGCTGCATTAATTAGGTAAACCGGAACCAGAGACATTTCCCGTAAGAACAGATTTATTGCCTCTACTCTAAGGCTGTCTTTCATTTCCCCAAGGTCCTGTAATCAGCAGGATCCGGATATTACCTAGACCAGATGGTGGGGAGACAGGGTGGGGTGACCCCTGAGACGGACTGACCTAGCATCAGTTCGACCCTACCCTTGTCCTAGTTCCGGTTCAGCTACATGCTCATCCCATGCCAATTTAAGTTTACATCCCTAACCTGGATCACCCAAAAGCAGTGGAGATGTGATGGACTTCTTTATTGAATTTCCTATTATCTATTTACTTACCTCCAGCTCAGTCAGATTCTGCATGTTCTGTTCCCTGACCTGTCACAGCAGAGTGATTTTATAACTGCAATTAATAACATTATGCCTCTGTCACCTTCTCTGTTTGTAACATTACTCAGTGCCTGACATTTGTCACAAAATCAGACCCAACAGTTTTTAAATCAATATAAATTTATGAAATTATTATAAGCTCTCCATTTTTAACCCAAAATGTTAGTTAAACCAAGAATCCCAAACAGCCAGTGCCCTCGTGCTCCACCAGAGGGCACTCTTTCCACCTGTTCTGTTATTAACTGGACATTTCCAAGAATATATTGTGTGTCATTATCATAATCATGTTCTCCTGTGTCTCATTGTCTCTGTCTATTTATACCCGTCTGCTCATTCATTCAGTGCAAAGTCTTGTTTAGTGTAACTGTGTTTCTGAGCACTTTCTCACCATTGCCACCACTGTGTTTATGGACGACTTTGCTTTGCCCTTGGATCTTGTTTTATGTTTGGACTGATTACCTATGTTTTGACTCTGTTTTATGAATTATGACCTTGGATTGTACTTAATAAAGTCTGCATCTGACTCATCAAAGTTGTGTCCTGGAGCAGTACATTACACACTTGCCAGAGGAGAACTGGCCCTCCCGTTTGAGCCTGGTTTCTCCTGAGGTTTATTTCACCAATTCTACATCATTGGTGTTTTGGTTCCTTGCCACTGTCGCCCTCGCAAAATCCTCATACTCCTGTTCTATAAAAATAGTACCATCTCAATGTAAGCTGGAACGGCATATCTTGCTTAATATGATACCGTCATCTATCATGTTAATTAGTCTCAAGGGTACGTAACTGTTTTAGCAGGCATAGACCACTGAGACAGGTACGAACTTTCGTATGCAAATGACAGGTGTTTCTAAAGCACGTCTATTTATTATAATGGTTTAAATGTGTTATCAGTTCACTCAGTTTTATATTCATAAACCAGTTACAATCTTAGTATCCCTGATTAGTTTCACTAATATACATTTTATACTAATATGCATCTAAACAATAAAATTAGGGATAACACCATGTATTCTGTATTCAGTGTGTTATACATATTTCATAATTCCATTTTTTCTATTTTTGTTTTCTTTATATGTAAAGCTGCTTTCAAACTATGCAACATTGTAAAAAGTGCTATAAAAATAAATCTGACTTGAATTTAAATTAGCAGATCAGATCAGTGTATCAAATCGCTTTATACTTCTCATTGTGCAGTAGATGCGTGAGGTAGTGTCAGGCCAAAGTGACATAACTGTGTTCTGCCTGGATCAATAAAACATGAATGTTTGTCACCGGAACTGCCTGCCTCACTCCACGGGCCTTGACGCAAGCAGAGCATGACAGCTGACGCCATTGATTACAATAAATCTATCTCTGAGTGGCAGGCTCAGCACTCATGCCCACACTGTGACTTTTTAACCCGATCGGTGACTGAGCTGAGTTTAAATACTGATGGAGCATCACTGTCACTATGTGTACTCATGTTCTTGCTCCCAATACCACTACGCAACTTATACTATTTATATATTATTTCTAGATGATTTATATTGAAATTTTTCAGACACATAGTTTATTAGTATTAGAATTCCCCTTGGGAATTGTAGAATTAGTATTAGTATTCCCCTGGGAATTATACCCACAACCTTTGCACTGTTAATGCAATGCTTTACCAACTGAGTTACAGGAATACTTAAAATGTTCTACTCATTATTTGACTTTCGATGCTTGATCTCTTAAATAATCATGTGTCTAAACTCGCTTCTATACCTGTCTAAATTACACAGAGATGTAGACACCACCTTTTTAACTTCAGCAGAGCTAGAAAAATGGTTTGTTCACTTTATAATGTGTTAATGAATTCAAACAACACCTAACCCAAAGTACTGACATATGCATAATAAGTCAAACAGTGAATGATATCAGAGAGCTATCTGACTAACATAATTGTTATTCAATCCAAAATAGCTTCAATTAGGCATCATCTTCAAACCTGGTCAGCTACAAAGCAAAATCTTTCGAACTGCCTGTTTGATGATGACATTACATGCCCTCTGCAATCAGCTGAGAGGAAAGTGAAGGCATTTTT
This sequence comes from Chromobotia macracanthus, assembly GCA_036877525.1. Taxonomy (NCBI): domain Eukaryota; kingdom Metazoa; phylum Chordata; class Actinopteri; order Cypriniformes; family Botiidae; genus Chromobotia; species Chromobotia macracanthus. The sequence goes on along the minus strand of JAZGTH010000068.1, from coordinate 3,420,473 downwards.
GTTGTTGTATCTTAAATGATAAGAGAATGACCCAATGTGTCGGCAGCCTGTGATTACAGAAGTGTCTCCTTTGGTAAGTAATTACAGCGGCCATCACACATTGAATAGATATGAAAGAGGAGAAGGGCTTGAAAAAGAGGCAAAAAACAACAGGGAATGGGAAAATGGAAGACAAAAGAGAAGATGAGCAAGAAGAAAAGGAAAGGGAAGCTCAAAGAGTGCAAAAAAGCAGATGAGAAGGTGTGAAGCAATAAAGAAAAGGATTCATTCTCAGCACGTACCTGGTCTCCAAGATCTGCTGCCTCATGGTCTTGACATACTCAAAGCTGTCGAAACAGCAGATGTCATAAACCAGGATATAGACATGAGCACTTCGAATGCCTCGACAGCAAACATCTGACCATTCCTGTGCAGGCACAGAACACATTTTGGGGAAATGTATAACTGGAGGAGACAGTCGGTACAAGGTCTACAGAGTTTGCACATAGTTTTTTATCCTCTGAACTATTGTGTATATTGGTCATTTGGGGACTGAAAGAGTGAACTCAGACCACCTCCAACCAACTTCTTATATGTTTCAGTAGAAGATGATTTTTCTGATATATTATCTGTTACTCTGGCTATAATGGTCAGGATTTCTAGAGAAGAGCTACACTATAGTTTTCTTTGTAAAAAAAAGAAAGAATGAGAAACAGTTGCCTCAAGCTAGCTCTGTAACAGGAAATATCAATAGATAGAGAAAGTTTGAGGACAAACTTTATGTTGGCTTTGCAAAGCCCGGCTGAGAAGTGTATAATGGTATGAAATACTTTAGGTCTGACATTCTCTAACATGATGGTAACAAAGTTAACATGTTTAGTATGTTGTTAACATTTTAATAATCTAGTATGATTTGTAACATGTTTTACATGTTTTATGCTAAACTATTTTTAAATGAATCTAACACATTTTAACATGAAGTTAACAGGTTTTAACATCAGCATGATACAAGGACATTTTAGCACGACACTAAAACATTTTAACGTGATCCTAACACGTTTTAACATAATGTTAACGTTTTAACATGAATCTCGCATGTTGATGATAGCATGATGTTAACAAGTATTAGCATTAATTAGCATGATGTACTTGGAGTGGTTGCTAGGTTGTTGTTATGTGGTTGCTAAGGTACCCAGGATGGTTGCTAGGGTGTTGTTATGTGGTTGATAAGGTACTTGGAGTAGTCGCTAGGCTGTAGGTAATCGGGGTGGTTGGTTGATGCTAACATTTTAGCATGATGTGGACTATTTCTGTTAATCAGAATATAAAAGAATCAAGTATAATTAATGTGAATATAGTAATTTATGTTAACTGTTATTCTACTATTACAGTCTTTGTCTGTCTGTAATTGTCGATATATGACACACTGATCCTTTCTTTATGGGGGTCTCATTTATGACATTAATGAAATGTGATGCAGCCCCTTCTGGGGTCCACTGACCACTCATTAGATCACCAGATGGGACATGGTGAACAAAATACTATTGACGTGTGGAATGTGCTAACTATTCTTAGGATAAGTTGTATGTATATACACGAATGCTGGAGTTGCTCTGCAGACCGAATCGGCTTCAGATCTCTGATAATGAAGTCTGTCTTTTGGCATCAAACCCGGGAGTAAATGAGTGAATCTGCTGAGAGGTGGCAGAAGCTACAACAGAAGCTAGCACGTTTTATCATGATGCTAATACATTTCTGCATGATGCTAGCATGACTTAGTATGATGCTAACAAGATTAAGCATGATATTAGCATGAATTAACATAATGTTAGCAAGATTTATCATGATGCAAGCATGATTCAGCATGACTGATATATTGAAATATAGCTTATTTATAATGTTATGCAGTTGCTAGGGTGCTCTAAATGGTTGTTAGTGTGTGACTAGGAAGTTGCCAAATACGCCCACCCACATGTCTCTACAATATTCTATTGCTGAGATATGGCTTATTAATTTCATTACATGGTTGCTATGGTGTTGTAAATGGTTGCTAGGGTGTAGCTAGACAGTTAACAGGGTAATACTAATCAACAGAATGTGTGTCTGAATCAAAACTGCCAGCTCCCATGTCTGTGATGTTCTGGTGCTGCTCTAAATGGTTGCTAGGGTATGGCTGGACTGTTTCCATGATGATAATTAAAGACTACTTGTCAGTCTAGTTGCAGGGCAGGGCAATGAATTTGAAATTTGTTGCTGCTTGCTTAGCTGAGCGATATGAGCCCACTCCCAAATCTCTATGACATTCTGATGTGGAAATTGTGAAAATGTGAAAATTCACCCAATGTCTATGGAATGTTTTGCCCACTTTTTTGTACAACCAAAAATATATTACACCCTATCACAAATTAAAGTGATAGCACACCTCTCCTCATAAAGCTGGTCGACCCCTCATTTATGGGTCTATGACAAACGTAGCAGGCCGAGTTACGTACAGAAGTTTTGTCCAGAGAGCACATATCCAAACACTGACACTAACAGTGAAAGAAAAATCTTGTGATTGACCCACAGGAAACATCCACCAAGCTTGGCTTCTGTTGCTCGGTCTGATATGATTTAGAATATGTCCCATAGGTCTGAAATGTACATTTCACTAAGCAATGCATTTTCTGTAAAAATGTTTTAGAAATACTGAATGGTTATTATTCTTATGTGTGCTGAATATAACTATACTATAGTATAAGCTATAATCTTACCTGTCCTTTTTTAAATAAATTGTACAAAAATAATAATTAGATAAAAATAGCAGAGACTGCATATCACAACTGAGGCAAATGCTTATTACAGCCTGTTGAAAAAGGCATCTTGTGAAAATCTCTTCAAAAACTATGTAAATGACCTGACGTGAATTAATATGTAAATACAATCACAACATCCTTCAACCCTGAAACAAATGTAGGGGTCCTTACGGCTGTTACATGTGATTTCTTTTTAATTCGGCAGTATCTGATTTATTTGGGTTCTTGGTCACCAAAAGAGGAACCTGTTGAAGAATGTTTTCTCAGTGCCCTGACACAGGGTCGGGTCAGAGCTGTACATGATCAGATGTTTGTACAGTGTTTTGGTATGTTGGTCACAGTACCTGCAGAGAACTGACGGGGAAGCTGCTGATGGCTGGATAATCTGTGATCTGAAGGTCATGCACATGACCATTGAGCACTGCGGCAGAAAGATGAACTCTGCGCATCCTGCTGGACGTCGCCACCTCACTGTAGTCATCGTGAAGAAAGCGTTGCACTATAGCCGTCTTGCCCACTCCTTGGGCACCCAGCACTGCGATCCGGAATGGAGATGGCGTCACCCTGTTTCCGGCTCGTCCCCGGTGGGCCGCCCCACCCTCTCTGCTCTCGCAAACAGTTGGCCAGTGCATTCAGAGGGGCACGCGGGCAGCACATAGTCCTGACTGGATCCCAGAGAGCCGTAGTGGCTACAGCACAGTCCCATTCACAGAGCTCTGAGGAGGACAGAAGTGACTCCAATAAAAACTTTTATTATAATGCGCTGAAAGTACGTAATGACGTATAATCATTGTAATCATGTATAATAAATGTAATAATCATTTGACATAAATTTATACAAGTTTGACCAATTTCATACAAACACGTCTAAGCATCAAGGTAAATGAAATATTTGTTATCTTGGGATTATAATAGAACTGCAATGAAACTAAAAGAACACAAATACAATGAAACAAACAGAAGATTAAAACAGCCCCAGACTGGCAACAGATATGATGTATGGATATGACATTTACTGATTATAATCTATCACTGATCATAGCATATGGCACCACAATGTTCCCTTAATGTAAAGCATTTAAACTGGGTCGATGATTTAAATGGAGCAAAGATATTTATAGAAATTACACACACAAGCAAACATATAGGACATCACAGCACCTCTCTACGTGTGTGAGCTATTCTTATAGGGCTACAGCAGATGACAGAGTATTCTCAGTTTCAATCTACTAAGTGCCTACTAAGTATACACAATGTGTAGTCTGCATTCTGAGCATGCAAATCGTATGGCTCAATAATGCTGTTCACTTACTTATATTTGAGCACGTAAAATGCATTAATGCATGCATGCATTGATACTATTGTAAACGCCACACCCTTACTAAATGAATATAGCTTCATTCTCATAAACGCTGTGCAGAAATGAACCCGGTGACTTACCTCATACCCAGGTAAGAAGTTCATTCTCCTTGCTGTGTGGGCTGCTCTGAACACCTGCACGATCTTTTCCATCGATGCGCGGAGTTTTCACGAGTACTCTGACTGAATGTAGGTGAAGACCTGAAGCTGAAACCGTCCCGGATCTTGATCTTTCATGTCGTGAAGACCTGACGCTGAAACCGTCCCGGATCTTGATCTTTCATGTCGTGGAGACCTGACGCTGAAACCGTCCCGGATCTTGATCTTTCATGTCGTGGAGACCTGACGCTGAAACCGTCCCGGATCTTGATCTTTCATGTCGTGGAGACCTGAAGCTGAAACCGTCCCGGATCTTGATCTTTCATGTCGTGGAGACCTGAAGCTGAAACCGTCCCGGATCTTGATCTTTCATGTCGTGGAGACCTGAAGCTGAAACCGTCCCGGATCTTGATCTTTCATGTCGTGGAGACCTGACGCTGAAACCGTCCCGGATCTTGATCTTTCATGTCGTGGAGACCTGAAGCTGAAACCGTCCCGGATCTTGATCTTTCATGTCGTGGAGTCCCGGATCTTGATCTTTCATGTCGTGGAGACCTGACGCTGAAACCGTCCCGGATCTTGATCTTTCATGTCGTGGAGACCTGAAGCTGAAACCGTCCCGGATCTTGATCTTTCATGTCGTGGAGTCCCGGATCTTGATCTTTCATGTCGTGGAGACCTGATGCGCGCATGATCCACTGGGGTTAACGGGGAGATGCATCAACGATTGCGCGTAAAACCGGTGTAGTGGACCGCGCCGAGACCGTGTGCATCATCGGTTCAGCGTCACAGTTGAAGTGCTTTGAAACTGATCTGGAGACAGTGGAGAGGTTGGGAAACAGCAGCCTTTTCTTTCCCCCGGTGCGTAAACACGTAAATACTCACACGCGCGCGAGCTGAGAAAACTAATCACTGACGTCACTCATGTGTACATTACACATAATAACCTGTGATGGATGCATCCTTTTCTTATGACTATGAGTGATGGCTGGCCCTTTTATTTTCTTGTTTTAAAACGTATATACCGTGCATCAACAGACTGCAGGTACCGCGCCTGTCTCTTAGCAACCAAATCTTTTTCTTCTGTTGCTAAGTAACCACGTGATTCTCACCTGTGCGCTTCACATCACTTACACAGTCTGTGGACACATGCATCCAGGTGTGGCTGCACCGCACCTTAGACATGGTTTAGAAATCATTTCCAAATGCCACAAAGAAAGGAGATCCAAACCAAAGGTAAACTTTTCTTTAACACTTTACAACAACCACTGGTTAACATACATATAGTTACATATGTAATATTTTACAGCATTTATTACTCTTTGTTACTGTTATTTAAGGCAAAGTGGTCATTGTCCGTTCATGTTATTTCACTGTGCATTAAGTACTGTTAATAGCTACAGCTTATGTAGCTGTTTAAATGTTTTTTAAATTGTTCATATTAACTAGTTAAGTAATGCTTATCAATGAAATCTTATTGTAAAGTGAATAACCTTAAAAAAACAATCTGTGACAAAGTGCCAAAATTGGCTACAAATTGGTTCAGTGTCAGTTTTGATGGCAGTTTTGATTCAGACACTCATTCTGTTGATTAAATATAGCAAATAAGTTTTTTACAGTGAATTTTAGAACAGATAAGGGATATGCAATATGGCTTCACGGTGCTTATTGCTTTTATAAAACGGTTATTTCATATACCTGGCAAGGTTTTATAAAATAAACACACAGCAACAAAAATGAGCAATGTAGTTCGCAGTGGCACAGTAATACTGATGTGAAGTCACAGATGTATGTTTATAGAGTAATAAGAATGCGGCCCATCAGGGACCGAAATTGCTTTACAAAATAAGCTAAATTACAATTGACCTGCGGATGTGGGGCACACTTAATTTTAAATGTGACTGTACATAAATAAGAAACAAAAACCACGCAGAGAGACAGTGTAGTCTGTGCGAGTTCAAGTACGTTTAAAAAATTTTGGGAGATTTGGGAGGCCAATTTTATTTAAGGCCCAGGCACTGAAAGTGCAAAGGGCCCTATTGCTTTTCTTAGGATTATTATTTTTAATTAATTATTTTTCTAGGTTTTCAGGGCCTTTAGGTCCCTTAACATGCTCAGAATATAAAATTTTGCACACACGTCGGAGTCACCGGCCATTGCACCGCTGGCACACTTTAAAATAGTCAACTTACATTTAGCCAAGTCACTTCGGACTTGGTCAGAATAATGCTGTACTTGAGTTGTGATGAGTTATGGCTGATATAAAATTCTAAATGGATCTTCGATATGTTTTTCACAGCAATGCGTCAAACTTTAAAACCACATTCAGGTGTATTTGAGGCACTTGAAACATGATTGAAATGGCATGAACTTTGGCACACACATCATACTGGTCGGCTGTTAAGCATGTGCAAAACTTAGACATGGGCAAGTCAGCCATTTTGGATCGAATATGGATGGCAAGGAAATAATGGCAAAAAATGGAAACAGTAAGTGGCTCATATCTGCTGTGTGAATTGATTTTGTTCAAACTTGAGCTGTATGTTTGGTCCTGGGGACTGATTGTGAGTCACAATCATAGTGCCACCAACTGACGGAAGGATGTCACAAAGCATAGTTTAAGAGAAGTTAAATAGTCTTCTTAAATTTACCCAAGTCACTTCAAACCTGTTCAGAATAAAGGAAAGACATTGAAAATGCTACTTTAATATCTTGAATGCTGCTGCCATGGTATGGCAATCAATTTAGGGCACAAAAGGAACAGGTTGTGTCTCATATCTTTTATGTGTATTGAGTGATTTACATCAGACTTGGGAATATTTTTGGTATTGTGAGCTGATCACAATTATGTGGCTATTTTGTGTCAGTCATAGCACCAACTGGCAGCAGGAAGTGTCACTTCCAACAGACTTAAATCAGACTTTAAAATAGTCCATCAATAGTCCTCAATTATTTTTGGAGTTAAATACATGTAACAATGCATAGTTTTCTGGAAAACACCAGGTGGAAATGGTGCCATAGTACTTGGGCCTGTCATCGCTGCTTGCAGCTATAGCTTCAATTTATTTTTTAGTGAACTTGGAGAAAGTTTAGATATTTTCTTTGTCTGCGTATTACAGTTACACCTCAGATGTACTTATCACATCAGCAAGATAAACATCAATAATTAAAACAAAACACACAATGCACACAAACAATAGTAAATGAGAAAAAGGGTAGTATTTTCATACACAATGAAGTTGCCACTGGCAAATGTTTATTGGACACTGCTTACATACTATTCTAGTACAGCCATCTACGGAAACAAAAAGGTTCACATTTAGCCATCCCCAACACCATGACGACTAATTTTCATATAAACCAAGCTGTAAACACTCTACCCAGTTCAGATGATTGGTCCTTATAATGTTAAGCCTTTAAGTCTATATTAGTCATTTTACTTATTGCAACTCATACACTATGGGTTGCAATAAGTAGCACTGATACAGCCACGTGAGGTTGTGTACTGATTTTTAAGAATGTTTGTAATAATATGTATGGTACATAACACTACTGCACAACCACTCACTTTAACAATCACAATACATCACATGGATTGATTCAGTCTGGGAATGAATAGCCAATGAAACTTATATAACACAGTTGGAGTGCTGGCATGTTCTTTCATGTGATTAAGCTGAACAAGTTACACAAAATATTGTTAGGAATGTCCTGGTCATGTTGCTCAAAGCATGCAAAATTAACTGCAAAAATAGCTGGCAAATTAATACCACATTGTTGTACACTTGTATTAACATCACAATGACAGCAAATAATGCCAGAACGTTGAACATCAAACAAATCTCAACTATTCTAGAGAACCACAGAATATAGTGGCATTTGAGTGGCTATTATTAAAACAGGACAATATCCAAAAGCAAACCCACATCACAAGTGCCTGTGTGTCAGACACCTGCTTTCCAATGATCTCATCTAACCTGAAGGCATGTGTTGTTATGGCAAATACAGGGCATGTGCAATCACAGGTGTACAAAAGACAATTAATATAAAAAACAAATACACAATTACGCAGGAACCGTGATTCAAAATTTCTGTCAACAATTTGGCCAGAACAGAATATGTAGTGGGCACACTGAGCAAACTGAAAACAAAGGCAGAAAACATGGAAAACAGCAGCTGGATCTTGTGTCAAAGGTATGATGGTGGCTGGAGGGGCATATTGGTAGAAGATTAGAGACATCTAGTTCTTCAGAATGGCATCGTACATCTGGAACACATACTGAGACACTTCTGGAGCCCTGCATTTCAGAGAGAGCTGAAACAGAGAAATGAAACACCATTTGTAACTTGAAAAGAAATTATACAACAATTACGCAACAAGCTTGTTTTTGAGTCATACAAAGTCAAGTCAAAAAATATCACTACAGCATGATTGCTCTGCTTTTCAAACATGCCAAAGCCCACAGATGCCATATGTTAATTACTTTTTTCCCCACATTATGACTTAAATAATCCTGGGATTTTCTCTAGTCAATCAAAGGGATTAACTATTTTCTGTTTTTAGTTTTTAATCATATTAAATAAAACAATCCCAAAGAGGTCTACCAAAATAATACAATGCAATACAATGTTATATAAATGTGCGTAAGCGCTTGTATTGGTACCAGAGTAATGCGTTTCCAGAGGTCTCTGCTCTTGGCAGGCAGAGTCACTCTATCACTGGCTATTAAGGTCAAATCCTGCTAAGTCAAAGGATTCCAGTTATCATCTGTTCTGATCAGAGCCAGCTGCTGCCAGAATACTAAGGGCTGAGGTCTCATTAAAAATCAATTGTGTGGGATCAGGTATTGTTTCCTGACCAGAGTGAGCCCACCTGGCCTCAGGGGGCTGCAGGTAATCAAGCTCAGCAGGCTGTCTTAACAGATACTTCAGAATAAACATGAGGGGTCGATTGCTAATCAGCATATTAATATATTTAGCAACCTCTTCATCTGGCCACCAACTTTTCAATTGAAAGTTGTATCATATAACTGTGCCGTGGTGTACACATTGTCTTGCATTTCCAAACATCCTAGGGCTGAAAGATAGCTACAAATGATACTTATAATGTATTCTGAAAAAAATCTCAACATACAGCTCTGGAAAAAATTAAGAGACCACTCCAAATTTTTCTTAAATGAGCATCTCTACATTTATGGCAGCCATTCCATTCCAGTGTCTGTTGAATTCCAACACAGGCGCATCTCATTCGGCTTAATGAAGTACTGATTAAGTGATCACACTCTTGCTATAGGACCAGCTGGATGGCAAAACAGTGCTAGCAGAACCTCAAAAGTAAGTGGAATCCAATAATAACTATTGATTATGCCAAAAGAGTTGAAAAGAAAAGTTTTAAGTGAAGAAAAGAAGGGTTCAATTCTGGCTTTACTAGCAGATGGATACAGTGAGTGTCAGGTTGCTTCCATCCTTAACATTTCAAAGACAGCAGTTCATAAGAACAAGGTAAAGCTGCAGACATTGGGGACAACAAAACTACGGACCGGTAGAAGGCGAAAACGAGATGACCGCCAACTCATTCGAACATCAGTCAAAAGCTGTAGCATGAAATCATGTGACACAAAAAGAACAGCAAATGGCAGCTGAGCTGAAGTGCACAGAGAGGGCGGTTCAAAACAGGCAGGGCTGAAGGCGTGCAAAGCTAGAAAAAAGCTCTCCATCAGTGAGAAGCAAAGAAGAGCCAGGCTGTGGTTTGCAAAAGACCATAAGGATTGGACTGTAGAGGACTGGAGTAAGGGCATCTTCTCTGATTTCAATTTTCTGAGTCCAGTTTTCAGCTTTGCCCAACACCTGCTTGTCTAATGGTTAGGCGGTGACCTGGAGAGGCCTACAAGCCACAGTGTGAAATCTGGTGGAGGATCTGTGATGATCTGAGGGAGCTTCAGCAAGGCTGGAATTGGGCAAATTCGTCTTGTGAAGGGCACCTGAATCAAGCCACATACAAGGTTGTCCTGGAAGGAAACTTGCTTCCTTCTGCTCTGACAATGTTCCCCAGCTCTAAGGATTGTTTTTTTTTCCAGCAGGACAATGCTCCATGCCACACAGCCAGGTCAATCAAAGTTTGGATGGAGGATCACCAGATCAAGACCCTATCATGGCCAGCTCAATCTCCAGACCTGAACCCCATTGAAAACCTCTAGAATGTGATGAAGAGGAAGATGGATGGTCACAAGCCATTACACAAAGCCGAGCTGTTTCAATATTTGTGCCAGGAGTGGCATAAACAGCATTGTGAAAGACTGGTGGAGAGCATGCCAAGACGCATGAAAGCTGTGATTAAAAAAACAGGTTATTCCACCAAATATAGATTTTTGAACTCTTCATAAGTCAAAACATTACTACTGTGTTGTTTAAAAACTTGTATTATTTGTTGTTTTAACCAGTTCTTTTTCTGCAAATAAATGCTCTAAATGACAATATATTTATTTGGTATTTGGGAGAAATGTTGTCAGTAATGTTGTCAGAAACTGATAATTTTGCAGTGGTCTCAACCTTTTCCAGAGCTGTATATGCAGTTGTGCTGAAATATCTTAAAAGGGCTTAAAATAGGAATCATTGTTTCAGCTAAACAGCCACTGTTGCAAAACAAATTTAGTATTTTTAAAGCAAGAAAATGTACAATTAGTTAAAAGCCATGTTTTCCACACTTATTCATAGTAATTTACAGTAAATAATATTGAATAATGTCCTACTATTTAAGTGCCCTAATATGACAAAATAAATAAACATCCTAATTAACATTTTAAAGCAATAACAATGATAAAGCAAGTGATAAAGCAAATGATAAGCCAACAAATCTAATGATGTAAGTTAAATGGGGGCTGGGGGCACCAACCTAAAACTTTATAGGTCCTCTCAGAACATGGCCTCATAATATACAGCATTTCATGACAAAATTCAAAATGGACAATGCCCAAAATGGCAGACCAAGGAAAATTGTCCTTCGTTTGAGTCGGCATAACTCAAAGAATATAAGCAGACCATCCTTATGATTTTAGGACAAAGTATTCAAAAGCAAAAATAGCCATCTTAGCACCAGTAGGTGGCGCTTGTGATAAAACTGCAAGCACCCCCAGGTCATGCCTGTGATGATATACCAAGTTTTGTGTCAATACACCAATTCGTTGTGAAGATACAACCTCACTCCCATTTGTGTGCGATCTGTTGAATTCATTTGCACATTATCTGAGAATGGTGGGATCTATCAAAAAGCTTTTATCTTGTCAAGGGTGCCTCTAGATGCTACATACCAAATTACATGCAAATTTGACATTCCCCAGGAGGAGTTCCAAAAAGTTTGAATATTTTGTGATCAGAAAAGACGTCATGGGATGCATTGGAATCAGTATGAGCCAAGGAATTGGAGTTTTATTTCTAGGACTTTCTAGGACGAGTCAAAAGTCATAAGCGTAAAAACGAGTGAAATTTGAACTGTTGGTGGTGCTGGAGGGTTTGAGGTAGAGACTCTAAATTGGCAATGGTAACATTTCAGACTGTCCTCTATCTGTGTGCCGAATTTCATAACTTTCCTATATCACGTCCTATGAGCAGCCATAGATTTCAAGAGCGGGAAGAAGAGAAAGAATAATAATAATGCTAATAATAAAAAGAAAATAACGGATTTGCACTGTTTGGGCCCTAATAATGCTGTAGTGTGACAAGCGTTTCTTGAGCGTGTCACAGTCTATTCGATTTTCAATGAATGTGTTGGGGAACTCAAGCAGAAAGCATTGCTTTCAGGGTCATCCATTCATCATGCTATAAGAGTCTTAATACGCCATAACATTTTCCTCTATAATGACCTAGACCACTGATTTAAATCTCAGTGTGGTGAAACCTGTGTGACGTGGTGTGCATAAAAATAAATAAAAATAAACCAGCACATTCTGTCACCATAAAGAGGGTCTTTGAATATGCTCTCCACAATGTCAACAGCTGTCTGTCAGAGAACAAGACTTATTGTCCTCCTTTGTATCAAATTGTCATGTGTCTCATGAGTGAGGCTTCGTCTGAATACACAATTGGTGAATGTTTGTGCTGTGAGTGATTACCGTGTAATTAGGATTGCTAGGTTGTATGCGGAGTTCGGCGAGGATCCAGATCCCGTTGGTGAGTTTGAGCGACTGGTACAGCATGTCCTGGCCTTCCACGTTCCTCTTGGCGATGGTGTAGACATTGTTGTTCTGTAGTTTGCCTGACACCATATCTGCCAATACAACAGACATAGGGTTTAGCCAATAAGACATTCACAACAACCTCTTGCCAAACTCTAGTTATTGGGGAAAGCTGAAGCTATCTCATGAAATGTTTAAAAGAACTTAAACAGCTGAAGCTACCTCAGAAATGTTTGGATGAGTGCTTGTTGACATTTTCTATCAGAACAGAAAATAGCCTTTTGGTTTATACCACTAGCCTTTACTTTACTGTGACAGGAGAGAGCTATATAATTTACTTTACTTTAGGATACTTTGTGCTTTTGTACAGCTACTTTTGAATTTGTTGCTTATTTATAACTAACAGTCAGAATTGCTCCAAGTTCAGGTGTTTTTTTGGGTAGATAAAATATCCCCTTACAAAGGCAAAAATGTCCAAGACCACCAATTCCAGGCAGCAAATACTGATTCTTATTACTAAATGTAATTTCTCAAAGTGTCAAAATACAGTAAATCCTTGCTGGTACCATGAACAAAAAATAATAGGGTTTTCTTCCAGTCACTTCCTTCACACAGTCTACAACTGGAAAAAGAATGAACGCTAATGCACCAAAATACACTGTCAAACCAAGGTTATTCTATGAAAACATATATACTCTAATAAAATGTATGAAATCAAACTTAAAAACGTAACCTACATGGAAATTAGAAATGTTTCTCAGGCACTAAATAAAAACAAGATAAAATCGAAATTTAGACAGCAATACTCAAAATAAATAAATAATGAAATATGAAATTACAAAAGCACGTAACAAAATTGCCAAAAAATCTAAAATTATAGTGAAACTAAAAATATAAAATCCTATTTAAAATATTAATAAAACTATGATAAAATTAAAAACAAAATTATAATAACTAGCAGCTAACCAAGATATGCCACATCTGTTTTTAAGGTGTCCATTTATGTGTTTAACGCAACATTTTAATATTTTAAATCAAGCACATTTTGTAAACATTTTTTGGTAAACATTTGAGTACACTAGCATATAGCCTTAAGCTTTTTTTAAATTAAAAAGCACAAAAACCTACTAACACTAGAAGGCAAACAACACATCTCACGGTGGTACTCCATTCTAGTGCTCTACACTATGAGAAATCACTGCATGTGCCTAAATGTCTTAAAACTATTTTTACACATCAGTACTATGAAAGCTCTGACCCTGGATAATGCTGTTCTGGAGTCAGACACTCCTGGACTGTATGACTGCACTGTGGGAGTGATAGAGAGCAGAGAAAGATAAAGAATGATGAAATTCCTGGCAAGCATATAAATGAAAGCACAGGGTGCAAACAATGTTAAAGCTAAGTAAAGGGACAAAATAAAATGTCTATATAGAGACAGAGAGAGGTGGACTGGGAAAATACAAAGCTATGAAAGGTGTTGGGCCCAGCAGACATTTCTGTACGGGGAGCAGGACAATCAATGGTTATATAAGCCACAGAATCAGGCGATGACAGCTGGTGTCACCCACATGTGCAGTGTGCTGTGCATGACTGGCTAAAGAGCATCAATTCACAGTGGGTGTGCAGACACTACTGCTGTCAGTCCCCAGACTGCAGTCTGCCGTAATATTTACAGTACACAGTAAGTTCCTGATAACGGGCGAGAAGGAGAGACAGAACTCATAGCGGCAATATAAATAAGACCTGAAATGAGAGTGGTGCTTGACCACAAAATACTTTGGCAATAGTTGCCAGGGTGTTGCTATGAATGGTCATTAGGATTTTGCTATGCAGTTGCTAGGGCCCTGCTAGGTGGTTAATTACTCAAAAATAACCTCTTCAAACCAGTGGTGAGAATCTGTTTTTTTATCCCGCACTCAGTTACTTTTGATATTTTTGAATGTTTTGATACAAGAAGCATTACTCCGCATGTCAATGAGGTTTGTGAGCAGATTAAATACACTGTAAAACATCAATGCTGAAAACTAATTAGTGATGTTAATTTTCTGCAGAATTAGGCACTGAAATGATTCATCAAATTGTCGATCCACAGACATAAGAGTTTTCCGATCTACTACTCCCAAAACTGAAATCCAGTAGAAGCTCCAAGAACCAGTGCTGCATCCTTATGAACCTAATGAATCTGTCGGTCTCAAAAACAACGCAAAACATGTTTCCACTAAATCAAGTGTACAGAAAAACATTTTATAAATAAATAATTTGTAAATAATAACAAGATACAATGTGAAAAAGAAGTTTGATTATTCCTTGCCCTTGCTTGTGTGCTTTATTACGTTCACATTTTACAATCATTGTTATTCAAGTCATGGCAAGTCTGAGCCAATCAGCATCTCACAACAGCAGTCGATTAATCTGTACATGGTCAAAAACACTATTGAACCTGAACTGCATGGCATCCCCTACCAAAACAAACCATCAACAGTACAAAGCCTGTTTTTACTGAAAGATTGTTTTTGTGGCGCTACAGCATGCGACAGCATGCACACAAACAAAATCCTGTATGAGCGTGCCAAGTGTGTGTTCGCAGAGATGAGAACAATGAAAGCAGGGGAGGTGAGAATGTCTGACTTCTGGTGATTAATGCACCTCTGGATGTCTGATCAGTAATTCTGGAGAGTGAAACAGGCTCTCTACGCTGATCCCTGTGTTTGGAGCATTTTTACCCCACACCCACCCACCCCTTCTGTCTATTGTTGTACCCTCAAATTGGCTCCAGGTTGGTGAATACAAATAGCAAGCTGATAAGCCTTAAACCAATGTTTCACAGCATTTTTTCATTGCCAGCAGACAGCAAATAACTAAGAATAATAAATAAATGCTTTATATTTTTTTTGAAAAGCCGTTCACCTTGACTTTAAACTGTAATGGTATTCAATGTTATTTTGTGTTACCAGGTGTTCAGTATGAGTCTTGTGAAACAAGTTTTAAAATTAGGAGTGTCTAAATGTATCAATGCACTAATAAAATTAATTGATCAATTACTGTAATAATACCCAATAAATTATGCATTCAATTCATAATAACATTTGTGACCTATTTTCAGTTACAATCGTATCTAACCAAATTTCAGGGTCAGGTGATTAGCATAAAATAAGTAAGTATTTACATAAATATCTATTTAAACAGATCCAAAAAAGCTTTATTATATCAGGATTTCTACATCTTTACATTAATGATTTGCCATGACTTTAGTTGTTTAGCTTTTAGTTTTATATTTTTAGTTATAATTATTTGATAAAGTTTTTTTAAACTAAATTTATAAGAAATGACTCTCAATTTACATTTATGCATTTGGCAGACGCTTTTATTCAAAGCAACTTACAGTGAATTGAAGTTATACATTTTCTTAGTACATGTACTCCCTGGGAATCGAACCCACAATCCTCATGCACTGCTAATGCAATGCTCTACCACTGAGCTACAGGAGAACCCTGTAACTCAGTGTTACAGTAACCACTGGCCCAAACAAGGTTAAATACCGCAAGGTAAAAAAATAACTCTTGAATCATGATTTATGTTAGGTTAATTAGGACTAGATCCTCTCACCTGCATTTAAGTGGCAGTCTTTGATCTGGTACTGCAGTTCGTTCTCATTTGGAATGTCCTTCCATGTGGCCAAGAACACCTGACGCTCTGTACAGGTCAAGAGGAGGAATCGGAAAACAGCCAGGTTAAAGGTCAGCCATGATCTGTTCCGGGATTGGCCAACGTGATTTGAGCCTAAATGTGTTCAGCCCCAGTCGCATCCTATCACTCATTTGTTAAATCCAGGCTCAATCAAAAGCTAGCGGTGTGAAACAGTGTGCTAAATATAGTGTCAAGCGCTTGTGTGTGTGTGTGTGGAGTGCTCGTACCCATTTTGCCATCCTCCACAAAGAAGATGTTTAGAGGGATTAAAGTGCTGAAGTAAAAGACATCAATACTGTTTTTCACAGCCACCTGCAATGAAAAGGGTAAGTGGTCAGACATGTAAATACACTCTCTAAAAAGGCCTCTGCAGCCCGACAGCATTTGATATTGTTTATATTTGCAAAATGAAAAAGAGCTTTTAGCTACATGAAACAGGACAGAAAATGAGAACATTAAAGGCACTTTGTCATGCTACAACAGAAGAGTGGCAGAAATCAATGATCCCATCTTTCTTTCCTGTTTGATACCATTGTAAATATGATTAGATTACAAACCGAGATACCTATAACCATCCAATGAATAAATGAAGGCGTGACTGATGTTTTTAAACATGTACACTGTATATTGATTTTTTTTGGGACGGGAGATAATTAATATTCCTAATAAGTCATAGACAGGCTGAGACAGGACATGCAGACCTAAACGCAGACTGTATTTTCTGTACTCCTCTGTAGGAGTTATGACTAGATTTGTTATAAATATTATTTGTTGAGGCACAAAGTGGATTATGTCAATAATGTTTCAGTGAATGTCTTTGTTAAACATTTCCTGGATAGTGCCATTTATTAGATGGAGTAGCTGCTGGAATCAACAGTGACAAGCAGAAACATGACGACACAGAGAAACTACAAACTCTGATCCAAAACACCTTTATCTTGATCAAACCAGTGCTAGTTGTTTATGCTTACAATGAACTAATATTGGCTCCTTTTTATCTCTTAATTCTGGAAAAGATGAAAGTAGCTTGTCAGAGGAAATTTGTTACACCATATCTGAACTGGACATTATCTGGTAAGTTTTGTAGTATTATTTTTATGCAAACTGAAATAAATTGAAATCTAAAACAAACTTAAGCAGCCAAATTTGGCAATTTTTCAGGAGACTTGGAATACAGTGCACGAGTCATGTGGACTACTTGTAAGAAATCTTTATGGTGCTTTTTTAAAATCATTTTGGAGATCAACAACCAAGATCCCTATTAACCTTCATTAAATGGAAAAGTGTGACCATTATCTTCACAATTTCTCCTTTTGGGTTTCACAGAAGCAAGCAAGCCATTTTGAACCAAGATGAAAGTGAGTAAACAGAGACATTTTTTTTAGTTTTTGGTTAACTATCCCTTTAAAAGGTGCTCTGTGCAGGATTTACAGTTACTGTTACCTCCTCTCCAGGGGATACGCCCCTGCCCCTCACTTGTGTGTCGTTACTGGCTGAGGGCTACACAGCCACAGGCCAAAGTATGCCTCCCAGAAATGTCCCGAGCATCCCAAAACAATATAGATAATAGGAAAATACCGGCAGAGTACAGTGTTTCTGTGGAAACAACAACCACACACTTCTAGTGGATCATAAGTAATTTTGGAGAGGGATTTTATACTTTTTCTGGAAAATTCTGCATAGTGTACCTTTAAATAAAAGTCAGCTAGTCATTAAGCTGATGCATAATGGGCGACACAGTCAGTTCACAGACTGTCCTGCTGTGATCTTCGGTTCATGAGGAGCTGAACTCACTGACACTAAACTTATAAACACTCTGCAGGCAGCACTGTTTACTGAACAGCCAGACGCATATTCATCTCTGCTATTCTTTTCCCACATATCCAGCAATGAAGAAGAGGAGGAGATAGAGTGATAGAATACATACGGGCATACAAGGTTTTCAAGAGTTTTCTGCGGATATTTGTGGGTGCGGATTCCATGTAAGCCTGCACATGGGGGCTCATCTGACTTGAAAAATCATGGAGACAAACGCTCCTACTGGGCAACGGAAAACTTGGCGGTTTGGATGCACAGAATCAGGATGTAATTCAAACATTAACTGTGTATTTATAATGTGTCATTTCCTGTGGGATGATTAATTGAAAGAATGGAAGTTGTGTGGGTGTGAATGTGGGCGGAATAGCGCCAGGCAAAGAGCTGAAATGGATCGTACCTGCAGGTTGTTGAGTGGGTCCATTTTCATCACAGGCCCGATGGTGTTGAGAGGGAGGGAGATATCGATGCTCTGGCTGGGCATTAGCGGAGTGTGAATGGGAAGAGGTGTGGTGGGAATCACTCCAAAACTGGAGAATTAAAGAAAAAGCCCCGTGTATTAGTATTAGTCAATGAGCATTAGTAGTCACAAATATCAAATACATGATATTATGATACTATAATAAATGAGAGTATACATTAGCTTTGTTGAGTAAACAAAACAGAGTTTCTAGGTAGCTGGCTTTTTTATGAATTATTAAATAACATATTTAAATAGCAATGTAAGAACAATCCCAAAAGCACTGATGCCTTTCCACATTAACAAGTTTATTAGTGGTGCTTACGAAGCAAAGCAGCACTATTACCACCTTGCATACTTCTTTTCTGGACAAATGGTTGGTGCATAACTCGTCACGCACCATTTGTCGTAGATCTGTGAATAAAGAGGTCAAATTGACTGCCTTATTGAGGAGAGGTGTGCTAGCTTTAATAAGGTGTACTATTGGGTGTACAATGTTCACCCAGTTTGCGAAAAAGTGGGTAAAAAAATTCCAAAAAAGGCTTAACATTGGGCTGAATTTTGTGATGTCCTAGCTCCTCATTAGAATATGTTGTAGAGATTAGGGGGTGGGCTCATAACGCTCGATTTAGCAAGCAGCAACAAGTGGTGACATTACAACCTCATAACCACACTCTAGCAACCAGTTTACAGTACCCTAGAAATCACCCCATAGACTTCCACTGAAAAAATCCCAAGGACTTCACACTGGGCAGATCTTTGTGACATCAAAGTTCTGCATCAGCATGAACATCATCATGCTAAATCATGTTAACATCATGCTAAGTTATGTTAAAACATACTAGCATCATGCTAATACATGCTAGCATCATGTTAAAAGTTTCATCAGAAAATGTACATATCTAACAATATTATATGCCAATATGACTACTAGCTGTAATCCTCAATAACACAAATACAGACCTGTTCTTGTTGAACTGGATGGCAAAGTCAGTCATGTGCTGCAGGGCTTTGTTGGTGAAGGACATGTCCATATACATATGGCCTTGACGTCGAGAGAAGGTTCCAGATATCTCCAGCCCTTTGGCCTTGACTGCTGGCAACCATACCTTCAAAAACCAAAACAATTCATGTTTATTCACCCCCTCATTTTACAGTTTGTCTACTTATTCAAGCTACAAGTCTTTCTATAATAATCTATAATTAGATTCATTCTAATGAAAAGGTCATTTTTATATAAATATGTTTCACATTCTTCTACACTGACTCACCCAAGCACTGTAGGTTACAAGAACTGAGCTAACATCCAAGAAAAATAGATCGAATACACAAGAGACAAATTAACACATATGCAAGTGGCATGAGACAACCAGATAAGCAGAGCAACTGGGATACTGGGTAATTCTACAAGGTCAATTATAAACTATTATTAACAAGGACTAATTGTGCTTTGTCCTACTCTACTGACCTGTTTTGGCTCTAATGGATGTCTTATTAATGACTTTACCTAAGCCTTAATTCCCCTATGGAGCTGTTTTCTATATTTGTATTTATGCAGATCATAAAGTTAATGGGACTGGTAAAGAATGAGATGACTGTTTTTATTCTTTTCTTTTTTTAATTATTTTTCTAATTTATTCTTGTATTCATAGAAGGACCCTCATTATCAATTCAGTCATTATAAATGAAAGTTTATGAGTCCTCTCAAGTATCTTACCATCTTTGATGATTTTTGTACTGAGGTTATTGCATGTACACTACCAGTCAAAAGTTTGGAAACACTTGACTGAAATGTTTCTTATCTTAAAAATCTTCTAGACATGATATTGTTATTAGAAAACTGCAATTTAAAAACATAACGAAGTAATGAAGAAAAAACAGCCAAAAACCTTCAAAAACTCCTTCAAAACTCTTTAAAAATCTTCTCAGGATGATTCCTCAAGAAACTGAAGGGTGACTATATTGAATATGCTAGAATATATCCTATTTTACCTTATTTTTAATTTTCTTTAGTCACAACATAATTCCTAAAGTTACATTTGTGTTATTTCATAATTTTGATAAGTTTACTATTATTCATAAATTAAAAAAAATGAACACAGAAAAAGTGTTTCCAAACTTTTGACTGGTAGTGTATGCATTATGGGATTGCATATGTGTGATGCTTTCTCAGAATTTGGTCATAATAAGGTTTCATCTTTCATCTCTGAACTGGGTGTGTGCTTATGATGTCTTCAATGGCTGTATAGGTTTTGAAAGCTATTTTGAAAGAGCTATTGCTTCTGTACGTCGAGGTTCTATTCTGTCAAGAATGTGAAGGTAGAATTGTTTCCTGTGGCTCACTTTATTAAAATATGCAAAAAACAGACTGTACATGCGTTTGTCTTTATACTAAATACTACCATCACATCCATGTATTCTACATGCAAACACCAATCTAGAAAAGCTCAGTAAACAGTACATTTGGCACTGTTAATTATTCACAAGGTAATCTGTAAGATCAGAAACAAGAGCTAAAGATTTTTAAAGTCGAGTGGAGACCAGCACTCACAGCTTTTGCTGCCACGTAACCTCCTGTAGCAATGGACATCCCCGAGGACAACTCAAACAGGTCATTGAGCCCACTGCTGAGAGCAGCAGGTGTAGGTGATGGAGCAAAGGTGTTGGGCACTGAGGACGGGATAAAGTTCTGGCCCACCTGTGTCACACACACACACACCACACACACACAAAAAAAAAAAAAAAAAAAAAAAAAAAAAAAAACACACACACACACACACACACACACACACACACACACACACACACACACACACACGGATCGTAAGACACAGTCACACAGCGTCAAAGGGGTTCATGCTAATTTAATCTTTAAAAGGTTCTATTAATTCTCTTAAAGCAACAGGCTCATGTAGTCAACACCAATGGTGCGAAGCGTGAAGAAAGAGACAATGATGTCAATATAGCAGAATGGAAGCAAAAGTCTTTTTTGCAAATAACACAGGTAAGACATACAGGTGCCAAGGTAACAGCCGTTTTCCAGATCTGCATGGTGATGTGCTTAGGCAAAAGTAGGAGTCTTTAGTGTCTTTAAAGCAGGATGAATGCATTCTATCACAATGTTTGTGCATGCAACAGAAAGAAACAATGCAGAACACACAGCTATGTAGCGACTCTATGCAGACTATTAAGAATCTTCATTGCACAGCATGCGGACAGATGGTTACGATCGGAGAGAGAGGAGCTCACTTACTGCAGGACTGCCCCCAACACCTCCTCCCAGATCTCCCCCAAGCTACAACAGAGAATAGATGACCATTTCCAGGTCCAAAAACAATACATGAAAGAGAGAGAGAGAGACAAAGAAAGAAAGAGAGAGACATCACAGCTCAATTAAAAACAGATATCATTATTTCCTGTTTACCAAAGAAAGTGATTTCACAAATCAGAGATGTTCTCTTCAGGGATTACCTGTTATTTTGAACTTCCTTTTTGTCTAAGGCAAACCTCAAAATATCACCTATGAAACTAGTAGTGAAAATTTATATTGTTACATTTTCACAGTCAATTTCAAATGTCAAGAATTGACATTTTTAAAATATGTTTATAAAAAAAATATAAATATAAAAGCCTACAGCTGATAATTTATTGGTCACAATAGTGATTAAACTGACTAGTTTTAGATTTAGTTTTTTACTGTTTTACTGTTCTATTTTTAGATGAGGTGTTTAATTAGTGTGCTGACAGCACGGTGTGCTTTAGCTGTTAGACAGCTTGCACAGTAAAAACCCTCACTGAGAGGCTGCACTTTAAATTCAACCTCTTAAACCATTGCCACCACAGACACGCAAAAATCTGCATGAGATCAATAGCTAAATGCACCTTTTAATGGCTGCAAGTCAATTCTAAACTGAGTGGATATTTTACAAATTCTTTGTACAGATGCAATGGGGCATAAGAGCCATAATGGGAAAGTAAAACAGTTTCAGCATTAAAACAATAATAGAATTAATTATTTTAAAAATTAATTATACTATGTAAAAAAACTTGCGTAAAGATCATTAACGTAATCAACTTAATTTGTGCCTATAATATAATGCATCAGAGTGAAACAGCATTCAATCAGAAACAAAAAGGGGAGGGCTTGATGTTATCTGTCAGAACTGGTTGGATTGTGACAAGTTATCTCTGTATGACAGGTGGTTGGAGGGAAAATCATTTCAGAGGTAGAGCGAGTTATTACATTTTGATGAAAAATTACAGAGACAAACATTTGATTTTCTTGGCATAATATGCACCAATGAAGCATGCAAAATAAGACGTGCATATGCATGTGAATACATAAATTTTAATAGCACGTTGACTCAGTCGTGGCTTAGCCTTGTAAATTTTCTTATTTTGTTTAGTGTAAATTACAGAACAGCTCATCATGGTATTCCATACCAACTCTAAATAGAGAATTTTCTATGTATTCTGATTCAAAATGTGATCCAGATTGGATATACTCAGCACCCCAGCCCTCCTGAATGTCAAAAAATCTGCTACATAAGGTACTAAAGTCTGGTACTAAATGGATTAGAATGCATCCCACAGGGTGACAAGCTTGTCTCTTTGAAACATGTCAGTGACCTTGAGCAGATATTCATGTTTAACATTCCTCAGCTCTAAACATTTTCTCCTTGAAAGTATGAAAAAACAAACAAAGAGAGAGATAATGACCATGTTGGTATTTCTTCATTGTGCCTGCAAGGAGTACATTCATTATATTGAGTATAATGCTTGAGCAAGCGCATGGCACAGTCCTACAACCTGAGCTAAATCATCAAATGGAGGACAGGTTTATCAGGTGCATCCTTTGGCTGTAACTCAATGATGGGCATAACACAAATATGGTGAAAGCGACACATTTGTCAGATATAGTAACCCATACCCAAAATGTGACCTCTGCATTTAACCCATCACTGGTGAGGAGTGAACACACACTGTAAGACATGAACACATACACTCAGAGCAGTGGGCAGCACTGCTGCGCCAGGGGAGCAATCAGGGGTTAGGTGCCTTGCTCAAGGGCACTTCAGTTGCTACCTGCCAGCACTGGAATCGAACCTGCAACAAGACGCTTGATAAATCCAATTATTCACAAGCAGACATCTCTGAGGAGAGCTTTTGTGGCTCCAGGACAAAAACACTGCTTGCGGATGAGATGAAGATGTAAGGATTGTAGCATATGCACAAAATATTTTATACAATATTCATTAAAGGAATAGTTTACCCAGTAATTAAAATTCTGTCATCATTTATTCATTTACCTATGAGTATTAAGGAAGATATTTTGGCAGACATTTTAGCAAATAAATTAATTACGGCCTGTTCTTCTCCTAAAGCCTTTGTATAGCTTCAAATAACTAGGAGTATAGTGTTCAGTACAGTTTCGTTTCAGTATAGTAAGATTACTTTTATGATAATTTAATAGTGCCCCAACTCCCCCTTACCTTTATTGCTTGAAACATTCAACAAAATAACTTTGTTCCATGGATGAGAAAGTAATTCTTAATTAAAATAACATAAATGTAAATGATGACAGATTTTTATCTTTGAATAAACCATTCCTTAATTTTAATATTAAAGTATTAATATGCATGGTAAATTTGGTTAGCAATTAGCCTTTTTAGTGATTTTAGGTAATTTAACACAGCATGCATGTTTTGTTTTTATGAAGGAGTCAAGATTTTATGAAGGAGTCAAGCCTTTCAAAGCATACACCACTAATTGGGAGTGTGTGACGCATTTACAGTACGACTTTTAACAGTGCGGTCAACGTGTTCAGCACATGCACAGATGATGCGCAAGAGGTATACCAAAATTATAAAAGCATACTTTTTGTTAAAGTCAGTGAGACCTTTAGCCCTTAAGTTTTGATGCTGTGGGATCAGGAGAGCTGGGACTGTGGCTGGTAGCTCTTTTGAGTCAAGTAAAGCTAAGCTCTGCTGCAGCGCCTGAATGTTTCAAACAATGGGCAATGTGTAGTTCCCACTGTTGTTCATCTGGGTGGGCCAAGTTGCTGAATATTAAAACGGCATCATTATGTAAAAATGCAGGATCACATTTTGATGTGCTGATGGATCAAGCAGGGAGACTTACGTGGCGTGAATGTTACAGTATGCTCATAACACATGCTCTTATTTCAAACGAGCAACAGAAATCCAATTTTCACAACATTACAGCAACATTCCTTATTCTCAGTGTATTTTGTGTTTGAATATGTGGCAATGAACTGCTTTGAGCAACTTAAAATAAAAAAAAATCAACTTCAACCTTTATCAAAATCAGGTTTAATGAAATCAGAGCACTAAGCTTAGCCTGCTTTGAATGTCTCACGCATCATTAGGTACGACCCTGCTACGGATTCAATCCTCTACAATTTTTTATTCTCTTCTCATTCCTGTTCACGTTCGGCAGGCAGAAGCGCGCGAGATGTGGTTGCCATGGCAACAAGTATGGTTATCACTGAAATGTTAAATATTCAGCTGCAATCATGTCACGCTTACGAAGTGCCCTCAAAGACCTTAACCACACCTGCACCACAGACACTGAACATATTGAAGCTCAGGAGAACTATAAAAACACTAGTCGCTTTGACAAGTGAATGGGTGCGCAGGCATTTCTGAGCACATGATTACTGCTGTTGTTGAACATAACTAGAGAAGTACAAAATATTGGCAAAAATGTAATGTTGACTTTAATATTTCTACGGTTTTGTTTACAAACAAAACTCTCTATTCATATTAACAATTAAAGGGGTACTTCAGTGCCGGCAAAATTGCCTTTTAATAAAACTTGGCTGCCTATGCAGTAAAAAAAGCAAAAAATACTGAAATTGGTGCTACCTGAAAAGGGTGACCAAGAAAAAGGGTGTGGTTTTCCCTTTTAACAAGTAGTTAGCAAAACTTGAACACACATCCGACTTTCTGTGGTTGGGGATACAAAAATAAGGAAGCAAAATCTGCAGCTTTCACAAAAGTCTTCTGCTGACAAATAAACATGAATTTCTCTGTCCAGATAAAATAAACATTAAACACAGCTCATTTACATATACTACACTGTGACAATGCAAAGTGGGTAGAAATATTACACTTCACAATTCCCTTACAAACATTTACCATGTTAACCATAGCCTCAATCATGCATAACAATTGTGTATTACAAAAACTTGAACAAAACTTTGAACCATTTTGCTGTAGAATCAATTGACTTGAGAAACCATACTGTTTGGGTGGACACCAAGATTTTCATGATAAATTTCTGTAAGGGGTGATAGCAAATCAAGATTACACAAACAGACCAGACAAAAAACAGAACCACACACCAGACTGTCAAGACCACCTCCAAGAAGGTCCACAGCGCCCATCTGCATGGAAGACACCTGGGGCACGTTGACAGGAGGACCAAGGTCCAGATTAAGCAGGTCACCCAGGAGATCACCCTGAGAAGGAATGACCTGCGGTTGATCGATGGAAGCAGTCGGCCCGGCACTCACTGGACTCTCCCCGGTGTCAATACTACGCAAGAAGAGTGACACACACTGAGTGTGACTGAACAATGGATAGAAAAACAATAAGCCCAGCTTTGTTCTGATCAAGAGGACAACACAGGTTCAGTGTGGCACTAGTTTCAATGAGCACCTCATTATAATACTGGACTGAGAAAAACATTAAAACTAAATCCCATTTGGAGATGAACAACAAGATTGCGACACCTTTTGACAAAAAGAAAAGTATGACTTTTCCATTTTCCATTTCCAAAGCATTTTATAGAGACTACATTCACCGAAGCAAATTCTGGCAGATATTATGTAGCAACATACTCACACAAATGTATATTTAGTAGAGGGCAGTGGATCAACCTTTTTGACTCCAAAATCCCCCCTCCCATGATCCACAACAAAATTTGTATGCCCCCTTACTCACAATTTACATAGCTTGGCATAACCAGAAAGATTTATATTTGTTATAAAAATAACCAAACACTAAGAATTATCTTGTTTTTTCTTATTTCCTTTAAGTCATTCCAAAAACCCCTTGGAAGTTTAATTATCCCCTGGTTTGGAAACACTGCTAGAGATTTCCATAACTCTTCAAGACTTCTAATTTCACTAGCTCTCCCTGGCTTGGAAATCCCAATTAAAGAAATTCCAACCCTCAGACAGGACTCCATAAACCTGGCAAATGGATTGAAGAACTCAATCAGTACCTGCCGTGCTGGATGGGCAGGTGTTTGCGGTGAATGCCGTGACTTCCTTCCACAAAGGCATTGGGGGGTTTGTGGTAGACAGAGGCCAGCGAGCCAATGTGGCAGATGAGCTCGTCCAGCAGGGTGGGCTCAATCAGGTCCGTCTCCTCTGAGATCAGAGGCTTCTCTGACAGTACCACCTCTTTAGCGGTCACAGGATCTGTGGACAGCAGACGCCAGTAGATGTAGCCACGATCCCGCAGGTCGGGGTTATCAGAGTCCTGAGAGGATATTCATAAAGGCCAGTGAAAAAGGAAATGAGACACTGACAGCCAGACAATAAGATCCTCAGAGATGTGAAGTTAGGATCCATCATCTGCTTAATGTGACGGTGATTATTTTATGATGTGGAGAATAGATATACAAACAATGTTGCTAAAAATGTTAATATGGAACCACATGGTGACTATAATACGAATTTATGTATAAGCAGTAGAGGCTTGTGTGAAGTATACATTATGATTGCATGATGATGCGAGTAATGTCTGAGAGGCTGCTGCCAGCGGTTATACTGCTGTTCAGGAGCTGAATCTGCAACGTAATATAATTTGGGACAATAAGTAGTGTTAACTTTTAAAAAGGAACAGTACATCATGCTGCCCATTTTGTGAAAGAATTGCCTAATTGGTGTGGTTCTTTAATTAATGAATTTCTTAAAATGACTGATGAATCAGACACTGAAGTCATTGAATCAGTCAGACAATTCCTTCCCTCACTGAATTGACTTGAGTAACTAAACCTCATGCAAGAGAAATTAATTATCCAGAAATATATTTCATTTATGGGTGGATTGCAGACTAAAACTTTCTGTCATTGTTAATCTCACCTGAGTGGCCAGACTGAGCACTTGCTGAACGAGCTCTTGAGTCTCTGAGGGCTTCTTCAGGAACAGCTTCACTATGGCTGTTAGCAAAGTCAGCTGGACCTGAAAGCAAAGAAGTGGAAAAATCAGGTAAAGCACAAAACTGTGCTTGAAAGCCATCGGAAAGACTTGAAATCCAGACCTTGCTTTAAACAAACACAATGACCTGACTCTCCAAAAATTGCTTGAAATGTACAACCTGAGTGCTTTCATCATGGAAGCCCTCCAGGAAGCTCTCTAGAAGCTCATCAGCATTGTCAATTCGCTCTGCATATTCTCCCACAATCCAGATCATGGCTGCTCGAGCATCAGGCTCATCCAGAGAGTCCAGATTTTCACACAGAGTGGCAATTATGCTCTCGTACCTGTGCAGATATAAAAGCGCCATGTAAAAGCAGCCCATTAGTGTGCTAATATGTGGGCTATTCTGCATGGAATCAATTTTCTCTCAAAAACAAAGTTTAAGGGGTTTAAACAGAAACATTACACACCATGATTATTGTAAGACAGACATAGACTTACTTGTTGGGGTATTTGCGGAAGATGTCTCTGATGACCACGATGGCCTCTTGCACTACGTAATTGACTTTGGTCTGGATGAGGTCCAGCAGAGTGCTAACGCAACGCTCAGCTGATTGCTGTATGTGTAAAGACATACGAGAAAACTGTCATACATAAATGTCAGAATAAACTGAGGATCATTGAATTCATAACACTGGCCCTACAGCATTTTTATCACAACAGACAACAAATGAAAGTGGTAAATGATGCTTACGGCTGCATAATTTAAATGTTACAGTTACAAAGTTGACATTTACCAAACTGCGCATTTCTCTGTGGAGGTTAAATATAGGACAGACACTAAGGTTTATTAATAGGGGCATGGCTTACCTCCACTTTGATAGCACAACGGCCAATGGCACGCACTGCTTTTCGAACAAAGTCTACATCCACCTCAGTGGCATATTCCTTCAGTTCAGCCAGCACCTGCAAACATGCCACAGCCATTTACATGCATTTCCACAGAAAATGACTGTATTTGTGCGTTGAATGGCTGAATGACTTCCACAAAAGTAAGAACTGAAAGCTCTTCCCAAGGTCATAAGCTCTGGAAAAAATGTGTCTAACATTAGTGTCAAGTAATGAGCTGACATCTTGAAAACTATGGGACAACAAACAAAATCACTTAACAGTAATTAAAAAAATAAATGAAATGAGTGAAATACACAAATGCACTATGACTGTGACTCACAATAGCCACATCATAGTGATCAGCCCACAACACCAAACATATTTCCCAAGTAATGTAAATTACTCAATGCATGCAGAAGATACGAGACACTTTCTGTTCCATTTATTGCCATAAATGAATTGCCTCGCCATGGCAACATTGATTGAGATAAAGAATTCATTCATAATTTAACACCTTCAATATCTTTTTTCTAGTAGGAAGCAACTCGGACACTCTTAGATGCTGTTTTAGGTTACACACTTCCTTCTGCCAGTTGGTGGCGCTATGACTGTGACTCACGATAGCCACCTGTATGCCATTAGTCACTAGGACAAAACAAACTGCTCAAGTTTGAGCAAAATGACTCAATGCATGCAGAAGATATGAACCATTTCCTGTTTCTATTTTCTTCCATTAATATATTGCCATGCCATGGCAACACCATTCAAGATATCAGAAAACCCTTCACAATTTAGCATCTTCAATGTCTTGGCATAATATTTGCCTAATTTGGTGACAATCCTGTAAATCCCCTGGGGAAGTATTTAAAAATTTATAAAAATAACAAGTGACATACGTTTCAGATAAACTGTGCAGTTTTTGTAGCCCTTCAAACTTCACAATTCTGAAGGGTAACAACAAAAGTCCAAAGTTTAAAGTCTTGCAAAATCTCACATGGAGGACAAGGTCATATAGCAGAATGATTAATCTTGCTTTTTTAAAGTTAAAACATTAACAAATTTAGTGAATTTTTAAGAAGAGAATCCATCACTTTCGCACTCACACACAAAACCGATTCTATATCTGCAATAACTCAATAATAAAACTTCCCTCATCCATTTTAAGATACAGCCCTCTGATGGTGTTCACATTAACAGTTATTGAGTGTTTCGCTCTCGAGTGACATCTCACTAGTTGAGCTTCGGCGATAATTATGCTGGCTTGACATACTGTTCACCTTTCAACATTTCAACTTTACAGCCATGCCCTAGCAACCATTTTGAGCACCCTAGCAACCAACATGAATCAACCGTATCTCATTACTAAAACATCATACACTCTGTCTATTCGTTTTACCCCGTTAACTGTTAAGCTACACCCTAGAAGCCATTTACATTTACCTAGCAACCTTGAAATTAATAAACCATATGTCAGGATTACAACATTGTAAAGGCTTTCTTGACTCGGGCTGTCAGTGTGCTTTAGGTATTGCCATGGCAACTTCTTAGCCACACCCTAGCATCCATTTAGACAAACTGCATAACATCACGAATAAGCCATATTTCAGTACATCTATAATGCTAAATCCTAGCATCCATGTAGACATGGTAGCACTGCTAAATCGCTAGCATCATGCTAAATCAGCCATCATCTAAATCATGCTATCATGCTAAAAATCCTGCAATGCTAAATCATGCTAGCATCATGCTAAAACATCCTTGCATCATGCTAAAACATGCTTGATTTATGTTAAAACGTTATGGTCATGGTAAAATGTGCTAGTATTATGTTAAAACAAGTTTAAGGATCAGGTCAAATGTTTTAGTGTCATGCTTAAATGTTTTAATTAATGTTAGAACATGTTAACTTCATGTTAAAATAGGCTAGCTTTATGTAAAGATATTTTAGCATCATGCTAAAGCATGCTACAATCATACCAGATTATGTTAAAACGTTAACAATATACTAAAACATTACAGAATGTCAGACCTAAAGTATTTCAAACCATTATACACTTTTAAGGCCACGCTTTGTCAAGCCAACATAAAGTTTGTCCTTAAACTTTACTTTCTAGTTCAGTTTCACCACACACAGACAGGAGATTACTCTGTTATATAAATATCCAGTCTGGAATTTGAAAATAAATTACCCATGAAGAATGTTATTGTCCATTTACTGAGAAATGTGTGCTTTTCTGTGGGTTGTAATTACTTCTTAAAAAAATCACTGAATAAACTGAATAAAACCAACAGAGAAATTGAATAAATGCACAGACAGTGATAAAAACAGTGTTAAATATAGTTAATGAATCAGTGCATTAACTCCGACACCCCTGATAGCAGCACATGGCTTAAGGTTACAGTGTAATGCAACGTTTAATTGAACATGTAATTTGTCTTTTAACAAAAGTCAATCTCTGGAGACTGTTGCCAATGTCCTCAGTATTATTCGCCAGCATCACAGCATGTTTAGGACTGTAAATTTATGACAGAGTCTGTGATTTGTGCATTTGCATATAAAACACAAAACAATGAATTAATCAGAATAATGATGTCATTACTTCAGCTGAGTTTCAGTTTGAAGTAAATCTCATTTCAGCTTTAAAAGACGTGGATATCCTAACTCTATCTACCTAATGAAAGACAAATAGTAATTGTTTGTTCTAGACTGTAACCTCTAAGGCAAATACAGAAACAAAGTTGTGCTTTTATTCAAGACACTGAAATATCTAGCAATGTGCTATTTTTAAAGCTTTTATGGAATTAGGACTAAGCCTTTTCACTTCCTTAGTTCGTATTTCTGGCATAATTATGTACTATTTCTTTCTAAGCAATAAAATGTTTGTGTTTATAACCTTTCATCAAAACACTGATCCAATCAAATCCCAATAGATAAAATCAAGTTCCAGCCCTTTCTCTCTTGTTAAATATCCTGTTTTACTTAAAAATATGTCACATTATGTAAGTAAAAAGGGTTGTGAACATATTTTATATTCACTTGAATCAACTGGTGAGAGTGAAACATTTTAGGAGTACCTGGGCAATGTTGGCATGAGAGGCCAAGCGGATCATGATGTCCAATTTCTCCAGCTTAACATAAATGGGGTCATTGTACTTGACAAAGAACACTTTGATCTCTTGCTTCAAAATCTCAGGCCTGCGAAGAGAAAAATTAGATTACTGAGCAAAACATTGCCATCTAGTGCCTGTACAGAATAAAGACCCACTTCACACTCTTCTGTAATCTGACCACAGGTGAAGCAGCACTAAATACATCTGTCGAAGGTGACCAAAGCGGTTTGTGATCCGACTAATCAACCTGCGCTGACTAAACCCAGCCCTTCAACCTGTCATATTTAAACCACATACACAGCGTGCATGCGAAGCTAGAGCGTTATAATAACAAGCCTTCTAGGTGCGCAAATACTTGTATGTACATAAAAACAGATAGTAACTACACTACATCAAACTTATCCTAATACACTTTTGTTGTCTTATGCCTTAATTCTGTACAATGTTACCAACCTCCAACACAAGACAGGGCTGTCAACATCCTGCCAACATCCAGCACAACTACAGATAAAGACCTGTTTCTTTACAAGTGTCATGTTTGACTCAAGAGGTGAGAAAATTCTAAACAAATCCCATGTAAGAATACTCACTTTTACCATCCAAACAATTCCTGCATGATAAAATTAAATCAAACAATGTCTTTTTGTTCCGCATGCTGTTTCACTTTAAAATTAGTTGCAAATTCTAGTTCATGGTGACTAAACTAATATTACTGAAAACATCATACAAAACATGCAACAATAATCACAAGAGTATATAATGAGGACATCAGTCTAACCGTTTCTGCACAATGAGGTTGATGTTCCTGAGGGCCACATACTGAACCTCAGGCTCCCCAGACAGCAATGTGACCAGAGGAGGGGAGAGCTTCTTCAGCAGGGTGTTGTAGTAGTCCGAGTCTTTGGGCAGGAGCTCCAGAAACTTCATCAATACCTTCACTGCCGACAGCACCACAGCTGAGTTAGCATGAGACAAACGTGGGGTCACACGCTCACAGATACTGAAAGAGTCAGAAAAGGATGTGATGTTTTTTTTTTTTTGCAATGAATAGTGTATGTCCCCAAATTGTTTTTTGAGCACTGAACACTAGACTTAATCACAGATGATTATAAATTTCTGATCAATAAACCAAAGGCCTCGTAGACACAGTGTTTTATTGGTTGATATCTTTCCACTATAAAACATTGTGAAAACTGGTTTTGCTCTAGGTCCCAATTTGGAACATGTGAACGCTTGGTATTGTTATAATGCTCATACACATTTGCACATTTCTGTAACACTCAGTGATGTCAGCTGTATTGAGAGTAACTACAAATCACAAACATAGTATGTGAATTTCTTTCGACAATGAGTTTCTTTCCATTAGGGCAAAATCTGTGAAATGTGTTGAAATATCTTGGCCTTATTAAATCAAATCCTGTATTAAGACCAAATTAATGACCAAATCTACTTAGAGACAGAATTCAAGTTTGATCTTCTCATAAAAACCCTGTGAAATATATGTAAAAATTAGCATGTTGACATTTACTTGTTGGAAAATGGGATGTTTCGGCTAAACTTCTCAGGTATCACAATTTATTTTACAATGTTTAATCTACTTTGTGTTTTTAGTATGCACACTTATATAAACAAAAGAGAAAAACAACTTGTCTTTTACATAAACTAAATCAGACCTTTGAAGCTTAAGCAAATGTCAATTAAACAATAATGCGAAGATGTGTTTCTATAGAAGACACTTATCCAGTAATGTTTGTTTCAGTATTTCAGCAAGGCAGGCAGATGACAATGACTATGAGAAGTATTGACCCCTCACCTCTGGGCCTCACGTTCATCTTTGGGATTATAATTGGAAAGGCAGTCCAGGATGAAGATCTGGCCCCACTCAGTGCACTCGTTGAGGGCTGTCAGGAGCTTATTGATGTTCTGAGGATTGAGATCCAGAAGGTTGCTGTTGGGATGAGACTCGCTGATCTCAGACAGAGCAGCGACTGCATTGGCCACAACCTGTCAAGAATTTAGAAAATAGTCTAGACATTCCTGTAGCTCAAATTAGCAGCGCAAAGGTTGCGGATTCAAATCCTAGGAACACACTTTGATAAATGAATGAATGAATGTGAATGAATGAATGGATGTATGGATGAATGGATGGATGGATGGATGAATGGATGGATGGATGGAAACATTTAGAGTGTCTCACCATAGGGTTGGAGTCAGCAATCAGATCTCTGAGAGAATCCAGGAAGCCCTGGTCTTCCACCATCTGGGCATTGATGTCATGCAGCTTGGCCACACACACTGCTGCAGTCTTCCTAACGTAAGGATCTTCATCCTTCAGACACTTCCGTAAAGGCTCACACAAATATTCAGTGATCTTATCCACACGGATGCAACCCATTGTGCGCACAGCCAAAGCCCGGATCAGTGGGTTTGGATCCTCACAGTCCTAAATGACACGAAGAACAACTTTACAAATCTGGGTGGAATTTTACAAAATCAACACAAACTGAGACGTCACACCATCAATATACTCCAGTCTAGGACATTCATTTCTGATCAGATTCATCCAAACCTAACCAATATCAATAACACTAGGTCTTACCTTGACAAAGCTGTTGACGGCCATTATGGCCATGTCAGGCTGGCTCTTGGCATAGTTCATAAGATACAGGTAAACCAGTTTCTTCAACTCCAGGTTATCAGTCTGCATGCAGTTCACCACATCTGGAAATAAAGAACTAAAGAAACAGGCTTTACTGTCAATGGGAAACTCTGTATACGTCTACTGACGTATCACAATATGTTGTAGTTGTGAATGAACGAATGCACCTTTGGATGTGTAATGGTACTAATAAGCGGACACACCTGACATCTTTGCCCACCGTCATGGCTGCGATGACTTTCTTGACCGCCTCTTTTCTCTTCTCCTTCTTCTCATTGTTCAGCTCGGCTTTCAGCTCAAAGATCTCACCTACAACAGAGCACAATAACATGATGATGGGTCACCCGATATGCGTTTTCAATGGCCAATATTGATACTCATATTTAGAGTGCAGTGTACCCAATGGCCTATATATACATAATCAATTATGTATATAATTGTCGATCAATGATCAACTGATTAATTGGCCTGTACAAAGATTACAATTATTATACAAACGATATTCAAGGGCTGGACCTAAATGGACAAACTGATAGTTTAAAAGCTAAAACATTCACTTGCCTTTTTTGTTTGTGGTGAAATACTTGGAGTCGGTCATTTTGACAGCTTCTTAAATCTGAAGAAAGGAAAAAGCACATCTACAATCTGTCTCATCTACATCTCAAAACACTTTATACCCCAATGACAATTTTATGTTTATGAAGGTCAAAAATGAATACAAATGCGACACACTGTCACCCAATTAATAGAAAATCAGAGATTGTCATGCTACACAATCTTCATATTCACATAACTGAGGACGACCAAACAAATAATAGATGTCAGGTGTAAAGTTTACAGCTTCACCAGGCGTGTGTAATAAATATAAAGAGTATTAATGGGGCGTGTATTAACCCAAACATTACCCAAGTATGCTAAACTGGATCCCTGCAAAACTATCGACTGTAGGGTTACACCGCTGTCTGTCCTTTCTCAATTACACTGCAGTCAGACGATTTACGAAAGCACAAACAATGCAAACCCACCAGCGATTTACAAACTGAGGAGAAATATACGCGTTTCTATTTACTGGAGCTCTTCCCGGCGGGGTGATGCGGGTTCAGCCGCAGAGTGTGAAGATGGAGCGGCCCGGAAAACAAAATGAAGACCGGAACGAATACAGAGGACGTGTGGGGAGCCGGACTCTTTTAGACGATACACCGGACCCCTGAGACGTGATCGTGGAGTGTGTCTAGAATAATAAACGTTTGCTTTAGTGTTTATTTAAAACAGAAATCATATTTAAATCATATTTAAATCATATTTTACGTGAAGGCAACATGGTAAGGTAAAAATGAACAAGCATGAAGATTCTTCCAAGACCATCAGAAGTTTAGTTTTCATTTGCTGTTTGTGAAACGTCATTCATTGATCCAGCTGTGATGGTAAAGAGTTGCACATTTAACCACAGCTGAAGACAGACCATCAATATTTTACATTTTAGCCCAGGACTGATGAGTGCTGTCAAACCTACATTAGACAATTGCATTGGTAAGATTGAACAGGTTAATAATTGCTGTATATTGCTCATTGTTAGTAAATGCATTAATGTCAATTGAGCCCTGTTGTAAAGTATGGCTTAGGTTTAAGTGGTTAGTATAGTTTATGTTCCTTTTCCACCTTCGCATACAGCAAACACAGAGATCCTCACACCTTTAGTCTAGACTGTATCATACTGATACTGCTGCTTACTACAGGCCTGGGGTGACAATTGTTGTCCTTTAAGTAAAGAGCACCACCATGCTGGTCAAGTGTGAGTTTTCCATTTTTTAAATTACTAAATAAAACAAACTCTTACGTTCCATGTGTTCATTCACCTAGTAATAAGTTACTGTTGTTAAAGTTTTTTTGGCATGCTATCATGGCAGGGCCTCAAAACTGGAGGAGTAAAACTCCCCATCTAAAAATAGGGTCAAAGAATTTTCCCAGACCCATGTACTCATGAGAAAGTGTTTGCTTCGCTACTTCCTGTAAGAAAAACCTTTTTGTTTGAATTTGTTACTGCTGGCCATTACAAGACGATACAAGATCAAATGAGCAGTTTCAGTTGTAAAATCTGGACTACAAAGACTCCGATTTTCCACCTCTGTAATATCAGTAATGTGCGTTGATCTTATCAAAGAACAAACACCAGACACACGAAACATCCACAGCTCAGAGAGAAGATTAAACTCAATCAGATCTTGGTCAGTGATGCAACAAAACAACAATACCAAGTCAGTTATGTTCTCTTACTCATCATTGCTGCAGACATTCTTACTACACCAGTCAAAGACATCTACCCTTAAACAAAACA
This sequence comes from Chromobotia macracanthus, assembly GCA_036877525.1. Classification (NCBI taxonomy): domain Eukaryota; kingdom Metazoa; phylum Chordata; class Actinopteri; order Cypriniformes; family Botiidae; genus Chromobotia; species Chromobotia macracanthus. Next base: position 3,383,937 of record JAZGTH010000068.1, on the reverse strand, counting down.
CCGATGACGTTTGAAAGCAATAAACGAGACCTAAACCTGAAAACGTTTCCACAACTTTTGTTTCCATTTCTACCAAGATATTTAGGTCATACAAAATTTGCTTGGTTATGCCTTAAGACTCTTAAAGCGAACTTTCTTATCCATTATCTACATACAAAACTGGTTTCTGTTAAGCATTGACTGGACAGGCAGTAAGGTGTTGTTTTTGGTTTCAGACAGCATTTGTAGTTTATCAGCAACTAGCAGCAAGATTAGTGCACACCTGTTCATACTTGATCATCATTAGCCTGTGGCCCAAGGCAACTTCACCTGAATTTGTAATCATGCCCCATGGATCGCTGGTATTTAGAACTAATTAATGTCAAAGCAGGTTTAAACAGGCCGTTCTCAAGATGTAGAAGTGCCTGTTCATTCAGAGTACTGAATGAATAATCACAAAACACAGTCGCTGTCAATATTCTAAACAACAGCAATGTTGCTCAACACCTAAACCTGTTATTTAAGATATCCGATGTCAATTTCGTACTTTGGCATCTAAGAACGTTCTATGTCTACCAACACTAAATCTGCAAGTCATACTGTTATAATTTATTTTCTATATAGTATACTATTATACTAAACTGGAAGGCATATGCTTGCTCAAATATTAACACAAAATGCAGTCATTTTATTTTTTAATGCATTATAACAAAAATCCCACATCTAGCCATGATTGTCATCATATTCCCAGCTGCAGTTCATGTGCGCCTGCCAGTAACAGCTGTGAAACCTGGCCATTCACATGCTTCCAGCAGACGACCACTCTCGATCATATCACTATTGGGATAAGTGCACTATTGGGATAATTTCACTGTCTGGGAGAGGTCACCTTAAAATTGAAAGAAAAACATTCATAAAAAAAAATCATAAAAATGTCTTTTGCATAGTTACATAATATTCTGTTTAAACAAATTACAACCCAATTGTCATTACTGTATTGCATCTGGAAATTTTACTTTTAAATGTTTTTGTAATTTTAGTCAATATCCTCAACAGTGATTCTGTTCAATGTATAAATACTTCATAATTTAAATTAAGAAACATTGTTTTGTATTGAAATTGAGAATTGTGAGATTTATCCACTTAGACCAGAATGTGTTTAGAATTAATTTTAAAGGCACCATAATAGTCTCTTGAGGAAAATAGTAGTAGTCTAGACAAGTAGTAGTTTTTAGGACAGTATCATAATGAAAGAACAAAAAAGAAGTACAAAGTACATCAGTACAAAGTACATCAGTACAAATACAACAGGGTTCCATCACCTTTGGGAGTGGATCCCTAATAATATAAACAAATATATTTTGAATTAAACAAAATAGGTTTATTTGGCATAAATTAACATACAAGTACAGACAGAGTGTGAAAAAAATGCTACTCTACAAAACAATAATAGTTAGCTACATGTTCTGGACAGAAAAACATCAGCTTTAAGATTACATATTAATTGCTGTACATCTGTACTGGTGTGTGGCACAATGCAACAGAAGTATCAAAAATGACCAAAGTATTCATTTTTACATGTTGCCTTCACGTAGTGCTTTCAAAAAACCTGCCGTGAGCCAATTAAACTAGTTACTATGGTCAAAGTTTTTTGTTTGAACCTTTTTGCATTACAAGTGCATGTGTAACAGAAGTAGTGCTTCACAATTCCTTATTACAGAGTCAACTCAATATTATAATTCTATAAAATTAAAATAATGCTTTTTGCAAGTTATGTAGTAAGGCAAGAAATAAAGCAGCAAACAGACTCTGTAACCTCACACTGTGAAATACCTGTAACAGGTGAAGTTGACACATTGAAAAGCAAACAGAACAAATTGTGGACTATACTACATGTGCACTTGAAAGTTGTCAATTCAGTTATTAAAGGCAGGCAACAATTGGTCCAACTTGTCCTTCTGGAATGCTTTCCTCAATTTGAGACGGTCATTATTTTGAGACTGCCATAAGGGCGCCAACAGTTTCAGTTTTGGCTTGTCAAGTACTTTGTAATTGTGCCCATTCTTCACATATCTTGAAACAAGTAATCTTTTGACCCTTTGTTGTACTGGTTATTGCCATCAACAGAGCGATTTGTAAGTAGCACACAGGAATGACATTCAACGGTCCTTGTGTAAAACATGACAAGAACTCTTTTCTGCTTAACAAGTGACAGTGCAATTACATTATACACGCAAAACCTTTAACGAAACAAAAGTACGAAAACTGAAGTGTGCAATGTGCTGGATAAAGCATCTAGATTTAACGACTAATCCAAAAACTGCACTACATATAGGCCTAGAGTAAGCTATTGTTTTTTCATATGCAAGCTTTAAAATGACAGAAGGTCTTGGAGGAAAATATATGGACAACAATTCCACGGGTTAAAAGATCCACAAGCAAACAGAAACGAAGAACAATTGTAAATGGTGCACCATACTTTTTGACTAATCAAATCTGAAGCTCACACACAAAAGTGATTTATAAAAGCTGGATACCTATATACTATGACACTCTGGCAGTAAATGGAACCAAGACCAACTCATTTGGTCTAACGATCTGTGGTGCTCTGTCAATCCAAGTTTGCATGGCAATGAAGACAAAACAGGCAAATGATGTTAAAGCACGTAACCATATGACATTTGTTTTGCTTAGTAAAGACAGGGAAACAGAAAATGGCACACAAAGACAGGTCCAAATGACCTATATAAATAAATAGCCCTTTGCTGAATCCTGTAAACTTTCTTCTTTTTTGCGGTAACGCTCAGTTTTTTAAAGGCATAATCTTTCCTCCAGGTAACGAGGTATCTCCTCTCAGAAGAAAAAATAGAAAATATGCCACCCAAAAAAAGAGAAAAACTCTGATGTGCTTGAAAGCTTAAAGAGTTAAGCAAAACCAAGCATCCCTGAATCTCACACTGCCTGCAGGCCTCGTTCATGGCCATCCAGTTGCACCTTGATCTTGTGCAGTTCCTCGATCTCCTGATGGTGCCGCTCGGTTTTGTGGCGAACCAGTGAGCGGTAGAAGTGTATGGTGAACACCACAAAGATCAATCCAACTGGCACCATGATGATGGTGGAAGCCAAGGCCGCCTGCCACCCGCTGTGCCCTGGTTGAGTCGCAGGGGTGCTACAGTTCTGCTTTAGGGCTGCAAGAACCGACGTAGGCTGTGCCCCAAAGTCAACTGGCAAGAACTTGATCCAGCAGAGAAGCACTACCTCTGCCAGGAACAACAGAATTCCCAGAGCGGTGGAAAAGCCCCAGGCCAGCTCAATGTAGAGGTGCATCCTTTCATGGGGAGATTCAGAGACGGAGTTGAGATTGTGGATGTTGCTAACAGCTTCAACGTTGGGCAGGATGCAGGTACTGATGAGGAGAGCAAAGAGGTGGACAGCCACCAGAACTGTGGTGCAAACGCTGAAAGCAATGAGAAGTGCTCGTGGGTAGTTGTACTGCATCTCCAGCTGCACCTCCACCATGGCCACCTAGTCAGGAGGATTATTATCCTTAACCTATAGATGACTTTCAAAGCTTTGTTACATTTGTTCAACATATTTACTAAGAAGATTCATATAAAACACAGTGTAATAACAAAATATCTGAAGCGCAATCTGTAACGTATAGTGGGGCAGGCTAGGATACCCAGCCCTACAGTAATACAAACCATTGCAAAGCCAGACAGCAAGGCTGAAGTACGACTGGAGGCTTTGAGTTTGGCCCGGCTGAGGTAGAGTTTTCTCCATGAAAGAGCCTGTACAGAATGGTGGTTAGACGTGACCAGCTCCAGATAGCTGCGGCGAACCCAGTCTCTGTAGTCCATTCCACCTCCATCCTGCAGCCTGTCAGAGCCCCCAGGAGCTGGAGAGCCCATTGGCACATTGAGTTCACTGCTCATAGTAACTGTGAGAAAATTTCACATAGTGATCATATGAAAAAAAGGGATTTAGGATAAAAATCTCTTACTTGCACTTGTATTGGTGTATACGTATACATGTTGCTTGTGGCTATTTTCTAGTATAATATATATATTAATACAATATCCTACACTAGGGTTTCTGCTAAATAGTGTAATTACATATTTCGTAAAATATACATTATATACAGTTTTAATATACAGACTTACTATGCATATTTGTAAACTAATGAAATACGTCTACAGTCATTGCAATTGTATATCCCTGTTACCAGTTGTTAGAAAAGCAGCTTTACAGAAAATAGAAACTAAGTAAAACAGACACATGGAAGTTAGACAAGAACGGGCAATACCATGGTTTAGTAATTATTCAGTGCCTTAGTACATATCATCTGGTATTACCATCTGAACTGAACCATGGTACCGCCACAGTTCTCCTGCTCCAAATAAAAGCATAAAGTCTGTATATAATCAAAAAATTTTTTTTTTTTTTTTTTTTTTTTTTTTTTTTATTTTTTTTTTTTTTTTTTTTTATATTTTTTATATAGTCTGTATATAGTCTGTATATAGTCTGTATATAGTCTGTATATAGTCTCTGTGACATACTGTACCTTCACACATTCCCTTTCCTTTAAACTGGATTTAAAAGACAAATCGACCTGCTGCGCAATGTTGATTTATATTACATGAATGCCACGTCAGACGCAAATCTCATCATCTACATGAGAGCAAACTAAAACAACACGAATAAAGAGTGAAAACAGCCCAAACACACACACACACTCTCACCACACACACACACACACTCACAACAACACACACCCACACACACACACTCACCACACACACTCTCACCACCCCACACAACCCTCACAAACCCTCACCACACACACCCACCACACACCACCTCACCACACACACACTCTCACCACACACACACTCTCACCACACACACACTCTCACCACACACACACTCACCACACACACTCACACCACACTCACACACACACACCACACAACACAAAACCCACACACACACCACACACACACAAACTCTCACACACACCCACACACTCACACACACACTCACACACACACACTCACACACACACACCACACACACACACACTCTCACACACACACACACACACACACACACTCACACACACACACTCTACACACACACACACACACACACACACACACTCTCACACACAACTCACACACACACACACTCACCACACACTCTCACACAACACCTCACCACACACACACACACACACTCTCACCACACACACTCACACACACTCACACAACACTCACACACATCTACACACACACCACAACCACAACAACACACCACACACACACACACACACACACTCTCACCACACACACACTCACCACACACACTCCACCACACACACACACTACACACACAACACACACACTCCACCACACACACACACACACACTCACACACACACACACACTCACACACACACACTCACACACACACACACACACACTCACCACACACACACCTCACCACACACACTCTACCACACACACACACTCTCACACACACACACACACACACTCACACACACACACCACAACCCACCACAACACACCACACACACCACCACACACACACCACACACACACACACACCTCACCACACACCACACACACACCACACACTCACACACACTCACCACACACACACACACACTCTCACCACACACACACACACACACTCACCACACACACACACACACTCTCACCACACACACACACACACACACACACACACACACACACACACACACACACACACACACACACACACACACACACACACACACACACACACACTCATATGTAAATATCACTCTGTGCATACTGAACCCGAGATGTTTTTCTCAACACATGCACGCTCGTATCCTCCTCCTTCTCCTCATCCTCATCCTCATCCTCCTCCTCTCATACGAAACCTCCGCTGGGTTTCAAACACAACTCACCTTTGCAGCTGAACGCTGTTTGTGTTTCGATCTGAGCGGATGTAACAGAGACGTGCGCGCGCACGCCGCTCTGCGCACGCTCATGTGTCCGCATCCAGTCACGTGATCTTCTCTTTTCACGTCACGTGATGGGGGTGTGGCCGCGGTGTTTTGGTTTTACGTCACAGCTCGAGCTTATAAAATGAACATTTTATGTTAGTAAAATATTGTGTGGAGACAAGACCAGTTTTGTTGTTTGTGTTCAATGTGACTCTTTAATTGTTGTTTTTTTATTTAATTGCTGTTGATTTATTGTTGTGACATCGTTTAATATACATATTTATTCCAACAAGTGACAACAGACTTATTAAAACACAAGATTTTAATAGATCACACTGTAATAGATTTGCTATCCCTTCTCTTCTCCTCAACCTGCTTCAACAGGTTTTAATAAATGTAGAAGAGATGGAAATAAGTATTATATTGTTACCTTGAACAAGGATGTGAGTTATTGTGACTGTTCCTAATGTTCTGACATTATTATACATTTATCATAATAATGACAGAAACTCAACTGCCCTAAACTCACTAGCAGAAAAGCGATCCTCCTAATATGGCTGAAGCAAATTCAACACGGCCTGACATCAGCTTCACATTCTCTACTGTAATAGTAAGACAATACACACATTTTAGGTTGTGGACGGATGTGTTGTTTATCACTGAAATAGCTAATCAAACTGGATGAAGCTGACAAGAAGAACTGGCTCCAACCAAAGGTCATTGACATCGGTTGGGTGCCGAGTCAGTCTACAAGGTAGTGTGGTAAAATAGATTTTCTCCCTCTGGGAAAAGTTGTAGAAGAGGATTTAACAAAATACATCAGCTCAGAGAAATATTCAAATATTCAGCAATGACAAATAGCAATGCTTCTGCAAGTTTCCCCTTTTCATACTTATCATTTGTTTGTCTGCACTTTTTCTTTTCTGTTTTTCCAGTCAGGATCGTATTTTTAAATATGAATTTTTGTCATATTCATTTTTAAGCACCTGTCCTATGTGCAGTGGCTGACTTGATATTGAAATAGGCTTTGACATTGCCCACCATTATAAACAAATGTAGATACAGTAATGATTCTGCTCATTCTAACCCTTACAAATTGTGATTTATCAATATATCTTTTCCACTTTTCCACTCCTCACTTCTGCCTTGCTGTTTGTTGAGTGCAGAAGTGAGGATATATATGACTTAGTTATATATCCGTTTTCTTATTAGGGGTCAAGCCTATATGGCTGTTTTTGCTTTAGAAAACTTTGGCCTAAAATCATGAGAGCAAGAGTCTCTTTAGATTCTTTGAGGCATGCCAATTAAAATGATATCCAGTGTTTCTTGGTTGGCCATTTTGGGAATCGGCCATTTTGAATTTTGTTGTGAAATGCAACATGTAACAAACACAAATATGTATCTTTATGAAACTTGATATAGTTCATCATCCTCATTGTCTGAGGGTGGTTACAAAGTTTGAAGCTGGTGCCCCCTAGTGGTTAAAAGTTATGACAACTTTGCGAAACTGCTTATAACTTTTGATGAGTTCACCTTAATGTCATGAGATTTATCTTTATAGATTGCCTGGCTTATGTTAAGTACTATGATACCAAATTTGTTTTAGGTGACTCTACTTCCTGTCCCCCATTTTGAGTTCTCTGAAAACCTACTTTTTTGAACTCCTCCTAGGTCGTATGTTTGATTTGCACAAAATTTTGCAGGCATCATTTAGGGGCACTCCTGACAAAAAGTTTTTGATGGATCAAATGGTTCTCAATAAGACATTAGATGGCAAGGTGCCAAAAAGGATCTCAGGCTGTGTCTCAACAATGTTTTGCCGCTGTTGGCTATTATTTCTAATAACTTATAAAATCATGAGAGTGGTCTCTTTAGCTTCTTTGAGGCATGCGGGTTCAAACAATATCCAATGTTCCTCGGTCATTTATTTTGGCCATTGGCCATTTTGAATATTGTCATGTATTGTCTATATCATATTTCTTCTTCCACCATCAAACTCCTCCTACAGCTTTTGTCCGATTTGCTTGGTGTGTAGCATCTACAGACACTCATGACTAAAAGTTATGGGATTTGTGTTGATTGCTTGAATTGTTCTCCTGTCCCATCCCCACAAAGGGAAATATCTCTGATAAATAGATCATAATTAAATTTAATTATGAAAAAATTACATAAATTATGGTAATTTGACTGCTTTTCTTAAAGCTATCTTTCTTTGGCTTTAGTACAGCAACAATATAAACAGTAATGTAATATAAATTAGTCTTACATGAAAATATATAACTGGCTTTATAATTTAAGGCTTCATTTTGTATTCAGTTATTTTACTTGCAAAAGTGTTATGGTTAGTTCAGTTTTCAGGGGCTTTGGCATCTTACATTTATAAAACCCAGATGAAACCTACAGAAAGTGTATGAACACCTCGGTGGGGCAGAGGACCTGTAGCTAAACTTACACAATGATTACAAAAATGTGTCCAATTTTTAAACACATTTTTATTTAACAAAATATATGTATAATTACATGAACTTGGAGCCATCAAAACAAAACACATACATCTGAACATGCAATCGTCTTAATTTAAAGAGATAGTTTACCCAAAAATGAAAATCCTGTTATCATTTAGTCAGCCTTATGTCGTTCCAAACTTGTATGAGTTTCTTCTGTTGAACACAAAGAAGAAACTCTAAAGAATATATATAACCAAACAGTTGCTGGTAGCCATTAACTGTTAACCACAGCGTCACAGATTTTATTGCTTTAATAAATTTTCAAATGACCGTTTTTCCATTCTCCAAAGCTCTTACACTGTGACCTAACCAAACTCTACCCGACAAGATTCCCGTTATCCAATTTGTCTGTCTACACCAGAAGCCACAAATGACAAAATACTCAAATCAGTAATCAGATTATTACAAAGAAAATAATTTGAACATTATACCTATGTGACTGATACAATCTTTGTCATGGAATAAACCTTATTTGCACAGAGATGAATGTTTGAACATTCATTTACTTAAAATTATTTTCTGTAAAGAGTGTACAATACACATACATAATGTTATGTCAGAGGACTGTCTTTAAACACTTATCAAATGAATATCATACCTTCTGTTCTCTTCTTTTTAAAGAATGTCAAAAGCTGCTTTTGAACCGGTCTGAAAAGCATGAAAAATGACAAACACTTGTGAGCTCACGCGCTTGTCCTTACTGGGTTCTGATTGGCCAAGTACCATTATTTATAGTTTGTAAATTATTGTAAGTAGATAATTTTATTATTATATTTGCATAATAAGCTTTACATAATACACAATATTGATCATCTAAAGTGCTTAATTTGTAAACAAGATGATCCTAATTTTAAATGTGTTTCAATATTTTCACTTGTGAATTTGTTAACATTTTTACAGAATGTCGAAATGAACAGAATCTTTTTCTTTTGACTACAGATGGGCATTTCTTGTTGACTGGTTCATATGACAACACGTCCAAAGTGTGGAGCCATCCTGGCTGGTCTCCTCTGAGGACTTTAGCAGGTCATGAGGGGAAGGTTATGGGGCTTCACCTTTCACCTGATAGACAACACAAATAAACATTGCAACCTGCTCCTATGACCTTCAAACTCTGGATGTCAGAATAATAAGTTAATTCTGTTCTTCTGTTTGGGAGTTTGTGCGTTCCAGGCAACCTTAGTCTGCTTGTAAAAGTGCTGTCTCTTGATTTTATTGAATAGTTGAATGTTATCTTTTTCACCAACCTATTGGATGTCAAAATCTACCTATCTAAAAATAAAACCTTTACATTCAGTTCTTTTTTGTAGTTTTTTAAGAGCTTGAACACACCACAAGATCTGTATGTTGGATTTTCATACTGACCTATTGTCAAGTTATCGTTGACAATTCACTTTAATTACATGCGTGATTAAAATCAAATGTTCCAGGCTGTTTTGGCAGTGTTGCAACATACAGATCTTTTACCCTGATGTGATTCTGAGACAGCAAATCCATTAATTCAGTGGCAGATTTTTGATGTCCACTGTATTATAGGTCTATCAGATGTCTCTCAGACATGCGGAAGATAGTACTAATTTCTCATCTCACAGAATCTGCTGCATCACTAATGCATTTGCAAGATCCATTATTGCATCAACATTTTCTGTTCTATACTTTTGCAATGTCTCAGTTCAGCCTACAGTCTTGGCCCCTCGCAAAGTAAAATAAGATTCATAAGCCTTCAACTGGTATATGAACATGAGCACCACCAGCAGCAGAGCAGGCAGTGCTTACAACAGGAACTCCTATGATTATGATGTTCAGCCAGTGCAACATTGGCCCAGGCTGAGGAAGGCTGATCTGTGATTGGCTGTTTTACAAAGGAGTTCTTGGTCTCCAGTGGGGCTTTTTGGCTGTAGATTCTTTGGTTTTCCACCTCTGCTTTAACGCCCAGAAATGCTGCCAGGTCTAGGTCCAGTGCGGTGGCCCCCCCACGAGGAAGGGGAGTGTTCTGCCTGCACTGTGGACAGGGGATCCACATCTATGAGAGAGATTCATGTCAGTGAGAAATGTCTGACACAGAAGACGTGTAATTACAGTATATCAGCACTTTGAGAAGCATTAGCTATTATGTCATCAGGATCTTAACTGCGACGTTTTCTTTTACAGTTGCATTGTACATAATGAATAAAAAGATCTTTTTAAAGGTCAGTTTCTGAGCTTCAAAAATTGCACCAAAATAATTTTATATCTAAAGCAAATTTAAACTTGGGACAGGGTCTGCAGAGGGTCGTGTTTAAACAGGTTTATAGATCCCTTTACTGCCCTTCCCGCGATGCCCCTCATTTGCAATTAGAAAAGTTGAATAAAATCCTCCAAAATCATGCCATTAGTTGACATTATGGGCTATTAAAACAAACAATAATATTCAAAGTTATCCCACTGGGACATCGACTTGATTAATGACTTAATTAAACACATTACAGTGGAACAAGAGGATTTATTTAATGGTACATTTACACATGTATGTATAAGCATGTATGAGCTCACAGATACGAGTATATAAAAATCTACTGTAGTCCTGTAGCGCTCACTGATATGACTGATAACAGCATTTTGAGAGCACTAGATTGTTTTATGTAGTATACAGCAATCAAGCTGGGCGAATATCTTAGCACCTAAACTTACACATTAAATAGGTCAACAAAATATTGGTGGCAGATATATGTGATTAATTGCACAGGTAATGGGAGCCGCACCTGCTCATTGATGAGGGTGTCCAAGCGCTTTAGACAAGCCTGGCAAAATGTGTGACCACAGTAGAGTTTACGAGGGAGCCTTTCTCCCAAATTATACACACTGTAGCAGATGATGCAGTCCAGTTTCCGGCTATCCCTGGAGTTCTGTGCCCCGTTCTCCACATCCCCCTCGGCAAGAACTTCAGACACGTCAACACCTTCATCCGAGATCCTAAACAATGAGCTCAACATGATACAAGCATCTCTCTTTGTATTTGTCTGAGATGAAGACAAAAAGACATTTGGACACCTCCTGCTTATCGCAGTGGAATTTTCAGAGTTAATATGATGCATACTGTAAAATCTGTAATAGATAATAAAATGACCTACAACAGTGAGGTTAGGTAATTCATGTTGGTTTGATATTTTGTTCATACATTATAGTTTGGCATAAGTGGCTAACTACTTTTTAGGACCACTGTGTTTTATTTAAATACAAATATCTTTTTTCACATTTCATTCAATCAGTTACATGCATGGTCAGCTAAGCCAATGTGTAAGCCAAGCTGGTTGTATCTGTTTACCATTAGGGGCTGTGCAGAATTATATGCAAGTAAGGTTACAGTAAAAGATCCTAAGAGTTTTTCATCCTCTTACAAACTTTCTTTGCATTAACAGCCAGCTGTCACAACATACAACCATGACCATACATTGTGATACCCGAAATATTGATGGGAGATGTTTTATTTGCATAATTTTCAAAGTGATTTAATTGTTAAACGTGACATCACATGTTTATTTAAAGCCATTCATAACATTTAATAAAACATATCATCTGTTTTAATCAATATAATCTTAACCAAAACTATAAGAAATAATAAATATTCTTAGAAAATACCTTAGATTTCAAAACACATTTATTTCATGAACATTTCAACAACATTTATGATTTCGTTTGAATTTTATTAAAAGTGAGCAAAAACATGCTATAACAAGATATATTTTAATATTAAATATGCAATTTCCTGTAACTTTATAATGGAACTTTTCCATGAAGAACGTCTACCTGTCTTCTTCCTCTCCAGGTCTATTTTGTAGACCCCCAGTCCCTTGAAGTTCTGATGTTCCACTCTCAGTTCCATCCATGTTTAATGTACCAAAAGTCCAACTTCTGTTAACATTTCAAAGTCAGTTTGGTCTTGGTTTCTCTAAGGTTCAAGTCCTTTGTCAGATGGTTTTACACCTGAGTGCACTCTCTCTCTTTCTCTGAAGTTCTGATCACAATTCCCAGCAGCACTGGCTCTGCCTTTGTTGGCGTTTGCTCCCAACCAACCACAACTGGCTCTCTGAAATGGAGGGCAAACAATGGTGTACTTCTCCAAAGCGTTTAATATTTAAGTAGTGCCTGTCACAGTGAACCTGTGGTGTACACACACACACACACACACAATGCACGTTCACCCTCTTGAAAAAATGATTGTGGGAGGAGGTTGTTGTCTTTTTTAAAATTAGTCCAGAGGTATTACTGTAGTCCATGTATTTTCAAAATCTCTCTGCTTCTGGCATTAACTGCTCCAGGATCAGCTCTTACTAGTTGGTCCAGCGAAAATGGCTTAATGTGTCTCTGTAAGCAAAAAGCTAATTCATGGTCAAAAGAAATGGCTCATAGACAAAGCCTGTGAACAGATTTGAGTTTAGTTCTGTGTAACAACACATCAGACAAGCTAAAGGTGCAAAAAATTAGAACGGAAGAAGAAGGGGCCTATCGCTTTACAGTCCCAAAAACAGAAATTCAAGCCTAGTCACCCACAGACAGTCTGTCATCAACGTATCGCTGCCAAACCTTCATCACCCCCATGCTGCAGCTGTAGTACATTTCCTACTGTTGATAACTGGTATTATTAGCTGCAGGAAAACAATGTTGTTAGAAGTTTCCATCTTTGCTTGCCTTAGTTTCTACACTGTAACAATTACCTGTCTTAAATTTTTAAAGTTTAATCAGCATGGCTGTACAAGTCATTTGAACGTAATATTTTAAATGTTGAGTTGCTGTAACATAAAAATAAATGAAAGTTTCTCCATTTTCTGTTAAGTTACAGCAACTTAACACCAGTCAGAATTTAAAATAGTAAATTGACAGAACTTGTACAGTTGTAAAGTTAATTAAACTTAAAAATGTAAGACAGCTAATTTTATTTCATACACTGTAAAAAACTTTGCTGCCTTAAAATTTTAAGTTTAATCAATGTGGCTGCAAGTCATTTCAAGTTACTCTTTGTAATCTTGACTGGTCTTGAGTTGCTGTAACTTATTAAAAATAGTTGAATTTGTTTACTTATTATTATAAGTTACACCAGTCAGGATTTAAACTATTACGTTGAAATGACTTTTAAAGCCAAGTTGATGAAACATAAAAACTTAAGGCAGCAAAGTGTCTTTACAGTGTAGTTTCAGTATAAGAAATGTAAAGTATTGTTGTATGCACCCACAACTTCAGACAACTGGCTGTCTGAATAATTGCTTGATGGATAATTCTGTTTCTGGATGCTGACTGGTAAATATATTGTTCAGACTGTGCTAAAACTAAATAACAATATATGAGGGGTAATGCTGTATTGTGAATTATGCATGAATTACCATGCAATCCTTTCAGCTGTGATATATTTTCAATATAGCATGACCATAAGTCCAGCTATCATGAACAATTGAATACTCAAATAAGTATGCCTTGATACCCAAGGGTAGGGGCTTGTCATGCCGGAAAAATGCAAATTTTTCCTACATTTATGTCAGCGGGCAGCGGGTGCCCCAATAGTTCACAAACCCACATTGCTTTAACCACTGCCTATTACAAAAATTCACTAACCATTATATTAACTGCAAACAATGAGCCATCCTCCTGAAAAAACCCTCTTGACATACCTAGCTGCTTTATATGCACTGTGCAGCACCTCTAGAAGCCAACATGTTTCATGTAATGTTTTTTAGCTGTGACCGTATTCATAATGTTGAATACTTATATTATACATCATTGCTTAATTAACATTAATAATTATGTTTGTTACGTTACTTAAATATTTTAATTTAAAATGTTTTAGGTAATAATAGGTTTAGATAAACACCCCTTAGATGGTCATAAACAGATGAGTGTTGAGAGGGAAACAGTTATAAACTTTAAAACAGGGTTGCTGTGTGTGTTTGACTACAAAATCAAGCCTTTTTACACCACTAGATGGCAGCAAAGATTATATCTACTTGCAGTACTTGCTTGCTAGCTGGGAGTAATACTTCACTAAAATGTTCTTCATTGTTTTACTGTCTGCTTAAATGATGAAGCTGTGTATTATTGTACATTATTGTACAGTGATATAACAGTGTCAGACTGTGCTAGCAGAATGGGGCAGAGATGTGTGGAGTAAAATACTTAACAGTCACAGAACATTAAGTTTTGCTTGCTGCAGCAGATTTGCGCCTCTCTGGTTTCACATGTTGGCAGCGCAGAAAAAAAATTCCTAGTTCACACTGTCATCGTGCTGGCAAAATGAGGGCGATTAGACGTCACTGGTCCTGTCAATAATCTGTTTTGTGTGTGTGTGCATGTATCTGTGTCCTTTGTGTGTGTAGTCTGTCCATGCATGGGAACTCACCTTGGAAGACACAGAGCACTATCTCAGCTTTCCCATGCACTCTTGATGCTATCTGTCACATTAGCAGTTTTGTGTTGTGCTAGAAAATGATGATGCATGCAAATCCCATGACAGTGTACATGCAGAAGGATAATAATCTGCTCTGTAGCTTTCTTCAGGTTATTTGACTTGTGGTAGCTGTATAGAATAGAAGATTCTATTCTATTTCTGAATAGAAGAACAAGAGGCTTTGTGAATGAGAGAAGGTTGTGTACAAAGGAATCAGCAGTGTGTGAAACTGAAGCCAGCATGCTAATGTCTCCACCCAGCCCTCAGGGGCCTTAAGATACTCCAGATATTTACTTTTTAATGTAGTGTTGTTGTTTTCAATATATTGCATATGACCAATGACAATCACTCCTTAAAGTTTCTTTCATTTGATTTATTTTAAGGACTTGCCTGTACAAACAACCACATGACACAAAAGGAACATTTACACAGCCATTGATTTAATCAGTGGAGGTCGACAAGTCACTGTACGGCTGCCTGCTAGTGTTCACTTGTATCAGGAGGCGGAGCAAGTGAGCTACGCTGCTTGTAATCCTGTTGGCAAACTGTACGTCACTTTGCATTAACTTGAAGTCAGTTTTCTACTAAGACGCCTTCATCTGGATACTTCTTGAATGCTGCAAATGCTACATCCTTCCCTGCCTATGATATCCCACAATCCTCCGTGTACAGTTCGGTGCACCCATTAATTTTAATGTATTATTTTTGTTTAGTCTGTGACTCTGAAATCATTGTAGTTAAGCACCAGTAAATATCTAAATCTCACTTAAATTTGTTCTAGACATTATGGTGCCTCTTAAGCTGACCCTTGGGAGGTCATATTAAAAAAGGCCTGTTTAGTCATTGTAGTTATAGACTGATTGGGCAGCAGGGAAGCGGCATTAAGTTTTGGATGTAGCTTTTATTTTATCACACAACAAAAGCTAGTGTGTCTTTGTTTCTGTTTGTTTTCTTCATTGAAAATGAATTTCCTCTGGATGCTTTGTTGGTGCAAATCTCTGTCAGTGTAAATGCTTCTTTAGACTCTGAAGTGCAGTGCTGTGCGTTCTAATATTTGACTGTCTCAGACAATTGAGATAACAAGCTTTTATTAGTCAGCTGTGTCACTCGATAACAACGGATAATTGTATTTAATAGCTAAAGGCTTAAATGTGTTAAGAACCGTATTTAAGTTTGTTAAGCAGCACAAAGCACAATATAAAGATTTGTGATGTACTGTGTACTCTGCAATGGTTAAAAAGGTTGCTGTATTTTCTCTCATCTCTATTCCCAATAGTTGGGTAATGTTCTCTTCTCAGTTTTTCTGTACACTTACAGTCATAGAAAAGATAAAATAATTATGTATTAGGATGCACTAAGAAGCTTGTTTTGCCAGTTTGAGAAAGAATTTGACTCATAGTTTCAGCAAGAATTAAAATGTTTCCTTGTTGATTTGTTTAATATGTTTTGTAATGTTGTATTTTTGTGTTGTATCTAGCATTGTCACATTTCCAAACATTTTAACTTTATTACAACAGCTGTTTGTTACACCCAAGACACTGAAACCCATTGAATAAGAGAAAGAGAGAGAAGCACAGAATCACAAAGGGTGTAATTTAGAATGTGAATAGCCACTTAGACGTTTAACTAAGTCATTGTTATCAGCCTTTCTGGGTCACAGCCATGTGATGCGAATCAGATCATAATATCACAAGAGTTTACATAGTGTCACGTGACTTTATGGCTCACCTGAGATATGAGAGCATATTTAGGATTTTAAATATTATGATTTTAGTGCTGTTTGCTAAGGCTGATAATATTTAAGCCATACACTTACACTGAAGAAAGGACCTAATCTATATCTAGAAACCAGCATATCATTGGGACTCAGTGGGCTCCTCACTTAGGTAGACACACAGTAAGCAACCACCCAAAAACCCTAGCAGTTACATATAACTGTGCTAACAGCCAATCAGAAATCAGCAATCAGCTGATTGAAACCAGTCCGCAAACTGTCAACATTTGCACAGGCATCCACCACTCATCCACAATTAATGTAAAAATCCTAAATTTAAGTTTTCTAAAATGTTGGTTTAAAAGTGTGTATGTTTATATTTATTCATCTTCGGCACTAGTCTCATGTTCTCTTATTTTAAAAACATACTCAAACACATTATGGAGTTGGTGATGGAGGAAGCTTTTGTTCATTTCTATTGTTTCGGTCAGCTAACCCCTCTTATTCTTTTGTTACTCATGTTTGCATATGCTGTTACCAGGGCTACCATTGATTGTAAAGGGCTGAAGTGGTTGTCAAGTTTTTTTAAATCTTCCTAAAGCGATAGTTCACCCTAAAGTGAAAATACCGTCATTAATAACTCACCCTCATGTCGCTCCACACCTGTTAGACCTTCATTCATCTTCGTAACACAAATTAAGGTATTTGTTATTTGAGTTTTCTGACTCTTCATAGACAATAACATAAATACCACTTTCAACGGCCAAAAAGATGATAAAGACATTGTTAAAATTTGTTAAAAAATGTTTTTCGTGTTCACGAGAGCACTATGGTGCACCATGGTGTGGTTCTGTCAGAGGACGCTACGTTCTGTGGTAGAACCTGGAATCACTGCACTGTGTTGAGAAGCAGAGGAAGCCGCACACTGTACATAAAACAATCTTTGTAAATATGTCTGCAGATGTCAACATAGAAGATTAATTGCAATGTTTTTCCACCTGGCTCTTCTGCGCACCACGCGCATGCACGCACGCTCATTCATGGTGTTCTACCTACCAGACTGAAGAGAAGAAATTGTTGAATAAAGTCGTTATTTTTGTTTTTTGCACACAAAAAGTATTCTCACTGCTTCATAAAATGAATAGTGTATTGTAATATTGAAGTCACATGGATTATTTTAACAATGTCTTTCCTACATTTCTGGGCCTTCAAAGCGGTATTTGCGTTGCTGTCTATGGGAAGTCAGAAAGCACTCAGATTTCATCAAAAATATCTTAATTTGTGTTCTGAAGATGAATGAAGGTCTTACCGATGTGGAATGACATAAAGGTTGGTAATGACAGAATTTTCATTGGTTAAGGGTGAACTATCACTTTAATCTTTGAATACAGAACACGTTCAAGCACAACCTTGTTTGGCATACATTTGCTTCTAATTCTTTTGCTTCTAATGCCTCTAATTCTTCTTGCTTCAAAATGCATCAATTTTTATTGTATTGTAAATGCATTTTTCTCTAAAAACTGTTTCTTGATTAATCTTTTCTGGAATAACATGAATCAGTTTTCCACAAACCACTAAAGTCCATGCCAACTCTTGTGCATGCTGTCAATTAAAAGAATAACCAAACACTAAGAAATTCTTTCAATCATTTTAATTCATCAGTTCAAATTCTTTTTCAGGTTGTTGATCATTTTGTCATTAAAAGATTTTAAATGAGAAACTAATATTACTACTGGACTTTTGGACCTCACTGACTATATAAATGTCATAGTGTATACATATTAGATGCTGTAAATGTATTTTAACTTTTTTGTAGTGGATTTAAATTGTCCTTAATTTGACAAATGCAATTTTTAAAAGTATAAGTGTTCTATTTAGTTTCATTAATATGAGCTCATAGAAACATACATGATAACTAGACAAGAATTAAATGTTTAATAGTAAAAAGTACTTTATGTACCACTATTAAGAACCACTCATATATGTGGTTACAGTATACATCTCAAATGTTTGTAGCATTACTTGTAATTACACAGCAAATTATTAATCTTGCATGTTCTCAACCATTTTGATGGAATCTGATGATGTAACCCACATTTATAGTAACAATTTTCCAGGACAATTTCAACAGCAAAAAACCCCACAAACAATAGCTTTTGTTTCTCTCAATATAATTACCATGTACTTCCATAACACCCTTTCTAAATACAGTCTTATGAGTAGTCATATGTGCTTAAAATATCAGGTTTAGTAATGTTTAACTAAAGTAAACAATTTCGTTGAACCAGCTCTGTGGGCAGGAGGTGTAGCCTGGTACTGAGTAATTGTGTTGCATAAGTATAATTATTTGAATATTTGCTTCAGGCCAAAATACCTACTTTGGGTTATTATTTGGCGAAAAGTGTTTATCACTGGTATCCTTTTTGTTACGTATTGTTCTATAAAAATTAGAATTTAACAAAATCAACCTCCTTCCTCCTCACTCCCTACACAAACACGCACACTTGAATTCCTGTGGGTGGGGCTCCATACACATTGACTGTGTTTAAATAAGACTCATGGTCGCTCAGCTCCACCCTCCAGCCTGGCAGCTCAGGTTTGCTTCACCTTGTTTCAACACACAGATGAAGAAAAGTCACAGGAAGCAACAGTGTGCAGCTGTTTTAAGGACTCAAAGCAGATTCTTACAGAACCCGTCAGCACCGGGCCTCCACCGGTAAGTGCTTTATCTGCGTTTAGGGCCGCTTTGACCAGAAAAGTTTGTTGTGCATGCACGCTTTTTTCTTTTTCTATTTTGATCTTTTTTATTCTTGTTAGTTAAAACATAAGAAATACTTTAATAAAAATCACAACAAAAGTGTCAAGTACAACTGTGTTAATTACAAGAACTGTAAACCATAAATACAATAACGGGTAATAAATATTAATCAACTTCTTATGAAGTTGTTTAAGAGAATGCCCGGACTGCATAGCTAGTTGCTAGGCAAAGAGTGGTTACTTTTAAGAATCTATAACATAAGTTAGTATGGGATTAGTCTAGTTAAATAGTTAATTGGATTTGTTTAATATTTTTAATTCAGTTAGGGTTAGGGTTACTGTTATTTCATAGTTTTTATGCATTTGATCCCTAAGCTATTTAAGCTATCTATACGTAAACTATTGGTGTCTTAATGTGTACTTTAAATCATTTTACTCCTAAATGTGATGGAAATGTGACAGATATCTGAAATTTTAACAAATCTTTAATGCTTTGACTTGACAAGCCATTTCTTCTTTGCCTTGCCTATGACAATGAAATAATTGTTGTTGTTTTGTCCCTTTAGGAATATTCAATAAAAATCAGATATTTGGGACCAGTAATGGTTCCAGTCCAGCACTAAGTGAGTGACTGAGACACAACTTTCATTTGATCCATAACTGGAGGAAGGCTTTTGATTGTTTTCATTTTTGACTGTCTTCCCCAGCCAAATACCATGAATATCTCTCTTGAAAACCCATATGGTGATGTCAGCATCCCTCGTGCTAAGCTGCGATCTCAGGCTGACAGCAGCACCATCATCATGAACCCCATGGCCTTGGAGGGCTCCTACAACCGGACCTCTGCCTTGAACCCTTACGGCAGTTTCCACACGCCAGGGGAGAGCAACCCTTCAAATGTGCCGGTGTACGGAGCAGCCAAGAACGGGAGCCAGAACAGCCCTCCTTACAACAGCCAGGGAGGTTACACAGTGAAGGAAGATGAAGAGCAAGTGGGACGCTGCTACGCCTGTTGCTGTCGCTGCCGAAGGAAGAAATGAGGCATGCCGTCCGGTGCAAAGGATTATGGGTTTACAAGGGAGCATGATGAGCAACTTCTGAAACCACCATTCTGTTTGACAGTGCTAAAATGACTGGATTTTAAGACTCCATTAGCTACAATGAACGGTCCCTAAGGATTAGGCAAAAAGAGCTTGCTGTGACTGCCCGTGTTATTTTAAATATGTACATTTGGATTCTTTTGCCAAAAATTGCTTCTGTTTAATTGATAGTTAAATTCATATGTATTGCTTTTGTTGAGCCATTTACCCAGCCTTGCCTTGCTCTGATATTTTGAGAGTGAAAGCAAGCAATTAATGGCACACTCGCCTCTTCGTTTCAGTGTCACACAATCAAACAAAATCACATTACGCTATTACATGGCCAGTTTTGGTGTTTCTGCTTCTAGACAGGTTTAAAAGTTTTGACTGCTGTTAGTGGATTAGAAAATGTTGAGTGGCTGGGGACATATGGATTACACTGACACTGCTCTCTTGATTTTACATTAGATCTATGTGAGCTCCTCCAAGTTTCTGTTGTTTAGAGTGATTAGGATTGTGGGACACACCCCACCATGCCGTGAGATACAGGACAGTGAAACCAGAGGAAGAGCCCTCATTGTTTCACCAAGAGAAACACAATGGGACACTTTCAATTTTTCCAGAAGAATGATTGTTCTATTCTAGTTTCTATTGAACAAGCTTTTCTGGTTGCTCTAAACATACAAGCTGACACAGCGTCTCAGGATCTTTAAAGCTGCTTTGAGTTTTACATAACACATTTACTAATATCATTTAATGATAATCAATATTACACCATACACACCATACACCAAGACGATATGCCAACAAAAACATTTTAAACGTGTAAAATGTATGTGAGGCCCTAGTAAGAGGTTTTTTAAACCAGTGTATATTTTTGATACTTAAAATAGCTTTTGTTTCTGTAACAGTTGTTTTCAACACTGTACTTAAGTTAAGTAGTTAAGTAGTCCTACGCCTAGTTTCCATCAAGGTGACTCAGTCAGTCTCGGTGACGACAAATTCTTTCACCTGAGTAAGAGCAGACACCCTTATAAAAGCAGCAGCTGAACCGGTTTGGAAAACAGGGCCTTAGCGGAGCTGACTGTAGTTCCTGGAAAAATACAGAACAAGGCAACACTGAGGCTAGACCAGCCGGTTTCACAGTGTAAAGAAATTCGTGGCAGCGGGAATCTGCAGCACAGGCCTGCAGAACTAAAGTATGTCCAGTACATATACTGTGCAGTGTTCACAGTAAAACCATTGGGTCTGTGACCATGCGATTATTTGTTAAACTGGTACGCAACCATGTGGACAGATACCGGCGTTAACAAAGTTTGTGGGTAAAGCTCACGAAAATGAAAAGACAAAATATTGTATATGTTGCATGAAGAAAATGAATCCTGTAAATATTAAGACATCACCTCAAAAGACATCACCTCAATTTAACATGAACTTGTATTATTTTATTTAAATAAAGAAATAATTTAAATCAAAATAGCTGTATATAATATTAGTATCTGTTAGGTTTCATTTAATGTATGTTTTTGGTTAACTAGTTTTTGTTTTAAACAGGACATTTTTCATCATCGTGTTACGGCAATGAGAATCTGATGATAATTAACAGTCATAAGAATAATTACAGTAATATCATTTAAGTAGATATGGGACAGAAGTTCTTAGTTTTGGAGATTAATGGAAATGATAGTAAATGGTTTTGCTGATTTGTGTTGTTTGTAATTGAACACTATCCTCACCACCAGAAGGGGGAGTGAGATTTCACAAACAAATCTGCATATCTCAGCAGATTTCCCTTAATAAAGTTGTGTGGCGATATCATGATAAAGTAATTGTGTGAGATGGTAATATTATGCTATTTTGATAAACATTATGGCATCAAATTATTACCACAGTCCACATACCATATATATCATAAGAATATATGTAATGCATATCCAAACGCACTGGAGTTAACATGGTATCAAACATTACTGAAGATACTGTTGTAAGTCACATATAGCAGCAATATAAAGATCAATATAACATTAATATCAAATCTGCTCTGTAATGTGCTATGGCAGACAGAAGGATCAAAATGGGCACTAAATATACATTACTTCAATGAACGTGAAATGTATTTTTTTTCAACAGAAATGTACAGAATTAATTTTTAATGCAAGTTATTTGTGAAATAAATCCCTTACATTTAATGTCTGACGTGTTTCTAAATATTTGAATGACATCACGATGACTTAAAATGTTTTTCTTTTAAAAGATGTTGATGCAAACAGAATGAATAAGACGTCAAACAAACACAGATGTATGATATTACTAAATATTATTTACTTTACCAAACAAAAAGCGCTTATGTTAAATCTTTGTTAATGTTGCAAACTTTGTATTATATGGACTATAGTGTTATAGTATTATAATTTCATTTTGCCTAATTACATTATACTATTATATAGTATGTAGTGTTGTTGTTATGGGAAAGTATGTACATTACAGTGCGTATATACATTGCGACACAACTAAAGTGACTGTTGTTGCCTTGGCAACGCTGCGCAGTGTTGTAAAGAAACTCACCTACTGTCGCACCCCGATCAAAACATTATTGCTCCCATTGAACTTGTGTTAAACATATTTCTTATTTTTATTGTTGCTGTCAGTGGCGATGATATTACAGGCTATTGTTATTTAATATAATAATTTATTTACTATGATCAGACGGGCACATTGTCATTATGGCACAAAAGGGGCTCCTCCCCTCTGCTTTCATCCCATCTTTTAGTTTTTCTGAACTGAATTCTGTTTTATAGACACAAAACACAATGAAAAATGAACATTAGTAACGAGAAGATTGTGGCAGGGTTGTACGGTGTTTAAAGAGCTTTTTCTGGGCTTGACTATTTCACAGTGTTTAAGTTTAGATAACACTGATATAAACCTTTTTCCCAATACCAACATTTCAGAATAAGACATAAATACATTAGAATAGTTTTACATTTGATCACCAGTTTAAACATTTTCCTGCGATGTAACAAATGCATTTTTTAAAGTAAAAATGTAGTCTTTTAATTGTTATGAAGTTATTATAATCACATGCACAATGAATGGAAAAGTTACTTAAATCACTGCATGTTAACCATCCGTATGTTTCTACAATGTATTCCTGGAGCTGTGGTGGCATACATTTAGACTGCAGGACATGCTTGAGATGTCATGAAGTCTTCATGTCATGAGGAAAGGTTGCTTTTGACTCAAGAGGCCTGAAATAAAATGTTTATGCAACCCCCACATCACAGAGCCCAGAACCTTCCTGGCTGTCCCCATCCAACAGCAACGCTCCTGATACAATCCTTATAAAGTGTTTCTGACATTTTATGCGTGTATGATAACATGGAACTTTGCTATATTCTAGCGGTACTTAATATCTACCATATTCATACATTTGCATGGTAATCAAGTCCAATAAACTATGGCATTAGCACAGAATTACCTTGTTCGCAAGTGTAGTTCTAGTCTCAAAGATAATTCACCCACAACATTTGAAATGATCTTCAAAATTTATTAAGGTTTCTTGCGTTCTGAACTAGTGTCATTAATGTCTAAGTTAACTGAATTCAATTAATAACACTTTCTTTTCCCCACAAGTGTTAACACACTTTTTCTTTTTGAAAAAAGGATGTGGCCAGATGTACAAAAAAGCTTAGTGCTTGGTTTCCAACACATTCAAAATGAAATCAGCCCAGAGGGGTAAACCTCCAGTACCACAATCCTGCTTCTTTATGCGTGGTCCAGAACGTGGGGAACTACAAGTGTCTTTACCCCAGTGTAGATGGTTGAACATTCCAGATGCTTGTTGAATAAACAATGATAACTCCAAGAACAAAACATTCAAAGATCACATGAGAATTGATTCAAATCAAAAGGGAAAAAACGTGTTAGTAAAAATATATCTTGATTTTTTTGGCACTAATCAAATTGAGATAAAACAAGTAGAGCTGTGAGTAGAGCTTTCTCTACCAGAGCAATACTTGACTTTAATCTTCCAACTAATCGCTAGACCAACAAGCGAAGGCATATTTTAACATCGGAGAACAATGGCAGTGATGACTGTTGATGATTGTGGCAGTAACCTTTATGAAGAGAAAGTTGGATGGAAAAAAAGTGTATTAGACGAGAAAGGTAGAGCGTCTGGTTAAACATTAGGTTTGATAAACCATAGTCTCTCATACATTCCCTGTTTTTACATGTGAAAAGTGTCCCAATGATTGCAGAGTCAGCTGTGACTCCAGCCAAAGGCAATATGGCCGAACACAGAAAAACAAAACATCCATTACTACAATGAAATAAAAATAATTTGGCTCCAAAAACAAACAAAAAGCTGGATGGCATTTTAAGGCAAATACTTCACAACCTGACGGTATAAGCCTTGCCTTACAAGGTATTTTACAATAAAGAAACAAAAACAAATGTATAACCCCTAATGAAATGACTGAGATCCCAATGGCAACAATGCAACAGTGGTGGTTGAGTGAGTACATATGAGTGCACATGTCAGTTTAAACAGAGCACACCTCTGCAGATGTGAGCGTAATCGTTTTTGAGACCCTGAAAGCATCTGCACACAGATTAGTGTGTCCGTCAACTTCTGTTACCCTCTCCTGAAAGTCACATTGACCCCAGAGGTTCCCCGAAACGGATCTTCTGGCCTGCTTGCAAATTAAAGGTAAAATTTCGAGGAGCTTCAAATAATAGCACAATAGTGGAGCCCAAGTTGAACTCGCCCAAGTGCTCTCCTTTCCTCATGGAAATGCCTTCTCGGTTGTTTGTTATGTAGCTGAAGTCATTGTATGATCCTTTGCTGTAGCGAGGGCTGTTGGTATGTAATTCCTGAAGGGGAAAAACAGTAGTGCATCAGAATGAACAATACATCTCATTAATGACGTTCGTCTATATAAGCCCTTTAAAATCAAACTGTGCTCCAAATTTGGTAGGGCTGGGTACGGCGACCGCTTGGGTGAATAAATTCAAATTTTTATGTTTGCAATTCTATTTCGTTTTGATTTGTTTTCATTATGATAAGTTATCAACATTTAATTCAAAATGTTAGTTTTGCAGACATGACATTTTAAATTGGTATGTTTTAATTACATTTTAAAAATGTTATTGAAATGTAACCTAGATGATGAGGATAATTAGATATTTTAGCCTTTACCCATTCAAGTAGATGGAAGCTGTACTTTCATGATTGGACATAGCTTCCCGGGGGCATTACAAATATGACCAGCAAGTAAACTGCAGTCATCTCACCCATTAACCCACATTGTTACACAACCCTGATACTGTCTAGTGGTCTGTCAACAGCTCCCTTCTCCTATTAGGAATGAGGCCAAATCTACTCTTGGTGGTGAAGCTCAATATCTCACAAACCGTTTCAAACCGAGTCTATTTCCAAGAAGAAAAAACATTTCACACTAACAATAATGATCCTGTTGCTAATGAGCATTTAAAACTTTTCTGTGGTGACTGATGTTCGCGTCTAACTGTATTAGTTTGCAATGCAGTATTTTGTCAAATTAACCCCAAATCGTGCAGCTGTGGTATAATAATGCAAGTGTATTAAACTTTCAAGTCTGCTTCACACATCTTGTGTCTGCAATATATTCTGTATAACAGAACTATTACACTATACACAAAACCTAACAAATAATAACTGCTATAAATTCAGACCAAATATAAACTTAACAAAAAGAGGGACTTTGTCCAAATGGTAATTAATCCATTTAAAATAAAATTGACTTACACTTTTTAAAGTTTAAAGTTTTTAAACAATGGGTAAGTTTATTCCGTCATTTAGTGTTTCATAAAAGCAGATACTGAGGAAGACTGTGTTGATAAATAGATTTACAATGCATTTCACCAAGTTTTCTGCTGAGTTCAGCATGGCACGCAGCAAAAATAAGATCAGAGCTGAAACTCTACTTACAGCCCTGCATCTGTGATATTTCTGCGGCACAGCACCTTACTGCTTGTGTATAGTGTAAACACTGTGACTTCAACTGCTGCCGATGAAAAATGTGTGAAAACTCTCATCACCCTGTAGAAACAATTTATTTGCCGCATCTTGAGCTATACACTTTCAGGACAAAGTTCTGACCTTGTCAAAGTAGATGCGTATAGATCCCACATTTGTGGCCCCTACAGCTGTGAGTGAAAAGAAGCCATGTGTCCACTCTCCACTCAAGACCACACGCTCATTGTGGCAGAAAAGTTCCTTAATCCAGCGTGCAACTCCTGGGTTGACTGACATCAGAGAACCTGCAACACAAACACAGATATCAAACCACACCCACACACTGTATATAGTTATGTATAGCTATATACATAACTGCTGTGTATATTAATGTAACCATGCACTGAGTGTCATGCACTGCTTATTCACCATCAGATTACAAAAGACACTTACAAGCTAAGCGTATAAGACTCTGGTGATAAATCTATTTAAGCAAAGCAAAATAACACAGAGGAAGAATCATATCATTATAGAGACACTGACCTGGGAAGTGTCGTCTGTGTGCCACCCTCCAGTCTGTAGGCGAGTGGAAGCAGTGATAGTCTCCTGGAGCCAGATATATGACACAGTGAAACAACTCATTCCCCTCTTTAGTGACCAGGGTATTCTGGAAGGAGCCAGGGTCATCCTCATCTTAAAAAGACAAGAAATACTATATAAGTAAACCCCTGGAACAATTATTTCCCTGGAAAATGTAAATATTGGCTCTATGGCACTGTTAAAATGTTGATACATTGGTCTGAGTGCCAAACCAGTGCAATCAATGGTGTGAGTTTGGGGTGGGACCATCTGTTTTGCTAACCAATGGCAGATGAGGAGTGTTTGGGAAACTTATGAACATTATGAACAACAGTATGAACATAATTGCTATACTTTGTTTTGGTGATGCTAATGGCAGAAATGCATAACATATTACTGAAGATTTTACAGATACATTAGGGCTAGATTAAGGTTTTGGGTTATGACTATCAGTGTGTTCTTTGCTCCCATGATTCTTTCCAAAGATTCTTTGTGCGACAATGGCACCCCCTTAATGGGCATGGGAAGATGACGTGGTACATTCCAAGGAACAGTTTTATTGGTCCCCCATACCAGTCATCCCTTGGAGGCTCTTACTCTGGCGTGTAAACCCTTCAAAGCGATCAGGGCACAGTGATGAGCCCTTCAGAATGGAATGCAGGGTATGATTGTTTTTACTAAATCTACTTCCTGCAGGCTTTAGGTCTAACACTAACCAAACAAATCTGATCCACATAAGGTTTGTCTGGATTAGTTGAACATTGCAGGCAGGCGTGTTGAACAGGGCTGGAACTGTACAGAAGTAGGGTTGACTATCACTGGTATGAAGGACTCACTTCTGTTATTGATGAGACTTTCAGACCAGGTGCGTGGCCCAAGGAATGTCTCCAAGGAGTAAGTCACGCCCTTTACCTGTTCCACCTCACAGTTCTTCACATGACCAAAATGAAGGATCTTGCCATCAGCTGGGCTGATCTATGGAGCAAGTGACAAACAATTTTTAAGCAAAGAATCTTTTAATCTACAGGTCAGAAAACGTAGGTTCTTCAAGATTTATATAGGTATGAAAGTGAATTGCAAACAAAATTCAGTGTGCCCACTCCTCCTAGGACAGGATGAATATGTACGTTTAAATAAAAACAGCTCTTTGACCAGACTCACCACACAGTGCGAGTCGCACACTGGTCGGACCTGAGGCTTGAGTTTGCGCCTAAAAAACTCTCCCAGGTTTCTGTAGTGCTGTAGATCTTCCACAGCTGCTTCTTTCATGTTTACACCAAATGTCCATATATACAGATTGTACACGGGTTTCCGTAACCAAGTTGGCAGGTCCACCTGGTTCAACCGCCCCCAGGCTCTGGACAGCAGTCTCGTGGGTATGGATTTGTAGATCGTAACCTGCACTCACAGACAAAGAATAGGCAACACAATGCTGAGTTATACATATTAGACAACTGGTTCTGCTAAATTGATATTACTGTTGCTGATTATAGTGGTCAACTTTTACAGCAACCCACACACATAAGGCCACAGGAAGTGTGAGGAGGGCTTGAATGCCTGAATGGTACATTCCATTCAACTAAGAAAGTCGGATTATCTGAATATCAGAAAGTGCAACAGAATTCCACTTAGAAAAGATGCATAAAATAACGTGGAAACATTAAAGAGCTGAATATATGGTAATTTATTCAAAGGAATGGCCAAACAAACAGACTTTTGATCATTTTCATAGTAGACGGTGTTATTAGATCTCTAATAATTTATTATCAGACAAAAATAAATGTCAGGGCGGGTAAAACCCTTTGAGTGTTTAAATTATTGACATATGTCCAGCACCTACAGTAATGAGATTCACTGTTTGAAATTCTTTGTTTCAACTGAAAGAGTGTTTAGATCAGATTACTGATCATAACTGATGTGGGCATAGAGGGATCCAGTGGCTGAGATACAGGACAGGAACTAGTCTAAGTGTTCAATGTAAGTGGATTACTGTAGTCAGCTTCAATCTCAGATAACAGCCAGGAGGTTAAATGCAGAAACTCTTACAGGGTGGTGGGTTGTAGATGGTAGTTACGGGTTTAACAAGCAGGAAGTGTAGGCATTTACATTTGCATTTATATGTCTGGCAGCTGCTTTAGTCCAAAGTGACTTCCAGTGCATGCAAGGTACACATCTGATCAGTTTGTATGTTCTCTAAACCAACCTTAAGTTGCAAGTGCCATGATGAGGTACAGGAACAGCATGACCAATTTATGGACACTTATGAACTCATTTTATCTTCTTAAATACTGACAGTATATCATAAATCTCTGTCAAACATATATAATGTTTCCATAAATTTATCAAAATTAGTTATTATATTGTATCACTGCCCACACATTATTGCTTAATGATTTGGCACAGTTTTTTTTAAATTAGGACGACATGATCATAACAAAAGTTGTGTATTTTTCTTCTTTTTGAGGGTTTGCAGGAGTGACTTCTTTTCTTATAACCAATCTAAAATAAAATCATTCTATGATAATGAAATAACATAGATTGACACGGTAAAGCAGGTATCAGTGTTGCACTCATAATATTAAGTTTTGTTCCACAGAATTTTTTACTTTTAATTTTAAAATTGTACATGAACAAAATATACAATTTACATTAACCGACAATTTGTTTTCCTGCCTGACTTCCACTGGAGATACGATATCTGCTTGCACATCAGCCTGGGCTGACTGGGAATTTTTCATGTAAGCTGAACAATAGCAGTGTCAGACCACCATGGCACAGTGCCCTCAACTGGGTCTGAGGACAAAGTATTTCTCAGTTCAGCAGAGCTCCATGGGACAATGGCTCTTTTCACACCAGTCCAAATGCAGCACAGAGCTGAGCTGGTCCATATGTAAGTAGCCATCTGCTGATAGTAGCAGCCCCTTTCTGCTGACCTCAGATCAGTTTTGTAGCTACCCTTCTCTGGGTAATGAATTGAGGGAGCTGATCCCAGATTAGTGTGAAAGGATTACTGTTATCTAGGGCAATACACCTTAACATTTTAAGTAATGTTTTTATAATCACATACATTGTCACAACATCATAAACCACAAGCTTCATTGTACATGTTAACACCCAGTGTGTATGATGAACTGGAAAACCGAATGGCCATTGTACACTGATGATACTGATGTCTCTGGATAGTGAGATATTGCACAAAAACACATATCATTAAGGTTATATAGCTATTATTAGGTATTTGTGTTCTGTTTGACATTTCCACCTGAACTTACTCTGCTTGTGGACCTCCAGCCCACTTTGGCAAGAGGTTTGAGTGCTCCAAAGGGCAGGATGTAGTACAGGAAGGACAGAGGCCATGAGCGAAGGCGAGTAGTGGGCCGGGACATGCAGCTCAGCTGGCCTAGGCGCCGCCGCAAGGCCAGTTGTGGGAACTGCAACCTGTACAACACAGCCATTCAGCACAAAGGTGCACAAAAAGCCCAACCAGTCAAATATAGTCAAAAAAAAGAAAGATGTTCATATAGGAAAATCTAGGATTAATCTCACAAAAACAGCCCAAAAATACATCACATCAAATTGTTTATTTTGCATAGAGAAAATGAGGCGGGATAAGAATGCAATTACTTCATCTTAAAACACTTCATCTCGTATTCATTTTTAATGTGCAGAGGCAACAAGCAAGTCATCTGAAGGTTGATTACTCTAGTTAAACACTGTGCCACTCCCAACAAAGCAACAATGGCTCAACCAATGGTGTGACCTTAGGGCTATATGTCTGTCCAACTAATGGAAGAGGGGGAGTATCATTTTAATCAATTATCAAGTTAAATGCTAAGATGCATTAAAATACTGAGAATTAGGGGAGAAAATCTAAGTAACTGTCATGAAAATAATCATAATAGGGCTCCACAATTAATCAAAAAAAAATTGGGATTACCATTACATAATCGTTAAAAGCCACAATAGCAGACATCCATCTTAGCTCATTTTTGTGCATTTGGTGTGCTGAGCATTGAATGCAGCGAGAATTCGAGGTCTTCAAATCAATGTTGGTGTGTACTGTAGTGGTTTTGCCTGTTCAACAACAGATGCTTTTATAGTGCCCAACCATGCATTTAGCGCGTTCATTCTGGTTACATCGCGGATACAGCACAAAATACAGCAACCCGCTACAATGCGACTAAATTGGACGTTAAGCCACTAAAAATGTTTTTAATGTAATATTACATTTATATTGTAATATTACATTAAATATATACATATATTATGTATCTAGGAAATCTGCTTAATATCATGTAGATTGTGTGATAAACAGAAAAAAGCACATGTAGAAAGCGCTAGTTTACTGGTGTTGATTCACTGTTAAGTAACCTCACACAACCCCTTTTAGATTTTGTTTCTTTTTCTAAAACATCAATAATGCATTATTAATAATTTAGCAGTGTTACCTTTCAGTCATAATTAGGTTAACATTCATTTTCATAAAAATGATTTACATCTTATATGTAAATCTTTATATATTCATTTGTCAGTGGCATTGTTTGTGTAAAAAGTCTGGAGAGTAAAATAAAAATGTTGAAAAACCTAGCCAATGGCGTCTCAAGCTTTATTGTGTATTTTGGTACAACAAACAACAAAGGCTCAAATGTTCGATTTACTTTTTACATGACATACAAACTGTGTTAAAGTTAACCAAGGAGGCGCCTTCAGCATTTTTATTATATTATTGATCTAGTAGAAATAGTTTTAATTTATCTGCACTGTCCACCCTCGGCCTGTTACATGAAGAAAAATCAGCTATTGTTGGCCCAGAGCAGATCAGGGAACTCCATCGGTACTGTTTAATGTTGCTATATCAAGGGAAATAATCGACAATTACTATTTTTCATATTTCTCACTCATAACCGTGCAGCCCTAAATGATAATACAAAATAATCCTAAGGGGCCTAAAACAGGCTTCATTCTCCCCATACAAACAGCCTTTCGCATAATTTCCTGTTGTATTGTTCTTTTTGATTTGGGGTTGAAATGTGACTGGGGCATGTTTTTGAGAAACTTACCCTATAAGCACAGAACAGGGCCATAGTCAAGATGAAACAAAGTAGGAAGGGAAGAGCTTATTAAACATGCAAAATCATACACAAAGCCCACCCACTCATACCAAAGACTAAAAACAAAGCTGCCCATAGAGCAGATGATAAGACAGAATAAACAGTAGAAATAAAAAACTATAAATGGGAAAAGACAGGGATAGCAGTTCTCCAATGTAAACTTAACCTTGGGGTTGACTATCTGAACTACAATGTCTCCATCCGTCCTGACACTCCTGATTTCTGATGCTTCCAGGCTGTGTTTAGCTCAGCTCTGCTTTCCTCATTTCTCTACACAAGTTCTGCTTTTACCTGTCTAGCACATTTAGTCTCAGCTAGGATTTATTCCTCACCTTCTTGACACAATTGCTCTAAAAACTGTGTGTTAACTGACGGGCTGGGATGGTCTTTGTAAAATTATTAGTATCACAAAATTTGAGAGTTGAATAATCAAAACTGACACAAAACTAATCTAATGCATGCATGCTTTTTGTTCAGCGTACCATATCCGCCATAATCTTTTTATTCATTCATTTTTGAGATCATTGCACTATTTTTAGCACCTGTGATGGCCAACAATGTTCCGGATCAAAACAGCTGTTTTGTTTAGGCGACTGGAACAGATGCCAAAAATGCCACACCTCTGTTCTCTGATGACAGAATCCATGGACGCGTCACCTTATTTGACAGTATTTCTGAACTGGGCGCTTTTTATTGAGAATGAAGCTAAGAGCTAGTGCATTTTTAGTTTGTGAGTAAACTGGGTCATATCTGGTCCTGAAAGTGATGACACAGCACCATCAGGGTCGAGAGAAACCATCCAGGGTTGTAGCTACGAAGGTCTATTTATAGAATATAATACTGTCCACCCTAATCTGAATGAAACCCTGCACTGATCTGTGGATGGAGAAGACTTAACCATAGATGGTCCAACACAAACACTGAGTCACCTGACTCACAATGGACATTGTGAACATGAGAACATTTTGACTCGGCCAATTCAAATCATAAAAAGCCACTGGCATTAATACGTTTCAGAGAACAGCATTAATATGCTGCAATGTGGCCTGGGAGAACAGTAAATAAATAACGCCTCACAATGCCTAACCACTGCATAGTATGTTGAAGATAAAAACTATGGCAACATGACATCAGAGGTAGCCAGTACAGCCATAGAGGTGATCTTTCTGTGTTCACAGTAGCTGTGGCAACACCATTTATCCCCATAATCTTTAGGTACATTAATCAATCACGCATCATCGTACCAGCATCTGATAAGCGGGGCCTCTCCCATGGAAAGGTATAAATATTTATTTCTGTTACTATAAATACACACTGCACCGAACAGACTCACTCTCTCTGCAGGTCACTTTAATCACGACAATAAATTTGCATTCTTATATTATTATGTTCCTTCATTAGTATAACAAAGATAAATTGCAATCACTTAAAAAAGTTCCACAGACATATTTCCAAGGGACAAACCTATGCCCTGGCAACAACCCAAATGACCCTAGCAACATGCGTAAAAACCACTCCGAACACCTTACGCCATTGGCAATCATCCACAAACAACACCCTAGCATGTGGTCACAATTTTCTTTAAAAATTGTTATCCCACTCTAATTGTTTGAGTTACAATATTAAATCATTGAGTATGGCAACTCCACTATGTAAATGTTATTTTCATCATTCACCTACATCAAGAACTGTGATAATTCACATGAACTTGTGAAAGTATCAAGTTAACCTTTCACACTCAAAAAAAAACACTGTGAATTTTGTATTATCATTCCAGTTACGGTTAACATCCTAAAGTGTGTACTGCATCCTCACTGCATCTAAATGGCTCGACACAATGGCAGCTGTTTATGACAGCTTTTAGTAATCACGTTATCATTCAATATAATTTAAGAGCTTTCGCACCCCTCCCCCAGCGTGTCCAGTGCAGATGAATAGCGCCTTGCTGTTGAGCTGCGATTCAGTGAGCTACAGACCCTCTGGAGGGGGTCTGATGACAATAACAACCAGTAAAAAGTCTTTGGACTAATCTTTTCTTTTTAATATCTCTCACACACTCTCTCTCTCCCTCTTCTATACAGCCCCCCTTGTTTCCTCATTGCAGACACTCATTGGCCAATCACTGGCTGAATTTGAGCCTCCCTTAGCATTAGCTATTCGTCTCTTACTCAAGGGGAACAGCATCTGCTCTGAGCAGAGCTGAGACTGCCGAGCGTACAGTCTGTTGTGGACTAAAAGTGATCGAGATCACTGCGTCCCATTTGCAATAGTGGCCTAGCAAAAACTTCAGCCAAACAGAGTTGCAGAGCTTTGTAGTGGAACAATGATGGGGTGCCTCTACTGGGTGAAAAAGCATCCAGTCATTTGAAACAAATCTCTCCAAAGCTATGGAGAGATTTGCAAGGTTTCTGTAATCCCCATTCACTTGCTCTTTCTCACTACCTCAACCACTTTTTAGTCTTGCTGATCCCTCAGTTGTCCTCTCTGAGAGCACTATCCACAATTGTCCTAAACCTAACCTATTCTCCAATGCCCCCTCTGCAGCTCTACCACAAATTCACCTGTCATCCACTCATCCATTCCCAGCCTGAACTAAGTCCTAACACCACACACTCTCCCTCTGCCGGTACCTGAATCGGCTGTGGTGGCTGAGCCGAGAAGGGCCCCCCGGCACTCCAGGGCCTCCCGTGCCGGCGTTGTTGGCACCGTTTCCGGGCTCCCCTGCTGCTCCTGCCGAGGAGCCCAGCGGGCGGAAACGCCGCACATCAACCTTTACTCTGTGGAGATTGTAGCAAGAAGGAGAACTGTGCAAAGACCTGCAGCATCTCACCATTTCCCGGCAACACTCCGCACCAGCCCCTGCTGCTGCTTCACACTTCGCTGACACATGATCACTGTGGAGGGATTAGTGCGCATCAAGCTTTAGCCCTCTCTCTCGCTCCCTTCCTGCGTCCGGCCCGGTGGTTTTCTGCTGCAAAGCTCAAAGACCTGCCCCCCCCTGCTCATCACGTGTGACTGCTGAGCTGCGATTGGCTGGCTGGTGGATGGGTCCACCTTCTCCTCTAAGAAGCTGCTGAATTCAAGTCCTGGTGCTGCGACGATATGAAAAGGAGAGGGAGGAGTTTGTAAACAGACAATCCTCTCAGCATGTGCTCAGCAGATCCTGAATACCATCTCTGCTCCCATCCCCCCTTCATCGCTTTCTCAACAAAATAATGATAATTCAGTGATTGCTATTCTGATCACTGTTTTCTCGATCGCAAAATCATTTTCATGACACATTTTAAAAACACCAAGAAAAACAAATTAGCTCCAACAAAATTTACAGACTGTTGAAAATGCTACAGAGTAACTGTAACATTCACACACTGAACAAACACAAAAGATCACTAGTCAAAACTGGTCTAGATGTTCGTTAGCAGACAGGAACCGTGTCATCAGAAATGACGGATGAGGGAACCAAAAACAGCACATGAAGTTCACAGAAACTTCCTATAATACAGGAAGGAAGTAAATCTTCTCATCTACACGCGTCTTTTGATTTTACAAACACAAATTCCTGTTTTAAAAAAACTGGAGCTGGTTTCAAGTATTTCACCAGCTTGTACCATGAATTTTACCACATTTGTTTGGCTTCTTGATTTGTAGATTTGTTGATCTACAAATCAATAGCATTACCATTGATCTCATAATATCTCTCTTAACTAAAAAAGTACTATCACTTAATTTAAAGTGCACATTAATAAAACTACATTCATGTATTAACAAACACTTACATAAATTACTTTTTAAAAAACCTTTCACTCATTTTTAAGAGACACAATCTAAGGTCTGTATAAATAAAACTATATTCGTATACACAATATAAACATTTATAATTTAAAATCATAATAAATTACTTAAAAAGTAACACTGAAAATTGTTTACAAGTAAAACGTTTCCACTCACTTCTAAAGCAAGACACAATGGTAAGTCTCTTGCTCTTCTTCCTCTTTCACTTGTTCTCAATATGACACTCCTAACTGTCTGTGAGGTTAACTCAGATAAGTGTTTGTGTGACATCATCATTAAATATTAGCCAGACCAATGACTAAAAGGGTTGACTTCCTATTTAATGACTGGCAGCACTGCCGATTCCACTCCCTAAACGCACACATTACAAGCCAACAGCGAATGGCACACAACGTGACAACTATGGGGTGTGTGTGTATATACAAAACCAAGATAAAAAACCTAACGGGTGAGATCTGATCGATCGTTATGCTCCTGTCACAATAGTCCTACGATTGCTTTTATGCGTTACAACAAGTATTACAATATACTGCAAAATATTAATCTCGTTTGGTTTGCTGTATGCGACTTAATACAACACAATTCAGTTTTGAAGGATCATTTTGTAATAGTCTGTTTTCATGTGCTGGGTTTATCAATCCAACATCTGGAATCAGTTGAGGCAGAGAAATAAAAGTGAAGAATAGTTTGCTGTGAATCCCATGATTTTAATGCAGTTCAATAAAAGCTTTCAAAATGATTTTAAAAAGCTAAATTTAACTCAATGTGGAGTCTTGTGACACAAAAAAACACTTTGATTTTTTTTCTCTCGTATACCTCTAGCTAGTAAATACAACAACAGCGGGTTTTGTGTGTGAGAACATTCTGGAAAATGAGAACACCTACACGAAGCTGTTATCTCCAGCAACTAGGCGTTCGGGTGTACTGCACCACAAACCCTCTGAACTAAAATCTGTCCTCGAATTACAGTGTGAATAGTGATTTTGCACTGAAGCAAACAGTGATGGTTTTACTGTATTGAATATCACAGTCAACGACATACTGTATTTATCCCTCACTACATTCAAGAAACAGCTACAAACCTGCCTCTGCCATGAATACCTGAAGTTTGAAAAAAATGACTAAAATGTTTTTCCTCTCTCCCGACATCGCCTCTCAAGCACTGAAATGTTGTACTCTTGGTAAAAATTGTACCTGTGTACGGCTAAACTCTGTGTTACTGCCTCCCTATGATTTATCGCTTCGTTGTTTTCCTCACCTTATAAGTTGCTTTGGATAAAAGTTTCTACTAAATGCCTAAATGTTAATATGTATGCATGACAAATATACATCCTAATTTAGCTCAGCATTTCATATGTATAATATCAAAAACGTACACTTGGATTTGAACTGCTGTTTCTTGTCATTATCATTATCACTGTTATTATTATTATTATTATTTTGTGCCAGACATCAGTCTGGGAGGTGCAAGTCTGCCTCCCATAGAAATCAGTGCTTAGTCAATGTCAGGACTGAATCTGTTGTTTATCACTTCATGTGTTGGTTCCTGTTGTGTTACCCATGGCTTTGTGTTATTGTTACACAAATGTTTAAATGTTCTTGTGGCATGTGTAAAGTCACAAGGTTCAAGCTGAGATTTGGAAAGGTCCTGACAGCTGACTGCATTATAACATAATAACAGCTATGAGTGTGTGTGTAAATATCACTGTCCAGTGCCCGGTGAGACAGGTCATTTGTATGTCATACTGAGTGACCATCAGACAGCAGCTCCACGTTGCAGGTTGATCTTTATCTCTTGTATGAGAAAGATAACACTACAACACGCTAAGGAAAACCCTCTAACAAAACTGGCCAATCAGGTGCTGATGACATCACAACAGAATCTCTGCACACGCTCAGGTGACTCTGACACTCAACCAAACAAGCCTGCCAGCAGTAAAGGCCATAAAACCAAAGAGCACAACATTATATCTCAATTATTGTCCTAACATACTAGGCATTAAGCAACATCAAACAAAGCAGTCATATCATTTGTAAAAATGTGTTCCCATTGGATGCGTGTTGGGATCACCTGGTCATTATTATTTTACGGAAAAGATGTGATAATTGTGCTTGATCAGATATATATCAGAGAACAAAAAGAGGGTGCACACAACTGACCTACTCCTGATCACCATTGCAGCTAAATTTTAATGCCTTTTTGGTTTAAATACGAAAGCTGTACCTTTAACTGTACAGCTGTAGACAGACAATTTATTTTAGGTCAAATGTTAAAAACCTTAATGTTAAAAAGTTTCCAAGGGAGTTCTCAATGCAGGTGGCCTGAATGTGGATGTGCTGAGTGAACTGTAATGCGAATACTGAGTATTTGTAACCACAAACATTATATCATAACATACCACAAACATACTTATATATACTACTCTACCTTCAGTCTGGAAAGATCTTACAGCAGGTGCATATGGTTGATTGCACTGCACAGATTAAGAAAAAAAATCTGTCTTAACATTTTAATTAAGTGTGAAGGTGCTAATTAAGGTCAAGTGAGAGTGGATTTATCAGTGGGGCTGTTATTAATTAAAGATTTTAGTATTACTGTTGAAAATCTGCAAAGTGACAGACTGTGTATTTTAAAGTAAAATGTGACATTAAAAAAAAAAAGAATACTCAAAATGCTTTTTAGGCTTCTCATACATATCAACAAACAGCCAAAACTTGGTCTTGACATCTGACACTCTAAAACCGTGTCACACTGACACAATCATGTCTGAATGTTTGCATACCCTCTGTCTGACCAAAGGCACATCACAATCACAACTTAGACACAGACGTGAATGGCACACCACTGCATCTTAGTTCACTACAAAAAGAAATTCTATAACATTATGAAGCTATATTTTTACAAACTCACTAAATTAATAAAACTACATTATGCTTTTCTGTGCGATTAAAATCAACTTGGGAGGCATTACTTTACGTTTTGTTTACATTTACCATAC
Organism: Chromobotia macracanthus; assembly: GCA_036877525.1. NCBI lineage: Eukaryota > Metazoa > Chordata > Actinopteri > Cypriniformes > Botiidae > Chromobotia > Chromobotia macracanthus. The sequence continues at coordinate 3,344,991 of JAZGTH010000068.1, read as the reverse complement.
GTTTTGTTCATAATGAAAAAGTTGGTAACACTTTACACAAAGGTTTAACTGAATTTTATTATTTCATTATACATTTTTATATATTATAAACTAACAACAAACAACTAATTGTTTAAAGGTTAATGTTCATGTATTAAAACCTTTACGCCATTGTTAATACATTTATTTGTAGTACATAATTATTAATTAATACAGCTTGAAATGTATAAAATGTATATAAAGAAAATAACATTACCCAAGCTAAATAAATGCTGTACGAGGATTATTTCATGCTAGCTACTACATTACTAATATTTACTATAGTAAAGTTTAACCATACGAAAAAGCTTTGCCAAGTGTCATTCAAAGTTTCCAAACACAGGTCACCTGGCAAACAGCACGTGGCGAAACACTGAGGTCAGATAAATGCAATTAAAAAGATCCACTATATCATTCACCCATTCTCACAAAACTAAAAATGTACACACGCACACACACATTTTTGAGCATGTACTCCACAAAGTACCTCAGTATCCAGAGACATCAAGGGCATTTAACAGTGATACCATCAGTGTCCCAGCTAAACTCAAAGCATTGTATAAAGCACACAGCCTCCTTGGCTAAAATTAGAATGCGGGGAAAGGTTGTGAATATGGCAGACAAAGCATCTGCAACAGCTTTGTTTTGCAACAGTGCCTTGTAAGTTTTAAACTCAGTCTGTGTCTGGAATTCACACAAATGAACTTGGGGTACAAGCACCTATCCAACTCATCCATACCTGAACTTCATTAGCAAGCCTTGGTGGCACTTCAATGCCAAGCTTCTCCAGCTGTCGCTCTTTATAGCGTCCATACTGGTCGTACCCTAAGTAGCCCCCGCTCGTAGCTATGAGAAGAGGAAGAGGCCGTACACGAGCCTGCAGTCCTGGAAAGCCTAAGATCAAAGAATGAGAAATATGTCATTAAATATATTCAAGATGATGGCCAAATTGAGGAAAACAATAGATGAATTCCAACATAAAACATTTCTATTTATTCTGGAGCTGCAGAAAATTACAAAGACAATGCTGGTCATCTCCTGCCACTACAAGAGAATACGGTTCCTGTACAATCTCAAACCCTTTACTAGCAACTTTCCTGCACTGAAACATGAAAGGCACGTAGGGCCTAAATATGAAAAATATGTAGTCTGAAATATAGCCCCCTACGCTTAAATAGTACACAATTTACAAGCCATTATTATTATACAAGGGAATAGCCATTATTTAGTGGTATCTGAAATTATAGTGGACATTATTGAGTTCACTCATTCAATCCCACAATGCACCAGAATACAGAGTAAACATCAATGTACACTCAATGGATAGTGACTACAACATTTCAGCAGGTGTTGCCTACAATGATACCGGCGCCCTCAAGTGTCCAAATTCGCTCACTTGTTTTCATTCACTCCTATAGAGGACTATATTAGCGAACACAACTGTGAATAGGGAATGTAGATATAGGAGGATATTTCGAACACAACCCATGTGTCCATGTCACGCTTTAAGAAACACTCACTGGTAAAACAGCTTTAGTTAAGTGAAATACTATTTATACATATATATTAAAAAGAAGTATTCCATGAGAATACGTTTTTTTAATAGCAGCCAAAAAAACCAGATTTTGCAACCAGATGGCATAGTTACGACACCTGCCAGGAGGAGAGTTTCACCTTATCTGAACTTTACTGAGTTAGCTAACTGCTAACTGACTAACTGGGCCATGTTAACCAGCCAAATCCTGAACCACTGAATAACAACAGTGAAGCATAAATCAAACATTTGGAAGAACCATCCAATGGTTCAATGTAACCTGCAAATTCAGTGAAAAGCCAGTGACATCTATTGGCATTAATGAGAAACTACATCCCAAAGAAACTACAATTCCCAAAGACCATTTCATTACTTTGTCACCATAAACCGTAAACATTGTGAAAGTTGGTAAAAAGGGAATTAAAAACACACAAGGCTTTGAAGAGACAGGTTTCATTTGTGCAAAAATGTCACACTGACCTTTTGAAAATGGCCTCTGCTGACTCCATCTGACTCCCCTGACATTGTGTAGCAGGAGACTGCATGACAAGACAAGAATTTTACACAAATGTTTAAAAACTACTCCAGAACTTCAGTGAACATAACTAATGTGCACCACTGAATGTCTGAATGTATCTCATAGCTTGGAAAAATGCCATAATTTAGAAATATACAATAATGGAAGGACAATTACAAAGAGATCAGGTGCCCTTTTACAATAAATGCAATGAAAGTATTGGGCACAAATTCTGTACTATTATCAATTCTCTCTGAAGCATATGTACATTACTAACATATACTATTTTAACTACTTAAAGCCATGTAGAAACAGCTATTATCTATTTATTGTTATCACTTTTATTTGGATTGTGTTATTTCAGTGCCTAAAAACATTACAGATGTTAGAACATTACAACTAGATAAAGAAAATGTGAGTGGCAAAACTCAGGCCAATGTATTTCAACAATGTTAACATGTTTTAGCATAATGCTAACATTCTAGCATGATGCTGGCACGATGCTAATATGATTTATCATAATGCAAACAGGTTTTAACATTATGCCAGTACTATTTAACATGATGTTAGCATGATTTAACCTGACTTAACATGATGCTACTATAATGCTAGCATGAATTAGCATGATGCTAACATGCATTAACGTTATACTAGATTTAACATGATGCTAACATTTTTTAGCATGAACAAGCATAATGCTAGTATGATCCAACACGATGCTAGCATAGTTTAGCATGATTTAACAGTTGTTAGGGTGCGCTAAATGGCTGCTAGGGTGACAGCTTGAGTCAAATAATCCCACCCAAATGTCTCTACAATGAGACATGGCTTCTTCATTTCCTTACATGGTTTCTGAGGAACTGTAAATGGTTGCTAGGGTGTAGCTAGACAGTTACAGGGTAAAAATAACAGACCAAATGTGTGTCTAAACCGAAAGAGCTCATTCGTGTTGATCTAAATGATCTACAGCATGACTGGACAGTTTCCATGGTGATGAACACTGCTTGTCAATCAAAAGAGGCCACCCACTTTGTGGACCCTATCGCTTATTAAAGTGCTTATAATAGCACACGACTCCTGAATTAAACTGGTCGAGTTGATCCGTCATTCATGGGTCTATGACAAACCCTGCGGGACGAGTTAGGCTCAAAACTTTTGTCCAGAAAATACATCATGCAAGAGAGTAATACTGACGCAATCACCACTAAAGTATCCTGTCCAGACATTTCTTTTGCAGTCAGAATTAAAGACAATGTTAACTTCCCTTACAGAAGCTCCCTAAATTCACCTATAATTGCTGATGTTTATGTGTGAAAGGCAGAGATCATCTGCAGTTGGACTTCATACACATACCCTTCACTTCATCCTGGCTGACAGGTTCGCCAGCTTTTCTTTATTATGGGTCAACACCGCCTAACATTGTAGCTGTCTACAATTTACCGAGCGTGGTGTGATTTGAGATATAATCTTAAGAAAGGTTCATGAAACATGACACATTTACCTGCTCTTTCTCGCCCCTGTCAGACGAAGAACAATCACTTTATGCCACAGCGCAGCCATGCCGTTTGTAAGCGGCTCAATTTCTACCGCTGTGTAGTTGCCCCTCAAAGGGCGCACTGGAGCCATCTAGTGCACTGGAGTATTAATGATTCACCTCAAGAAATCGCCCTCCTACAATATAATAAACAGAGAGCTGCAGGGATGACGTGTTTTTGTAGACATCCCAGAAATTAGCTTCATTTTTTAATTCCTTTTGGATTATCGTAAAATATAAGCTCTGTGATCACCGACATGTTACGATACTTGTGAATTATCAATACTCCATTTCACTAGGTGGCGCCAGTGCGCCTTTTGAGGGGCAACTACACAGCGGTAGAAATAGAGCTCTACAAGCTTTTTTTTTATTTACAAAAGCCTAAATACAATCTGCGGAAAGCTGACCTGGTGCTACAAACAAACTACACCACGGCCGCTCGTCTTCAAAGTCAAAAACATTAAACATTAATGAGAATAAACTATTATATGAAACGATCTTTATTCCCATTATTTGTAGAATTGTTCCCCTTTTTCTGTGCGTAATGACGTTTAATGACGTCGACGTTCGTCGTCCCCTTTAGCAACTTGTTAGCAACTACCTTATCAGAAAGGTAAAGCTTTCAAAAGTCACGAGTGGTGTAAAACTGAGTGTTATTTTGAGCGTTTAACAAAAATCACAATAAAAAAAGTGAAGAGAGAGAATCGGAAGTGCTAAAATGCTAACCGCTTCCGGGTTTTGCCTACAAAAATACGTCATCCCTGCAGCTCTCTATTAATAAATACATTTAAGAAAACGTGAACTATTGCGTTTAATTAAAAAAAAAATGACAAGACAAATCATTTTATTCAGGGTTTACCATGTAACATGTCCAAAAAACCATGACACTTTTTGCCAGAGACTTCAATTTTAGAAACATCAGCATGCAATGTAATCAGACTGTATTTTTTCTCAGTGAACAGTGATATTGAATCAAAACTAGTCTGGGTCCATTAGCCAAGAATGACATTAAAATTACTTATTTAATATTGTTTTATTGATAAAATATATTTATAAAATTATAATGACTGATAGCATTCAAGCAATATTTAGTGTTGGACAAACTAGCAATTTGTTTTGCTGGGAAATGATGGTTAGGAGCATGTCTGTCAGCATGTAGTGAATACAACAGGAACATTGCTAGACTGCAACAGTCACATTGTGAGGAAACAAAGTGCTCAAGTAAAGGACAACTATAATGTGCTTGTATAATTTAGACACGTTCACGCTGCTTAAACGTCAGCACACTTCATAAATTTAAAGTCTCACTGTATGCTACAGGAAAAATTCCCTCTATTGCTAATTATTCTAAACTGAATAATGATGTTCGAAGCTTAAATTCTTTGCATGTTTAGGCAATAAGACGTACCCACACAATAACATCAAAACTTCAATAACATCAATAGCATGGTGTACATGAATGAGAAATGGTCATTAAACCTCCAGTCCTTGGCGAGTAAAGAAGTCTTCCAGTTCTGTAAGCCTCTCAATAAGCATTACGTCAAGATCGGAGTCATCACGTCTACCCCTGTGAGCTCTTCCCTGTGGCCTCTTTACACGTAAGGGTCCGAGGTTCATTTTAGCTTTGCGTTTCCGTGGCAGTGTAAAATCAGGGAAATCTAGAACTCGTTTCCGTTTCTGATTACCGATGCACACCAGGGTGCCGTTCTTCTCTTTAGGCTCCTCAAATATGGTCTCCAGGCTTCTGTGTAAAAGCACTTAATGATCAATTGTCAGACAAAAGCATCCAAATAAACATGCTAAATAAATTGCGAGCACAAACCTGTTAGAGGTTGGAGACTTGTAGTTCTTGTTGGTGTAAATTTCCTCTAAGCTGAATTCCTTTTTCTTTAACCTAATGGAATACAAAGACATCAAGGTGAGATATTTTACATACAAGAGCTGTCAAAAGTTAACACCAAATAAATCTTGCTTTGTAAAGCACATGTAAACAGTCAAATGCAGAGCTACTACTTATATAACATCTGATGAGATAAGTGAACACAGAGGATTTGTAAATGTAAAACAGGCATAAAATCTGATTTGTTTCAAAATACATAAATCAAAAAGGTCTTGCAAAAATTAATGGTACTGGTATGAAGTACTAAAATTTTGTATTGTGAGAACCCCACTAGACACTACAACATCATCTACTTTAAAGTCCAGAAGATTTGAGAGAAAACACCTTTTTGGTTTGGGGAGCCCCATTGGAGTAAGGCTGTTATCTGGTTTGGGAACTGTCTTACGAATTCGAATTTGGGAGACCTTTTTGGAACGTTGGCTGGCTTGAGTGCTGGCATCAGTATCATAAAGTCCCACCTACAAGAAAGTCACCATGAAATAAAAATATATTATTCAAATTTTATGGAATGTTGCAGCGTATGACAAATGATTTATCCGTACATGCCATTTTTTTTTTAATTCATGTACCCTCATAATCTTTCATCAAAAACATTAACCTCCCTCTCGAAACAACATCTTTTGATGCTGTATATCTTGACACAAGGGTGGGACTATATTGACTGTCTATACTGAGCAATGATTTAATCCAAAGTAAATTCCCATCCCAAATTTGCCTATAAATTTCCACCACCTTAAAAATTCTTTGTTTTAGTGGTGGATAAATAAAGTAGATATGATACCTGGTTAATTTCTCTGGATGCCCCTCGACTGTGCAAACCAGGATATTTAACATTTGCACTGACAACAGCAAAACTGTGGACAGATTCAGTTGGGGATCCTTCCAGTCGCACAGTTTTGGGGCTGGTGCTGTGCAGTGAGGGCTGATCCACACTCCTTTCTGGTGTGAGAAGGGTTTTTGACTGGTGACACGCTGATGAAAAGAAGATGGCTTTCCTATATGCATTAAAAGAATAAACAAGTCTTTATGTAAGTAGAAGACATGTTCAGTATGTAAGATAATATAATTTCTGCTAATTAAATATCAAATTATTAAATAGTGTTAACTACATGATTAAACAGTCAGGTTAGTATTGGGCACAAACACGCAGATAGTTTGGATTGCTTCAAAATGTACAATAATTATGATAAATTAATGAAGCTGGGAAGACATTGAATGATGCTGATTTGCAAAACACTTCAAAGTCCTTGAAGTTTACTTTCTTTGCCATAAGAAGCACCAAATAGAATTGCAGAAATACATTATATTTAGCATTTTCTTAAATTTGGTTATGCATTTTTCATAAAGTGGTTATGGAGTGAGGTGAGCAATGCTATAAAGTGTAAACCAAAACAACACTGACTGGGAGAGACCGGCATATTACACAAAATGTCTCCAGTTACTATTGTAACCTCTATTCCCTGAGAGACGCTATGGCGAAATCCTCATTTTGAATAATAATAAAAACCATTATCTCTAAAGGAATTTCTGACAAATGTATTAAAATCTATAAATTTTTCTTTACGTGTTGACACTTTTGCCCTGATAGACAAAAGACCTCTGATAAGCTTTGATTTCAAAATTAAGAAATTACTGTGTGGTAACCAGTAATAAAAAACAAGTAATAAAAATTTCATAATTTGCATAATCTGCCCTTACAAAAAGTGTAGTAACCATGTTTTGTGGGTGAATTACAATTTGTATACCTACAATTTGTTTTACTACAAATACCATGGTTAATCTATGATTTCTGTAGTAAAACCATGGTTAATGTTTTCAAGAGCGTAACACAAGAGGTGTGGGAAGCAGGTAAAACAGTAATAGCATTAGTAAAAGTAATGATTTCTAATGACTACTTCTGCACATAGCCCACACAGAAAAAAGGAAAAGTTGTGATCTTGGAAAAGTACAGTGAGCATCATTCAGTGGAAATAATCAACACTTTTGCAATTCTGTTTGGTGCCACTAACTGGTCCACACTTTTAAACTGAACCATACATGGTAAGCAAAGACTGATGAGCTATATGGCAGGCAGTCCTAGAGATATGCATTAGACTGCTGTGCTGCAGGAAGGATTTGCCCACCGTGCTGAAACTCTTTTCCTGTTGGTTGAAACTTCTTGACTGGACCGTTGTGTATAGCTATCAATAAAAAATGTAAATCAAAACACATTGAATTGCAAATGCAAGCCAGTATGCAAGCTATAATCTGACACTGATTTGCTGTTCTGATGATATAAAAACAAAACTAAATTAAGCATCAATTTATTGAGCATGCAGAGCAACTTTTTAACAGGTTTAACTTACTGGTGATCATTGTCAAGACCTGGTGGAGCTGTGTAGTCAAGCAGAGTTCGAAAAGGATGACACCTGCACCGGCTCAAAATCCAACTCACAACTGTATGGACACCAGAACATGACAACTGCATGAGGGGAAAGTTGTGCCGTCTGTGTAGAAACCACAGTCTGAAGGACTTTGGAGAAGGTAAAACCAGGACAGTACTAACACCTGCCCCAGAAAAGCTTCCCTTGCCTAAAGCAGACATAGGTAGCGTGGTGGGCTGGAAATGCTGACATGAGCTAGGACAACACACAGAGTTTTTATTCAGCAGCCGGCTGAAGCGAAAAGCATTAGAAGAACAAGCTATTGTTCTAGTTAACCGAGGAGAGGCAAGGACTGTTGAGTTCTCAAGAATTGTCTGACATTGCTTTGGTGTCTCTTCCAGCTCAGAAAACAACAGAGAAAAGGTCTCACCAACTTTATAAGAGTGAAATCCAATAAGATGATGATTCTTACCGCTGTAGTGCTTGACCTTTGATATAGTTCTGCTGTAACCTGTCTGTTTGCCCTGCAGTAGCACGTCATTTGTGGAACAGTTGCTGGACACTAGGCGATGGGCAGTGTCAGACAGCTGATTCAACAGTTTTTCAGTATCACGGTCGGACTTAAGTTCTACATTGTGTGGTTTAGAGGACCCGTTTATTGTGGCACAGACTTGGGAATTGGAGTGTGTTGGATGAAATGTCAAACGTGAACCCACTGACGTTTGGTCACCTGCCCTTTTTACCAGCTGGTTTGGTAAAGCTTTTTCACAGCATGGCAGGTTTGATGACCTTTGAGAAGTGTGTTTTAATGGGCTGTCCTTTAAGTGTGAAACCTGACAATCAATCTCATTAGCCTCCTCAACTGGCTGAATTTGTCCCTTACTACCTACCTTTTTGCCCTCTAAAGAATCTTCACAATTTTCCCTTGTCTGTCCACCTACTTCTCTTGAAGTTGTGATTCTCTCTAAGACTGATGTACTTTTATTCAGTGAGGTAGTAACAACACTTGAGAATGGCTTTACATTGTTTATGATCATTTTCATCTCGTCCTTTTCCCTGCATCCTCCTTCTGTTTCATTACAAGTCTGAAAATTAGCTAACTGCACTGAAGGGTAGGGTTGTGCTCCAAGCAGCTTTGAAGGGAACATTAAGGTAATCTGACCAAAGGATTGCTGCTGGCTATCGTCACCCATGACTTGACTGGAATTTGATTTCTCAGAGGCCAATGGTTTTGTTACTTTTGAAAATGAATAATCAGAATCCACATTGGTATTTGACTTCAAGCCATTAGGAGCTGAGTATTTGTGAAATTGAGCACTGAAGGAAGGCACCTTGAGGTGTTCAGAAACATGTAAACACAGGTTATTCTTGGTAACATCTCCTTTCTGACAGGATTGTTCATTCCCCACACTATCAGAAGACTGTACTTGTTTATAAGGTAGTTCCTGGTTTTCATTCTCATCCGGGCTGCTCAACACAGAATCAACCAGTAAGTTAAGTGCAACTTTGTCTTTTCCAGCTACCAGGTCCATTTGCAGATCTTCAAAGTCTGAAACAGGTGAGCAGTTACCTCGCAAACTGTTCTTAGTCTGTTTTGAAGGGCAAGTCTTCAGTATTCCAACCGAGGTATCTGAATCACTGCAATTTCCACATAGTTTCTGACAGGTTGTTTCTTCAGGCTTATGGACAGGACTTTGCCTGGTTTGGGAAGGCGTTGACATTAGCCGTGAACACACAGGGTCCTCTTTGGCTTCTGGGGACAGTGCCCTATGAGAATGTGGTCTAGAGGAAGTGATATTTGAGATGATTTCTTTGTTGTCTTTTAGCACTTTTGGATCCTCACCTGCAAGCACACAGCATTTGAGTAACATAGTAACGTACAAGTATGTTACAAGTAACATACAAAATTAAGAAGTATTGATGTTTGCATATATATTTTCAAATGTTTACTTGCTAACATGAAGTACTTACCAAGACTGTATGCAGGTGAAACACTTGGAATTTTTGGAAATCCAAATGATAAATCCCTGCTTAGCTGGCCAACTTTACTGTGAAGCTGGGCTAAGCTGCGGGTATGTGCACTGCTTTGTGAACACAGCTGGTCTATCCTCTTCTCCACTGCCTCAAGATGCTGAGTCAGAGAGCCAAGGGTATGTGTCAGCAGATGCTTCATCTCAGTCTGATGGGACGCAAGAAATCGTTGAAGAACTCCAACTTGCTCTCCTGATGAGCCAGCTGGAGGCACTGAATTGAAGGTGCCAGATGTCCATGGTTGTAGATCTCTTAACATGCCCTCTGCAAAGGAGGTTAAACAAAACATGTGGAGATGTACAGATATGGAGATGCTGATCCTTATAGGAAGTGTTTGATAATGACTTGAAACAAAAAGACAATTACTTGACAATCCACTAATTCAAAAATGAGCTGCTGTTTAGACAGAATATTACTGCAGAAACTAAAACAAGCGCAAGAGATCACGTCAGATTTTTGGGACCATTTTTTCCCCACAGTACACATCTGCAACTCAGACTCAAAGATGTTTGCACTGCACAGTTTGCATGTTCATTACTTGTATGTTTTTAGTTACAGTAAAAACTGCAAAGAGGTGGTTTAAAATAGTTATGAAAATTACTTGTTGAGCATTGGTTGTTGTTGTTGTTTTTTATTTTAACAATTCTTTGTAAATAAAAATGCAACAGTGAGCACAGTACAGATTTTGGAGAGAACACATATACAAATTGATCTAGTATTGACTCCAAAGACACAGTCCTTCAGATTAATGATAACTGTCTTTAAGATTCTTCAGACTTTGAAAGAACTTCCCTCTAGAGCTGCTTGATGACAACCAAAATCATAATCACGATTATTTTGCCCAATATTGAAATCACAATTATTTAACACGATTACTCACTGACTTTGGAAAAAACATGTATTTATTGAATTTAAAAAAAAAAAGAAAGTCTTTTTAAAAATGGATTCAACTGATGAACAAATAAAACGAAATAGATTTATAACAAGAAGAATGAGCGAATCTTTGTGTAATGGAATTTGGTACAATAATCCTTTTACCTTGATTATTTTGTTTCTGTAATCGTTGGAAGCCATAATTGAAACTGAAAATCAATTACGGTTGCTTGCACAGCCCTACTTCCCTCATACCTTTCTCAGACATGGTGGGCATCTCTCTATCACCACATTCAACCTCATTCCTCCAGGTTTCAGGATATAGCGAGGACTGAGGAGAACGCTGGCATGGACCAGGAGCAGACGCCAGCACCTGCTCTGTCCCTGTCTGGTCAGCTGGAGGATTGGATAACATCATTTACAGGACTGATCGAACAGGAGAAATAAGATCCACATAAATGAGTTAAAATACATATTACCACTCTGATCTTACATTTCAGCATGACTCTTAAAATGTATCATGGTATAGTGAAAGAATCTGAATACATTTGATATACTCTGTGGTACTGAATAACTAGCTTTGTATGAATGCTGAATGATTAGTGTTTTATTATATCCTGGTATTTGCATCACTAGCTATCCAGATACAGCCAAATGTCAACACAATGGCACTTCCTCTCTTTATTTCACATGTTCTGACCATAGATGAAGTAGATTCTCTAAAACATGCTCCATGATCAATAAACAGAGAAAGTTTCCAGATGCTTCAGCTTTCAGCTTGGTACTATAATAATGCAAAACATACGTGATGTTCTTACTGGCAGTAAATTGCACAACATCATAGTTCACATTATTAACCGTATTACTAAGAAGCTTTCGTGCACAAACATTTACACCAAAATGTGCAAGCCTGGAAGAAATCAGCAACTGGTTTAGATAAAACTATATGGATGAGAGACAGATGAACAGTTTTGTAAGCACAGCCGCAGATATCATAACAAGAACGAATTTCTGGCTCAGTTTCATTAAAAATAAAAAGCTTTCTCCTAAATATGAGAAACAGGCTTTCCTCACGCATGCAATGCTTTTGAAGGCCCCCAAAACGAATGCAATATCTAAAGCATTTCAGAAACGATTAAAATGCTGTACCTAAGTTACTGTCAGTCCCTATTAAACTGTCTCCGGAGATGACATCGCGTTGTTTTATCGCTAACAGTTGCAGATCCATCCTCCTGATTTCCGGCAACTTTCCAGACTCATGCTCACACCGATGATTTCCAGATTTCCAGGGCAGATCCGTACACAAACCAAGCTTATTTCTTAACTACTGAATTATAAACGTCGTACATTTGAAACATAAAGCTAACAATTTCCCTACCATGGATGAAAAGTGACGACATCGGGACGTGAAGCGTCACTTCCGGCCGCACGCCGCTGTGAGGACGCGCTGGTTACTGCGCTTTTCTATCAGAGATTCTATTGTTATGGGAGGATAACAAACTCAACTCATCTGTCATTGAAGAAAGCGCTACGATCAACTTGGGTCACGTGAGGAATATCAGCTAATCAGTGATGATGATGACGTCAGTGTTTGGCGTTTTACGACAGTCAGTTCTAGTTTACGTTGCACCGTTTCTTTCCACTGTAGAGAATGGGAACCTACATCACACCGCGTTGCATGTTGGGGCGGCGCTGCCATCTTGGGAGGATCGCCCTCTGTTGTTGAAAGTAATATAGATACATGCCTACCATGTTTTATTTTGCCTTGAAATCTAATCTATACATTTTTCATGGTATTGTTTGCAGGGAAGAGAGGCTATTTTAGTACATAGCATGACAATTTAATGATTTTACTATAGTTTTGTAAAATTGTCATGCTGACACTCAATGCTGCTTATATATATATATATATATATATATATATATATATATATATATATATATATATATATATATATATATATATATATATATATGCCACATATTTCAACAAATGACAGACAAAATTAAATCCCTAGAACCTTGTGAATAGTTTTGTAGTGGCTGTGCACAATTTAAAAGTCAAGTGACAGTCACACTCACAATGGTAATATTCTTTATCAAACCAAACAAAAAACTACACTTTTAAAAACACTCAGCAATGTGATTATTAAGTAATAAGCAGTGGGTTTAATCAGTGATGATATTAATAGATTTGTTATCCAGTGTCTTTCTGTCACCTCCGCAACTGTTCTCGATGCAGCAGGAATGATATTTAGTGGTGACATTTTTATAATCATGACAATAAAAATCAAGATATTTCCCTAAACTCACTATGAGAAAGGCAGCGCGATCCTCCTAATATGGCATTGAATCAAAACATTTACCCAGAATTCAACATGGCATGACATCAGCTTCACATTCTCTATAAGATTAGATCTGAATCTGCTTATTAAAAAACAGCTTCATTGGGCATACAAAGTATATGATATTAGTCTCTAAAAATGGGATTGTAACTTAATTGTTTAAATCTGGAAGCCAATGAAATAATTATTTTTCTATTTAAGTCTTTATTATTTTTTACTTTTATTTATTAAAACACATTCTATCATCATGATTAGGCATGCACAGCAGTCATAACAGTTATTACAATTCAAGTCTTATTTTAACTGGTGAAACCTTAAAGCCAAACAAAAGAAAACCTCGATATTTCTCATTTACTTTAGACAATATACAATATCACATAGTATATTACACAGTACAGCTTTGTCTCTATATTATATGCATATATTAACAGATAGTTTAGTCCTATGGACTGCTTTAATAGCAAAACATTCACTGTGATGTGAAAAAGTTATTTTATAAATGTATAGAAGAATAACAATTTTTTTTTATTCTAGTTTTACATTTTAAAATATTCTTTTTAGAATATGTCAGATAAAGAAATCTGAAACGTTTAAGACTCCTTCCACTCTTTAAAAATACTCTACTGCCATCTGCAGGAAAAACTTGAAACTGCAACTGGGTGTAAGGGATAAATATCTCAATCAAGTTTGAGATGGTGTTTAAAGTGATTTAGATTTACTTTATTTATACAGCTACACTAATAATTGCATAAAACAGGTCTGTTATTAAACCAAATTAGTTGTAAATATAGGCAAACCCAGTTATTAAAATATTACATGCTAAAAGTGAACTGATTATGTTTATAACTTTATATCAAAAGTAACTAACAGAACATAAATTGCACACTTAATTGCACACTTGCAGTGCAAGTGTGCAATTAAGTGTGTTTAGACAAACATAGAATATAAAAAAAATAGAAGAAGTATAAATATGCTACTGACATAATTTTGCATCATAGCGATTATAATTATATATTCTTTGTTTTATTTTTATTCACTCAAATGTTCACCGTGAGTGGTCCTTCTTCCTGTAAGAGGGCCTCATATTTGGTCTCTTTAATTCTCCGGGAGGGATAAACAGATCCGCAGGTTCAGCTGGTGTTTGTATGTTCACAGGTGTTTTAAAGTCTATAGATGCGTACTCTGTGGTGCTGTGATTGCTAGGAGTCTGTCTTCCTCTGCTGACATTTCTGGGCTGTAGGACTTCAATGTCTGCATAGTGCAGACCATTGTCAACATCCTGCTTTCGTCTTTTGTTGACCTGGGCATACTGTGGCTCAACTTTTACAGAATCATAGTTATGAGAGTGGACAGGACCCTGGGAAGAAAAACATCCTTATTACAAAAACATGCAGCTGTCATTTTCACAGATTCATCTCAAATGTTTGTTTTTCAAAGGCCAGTTAAACCAACATACCTGATGAGGGCGAACCACAGGTGGACCTGAAGATGTAAAGATTTTGATTGTTAAATGATCAATACATCTAAAGTACCATAGTAAACATTGTTTTCATAATCAAAACCTTTTTTAAAACAATTAGCTCATGTATTTTAATCTTGGATGTTTTGTTTTGTTACCTTTTCTTTTTGTTCGTTTTAGTGATAGTTTTCTTGGATTTATTCCCCATCTGTTAAAAGCAAATACAAGTCAAATACAAAGGTTTGGTTTATTTGTCCTGGAGTGAATTTTCCTACATTACAGAGTTGATCATTAATAGACTTAGACGATGTAGAATTTTTAACTTCCTTCTTTGTTTCCAGTAAACAATATATTGATACAATACTTTCTTCCTCTTTTCTAAGCACCACAAACATCACATACCTTTATTTGGTTTGCCTCCAATCTTTGCCACAAATGAATCCAGTTAAAAGCAATTCTATGCCCTAAATACCCAGCAGCCACTTATGGTACATAAAGTGCTTTATACTGTGTATTTTTAGCACATAAAGATACAAATGTTAGGGTACTCACTTGTCCATTGTTTTTGTTGCATTGTTCCCCATGGCAGTGATCGTTTTCAATGCAACGTCAGCTCGCTATAGAACATCTACCCATATTCCGTTTCCTTGTTCCTCTGTAACTGCAGGTGATCCGCTCAAAGAAAGCTACCTTTGTACCTCACTAAGCAACACCCCTCCTGAAGAGGCTGCCCTTGAAGCCGTGAATGTTTAACTACAGTATCTTTCATATTGTTTATGTTAGTATAGTCTTTTCAGTCAGTTCATCATGCATTCATAACCAGAACGAAAGCAGTTAGGTAGTATTATCATATCCATTGGCCCATGTCTACAAGGATAACAACTTAAGATTAGTTTCTGTTGGTTTGGAAAGTTGACACATAACATGGATGAGCTTGTTTTTCTTGTTTTTGCTTATACTTCACTTGAATGGTACTGGGATGGGTCAAATTAATTTTTTTAAAAGTACAAATATTCCATAGTGTCTTAGTTAACAAGAGGTCACAAAACCAAATGCGTGGTTTTGCAAAGCAAAATGTGTTTTAAAATAGTTTTGGATCAAATGTAGCATGTCACATTGCAGGAGACTGCTGTTTTTAATGTCATTGAAGTCAATTGCCCATTTACACAACTTAGAAACTTTATTGTAATTGTATACATTCACCATATGGATGAAAATTTGCACATGTGTGAACATAAACTGGTAAAAATGCTAAACTGAACTATTAGGAATCATTGCCTTCATTGTGTGTAAGAACACAATGGTAATACAGCAGGGTAAAATATATACATATATAAAGTGAAAATTTGCATGCTAGTGTATTTTAGTTCCTTTTTTATTCACACCACAACTGTAAGTGGATATTCTTCTTGTCGGAAGAACTGAATTAGTTACAGTTTAACTATACAGTAGCTTCTAGAAGAAAAACACAAGTTACCCCAGCCGTAACTCAACAACTCAAACAACTCTCAGCCCGCTTCATGAACTGTTCATGAACTGCTTTCCTTCCGGTTCCACTTTAATCTTGAGCTTGTTGATCTTAGGCTCCAGGTCCTCTGTTTTCCGTGGTGCCTGGATACACAGTATCCCGTCATGTGAGAGGGACACCTGCACCAGCAGTGGATCTACACCCATCGGCAAGATGTAAGTGCGGGTAAACTCTCTGCTCACGAAGCCATGCTCGTCCATTCGCTGAGCGTGCCTCCCAGTCACTTCCAACAAGTTGTCCACTGTTCGCACACTTATCTCATCCGGTGTGAACTGGCATACGTCCAGTAGTACTCGATACCAATCATCTTCACTCTCTATCTGGGAGAAACCTCTCTCAAGCTGTTTGTTGATGCGGGGACGGATGTAGTATCCATGATACAGGACAGGGGTCAACAGGTCTTTGGGAGTCAGTGCTGAGTTGAGGGTAAACATAAAATATTACAATTTACCTAATGAAATGATTAAAGAACATGTCTGAGCATGTGGGACCATTTTTGGGGCAGAACTTTCAGAACCAGCTGTCTGATCTTCCAGACTTTGCTGAGGTCGTGTTTGTCATTGACTGGGCAGTGAGGCCGCATTCAGATTCAGCCAATGGCTGATCCCACCTCCAACTACCAACATATATTGAAAAATAATAACGTTCTATCATTTTAAACAGCTGTCAGGGTGAATCTGCTCATTTGAAATTTGAGTTTAAGACAGAGTGTAAGATTCATTGTCAAATCTATAAACAGCTATCTCTGCAGCTATGCTCTGTTACTTCAACAGCTTAATACCTTGACGAACAGCATTAAAATAGGAAACTTTGTCCTCTGGAACACACAGGAAATTTGTAGGCCTATATCAAGTCTGTTTATATTGGTGATGCCAACTTCAGATTAAGAGTCAGTTTGCACTTCAGTTTCTACTTTAGTCTATCATGTGATACATACTTATGCATTTCTGTTATATTTAGCAGTGAGTGACGTCTTTGTTAAATTGTTATTCGTTGATATGGAGGTCAATACTTAATCATGTGGGAAACTGGTTATTTTTGTTCAGTAGCACTGGACTCTGTGTCACGTGTGGAATTCTAAATGTAAGTCATTGCTTCAGCATCATGTTTCATTTAAAGGTAAATAATGCCAGGCGAGGGGCAAAATAAACATTCATTACATTACATACTTCAATTGATCCACAATTATTGGCTTTACATTCAAACTTTAGACCTAAAATGTTTTATTTATTCTTATTAATGCAGTTGATGTTAAAGTTCAGAAAATCTGAACTTTTATGTTAAAGCATTTGCATTCATGGGTTTGGCTAACACTTTGGCAGCCAAAACAACTCACAATTCATTTAAGCATTTGATCAGTTTATGTGGGAATTAAACCCATAATCTGTTGCTACAAGCACCATGCTCTACAAATTGACAAGAACTTGTCAACATGTCAACATTTTAAAAATCAAGATGCTCAAAGCATATGGAAGAAAAAATTAAACACGGGTGTACAGCAATACAAAGATACAAAAAATTGTATAAGTCCTAGGTAAAGAATTACCTAAAAATGTTACCAACTATTTTGGCTAATGCAAAATTTTAAGAGTATTATGTCACTTACCCTCTGCAAAGTTCTGATCGTATATTCGTGGGGGGGTACACATCTCATAATCCATACTCATTGGGTAAGCATGAGGAACAGTACGGTCTGCCATTTTGACTTCTGTAGCAGGTTACCAAGATAACTACGGAACTATCTGTATTGACAGATTTTAATTACAGACCAAATTTAAGTGTGTGGGAGCAGAAGGAAGAATAAAAAGGAACGACGGGGGCAGCAACGGGACGGAAAGAGAGATTGCGCACTTGAGCTTCAGACATGGGGTAATAAATGTTGCTACAAATAGCTTGTAGGAAGCTCTCTAGTGCTGCATAGCCTCAGTAAGGTAGAGGAAGCCAACAGGCTTTATCTGCCTCAGAGACTAACCGTGATTAATAGATTTAGTCAGATTCTTATGCATAACTTTCACAGTTTCTCACAAAGCCAAACAGCTACCTAGCAACCATCCAAAACACCTTAGTAACCAAAACAAGTGACATACCAGTGTTCAACATGATCTCCTTCCGTATCCCGATGCACAACAGTAAGTTTATAATAATGATTTATAATTTGAGCTGCAATTTCACAGGATTTCTCTGGCTGTAAACAGAAAAAGGTCTGGCTACTGTATCGTATGTCTGGTTACTGTAGCTGGTTCTGCGTTTTTAGCTTCTTCTTACAGCTCTTATTTAGAATTTAAACTTGTCATCCACATTGACAAAACTCTGCAATTATACTGCAGTTTAGATAAGTCATGTTTTCCCACCTAATAAAAAATGTGCCATTTTTTATTTTAATAATAATACGTCATCAACCCATATTTTCTTTCAAATTGTGCATTTTCTCAGAAAGTATTTTAGAAAAAGCAAACTTTCATGGTAATAAATGTGAACATTTTTGTGACAATTATGGATGAATTGTTTGAATTTCAATGAAACACAAACATTTCTAATTCAATTGTAGTTTATTTTATTTATAAATATTTGGCAACAAATCTTGGTTTGTGGTAACAATCTATCAGATAATGACCAAAAAATTGCCAGTGAGTGATTTTCCTGTTTACTTCTGTCTATCAGAAGGTCACAGGGACTAACTACATCCTGAGAATGGCCTTGTGAAAGAAAGAAAATTCCATCCTTTGCCTTTGCTGGGACACAGTTGAGTGAAAACACAGGAACTAAGACTGCTTACTCCACCAAAATTCTGTTGTCCAATCAGTGTGCCAGTCTGAGTAAGCCTGTGGATGTTCTCGGGGATTGACTCTGTATGGTGCTTAGCCCAGGACAGTTATCTCAGCTGCATTCACATTTAGCTTTAGAATAAACTAGGGCTTCTGTAAAGACAAAACCTCTAAAGGCATTCGAAACCTAAATATGCACTGACACATCAGGACATGGGCATCCTAATCTTTTTTGGCATCAGATGAACTAGTTGGATGCACCAAAATGCCAAGCAAGAGACTTTGCACAATATTGGCAGGTCCCGTCTACCGGTCCAGACAGCAAAGTTTCCAGTACTATGAGCACATGGGACCATCAGCACTATTGGGGGCTTGCCCTATAATCCAGTTGGAATCTTAGTGAATTGAAATACGATCGGCTCCTAGATAAATACAGAGAGTGATAGTTGGAAGTGGGCACAGGTTAGCAAGCAAATGACAGTGGGAGGGACGAAGTGAACGAGAGGCAAGTTTACATCATTATTCCAGAAAGATCCGCAGTTGGCTGGTCTGGCAGGGGCTGTTAGTGTATTTAAGTGAACAGGCAGAAGAGGCAGCAAAATTTTTGAGAGGACACAGCTGTAAGGGCCCAGAGACAGAATGGACATCGCTATCCAGTATCCCTGGTTCCGCCGCTCCTTCTGGCCATCCATCTTCCCAAGCCGGATCTTTGACCAGCACTTTGGGGAACACATCTCTGAGAGTGAGATGATTCCCTCACTGTACTACCAAAGGCCTTCCATCCTGCGCTGGCCGAGCTGGTTGGAGAGCGGTCTCTCTGAGGTAAGCTGTTAGTCGTGCTGAAGTTTTGAGCATTTTTGTTGACTTACAGTTTGTTTTAGTGAACCAGAATATGTTAGAAAGGTGTGTATATTATCTGTTGCTTTACAATACAGCATTTGGGTTATTAGTGAAATAACATACAGAGAGAGAAGTGTTATGTAAAAGTATTTGTGGCTGTCTTTTGTACTAATGGCAACAGCAGTAGTCTCTAGCTCATTATAAACAATGATGTTGTTAAATAAACATTCAGAGCATTTCTTCCATGATGATATAGCTTTGATGAATTCCTCCTAGCTCTCTAGATCTTTATCACACTGAAGCAGCTAGTGTTTCTCTGTTAAAGAGAGAAAAGGAGAAAAAAACATTCAAATTATATCATTTAAATTTGGTATGCAGTCATTTCTGTCATTTTAAATGAGACGAATCACATCTTTTTTCACCTAAAAATAAAAATGTTTTATGACAATTACGATTTTTTGATCAGAGTGTAAATTATACAGCTGTATGTAATCAACCGTGATTTAGCAAGGGAATGTGAGTGGTTTGTAAACTGCGTGTGAAGATTAAACTAGTAGACACAGTACAAAACATGAACTTCATCATATTATACATCATCCAATTGTGTTTTCTAGATGAAAATGGATAAGGATCGTTTCTCAGTAAATTTGGATGTCAAACACTTCACACCAGAGGAAGTGTCAGTGAAAATTAATGGAGATTTCATTGAAGTTCATGCTAAACATGAGGATCGTCAGGTGGGTATTTGAGCAATACGTTCTGCAATCCAATACTTACAGCACTGTACAGTAGATCCCGTGACTGTCTTTATGGTTTAAAATTTGCATGTCATCACCAAAACAGCGAAACAAAACAGGCCTTACAAGTAAACATTGTGTTTGGCCGAGTGATTGACAAATGGTTCATGTTTTATCACCTGCTTATACCTTCGATTTTGTTTCTTACCTTGTAGGACGATCATGGTTTTGTCTCACGAGAGTTTCTAAGAAAGTACCGTGTTCCCGCTGGTGTGGATCCAGCCTCGGTCACCTCCTCCTTGTCCTCTGATGGCGTTCTGACTGTGACGGCCCCACGCAAGCAATTGGACACCACTGAGCGCTCCATTCCCATCACTCGCGATGACAAGGCCGCCATGTCTGGGCCTCAGAAGAAGTAAAGCTGCTAGACTTCCAATGTTGCATCTATGTTTCTTGTTATTCCCACTTGTATGTAGCACTGTGCTTCTGCTAAATGTATCTTCCACTGCTCAGTATTACCAGCCTGCAGGAGAATTACTTATTGCCCCTTGATACTGACTGGTCAATTGATTAGGCTGTCTTTGCTATAGAGATTTAGAAAAAAATGTGACCCATGCTGACAAAATGAGTCAGAATGTGCACGGGCTAATTACGAGCTACAGGCAAAACAAGTAAAAATGTCAATTTTGGCCTAATTAGAAGTTTTTACAAAAATTTGTTTATTAAGCCCTTGTCTAGCGATCCCAATTATTTAAAAAACAGTTAAACATCTAAAAAAAATTTTATTTGTACGTTTTCTGGGAGGTGTACCTTCCTACATTAAGTGTACCTTAAGGTTTTTAAATGGAGAATGTGAAAATAACTCGTTTTTGGTAAGTAACTTACTGTGACTCATTTTGCCACCACGGGTTATTAGGTTGAAACTACATCAGTTGAGGAGGCAGAGGTGACAACCTCTAAATGATTGTTATCTAAACCTTTTCATTGGAATAAACGGTCACAATGAAGTATTGTCTCTGCTGTTGATGCCCCAGTAGGACGTGACTCTGCCACCAAACAAAGAGGCTCTTTTAGGTCTACCAGTTTATGCTGGTGACTGCATGGTAAAGTATTTAAGGTCCTGAGTGTGGGAGGATTTGTCCTTGGAATCTATTTGAAACAAAGGGCAATAATCAGGAGTTTTATTAAATTCCTGAATCAGATCAATGGATCAAAATTAATGACATGTGATTTGCTTCACACTCCCATTGTCTTGTATACAAAACAGCTCCTCTGAGAAATCATATAATGATTTGTCACATCTGAATATTATTATGGCTTTTGTTTTGTGGTTTAAAGAGGTAAAGAACATGCAAGGTTTTCCATTTAATGGTGGATTTGGAGACCAGAGGACATAACAAAGAAAGGGGATTAGTTCTTGAAAAAGCAAAAGAAAAATCTCTTTCTTTTGATGGAATTGTATTTTGGGCTGATTTATTGACGTTGAGGCAGTTTATGATTAGTTGTCTTTTGCTGAACAATTACCTGCTGTTACATTCTAACACTGCATTGTTTTACACTTTATACTTATATATATATATATATATATATATATATATATATATATATATATATATATATATATATATATATATATATAGGGTTAGCACAATGAAAGCAGGAGCAGGGATTTATAACCTAGGGTTAACAACTGTGCTAACACCCTTTGACAAGTGTGAAACATTGCTTAATGCAGGGTTATAAAGGGGAAATAGGTATTTGAATGTTATTATTGAGAATGGGATCTGTTCTAATTATGAGATGAGCTGAGCCTTTATGTGTTTATTTGTATGAAAATATGTGTGTGTGAATAAGCGCCAAAAATTCACATTGTTTACAATCAATGAGACTATTCAGTGTCTCAGTATTGGCTCACTTATTCAAAAACAGTAAAGCTGCTAATACCAAACTGCATCAGTCATTTTGTGATGAGAAAACTGACCTAAAAGGGCTCTGATAAAGACTTGGGCAAAATACCTTTTATTTCCTCATATTGATGTTCACTTCTAACTGAAGAAAAGGACACCGTGGACACTGCTTCATTTTACTATAAGGAATAAGTGAGAAGAAACAGATGAGCGTTTCAAAACACTTTCCAATATCCACTGCTTTTACATTCCTCACAAAGCATTTAATTAACATTAATGTCATTCAAAATATTAATAAATTCTGTTGGCATTCAAAACTACTGTGACCAGGCTTCTTTTCTCAAATAATATTGTTTTTACAATTGTAATGTTTGGAGGGTCCAGTTCCAGTTGGTGGTCAGGGAAGCTTCTGGGCTCTTTTCTACATGCTGACAGGAGGTTGGAGTACCCAGAGGAAACCCACACTGATGCAGGCAGAACTTGCAAACACCACACAGAAAGATCTCCTGCCTTAGGCCTGGGCTTGAACCAGCACCTTTGCGCTGTGGGGCAACAGCGCTACCCATTGTGCCACTTTATTGGCAGTAAGAAAAAAAGTTGTACATTTGTATTTTTGTAAAATGACAATCAGAATAATCCTGTTAAATATTATTATTATTAATAATCTTGACAGATGAGCACAAAAGATAGATGACAGTCATCCCAACTTTTTATTTATATTTTTTTATTTATATTTGTATTTATACACATATGTTAGAATGTATAATATCACTGCATTAAATAACAATTAAGCCAAAAGTAGGACTTAAGTACCCAAATACTTTTTGGGGCCACTGTAGATGTTTGATGGTCTCCAAAATTTTTTTTATATAACAATGCCAACCTAATGAGATAGGGGCCGTCGTAGCGCCACAGTAGTAGACAGTGTCAACTCTCTAGTCTGACCTGTAGGACAATTTCTACAAGGTGATTTGTACCTGTACAGGGTACAACTTATTTTTCTGTCAAAGCCCAAGTTTCGTTTATTACAGAACAATTGCGAAAGTGTTTCATAGTGTTTCCAAAGACAACATTCTTCAAAAGCATTGAAGAATAGAGAGGTATCATTTACTGTGAGGGCTACGAGCATAAAGTCAGTGTCCATTGAGGGCTGACCATATTTATCATTTCATTGGCATGTATGGATATGCCCGTTCGTATTTACGATGTGATGATATGATGTGATAGTTTAAAACTTACATGCCTGCTTACTCGTACTATAGATCTATTTACAATCCCAAGTACAATTACTTTTCTTACATTCTTCAATCTTACATTGACAAATACTTTCACTTTCTAAATAACACAGTTATCTGGGAATTATGTTGTGGCTTAATATAATTGAAAATAAATTAACATTGCTTATATTCAATTGCATATTCAATGTAGAATAGGCACCCTTTATGTAGAATGTACAAAAATGTTTACTTGAATGCACATGATGCAACATTAGAAACCAAACAAACCTAGAAACCAAATACCTGCGTAAGTTGTATCTAGATAATCAAAGGCAGATGCAATCATTGTTTCCTTGAGTAGTAATTGATTTCTTGAAAACATTTGTTACCACAACATCACATGATTCTGAGTTTCACGGATTCCAGACCAACAAGAGAAGCAGCTCATTTTTATTCAAAGTACTGCATCAACGAACATTTACATTCTATAAAGCAAACTGTTATTTTGCACAGTCCTAAATGTTTTTTAACTGCTTAGTACACTTAAGCATACCATAGATGATAATAACTCTGTAAAGTGCAGAGTGGAACCAAGAATCGTCTAAATTCCTGTAAGCTTGGGCCTGGGACCATCACACAATCCTAATAGCAGTAAAAGTCCCATTTCTGAAAAGAGGAAAGCATAATTAGTCATAAATGCCTTTTTCATATGTCCATTTCTTTTTGTTTTTTATAATCGATAGATTCAGATACGCACATTGGTCTTGACTTCAATCTCAGCAGGCATTAATGCATGTGTTTCTTCAACAACAGTGCTCGGGAAATATCCCAGACGAGCTTCCTGATCTCCATAATATGACCCTTGGACCTTCAAAAATAGTTATCTTCTGTAATACTTACAACTTTAGTTTTACAGGGGACAGCATTTGTTTTTGCACACTTTGTCAAAATTATAGATTTTATAGGAGTCATAGGCTTTCAGATCACATACTGATACTTACACTACCAGCCCAGAAGAGGTTTCCACGGCCTTTCAGCATTGAATACACGTAGACAGACTGGCCTTGGTGGATTGTAATAAAGTGACAGTCTTGCGCATAATAATCCTGTCGCGCTCTGGCAATGAGAATAGGGTCTGTGTGCACACAACCACACAGCTCGGGTAATTAGGTAACGTGGGTAATTGGCATAAAACATTAGACAGAGACAGCATTGTCCTGCAGTGTGGAATGCTATATTTTATCTAAACCCTGTTCTTTTTAATTGTTACACATGCACTTCTATGACCTTCTAGTAATTGAAAGACTGTTTGGAATATGTTCAAAAAATAATAAATAGTCACACCACCGGACCTATATATGAACTGCAAACAATGTTGATTATAACCTTTATACAAAATAGTAAGCAGTTGAGACATCTAAGAAACATATACTTTCCTTTTATAAATTGTAACTTAAATGTAAAATAATCCTAAAGGTAGTGTCAATGTTATTTGTCCACCCTGATTCAGCACAATTTAAGAACACAGTAAATCTGCCCTTTATTTTTTTGCTGTTGTACAAAATCAACACAAAATGTAGAATAAATTTGCATCATAGCAAAGTTACTTACTGTACGCTTACAACGTTTTGAAAATTGCAATTTTCTCATAAGTGTATGAAACTTGAAACTTGCGTTACTCACGGCTACATTCTGAATCGGCACATAGCTTTGTGTTTGAGAGCTTTGGCATCTGTCTTCCTGCCTGAGTTGCCAGAGGCAGTATACTGCACATGAGCAGGAGAAGAGTCCAGTTTGTATTGTGCCCCTCCATCTGTGTGTTTGATTCTTAACTTGTGTGAACAGTGGACTAAAGCTTCACTGGGAGGGGCCCTTGAAGCCAAGCTCCTCCCATTTTCAAAAGCAGACAAAGTGGCATTAATATACTTAAAATTATAAATTACGTTACATATTTATTACATAAAATTATCAGTCTACTTACACAAGAGGGTTTAATTGATTAACTGAACTAAGGCAAAAAACTGCATTGCAAAACAACTAAATATAATGTGTGTGAATCAATGGTTCTGCCACAATAATCAAAGTTAATAAAAATGTAAATGTATATTATTTATTATACAAACCTTCTTTTAAGCAAAGGTAAAGTATCTGGATCAGGACCTAAACAGGAAAAATTGGGTCTCACAGGGCCTTGTTGTAAATTTCTAATCCGGTCTCACCTCCCATAAATACACACTCAGCTTGGTGAGAGACATCCAGTCCGGTGCCATAACCATTAGCTGAACAATCCGTCCTTTCACAGCAGTGCAAAATGTCAACAAACTCCCCTTGGTTCACGGATTCTTTAAACTCTCTGAACCATTTCCATATGTGGACATTGGAGTATTTACCAAAGCTATAAAAATGTATCTAGTTGCATATTTAATCAAATATTGATTTCTATAAGATTGAACTATTAAAGAAAAGTATATGCAAGTATATGTCAAGTGACTCTTAGGGAGTGTAACTGAATTTCTTTATCCACAGAGAGAGGTGGCAATAAGCAGGTTACCTAACAGCCAATGAATGGTTCCTTTATTCTCTGAGTCAACAGTATCTGATAAAGGGGAAAATATTTGTCTTTTCTCTCTTACATTTTATTGAAGATGGAAAATGGCAGGTTAAAACCATAATTTAAACTTGGACTTGTAGGCTGTATCGATGAATTGAAAATCACTTCTTTTTAGGACCTTAAGCAGGAAACACAATATCTGGCCTTGATCGTTCTTCAAACTTTACACAGGTCCGATTCACAGAGTGCAATGACATAAATTAAAATGACATACAGCACATCAGGACAGGCTATAAAACACCAGGTACGATAATATAAATGTAAACCAGTTGCCAAAATCCAGCTCCTATACATTTGGTCCTAAAATGTTGTAACTGTTTACAAACTTGATTTCATTTTCAAAACCAGCAGCCTAACAATAAATGTGTTTACTTAATTTTGTGCTGGTGAATATAAAAAAAAAATGGGAAAAGTATCAGGCCCAAACGTCACCTGGACGTCTGACGTCACTGTTACCTATCGTTTATATGGCTCCTCCCCCGAGCCGGTGACGTCGGAGAGGGCGTGGCTTAATTAGCAGTCGGGCTCCGCGACGCTTCCAAGGCGCCCCGCAGTGCCTCCCTGTCACCTTGCGTGCTAAGTGTGGACCAGGAACTTCCCAGGTGAGAAAAACAACGCGTTATTTGTCCTAAATAAACAGCAGGGACGTTTATGCTTCTAGTGGACGTTTTCTTACCGACTTTTGAGAAGGACCTTCGGTATCTAACGAATTCGTTTGTGTATTCTTCCGTCTTTTAATGGAGCCTCAACTTGAAGTAGCATAGATACGAGCTGTGGGAGTTATTTACAAATGATCTGATCACTGATCTGATCAAATGATCTAACACTGAACCATTCAGTGTTTCAGTATTACTACATTGTAAGCAGTTACAGGCTAACCCGTGAATAGGTTAGAATAAACCCTTTAACCAAAGGTGCTGGTGTACATGACGTCAGTTTATGTCAACCCATGCCGGTTTCCTCCATCCCAAGCCACAGACAAGGAGGCTGATGGTCTTATTTCAGGGGAAAACACGTTTTATCTATTTGAAGTATAATGATCTGCCACGTTTAAGTGTTGGTCAGAGACACCCATGACATATTTAGCTATGTATGTTCTTTAAAACCTGTTTAGCCTATTGTTAGGGGTGTAGTCCCAGGGCCACTGAGAAGCCTTGAATGTCTTCTGGAATGTGAGACAAACATTGAAACTTTGTTATGCTGGTCGTGTCACAAAGGACGACTGTAGGCAACAATAACAAAGCTCCAAGGTGATGCTGGATTCAGTGTCGTTCCTAGATCTCTGCCATTGTTTGTAAAGACACGAGTGAGAAATCTAAACTCTGCACTGTTCGTCAAGAGAGTTCGGTTTTGTGAATGAAAACACCCACCCGCTTTGTGACGTGAATTATGAGACCAAGTGCCAACACAATTATAACCTGTCGCAACATGTTTTTTGTCTACAGGAAAGTTTACAACCAAGGTCCGAGATAAAGTACGCATTAAGCCAATTGTCTATTCCACCCTTGAAAGAAGTTTCTACCTCAATACGCCTCTAGTTTCACCCTAGATGTGACACACACTTTGGGTTGATCAGTTTTCATGAGATATACAAAACCGAGTGAATAAAGTGACATTAGAAAGTCATTTTTGGTGTCGCAGAGTTTGTTTTCTAACCATACCATAAGGAGAATACAGGCCAGAGATCTGGAATAATATATAATTTAAGGCTTTTCCTGCTAAAAGTAACTGAAGATGCAGTGAAGCAACTGTTGACAGTGGCACAACCTGTAAGATCAGAAAGGTTGTTGAAAGCACCAATCGTCTGTGAACACAAGGGAAGACCCAATGTATTCATCCAAGAAGGAGAATCATCCCTCTCCCATCCTGGAGGAATCTTTCTTTCCCTTCTCTTCATCAAACTCGTCTTCCAGCCATCGGATCATGACTCCTGCGGATGATCTTCTCGCCTCACCTCAAGATGACCGTAGCCCTACACTGCTGGAGAAGGACCTGATTCTGGCTGCAGAGGTGGGCCAAGCTTTGCTGGAGAAAAATGAGGAGCTGGCTGCCCAGCTGGAACAGATGGAGAGGGAAATGGAGGTATGAGCGAGCTAAATTATAAAAAAAATTACTGGAATCAGATAAATCAGTTAATTAAAATTCATTTTAATTAAATTAAAATGCAAACATGAAACTTGTAAATTATGGACCTTATAGGTAAACAGTATGAAACATTTTCCTTGAAACACTAGAAAGTTTATAGATGATCCAAAAAGCATGAGTAGGAATTATTTTGCACCCTATAAAGCCTCCTTGAATGCTTTGTCGTACTGTGAATTAAAACATACATTATTTTCCTCAAAGAGCAATTTAGGATTTCACAGTGCTATACTGACACTCATTGTACATTTGCACTCTTCCTCTAAATACATCAGTAAGAAACAATCCCTTATAAAACATATTTATGTAAAATGTGGTAATAAAAAAACAATTGAAACACTGTGCAAGCCTAAACAATAAGAAAAACAGTAAAAATAATAATCCTATAAAAATATAATAAAACAATATATACTTATTTAGTTACTATTATTTAAAATGTAAAAATACCTATGATAATAATTTATTTCCGTTAATACCAATTTTATTTCTAGGATTTCATTGTACTCCTACTTAATACAATAGGTATAAAATATTTCCTAAGTTGATTATACCTACTGATAGACTACCTCACATTTAATGTTTAATAATGAAAAGTTTTCAATCAATTAATTTTTTTCTAATATTTTCTACTGCATGCTTAACTAAATAATGTTGCCTTTTAGGGGCAGTGTATGTTTGCTGTTCATTTAGAAACTTTTAATAAAAAGGGTTTTAAAAAGAACCTGGTTTGTTGTTTTGCCTGTAACAAAAGCTGCGTTTCTTGTGCCTGATGAAATCTGTTTTTATGGTGAATCTTGAAAATGTCACTATATGGTGAAAACGTGTTTCACCTCAATGTCACCCCCAACAATTTTTTTACTTACTTTACATTTAGGCATTTAGCAGACACTTTTATCCAAAGCAACAAAAGTAAGGAAAATACTATTTTAACAAAATAAATAAAAAAAAATACCAGCATGTTGCATAGAAGTCCTGTTTAGGTACAATAGATAAATGAAGCTCTTTATAGATAAATTAAAAAAGCCATTTCTTAAAGTGTGTGAATTATAGATACCTTGAGCTTACATGCATCATAAAGACTGCTCTTGCTCTTACTTTTCATTCCATGATTTGATGGACCTACAGGGATTTTTCACAATTATTTAGCAATTAACAAAGTGTGTATGTTAACAGGCCGCACAACAGGAGAAGCACATGCTGCAGCGACGCCTGGAGGTGCGGGACCTCGAGGCAAGTCAGAGGGAAGCAGAATTGCAGGCTGATATCGTTGCATTGCGCGAGCAGTTGGAACAAAAGCACGTTCAGAGTCGCGACCGACGCCGTGAGGAGAGCGAGCAGCTGACTGAGCTGTCCAATCACAACCAAAAACTTGTGGAACAATTAGCAGAGGTGACCAATCAGAAACCTGCCTTCTCCAAAACAGATACAAAAGAATCTTCCAGCTGTACTGTGTAAATGTGTCTAGTGACGTTGTGATACAGTTAGAACAGAGGGTTGGAATGCAGAAGAGCTAGTTTAGGTGTCTTGAGTGTAAAATCATCATCACAAACGGTCCCAGAAAAGATGTTGATTTCATCTGAACTCTCTCTGTCTTTCAGGCAGTGGCTTTAGAACACACGTTACGCACTGAGCTTCGTTCTTTACGAGAAGAAATGGAGGATACGAGTTTCAGCAAATCTATAAGCTCTGCTAGACTGGACAGTCTTCAAGCAGAGGTATAAATTAGCCATGTCTCGGATGTAACAATTCAAATAGTCATTGACCAACATATATATACTCAGCCAACTGTGTTTGACTGTGAAATTTTTGTATTTATTAAAAGAAGTGATTAAGTGGTCCTGTTTTGTAATGTTTATATTATGAAAAAAAAATGTAAAAGTCAAGTTGTACATTACACATGTATGTTACAGTATATATTATACCTGCACATTACAGTATATATACAGTATACTTTATAAGGTAGTAAAAAGGATCCATCCACTATAATATTTATTGGAAAAATGACGCAAATGTAATTAAAATGAGTTTTTGTTTTTCTTATTTTTAGTTTACTTTAATGGTAGCATTACCTTTGAGCTGGCAAGAATGAAAATTCAAGTATTTCAGTATTAATTAGAAAATAAATATCTGTGTACATTAGCTTATATTAACTTGACTCCCTAAATATTGTTTTTTTTTATAAAGTAAATAAATTATGGTGAAGTATGTTGAATAACTGCTTTTAACTGTTACTTTTGCTTTCATTATTAATCACAGAACAGGGTTCTAAAAGAGCGCTGTGCTCATATAGATGAACGACTGAAATCCGCTCAGGAAGACAATGATCGTCTGAGGTCTGAGAGAGATGGTTTGAGAGAGAGAGTGATGGAACTACAGACCAGCCTGAAGGATAAAGACACTGAGGTGATTATGAGCTGTTGATGTGATGTGCATTCAACATTAAAAAAAGATGGATGAAACTTTTGTATGAGTAAAGCTGCACCAGGCTGCATCCCAACTCTGCTGGTAATGGGATACCACATACCAGTATTACAATGAGTATGTAGACAGTAAGAAGACAGTGTCAATATTGAAACATGGAATTAGTAATTGGTGTGATACAGGCACAACACCAAGCCCTTCCTTGCATTATACTTTATTATTACTGTAAGCCATGGCATAGAGGGTGGTGCACATGCTCTTGGGGACCTACGTGTTGGCCTATGTCATGGCTTAATCCTGTTTGACCTTTTCTGCTTCGAACCTTCCTGCCTACATCTACTAACCATCTATAAAATCTAGAAAATTTTGAAAATTTTACAGACAATTTAGAGACCTAGAAAAGTAGCGCAGGAGAGAATGGGGTACGGTATGTCAGTGGCTAAGCTGTGTCACCCCCATCACCCGATTACATGACCATGTATTTAGCTAGGGTCCATATTATACAGTTGCATCTGACTGAGATATGAGAAAACACAATGGAAGTGACACTTTTATATTTTTAATTTAGTTTTTGGCATGTCAAATGCATTCTTTTTCAACTATAAT
This sequence comes from Chromobotia macracanthus, assembly GCA_036877525.1. Classification (NCBI taxonomy): domain Eukaryota; kingdom Metazoa; phylum Chordata; class Actinopteri; order Cypriniformes; family Botiidae; genus Chromobotia; species Chromobotia macracanthus. Next base: position 3,313,643 of record JAZGTH010000068.1, on the reverse strand, counting down.
TAGGGACACACTAAGACCTGTTTCACACATCTTGCAAAGGTAGTGCAGTTCCAGCTGTTATTAAAATAAATATTTATGTTGTAATCCACAAATCATCTTGATTAAGTCTTTAATCATTTTCCATATAGAGACGCACTCTTGTTGTTTGAGTTATACTGCAGCTTCACTTACATGCTACAGATGTAAAATGTGTGAAACAGGCCTGATACTTATAATAAAATAAAATTTATATATAAAATAATCTTGCACACTATTTAGGGTTGATTTGTATGCCAAATAGATAGTATGCTAACTGGGAAGCAGCCCGTGTTTCATGGCACAGCTTTGAATGCTGGTCAGGCTTCACAGAGCTCAGACTGACAGCATCCACCGCTGTAGAGTTTCAGTCTGCCTGTCTCTGGCTCTTTCACAGCTGGAACAGGAGCACACCATAGTGTTTCAGCTGCGCACAGTCAACCGTACCCTACAGCAAAGTGTTCAAGCCTTGGGAGAAGAGGCCAGTCTGGGGGAGGCTACCTGCTTCCCTTTGTCACTTCAGAGTGAGATCGAGGCATCTCAGGTAGCTCTTACCATTGTAGTGTATGCTAGTTTTCACTGCTGCTTAGTGAAATGGGCCTAATTTGCCTAGCCGTGCATGCTTCAGATTAGTAGAAAATGACGCTAATCTTTCCATTACTAAAGAACATATATACATTACAGCTAAATACACTTTCACTCACTTCTGTGTGCTTAATCTTGTTTTGTTCACACATAGATAGAAACTGTGATGTAAACTGTGGATCTGTAGCATCTCACATTTACAAAAGTAACAAAAGAATTCTACAACCAAATTTGCTTCCTCCTGAAAAAAATCAGGTAGTGACCACTGAGGTAAATCTGCGTGTAAAGAGCTGAATTAAACAACTAGGTAATGATGTGATAGAAATCACATCTGAGATGTGTCTCTCTTCAAATCAAAGAGAAAGAATATGTCTAAATTTATTTACAAATAATCAATGTCTTCAATGTGGATACTCCCACTAAAACAGTCCCTGAGTGAGTTGTGTGTTTGTATAGCACTCTTCACAATACATATCGTTTCAAACCAGCTTTACAGAAATGTATGACTCAGTGTTTTAAGTGTCTTAGTTTTAAGGCCCTAGTGAACAACTTCACAGGAATCTCATACATTTGGTAATCTACACCTTAAAGAAACCTGGTTGAGTGTTTGACAAATATAAATACATATGTGTTTAAAGGCATGGAAAGATTTAGAACAATTTGAAATCCCTCAAATTGGACTTTCGACAATACCACTGGACCTGCCTCTTTGAAATTTGTATTGATCAACAGATGTGAGTGTGCTTCAACAAAAGTTAAAATTTGACTTATGGTTGAAAACTCTTGCATTTTTCTTTTTATCTTTGCGATGCACCATCAATATTGAAAGCAGCAGATTTGTAGTGTGAGGCAGCTACTAAAACTTTGGTCAAATTGATAACACCGAATGACTCCTGTATTGCATATACACACAAAATGATCTTTTATACAATTTACCATGGAATTTTAAATGCAGTTGTTAAAAGTGCAGTGTTAACGTGACCTGTCAGTGTACCATCCATCAAGAGTCTTTAGGTTCATGTACATAAGTGTGGTTGCTTCTCTAATAGAATTGGGATTGAAGATGTAGAAAATGTTGATCAAGTGAACAATTTCTGCTCACACTTTCATTTTTTTTAAATCTCCAACAGGCCAAAGAAACCATCTTGGCCCATTCAGCCATTTTACAAGAAAAAGTGGAGGAGATTCAGAGGTTGCAGAAAGAGGTTAGGCCCATCTCGTGATGTGATGACATCAGTTGTGACATCACAACAGCATTAAAATAGATCTTTAGGTCTACATCTAAGCTGTCACATAATACTTTGTTTTTCATCAGCTCCGGTCGACAGAAACTGAACTGGAAGCGCTGAGGGAGGAGATCAAGCCATTTCGTAACACTCCTGGTAAACCTGCATACAGGTGAGAATTAGAACAAGGTGCTGTTGAAACCTGTTATATTCTTCACACTCAATGAAAGGTGTGGTGATATTCTCCATGTGTCATGTTGAATGCCAATGACAAAATGATAAGCTATCTTTTAGAATATGTAATAAAGGGATGGGGCATAAAAAATGACATCCATTGTTTCAAACAAAATGTCTTCTCTTTCGCCTCAAAATGTCCTTCTTTAAATGTTTCTATAAAAGTGCCTTGGAGGAGGAGATCATCTTAGCCCGTCAAGAGCGAGATGCACTTAACCAGCAGCTTTTGAACACCATCAGACACAAGGTGGCCCTGTCGCAGGAAGTCGAGTCTTGGCAGGTTGGTGCATTTTTGACAAACTGGATTTTGTTAGTAAAGAGATCTGTTTACTAATATTGTAATAACACTACAATAAGGTTGCATTTGTCAACACTAATGAAAGCATTCGCTAACATGAACTAACAATAAGCAATATAGTTTTTAACATTTATTAGTGTTTGTTAATGTTTATGACAATACAGTTCGTTAGTTCATTGCGCAAACTATTGTTAACAGTTATAGTTATTGATTTCAAAAATGTAATTAGTACATTTACATTTGTCATCATATGGCTTGTTTAACTGTGATATGCTGTCAGTTTTGTAAGCAATTGGACTTTTCAATAAAATGCAAAAAAATAACCGGATATATAATCTATTTTTATGCGGGTAAGTCAGCAACTCTTCAGAACACTCTAGAAACCGCAAAGCAATACAGTGGCAACGAGCATTATGGTGTTGAGTGTTGCACAGCAAACACCACTTACATCATCTTGGGAAAATATGTTGGTCTTTTCCCTAAATTGACACGCAATTTTGTGTGACAGGAGGACATGCGGCTGGTGATCTGCCATCAGGTTCAACTGCAACAGAAAGAGAAGGATAAAGAAAAGGACAAGGAACAAACAGGCCTCCACAGAGGCTCTCGCACATCCAAGTCTCTGCGTGTACGTGGAGAAGATGGAAGGAAAGGCTTCTTCTCATCATTATTTGGGGGGGAATGATTGAAATGACTTTAAAACATTATAGGTACAATATAGCAAAAAGTGGTTACTGTATTTTTTGGTTTCCGAGTTGTAAATAATTCCCAAAATCACCCAGCTGTGTAAATACAAATGAATTGAGTGTACTTTACTGTGGCATTATTGATGTATGTTACTATTTATTTTTGACAAAAGTGTTCACGTAATTATACACGTAAATAAACATATAGCATTTTTCTGCTTTCCTTGACTGTTTAATAGGCCGAGTTTATAAAAAATATGATTTTTAAGCAAAAATGTTTCTTTAAAGGCATCATTCAGTAAGAAACATGTAGTGGCATTCATTGTAAACAAAACCTCCACACTCTGGTTTTAAAACCCGGCTTCCATAAGCATGGCTAAAAATAATTTATATTATTATTAATAGCACCAAGTGCTTTAAAAAGCACACATTTACAGTATGTACATAAATACTTCATATACATAGTACATACGGAATAAGATAACATAAAAACAAACTGACAATAAAACAGCACTCAAATTACAAATAAATTATGAATAAGCCCCAATGTTTACTGTGAGCACAGATGCTACCATATAATAGTCATTTCATTACAACATTTAAGTCAGAAAGTGCTGCAGGCTTTGAGAAATCTTGCTTATGTTGGGTAGAAATAAACTACATATAATCTGGAGTCAAGTATTTGCAATTAAGATTAGATAACTGTAATTCAAATACAATATAAAACACGCAATGTAATAATAGTAGCTTTTAAAGCCAGTCGATCAGTTATTTGACCACATACACAATAAATTAACTTTCAATTAAACATGAACAATATTTTTGTGGAATGCAAGCATTCCAAAAATCTATTATCCCACCAGACTCAGACCCATCTGACTCAATCAGACTCATTTATTAAATAACCAAACTAACCATTTGGTGTCTTATAGAATAAATAGAATATTACGGTATTAGAAGTAATCGACCCAACTCTGAATGTATATAAATGTGTGTTTGTGTGTCTGCATATGTAGAATTTCACAGAAAATAAATCAGATATTGGACTGCATCAGGAACTGCTTCATGTAGCACCTATATGAGTCTGTCCTCAAAGTGTCTGAGCGTGACTTCATTTACCAGATGGTCAGTTAGCAACAATGACACAACTTGTCGGATTTTGCTTTTGGCTTGTGCATGAGGCACACCTTTCATGTATAATCCTGTGATCTTGATGTTGGGTCAGTGACAAGGTGCCTATTGACCAACAAGGTTGAGGTCCAAAGTTCTGTCCACCTCTTTATCAGACAGAATTCCATTTCTCTTTTCCGGGGTCAAGTGTACAAAAGGTATCCATGTAAAGAGCCTGATATCTGGAGTTCTTGTATCTGTGTTGTATTTGAGCTCTGAAGTTCAGGTGTGACAGGGAGCAATGTTGGCTGTAGCCGTGTTGAGTTGACTGGTTGAGGATAACACTGGTTTCCTGTAAACACAGCTTCCAGATATGGAATATGGTGACCTATACTGTCTGTCTACCTATCAGAAGGTTACAAAGCCCCTCAATTTACATATCACCTTGGCTCATAGCCAAAACCAGAGGACAAACTAGCACAGGATGAGACATCATCCTCTTCCTCATCAGAAGCATCGTATCTGTCAGACAATTCAGAACACATCTCTCCCTCTATTTCCTCTGTATAATCTCTATACATCTTTAAGTTCACAGAAAGTATTTGAGGTACTTCATACTTCTTCAAACTACACAGTGAAAGGTTTGAGGTACAAGCACAAATAGGTACAGTGGCATCTGGATTGATATTATTAACAGGCACATTGTCAGGTATTATATTTTCTTCACATTCTTCTATATCATTCTCTAAATGGTACTGACTCAATTTTTCGGCCCCCGCATAATTGTTAGGTATGTGGACAGAAGTATCCTGATTGCTGAGGGACGATGAGTTAATCGTGACATCTGTAAAGCTTTCCCGCTGATGGTACAACAGAGTATCGTCCTCCTCTGATGCAGAGATACAGTCCTCTGTGTTCAGAACTGCGCTCTTCCACGTCAATGTAATTGTGTGAAACAACTCAGGACTGAATTTTAGGATACTTTTAGTTCCTGGGATGACAAGCTGTAAAAGACAACATAATGAAATGGACACAAATAATCTATTTATGTAATGTAATGTAATACTATACTATAATACTTGATGACTTAACTATTATTCTACAATGTAACAATAATAAGGAAATGAATAGCTGTGTACTTTGTATTTAAATAAGGAAATAAAGCTTAAAAAGAAGAACATACCAGAGCTCCAGGGATGCGGAGATCCTTCATTTTAAACCTCTTGTGGTAAAAACAAGTGCAAGTCAAAGCAACCGCGATTAAACAAATTATCAGCAGCATCAGCAGTACAATCCACATCATTACAACTGAAGGGCCTCCAGGAGAATCTGCAAGTACAAAAAGGTTTGGGGATTTTAAAACAAAAAAGTTATGATGTAAAATAAATTAGGAATATTTAAGATTCCAGTTAAGATCTAATGCAAGCAAATGTATGATGCTGGTCTTTGTATTAAAGATAAGAGCTCTTTGGAACAATCTTAAATTACGCTGGGATCATTTGGCTTTAGTTGTGACAACAAAGGCAGGAAAATTAAAAACAATCCTGAATATGATTTGCCCCCTACCTGACAGAAAGAAACATTCGGTGGTATTAATGTTGTTGTGATGCAAGGCCTGTTGATAACTCGCAGAAACATTAACACAGTACTTCCTGCCAGGTGGCACATCATAAAAAATGTGGGGAGATTTTGAGGTTGATGTCTGTGCTACAAACTTCCAAAAAATGAAGAGAGTTACTCTAGCTGTCAGCAGTAACAAAATCATAAACTTATTTCAAAACCAAAGGGGAATGACAAAAATGAGAGTAGTGTATCATGGTGCATTCTATTATGAATTGAAAGCAAACATGAAAATACAATCTACATTTTTTGTGACAGGGTAGTAAGCTGATAGCAAAAGTTGATACAAAAATACTACGATATCAAAAGACTTAGCATAAGCTTTTACCTTTGATTTCTCAGCAGAACTGTTCTCATAAAGGTACAGGAAGAACCGCAGTGGTTTAATCCCTGGTTTAAATTCCATTTTATGGCTAAAACTTATGTTAATATTCTTTTGATCAGTTGAGATTTTTACTTCCGGGGTGCTGAGGCAAGCTACAGAATAACACATACAGGGTCAACCATTCATCTGAATTATGAATTGCAAAGGGCATTATTCTATGCATGCTTCTATGCAACGTGTGTGACAGGAATAATTGTATTAAATTGTTTTTAGAATATTTTGGAACTTACTGTCCCCATAGGGCTGGAAAGACTTTGACATTTTTGCCCAGGTGGAGCTTGTCCCATTAAACACAGTCTTGACCTTCACAAAGTAATTCCAAAAGACCTCGTCACTTTGTGGGTCGAAGGTCAGGTCACACTTCGGCATGGCTATGTCAGAGCATTTTGGAGAGTGATTCCACTGTCCTCCAGATCTACATTTTCAGATCAGCATTATGAATACAATAAACCATCATCACTTATCTAATCTACCATCACCAATTCATCTGAAGTTTAAAAAAGCCACAAAGCAACAACGTCCAAGCTACATATACTACTAATGTACTAACAGTGAAAGTGTTTATGTACATGTTTTGTGCAGTTATAAATTCCAAGGTATATCTGGTGCCAGGAGGATTCCCTGGTCCAGGAAGCCATTCAACGGTAGCCACAAAATCCAATAATCCCACAGTCAGGTTTATTGGGGGGGCAAGCATTGCTGTAAATAAATAAACAAAATCATTTTCTTAACTTTGTGTGATTTATGCAGATGTATGACAGGAATGTGACTGTCAGCAAGACAATAGTCAATATACCATACAAATGGGTGTGTAGAATATTTGCAAAACCTAATGTGGTATGCCATGTTATAATGTCAATATCAAATGACAAATAAAAATTATTATATTTTAATATTAATATATTTAATATTAAATAATATATTTCTTATAAAGGTATATTTCTGTAAAAGTTACAGAACCTTTAGATGGCATCAGCCACATGTGGAGAAATGTCAAGCCGCAGGTTATAAACCAGGTCATTGTTACATCAAACCACAGCAAACACTTATAAAGTGGCTAAGTGGACATTTATCCTGAATCTACCCTGCAAAACATGTTAGAGTACAATTCATCTGGTTATAATATTCAGTCATGAGGCTGGAAGAAAAGCATAAATAGAAATACATCCTTGGCCATGTCCATCACAGGGCTAACAGAAAGATGAACACGCATTCACGCTGTCACTCATACCTAAGGTAGGTGTATATGCCAGACTGGCATGTTTTTGACTGTGAAGGAAACCAGAGTAACCAGTGGAAATATGGAAACAATGAAAGAACATACAAACTCCACACAGAAAGGCACCCTACAAACTCCACACAGAAAGGCACCCTGTTCAACAGGGACCTTCTTGCTGTGAGGAAACTGTTCTACCCTCTGAGCCACTGTGCTCAGAAAATAGAAATGATAAATAGAAACAACATATAATTTTGATATAAAAATTATTTTATGCTATCAGTTTAAGAATTACAGCGCAATTTCACAATAACATAACTAATGTTATTAGGAAAGAACGTTTACAATATCAGCTTAACATATAACAATTCAACAACATAATAACTGTTCAGTTAGCCCTCCAGTAACCAATTTAAAAACAATTACAGCCATACTTACCATGCTGCAGTCATCTTGTATGGTATAAAGAAAATATTTTTAAAGACAGTTGGTGCATAAAAAATACAAGCAGCATATTGACAATCTATGTAAATAAATGACCAAAGGTATACGCAGTGTCACTTTCTGACTACAGAGAATGTATCTAAAGTTAAAGATATAGTTCCAAGTCTTAAAAATTGTCTAAATCTTAATGGAGAAACAACAACCCTCAGGTTTCACTGACAACATATCAAAATCCAACACGTTCTCAAGATCTACGGTATTGATGTATTTTGGTTTTAAGTCCCTCCCCTTGTTATCTGGTAAAGAAAAACAGGTTGTTCCAGTCTGCTGGTAAGAATCACACCTATGTACGTCATCAGTCTCCACCCAACACCTCAAGCAAAACAAAAGAAAAGCAATAAACTAATGACCACATTCATTTTTGACCTTATGACCACACGAAATATGAAAAGAAATGTCACCATGAATGAACGTTGGTGGAACCAAACAAACAAATAAACATAACAGAATCAATGAGTGCATTTTTAAGGTCTTATGCATATAAATAACATTATTGGTAAAATAAAAAATACAAAAACTCGAGTACATCTTTCTTCATAAAAAAAACATTGTATTTTACACCAGGACTGTTACTGTCCTTGATGCGCTTTGTTTACCATTCAGGTAAAACTAACATTTAATTAGATTCATATTCTCATTAAAAAAAGGAATCAAGATCATCAGTTTAATGGCAGAATAATAATATTAGTAATAATAGAAATCCTTACAATTACAATATGGTTTCAGCATCTTGTCTCTAGATGCTTTGTACCAAATTTCGTGTTAGGACTTACAAGCAAAATAAGCATAAGCATAAACATGACTTGCATTAGCAAAATGCTCTGGCAAAATGTATAACTTGAATGAACTGTAAGTTGCTTTGGGTAAATGCATAAATGTACCTGTTGCTGGTGCTAAAAGGTTTGAGATAAACACTTTGCTATGGTAACATTTCAGACTGTCCTCTATCTGTGTGCCAGATTTCATAACGTTCCCAAGTGTGGTTTTATGGACTGTCATGGACTTTAAGATTCAAAATTCAAAAGTTAAGACAAAACATTCAACAGTGATAAGCAAAAATAGACATTTTTCCTATCTTGAGACCAGTAGGTGGCGCTGTGATAAAACAGTGCATATACCCCCAGGTTATGCCTGTGATGACATACAAAGTTTGCGTCAATACACCAAATCATTGTGAAGATACAGTCTCACACCCATTTTTGTGTGATCTTCGTAGAATTTGTTGGCGCATTATTTGACAATAGTTGGGTCTATCAAAAAGCTTTGATAACTTTTTGTCATGGGTGTCTCTAGATGATACATTACCAAACTTTGGGTGCATTGGAATCGGCATGAGCCAGGGACATACGAGTCTAAAGTTATGAGCATAAACATACATACAGAGCCTATACATAGAGCCTATATATACCTATATACAGAGCCTGTACTTTTATACAGAGCCTGTACTTTCATACAGAGCCTGTACTTTTATACAGAGCCTGTACTTTTATACAGAGCCTGTACTTTTATACAGAGCCTGTACTTTTATACAGAGCCTGTACTTTCATACAGAGCCTGTACTTTCATACAGAGCCTGTACTTTAATACAGAGAATATGGACTTTTCGGTACACTTTCCCACCTATTTTCTAAATGTTATATAACATTTCAATTATTGACCTAGAGAGTACATAGAGTTTCATGGCGCTGGTTTTATTGATGTTGAGTGAAAAAACTAGGAGTAGTTTGCAAAAATTAAATATTCTCAAATATTTAAAGAACAGTTTGATTGACAGATATGACATCAGTGTTTTGTCCGTGTTTGAAATGCTGCATGAGATGCAATATCATAAACCCAACCAAAAAACAAGATAGAAATCAGCCCCTGAGAGGTGCTTTCAAAACTGGCACAGACTATCAGTCATGAGTCAAACCGGCCCACAGTTTCATTCTGATCAGCCTCCGTTCACCCAGTCTTACAGCTGCTCTAACGTTATTAAACTTTGGATTAGTTTCATGTTTTTCCACATTATAGCACCACCAAGTGGCCAATCGATTTACATGACCACAGATGAGACTCCTACATAAGTTTACAAAGTTTGTTGACCATATTTTATTCCCGTCTGGAGTTATAGCCACATAACCACCCTCTTTGCATATTTTGGTGTCCCATTGAATATTTTGGTGACTCCAGAGATTTTTTCAGCACTTCTGGACAAGAAACCTAGGACAAGAAACCTGGTTCTGGACAAAAAACCTAGGACAAGAAACCTGGTTCTGGACAAAAAACCTAGGACAAGAAACCTGGTTCTGGACAAAAAACCTAGGACAAGAAACCTGGTTCTGGACAAGAAACCTAGGACAAGAAACCTGGTTCTGGACAAAAAACCTAGGACAAGAAACCTGGTTCTGGACAAGAAACCTAGGACAAGAAACTTGGTTCTGGACAAGAAACCTAGGAATAATTTGCAAAAGTAGGATTTGCAAAAATGTTAAATGGCATAAAGATTTTCATGGTAGAAATGACAACGGAGGTTTTATACGTTGATACGTTTTGTTCATCTTGATCCAAGTATTCCAATGGTATAAGACATGACAAACGGTGAAGGAGTTATGAGCAATTTCACATTTTTGATTGCTGTACCACCCCCATTGGCCAATTCTCTAACAAACTGAGACCTGCCATTCCTACAGTTACAAAAGGGTTTCAGTGCTTCACGCTTGAAGCCCTAAAAATCTTAACAAAAACAACAGATAATAAAAATCAATTGGACAGCACACTGTGACATAACATCACAATGAAATTTATAGGGGCCTTTGTGTTACCAGTCTCACATAGAATCGGCAGCCTTCATTCCTGCTTGCCATGGACACCATGACTGTCCAGTAGAGCAAATATGGTTTTGGTTAGCTTGCCTGTTTTGTCGGTAGCCTGAAGTGGATGAGATGGGAGGACGTGAAGGTGGTTTTGGATGTTTATGAGGTTAGGGTTCTAACTTCCATCTAACCTACATTGACTCCAATGCCAACCTGTCTGCTCTGTGATTGTCAAAGGCACCCATGATTAGTGTTACAGGTAGAGGGAAGAGCCGCTTCTTAAGAATGCCACCAATAATCTCACCCAAATCTGCAGAAATTATTTAAAGAACTGTAGCATTGCGACCTGCAACTATTACTATGTGCTGTCACTGAAAGTATTACAAGCATCAATATATCTTTCAACCCCATTAAACCTGTTTGTTGGCCCTGTGGCAGTAGCTGGCATGCTCACCTCCTTTACCTGCATTTAGTGTTGCCACACAGTTTGGTCCTAGAACTGAGAAGGTTTGACATTCTTGTCTCAAGTTACTTAAAGGAACAGGAGGACATTTTACTGACAATTTCACAGTTTACCCGAGTCCTTAACAGATATCATTTGAATGTATGAAGGAAAAATTCATAATATATCCAATATTTAAATTGTTACTTAGATAGAGAGAGACAGTGATACATGTCTTCTGGACTCTTACTGTTTCTTTGCTGTCAGTGGCTGATGTGGAAGTGTTAACTGGATGAAGCAACAGCACTGAGGTGCAATATGTAGCTGACCTGAGGTCAGATAAATCCACAAATAATCATGGATTCAAAATATACTGTTGAAAGAAACATCCAAGATACTTGTAAAAATATTCTGCATACTTTTCTACATGAATGCAACTTCCTTCATTATAAGTAATTTCAACATAACTTTTTACTTTTAAACTTTCAGTTTTCCCTTTACAATTTGCCATGTAAAAGTGATTTTTTTTCTCTGTGCTTTTTCTTTTTGTGCAAATATTCAGTGCAGAAAAGTCCAAATGTTGTTACCGCAAAATTACGTATCATGTCCTGAGCAATATAATTGTAAATAACTTCATTAATAAAACATTATATTGAAAGCAAAATGTATGGAAACCACAGGGATATAAATACTTCTGAATTCATATCTGAAATTAAACTAACATGTATGAACAAACCTTGATAAAACTGCTGAGAGTCTTGTTAATCACCAATTTTACATCTTCAATCTGCCGTGGAGATACATCCAAGTAGACAAATGCTATTACAATTAAACCAGATAAACCTTTTTGAATAGATAAAATGTTTACTAGATAAAAAATGAAAAAAGATGCAAACGGATTTTAGACATTTACAGTTCCTGGGTTGGGGAATTGTCTGTCTCTCGTGTCCCACAGTGATATGGGTCTGTCTTGTGGAAAGGGGAAGTCCTGACGCCCTGGGCAGGATGACAAGGCCAGCACACTGCCCATGGAAAACAACAAACCAATAGAGAGAACCACACACTTCCAACCTGCTAAACTGTGCATGGCAACAGCAATGAGCTGTAAATAAATTTGCAGCAGATGACTAATAATAATAATAATTGCATTACATAACATTAGATGATGCATTCTTCATTCATTAATACAACACTATGATGCCCATTTCACATCAAGATAAAACACGGAAGACAGTGTAGGAAAAAAAAATTTTAACACTTAAATACAAAGTACAAATCAAGTTTTCAGTGTTTACCAATTAATTGCAATTTTGTGAATGCATTTGAGGGATTGGTCTAACCATTGGTTTATTTGGGAGAGTTTTGTTAAGCTTTTGCAAGTGTATCGCTTTCTGCTTGCGCCGAATAAATGCGAGCTGTGCAATTACTGCACGAAGAAACATCTATCGTGAAAATCAAACTAAATTAAAACGTAACAGTTGAGCGATGCTGATGAACGTGTTAACACTGTACTGGAGACTGAGCAGACGAGCAGCTGCAAAATACCTCCGTGCAGAAACGCGCTACCGCTGTGCATAGTGCCACACACCGATAAAATACACGAAATCAGACGTTTGAATGTTGAATCAGCCATAATCGCCTTTTGAGCATATTTACTTTTTTACTGACTGATCTTTCGGTCATTCTTAACACGACAGTCTCTGTAACTACATCATCTTAAATAACCGGATGTGACGTCACGTGAAACGCTCCCTTGGCTCCCTCCTCCTGACAGTCAACATGGCAGACGAAGCCACAAGGAAAGTTGTCTCTGAAATACCCGTTTTAAAAACAAATTCAGGACCGAGGGACAAAGAACTGTGGGTTCAGAGGCTTCGAGAGGAATATCTAGCCCTAATTAAAGTAAGTGATGTTTTTATGGAGTAGTCCAACTAGCAGAAAGCTAACAACAGTGTTAGCGATGTGAATGAATTAGGATACGTGTCATTACTTAAGGTAGCAGACAATGTCTTAATAATGTAACTAACCTGTTAGTGTTACTGCCTTCGAAATATACACGTATGTGTGTATGTGGTTGTTGATTTATGTAAGTCTGTGTGTGAATGTGATGTTACAAGTATGTGCATTTTAATAAAGCAATATGGGTTATACTGATTATGCTATTTATTCAGTATGTTGAAAATAACAAAGCAGCTGATAATGACTGGTTCCGTCTAGAGTCCAACAAAGAGGGCACAAGGTCAGTGTTATTGCTGTAGCTGCTGATTGTCTCTTGTAGGCATTTTTGATTGCTTATTTTTGGTTTAGCATTAAGCATGAATGTGTTTTTCTGTGTAGGTGGTTTGGGAAATGCTGGTATGTCCACGAGCTTCTGAAATATGAGTTTGACATGGAGTTTGATGTAAGATATTTTTAAGTCAACATATATAATTGAAATGCTATACTGTCAAGCTATTGCAGCAGTGCCCTATGAACATGATTTTATATTCTATATAATGGCATAGTTGGTTGCGTAATTAATTGCATCCTTGTGTCCAGATTCCAGTTACATATCCAGCCACAGCACCTGAAGTGGCTATTCCTGAGCTAGATGGAAAAACAGCAAAGATGTACAGGTTTGCTGTGATTCATACATTTATAGACGTCTGTGCTTTAAAATTATCATACAATGTGCCACATTTTTTATTTTAAGCGTTCTGTGATCTAAATGATCTTTCATTTTTCTGTCATAGAGGTGGTAAAATCTGCTTGACTGATCATTTCAAACCTCTGTGGGCAAGAAATGTACCAAAGTTTGGACTGGCTCATCTTATGGCTTTGGGAGTAAGTTACATGAAAAAATTGTGTAATTACATGTAAGAATTCACATTATTGTATCTTAATAACCATGTTGTCTTTCTTAAGCTTGGACCCTGGCTTGCAGTGGAGATTCCTGACCTCATTGCAAAAGGCATTATTCAACATAAAGATCAGCAAAACAGCTAAAACACAAGTGGATTTTGCATCTATGTCTTAACAGTGTAACTGAAACATAAATGACAGTTGGCTTTGATTTTTTTTGCTCTTATTTTGCAATAACACATTAGAAAATCTGATTCACCTTTGACATTTGTACAGAGATCTATTATAAGCCATGGTGGTTTCAATATTTACTAGAGCTCTGTGTGTATATGTATGTTTTTCATTAGTAAAGCCTAATATGCCATTGTGAGACCAACTGAGTTTGTTGACTTGATGAAAACATCTTGGAGATGACAAGTAATTTGTTTATTCAATTCAATTTTAAGTCTGGTGTCATATCAATCCACATTTCAGTAATTACATTCATATTTTTAAATAACATTTTTCTCTCCACTCACCTCTTGGGGCATCCAGGCCTGTCTCAAACTGACACACTGGGTGCTTCTCAATTCTCATTTGTGCATCCTCATTTCCTTTCCTCGCTTCTTAGTTTCACCCGTTAGGGTGTGATGGAAAGATGCAAGGTTGGTAGATGGAGACAAAAACACTTCTGCATAGGAATTGAGCAGCAATTGGTGCTTTTGAAGCGGGAGGCTGCTTCATTCCTAGACCAGTCCTTCAAAGCCTTCTAGACTAGAATCCCCCTCAGCATTAAATGCTAAAATGAGACTCTGGATCTGGAAAATAAGCATGGCAACGTCATAACGGTTTCTGCTACCGCCATAAAGGTGCATTATAGAATGGGCAGTTTAGCATTTTGAAGTTCATTAACAACCAAATAACAGAAAACTTAAATACTTTCATCTCTAAAATGTTTATTTTATTACTTTTTATAACATTTTTATAATTTTTATTATTGTTTTACTTTATCTTATAGATAAAGAAAGTGCAAGCAATTTATGCAATGTTTTGGGAATGTATGTATTACACTCAAACAAACGATTGTAAGTGAATTGATGCTGTCAAGGATACACTTAATGCGTCCTTCAAAAGGCCGAATGTAGGACGCAAAACAAAGGCTGCCTTCCAAGCATCCTTCAAACTGAGATGTCCTTCAACGGTGCTTGGTGACGTGGCAGCCGAGATATGCAGCCTTCAGTTTGAGAAGCACCCCATGTGTCCTTGCTCATGCTTCCTCAAGTAGCTTCCTCACTCCTCGTTCCTCATCCCCTCAAGGTGCAGTTAGAGAATTGAGATGTCCTTGGAGGAGTGACGAAACAAGGAAGCATTAATTTGAGTATTGAAAAGCACCCACTCATTTTAGCTTATGAATCTCTCCTGATCTGAATCAGGTGCATTAAATAAGGATGACATAAAATTTCCAAAGCTGTGGGTCTGCAGGACCAGGATTGAAAACCACTGGGTTACTGCATAGGATTACCTTCAATTTTATTACCGGAAGTGTCCTAATATCACAGTGAAACACTGTGTGTAAAATTACATAAATAACATTTAGACAATAAACCGTTAAAACCATCTTTAAAACAATCTTTAGGTTGCACGTTAAATCCTTTATAATATCTACATCATAGATTTATTTCATTTTAACAGATCAAAAAAGAAATTGTATAACATTATTATAATTGAATAAAATGTATACAATAAAATGTCTACTCTCATCTTCTTTGGCTTTTTCTCAGGTCCACATACTCTCAGCAAGGACCCTGGTACTTGTCCCTCAGCTAAATCAATAACAAAATGACAGTTTTAATGTAAATCAAATGAAGCACACATCAAATCTATGAATTCCTTATTTACGGTCCTGAGGACAGGGTGTAGCTGTTTGCTCCCCCTGACAAACTCCCCTGAAAGCAAAGTTAAAGAAATGGTTCAATATTTACCTATGTTGTTTATGTTAAGCGAATTAGATCAGGGGTTTATAACCTTTATGATGCCCCCAAATATGATAAACCTTTTGTGAGGGATCCCCTTCCTAAAATATTTATTCATCTGTATATTTTTAAATGTTTAAACAAAGATAAGAAATTAAACTAAAGACAACGTAATGTTTTCAAATGAATATAAATGACTGCTTTTTCTTACCCCTTATAAAATAAAGCTTTATTTTAAGGAAAGCCCTGAACAATTGATCTTCTACTATTACAAAAACCTTATAAAAAGAAACTTAAAAATCTTATTCTGTCACAGCGACAGAACAATTTATCACTTTGGTCCTGGTAAATACCACCTCATTGTCTCAAATAATGTATAGAAAATACCTTAATAAATACAATGTTGTTGCAAACAAACTGACAATCACACTATCAGTGACTGAATGTCATTGTTAAAAAGCCATCTGACAGGTGATATAGTAACATGTATCATCACTTTTATCACTCCTGTTTCATCAGATTAAAAAAGGTCTACCGCTGAGTTTTATGTGGGTTTATTATAAGTAATAATGTGTGAACAAATGAACAAAAACGTTTTTTAGGTTTACTTTTTTGGGCCTTTGGTGAAGATAAGACAAGAAATGATATGGGCAATAGAGACGGAAACAGGACCCACTTATCCAAGCTCCTTCATTCTTATTCTATTTAACTGAACTTGTGATATGGTTTATTATAGCCACTACTGCTAACCTTCCTGGCAGAACATAAAAATGTGGGAGGTGACTATGTTATGTGTTCACTGAAGGATGGTACAGCTGGACAGGCTCTCCTTATAAACGTCTTCCCTGAACCTTCTGCTGACTAACCATGGAAAGTTGTAAATCATGTTTTGCTGATGTGTTTTAAAAATCAGGAGACGTGAGGATAAAACATGTCTGCTGTGTGCCTGATGCTAATAACAGCCACTATTGACAGTTTGCAAGATTTGCAATATGTTCTATCAGTTGTTACTCTTTGGACATCTATGTTGTAATATTCCTGTAGGATGGCAATAATTCTTTCTGCCCATGTGCTATAGATGAACACCAAGGGAGTTTTGATGTCATCTTTGGAGTCTCCATCTCCAGTGTGGAACAGTCGAGTCCCAGGACCTCATGTTCCCTCTCTGCGAGAACATTTAGAATCAAAGTCACCGTTATTCACTGATTCTTCATTTCGGTAGGGCCTCAGGCTAGCCTGTTGCAGGCTTTCACGCTGTAACCGACCTTACCTGCACCCGAAGCTCGAACCAGTGCCAGTGCTAGCTCTTGTAAGAAATTACAGACTGCCTGTAAACAGATTCCATGCCAAGATAAATATTAGGACAATCTCATCCCACATAAAGGCTAATTTATTATAAAGACATATTGGTACATCCGTCTCAGGCATATGTGTGTAACACCTGAACTAATTCAATTAAAGTAAGGAAGTGGCAGAGAGACTTTAACGTTGATCAAAGGGATACATGACTGTAGGTCAGACAACAGCATCACCTTACCATTTAGGCATATCACCCATAACAACAGCCACTATTTGAGAATGGAAAGTGATCACTTCTACTTTACATTTAAAGGGAAAACTTCATTTGCATTCAGAGTGGAAAAACAGGTTTGAGGAACAGTATAAAGTATCTATGCTGAGATTGTTCTAGGTTCATTTTGATGAGTTCATTTACGTACTTTGTTACTGCAGTGCTTCAATAAATGTATTCTTCAACAATGAACAATGTCCTTGTTCTTCAAGAATGAAGAATGCCAATTTCCTTGCTCTCTACAGTGTTCTCTGTGGGCACACACAATGTGTATGGATCTCTTCTCACTATATTGCCTTTCACCATTGGCACAGAGTGAGCAGAGCTGAGCACTCGATTTCAATTCACCTTTGTCCAATCTATTGGAGCCTTTATCTCTCAAACATACCATACATTGACATATAGAAGCCACATTTCTACATGAAGAAATCTGTGAAACTGCATAAATCCACAATGTGAATATAACAAACCTGTTAAACTACAATGACATAGCATCACAAATCCAGGGGCTTTTTCCTGTATTAAGTCTACTTTATATCACTTTGGTTAAACAAAGTGCACTTAGCAATGCAAATGCACTTAATACTTAAAGCAATGCATTTAAACGTCACTAAGCTGATATGTTTGAAATTCAGTTCATCCCATACTTACATTCACAACCATTATTATACTTAACATAGATGTTCTGAGGACATTTTTTCAAACTACACAATACGATTCTGCACAAAGGCGCAGAAAGTCTTTGGCTGATTCTAGCTGTCGTTTAATTCCTATAAAAGTTATTAAATGACTGCTAATGTTTTCTGTGTGGCTGGTTTGAAATGGCATGTTGGGAACAGTACAAACTGTGTCTCCCTCTGTAAAGAAATCAAAGCATTGCAGAGTCCATTTCCAACTGTTTAGATCATTATATAGTCAAACCCAGGCCAAGCTGATGGAAGTGTCATCCACCATTCATCAACAAGTGTATTTATCTCTACAGAATCTCTCAGCTTCCATCATTTACAAAGTATACTGACATATAACACAAGGTGATGGGTCATAAACACTGGTAGGGCACAAGTTACATTTATGCATGCATAACAGTGGGTCAGCTTTAGACACTGTATAAATCACCCAGATTTACAGTAGGAGATTTTAAAATTGTACAATCTTGGAGAAAGACAAGGTGTAGAAATTTTCACTAACCTAGTAATGAAAGCAGTAGTAACATAGTTATGGAAAAAACATTTAGCCATGTTTATGAGTGTTTACATTTTATTTCAATTTTGAATTAATTCACATTATTATAACATGCTTGCAAGCAATTCACATGAAGGAGATTTGTCTAAAGCTAGAGAAAACTGTTGTGTGCACAATTAACAAAGAAGTGTTTTACATGTAAACATATGTAAACATTTTCTTGCATAGATTATATTTTATATAAACTTCAAAAATCATATTTGGCAAATGTCACCAAACCTTAACACCTGTTGTCTTAACATGTCTTAACCTGAAAACGTCCTGGATGATGTGTTTGTCATGATCATTTCGGATAGTTACACTTGTGTTTGGTCATAAGAGTGCAGATATTATCTCCACACCCCCAACAGGGCTGTATACCATGTTCTGGTCCAAGTTTCCGCTTACACAGATGACAAACTCCTGAGTCCTTAGAATTTGAGGAACTTTTCTGGTTTTGTGCAATGAGCTGCCTGAGAGAATTTAGAGTGGTTGGGTTGGGTGCTAGAGCAATATCTACGACCTCAATTCGCTGTGGGTCCCAGACACAGTCTTCCTCTAGACCACTAGGCACAGCTTTCATGCCACAGTTAGGGGGGACCCAAGCAGTGTCGTAGCCAGCACTATGCCAGGTCTTCTGTAGTGGATGGTTATCTTGATCAATTCGTTTGACTTTTCCACAGTCCACACTTAATTTAAGCACTACTCTGTCAGTGGGTGATGAGTTCAGAGGATAGCGTTCTGCTTTTTTCTGATTACGGCTCACGTAAACACCAGGCCCCAGCATTCCATCTGGAGACTGCCTAAAGCCATTCTGTATGATCATTTGGGCTATTTGGACTTTGGTGCCATGGTACATGGTATAACGCTTCCCTGATTTGGGTTTCTGTTCTGCCTGAAGGTGACGGTCTTCATCATAGTGCACCTCCCAGCCAAAAAACTGGATGGATGACATTGTTTTGTATATGCTGTGAATTAAAAACATAAATAATTCAATAAATATTGTTTACAATTAGGCCTGTGTATTGACAATAACAGTAATATTAATGATTAATAATAACACGTTAATTCTACTTAGATTATAGTATAATTCAACACCAGTATCTGGTTGACCCTCCAACACAGCAGGTGGTAATATTGCACCTGTTTAACCTTTTATAAGACCCACAATGTTGACAGACTCTCCCTTTGCCTCGTTTTGTTTGTATTTTAGGAGTGATTCATTTGGTGATCCAAAAAGACAACACCAAAATAAACAAAATTAAAGATAAACCAATTATTTATTTTAATAGATATAACCGTGTAGGGAAAATCTGATATATATGTGTTAAATCTGAACATATAAATCTGAATATGTGTTACTCAACCAGTCAAAAGTTCAGACGTGCTCATTTTTTCTTTCTTTTTTAATAGTTATCAAAACGGGTTAGGTAAAATGGTGAGTAAATGATACCTCAAAAGTAGCTCTTTCAAGGACTTCCTATGTTTTGTGATCATGCATTGTATATTTGTCCATAAATATTTTTGTTTAGTCTTTAAATATTTTTTTATTAAACTTTATCCAACTACTGTTTATTCAAAGAAATTCATAGGTTAGGCACAATTTACATTTATCTTCAAAACAAATACACACGCGTTTAAGCTATAAATCAAAGTATCACAAGAACTTCAGCAGTCAAGTATGTTCACACTGCACTGTACTTACAAAACGAGTCAATTTATATAAGAATAATATTTCAGATTAAAGTTTAAGCCACAAACAACGCGCCACCACCCATGAAAAAACAAAAAATATGTCAGTTTATTGTTTTTGATATATTCATCGGTCCATTAGATATATTAGTCTTAAAGCAACCGGAGTACATACCTTAAGATTTTTCTTGCAATTGAACAAATAAACGACACGAAACAGACGAGAGTCTGAAGTCTTTTTCTTTGACAATGGCAAACCTTTCACTTTCATTTCTTTAACCTTCCTGTTGTGCTGAGACGGGGGATGTGCCTGAGAGTTAGAAATGTATCACAATCTGTCAAAACTAACAGGTAATAAATCTGTGCACACTCTCTTCTCAATCTCTTTATTAATTAATAATCGGTTTCATTAACCAAGAATTGAATTGAGGTATTTTAAAGCGTTCCCTATATGACCTATATGTGTGGGCATGTCAATCAACCCGTGTAGACCCGCCTTCTTTCTCTAGCCCTGATTTCATTGGTCAGAAACTCTGTTACGAATATTTGTGGTGCCGGTCTTATTTCTCCGGTGAGCGCACAGCAGCGTGTTGGAAACCGTAATGTGGACAGCGTGTAAACACATTTATCAGATTATCGGGAGAAAACACGAAAACTTTGCTTTTATTATGTGAAATGTGATGTTTTACAACACAGCACACGCTGTATCACACGTTTAAATGCGGAGACATTTGTTTCTCTTCGTCGTTTGCTGTTGCAGGCGGCATGCTTTCCGAAACTTTCCCGGTAACAAAGGCGACTCTTTCTCAATCACAAATACGTAAAAATGGACCGGAAATCGTAGCTGCCTAAAACGTGAGATCCCTGCAAACTATTTTAAATAAAGTTTTTTAATCAGATTTCAGCCTCTGTAACGACAGGCGTCATTAGGCGTCATGGTGACATCCACGCTAATGCCGCATCGTGTCACTCCTCGATCGGTTCCAGCTTACCAGTCGACTAATCTTCGTAACGCAATATGTTGAAAAGTTTGTGACTGTTCGGTCTGTTCCTGACGTGAAAATCTGGAAATGTTGAAGACGCGCGAAGTTTTGCTGGTGGGGGAAGGCAACTTCTCTTTCTCCGCAGCCTTGAGCGACACCGCGGGCGATGGAGTGACCGCTACCTGCTTCCAAAGCGAGGAGACCGCCTGCGGACAGGAGGGTGCCGCGCTGAACATACAGCGACTACGAGAGAGAGGTCGATTATTGTTTTATTACACAGCCTGATCAAGCTGTCGGCTTGTGCTGTGTTTATGTGTTTATGTATTGTTATTATGCACCTGAAGAATGTCCTTTGTTCGTCTTAATCTACCCACAGATGTTCATTTTTGTGTCTGATACAAGCATTTTCAAGGACGCCCATTATTCTTCACATTAAGTATCATAGCCCTGAATTTGCATGCCTGCAGCCAAGTCACAGAGTTGGTTGCTATGAAACGCCCTATTAAAGCCTCCTTGATTTCTGTACTATTCTGTAGATGCCTTCATTTGTAGTGTCTATTAACAGTTTATGTGCTTGCTTTCAGGATCAATTGTCCTGTTTGAGGTGGATTGCACGTGCCTGAAAGAGTATGAAGCCATCGGGCATCATCTTTATGATTGCATTATTTTTAATTTCCCTCACTGTGGGCGTAAAAGTGGTGTGAAGAAGAATCGCATTCTGTTGGCAAAATTTTTCCAAAGGTAAGATTGTTGCTGAAGGGCATCTAGGCTTTAATGCGCCTGTTACATAAGCTTGACATTCAGTGTTATATAAACATGATACTGGGGGGATTGTTGGGTTTTGTGGTCTTCTGATGTTTGGTACCTCTTTTATTTCTAATGGATGGATTGTCCTTTTTTTCTAGTGCTATTGCAGTCCTGAAAGACAATGGGGAAGTGCACGTTACCTTGTGCAACGGGCAAGGCGGCACTCCATGTGACAGTCCAATGAGAGAATGGCACAATAGTTGGCAGGTGGTTGCCATGGCAGCAGAAGCGGGACTAATTCTCAGTGAAATCCGTCCTTTTGACTGTAAAGCGTATCAAGGTTACAGATGCACAGGTTACAGGTAAACACGTTGATTTAATACTCCGTTACTCCATTTAGTAATCTTTTGATGTATAGTTGACATTATATTGATTAGAAGTCAGTTTTAATGCTGTAAATTTATTCCCTTGCTAAGGAGTCAAGACAAAGTTTTTCATGTAGAAGGAGGCCTGACCCACATATTTACTCACAGTCTCCCATACACCATGCCAGAGAAACTGAAAATAGAGAAAACAACTGGGAAAGAGAAAGTTTGTTTCGAGCTTCCAGCGGAGTTGTGTGAATATTTAAATAGGTAAAGTTTACATTTATAGTGTTTTTGTGCAGCTAGTAAACCCAGTAACAAAAGTATGAACTTCACATTCCTAAAGGTGGATTTTTGTTTAATTGATCTGTGTCAGTAACCGTCTGTCAATCATTTATGTATTAATTCATGTTTCTTTGAATTTAATCTGTATATTAATGTATTTTGTCAACCTTTCCCTCTGTGTCAGGAATTTCCTTGGTCAGCAGTCCCATCATCCAGTAAAAACTGTGCAGAAACAGTTACTCAGAGAGCTAAAGTCCATTTGGCCTGTGTGCACACTTAGTGAGGACTTTCCAGAACTGGTAACCTGCCTACCAGAAACGCTTCAGGCGTGTGACTCCAGTCTGACCCACTCAGATGTCTACTGGATTAAACCCACTGATACATATATATTTAGTCAAAGTGAAAATGGGCAAGATAATGTTGAGTCTATGGATGCACAGCAAACCTTTACTGGCAGTTATGCACTACGACCATCTCTGCTGCTTCATGTCCAGGAGATCACCCAAAATGAGGACTTTAGCCCTGGCACACTTTATGCTGTCAGTGGTCTGGTGTTTCAGAGGGTACCCATCTCTCAGAGCCGTTCTTCTGCCTTCCACCAGCTCCTATTGGTGGGAACCTTCCCCTCAGAAGCTCACCCCTTCAAGTACTTCCAAGATTGTTTGGAGTCGCTGCTCACTTCCTATAGTGTCTCCTTTGAGGAGGTGCAAACAGGCCTAGAGCAGCAAGTTTGGATGAATTCAAAGATGCTTCCAAAGTTTGGAAGGATCACATCACTGCCCTCCTTGGTGTCAGGCTTTGAAGGTCTACAGTTAATTGTTGTCTCGATAAATTTGGACCATTTAGCTACTCTAATCTTCGGCATCTCTGACTGGCGCATGCTTTGGAGTGCAGATCCACGCTTTCTTCGACAATTTGAGCTCAATCCACTTGGAACTTTCTGTCCTTTCTCCCTTTTTCCACCAAGCTACTTACATGACATCAGTTTCTGGATGGATCCAGATAGCTATGAGGAACTGGATTTCCACACAGTTGTGCGTGAGGCAACTTGCGGTGCTATTAAGGATGTGGCATTAGTGGACCGCTTCAGACATCCACACATGGGTCACGCAAGTCTCTGCTATAGGCTCACTTATCAGTCACCAGATCGTGCCCTGTCACACAGCCAGGTATTAGGACTACAGAGTCAGCTACGCAGACTGTTACCTCTGCGCCTGCAAGTAACCCTGAGGTGAATAAAGAGGCTTGAGTAATGCTCAGAGCATATCAGAAAAGTTTAGCTGTATACATATATATCTAAAACCCAACTGAATGTATATGTCTGTAGGATTTGTCTGTAGTTCTTTAAAAAATTGACAAAAACCTTGCATATTTTTAGTGTGTATAATGTGTGTATTATGTCGGTCATTGATAAATCAGAACATCAAACTAAGCTTTTTTTAACTATTGTTTGAATTCCTGACATGTTTACAATTTAATTATTTAAAAGTTTTAATATTTATTCAGTGGTTGCCCTGCAACAGACTGGCCATCTGTTCAGGGTGTTCCTATTCAGTGGGATTAGAGAACGGATGGATATTCAATGGTTTGTTTTAGTAAGTCATCAAAGAAATGTTTACAAATGTAAAATCCTCATTTAGTAAAATTGAAATATTAGTAATTAAAGGTAGGGTAGGGTAGGCAGTTTTGGAGAGGCTAGCAGTAGCAAGCAAGCTTTGAAAATATAAGATCCCACCCCCATCTTCAGATCACCCCCATCTTTATATGCTCTGTGGAAGGTGCAGGGCCATAAAATTCCGAATGCATTTAGTCTGAATGCAATGATAGGATGTCCTACTTGCTTGTCACACTATGTATGCGTTCATGTGTTTTGCAGGAGGCGTGGTTTTGTAGAGCGCTCTGAAGATGGGGGTGTATATGTATGTATAATATATATATATATATTTAGGCCACTTAGTGATTGCTATCAGGATGTAAAGAAACTTTTAACAGCATAACAAAAATGCGTCTGGCAAAAAAAAAAGACCTACCCTGCCTTTATGAATTGTGTATATTCCTCAAAGTTTTTTTTTTTTGTAGTTGTGCAATTAATTGTACATGTTTCGGCAGTTACTCTTGAATTAAGACACTTTGAGATTTATGATGCTCAATTGCAAACCATTTCATTTTTTAAAGAAACATTTTTCTAATTTCTTGTGAGTCACATGTAAGTTTACACTGTCTCAAAAGCTGCATTTACTACTGTGATTATACTGGAAAGTTTATAGTTATAAATATGGTCATTTTTGACTGTAAATTGTTATGGCTATGATATTGCTGTATATTTATAGGCCTATATCCCAAAATGAAACCTGATTCATCAAGATGTAAAATTATGGACATGAGAGAAATGTTTAGTGGATTAAGATGTATATTTTGGTTTCTTTCTCCTTGACAAACTTTTCAATCTATGGAAAAGAGCAGCCAGGATATGCAGCAGAATTGTAACGTTTGGGTAAATTATTCCTTTATGTTTAAGTCATTGAAATTGAAACTGAACATTAAATGAAATCGTGAAAGTCTTGAATATTGAACAACTCTTGTTGTTGAAGCTGTGATAGGGCTTTGACAAGATAAACACCATTTGTGAACCGTTACATGCGTATCATTTGCCAGAGTTGTACTGTTTCATTTTGTAGGTTCATATAACAAAGACGAGCATGAAATCCAGCACTATAGATCATGAAGAACTTGTCTTTAGCAATGCTGTGTGTGCAAAATCCCAGGGCTCTTGGTGTAAAATGTTTACATTTCCACAATAAATTAAAACAAGTGACATAAAGGTTTGTTGTTATTTATAAATGCAAATGTTCAGTTTATAATTAAATGAAGAACCTGAAGGCACTATTGAACAGTGGCATTTATTATTATTACATATAACCATACAAACAACAAATGTTAGATGTTCATGGTACCATGATGATACCCTTTTTTTGGATATGCCACAGTGACGATTTAAACCAAATAATAGCCATGGTATTATGAAAATGATAATCATACCACCTGATTCCGTCAATGATCTACGATTTTAAATAAGGGTACCATTATTTATTATTATTTTAACCGGTTTGTTACATATTTAGGGATGTTTTATCCTATAAGCGTCAACGTAACTAAAGGCTCTCCGTAGACTTGCGCTGCGTTCGGTGTAATAATGACGCCACGCGCGGCCAGTGAAAACATGGCGACGAAGGGACTCCGTCAACGTAACAGACGGGGAAGCAAACACGACACCAATAACGGAAACAACACGCCTGGCACTGACAACCGAGCCTTAAAAGACGACAGATGCGTTGAGGACAACAAGTCTAGTGACCCGCGAAATGAGTGAGTGTTCCTGAGCCGGTCCCGTCCATGCACCATGTAATGCTGACAGCTCGCTGCTAGCACGGTAACGCTAGGCTGTCTGGATATTGAATAGATGAGCAAAACGATATGAATATGAAATAAGGTAAATGCGTCGTGAAGAGACCCCGATTCTGGCCTGTAGTGTCCTGCTAGTCGTCATTTTAAACGGTGTTTGTGTACACGACGCGTTTTCATTCATCCATTCATCCAGCTTCACCGGTTATGTAGGAAGCACGTATGCACATCCTATAACCATCAGATGTGCTCAAAACTGCGATTTCTTTAAAACTGCATGTGTCTCTGTTTGACTTATTCATGC
The DNA here is from genome assembly GCA_036877525.1 of Chromobotia macracanthus. Lineage (NCBI taxonomy): Eukaryota > Metazoa > Chordata > Actinopteri > Cypriniformes > Botiidae > Chromobotia > Chromobotia macracanthus. The sequence goes on along the minus strand of JAZGTH010000068.1, from coordinate 3,287,165 downwards.
TATTGTAGGAAACATTTGCTTATCCTATAGGCAGCTGGTGTTTAAACCCCAGACAGGTTGACGTGCAATTTTATAATCTTCTTACATTGTCACATAATTACATTCTGTAGGCTTTGCTTTACTGTTGGCTTTATATTTATGTCTTTACAGGTGTACACTAATGTATACACAGTATTTACGGAGCACATCTTTATGTATCTTACATCCATTCCTTATTTTTTATTTAAATTGTCTACTTTTTGTGTTAGGTATGTACACTGTATGTATGTAAACACTCGGAGCTCATGGGAAGCACAACACATTCCTTGTGTTTTTGTGTGCGCACTTAAATCTAATTCTGATGCAGTCTTTATGATGCTCTTTTTACATTATTTTACACTGAAAAAGTTTGAAATAGAAAAAGGAAATAAATGACACCTTTGTGTAACCCTGTGCTCTGTCTCCCATTGCTTACTAGTTTGTTCCCAGATAAACACATTAGTTCCTATACCCCGTCTCTCCGCTACAGGTCATCCAGTAAAGCAGGGCAAGTGTGGGCTCCTGAGGGCTCCACAGCCTTCAAGTGCCTGGTTTCAGCCCGCTTCTGTGCTGCGTTGCTCAGTAATATCTCTGACTGTGATGAGACCTACAATTACTGGGAGCCAGTGAGTTGCACATTTTTTGTGGTTCACTGTTTACATTTTATCACTGGCACTAATATGTGAAGTTATTGGAACGGACTCCATGAAATAAAAATGTAAGTTTGTGTGCCATTAATCAATGTCTCGCAGCTTTAAAGACGTCTATATGTTAGTACACTCCTAAACGTTTAAGCATTGAAATGTTACAGTCTTCCAGGAAATTAAACAAAATGATGGACTGTTTTGCATTTATGGGAGTATACATAATTTTGTCCAAACAAATGTTCTAAAGAATGTATGTCTCTCTCTGCTAAAATTGCAAATTTCTTCAATTAGTAATAGCAAGTGGCAAATTATTCACTGCTGTATATGTAAATATAGGACTTTTGGCTCTTTAAAAGAGGAAAACTTTTTTAAGGGTGTTTAAATGATAAGCATCATCACTGGGTCATAAAGCTGAATGTAAACATTCACGAGAGCTAAACATTTTGCAATGAAAAGCATTTCATGGGACATTTTTTTAAAAGTGCATTTGTCTCATTTTTCTGGCCAGACGCACTACCTGCTGTATGGAACAGGGATGCAGACATGGGAGTATTCTCCAGCCTATGCGATTCGTTCCTACGCGTATCTCTGGCTCCATGCCCTTCCTGCCTGCTTCCATGCCAAAATATTGCAAACCAACAAGGTAAATTAATCATCACCCCAAAACTGATTGGTTATGTGTTTTGCTGCTTTTTTAACCAGTGACCTAGGGCTAGCTACTTAACTTTATTTGAATGTGATCTCAGATCTCAATCTCAAAAGACATTTTGGAAAATATAATCTGGTGTGATATTGCTTTGGTATATCTCATGTAGCAGTGGTAGAAATTTAAAAGGCACAGGCAATACGGGCCATTCATAATGAAGCAACTGGTCTTGCAGCAGTAACCAAAGACTATAAAAGAAACATTGTCCATTTAAGCAAATATAAGGCCATATATTTAATGCCTGTATAGATTAGATTGTGAGACCTGTTTCTTTGCTCATTTGTTATTACTCAAATTCTTTTCTTCTAATTTAGGTCCTTGTGTTTTACTTCCTGCGCTGCATGTTAGCTTTTACCTGTTGTGTGTGTGAGCTCTACTTCTACAAGTAAGTGCAGCATGTTACATATGTCCTGTATACGTACACACCTACAGCTGTAGATATACTAATTGTGGGTCTTGCACAGGGCCGTGTGTAAGAAGTTTGGCCTGCATGTGGGGCGTCTTCTGCTGGCATTCCTTGTTTTGAGTGCGGGGATGTTCTGCTCCTCTGCCGGTGAGAACCATGGGTGCAGGAATAATTCACCCAAATATGAAACTTCTTACATATTTATGTCATTATTTTTTGTGGAGCACACAAGATGTTTTGAAGAGCTTTTTACATTACATCTAAAGCTACTTCTAAAGAGTAATCACATCTGTCAAGTTACAAAACAGCGGTTAAATGAGATGAGGGTTAGTTAAAAGTCTGACTTGATTGTGTATGTGTTCATATGCAGCTTTCCTGCCCAGTACCTTTTGTATGTACAGCACAGTGGTAGCTATGACTGGCTGGTTTCAGGGGCGCCCCAGTCTGGCTGTATTAGGTACTGCAGCAGGGGCAATAGTGGGCTGGCCGTTTAGTGCCCTGCTAGGGTAAGTGGGAAGTAAATATTCATTGTATTGTGTAGTAAATGTAACATTAACTACAGTACAAAATGCTTAATAACTGTGTACTTTTACATTAGATAGAAATAATTTAATAAATAAATCAGTTATCAGCAAAATTTGGCCTCTGTTGACTCATTGTGTGTTTTGCAGACTACCTATAGCCTTTGACCTGCTGTTGTTGAAAAAAAAGTGGAAGAGTTTTGTCATGTGGACTCTGGTGGCGTTGCTGCTCTTTCTGGTTAGGAAACATTGATTTTGCCATTTCTAATTTGCTGTCTTGTAGAGTTTCAGCCATTGAGATTCTATTAATGTCAATTCAATATGAAAATGATATCATTGATATGTGTTTCATGCAGGTTCCTGTTTTTTTGGTGGATAGTTACTACTATGGCAAGCTGGTGATCGCTCCTTTGAATATAATACTTTACAATGTGTTCACTCCTCATGGGCCGGATCTTTATGGTACATTTCAAACTTTTTCTTTTTCACAGTTACTTGTGGGGCAAACCTCATGATTCTGTCATGAATGTCTGTGTTTTCAACCAAAATCTAAAGCAAAAAATAAATATTTATATATACATTTTTTATTTATATACACTATCAGTCAAAAGTGTGGGATCACTTAACAAGAACAATACTAAAATCAGACTGTGGAACTATGGGAATTATGCTGTGACTAAAATACATATTATGTGCCATCTATAATAAATCTATAGATAAATAAGACTGTTTACCATCTTCAATTTTGTACTCCTGGCATTTTATCACCCTTAACCCTTTCTTAAGGCATCACTCTGGATGCTTTTTAAACAGAACGCATTCCTATCTATGCTGGACTGCTTTTTCTTCATTATTTGGTCCATGTCATCCATCTCAATAACATTTTTTTTAATGAATGAAAGTTTAAGTTTGTAATGAATGAAAATGTGTTGGCACAATTATTTTTTTAGTCTACAAACCCTTGTTTTGAAGGCTTTGTAAGATTACCTTGTGAAGCCATTTGCTAAACAATTAATGCCGATCTGTCTATTTTTTATTATCTGTCTAACAACTTAGGAAGTTTAATTTTTGATATGATTCTTCTAAGTACCATGAGAAAGCAGCAATGATAAATGCTTAAATCTTTTCATTAGCAGATGTTTCTTTTTTCTCACAGGCACAGAGCCGTGGCATTATTACTTTGTAAACGGTTTTCTGAATTTCAACATTGTATTTGTGTTGGCCCTGTTGTCTCTTCCTCTTACTGCTCTTATGGAGGCACTTCTGCAGAGATTTAATGGTATGAATAGAGTATGTGTTTATCATATGCTGTGTGTATAGTTTATCTGCCATAAAATCACTTGCTACCCAGAAATATTGTGGTTTTCAGAGAACACTATTAAACACCGTTATTTTTGTTGCATATATTGCAGTACAAAACCTTGGCCGGCCATACTGGTTAACCCTGTCACCAATGTACCTGTGGATGCTGGTGTTTTTTACTCGACCACACAAAGAGGAGCGGTTTCTGTTTCCTATCTATCCCCTCATCTGTCTGTGTGGGGCTGTGGCACTCTCCTCGCTTCAGGTTAGAATTCATTTCTCTTACCTATGTTACCTATGTTCATAACTATGCTTCTAGCATTGTTGTGGTATGGTACATTAATGGTTTAAGATGGTACTTGGTATTTGGTACAATGATATTGCAATGATTTACGATTGTTTTGCTCTATAGATTTTCACTGATGTCACTTAGTTCTGGCTGTTAATAATGTTGGCCAAATTTTAACAAAAAGCTATTTAGCCACTGTTTTTGCAAACAAAATGATTTTGCTTTCACTTCTGGCTCCATTCTGCTATGAAACAACTAGTTTCTCTACTTTCTCATAAATAGTCCTGCCTTATGTTTTTATCATTTAATATTCTGCTTGACTCAAAAACACGTCACTTTACAAAAGGAAAATACTGCCTTTAAAGCTACATAAAATTTTGATGCCATACTAATGCCAAACTAATTTTTCTATCTGTGTTTGTTTATTCTTGTAGAAGTGCTATCACTTCATTTTCCAGCGCTATCGTCTGGAGCACTACACTATCTCCTCTAACTGGCTGGCTCTGGGCTCTGTGCTGCTGTTTGGAGTGCTCTCACTGTCTCGTTCTGTGGCTCTCTTCAGAGGTAAACCCAAATCAAACTCACACACACAGCATCACCAATGAGAGAACAGCTCACAGAAATGCAGAGAATGTTGTCTGTAGCAGTACTTTTCTTAAAAAAAGTTTAAGTTAAAAAATGGGATATTGTCTCTCTCACATGGGGTTGTTGTTTGTTTTAAGGCTATCATGCTCCTCTGGATTTGTATCCGGAGTTTCACCGCATTGCTAAGGATCCCACCATACACACGGTTCCGGAGGGCCGACCGGTCAATGTTTGTGTGGGGAAAGAGTGGTACCGTTTCCCCAGCAGTTTCTTGCTACCCAACAAGTGAGTCTGCATTGTGGTAAAGGATTCAGTACATAAATCCGTAATATTAACTGAACACTATTGATGTTTTTGTCCACCTCACTCCCTTTTGAACAGCTGGCATTTGCAGTTTATCCAGTCAGAGTTCAGAGGGCAGCTGCCAAAGCCCTATGCCACTGGTCCTGATGCCACCTGGATACTTCCAACATACATGAACGATCAGAACCTTGAGGAACCTTCACGATACGTTAGCATCAGGTTTATCAAGCATATTAAATGAGCCAAATGTGTATAAGGACACTGTGTTATTTATATAACATAGGTTTGATTCTCAGCGAAAACGTACTGATAAAAAATGTGTATGGGATTCCTTGAATCCACTGTAATTCCTTAGGATAAACTGTCTTAGGATAAAACGTCTGCCAAATGCATAAATGTATTGTAAATCTAAATATAGGGCTGCTTTTCAGTGCTGGTGTTCTGGAAGTGTGTACAACATCCCATATTAAATACGTGACAATAGGGATTTGATCATTTTAACTAATGTTACCTAGCTAGTCTCCGCTAGCTTGCAAGGATACACCATAGCCCTGCTTGCCTAAAATTCACAGAAATTGTTTCCATGGTAACACTGACTTCTCTTATTGGTGGATCTCATTAAAGGAGCGTTGGTAACCTAGTTCTTCATCAGGAATTCATCGATTAAATTTAATATAAAAAGAATTATTATTAAATATTACAATTATTGAAATCACTCTGATTTATGGCTTATGCTAAAGCATCCTGTCACAATTAAGCCAAAATACGTTTATGCATTTTGGCAGACCCTTAAAAGCGACTTACAGTACATTCAAGTTATACATTTTGTCAGTACATGTGCTTTCTGAGAATCAAACCCACAAACTTTTGCGCTGCTAATGCAATGCTCTGCCAACTGAGCTACAGGAGCACTATCACAATGAAAAAATACTATCACAATGAATCAATCTCATGGCAGGTCTGTGTTAAAAATGCTAAAAATGTATTTTATTATATGGAATTGATGATGAATGCAAATATCAGGAGTATTTGTGAGTTGCCGAAGTAAATCTAAATCAGTCGGGATGCAAAAACAAATGTGGCATAAGTTTGATTGCAGAAGCATCATTTAGCCATAATTTGTGAGCTTTTGCAGGTACAAAAGTACAAAATATTTATGTCTTTGTACTAAAACAAGCTATGCCACCTTAAGCTGTCTGTAACATAATTGCTGTCACAGAGATGGCGATTACATAACAAAAATGTATTATAGACCTACAAGTAATACATTTCTGTAGACGGTTCTGCTTACCTTTAACCTTTGAATGTATTAAGATGTAATTTTAGTGTTCTCTGGTTCACAGGTAGAAATAAAGCAGTGCCATTATTTGGTGGATCTGGCAACAGACACAGAGGCACCTCGCGAACCAAAATATGCCGCTAACAAAGAGGGATGGAGCATTATTGCTGAAAAGCCTTTTTTAGACACTACCAGGCAAGTATACATGCAATCTGGACGTTTTCAAAGTCAAAACTGACAGAACATGCTTGCCTCTAATAATTATGCTGGCTTGAGAAAGTCAACATTCTGTTGTTTGATTTAATCATCATCTTATTGATATTGTTAGTTTTCTTCTTCTTCTGGTCTTGAAGTCTATGGCAGTCCATAGAACCGTACATAGGAAAGTTTCTTAAATAACTTTTCTAATCTTATTTTTCTTAATCTCATTGCTCAGGCATCAAATGCTTCTCTTAGTGCCATTGATGGGCTTGCCTCCGTAATTGCTGCTTGCAGCTATATTTATTATTATTATTATTAGTGGCTTGAGAAGCAAAGCATCACTATGACTCTTGTATACTTATTAGTGGTGCTTGTAAAGCAAAGCATTACTATTACTTTTTTGCATACTTCTTTCTTTCTGCACAAAAGTTACAGTTACTTGTCCCATACCAGTTGTCGTAGACCCATAAAGGAGGGGTCAAGTTGATGGGCCTAATGGGGAAAGGTGTGCCATGACTTTTATAAGCATAGCTCTGCATCAGAATGTCATAGAGACTGGAAATGGAACTAGAGCTTTCTACCAACTGGTCTGGATAAAGTCCAGATCCTGCTTACTACAGGACCTTGGGGAAATGAAAGACAGACAGACTTAGTGTGGAGCCAGTTCATCTGTTCTTATGGGAAGTGTCCTCAGTTCACCTAGTTAATGCAGCCTAGCAATCCCTTAAGGGATTTGAGTTATAAATCCATAGGACTATGTGTAGTCTAGATTAAAGTGATGGGTCTTTAATCTAGATTTAACAAGTTTAACAAGTCATCCAAGTTTTAATATCGACTATACTTTCAGATAGATTGGTGAATGTATGCGTCTTGTTGGGCCTTCAATACTCAGAAGAAATATACAGCTGAGTATTGTCAGCATATCCCCACACCAGTGAATTAATAATAATATGTAGAGGATCAATAATTTCAGTAAGGATCTCTTTTAGCAACCTGGTAGATATAAGATAAAGCAAACAAGTTGTTGGTGTCCTTACCCATAGTAGAAAATTACTGTAGTTGTTTCTTGGGCAAACTATGATACACTGTCTGGTGTGATTGTGTAGCAGGCAATTGCATGTTTATGATTTTTTTTCTCTGACAGTATCTATTTGTTATTAAAGAAATTCATAAAATCATCACTGCTATGATATTGACAACTATCAGAAGCAGCTGAAGCTTTACTTTTTGTTAATTTAAACAGTATCAATTGCGACTGTATCAATATCTAGGGTTGTGTTTATTTTCTTCTTAAAGATTTGAAAAGTAGGCGGATCTGGAGGTTTTTAAGGCCTTTCTTTGAAACACTCTCCTTCCATGCTGTATGGAATACCTCCAGTTTTGTTTGCTTCGAATTACGCTCCATTTTCCGGGCTGCTCTTTTTAGGGTGTAGGTATGCTCGTTATACCACAGCTATGGGCTTCTATTTCTTTTTTAACCATAGAGGAGAACTTTGTCCAAGGTGTTAGAAAAGAGGGAGTTAACATTTTCTGTTACATTGTCAAGGTTTTCAAAGATTTCTGTTATGCTAAGGAATTGGGACGGTTCATGTAGATTGTTGATAAAACAATCTTTAGTGGCAGAAGTTATCATTCTACCATATTTGTAGCAAGGAGTTGATTTTGCAACCATAGGTAAATGTATTAAACAGGACACCAGATAATGATCTAAAATGATCTGTCTTTACTCTGCTGCAGAACATTAATGTCATCAACATTTACACCATAGGACAGTATTAAATCTGAAGTATCATTACAACAAAAAGTCAGCAAATTCTTTGATAAAGTCTGTATGGTACCGTGGTGGCCTGTATACAGTAGCCATTAGAACTAGATTTATCATTTACAGTTGATTAAGTTTATATTACAGTTATATTGAGCACCATTACTTAAAAAAATTGTATCTGAAATGAGATCTCTGGGTAACTCTGGGTAAAAATAATCTCATAAAGTGCAGCAGCACATCCCCCTTCGCCATTTGGGTGCAGCTCATGCTTATAACAGTATTTTGGGGGCATAGACTCGTTTAATGTAATTGTCTCATTTTAGCCACGTTTCTGTCAAACAGAGCATATCTAGGTTATTATTAACAAAAGTGCTTTTGTAGAAAGAGATCTAATATTCAGCAAACCAAGCCTTATTAATAGTTTTTTGTATTATGTATCTTTTTTTATTGGTTTATCATCTATATCTAGCTATATCCTTATAACTTCAACAGCCTTAAACATTTTATATTAGTTAATATTTTTAGACTAGGCTTTATCAATCCAACATAAAGATTGCTCACAAACTTTCACCTCCTCTAGTGTAAACTTACTGTGCTATAAGGGCGATTTAAAATGGTAGAGGTTGTACTTGTCCACTAGAGGGCCCCCTTGTCTTTTCATTGATACTTATGACACCATCGTTAACAAGTGCTCTTCTCTAAATTGACGTTGGGTATTTTATCATCCTAACAAAGATTATCCTTGACCTAATTTGTCAAATCTCATTAAAGATCTTTTAGTGTCTTAATTAATGGTTAACTGATAGGGGTTATTTAACCGTCAGTAACAATATCTAGACAGCGGGGTAGCCAATAGCCATAAAATTAATTACAATGAATTATTATGATAATTTTGCAAAGCATTTGCTGTCTGTTACCTTTGGAATTTACAAAAGTGGTAACCAAAGTATGTTAATTTGCCAAGCAGGCATGTTTATCAGCCAGTAATTTCAAAATGGCCAAACATCAGCCAGTGAATTCATGTGATCGATTTATTGGTCTATAACTTGTCTTCATTTCCCCACTGATGATTGTGAAATAAATGCATCTGTGAGAATGCTTCATTTGTTAAGAAAAATGTTGTTAGGAATTGGTTTTATATTTATTAAAGACTTGAGCCAATTTGTAAGCAACCTATAATGAAAATTCACCATGGGTCCCCCTTGGATTCTTTTTGGGTTTAAGAATAACATTTTCAGTAAAATAAGGTTTGTGGTTATTGTTATTTTTTTTAACATTTGAGGTTGTCCCATTTGGTTCTATCGCATAAATTACACACGGTCACATGACCATTTTACTCATAAATCAAAACTTAATATTCTAATAACCATTTGAAGATTCCAGAGGAAATCAGTGGTTCAAAAATGCTTCTTTTTCTTCAGGTTTTAGGACTACAAATTAAACTGTTCTATTGCGGATTTGTAAAGCTGCTTTAGGCACATGACCTTCCTTGTCTGCAGAAATATTTGATAAATAGTGTGATTCCTGATCGTGGTACAGCTCCTTGTTTTGTGTTTTTTCCACACAGGTCCTCCAGATTCTTCAGGGCCTTTTTCATCCCATTTCTGTCTGAGCAATACACCACCTACAGCAGATATGTCATCCTGAAACCACGGCGACCCAAACACACTCGAAAAAGATTGCAACCGTGATGTGCTGTTCCTGCTTTTCCTCATCATCTCATCCTTTCCTAAGTCGTCTACTGTAGTTTTTGGTCATAAAGCTCCAAAACATTCCTCCTCACAAATTCAGTCTGTTCATATGTGTTTGCTTGCTTGTGTGTGTGCGTGTGTGTAAGAATATACCAATGCCAGAGGGTTTTTTTTTTTACCAAATGGGCTGTTGAACCATGCTTTGTCAATCTGTATGTAAACGTTTGTACTTCTGCTCATCTTGGACAGTTTCAGCACAGAGCATGGATGCCTTACCCATTTTACCAATGGAGACCTGGTCATCTCCATTCCATTCCATGCCTTCTATTCCCTTATACTGCATAGCTAAACACAAACGCCTGCTTGGGCTTCTCTGCATCCTTCTAACAGAAGTGTTCTTTTAAGACAACCCTTTAAGGACTACAGTCCATCATTTGTTACGACCTCACATTTGAAACTTCTCATCTGATCTGGGAAATTGAACTGTACTCCATGAATGCAGACCCAAACCAGATCTCATTTAGCATCATCCATCCGGTGTTCAGCAGTCGACATGAACTTCTGTTAAGTTGTCCTGTTTGAGCAACTGGTCCAGGCCAGCTGTAGCATTTCAGGATCAAAGATGCACCAAAAACTCTTCTCCATTTTGTAAAAGTAATTGCAGGTGGAAATGGCAGGTCAGGAAAAACTGAGTGTTTACATTCCAAATCATATATTTTGTCATATTAATCATATCGGTGTTAACTATGATTGAATAAAATTAAAGAAGGCTGGTTTAATGTGCGAGTGAGAGTCTGCTATCACAGAAAGTTTGTTTCTGGAAAAGATGTGACCTCATGGTAAACCTGGAAATATCAGGGAATTGTTTTTTTTCTAGATTTTACCAATTTCCAAAGGGTTTCTCTGCTGTATAGAATGTTACATGCACTAGATAATGCTCTTTTTTATGCGTTTGGGTCGAGTAAAACCTTCTCACAAGGTAGAGGTAGATAATACCACTTTAAATCTATTAATTGAAAGACTCCTGTCTTAAAAAAGAAAATCTTTGGTAGCTCAAAAAGTATATAAAAACCTTCTCGAGTAGTGATAGACCATATATAAGTGATAAACTAATAGCCTGAAAGCAACTTTTCAGGAAAAAAAATAATCTCTGGTTTCTGTGTATATGTGCTTCTTCAATTGTATTAACATATATCACATAAGTCAACATTACAATATATCTGCTGCAACCTTGTTAGCATCAAAAAATAAAATTGGTTGTTCACTATTATCAAATCATCAGAAATTATGGAAAAGGTTACAGAAAGGTCACAGAAATGAATTGGGCAAAAACTGTGGAAGTTCTGAAGCTAACCTGAAGTTAGATTTGCTATTGTATTATAATTGGGTAAAAGAAAGCTACCCGAGATCAGCATTAACTAACTATCCAAAACCAATAACATGTTTTAAACATTTTATGACTACATTTCTTTAGAAGGGAGCACTAAGAGGGAGACTGCTAATATTTTCATGATATTTTCAGAGCTACATGATGCAGCTTTGATTCTATAGAGACTCAGATTTATCACTGAAACTGCATCACTTTTAAACACGCATCATTTCCTCTGTGTGTCATCGTTGATTCTGTGGGAGAGAAAATAGGTATGCTGTGTCTGAGAGATTGTGGGTGTATGTAAACATGCTTAGGTCAATGTGTGTGGCTTGTGGGATTATTAAGCTGTCTACAGTGACGACATCTTAAGCCCCACAACACTACAGGGAACTCTGATCCTTTTTAAACCCTGCCATTGACGCTATACCCTATGATGCAGAAAACCCTTTGAATCATAGATGAGACACACTTCCAGACGCTGTTCCCTGCTTTCTAGTTGAACAGCAATTAAGTGTTAAATGGAGGAAAAATCCCATACGACAAATGTCGCAAAAGTTTACGATTTCTGATTTAGTGCATTAAAACCTTATCTTTAGAAGTCTGCTGTTTATCTATTTACTTTTTAACTGCATTTTGATGTATATGTCTGACAATGCAAATTCAACGCATTATTAAATTTAATAATCATTTATAATCACTACCATACATATTGCAAAGTTAATTTCTTATCCAAAATGCAGTAATTGTAGTTATTTTCCATTTTAAATTAGTTTGAATTTGTTTGTCAGATATCGACAACCTGCATTTTAAAATTTCAAAATTACATTGGTAACATTTAACATTGCAAATATTATTTAATAACAATGAAGTATATCCTTTTCATATTTGTGCTTGGTAGTCAGCATGAAATTTCATATAAAACCATCACTTGCCTACATTCCTGTGACCTGTAACCTTTATTAGACAAGGCACAATTAGCATTTAAAAACACAATGTGTGTTCCACTAATAAGTCCACATTTAGGTCAATGATCCACTATCTATGAAGCCACAGAGATGATGAAAGTAGGTAAGTGTATTGTCCTGCTATTTGCTGGTCTGTGCTAGAAGGATCAGCCACCTGGCACTTTGTGTCGGCAGATGACAGAACAAAACCAGGAATTACGCAGCCTTTTAAAACAGTAAGCCTGCAGTGTATTAGAAGGGCCCTGCACATGGCTGTCTTTGCTGTCTATAGCAAGTAATGGGCTATTTTGTAAAGCTGTAGAATGCTCTCTGTAAATACTTCATACACATGACCTTTCTGTAACCAGGGGTTCCAGATTGATGTCCTTTAAAGTTGATCTTGATCACCATCACCTGCCTTAGGCAAACCTGCGCAACAAGAGAAACTACAAGCAGGATGTCAAGTCACTTTAATAGGCAAGCTGGATCAGTGCAATCATTGGTTATGTGAAGACCTCCCTTTTAAAAAACACGAACAAAAGCAAGTCTAGTATGAATAATGGATGTCAGTGTGTTTTAATTGAAAACAAATTAGCAACTGAAAGAAGAGCAGATGGTACGACACAGACCCTTTAAATCATACAAGACCTTTTCTGTGCATGTTAAATAATGCTTTTCTCAATTTTCATTTTTTTTTCCAAAAGTGGTAACATTTTAAATTTGTTTGGTTTCTTGCTCTCGCTTTTCACCCTATATTATTATTATTATTATTATTCAATAATTAACGCTGTTAGGGAAAAAAAACACTTTTATTAAACACGAGCATTGATTTGTAATATTGTAGCTAATAGTGATTTTTGTCGTAATGTATGCTCTCTCTCTCTCTCTCTCTCTCTCTCTCTCTCTCTCTCTCTCTCTCTCTATATATATATATATATATATATATATATATATATATATTTAATTTATACTTTATAGTAGTTGTGTAGCGTTACATTTTTAGCCAAAGAGACTGTAAATAAATCAGTTAAAAGTTAAAAGGAATAATAATCGAAGTTATTGCTGAAAATATTGTCGGCTTGCATGGAAAGGCACAAGCTGCGCTGGTGCGCGTGCACGAAGCCGCCTCGGTTGGGCTGGGCCGCGCGCATCAGGGGCGTGCCCTGTCTCCGGGCAGCTGTGGAGAGAAACCCCGTAGCAGGAACTAGCCGGACAGCCTTTAGCATCCAAGATGGCGGGAGCAGACAGCGACGACTCTCTTTACCCTATTGCCGTGCTAATTGACGAATTAAGAAATGAAGACGTGCAGGTAAACGGAACATATGGATTAACGTTAACCCCGAGACTCAGAAATGGGCTCGAGCGTTTGTCTATAACTAATATATAACTAATAACTAACATAAAGCTTTAGTGCCGGCCTGTCAGAGTTTAGCAGGCCTGCTAGGGACCGGTATAAGTTCTGGAAATACGACTTCCTGCAGGATTAAATGTATACAATTCCCGTTTAAATTCTGGGGAGTTCAAGATCCAGTTTAGTGGAACTAAACTGATTAACTCTTATGTGTTAAGTTCGTTCCCTAAATTAAAATAAGAGCAGTTAGGCTAACTGGCTAACCCTGTTAGCTGTTCTGTTATTTACCTGGTAAATCACGCCGCTTACTGACGTTAGTTGAGATGAAGTCTAACTGAACGGCTGAGTTGGTTTGCTTTTAACACAATAACATATTTACATATAAACATAATATTTACATATTTTACGTTCTGATCCACCTTAATTCATAGTAAGCGCAGCAAATGTGCTTAAGCAAGAAGCTTGAAATGAAAATGTATTTTTGATTACTCATTAGTAAGCCGTGTCACCAACAAAATAACAAAATAAGTGTTTAAATAATAGTTTCATTAGTCAGAATAGTCTATCATGCTACTTGTAGACCTCATTTGATAAGATGTCAGCAGTTTCTTAAGCCTTAATCATCTGTGCCCCACTATTGAACCCAAGATTACTGATCTCTCACTTTTCTCTCACCACAGTTAAGGTTGAACAGCATTAAGAAACTGTCCACCATCGCCCTGGCTTTAGGGGTTGAAAGGACTCGCACAGAGCTACTTCCTTTTCTCACAGGTAAGTTTCAGAAGGACGATTTATTAATACATATCAGTAGTGGGGTAGTTGGGAAGTTACATGTAATGTACTTCAGTTGGTAAACTATTAAAGCAATAAATGGTTATTAATAATATTTAAAATTGTATGTGTAACACCTTCAAATTGCTCTTATCACGGTAGTCATTTGGTGTGATTTTTTTTTCACACTGTCTTAAACAGATACCATCTATGATGAGGATGAAGTTCTGCTTGCCCTTGCTGAGCAACTGGGTAACTTCACCATGCTGGTTGGAGGCCCTGAATATGTACACTGTCTCTTGGTAAGGTATACAGTATGATGTCATTTTGAAATTCCCTCAATAAAATGTTAATTTGTGGTGGTATAGCGTTAATCTGTCTTGTGTGTTTTTAGCCCCCATTGGAGAGTTTGGCAACAGTTGAGGAGACAGTTGTGCGGGACAAGGCAGTGGAGTCTCTGCGGAAGATTTCCCATGAGCACTCTCCAGTGGACCTGGAAATTCACTTTGAGCCGCTGGTGAAGCGTTTGGCCAGCGGTGATTGGTTCACATCACGTACCTCTGCCTGTGGACTCTTCAGTGTTTGCTACCCACGAGTTTCCAGTACTGTCAAAGCTGAGATCCGGCAGTAAGTTTGTGCATGTGTGTGTGTGGACTTCTGCTATAATAAAACCATTGCAGACAATAAACATTAATATTTTTCTCACCAAGAATGAACTGAAAATGCAGATGCAAAATACATCCCATCTGTCAGTACATATTTAATTAACTCTGTTGTGAATATAATTCACCTAAAAACATGTTTAACATGATTTAATGCAAAGTAAAAACATCACTAAGTCATCACTGAAATGTGAACGTATTGTCCCTGGACCCTTGTAGGTGTAATAGAACGAGGGCTTGACATAGGAATATATTCCATTGTATTGCATCATGACAATAATGCAGGCATATTGTTAGAAATATTAGTACAGCAGGTATAGTAAATGTATATTAAAAAACAATTTTGCCAGCAGTTTTTGTACGTCATACTTTTCACAGCAGACAGTACTGCTATGGCCTTTGTATGATCCTGCTTTGGCCTTTGTACGATCCTTGTACTCTGTAAACCAATGATGTCAACAGCTCTATACTCCGCATTTGTCAGGAATACCAATTATTAAACATAATTCAATAATGATTTTATAATTATTTTGTTGATGACCTTCATGAAACAAAGTATTAAAATGTACCTACTGAAACCACACCAATACTTTTGTTTCAAATATTTTACACAGTGAATATTTGTGCTCATGTGAATAGGTCTTTGGGTTAAATATAATAACAGAACTGTTACCTAATGCTAAAATACACAGAATGGAAAAAGGAATTTACTTCATCTTCCTCGTATCCTGTTTAATTGGAAACATGTTAACACACGTACCTTCTCTCCTCAGGCACTTCCGCACCCTGTGCTCTGATGACACTCCCATGGTGCGCCGTGCAGCTGCCTCCAAACTGGGAGAATTTGCCAAAGTGTTGGAGCTGGAATATGTTAAGAGTGACATCATTTCTCTCTTCACTGCATTGGCATCTGATGAACAGGTCTGGTTTCAGTAATACTTTCTCAAATATACACAGTCTAAAAGTTAATAACTAAAACCACATTCAAAGGCTTAATGTACATGTAGCATAACATGACCGCTGCAGTCTCAAAAGGTTTTCATTGTGTTTATATAACCCAGTGCTTATAAATAAATATACGGTAAATATTCAAGGTTTTTGTGTTGCCATCTGAATGCAAACATTTACATAAATTTCTGCTAAAGTGTAATGAATCTGATTGTTTTGTTGCATCTGTCTTGCTTCAGGACTCTGTTCGTCTCCTGGCCGTAGAGGCTGGTGTCAGCATTGCCACCCTGTTGCCCCAAGAGGACCTGGAAGCTTTGGTAATGCCCACCTTACGCCAGGCAGCAGAGGACAAGTCCTGGAGGGTTCGCTACATGGTTGCTGACAAGTTCTCTGATGTAAATCGTCTTACTTTTAATTATGTGCAGATGTGTCAACAATGACTAGGGCTGCAACCAGCTGCTTTTGTTATAAATGTGTTGTCATAAAAGAGGAATGGCACAGTTTGCATGTAAGGCTGCATAGTAATGACAAAAGCCATGATTTTGAAATATTTCTGTTAATGTTGATTATTATAAACTAGAGGAGGTTTAGACATTTGTGAACACACTTTAGTTGGCTTAAGTAATGAAGGGAGGGAGGGTCTGATACAGTGATTAAAAAATAGAGTGATAAATGTGATTGGCAGAATGATGATAGAATGAAAGATGGATAGAGTGTACCTGAGATAGATGGAGAGATGGACAGACTGACTAGCATGTGAGACAGTAGCAGTGTGCTTCGCCTATGGCAAGCACCATTAGTAAGTATTTATTGTGAGGCAACTGCATTACATTGTTCTTGTTTTGACAGCTGACACTGGTCATCCGCCACTTCCTATACGTTTGAACTACCAACCCACAATTGACAATTAATCCAAAATGAATTTAAAGAGGGAGTTTATCTCACAGGCGTACCACTTTCATTGATGAAATAGAAAAAAAAATCTGCCCTTTGGGGGCAGAACAGGGGACATGACACAATTACTCCACGGAGCAACAATCACATCAAATAATAAAACTTTGCTTCAGTGGTGATCTAAATGGAATGTTTTAATCAACAATCATGATTGTTTTTTAGATTATGCAGGCCCCTCTGAAATATGCAATTAAACATCCTCTGACTTTGAGTGTTGTGGATTGTTACGTAAGTCAAACCTCTGGAAAGCTCCTCTTGTCTATTCGGCAGTTTCAGGATGAACCCCATAACAGTTAACTTGTGACTGTAATCCTGCTCCTATGCACACCGCTCATTGTTGTGCAACTTGACCTAAATGCAGCTCTTTTCATGTTATTTGGTTATGTCAGGCAGGAGGATTGTGGATTATCCTGAGCTTCATGAAATGGCAGATATTTTACAGGAAAGGAAATGGCGAACTGATGTAATTCCCTAGAAAAAGCCTGGGTGAAAGGTTCATCTCGCTCACCATGCTAAAACAGCCCTGACTGGATGCTAGCATGCGTCAGAAGTACCTTTTGTCCCTAAGTAATGTGCAGTCTGCAGGAAATACTGCAGTGTTTCTTTGATATGGGAATGTGAAATGACATGCTTGTCTCTCTGAATTTATAGCTGCAGAAGGCCGTAGGTCCAGAAATCACAAAGAATGACCTGGTGCCAGCCTTCCAGAACCTTCTGAAGGACTGTGAGGCTGAGGTTCGAGCAGCTGCTGCAAACAAGGTCAAAGGTGAGAAGGCCCTATGGTAGCCTTATATATGAGAGTCTTTAATATTAATTAGAGTTGTCAATTAATATCAAATCATGATAATTGTTGTTGACAGTTTTGTTTCAAAACATACAATGTCTATGTATTTTCCTTTTAAAATGTTGCACATTCAAATGTTCATTTAAAAAGACAACACTTTTATTACCACACTGCCAAATAGTGGTTTGCCCAATGGCATGTTTCATTATAAGCTGTGCAATGCAAAGGCTACAAATCTGGAGTAAAATTTTAAGTGCAGTCTTTTTACATTTTTTTTTACATTTATGTCTTTCTATGTGAAATTCTTGTTTGCTTAAAAAACAATAATGTGAAACCTTGCAAAGATTACACACAGATAGTTCATGTTGCATTTATTAAGAATATTAGGCTTAGGTGTGGTGTTGAGAATCCTGAAAATACACCACTTTATTTATAGACTTCTGAATTTTGGTGTGGTGACATCCCTAATTGATTTTACTTTTCTCATTGTCAGAATTCTGTGAGAATTTACCAGAGGACAGCAGAGAGACCATCATCATGACACACATCCTCCCTTGTGTTAAGGTAAGATGCATTTTTCTTCAGGGTTATTGTGCATGTAAAACACCATCTCTGCAATCTGTCACTTTTCAGACCGAGTATGTGAACGTCATTCCCGTGTTCCACATTGTTGCAGTACACATGACGCTGAATTGGCGTGCAATGTCAATCCTGGATCAGTTACAGCAAGAGAACCCAGCATCTGTTCTCTAACCTCCTAAGACTTAAACAAGATCAGATTAGAAGTGTCATTGTGTCTCTACCCTGACCTACTAGCTGTAACAACAAGAAGTCATTTCTCCATCTGCAATGGATCACTTTGTATCAGTGTTTTTGCACTTTATTGTAAGAAGTTTTCAGTGGTAAAAATGTCATGGACTCAGACCTCTTGGAGAGTCCATGTAGGACAGGGCTTTTTGTATTGGCAAGTGCTTCTGTAATAATTTTTGTTTCTTATGATATTGCCAAAAGTGGGACGGGCTGTGAAGATTGCAATACAGATCAATACATATAAAATTCAAGATCACAATATTTCTTAGTATTACATTTTAATTTGTATGAAATTGCTTTACATTTTTTAGTAAGACTATATGTTTTTAAATAACATGTCTGTGCAAAAAAATGTGATTTACCCACATACCATCATCATCGTACCATCATAATCGGCATCATACATAAAAACTGAAATTGAGTGATACAGATCAGTTCTTTGGTTACAGCTCTGGTTATTGAGTACCTGTAAAGATTTGTGTTGAATTGAGAATTGTGTTGATCACGATTAACGCAATCTACCTGGTTTACTTTGGTCAATAGGAACTTGTTTCAGATACCAATCAGCATGTGAAATCTGCACTGGCTTCTGTCATCATGGGCCTGTCCACCATTTTAGGCAAGGACAACACCATTGAGCATCTGCTTCCTCTTTTCCTAGCCCAGCTAAAGGATGAGGTTAGTCGTGTGTGAGTGAGGGGGGTTGGGTCTGGCTGAGGTAATTTGCGTCATATTCCAGTCATGGATGAGAGTTCTGTGCAACTGCCCACTTTGATCCTGACAAGAAGAGACTTTGCTAATGCTAGCCTTTTAGTGAAGAGCACGAAGCATTGAAGTGAGAGATGAATGGATGAGTGCTGCACATTATCTCTCGTCTAATCTCTTTATTTAGTTGCTGCTACTGTCTGTATTGTGATCCATTTCTTTACGCTTTTAGTGAGAAGTCTTTGAACATCTGTCAGTCACATTGACTAAATGAAATAAATAGAACAAAGCCAGCTCTTGGACTGCAGCTTGCATTGATCCATGTTTTATAGTAATAGTTCACCTAAAAATGTAAATTCTGTCATTTACACACTCTCGTGTCATTTCAAACCTGTATGCTATTTTTTCCCCAGTGAAACAAGAGTAGTATTTTAAAAGAATTTATGCAGCTTTTGCCATTTAACTGTAGTTCATAGTGACCAGAGGCTGTCTAGCTCCAAAAACAAATGTTTATTTCGGGGTTAATTTTTTCTTTACAAAAAGAAGCACTTTTGTATTTCATAAAGTGTTTTTTGCACTGCTGTTCAATTGCAGCACTGTCTCTTGCTGAATCTGCAGTAACAGCAAAAATACATATGTCGAGCTGAAAATTTGTTAAATTTAATGAGAAATAAAGACTAGGCATTGTAAATAGTCAATGCAACTTTATATTGCTTTGTCCTGGCTGACTGCACACAACAGTGAACAAATCGCACAGCTTTTTTTGTTTTACTGAATTGGTTGAACCGATGGGCAAGGTGGTCTGAAATGATCCCATGAAGCTAAATTAATGACTGAGCTGTTTAGAAATGCCTATTTGTAAAGTTAGTGAAACAAGTTGGTCAAAATATTGGCAATAGTTGTAGTAAAAAAAAAAGTCAAATTAAAATATAAATAGAAATAGCCCAACTGGACTTGTTTCCAAGCTGAGACTGGTTACAGAAATATTAAATCATGTCCTTTCCTTAGTGTCCAGAGGTTCGCCTTAACATCATCTCCAACTTGGACTGTGTAAACGAGGTTATCGGAATCCGCCAGCTTTCCCAGTCTCTGCTGCCTGCTATCGTTGAGCTAGCTGAAGATGCCAAATGGCGAGTAAGACTGGCCATCATTGAGTACATGCCCCTTCTGGCTGGACAGCTGGTGAGTCCCAACCTTCAGTGTCCTAGAATGCTTTATCCTAAAGTAGAGATCGGAAAGTTCCATTGGTCAGGTCTTATTCTTCCCTCTCTCCTAACACTCCAAGTATTTTAACTGATTATCCTATTAGCTTATTGCATCCTCAGTTTCTGTGAATCGCTTAAGCTGATCTAACCAATATGAGGTATCCTGTTTCTTCTCTGGTACTTTCAGGGTGTAGAGTTCTTCGATGAGAAGCTGAATTCTCTGTGTATGGCATGGCTCGTTGACCATGGTAGGTTCATCTGAGGGACTTCCTTGCTTGTGTGTTCTATGGCAGTCTTTTCATGTGCAGTCAGAACTGGGAATCTTGCGCTGTCTTTGTTAGCCCTGTCTGTTGGTAACTTTGTCCACTTCACCAATGTGTTGCATTAAGCACACATATATGCTGAAAAGGAAAAATACAATGGCGTGACGAGCACAATATTCTTTACTATATTGACGGATATCCTATTAAAACAGTGTGCTTGCGTGCACATACAAAACCTCACTGGATAGCCTGTATCATGGATGACAGTAATAAAAACATGTAATGAGTAACTTTAAACCACTGAAAGGAAATAAGCGCGTGTTAGTGCAGTCAAAGTCACGATGATGAACCATTTGCTGCTTGCTTTTGCTAGTCTAAAACAGGTGAAACTATTTTTACAAGGTCTTTAAAGGAAGTCGGAGGTCTGGTGGCTTTATTAGGCAATGCATAATCAAATATCTAAAAATAATTATTGCAAGATGCATCCAAATAATAGGTATTAAACTCAGCTGAGTATAATTGAACATCTGACTCAGTGATCATATGTATGTAGAAGTCTGTCAATAGTCTTTGAATGAACAATCAATAGAATTTGTTGGTCTTTATAATCCTCAGTATATGCCATCAGAGAGGCAGCCACATGTAACCTAATGAAGCTGGTGGAGAAATTTGGAGCAGAGTGGGCCCAGAATACCATTGTTCCCAAAGTACTGGGGATGGCTAATGACCCCAACTACCTGCACAGGATGACTACCCTGTTCTGTATCAATGTGAGTCAGAATTTGTTGCATATTTTGACATTCAAATGTGTCATGTTATATCATCTTTGTAGAATGCAAGAAATCCATTACATAACATGACATTGAGCTGTCATTAGTTTGACAGTACTGCTGTGCTATTTTGCTACTTTCAGTTACACAAAATATTTTGATTTATAAGTTCGATAATTTTCAGGCTCTTTCTGAGGCGTGTGGCCAGGAGATTACCACCAAACACATGCTTCCTGTAGTTTTAAAGATGTCCAATGACCAGGTGGCCAATGTACGCTTCAATGTGGCCAAGTCTCTTCAGAGGATTGGACCAGTCTTGGACAGCAAGTATGTGATGCAGTACTTAAATGAATCAAATGTAATTAGTATTATATATTGTATTATTGTTTTGTTTAGTATTACATTATAATAATAGATAATGTTTTGTCCATTAGTTTTCTTCTTTTTCTACTCTTGAAATCTATGGCAGCCCATAAAATGGTACATAGGAAAGTTATGAAATTTGGCACACAGATGACAGTCTGACATGTGACCATAGCAAATTTGAAGTCTCTACCTCAAACCCTCTAGCGCCACCAACACTTACATTTTGTTTTAGTTTGTTTTTGCTCATAACGTTTCAATAGGACATCCAAGAAACATTTTTTCTCATGCCATAAAAACAATATGTGGCTCATACCAATTCCAAAGCACATTCCAAAGATGGCATCTTTTTCCATGTGGAAAATGACCAAAAAAAAAAACTTTTTTTGAACTCCTAGGGTTTTTGTGTCACACAATTTACCGATGACAAAGTTATAAAACGTTTTTTGGTACGACCAACCATTCTCATATATCGCTTAAAAAAATTAATGGCAAGCACACCAAAACAGATATGAGGCTGTATTTTCGCAAAACTCGTGAATTGACATTCACAAGTTGCCTGTCATCACAGGTATGAGAGAGCATGCACAGTTTCGTCACACTGCCACCTACAGTTTTCCATGGCTGGCCATTTTGGGCTATAAAAATTCTGAATTTTGTGGTAAAATGCAATATCTTCTGAACGCAATAGCGTATCTTTACAAAACTTGGTATGGTTCATCTTTCTCATTGTCTGAGGGGTTTTTCCTATGTTTTTAAGCATATTTGTTTAAATTCGGTTGTCTGTGATGTCTACAAATATTTCCCTTTGAAATTATGAGGTCAAGGTGGGCTTGACCTCATAATTGCTGCTTGCATCTATATTTTAACCTAATCTTGTTTCAGTAGTTTCTTAATCGCTAACACTCCTCTTTCTCACTGGGCTCATAAATTTATGCTGCTAATGAGTTGTCTTTACTACAGCTGTCTGCAAGCAGAAGTGAAACCGGTGCTGGAGAAACTGGCATCAGATCAAGACATGGATGTCAAATACTTTGCCCAAGAGGCCATCAGTGGTGAGTTTGCCATCTATTTTTTAGCTTGCATACATAATTCCACTGTTCTATTTGAATTTAGCATTTAATCATTTGTGAAGTATTTTGAAGGTGAAGCACTTCAAATGCAATTGCTGTGTTTGATGTTTTTCTGAAGAATATTTTAATGGTGATTATCTGTTCAAAACTCACCATCACAGGGTGATAGGTCGCTCAAGGTGGAGCAGTTGCTAGGGGTTCTGGGTAGTTGAGTCTCCAAATATCTCCAAATATCTGTGTTATTCTGATTCCCTTTATTGTAAGTCTATGGTATAAGGTTTAGTATGAGCTATAGTAGTAATAGTAATGCTCGCCTTAACCAGCACCACTAATGACTGTCTACAAACATATAGAGGCCATTAAATGAATTGTCTGGCCTCTGGGATTCTATATGTTTAAAAGCAGTCAATATTCTATTAGACGCTGCTAACGGTGCTGCTAAAATTAGCTTCTCACGTTTAATTAAACTTTTATGACACACTTGCCTTTGCTTACACTTTTTTTTCTGTCACACAGTTCTTGCCCTGGCTTAATGTACCTTCTTGTTGAACGTAATACCAACCTCAAGCTGACCTCCACTGTATTTATTGACGTCCAGGATCATCCACTGGACCCTTTATGGAGAATCATTGTCTTGTTCCCTCTCAGTGAGAAATGTTTCTAGGCAGCTTGGCTTCTCTCATTGTTTCGTTTGACTGTAACTCTCCACACCCTCAACCGTGAATGAAATTTCATCACTTGCAGTCTTGCTTTTTAGTCTTGCCCCACAATAATACTGCTGTCCCCCTCTTGCTATGTCTCTTCACTTGCTCACCATCAGCCTGGGGTTGCACTCTTGAATTTTTTTTTTACTCTTGTTATGTGAAGAGTTTGCTCTTCACATAACAGTGTAATGACTGCTTAGCCATTATTGCGTCATAGGTTTAAAGATATTTTATTAGATGTAGTCGAGATATCAGTTGTCCAGGTTTAAGTGTAGTAACTTCAGTTGTTTAATATGATGTGCTGAACCCTGTTGCTTTTAGTGCTAATTTAAAGTATGGCTTAAGTTTTGATCTAAGTATGCGTAAAGCATGGTGAAGGGCAAATCATTACTGCAGCTATCTTTTGATTACTCTGCATCCTGTATCCCACTGGCTGTTGTTGAACCAAGACCTCTGCAAGCACTAACTGCATGTCCTTTCATTCACTGACATGCTAAGATTCTGTTTCTAATTCTTAACAATGCTTATCTTCTTAAAGGGACCATGACAAGCTTTACATCCTTCCTGTAACTAATAACACAGAGGATAATAATACAGCCCCTTTCTATTTTCAGGAGGCAAGTGCTTCGTTTCTGTGCCATTTGACTTTATTGCAGATTTTTTTTCTGTGAATTTTCTTATTTTTAAAAATGTTGAATTTGTGTCCTTTGTACAAAGCATCTGCATGCCTCTTGCATACAGGTTACATGGGCCACCAGTATATATTAAAGAGAACCTCATTAACCACAGGGTCATTTATGAACCATTTATGAATCTCATAATTAGCAGATTTACTTTGCCTGTGATGTTGACTGTCCAGTTCCTCTTCAGCTTCAGAGTGCAGTCGGAATAGTTGTATCTTCTGTATTATGAGTGTTGTTAGAATGTGCTTTGGGTTTTATATGAATATGGTCGCACTGCCCTTGATAGAAGGGGAAACTCAATAAAGAACATTATATAACCCAATTTCAGTGTGAAGATCTCTGATCTATCAAGTCATATACAGAATAGTACATGCAATGTATCTGCTGGAAATCAGTCATCAGACATATTTTTGTTGGATAAAATTAGGTTGTCACCTAAATTTAGGTGTCACAAAAAGATCAAAGATCTTAGAGACTCAAAGTTTTATTTGGGCTGTGTCATGCAGTATTGTTTTTGTGTGTGCAACTATCACGATTAATAGGATGCTAATGGATAATGCTCTTCAGGTTCTTTAGAGCTTCTTGGCTGTTCTTAGGGTCTTGGTTTGCAATCAAGCCCAATATAGTTTGTGCTGCTCTATCCTCAAAAACAGCCTCTTCACAGAACAGTTCGTGCTGAAACGCTCCACACAAACTGTTAGAATCCAACTCAAATGATAAAGAAAGTAGTGAGCAGGAAAGTTTGAATCATTGGGGGACCTGACACATTATGATTTTATTAACTTGATCTGTATTGTGCTATTAGCACCCATCCTGTCACCATTTTTAACATCTGTTAGTGAGTTTTGTTTTTTAAAGACAGGAATACATTTCCAAACAGAAAACAAGAAAACAACAATACCTACCAACTGTCCCATAGACTTCTATTATAAAATCACATAGACTTTACATGGCTTTACATCATAGCTGTGCATCAATGTCGTGGAAGCTTGGGCTTGGAGTCATATTGCTCGTCTTAGCAAGCAGCAACAAACAGCAACATTTCAACTTCATAGGCACACCTTAGCAACCTCCATATTTACTTCCACTGCAAAAGGCAAGAGGTGTCAGAACATTGTAGAGACAAGGGGGTGGTCTCTTGACTCAGACTGAAGCAAGTTGTCTTTAAATATCACTATGGAAGATGTACAGCCATGCCCTAGCAATCATTTAGCTGTATCTCAGCACTGGAACATCACAGAGACATGGTAGCTGGCTTTTAATTCAGACACACTCAGTCTATTAGTTTTACCATGTTAACTGTCTAGCTACACCCTAGCAACCAGGTAATGAAATACTCCGTACCTCAGCATTAGAACACTGTAGAGACGTAGGTGGGCTTATTTGACTGGGGCTGTGAGTGGGCTTTAGGTTTGGCCTTGTGCCCATACATGCAGGCACCCGTGCGAAACATGGTACATGTATTGGTCTTGTCGACCTGAACAACTTTCACACTGACACCTATTAGCCCCGTCCAACAGGAAGTCCACCATTCAAAGCGCATGCTCTGAACTTTTAAATACTCCTAGGGTTTTCATGTGATTGTCACCAAACTTGGTGAATATCATGCCAAGCCTTTAAAGATTGCAAAATTGCTTTAATGCATACATTGTATTCATTGATATGCACAAATGTAGCATTCTTCATGTTAGGGTAGTTTAATAACTTTTAATAACTGAATACAGTCAGTCCTAAGCTCTTTAATCAATATGTAGATTTTTTTTTGTGTTTTGGAAAGTCACACAAAGGTTTTAACCTTTAAATGTCTTAACAACTCAGACATTTTCTGTGTTGCAACAGCATGATCTTATACCTGTACCATCATCCCTTTGAGTATTTATTCTGACAAGGCTGTTATCTGTGGAGTCTGAATTGTGGAGCTGCTGCTGTCGTGCTCACTGATGAACAGTTAACAGCTGGAACATCACGACTCACCTTTGGAGTGTTGCTGCTATTCTAACTCAGCCTAACCATCAGGGGAAATTAACTGGCTCTTAACAGCATGCAGCACTCCAGTTCAACAGCTCTGTTGTTATGTCTTTATTGTATTCAATGCAAAACATGCTGCTGTATCTACATTTACCTTCTGGTCCTGTGGGAAATAAGTTTTATTTACTGTATAACAATGCCTGTTCAATGGTTTACACAATATGTGCTACATTTTCTTAAAAATACAGGATGAGTGACAACTAATGACAGATTGAAAAACTAGAGAGAGAGAGAGATCAGGGACCTGTTCATTATGGTAAAAGTAATTGTAAAAAAGCAAACATTTTAGTGGTGCTTGTGAAGCAAAGAATCACTTATTCTCCTGCATACTACTTTTTCTAGACAAAATTTGGGTTTTGCCTAAAAGGTATGCTTAAAAGGTTTGACCTTTATAAGTAAAAGGGTGTACGATGTTTTTAGGGCTTATGAAAAAGGGGCGAAAAATCCAAGAGATTTAACACTGGGCTGAATTTTGTGACATTTTAGCTCCACATCAGAATGTCTTAAAGGCTTGTGAGTGGGCTCATGTCACTCGACTTAGTAAGCAGCAACAAATGGTAACATTTAAACTGAACCGTGCCCTAGCAACCAGTTACAGTACCCTAGCAACCACCTCATTGACTTCCATTTAAAAAGGTGAGAGAAATCAGAACGTCATAGAAACAAGTGGGTGGCCTCTTTTGACTGGCAAGTAGTCTTTAATTATTACCATGGAAACTGGCCAGCCATACCCTGGTAACCATACAGAGCATCTTAGCAACCTACATGTATTAGCTATATCTGTATTAGCTATACACACATCCATCTATTGGTTTTACCCTGTTAACTGTCTAGCTACACCCTAGCAACCCTAGCAAATAAAATTAATGTCTCAACATTAGAACATGTTTAGATCATATACTTATCTAGTTTTACCGTTTACAGCTGGGGTCTTACCAGTTAGTTGGGGGTTTCTAACTAGTTAAAAGAACGTCATGTTTCTCTGAGGCTGAAGTGATATTAACATTTGAGGTAGTGTGATGTGAGACAGGTATGAGAGAAAAATATCAGGCTTACAAAGCGTTTCACTCAAAGCATGACCTTTATTTCCCCTTTTGTGCAAGAAACTCATCATTTTCAACTGAATATAACAAAACGTATTCAGATATTGTGATTACATGTTGGGAAACATTTTAGCACTGAAAAACAACCATAACAAAACAGTTTACTTAAGTAATATCAACAGTCAAGTAAGACCTGACAATAAGATTGTTTCTCTTTAAAGGCATAAGATGACAACACTTTCACTACCAACACCCATTTTGAATATTAGTATTACTCTAGATATTGCTTTACTGTAAATGCTAACTTTACCATGTAGTGGAACCTAAATACAGTAGAGACTTTGGTTTAAGAAATCGTCATAGAGGAGTTTGCTTCGTACTGCAGTTCCAAACTGAAATTTTCTTGAACAAAAGGAAAAATTTCTCCAAAAGGAAAAAGACTTGAAAGGCACAACATTTAACTTTTCTAAAAGAAGACCTGTTAAATCAGACTGAGTATTAGTGCAGACATTTGGAAGTTACAAGTTAATAATGCTCCTTAGTCATGATCACAATGTCTTTGTCTTAAATTTTGTGGGTTCTGATTGGCTCCATCCATGTAACTCAAAACCTTGTTCTTTCCCACTTCTCCAGTGTACTTCAAAGTGTACGATGTAGGTATTGTAATTAAAGTCAACAAGAAAACAACATTGTTTTTCCTAAAACATGTTGATGGTCTGGAAATTCATCACATTATGTAGTCATTAACATTATTTCTTATTTTTTATCCCTAAGATAATTCCTACTATTTACACATTTTCTCCGTTAACTATCTAGTATTTAAAATTACACGATACTAACAATGAAAACTTGAGTAGCTACTGATAATAGTTATAAAAACACAGACTTGTTGAGATTGAAAGTATTATAGGAAAACAAATATTGCTTTAATACTGATCAAAACTCTAAGGTAGCTGCACTATTTTATACTGTTTGTGCTTACCAAAACACATTTTCAGGACACTACCACATCTCAAATAAATCTATGTAATAGAAGGTCTACAATGGTCTACCACAAGACCAACTGCACAAGATGGTAAGGTCTGTAGGTTTATATGTAGCTGGACACAAACCATGCCATCTTGTTGACCCTGAGGGTTTTCTTCCCTCAAAACGTCCCTAAAATGAGTCATGCCTGAGATCCAGCCTCAGAGTGGTTTGGTTCACCCGTAAACATTTAGTTTACGAGTACACAGCCTTGCAGGGCCTCTGCAGTCTCCATCTCACAGTCTAGAAAGGGGACCTCAGCTGCAGGTTGGGCTGAGGGAGACTCTGCTTTACCTGGGGGCAGACCCGTCTGTGCAGGACTCCATGCGTAAAGAGGCTTTGTGGGGAGGGATGGTGTGTAGCCTGTGTGGCTGTCTGAAGATGTGGTTGGAGGTGCCTGAGGCCAGTCTGGGTAGTGGGCTGACTTGGGGCTATATGGGTTAGATAATGTACTGGGCTCCATAAATCGGGTTAGGGTTTGGGTCCTTGTGAAAGGAGGGCTGGAGAGGAGACTGCTGCTGTGCTGGGGGTCCTGAGGAGAGGGGAAAGCATCCTGTGCCAGCTGCATCTGGTGGAAATAAGCCTGTAACTGAGACTGCTTCTGGAGATAGAGCCTTTTCTGCTGCAATCTGTTTTTAGGGTTACAAATAAACAGGAATTTGTCAGAACTTCAAAGCACTTGTCCTTTATGATACTATCAACATTTAGGAGAACATTCAATAAGATTGTAAACAGTTGTTCCTGACCTATGCTCCTGTAGTTGTTGTTCCAAAGTGCGTGGTGCCATCTCTTTACAAAACATCTGACCACTTCCGAGACCACTCGCCCTCTAAAAAGACATAAGTTAATTACTAGAAGTACATTTATAAAATGGTCTCTGAGGAAAATGTGAGTGCTGCTTGACTTTTTGCACTTCAGACTGAAATCTGCATTTTCTAACAACTTTGCTGAAATGACCAGCATAGTTGATCACTGGCATATGTTGGGTTTTACATGCTGGTGTGCCGGTTTTCCTACTAGGCTGCTTAACTAGCTTAACCAACAGGACTTTCTTGAACAGCCAGCTTCACCAGAACAGTCCATAGTGGTCCACCAGTTCAACCAGCACAAACCAGCAATTTAAGGTCATTATGTAAAACAATAATAATGTCTTATTTAGGAATGCAGTGTCATACCTGTAGTCTCTGAACGAGGTATTGTGTCTCCAAACTCTGTCTTCTGGACAGCAGATACAGGTGCATCTTACCAGTGAATACCGTTGTATCTTTTCCACTTGGACACTGGTGTCCATCCCCCTAAAATTATTAAAGAAATCCAGTCAAGGCAATGAATAGAAACCATTTTTCCATTTTTCAATACTCAGCTTTTATGTTGAATAATCTACAAACAGCATGGTTACTTGGTGGCCGTATGGGTGATGAGGGTCTAGGAGCTCCTGAGTGTTGATGGTGATGTTTGCATTCTCTCCCCCATCTCCTAACACTATCTGGGCTTTGTTCAGCTCCAGGAAGCCCCTGGTCCTGGCCAGGTTCTGAAGGTGCTGCCTGAATGCACCCAAACCTATACAACCACAGGTGTAATAAACATAAAGACTTGTGATAGATAAACTAGTGGAGTTATTTCAGTGCCTGCTGCAGAGGTGGTCTGACTCATAGTGTGAGCTGCTGCTATAATTAGCATTGAACTGAATCACTGAAATTATTTTCAGGTTTTGAAAGCAGACGTTGTCCGTGGAAAGTCGGGTATCAGTCACAATGAATGATCTGTATGATACAGATGAATCTGCTAAAAATACTGATTCAAAACATGCGAATGGAAGCCTACAGAGAACAGGACAGAACAAAGAGGCGGTCACACTAGAAATTTTGCTGCATTCATGCGCACACAAATATGGATAAATGGATGTGCATGGAAATGTCTTCATTTTTCTCAGACCTACAAATCTGTGTAGGGAAAAGACATTTGGCCAATCATTTTGTATCACCCTCATCAATATTATAAAGTTTAATAAAACACGTCAATTAAGAATAGAAGCTGCAGTGGGTTCGTTAAATCATCGTCTGACCTTGTGTTAGAGATGTATCAGAAGCACGTCGCCCCTCTCTGAAACTGACTAGTGAATGATTATGAGCGCTCTGCCCTTCTGAGTTGATCGTCTGTAAGTCAGGAGGCTTTAAGCTGAGGAAGCCTGGAGCAATGAAGCTGGCAGGTGTAGTGCTTAATGCATCTTTGAGAGCTGGATTCTCTTCAGGCAAACTGAAGTCACTTTGAGTAGAACCCATGCTGTATTCTGAGTCTGTACTGCCCAGGGTTGGGTTGAGACCTGTGGTGAGCAAGCGGAAGGGAATTTTGGGTTTGTTCGCTGGTGACTTTTTTAGTAAAAGTGCAACATTCATGGTACACAACATGTACAAACAATAGTCTGACCAAGTTCAGATTAAAACAGATCTGTTTATCTGTATATCCTGTAAAGAGTACTGCATTGTTTTATTTGTATGTTTGCCTTTTTAGTTTTAGTTTTTATTCACTTTTAATTAGTTTTAATTGATTCTTAAATTAAACTCTTATGTCTTTTGCTTTATCATTTGAAGCATTTTTTGATGTATAAAATGCTATATAAACTTGATCTGCTTTGATACAAGCAATGTGAGCATATCAAAGAGATACAAACAGGCAACTAAAAAAAGCTTAGCGACTGCCCTAACAACTTAAGTGAGTGATAGATTACCATACAAATTTTAATTAGGGAGCGAAGTTTGTTCTCTATGTGAAGAAACAGGTAAAATATTCCTTGCAACATAGTCTCCATAATCAAAAACTTGTGGAACAAATAGTGTATTTGTTTCTGTGTGTGATGCAACCAGTAAGAAATAGTTATGCCTTTTAAACCTTCTTAATAGTTTACCCAAAATTGGCAAGTGTGGTAAAAAGGACACTGGACAAACACTGATAGTGTGGTCGGCTGTATGGCCCTCGCAGCGCTAAAATTTAAATCTTTTTCATCTCATGTTATATAGCCAGTTTACAAAAGACTGAGATTTCATTGTCAGTACTAACCTGTGATAGGAAGCACAGGCGGTTGATTGGTGACCTCAGACAGAGTATGCCTGCGCTGACTGAAGCGTGCCGTGTGGAAGGGGGCGAGAGGCACAGCATGCTCCTCCTCTGTCTCAATACCCTCGTCGATGGACGTCTCCACAACGTTGCTAGGCAGAGAGCCGCTGACTTTGCGGACAGCGACTGGAGGGAGTGGGTCCAGAAAGTAGCCATTCACCTGTGGTATAAAGACGCACACTGTTGGCAAAATTATTTTGGGTTGAAACAACTCTGCAATTTCACTTTGCTGCTTTCAGAACTGACAACTGAATCAAATCTGATACTCTGGTGATGTTATTACTCGCTAGAGATACACAGAAATGCTTTGAATATTTATGTCAGTATCTTTGAATATCAGTGTCAATGTCTTCCTTTAACAAAATGTTCCACAGAGGAAAAGAGGTCATATAGGTTTGGAATGACATGAGAGTGAATAAGTGATGAAAAAAATCATTTCTGGATGAACTATCCCTTTAAGAAGTCCTGCCCACTCATACCTCAGAAATATATCGCCTGCCGTACAAACAGTATAGCATCTCTATAACAAATCTCTGTTGGTTGACATATCTACAGTCACACAGTATATACCATCATACAGCCCAGCCCTACACATCATTACTGTGCATTCCCTTGGTAGTGTCTGAGTCACTTACGACAGAGTAGCAATAAGTGTGTGAGCTATACCTACACTGACGCAAAGCCCCAGTGGTGAAATCATAAAGAGTTTTTTTTTTTATTATTTAATATGTACGTAGGTGATATTTTAGGAGACTCTGCTGAGATACTGCTGGTGAGTAATGAGGAAGGGATCAGGCTGACACACAGGCTGAGGAGCTTCACATGCTGCAAACAAAAGCTCTTACTGTCGTCATACAGCAGCGCCAATGAGTAACGCTGCTATTTAAAACATGCAGCCAGAGCTTATAAAATATAGCCTCAAGCACTGAAGAGAGAGATGTTTCTGTCTGCACAATCACAATCAGCATTACTACCATTTCCCTTTGGGTTATCATTTCAGCTTGAAAATATCTGACCTTGGGAGTGGCCACGTCTTCCTCCATGAGTGTCTGGTCTGGTGAAGCAGGGGTTTGTGGGAAGGTAAATGTATCAGTGGTGGACTGCAGGAGAACAGGAGAAGGCAGGTGACATGTTGCTTGTGGAGGGGTGCTTGCTTGGGATGGAACTGCATTGGTCTGTAGGAAGATGAAAACTAGTACTAAATAAGTAAAAACAATTAAGGTACCATGGTAATATATTAATATTCTTTATATTCTTTAAGTACCTTGGAATGCTTTTATATGGTATTTGGCGATCATTCAGTACTGTGCTATGATTATGCATTAACAGTTTGACAAATTTCAGTATATAAATCTCTTAGTATATTTGGTATGTCCTCTTTTGCTTTAATGATAGCATGCACTCAGGTTAGTGGAAAATCCATGTTATTCCAGCACGATTTTAGAAGGTTTCAAATGGGAATCTTGTTTGCTTTAATGGTCGCAAGGTAACCCGAAATCCGATGTTAACACGGTCAATGTCACAGATTTGCTTATTTTATTAGTGACATGTAAAAACAACAACATATTAACTATTTCTTATTCCTTTATACTTTCAAAATCCTAAAACTTTACTATATAATTAGTCTATAATTAGATTTGAAGGTAGTCATTGACTTTTAGACCCAATTATGAAAGTCAACGTACCACGGTATTATCACAGTACTTTATGAAAGTGCTGCCTTCATAAAAATGTATCATAAAGACCTCTAAGATGTCTTAATGACATCTTGTATGACCACAGCGGTTTAACTAAAGGAAGAATAATGGCAGGATTGTAGTTTTTCTTGCTCCTGATTCCAATATTTACATTTTAATACCATTGCCATTTCAATATGTCTTGGTAGACTCCACAGATGGGGTTACCTTGACAACAGTCTGCTCAGCGACGGTGCTAGGGCGTCGCTGGCTGGCGTGCAAACGCTGTTCCACAGGGAAACTGCTGCGATGTGCTTTCAAGCGCTCCACAAGCAGGTAGTAGATAGCAGCAAAGTGGTTATAGCTTTTGTTCTGGAGGGACTGTGACAGGAAGAGAAAGAGTTTGAGTCAGAACAGGAACAATAACACTATGTCAAATTTTACCAGCGTGCTGGTTAGAAATATTCAGACAGGGTATTGTTTGGGAAAATCTCATTTGCAATTTAAAGAAACAAAGTTATTATTGAGTCAAAATACACCACAACAAAATATCCCAAATATTTCAAAGATACATTTTGGTCCATACAAATATAATAAAACACACGTGAATTAAATATACTTTTGCTATAGGTGGCAGTTAAAACATTGAATATTCATGTTATCTAATATTCTGGTCTACAGTTTTCATCTGTAAATGTTCCACGCTGTATGATAATACACTTAAAGTGAAATATATAATAAAAACTTCACTTCTATAGATATATGAATTCCTTTGAATGGCATTCCATCATTCCATTCTACTTGAATTCAAATTCCAAATCTGTATCCTGTCTGCTTCCTCAATTCAAATTCATTTCAAATGACATTCTCAATTCAATTCGATTCAATTCTGAATCATGCACAATCCTCCTCACTTTTTAAACCACAATCGACTGACCTCAATGGTCTTCTGCTGGTCAATGCCGAGGCTGTGCATGAGTCTGAGCACCTGCTCACTGTGTTCACCCAGGCCTGTTTTAATGTCGCTGGGCAGGCTCTGTCTGTACAGCACTGGTCGCTGGGATGGGACCTCCTGAACCATCCAGCGGTGCTCTTTGATCTGACTCAGGGACAAGCGCCTGGCTGGGTCCAGAACTAACATCTTCCTGATCAGGTGCTCACAGTCTAAAATGGTGTATAGGGATAGAATGAGAGCTTGTGGATGTGTGATGACTCTTTAGCATGGATGATCAGGCAGTCTGATATTAAGGCGATTGTCAAAAAGCTACCATAATGTCCACCATTTGAGCCACCAAAAATAAATGAATAAAAATGTATTTTACATATGTACATGTATGACTCAAAATACAAAGCAAGCATGAAAAGCCTTTTCAAGCAAAACATTTCATAAACGTTTGTTAGCTTTTGAATTATAAATGAATGGATATATGTAGTTCTAAATTAAGACAAAACATATCTGAGCACTTTTTGTCAAAAGTTAGTGGAATATGTCCATTAACTTACTATGCCTGTGGTTACTCTGCGTGGACATCTGTGAATCTGTGACTTCATATAGCCACCAAAATAACTGCAAAAACTGCATTTATTTTGTGAAGCCACTGTAGATGACAAGCTCAGGGTTTGTGCTTGGTAACAGTTAAACTCCTAACACCTAATTAAAACAGCTGCATATATAAATGTCATTATTGTGACTGTCTCACCCTCGCTCATGAAGTAGGGGATGCGAAAACGTCCTTCCAGGACCCTCTGCCTGAGGACAGGAAGACTGGGGCCATCGAATGGAAGAGCACCACAGACTAACACATATAAAACCACCCCCATGCTCTGTATCACACACAGTGAAATCAATACATTTATATAAAACTCTGCCAAGGACCTAGCACACAGGACCACCCCCACACTGAACAGAAAATAATTATGTTTTCAATCAGTTGAATAATCATTAGCTATTGACGCAATCCTCTGTACTGAGGACAAATCAACATATGGTAAGAATTTTATTAGCGGTCTAGATTTCATAACGGCTTGTAGATAAACTGTACCACTGTAATACTCTTTAGTAACATCATCCATATATCTTAAACACTGTCTATATATCCTACCAGAAGCTCTTACCCAGATGTCCAGTTGCGGACCCTCATACTGCTGCCCCTCAAACACCTCTGGAGCCGCATACGGGGGGCTGCCGCACCAGGTGTTCAGAGGCTCTCCAGGACGGAAGAAATTACCAAAGCCGAAATCTGCAGCAGATTTCAATAGTGTCATTGCCAGCTGTCAGAACAGTGGACATGTTCACATCCATGCCAATATTGACGTAAATTAGGTGAATGCATCACCCCCTTTTATAAATAACTATAACAAAACTAATATAAATAACAAAATATTAGTTATAACAAAATGGTCAAAACATCTTTTGAGCCCCTACCAAAGCTCAATTGAAGGAACATTTGTTCTCTGTTTTGTATCATTTCATTTGTAACATATTTGAGATAAAAAAACACTCTTTTTGAGCAAGATTTATACTTACAATTTATATTTACCGGAGTAAATGTATGATACAGTAGTTCCCCCCCCCAAATGTATTATTCTCTGCCTGGTGAAAATCTTAAGTCTGACTACACCAAAGCGCAATTTGCAAGTATAACAAGTCACATTTTTATTATTCCTGTACAAATGGTGTGGAATGAGTTCCAGCCACAGTGGGATTCTTAATGTTAGCTGTTTGTTCAAATCCATAAACCAAGTATGAGCACAGCAGTAGGGTGAAACCCGAAATAGCTGCCTTAGCAAGTTCCACTAATATCGAATTCAGTGTTATGTACCCAATATGGAAAGTAATTACAGCTAATCTGACATGTCTGTTTACTGGTGCAGACTCATATACAACATTAGTTGTACATATAAACTGTCCAGATGGCCAAATAGATTCTGGCTGTGCGTCAACAGCAGGAGATGAGTGAGACGGAGCTGGATGGTGTGACAGGTTCGAAACAGGTGGTTTTCGCTCAGTGACTGACTGTATGCATAATCTGTGTCTATTCATAGACCACCAGTGGCAATGACAGAGTGATTTGTGTAATACAAACCATATAATTTGTGGATTAATTGATCACCAATGATTGACGCAGATTGATGATTATATGGGGCTGAAGGAATGAACTCAATGACTGCATAATTTGATTAGGTTGCACTGATTAACTCACATAGTTATTAATCACAAAATAAGGTTATGGACTGAACAGAGAATCCATTAGCAAGATCACAAATCTGATGTCTTTAATATCTCAGTTGCTTCTCCTAGCCAGCTTTACAGCAAGATTAAACAAAGAACAAATGGAGACTTTTGCTTAAGTTTCCAGATTCTCTGAAGTCATTTCACATGTATCTCCTCAAGAGTTACAAAATGATCTCAACAACATCTCAGAAACCAAAGTTTTCAATGAAATGTGAGCTATGCTCTCCACATTAGCTTTATAGCTTAACTTTATTCATAATTATCACATTTGTTTCTGTATTAAAATTATAGGAGAATCTCAGAAAAAGTTACTATAATAAAAACAAGGAACTCCATTATGAACATTTATCTGCCATAAAAATGTCCCCTGGAAACCAGAAAAAAATATTTTTGATAACTTGCTGAAAGATTTAATTGCTCACATCTGTTATGTGTGCATGAGTGGCACAACGGCGATGCCCTACAATGCAGTTTCAGTGCCTCTCTCACGGCTTTCTATGACATAAATACAAACAAACTGTCTAGCACAAGGCTCCATTCTCTGTTCAGTGGCTGGTACTTATGGAACACAGCATATTAGAAGTCTCTCTGTCACCCGCCATTCCAACCAGCGTCTTGGTACCACTGTCATTATTTTACATGACAACAATCCATTAACATTCTTGGAAAGAAAACAAAAGTTTACTGCTTTCCGTGCATATGGTGTCTAAAACAGTAAATTTAGGTCAGATCAGGTGCTGATATTTTAGTGAGTTATTTTGTTGTTCTGTTACGTATTGGACTTAATGAATTTTATAATGTATGCGTTTGTTAAATGGTAATTTTAGTAGGCTGATGGTACACCAAGTAACACCAAGATACACCTTATAAAGTACAATTGGATGATAGCAAATGAGATGTACACAATGCACAACAATGTACCTGCACTTGCAGTCTGAATAGAAATAATGGTAAATGTACTTGACATGGTGTACCTTAAGTAACGGCCTGAGATTCGACTCGAACACTGAGTTGATCATTTTTAATTAAACAATTTTTACTCATTTTTACTCAAATTCTCTAAAAATTTTGAAAATCTGTTTATTATCCTCTGACAAGTCTGTAGATTTTATAATTTATACCTCTAACAGCTTAAGTAGCGTGGTACTTCTAATAATAAATGACAAAATAATATAAATGTGTAATATTTTATTCAAGGCGAGTTTACCAGAAGTATGTAGTGTTAAGAAAGGGTTACATAACTTGCAGTCACTTCTTATAACCTGCCTGTCCTTTACGGCACTGGGTTCGGTTCAGAATGTCTTGACTGTAAGAGCTAAAATTAAAGATAGACCTTCTCTTACCTGCTATCTTGATATTCATGTGAGCATCCAATAACAGGTTCTCAGCCTTCAGGTCCCTGTGAACAATGTTGCGCTCATGACAGAACTCCACCGCTGAGAGGATCTGCCAGAACTTCCTCCTTGCGTCCATCTCGCTAAGCCGACCGCGACTGGCCAGGTAGTCTGTGTTGCCAGACAGGGATCAGGTGTTATTGGGTCGTCATCTGCACATCCAGGCAACATGTCATAGTCATGAAGTTTTATTGGTTTGCAGTGTGAAGACGAGCATTACTGTTTCACAGTAATGGAACTGGAAGTCCTGATTGCCAGCTTTGTTACACTTGTTAGATGTGAACATATCTAAAATATAAACAGCAGCAAACGAAATCTGAAGTTTAGGGAATTACATAATATCGTAAAATTTATTCATGTAAGGTCCAGTTATGATGATTGTAAAGTTCTTTTTTTATTGAGTGTAAATACTTGAGCAATTATATTTTATACATTACACTTTAACATTCATTTGGGGAATTTTACTCAAGTTCTGTTGAATCTAAATACTTGTACTTTTACTCAAATTTTTAAGGAGAATATACTTTTCATTTTCTAAATGAATAAGTATAATTTTATAAAAATTTTATAATTTTTAATTTTTGGTTTAATTTAACTTGTAAATCTATCCTTTTAAAAAACATTTTTGGCTATAATTTGATTACATTTGACCCCCATTTCCAGCGCTGGATCTGTAAACAATACTAGGTGACCATGCAAGATTATACGAGGTGGGAAACTCAGGCACCTCATTAAAATGTAAATTAATTTAAAATCTTTTAGAAGAATTTGCAGAGCTGAAGGTGCTCACACACAGACCGGAACAGCACAAGTCTGGAAAAACTTTCACACATTTTACTCACATGTTGTTACTTGTTGTGGATCACAAATTGACGTGTAATAATCGACTTGGATGGTCACACAATATATTGATGGTGGAAAGCAGTGGAAGTTCAGATTGAGCTAAATCATTTCAGCACCTTGATTTCAATTAATTCTTCTTAGGAGATGTTATAATTAAAATGATTTTATCTGCAAAGATTAAGGGAAATTTGATATGATATGACCCCTTTAAATGGTCCAGTTCTAATGTTTCTTTTCACAGGGTTTGCTTAATTCCTTTTTGTTGTGACAGACAGATATGCAACTACCAGCTTTTTGTGAATCTAAAACCCAACAAAAATAACCTAAGCAAGCAGAATAAACATTGCATGAAAAGGCCGACCTGTCATCCTCAGGTCATCCTCCACGCATTTAAAAAGGAGATGACTGACAGTAATGCCCGGTTCAGATGTGAGTTGAGTGCTAATAAAACAGCAGTCCTCCTGCTTAATCAGTTGACAAGGGCATGGAAATGGTAGCTGCATGCATATGCATGTATGCGTCATGAAGCCCATGTGTTAGGGACATGTAGGGGATCTCAAGGGATGCGCTGTTCATACAAACACTCTGCGAGGCTGTGTGGTGTAAGCAGTAGGATGGTATGATATCAAAATGACAGATGGCTTGACGTCTCTGTAGATGAAGTATATGACAAAGCATCATTTGCACCCAGCAGGAGCCTGTACCGTGAAGCCAGTTTTGTTGGCTAGCCAGGTAATTTTAGCATTCGTTTGTGCCAACCCTGGATTTTTGGGTTCCATGAAGGTAGCTTGGCTTTAATCAGTGTTCATACATTATAATACATTACTATACTATTTAGTATAGTAATGTGTTCCTGTATCTCAGTTGGTAGAGCATTAGCAGTGCAAAGGTTGTGGGTTTGATGACCAAGGGACCACATGTACTATTAAATTGTATGTCTTGAATGCATTGTAAGTCACTTTGGATAAAAGCGTCTGCCAAATGCATAAAAGTAAACTATACAGTATATACTATATACATACATGTTTAACTTCCACATGAACACAATCAGAAATCTTTCTTCAACAGTTTTTTCTTGCTTTAGCAGCACTAACAGTATTTGTGGTTGTTCAGTACCGACGTCACTCGTTCATGTTCTCTTGACAGAGCAGGTTGATAAGCTCCTTCATGGTACCAACAAAGCCTAATTGCATTGGTCTGGTTTTGTCAACTCAAAACTAATCCTGTAACCCTGAGTTTGTTCAGCTACTTTCCCAGGTACTAAGTAAAGCAAACATCTAATGTACATTATGCTAATGATATGTAAAAAGTGTTTCCATAAACAATAAAAAACAGAACCGTTTTAGAATGTAATTTTCCCTTCCTCATCCAGAATGCAAACCCTCCATTAAATCAACCTCATTGAATTAAATACACCAGGATAACGATCACTAAATAAATTGTGTTAAATTAGCCTCCTCCCTGTAACACTTAAAAGCTACAGATATTGTTTAAATCTGCATGTCTTTGCTGGAGCAGAGAAGATGGATTGCAAGACGCTCTACAATTGCAGCTAGAATTTGAGATGAGCTGTCCTAATCTAGCAAAACACTAATGCCCTTCAATGTCAAATAACAAGCTCAACAAACACCTAAATCTTATATTAGTCACTTCATATTGAGTGTTATCTTTTGTATTCAAACCAGTTTGCAGTACATTCATTGTATGGACACCAAAATCTGTCTAAATACTGTGCAGGATTATGACCACAGCAATCCTTTAGATCATAAATCTTTGTTACTAGCTGTGTTACAACCGAACCTGCAATCTTTGTGTTAGCAGACCAGATCCTTAACCTTTATTCTACCACAGATTAACCATCATATTGTTACATAATGGATCTACAATTTCAGTACTTAGTAAACCATTTAGACACTGAAAATATAATACTAAGCATTACTGCTGAATTACTACAAATCTATACTTCTGTTTCCAGGAGACCAGGACCCCAAACTATCCAAATCTTTTCTAAAGCTAACAACTAACAGGTGATACCCACAGACAAACAGAGTAGACAGATCACATTGTAAAAGCAAGTTCTGATCTAGAACAGGGTTATCAAGCCCAACTTTTAGACGGCCATTATCCTACAGTACAGCCATTAACACACCTGCCTGTGATTTTCAAGTTATCCCAAAGATCTTGAAGCACTTGTTTAGGTGCGATTAATGAGGGTTGGAGCTAAAGTCTGCAGGTACTATAGGTGGCCCAACATATTGTTTCTAAACACTAGTTTTGTTCACAGTCAAATACTACTGTATTATCGACATACTGCACATATCTTACTCATGCTGCCAACTGTGTTTTTTTTAAATAGTATGTGAACCAGTATTTAGAGATTATCATTACACTGTAAATGAAAGGTCACGTCAAGCATGTTGCATTGTGGGGCATGGTATCTCATGCGATGTGATCTGTTGTAATTGAAATATATGTGTACAGCATACAGAAAATTCACACCATGCACAAACTGTATACTGCAGAAATAAAATTATAATAGCAATATGCTTTTCCGAACACATCTGACT
Source organism: Chromobotia macracanthus (assembly GCA_036877525.1). Taxonomy (NCBI): domain Eukaryota; kingdom Metazoa; phylum Chordata; class Actinopteri; order Cypriniformes; family Botiidae; genus Chromobotia; species Chromobotia macracanthus. The sequence goes on along the minus strand of JAZGTH010000068.1, from coordinate 3,246,164 downwards.
GCTACCTGATGCTTATGTGATGTGCACCAAAAACGTCAGTTACTGTACTTTAATGTTCACTTAATATGTCAGTTACTGTACTTTAATGTCCAGGAAATGCAAATCTGGAAAAAGAGACACAACAGTTAAAAAACTCACTAGAAAAAAATCACACAGATTTCTCTGTAAATGATTATCTTATTTCTGTTTTGTCAGTTTTTGTCACGCTGTATTCTCTCTTGCTTTGTCAAATGCAACCTTTTGCCCCTTAATGAGGCTATAAATCTTAATGTCTTTCAAGTATGACTGCATGGGTCTGTTATGAGTGAGATGATTTCCTTGGTCACGTAGCTCACGTCTAAAACACCAGGACCTTTTTTCCATTACAGGAGATAACAGCTAATAATCATTTATTTAAAAAATATCCTGTTCAGCTCATATTTTAGGCATTAAGTGAATGAATTAGTCTACAGATATACAGTAATATACAGAAATGTGTAATATATAGAAAACTGTAACCCAATTTGATGGATTTTATTGTTAAAGCATCCAACCTATAGGTTCCCGTAACTAACATTTCTCAGGGAACACACAAACTGGTACCGCAAATGAACTTTAAATTGCTTGGGATAAAAATATCTGCCAAGTATGAAAATGTCAATTTTTACACATGTAACATAATGTGTATACCGCGTGAGAATTGTGAAAGTGAGTGAATATTGATCAAAATCAAATGAGAAATTTTGCAAGGGTCTATCTTCAACTATACAAAAACAGACACACTCACCAAATATCTCTCCATTCTTGGCATATTCTGTGACCAGATAGAGCATGTTTTTGGTCTCCATAACCTATTGAATAAGAAGAAATGTTCTTATATTCTCCCAATCATCTGAGATGCATGCAAGGATAACAATGTAATTAAAATCATAAGTACACAGTCTGTTGAGCACAAGAGCTCAACAGACTGATGGCATTTCCACCTGCCACAAGTGTTCACACATTTAAGTGAGAAAAGCAACCTTATTTTGAGATGGAGATAAACAAGCATCATGACTGTGACAGGTAGATTCACACTGAGTCAATAATATGTTATGACTATTACTATATGCATAGGTGTAATTTTTGAAACTCAGTTTCATGACCACACTAACAAAAGTGTACCATGGTTTTCTGGTAAAGCACCACAGTAATACCATGGGATTCTGGACATGTAACCTGGCAATAAATAATATGTTTTTAGACATTTATATAGTTCTGTACAGTTCTGGACAGTTCTATGCTTCTGTATAGTTCTGAATAAAGACTGTCCATTGCTACAATGCATATTGATTACTTATTCAGGAAATCTGTGTTTTCTACATAGCTGTGTTTTTCTTTAATGGGCTCTTATATTTCTTATTAATCTACAAATAATACCATTAAACAATTTTATTAAATTATTATACGTTCATGTATTTATTTATTTGGTAAGTATCCATTTAATATGCAGGAAAATGTACAGCCAGTTTGTCATTTAATCAAAGTAAACCCCTTCAGGGTTACACAAGGCCCGGTCACATTGCATTGCGGTTCTGATCGCTCTGTCAGGCACACTTCCATCAAAAGTTTGGACACACTTGACTGAACTGATGTTTTTAACTTTATCTTAAAAACTTTTGATCTGAAGGCTCGGGCCTGGAATTAGCTTTGTAAACAATGCATTGGTTTGGAGAATGGCTAGAAAATGCAGTGCTGAAATCTAGGCAAAGGTTAAATTATAATATTCTAAATCTAAGTGAAGTGAAAGTGTAAGTGACATATTTGTCAGATATGGTAACCCATACCTGAAATGTGACCCCTGCATTTAACCTATCACTGGTGAGGAGTGAACACACACACAGCCGGAGCAGTGGGCAGCACTGGGAGCAATTGGGGGTTAGGTGCCTTGCTCAAGGGCACTTCAGTTGCAACCTTCTGATTACAAGCCTGACTCTAACCAGTAGGCCACAACTGCCCCCGATCTAAAATAAATAATCTAAAATATAATATAGGTTGACCATGTGTTTTTTAAAGTTTAACTGACTTTACCATTATTCTAAAAGGTGACAAAAACTCTGTAATAATAAAGAATAAGTGTGTGTAAACTGGTGTATAGCAAAGTAGATTTGTTACTACTGTACCATGGTACTGCAACAGTACTTTATATAGGGACGTTTTCATTTCTCGTGTGCCCTGGTGAATATTTCTGTGGGTTACTGATATTCCTCTGTGGGGCTTTTTTTAGAAAGCCAGCTCTATGAGTGATGTCAGACAAATCAGAATATGACTACTGCTGTTAGTGGACGTCATGATTTGACTGCTGCTGCTGTGTTGTGTAACAGTGCAGGCAACTGTTGATACTTCAAGCATTTAGGACCAGAGTGACCTAAAAATCTTACATAACATATCAAGGCTAACCCTATAAAGCCTCCGGCTTCAACAACTGGATTCCGGGCAGGTTTAAAAGACCTCATTCTCTGGAAAGACAACGGTCCCATGGGATACATAATAAGAACAACAATTACTAAATTTCTGGAAGCACGTCAATAATGATCATCCAGTACCTGGTAAAGCTTGATGATGTGAGGATGGTCCAGCAACTTCATGATTTCTACCTCCCTGTAGGTCTTCTCCAGGTTCACAGCATCCAGTTGGGTCTTGTCTATGATCTTAATGGCCACCTGCAATTTGGATGTAAATGTTAGTTACAGTCTTTTTCTCTCAATTACCAGTAAAATAAAGGTTTAATTCAGTCATGCACTAATACACAGTGCCAGACAAAATAAATCAAAACCAAATCAAAATATGCCAAAACTCATATTCCTGTGTTATATGTTTCTTTATCAAAACATCTTATACATTTGGTTAACTATGAATAAATTTTTATATATATATAACAACTTTTTGGAAGACCTGGAGAAACAGAATATAATCACTGCTGGCACACTGATACTTATTAAGGAAAATATTTCTTATAATTTTGCAACAGAACATAAAACTGTTACATTAAGAGTAAAATCAAGCTGTAAAACATTTGCCCTGATCTATAGTTCTTATTTTCACTTGTAATAGTCATAAGCATGGCCGTACGTGAGAATAAAACTTTACAATACTTTAGCATACATTCTAGTGCTTCAATTCGTGTCATTTATGTTGTCCTTCTCTTCATTGCAATAAGTGTCTATATTTAACAAGCAACCCCTAAGTGTCACTTTTTCTCTTTTGATATGTCCATGTCCGGTCTGTGCTCAGAAAGTTAAAGGGATAGTCATTCCAAAGCCAAATGCTTTTTTCACAAAACATAGAGCATCCCTTCTTCTTAACATCAGTTGAACATTAAAAGACATGATGAACGTTAAAAGACAAGTTAAGGTTTAAACTTTAATTATCAATTTTTTTGCCCTCCAAAAGTCTTAAAATGCATATAAGTAGATCAGGGAAATCAGTTTTTGTTCTGTGGGGACTTGCGCCCAAACCCTCTTAGCAAACTCAGTTAATGGACCTCAGTATTTCTAAAATCCTGTGTATGGTACTGGTCATAAGATAACTGTTTCCTTTCTTAATAATGTAACTAATACAGATGACAGGGACGCAGGGGCAGATCCTACTACGTACAGCTACTAAATAAAATACATCACATTACGCAATGCAAAATGCAGAAGTACTTCCTCCAGTTAATCTGAACAAGTGTGCTTATGTTGTTAGGTGACCATCTCTTTAATAAAAATGCATTACTATATACAACCACCAAAATGTTGAGGTTTATCACCTAGATGTGTCCTTTTCTTTCCTTTAAGATAAAAGTAAAGATGGAAGTTGGTTCCCCAAGCGTTGGTAACTCACCTCTGATTTGGTGATACGATGTCTCGCCAGCTTCACAACCGCAAAATTGCCTTTCCCCAGCGTGCGCTCGATGTCGTAAAACCCGACGCGGATCGGAGCCCGCTGCGACGGCGTTTGGTCTTGGGCGGCCATGACCATAGTTTTCTTCTGGAACTACAGAAGTGGAGGGATGATCTGGGCACCTTCACCTGTTCTCAACAAACAATTCAAGTGGCTGTGATTAGATGTTTCTCACGCCAAATCTAAAGTGCAAAAGGGCCACCTGGGTGCCAAGGGTTCCTGCGCGGTTCTTCTCCAGATGAAGTCTCTGCATGGCGAGGAACCGAGAGCGCATTGCGCGCTGAAGCTCGGCATGAGGAGCGATGTTGTGGCGCTTAACATGCATTGACGTCAGTGCAGAAGAGGTTTTATAGAGAGGGCGGACCTCACAAAGCGACTTCAATGTCCGCGACCAGCGTGTCACCAGACGACCTCATCCGCCCGTACGTCAGTCAGCATCCGCTGCGATCTCCAGGTGGACCGTCACTCCACAAACACCAGCAGCGCTTGTCTTCATGTCTGCACAGGTTACATCTGATCTCTGTATTTGTATATGTGAAAGCACTGATGATCGGTTTTCTTTGACAGGTGTTGCCAGGCATTCGTGTTGCAATGCAATACAATGATCCTTTAGATGTAAAGAACTGAATAGATGTTTAACCTGTTACGAGTTTCAGATGCACATGCTGCTTTCTTATGATGAACCGCAGGGCTCGAACAATTTGAGGGGGTATGTAGGGTAAGAGTTGGGGGTGACAATAAACAACAAAATTCCCGAGCAATTTGTGAAGGGGACACGCATATTACAACCACAATTGTACTTGTAAGGATATGTGCACACAGGGGAAAGCCTTGCTATTATTAGTGTAGCATGGAGACCGTGCCATTTTCCTTATTCTCCATGTTTTCCCTTGGTTCAGTGAAAAAGCTGACTAAATTCACCAAAATAGTCTTCTTATATTATAGTATTGACGTTTTGGTGCACTGAAAAGATTTCATGACTATTTTCTTTTCTCTGTTATTTTATCTGGCCAACAACACAAAGCAATAGTTGTTTAATATGAGTTTGGTTCATAGGTTCACCATGAGTTCATATTATAATTAGTGGAGCAACAAATGGTGATACTACAACTTCATAGCCACGCCCTAGCAACCAGTTAAAGTACCCTAGCAACCGCTCCCCAGACTTTCATTGAAAAAAATCCATAGACTTAACACTGGGCTGAATCTTGTGACATCATAGCTCTGCATCAGAATATATGCAGAAACTTGGAGGTGGGCGCATATCACTCGGCTCAGCAAGCAGCAACAAATAGTGACATTCCAACATCATAGACACGCCCTAGCAACCAGTTACTGTACCCTAGCAATCACTCTGAACTTACACTGAAAAGGGTGAGAGGCATCAAGAACAGTGTAGAGACAAGTGGGTAGTCTCTTTTGTCTCAGACTGGTAAGTAGTCTTTAAATATCACCATGGTAACTGTCCAGCCATGCCCTAGCAACCATTTAAAACACCCTAGCAACCAACATGAATTTGCCATATCTCAGCATCAGAGCATCATAGAGACATGGGAGTTGGCTATTTTGAATCAGACACATATTCGGTCTATTAGTTTCAACATGTTAACACCCTAGCAACCATTTACGGTACCATGTTATAAAATAAATAAGCCATATCTCAGCGGGCATTAGGTATTGGCCTGGCAATTTACTAACCACACCCTAGCAACTATATAGAGCATCCTAGCAAATGCCTAACATAACAAATAAGCCATATTTCTATACATCTATTATGCTAAATTATGCCAACATCATATTAATTCATAGGTTATCATAATTTTAAAAAGTTATTAATGACTCGGCATCATCTGTTTGTTGAAGTGCATAGAGGGCCTTGACAGCCTGTTTACTGGAGTAAACTGAAGAACTTTGTTCTCTCCCACCGGACTCAAAAGGTTTCTAAACTATTGCATTTTTGACCCGTTGCATACTGTTTTATTACAACGTACACAATTATTTTAATAATATACGAGTATGTTATTTACAATACAGATTTGTTTTGCCTGCAGTGGTATCATCATCAGTTAAGAAGGGGAACCCTGATGTTGTGAAGAGCAGATGTATTCTTTAAAAATGATGTTCTGTCTCAGTATTAGATCAACGCATGTCAATTAGCTTTGTGATGTTTCCATATTATAGTATTTATTTGAAAAGCATTGCATGTAATATTTCATTAAAATGAAAATGTTTTTGCATTTATGTAACATTTGATGTGCGCTCGAGAATGCGGTCAGACAGCGACCCCTGCTGTCAATATATATAAAATAATATTTATAGTACCAAAAACTTAATTTGCCTATACGTGATAAAAGTATATTTTGTTCTCAGTATTTGTTTTTGTTTATTAAGGCTTCATCAACATCACCGCATACACATTCCAACATTAGACATAAGAAACGACTTTTTGTGGTTATTTCATAGGAAAATAGTATGCAGGAGATTGTCGAAGTAGACATTCACTATAAGCAGCATAACAGGGTCATGCAAACCATCCAAGTTCATTTGTCATCTTTCTAATATGGTACCACTTTTGGCAGAATATTTCTTAATTCATTCCTACACTGGCCAGAATTTGCCTTAAAGATGCATCTGAAGCAGGGAAATATTACTTTTCTGGTTATTTTAGCATGTCACGGCAGCCTCGTAAACATACAATATGAAGCTTTACCTGTTTAATAATTAAGTCTGTGAGTCACATGAATATCAGAATAATGCCACCCGCAAACTTCAAATATGGTTACACTAAACCGCTTGTACGCAGTAGAACATATGGTAGACATGAAATCTAGGAAGCACTAGATTTGACAGATGTAGGTTATCAAATCTAGTACTTCCTAGATTTGACAGCTTACACCAATATTCGATATCTGGCACAAAAAATACTTGAAAAAGACACCAACAGCTATTGTTGGATTATTCTCAAAAGGAGAAATCAGAATCAAACTAATGTTCCTCTTTTGTATTAATACTCATATAATTCATCCATCCATCCCTGGTCTCTGTAGTATCTCCCACTTCCATGGCGTTGCAGGGTGTCAGTGCAATACATATCAGTGGTCACAAAGCCACTTTCAGTGCTGGCCAGTGTCACAAAACCACTTTCTGTGTCCCTGCCTGCCAGGTTGTCATAATCTCCTGGTGGAGTGTCTGGAGAAGAACCGAGGAAAGAAGTATTCTTAATATCAGGTCGTGTGTCGGCAAGGTCCGACTCGCGTTGCCTTTGGATTACTTTATAGACATCAGGGCTCGGGCTGTGGCATCTGTCTCCGGCTGCCCAGTATCCTGGATCCTTGGGAGTGATTTCAGATGGTTCTTTTTTTCTGCTTGGATAGATAAAATGATGCTATTATGTGGTATGAGGTTTATCACATTAACAATGTTGAATTTGATTGGTGATATGAACAGAATTTGATTGGTGATATCACACCTCTTTGTGAAAAGCTTGAAGCAGAACACTCCTGTTGCCACGATCAACAGCAGTAGAAGTGGTATGGTAGGCAGTACAATGTAGGCAATATGTAGAACTTTATCTAAAAGACATGAAACAGCATAATTGTTAATTTAATCAGTTTATTTTTAAGTTATAAACAACAGATGCAACCCAGATTTTTTCTTGACATTTACCTAAAAAAATCTTTATATAGTTTAGATAATTCAACACACAGTAGGGTCCAAAGTATGAGATTTAGTACAAACTTTATCAAAGTTATATCATCTACATAATTCAATTCATATTTAATTTGTAGTATCTGGTATATTCCCCTTTTGCCTGAATACAGCATTCAGAACTGATTTGGACTCGGTTTGGCTCAAACCTGATGATACATTTAATCCCAGAATAATCCCAGAGTGTTTTTTATAATCCAAGTGTTGCAAAAAGCATTTCATGTGCTTTAGTAAAACCAAGGTATTTTGACCGTTCTTTTACAAAAGAATTAATACAGTCAATGTCACTTGAATTAAAATGGATTTACATTTGATTGGGAAATAGTACAGAATCTTAAACATTTCTCTTTTTATTACATTTCTCCAAAACCATTTCTCTGTGACCGAACTTTATGTTGGCTTGAGAAAGAAAGATTGAATGATAGGACAGTGCGATGGATTGATGATGGTATGATGGATTGCGATAGATGGATAGAGCTTGACTAAAAGAATAATGGAAAGAGATGGAAAGAGTGTAGCTGGTTTATAGAATGTTTTCTGGGTGGTTGCTAGGGTTTTATGAGTGCAACACTTTTTAGCATGATACTAACATATTTTAACATTACGTTTTAGCGTGTTTTAGCATCATGCTAACACATTTTATTATGACGTTAATACATTTTAGGATGAATTAGCCTGATGCTATCAGATTTAAGCATGATACTAGCACATTTTAGCATGATGCTACATGTTTTAATATGATGCTACCTTGATTTATTATGATGATAACATGTTTTAAATCGATGCTAGCATGATTTACGATAATGTTAACATGCTAAATCATGTCAACATTTTGACAATATACTATCATGTATTTGCATGATGGCAACATGTTTGAAGCATGATGTGGTTGCTAGGGTGCTTTAAATAGTTGCTAGGGTGTGGCTGTAAGTTGCCAGGACAATACCTGAGGCCCACTGACAGCCCAAGTCAAATAAGCCCACTCACCTGTCTTTACAATGTTCTAATGCTGAGACTTGGCTTATTCATGTTATTTCATGTTTGCTAAGGTTCTGTAAATGGTTGCTAAGGGGGTAGCTAGACAGTTAACGGTAAAACAAATAGACAGATGTATGTCTGAAGAGCCAACTCCCATATCTCTAAGATGTTCTGGTGTTGAGATTTGGCTAATTCATTTTGGTTGCTAGGGTGCTCTAAAGCACTACTTGCCAGTCTGAGTCAAAAGTTTTCAGTTGAAGTTTATGGGGCGTTTGCTGGGACACTGTAACTGGTTGCTAGGGATTGAAATGTCACCATGTGTTGCTGCTTGCTAAGCCAAGCGATATGAGCCCACCCCAACTCTTTACGACATTCTGATGTGGACCTATGGCATCACAAAGATCTCCTCAATGTTAAGTCTATGGGATTTTTTCAATGGAAGTCTATGGGGCAGTTGCTAGGGTACTGTAACTGGTTGTTAGGGCGTGGCTATGAAGTTGTCACCATTTGTTGCTGCTTACTAAACCAAGCGATATAAGCCCACCCCAAGTCTCTATGACGGTCTCAGCATATAAATGTGGTCTCAGATTTTTGAACCCCACTGTATTAGCTAAACATTATCAATGTAATTACAGTATTCAAACCCTGTTTTATAGTTTCCTGTCTGTGCGAAGCTGAATATTCACCTGCAGGTTCAGTAACAACCTTCCTCATGCCATCGTCCTTTACTGTGACAGAGGGGTGTCTGGGTGTTCTGGATGTTGGAGGAACATCTGTAATAAATGGGAATTAAGCTTAATAATGTGCAACAGTGCAATAAATAATAAGGTGCAACAGTGGTGCGAACTGCCCGCCACATCACAGGAGGTGAGCTTCCCTCCCTCCGGGATATCTACAACAGGCGGTGTCTGAGAAAGGCATGGAGGATCATCAGTGACTCTAGCCACCCAAGTCAAGGTCTGCTCTCCCTGCTGCCCACAGGTAGACGGTACCGCTGCATCCGGACCCGCACTAGCCGACTAAGGGACAGTTTCTTTCCTCAAGCTGTCTGAATACTTAATGTGAAGTGACATAACCTCAACCCGCCCTTCTCCATACACTGCACTTTAACTACTTCACACATTACGTAACAAATTTTTATTACGTGTTCCTGGTCATTGGTCTTGTATGTACACTTACATAATATATTTACTGTGTGTATATATACACATATATGTAAATACACATATTGTGTGTACAAATGTAAGTTGTTACATATGTATATTTGTACATATTTTTAAGTACACTACAACATGTCCATGTGCATATAATGTATATTGTAAATTTGTAATTTTGTATATTCTGTCCATTTTGTCATTGTATATACTACATACTGTTATATGTATATATTTTTTGTTACTGTTACATGTCTGTTTTACATACTGTATTGCACTGTCTGGAACTGCACTCAAGATTTTCACTCACCTCTACACGTGTTGAGGTAATGTGACATTAAACTTAATTTAATTTGAATAATGGGAGTTAAGCTTAATTACTGTTCAAGCAAACATTCAATTACAGTGTAGACAGAAATGCAAAGCAAAAATACATTCTCAATAGCCTACAAACTGACACAATACAACAATCAGCCATATAAGAAAATGCTTATAATGAGCATTAACACAGCACACATACTACAGAAATCTGTATTTTTATTTAAATATATATTGAGAACAGAATTTGATCTTATTTATAAAGCTGTACTACAGACCTTCAAATGTTCCATTTTCTTCAGGAACTGGTGCTGGAGGTTTATCTGAAACATCACACTATTACCATGTTATCCCTTCTACAATCTGTACATGGATTTTCTTTCCATTATTATTATTATGTCTGCCAGGCTATATTCTATATATTCTATATATATATATATATATATATATATATATATATATATATATATATAGAATATATATAATATTCATCAGATTGTTTAAAAAAACAAGATGCACAATTCCGGGTATCACTGCAGGAGGAGTTAAGTGCTTAAGTTAATACTTAGCACTAATCAGTGCTTAAAGTGGAAAAAGTGCCAGTACTCTCAGGCACTGGCTGGCATATGCAAAATCATTTTCACACTTGAATTTTCTACACTCAAACAACTAATTTAATTTCAGCTAATTTCATACTATTGTGTGATAGTAGATAATAGTACGGAATTTTCTTGCACAAGCCTTATTAGGTGTCGGTGTCATTCATTCAGGCTATTCAGATGAGCATCATAAAAGATAACTTCTGATAGTGTAGATCAAATCTACCTGCATTCACATGATCTGTTGAGATGAGAGGTAGTCCCCCCTGGATAGTGTGATGTCATTACTAATCACCAGACATAGACACTTTGACTTTGAGTGGCAGAATAACAGCGACGTGAGAAATGGCAGTACGTAAGAAAAAGTAAACGTACGTTAAAAATTAAAAGGTACGCTGCATACCAGCCCACTTTAAACACTGTCACTAATATTACAAATAATGTAAGTATTATTGATTAAGAATAAATAAATGCCCCCCAACCTTTGGTGTACTTGCAGATAAAGTTGTTCTTGGTTTCACAATTGTCATCATTCCACTGGAACATGTAAGGACCACCCTGGCCAGGAGAAGCAGACGGCTGGTGGTACATCACCACACACACCTCAAACCCACAAGAAGGTTCATCCCAGTGCCAGTTCCTGTCCCGCAAACACAATTACCTATATTTACACACTCACATATTCCACACAACACTGTTCTAAGGTATTCATGAACAATAATGGGAATATTATACTGTAGAAGTTTACAATAGTAATATGTGAAGCACAAGTACATCAACATTTTGGATTTTCTATTCTCACCTGAAGGTTGCCTGGCTTCCATCCAGCCAGTAGTACTGAGATGGACAATTTCCATTCAACTCCTCGTAGCCTTGATCCCTACGGAGCCCAATCCAAAAATCACCATCTGATGCTTTTAGTTCCTCAATGAAAGTCTGTATAAGCCTCTGCTCAGCCGTGGACTCTATACTGAGAAGGTCTCCACCATCACTCCTGCAGGCACGACTGGCATCTTCAAAGTTGAGTTTACGTCGGATATCCTGAAAATACGCGATTTTGTAGCAGAGCTTCTCAGTGCCACGCTTGCATATCTGTTGGCCTTCAAAGAAAATTATAGATGTTTGATTCAAGATCTTGGAAGACAATGGAAGTTATTTTAATTACGTTTTTTGATGTCATGGATGCATTCCTTCAATTTAAACACTTAGAACAAAGGCATGAGGATACAAATATTGTTTTAAAGAGCAAAACTGTCCCTTTTTCCTAATTTTATCTTTGAAAGTACATAGGTTTTACCCCACCTAGTGTACAAATCCAGAAGATCATGGTATCATGAGATTTACATGAAGTGCCTGGGGCAAGCACAAGCTGCAATGATTTGGAAGTCTTAAAGAGAAACCAACACAAAGACAGAAAACTGTCTTTTCTTAAAGGGCACCTAAATATTTTTATTATGCCATTTTTTGTGCAATTGATAAAGTGTTTTTATTTGGTTTGCATTTTTATCTGCACTGTTGTTGTGTTTGTTTTTTAAGAGATGACACTTACAGTCATTTCTAATAATTACAGATGATCTATGAACTATTTGTTCCCCTGAGAAAGGCACTTAAATTTAGGTTGTTCCAGGGAAGACCATGTGTGTCCATAAATGTACTATGTAGGGACCAATGATAACACTTCAGAATAGGGAACACATTTACCATTAACTATGAATTCTGCCTCAAACTCCTTGATTTAATGCTTATCAATACTTGGTAATGTAATCTTTGTAGTGTTTAAGTGTAGGTATGGGTAAGATTAAGATGATGTACAAAATGATCATGCAGAACAACGCATTAATATGTGCTATGTAAATACTAATAAACAGCCAATATGCAAAATGTGAACTGGTCCCCATACTAAAGGTGTTACGACATCAATTAAATGACACTAATAATTTTGGTACTCAGAAGGATTTTGAGTACCAAAGGTGTAGACACTTGCAAATCCAGTCTGACTTCGTGGATAAATGTATAGTGTAAATGTATATCTGACTATAATTTAATTTAGAGAAGATCATTACATGTAGGAGAACATACCTCTGGGCTCGTACATGTCTGCATCACAGGGAGGTGGACAACATCGGGTTAACACCCAGTGAAGATACAAGAAAAGGTATCGTTAAAGTATGATCCACAGAAATTCATGATCTAACTTCCACAGAAAACAGACAAGGCAATCAGTATTTACATGGATGATACACAAGTTATTGCACGCACACTAAAAGTGCCATTTAAATTAAAACAGACTTAAACTATATAAAGAAATGTTTTCATATGATAGCCAAATGTTCTTTTAAAGCATCTAAAAACAAACAAAAAAAAGAAGTGACATTTACAAAGGACAACATTTACTTTTTCAAGGTGTTAGTCTAAATAAAGAAACTGGTTCATATTAAAAGGCAGGCGAATGCAGCACTTCAATGTCGAGCTCACCACCCAGAAGCTTTGACGCGCAGACGGAGACGCCGAACATGATCAAAGCGCAAACACACATTTTAAACAAATCCATGATCATGATCAAACTTCCACTGTACAGAAATGATTTCAGATCAGCAAAAACAACAAAACATCATCCGACTCGAATCAGCCGCTTGTCCCGTTATCCGTCGAGATCTCTGTGAGCATCCAGAGGTCAGAATGAGGAGCGGGCGGGTGACTGAACAGAAACGATCATAACACGTCATCAGCTGCCCTTTTATTTGTAGATATGAACACATTACAATATTTTCACAGTTTAACAAGTCATTTTCTTTCATACAGGTGTCACCATCTGCACTGTAGTCAAGCTTGACCAGTCATTTGCCTTTTTGTGGACTATTCTTAAAATATCCACAATATGTTACTGGAGCTTTTCGACTTCTTTTTGGTCTTCATCCACAGGTGATGAAACGGTCCTTGGAGCAAATCTAAACAGGACACATGAAATTATATCATTTTCTCATTTTGCACAATTGTTTTTTCATAATGTTTAGCAACTAGATTTAAAACATTTGATATTGGCCTATAGATGCAGTCCAAATCCAGTCAAACACGGTCATCTACGGTAAACGTAAATGTGTTGCATCAGATATAAAATATATAGCATAAATATAATGCTATATATGTGTAGATTTAACTGGCCAGAAACCAATGTACCACACAGGACAATGAAAGTCTTCTTACATGACATTAATTAAAAGATTTTGCATTGATGCATTTGTCTGCAAAGGAATTGTTTTGGATAATAGGACAGCTAATCAATGAAGGTTTGAACTGTACGTTCAGCACAGAAAACATCAGACATTTTAGATCAATATCTAAATCAACTGATTTTCCACTAAGCCACCGTGGTCCACAAGTCCATCTTTTGCACTCTGTGTAACCAGGTAATAATGAATTGTTAGAAACCTGAAAAAAATAAAATGCTTTTAACAGCAGAGAGTAAATAATTCCTGTTGGTGGTTGTATGTGATTTCCCTGTTAAAATTGGATGCGATTTACTGTACAGTTGCAGCATCAGCAAAACAGCTTCTCTTATACTGTCTGCAGCAGTAAATTACTGTTAAGAACCCAATAACAATTACTTTATTGAAAGGAATAATGCATTGCACTATACCATTGACTTTCATGCTGACATTTCATGCTGACATTTCATGCTTGCTTTATTTTATTGATATCCATAAGTCGTAACCAAAGAAATTGTAGGCATGATTTTATAGGCACATACCTTTCTAGTGGGTTACGTTTTCTTGGTTTGTGTTGGAAGGAAATCATCTCCCTCTGTTATAATATAAAATACATTAAACAAAACTTTTAATTCTGAATTTAATATAACAACATTTTCAAGAAAAATGTAACAAATTTAAGTTTGTAACAGAAAATAAGTATTTGAAGTTGACATTATACAGATAAAAAAGTGACCCGTCTGCTTAATAACTAAAGGAGAACCCATTAACACCATCTACCTCAGCCCCTAAAATGTATGGACTCAATTACTAAACTACCAACATATAGCCATTTTGAAAACAACTGACTTCAGTGCAACTTGTTTTAGCAAACTGGGTTTGTAAGGCACTCAACAGGAACAGGATAAAGCACCACCACCCCAATATCATAAGTCTTCTCCCCAGAGAGACATCAAAGTCTGGAGGATGTCAACCCTCTCATTTACTCTCTACCTCCACAGGGGAGGATGCCCTAAGAAACGCTGAGGCTCTGGGGAAAAAGTGCTGAGGAAGGGAGAGGGAGAGCACTCTAATGAATGGATGAGAAATAAAACACTTGGCTGTCTGAAAAACCCTGTCCTGCAGCATCCAAATATGCAAAGGCTGTGTTAGCAAAAGCCCTCTGATGTGAATTAGAGTAATACAAACTGAATCCTGGAAATAATGGAGTGGATGTTGTTTGTTTTAACTTACTGTAATGGGGCCAACTGGTTAAGTATATACTTTATTATTCTTACCTTAATTCTCTCATTTCTTTGCCTTTTCAGAAGGTCAATAATCTGGTCTCGTTTCTTGGCCTGAACAAAATAAATAGAAGTAAATGCGCTATCAGGGTATTGCATAATGGTTATTATTATTATAAAAGTGAAAAGCTGAGCAACTCTACTGGCATTTATATCAGCACCCATCTGTAAATAAATCCTTACAGTTACACATACATAACAGAATGGGGGACAGCTGCACTTACTAAACAAGCCTCATATTTTGATTTAGCACTTATAGTTTCAAGCTACAAGACTGGCTGCAGTTAATGGCATTTCATTAAACCCATTACATGCTTGTACATTGTAACCATAATTCAAGCCAAAGTCATTTTATGCCAGATGAATCAGTTACAATAATGTAACATAACTCCTTCGCTGATTATTATGACCATATGTAAACCCCGTCATGCTGCAACCTGTTAAAACTCATAACATGGAATCAAATGCAGTTCAGAATATGGCAAATGAACTGGCAAAATTGCATAACAGCAGGTCAGAGTATGTTTACATTTTGACTCACTGTAGTAAACTCTGACATCAGTAAAAGTTATTTTTTTGCATGTAGTCTTAGATGCTTCTTTGTAGGTTTTTCTAAAAAAATAGCATTACACTGTCAATGCATGACTCTGATTCAGAAGGTTTGAGGAGGGGGATAATTAGCAGAGAGTAATCTCATAAAATGGATCTGTCCTCCAGAGGGCCGTCCATCTTGGGGTTTCCAGGTTGATTACTCACAGTGGGAATGCAGAAACATTACAGAAAGGGCACTGCCCACTGCCCTGTTGTACTGTGTATTCCATCTTCAAGGCAAACAGATGCATGTATTGTTTTGTAAGTAAAACAATGTCACTTTTAATGAGTTGCCAAAATTCAAGCTTTGTATCAATACAATAACCAAATGATCCTAAAAGTTTTCACAATATCTGCGAAAATATAACGTAATTGTTTACGCATTGTTTAATCTGCTTAGCCATTAAATTCAGTGACAAGCACTGCTTCTTAAGCAGTATTTGCCCTGCAAAAAGATAAATCAATGGTCCCTTATTCTCATACTTGGATGAATTGATCTGCAAGACACGTAATTTCCAGCTAATCCGATTAGTAGTTGTGTTTAGTGCAGTGCTGGGAGAGAAAGTAGCTCAGTGGAAATATTCATCACTTCACAAGCGTACAGCTTAAGAAAGGCTAAAGGCTCTTAAGCATGACAGCCAGCTAGATAACATTACAACTGGCTCCTCTGTGAGAAAATTTACAAGAGTCAGACAGAAATGGAAGCCTTTAAATTAAATCAGAGTTCTGTTTGAAAGTATTAAAGTGTTCACCGAAAGTAGACAATCAATCAGCATAATTTCATCGACTGGTAACGCAAAGCATAAACAATTTAGATGTTTTCACACATTGCAGAGGAACAGTGCTATATTTTCAAATAGCTCTAACCATGTTACGAACCCAAAACCTTGCCATTTATACGAAATCAGCTAGTTTGATAAAGGCTTCACAGGTTTAAGTTTTCTTCATTTTTGAAAACAATTTACTGGTGCTTGCCTTTGCAAAACCTGCTGCCATGAGGACAGGGCATTGCTTTGTTGGTGCTAAGCTGTTCTGGTTGCAGACTGGCCCAGGAAAGAAAACACCATCCTCAAGGCTACAATATTCTGATCCCTAGATATGGCTTGGGTCTCTCCTTCAAACATAAGTCAAAGAAATACTTTTCACCAGTTTAATAGTCTGCCAGGCGCCATTTGTAAGTCTGACTGATTACGTCATTAATGTCTGTAGCACAACAGTGTACAAGTTAGGCACCAAAGTCTGAGACTCAGGTTGGGGTGTGCTGTGTAATAATGCTGACCTCTGTCTTACTAAGTGTAATGAGACAAACACTAAGGTTTATAGTTGTTAAGTTAAATCCTGCCTAAATGTGTGTTCGCACTTCCTATTGGTGGCGCTATAGCCACTGGACCATAGGAAATCTGCAGCAGAGCTATGGAGAGCTGCTGTAAGTTGATCTGTAACATGCTAAAACTTACTATGTTTCCTTGCTCTTAAATAAATACCAACATGATCCATTTCTAAAGTCTGTTTTTTTTGAAAGGTGGGACAACCCAGGCTAAAGAGGATACAAGGAAAAAGAGGTCACACTGGGGCTGTGATCGTATAGTGGTTAGCACTCTGTGAGTGGCCGCAGCAACCCCCGGATGGGAGTGAGATTTAGGGGAGTGAGTGTAATGGAGGCCAGCTAGTGGGTGAGAAGCTGTGCAGTGTGTAAACCTCTCTCCCTGATTTCAAGAGGTGCTCTTGGGACAGATGCTAGGTCATGGTCTTTAACCTCCTTGTTAGTGTCCAACTTCCATGCTGGACCGATCGCTAGTTCAAGCCCAGCTTGTAATGGGTGCAAGTACAACTAGTTACACAACGCCACTAAAAATTCAGTCCCAAGCAGAGTGATTTTTAAAATATATAGCCATCTAAGGGCAGAGTTTAATTTTATGTTCATCTTAAATTATCTGTGATATTACTTGGAGACTTCTTTTGCTAAATCAGCATGCTGAGTACTATACTAAAACTGGCAAACCCCGCCTGCCAGATCCACTCAGAAACCCCCCGATCTCATCTTTCATAAGAGATCCAAAACTGCCCACCACAGACTGGCTCATTTTCTCTGCGTGCTGCAATGAACTGTCTAGAAATGATCACATTAAAAGAAAAGCAGGTACAGAAGTTGGGGCCATCAACTGTGAAACATTTTTACACATATGAATGGTAATAAACCTTGTTGGATTGTCTCTTGGACAAAATCTAGTTAATCAACACATGGCATTTATAAAGAGTTGCCAAAGGCAACTTTCTTCAGCTTTTTCTTAAATCTAGTACTGGTCAGATGAGCAGTCCATATTTTCTCCTATTGTAATGATGTACTTATATAATAAAAATATAATGCATTCCATTGTGTGGAAAGTGTTTTTCATTGAGCTTTCCTGAGATTTATTTGGAATGACCATTATTCACTTATATATTAGTCACTGCACTAATATATAAGTGAATCTAATCTAATATGACTTAAAGATAGTTGTCAATTCAATTAACTTGGGTGTGCTTGATATTGCATGGGAGCAAATTTATATACATTTTCCCTTTTTTGTTTTTAGTTTATGTCTTGAGTAATGTTTTTTTTACCACTTTGTGTAACTTTGTTTATGAGTGGTAAAAATGTCTAGCGAAATACATTTTGTTATTCAATGTAAAACACAAAGCTGAGTAAGAGGCACTGGTATTTCTGTTCAGACAGTAAGACCACAGAATGGGGCTGCAATACAAAGAAAAGCTCACAAAATTATTTTTGCACCATTTAATGATGAACTTAATGTCCATTTTAAAGATCGCAACATTTACCACAACCATTTTCTACTGGCCTAACCGAGCATGAATTTTAACCTTAAACTTGCTACCACTGAACACAAAAACAAATTGTTCGCATTTGAAACTAATGGGCAGCAGGCTACTTCTGAAAAGCTGGACCTCACCATCTCCATATATTTCTGCTTCTCCTCTTGCTTTTGCTTCAGGTAAGCGCTCTGCTGAATATTATCTTTCTCTGTCAAGAAAACAAAGGCCAAAGCCGACATTACATAAATCCTGCTACAATTTCATACAACTCAATACACTATAGTCCACTTACCTGGCCAGCATGCAAGTTTACAGGCTGCATTTGTGGCTTGAAATGAAATGACAAACATATAGATTTAATTTCTTTACTTCAGGAACCACATTCATAACCTACACTTTGTTGTGCAGCGAGGTTTTCACTTAGATGTGCAGTGTGCTTTGACCATTTGATTTATCATTTATAAATTATTGTTTCTGAGCACGTCACACTTACATTTGGAGGCCTGGGCGACTTTCAAGCGCTGCTTTGTATCAGCAGAAACAAGACGAGACTCTATCGGCGGAAGTAAGGAAAGCGACTTCCAGAAAACCTTTGCATATGCCACATCTTCTTGCGAGGATCCATCAAACATTGCATGATGTTTCTCGCTTTGTGAAAGAGAGTCAGAAACGTTTTCGTTTACTTCTTCAGTCATAACAGGTTACGCGCACTACATCAACGCGTCGAGTATTGGACGCGTCACGGTTGCCAAGGCGACTTCAAGCTACTAGTAAACGGAAGTGCTTTAATACTGAATTAAACAGACAGAAAAGGGCGATTTCAGTCCTCTAAAACGTGTAGAAAATAAAGCTTTAAACAGACGACAACAACGCAAATCATGTTTAGTCTGAAGGCAGAGAAGACTATTGTCTTAACTTTATTATTGCACCAAATCAATATAGAAAACTAATATTTACAGAACATATACGTGTGTGTGTGTGTGTGTATAAATAATATATATACACTGTAATATATATATATATATATATATATATATATATATATATATACACACCCACCCACACGTTAATCTATATACTAGTACTACATACACATATACTAATCAATATACAAATACGAACACTATTTTGAGACATTATCACAAACAAGCAAAGAAAATACATGCATTATAAATAAGTATAAAAGCAAAAACACTGTTGATTTATACCTGGTCTTCACCTGGTAGTGAGGTTAGTGATTACTAAACGCAATCAACTAACTACACTGCCTGATGACCACCAGCAATTTCTGCCAAGTATGCAGTTGTACCCTTTACAAAAAGTTAGTGTTATGGCAGTTCACAATCACAGCATAAGTTCAACGATTTTATCATTGTGTTTCCTTGCAGGTCGTTGTGCTGGCAGTATGGTTAGTGATTGTAGCTCACATAAAACAATCAGCTAACAACACTGCCTACAAACCAACCCCAACAGGTTATTATATCAGTAAATAAATCTGTTCAGTGAGCCATGTCACCTAAAAAAAAGACAAGAGCAACCTCTTAAGTTTATAAGGTTCCCAGATAAATAAACAACAGACTCAAAATCTGAAACAAACACTTGTGAATCTCACCTGCAGACAGGGGCTCTGTGGACTGTCATCTTTCAAGGTCCCTCATTAGTGCACACACGTCTGCTTTTATAGCAGCGCGTTTAAATTCAGCGCCGTCCGAGGCGGGAGGCACATGAGCGCGCACTGCAGCGCTCACACCGCGCCGTTCCTCCTGGAGACGCGCAAAACATCCACCTTAAAAAGCGCTTAAAAAGTTTCATTTAACCGTGTCGAGATTAATGTCGAGCCATTACATATCGTTCTTTGCCCCAACATTGTGCTCGTAAATGTGGAATAAAAAAAAAAACTCTTAATTGTTGACTATGTACTTTATGATAAAACGTACTTGATCTGAAAAACTGAATAAATGAATCGTTGGCTCCTTTGCTGGATTAAAACAATAGGATAGAGGACACCAGGGTTAATCATTTTTATGTTTATGAATAATATCGAAAATCGAGTCTACCTATAGGAAGTTTGGTTGCCAGGCAACACAGAAACTTGAAGCATTAATACAGGATGTTGAGACTGGCAGATGGTTTCAGATGCAACTCACCCATTCAGAATTTAGGAAACCGATTTATTAGATAAAGTCCACCGTTATAGCCAACTTAATGAAAATAAACACTACTTAGTCAGTAATTATAATTCCTGAGGGTGAAGAAACAAAAGTCAAGCATATTGAGCCTAGGAGACAGCTCAGGAGACAGGATACTGCTTCTTAGAGGCCCCGCGTCAACACTCAAAAGTGGTTATGTTGTTATTTGTTGGTAGGCACTACTGCTATATACACAGTGCTTATGCTGGACAATAGTTCTCTGGACTTAGTTACCGGAGAAACCATTTCGTTGATTTACAGACAAGTCTAGGCTTGCTCACACGGCGTAGGCAAAAGCACCCACTTTTAATCTCACCACTTTCTTGCTGTTTAAGTTCTCTCTTTTTCTGAAGTAAACGAGGAACAAGTTTGCTAGATTGTTATGTACAACAAACGCTAATCCCATGACTACACTCTCATTGTATTTGTTTTTGAACTACTACAATATAGGCCTTTAGCACTGCCAAAGAATCCAAGTGGCCTATTGTAACGTTGTAAACAAGGTAGTCTTCACACGTTTGTAAATTAGCACAACATATAGCTAATAGCCTTTATGTTTCTGGTAACTCACCTCACCATATCACACAAGATAACAAGGAGAAAGCAATTTCACTTTGTCATGTAGAAACTATTGATTAAAACTTAATATTCAGTCCACATAAGTTCCTCCCGCAGTGCACATGTCCTACATTTGAAACACCTGTTTGAGCCAATTACTGATTAGCATGTTTTGGGTCATTTAAAAGCCGACTGATGAGGAATGAGAGTGAAAGTCCTTGTTGTGGAGTGTGATGTGAATTTGATGTTGTATAGCTTTAACAGAAAAAGACAAGACAAAACAATACAAAACGCTGTAGTGATATTTAATGTTCAAGAAGTGATACAAGAGCAAGTTTGTTTGCTTTTCTTGATTATATGTGTCAGTTTTATAGTACTTCTAAGGTTTATTTTAAAACAACTGAACAGCTTGCCCCATTGACTAACTGTAACATCTGAAAATGAAAGAGGAGATTGCGGCGACTGTGTTTTTCGTTGCGAGGTTGGCAAAGAAAAATGGCAAACTGGATCGGGTTCACAGAGAGAAATTTGCTGTGGAACTAACTTCAGTGCTCTTTGAAAGTTACAAAAGCCATTGGTACCCAGACAATCCATCCAAAGGCCAAGGTTTTCGGTAAGCAGCCTTCTGGCCCTTTAAATTGCAGAAAAATGTTTTACCCAATTTATTCAAGCTTCTGTGTGGGTTTCTTTTTGTCTTGTCTCAGGTGTCTAAGGATGAACAGAGTTCAACTGAGGGACCCGGTTATTGCACGTGCTTGCTGCCAGAGTGATATCGTTTATGAAGACCTTGGATTACCCAAGGAAATGACCATTTGGGTTGATCCTGGAGTGGTGTCATGCCGGTAAAAAAATTCAAGGTTTTGCATGGGTGTCCTTCCATTAACTTTATTTGTACACTGTAGGCTTTTACGTGGGGATCATTAGTCATGCTACCTTGAGTGGAAATTGATGAGGGGATGTTTGTTCTTTTATCCTAAAGGTATGGTGAGAAGTCCACCCCATTTTGTGTGACCCAGTTGGAGGGTCAGAAGAGGGATGGGGAGTTCTCTCGGAGGATAAATAATGCAGTGGAAAGGGCTTCATCGGACTATCACTCTGGAACCTCCTCTGATGAGGAAGGAAGCAACACCAGCATGTGTAGCAGCATCAGCACCACTAGCAGTACTCTTTCAGTTCCAGAACCAAAATGCATCCCCACTGTCTCCAACCCCAACAGTGTCTACCAGGTAACAAGGGCCAGAATCAGACTTGGTTACACAATTCTCTCCTGGAACAGATACCTTCTAGAGGTCTTCAAACTGTTATTTGGGGTTTATTGAATTCAGGTTTTTAAATTGCACTTATCTGCTGTCATTCCATTTGCAGTTTAGCGAGTTTGGACCACCCCCACCCATCCAGAACTGGGGTCTGTACCCTAAAAGAAAAGCACATGCCAATGAGGGCTACCAGCAGCATTCTGCAGGTGGGCCATACCCACCTCATAAGAGTTTTAAGGGCTATAGGCCCTCCTATGCTTTCTCTGGACCTAGGGTGGACCGATATCATTGGGTCAGCAAGAACCGCTCTTAAACTAATTTTAAAATGCTTGCACTTCTGTTTGCTATGCAGGCATGTGTCATTTATTGTCTTAATTTTAAAGTGATTTAATAAATATGAAGTTATAATGCCATGAAGGCACTTTTAAAATTTTAGTTGTTTATCTGTGGAGTGTAAAGACATTCTAAATAAAACCTGTTTTAATGAAAACCGCTTGCTGAGAAGTGCTTTCAGTAAGTTGCATTTTTGCCACTAGATGGCAGCAAGTGACTTGCACATTTTACTGCAATGGTTTTTATTCCCCCCCCCCCCCCACACACACACACACCATGACTGCTTCAGTATGTTTTCGATGGTTTTTTTTTTTTAGCCGTTTAAGTAATTTTATTAATACTTTGACTACTACTAAAAACTTAGTATGGCGAACCTAACTTTAAAGGTGTGAAAATGAACAACAGTTTAAAGTGATCACAGGATATGCATGTGCCATACAACCACTTGTGTTTAAGACTTCTCAGTCCACCAACAGACCTTATAAACATGCCTTTCCGGCTAAAGTTTTAAGACTTAAGCCCCACCTACAGGGCATACCAACACATCCCAAAATGTGGGTTGCAAATAATATAAACGTCCAACACAAGGTTTAAATTTCCCAGCCAAGATCACAACTATCAACAGGAGCGCTGAACGGCAAACAAGAAAATGCAGCCATTTTTAAACTTTTTCCCTCTCTGACTTCTAGCCCCAAATGGTAGTACCCACAGCAGTGGCGGTTTGTTTTTAAAACCAGTTTGACTATAGGTTTGGCTGTGCAGGGTGTACATTGGGAGGTTTCACTGCAAGGTTTGTGGAAGGAAAATAAATGGTATCCATGACTTTGTGTTTTCTGGCACTTTGTTCTCAGGGAAACTT
Organism: Chromobotia macracanthus; assembly: GCA_036877525.1. Taxonomy (NCBI): domain Eukaryota; kingdom Metazoa; phylum Chordata; class Actinopteri; order Cypriniformes; family Botiidae; genus Chromobotia; species Chromobotia macracanthus. The sequence continues at coordinate 3,222,415 of JAZGTH010000068.1, read as the reverse complement.
ATTGTATGAAACTATAAAGTACTTAATACTTAACCTCATCATAAAAACAAATCCTTTCCCTTCATTTCCTATCCCTCTTCCCTTTAAATCTCTCCCTTGTTGTGGCATATGATACTCTGAGCAATGTCTGAAACTTGTATTATGAGCACTTATTGTGTCTAGTTGCCTCTTCAGGTTGACTCGCTTGTTGTATTCTGCACTTGTAAGTCGCTTTGGATAAAAGCGTCTGCTAAGTGAATAAATGTAAATGTAAAGAATTACAGATAACAGTGGCCAAACTAAAAATAATGGACAATAAAAAAATCTCTGTAGCACCTTCCGGTTGTGTACAAAAATGTATGGCACTGCACAATATGTGATATGGTGTATGGGGCAAAATCCAAATTAATAGAATTAACAGGTTAATTTGTGATGGCGTTTAAAGTTTTTACGAGAGGTCATAGATGTTGAATAAACTCAAAGCTGTAATGATGAGTGAGGAGTATGGGGATCCAACAGGTGAGCAGGAAGTAATCAATCTCAGCTATGGGGCATTATGGGAAATGTAGTCCAAAACAAGGTTAATTGGTCTTTTCTATAGTCCCAGTGTTGCATTGTGAGCTGATGTTTAAAGCCAGTGTCTGGAGTATAATGACTGCAAGATAATGTTTCATTTCAGTACCCTGCCAATCACAGTCAGAATAATCTGCAGATTATTTAAAAAATGTTCAGGAATATATGAAGCACTTCGAGTGCCTCTTATTTTGAGTCTGCAGCTGTTAATACCGGTCTTCTGTTCTTTCTCATATCGTGTAGATGGCCATAAAATATCTCATTTTAAACAGTTAAATTAAAACCTAGAAATAACAATTTCATGTGTCTGCATGTAATCACTGTCACAAGTTACATAACAACAGAGAATTTACAGTCTCTTCACAGCAACACAAGTAGCTGGAGAAAAAAGCTTTGAAACGAACATTCTGTGTGTTTTCTTCATGAAGTTGGTTTAGGAAATGGTCTAGACCATAGACCCTAAAGGGGGGCAACACTGGTTTTGTTGCTTAATGCATAATTCCAATACTTCCAAATAATGTTATTTTATAGTCCTCTTCTTTTGTAGAACAGGTTTTAAAAAGTAATAATAAGAAAATGGATGAATGGTCTAAAATTTTGATTGGTGTGTTTTCAGTCTAGATTAAAAGCACTTCTTGTTTTACCTTGTTTTGGACTAATTTAGGCTGTCTAAAACTGAGGCTTCATACACAATGTAAAGAGCTACACCCTGTAAACAGTACACATACTGTTTAGACAATATATGCTTAACGTATGTACAGTATGCAATATTTGGTTGTGTAATAGGGCTCTCAGACTAGTACAGATGGGGGGTTTGTGGGAGGCTGAGTTATTGCGGAATGTCCATGTGTTTGGTTTGTAAGCTATAGCGTCTGTCTTGGGTTGGCAGACAGCCAAAGAGTTTATGGGAAGGGTGGGAGGGGTTTACCATTTTCTTTTGCAGAATGTGGACAGGATGGGAGGAGGTCTGCAGATTCTGCTTTCTGCATTAAAACCGAGGTTGAGATTGAAGAAATGGTAGTTGTTATCTGTGCTCTGATATGTTACGTAGCTGGTGACCCAAGGTTAATTCCTGAGGTGATTTCCTGATTCTGCGTCCTTCTCCTCCCATTATTTCCTGTCTACGTTTGTTCATATCAATTCATAAGGGAAATTCTGATAATTCAAAACACATTTAAATACAATAACTGTTCGGTTTTAAAGACATTCTGCTTATTCTAAAGACATACGCCCTATTGTGCAATAGAAATTGTGCAATGCACACTACACTATGCAAAATATTTATATATATTGCAATGTATATATAATATATATTAATATAACATCTATATACACACACACACACACACACACAACAATTATACATATAAATACATATTTATATTTATCGCTTTGTTGTTTTCCTCACCTTGTAAGTTATATTTAACAGAACCCTTGCACATTCATTGTTTATCTATGCGTGTATATACACATACCATATATTTTGTCTAATGCTTAAATATTGTTATTGTCAATTTTTAGAACACAATATCCAGAGGACTGCACTGATCGAGTAGAAAGAGACAGATTAAGTTACGACCAAAATTCAAAACTGATCTTAAAAATCTATAGCAAGCAGGAAAATTAGTTTATCCCTCTCACTGGTTCTATGCTCAGACATGAATGCATGAATGCGTAGTGGTGCAGACCTCTACTGAGCCCCACCATTTAAGAACAAACAGCCCCAACTGGAATGGACAGCTCAGGGTTAAGTTACAGGGAAGGGGGAGGTGGGGGATATGAGCAAAATTCCACAGTACCATTACATAAGTGACAGTAAGAGCTAGGTTGGTTTTAATAAATAGTATGTTTGTTTCAAAGCAGCATTACAAATAGCCATTAACCATTAACTTTCTACATAGTAAAACATATGTTTCTGTGGACTTCCTAAACCCCAAAAAAGGAAAGTGAACTTAACCTGATCAGAAGTCAGCACAGGGCTGTGGGCAAATCACACTATGGCAATGTTTCAGCCACTGTTTCAACAGGAAATGGTGTAATGTGTTCCCCCACCCGCTGTTGGGCCCCACCATGGGCCCATATCCTTTCAACTACTGAATGTATCCAGTCTGTTATTTTCATAGGCATATCTTCGAAAACAATGTATAAGATACAAAATTCCTGATAGGTTTAAATAAACAAAATCAGATTAGATATTGACTCATCTCAACAGATGGGTCACAGGATTTATCATTTATAACCTGACTATTCCAGTTTAATGAATCTATCACAATTTAATGCAGCTTTGCAGAGGGGTTGTTGAAAAGTGAAACTATGCAATGATTAGTCCTGACAAGCTTGTTTAAATCCACGGGTCGCGGCATAAGAAAACAGTCAAAAGATTTCCCAATTTTTAGATGTGGGATAGTCAAATTGAGGTGTTTATATTTCATTTTGTCCCCAGCAGTCATTTTTTGGTCTTTTAATCTTAATTTTGAACCACAAAAATAATTTTAAAAGTATAGTACTCACATAGAAAGAAACAAATGGAAATGACATGAGGAGACCATGTTAAGATACATGTGTGCTGCAGATGGATGATTTGTGCTGTAACAGAGTAAATGTTATGAAAGGATCATTGTTTATCACAGAGTGTCACTCTGGTCATCACATTGTTCCCTTTTTATACTGACTGAAGCCTGAAACTGCATGGCCGTTGGTTCAGGCGGGAATAAACATTTACATTTACATTTATGCATTTGGCAGATGCTTTTATCCAAAGCGACTTACAGTGCATTCAAGTTATACATTTTCTTAGTACATGTACTCCCTGGGAATTGAGAAAAAAACAATGGCGATATAAGCGGGAGCTGCGCCATAGGATCTCAGATCAATTCTCCTTCAGCGACGACACGTCTCCCAGCTGACCTATGGGACATAAAGCTGCTCGCAGTTGACACGGCTCACTGCAGACAGAAGCTGACATGCCTGCAACTTCCTGGTGTTCCACCTGCTCTTCGAGCCACCACAGCACCCGGTGCAGATTCCAGCTCGTCCCCAGCCACCATCTGGCAATTCTGAAGAAGCAAATATCCTCTAAAGGGCAAGCAGCGTTGTTGCAAATGCTGCGCCGTCGCTGCAGAGCATGCAGCTTCCTGCTTCGATGGTCATTCAGAATGTGTCTCATGCCTGTGCAAGCCCCACCCAGAGGCCGCTCTGACCGAGAGTCTCACTTCTCTGTGTGCTCGGATCGCTTTCTTTTCTCGCCCGTCGTGCCCTCCCGTTTTCTTCCTCCCAGGGACCTGCAAAGAAAAAACAGCAGGGCAGAGGGACAAAGCGCTTGGCTGCGAGTGAGCTCACGCTGGCCCTGACCCTGCGTGCCTCACCCTCGCTGTGCAGAGAAGACTCTCCCGTCCTGTTTTAGCAACCAGACCAGTGTCCCTTGACTACTATGAGTGACATGGTCTCCTTTGGCGCTCTCAAGGACGAGCTGCTAGATGACAGCATGTCTCTAGCGGCAACAGAGTCAGGGATGGACGCCAAACTCTTCCGCATCTCTAAGGCAGTGGAGGAGCTGGGACTGGAGTGGTCTATGCCAGAGGAGCCCACTCATTGCTGTCTGGATGTATGGTTCCTGCCGAGGCGGGATCAAGCCCCTCGACAATGAGCCTTTTCGTTCTTTCCAGAGGTCCATGACAAGCTGACGAAGTTGTGGTGTGCTACCTACTTGGCTCGCCTTCACACGTCCACTTTATCAGCGCTCTCCTCGGTTGATGGCTCTGAGGTGAAGGGCTATGAGAAGCTGCCGTCCCTGGATGGGAACGAAGGTGACACAATCCTCCAAGCCATGCAGGGCAACATCTGCTTACCCCTCTGCTGGGAAGGCGGCCTTTACTCTGCACTCTATGGCTGTGCTCCAGGTCTTTCAGGCCAAACTCCTTCAGGCAATAGATGAGTCTGGCCCTGATTCCATGGCTTTTAGGGAGCTGAGCTGTGCAACAAACCTGTCCCTCCTGCCTAAGCGTTCCAGCTTTGAGACCACCACCAGTCACCCCCAGCCTGTGCCTACTGTGGCCCAAGATGACGCTGGATCCTGAGCCGCCGGCATCGTCCTGTTTCATTGGAAGAGGAAGGGGCAAGGTCTCGCTTTCACCAGAAGCTACCTCTCATAGGCCCCCAAGCACCCCGTTCTTTCCCAGGTGCCGGTGGTAATATGTTTGTGCGAATAAAAACTGTTGTGAGTACTGGGCCCATTCTGATAGTGCCCACACAAACAGCGGCTATAACAGCGAAAGAAATGAAACACACAAACATCTTCAAAAAGAGTGCATATTTCCATCTCCACTTATCACTAGAGTGGTAAGAGTGGGCGCCCTTTAACCTGTGGCCATTAAGGGCAGCACGTGCCTGGGCAGAGGGCAATCTCTTTGCCTCAAAAGACAACTCTCACTGCACAATGTACTTTTCAAAGAGCGAGGACGCATTGGCCCATAACTGGCCTGACCTCCTCCTGTATGCTTTTCCCTTGATCATTTTGATTGCTCAGGTAATCAGACAAATCAGGGACTACAAACACAGAGTCCTCCTAGTGGCCCTGCTCTGGAGGAACCAGTTTTGGTTCTCAGAGCTGTCTCAGTGGCCCATTCCCCTGAGGCAGGACCTCCTCTCTCAGGCAAACAGGATGATCTGGTACCCCCAACCCAAATTGTGGGCTCTGCATCTTTGGGCTGTCGATGGGAAGATCTGTAGATCTTCCCGAGAGTGTCCTAAATACTATATCACAGGCTAGAGTGTTGTCTATGTGATGCCTCTATGCCTTTAAATGGTCGGTCTTCTCCGCCTGGTGCGCAGCCCGTAGCGAAGACTTTCCTGAAGTTTCCTGTGACATATCAGTGATATTGTTCTGCCTACAAGAGCTGTTGGATAAGGGCTGTTCCCCTTCCATGCTCAAGGTCTATGTGGCAGCTATGGCAGCCTCCCTTGCTTCTACAGCCGGACAGTCTGTGGCCCAGAACAATTTAGTTGTTTGTTTCTTTATGGGATCCAGGAGGCTCAGTCTGCCTCGCCCCCCTACTGTCAATGTGTGGGACCTGCCCACGGTCCTGAGAGCCCTTAAGTGTTCCCCCTTCGAGCCACTACAATCTGTGGACCTGAAAACCCTATCATTAAAATCTGCCCTGCTACTGGCGTCATAAACGAGTGAGACTTACAGGTGCTCTTGGTGTGCCCTGCCTGCCTTGAATTTGGGCCTAACAACTCCAAGGTCATACTAAAACCAAGGCATGGATACAATCCTAAAGTGCTCTGCACCCTGTTTAGAGCACAGGTTATCACTCTCTCTGTGTTTCCTTTGGCGGAAGACCAGGAGTTGAACCTTCTTTGCCCTGTCAGGGCACTGAGAATTTACATTGTGCGTTCTGCCCCGATCAGGCAGTCAGAACAACTCTTAGTTTGCTTTGGTGGCCACACTAAAAAGTCTCCAGTCACAAAGCAAAGAGTTTCTCAATGGCTAGTTAATGCTATTGTGCTAGCATACTCCTCCCTGGGACTACAAGGCCCCATAGGAGTCAGAGCCCATTCCACTTGGGGTGTGGCCTCGTCTTGGACGTAGTCTAGCGGTGTGTCTATAGCAGATGTTTGTGCAGCGGCTGGCTAGGCCTCAGCATCCACATACACCAGGTTCTATAACTTGGATGTTCTGGTCTTGCAGGCCTGGATCTTATTTGCTTAAAGTGTACGCACCTGCTTAGGGCAGGTATATTCTGTGTATCCTCTTGGCCCTTTCAGAAGTGCGAGGCTGTGCAGGATTGTTTGGAACAATTTTTGAAGGCTTGCCTTGTGCCGTGCTTCGCCTGCTTATATTTGGTCCCTCTGAGCCTTAATTGCTCAAGGCCAGTTTATGCCAGTCGTTTCCCTTTAATGGCACAATGTGATTGTATTGGTTCCACATAGCATCTAGCGACGCAGTGTAGTATCAAAAGGGAACATACTCGGTTACTAACGTAACCTTGGTTTCCTAAGACATGGGAACAAGTGCTGCGTTACCAGCGGTGCCATGACGCTGCATGACTTGGTGTCATCGCTTCAGTCAAATTGACCTGAGACCCCATGGTGCAGCACCTGCTTATATAGCCAGATGGCTCCATCCTTTATGGCGGGCTCTGGCAGGCTTCCTTACCATAGGTTTGTTTCTTTATTGCTGCATGAACCAACGGGCGTGCAGTTTCACTGCGTGATTGTAAAAGCTTCAGTCATCGGAGAAAAGGTGTTTTCCCCATAGCGTCTAGCGATGCAGTACTTGTTCCTGTATCTCAAGGAACCGAGGTTATGTTAGTAACCAAGTATGTTTCTCACAGAATGTATCACTCAGTGTGATGCTGGACCTTTCAAAGATGTTTAGCACATTATAAAAAATACAGTCACTGAGATCTTACACACGCGAAAGCAGAATATCTTTCTCTATGCAAGCAAAAAGGAACTGACATACTGTTTGGTTTAACAGCCGCCAGGATATGCTTTCTGACCAACAATGTCTTATGAGAAATGACCTTTAAGACCATAGCAAAAAGACAAAATTGTCAGGAACACGACAGGGATCCAATAGCGGTTAACCGTTTATTTCACAAACAGAGAAAGTCAAACAATGCAGGTAAGTTAACAGATACAGATGCAGGGCGGCTCCGGCGCAGGCGGGGGAAGGGGAGAGAGCGGGGCAGCGGGAACCGGTAGGGTGACGGGCAGAGCAGGAGGGAAGCTGGGCAGTGGACGGGTGGGGAAGCAGGAGTGGCACTGCGTAGTCCGGGGGGGAAGAGAGAGAGGAAGATGGTGAGGAGGACCGGACAGCAATCTGTAAAAAGAAAACAGGGCACAGGGGGAAACAACACACGACTTGGGTCTCAGACAAAGCAAGACGAGACTGGGTCAGTAGCGGTATGAACCAAGACGATCTGACAAGGGACGCACAACGAGAGGGAAAATATAAAGGGAGCAAAATCAACGGGGAACAGGTAAGGGAGATAATGAGGGAACAGGGTAACAAGGAGGGCGGGGGAGGATGAGGACACTGGAGCACGTGGCGCGCCGCCACGCGCCATGACAGAAAACAAAACAAGCTGGGTGATCACACAGAGGTCCTGACAGTACCCCCCCTCCCAGGGACGCCACCGGGCGTCCTAGGAGAGGGCTCACCTTGTCCACGGTGGAAGTCCTCGATCAGTGAGTGGTCCAAGATGTCCCGGGATGGCACCCAACTCCGTTCCTCCCGGCCATAACCCTCCCAGTCCACGAGATATTGGTAACCTCTACCCCGGTGGCGAGCGTCTAGAATTCGCCGGACGGTGTAAATCGGCGAGCCATCCAGAAGACGCGGGGGTGGAGGAGTAGGGGTAGAGGCAGGGGGGGTGGAGAGGGGAAGACCGCACAGACTTGATCCTGGATACATGAAAAACAGGATGAGCCAGACCAAGGGAAGGGGGCAGACGTAGGCCTGACCGCCACCGGGCTCAGTACCTTGGCGATCCGGTATGGTCCAATAAACCTGGGTGCCAGCTTACGAGAGGTCACCCAGAGAAGCAGGTCTTTGGTGGACAGCCATAGACGTTGACCGCAGACGTACACGGGTTGAGGGGTGCGACGGCGGTCGACAGCTGCTTTGGTACACCTTGAGGTCCAGGCCAAGACCCCCCTAACCCTCTGCCAGGTGCGCCTACAGCGCTTGACGAAGGCTAGGGCTGACGGTACCGCAGCCTCGGGTTCCTGGGCGGGAAACAGAGCGGGGAAATAACCAACAGAAGACTCAAACGGGGACAAACTAGTGGAAGCGACAGGGAGGGAGTTATGGGCGTACTCTGCCCAAGAGAGCTGGTGGCACCAGGAACTTGGATTCTGCGATGTCAGGCAGCGGAGAGTTCTTTCGAGGTCCTGGTTGACACGCTCACATTGCCCGTTGGTTTGGGGGTGAAAACCGGATGCCAGTCTCGACGTGGCCCTCTAAAGGGCAAGTTTGGGTAGTGGGATGAAATGGGCCGCTTTGGACAATCGGTCCACCACCGTAAGGACCACTGGAGGGGGGCAGGCCGGTGACAAAGTCCATGGCGATATGGGACCATGGGCGAGAAGGGATGGGCAATGGGCGTAGGAGACCAGCTGGCGGCGCGGAGGAGGTCTTGCCTTGAGCGCAAACGGGACACGCCAACACGAACTGCCTGACATCGGCCCCCATGGAGGGCCACCAAAATCGTCGGCGGATGGCAGCCAACAATCTCCGAATTCCCGGATGGCAAGTCAGCTTGGTTGAATGGCCCCACTGAAGGACATCAGGACGCAGCGCAACCGGCACGAACAACCGCCCTTCCGGACATCCCTCAGGGACCTCGACTCCCCGACCAGCCCGCTCCACTCACTGCTCGATCCCCCAGGCAAGCGCTCCTACCACCACGCCTGGGTTCAAGATGGCATCGGCTGGCGACCAGTGACGCCACTCCTCCAAAGCCAACTTTACCGCCAAGAGCTCCCTGTTGTTGAGAAGAAGGCACACGGGTGAACCTTCCCATCACTGGTGGACCGTTGGGACAGAATGGCACCAACTCCCACTTCAGAGGCGTCAACCTCCACAATGAACTGCTGCTCGGAATCTGGAAAACAAAGGACAGGAGCTGAGACAAAACGGGACTTAAGTTCATCAAAGGCCTCCTGAGCCTGAAGATTCCAACCGAACGAGCGCTTGGTGGAGGTGAGAGCCGTGAGGGGGGCAGCTACAGTGCTGAAATTCTGGACGAATCGCTGGTAAAATTTGGCGAACCCCAGGAACCGCTGCAGCGCCTTGCGGGAGTCAGGAACGGGCCAGTCTGCGACGGCCTTAACCTTGGCGGGGTCAGGCCTGATGCCCTGGGCTGAAACGATGTGACCAAGGAATGCAACAGACTTGGCGTGGAACTCGCGCTTCTCCGCCTTGACGTAGAGTTGGTTGGCCAGCAGACATTCTAATACCCTACGGACGTGTTGAGTGTGGGCCTGGACAGAGGGGGAGAAGATAAGAATATCATCGAGATACACAAAGACAAATTGGTTTATCATGTCCCTCAACACGTCATTAATGAGGGCTTGGAAAACAGCGGGGGCATTGGTCAGCCCGAATGGCATGACACAATACTCGAAATGTCCCGTGGGTGTGTTGAACGCTGTCTTCCACTCACCCCCCTCCCGGATAGGGATGAGATGGTAGGCGTTGCGGAGGTCTAATATGGTGAAGACCCGGGCTCCCTGCAACAGCTCAAAGGCTGATGACATCAACGGCAGGGCGTACCGATTCTTGACAGTGATGTCGTTCAAGCCCCGATAGTCAATACAGGGACACAGGGAGCCGTCCTTCTTCTGGACAAAGAAGAATCCCGCACCTGCTGGAGAAGAGGAGGGGCAGATGAGGCTGGCCTTGAGGGAGTCCTGAATATATTTGTCCATAGCCTCCCGCTCTGGACCTGACAGAGAGTACAGATGACCCCGGGGTGGAGAAGTGCCTGGGAGGAGATCTATGGCACAATCTTAGTGACGGTGAGGCGGGAGAGCCGTAGCCCGGGACTTGCTGAAGACCAGCTGCAAATCTCGATACTCCACCAGAACCCTGGTGAGATCTGCTGCCTCGACCTGCAAAACAGGAGAAACAGAGACAGAAGCAGACGGAGAGGCTGCACCCAGACATGATGCCAGACAGGATGGACTCCAAGCCACAATGGACCGTCTCACCCAATCAACGTGGGGATTGTGCTGCTGCAGCCAAGGAAGGCCCAAAATTACGGGGATATTGGGGGATTCTACAAGCAGCAGCACAATCTCCTCACGGTGGTTGCCGGAGACGATCACACTCACAGGGGGAGAGGAGTGGGTGATGGTAGCGAGGGTGCGGTCCGCCAGGGACCAGACGGTAAGGGGCTTAGGGAGGGGGACCGAAGAAATGCCCCACCTGGCGGCGAACCGAGCGTCCATGAAGTTGCCCTCTGCCCCGGAATCCAGGAGAGCCTGCGCCGGAACGGAGGAGCCTTGGAACACAACACAAACGTCTAACATTAATAGGGAAGACGGAGAGGTTCTGCAAGCCCCGCTCATCAGTACTCTCCGCTCTACCGATGGGTTTTGTCCTTTAAAAGGACAGGAGTTGACGAAGTGGCCCGACCGCCCGCAGTAGAAACAGAGGCCCTGAACCAGGCGTTGTTGCTTCTGCTGAGGGGTGAGCTTCATACCCCCCAGCTGTATAGGTTCAAGGTCAGTGGCAACGGCATGGGCTTCTGGAGCGGGCAGTGCGCGTTGCCCTTCCAATCAGGATGGACGAGCCGCTCGACAGCGCCGACGACTGGCCAGGCGGGCCTCAATGTGGACCACCAGGTCGATGGCAGCCTTGAGATCCCTGGGCGGCTCGCGGATGGCGATCTCATCTTGGATCTCCCAGGGAGCGAGTGGAGGAAACAACTGATCGGCCCCGCCGCAGTATCCCGCTGCAGGTCTTTGAGAGTGATCTGGAGCTCCGCCATGCCGGCGGAGAGGCGGACAGAGCGTTTTTCCCTGTTTACTCTGTTGGATTACCTGTGTATAATTTGAATTGTTTATCTCGTCTTGCCTGTTTGCCACCTGCCCTTTGGATTGTATATTGGATTATTCTTGTTTGATTGCTGCCAGCCTATGACCCCTTGTCTGTTTATCATTTACGCTACTGTCTTGCCTCTGATATACCTGTTTACTGTTAATTTACCCTGCCTGTTTGACCACGCTAATAAAACACTGCATATGGATCCTCGTGTGATGCACTCATTGTTACAGAAGACTTCGCCAGTCAACGATCCAGCAGCTGTAACACAACTTACCATTGAGTTGTCGATCCAGGCTTCACAACTGGTGGCGCACCATCAGCAACTTAGTCATCTAACTACGCTAACCGAAGAGTTGGTCAAGACCATCCAGAGCATGCAACCCGCTACACCCGGGCCTACTCCCACTCCAGTTACCAGTAGCGTTCCAAGTACTCCCTCAGCCTCCGTCAGTCCCTGCATGGCTCTTACCGAAAAATTTGATGGTATTCCTGCAAAATGCAAGGGGTTTCTTCTCCAGTGTTCATTGTTCATTGATCAACAACCCACTTTGTACACCACTGAATCCAGTCGTATAGCCTTTGTCAGCTCACTACTCACTGGAAGGGCATTGGATTGGGTTACCACTGTCTGGAGAGTCAACGGATTGATCTTTTCCACTTTTGAAGTTTTCCTCAAACACTTCCATGAAGTTTTGGAACATTCTGCTGAGGGAAGTGGTTCAGGGGAACAGCTATTAACCATCAATCATGGTAATGAAACAGCAGCGGAATATGCACTCACCTTTCGCATGCTAATTGCTTAGATGGACAGAGGATACGCTTAAACTGCTATTCAGAAGAGGACTACAACATGATCTTCAGTCTGAGCTAGCCTGTCAGGATGAAAGCAAAAATCTCACCAACTACATTGAATTAACAATTCAACTAGATAACCTGATCCGCTCTTGACGCCCTACGTCCGTTGCTCCACGATCCCAAGTTTATGAATTAACCAATGCCGAGCCTGTGTAAGTGGGATATACAAGTCTTACCTTTGAGGAAAGAGAACGTTGACGCCTTCATCTGTATCTTTACTGTGGTCTGACCAGTCATGTCAAGTTTTCCTGCCTTGTTCGTCCTTCCAGAGAATCATGGATGGGGGGTACTGTCTCCATATCATCACCCTCAACTATTAGTGTACCAGTCACTATAACTATGTCTAATGGGACAATATCAACCTTGGCTCTAATAGATTCCGGGGCGGCTAGAAATTTCATGTCCGCTGAGTTTGCCTGTCAGCACGAAGTAACGCTAACCTCTTGCAATTTCTATTTAGCAGTGGAGGGTTTTTCTTTGTTAAAAAGAAGAATAGAGGTTTTCGTCCCTGTACTGACTATCAAAGTCTCAATGATATAACCGTCAAGTTCCTGTATCCTCTCCCACTAGTCCCAGCCGCACTAGAGCAACTACGCAAGGCAAGACATACCGAGTGCCTACAACCTGGTCCGTATTAAGGAAGGGGACGAGTGGAAGACTGTGTTCTGGTCATGACTTTCGGTTTGGCCAACAGCCCATCAATCTTCCAGTCGTTTATGAATGACATCTTCCGAGACATGCTGGATAAGTGGGTAACCATTTACATAGACAATATTTTGATACCTTTGAGGAGCACACAAAACACATTCACCATGCCCGACTGGAGCTGTGGAAGCTGTGGGTCTGGCCCCTGAGGGTAACCAACTCTTAGATTCTGGTCTTTAAACTGTGGTTAAGACCATTCTAAACTCCAGAGCTCCCTCCAAAGGGAAACTTTATGCCTTAAAGTGGAATGTTTTCACTTAGAAAACATTCAGTTGGACCCAATCAACTGCCAATGACTTCAGTGCTGGAGTTCCTCCAGAATCATTTCTCTGGTATGCGGCTGCCTATTTGGTCTGGTGTACTGAGGTGGGACCTGGTAGTAGTTTTAGAGTGGCTATTCCTGGAGCCCTTCAAACCCATTGACCAGGTGTGTTTGAAGTGTTATCCCTTAAGATGACCTTTCTTTTAGCTATTACATCCCTCAAAAAGGGCCCTTTCTGTGTCTCCCTTCTGTCTAGAATTCGTTCCTGGGAGGGTCAAGGTCATTTTACAACCAAGACCAGGTTATGTGCCCAAAGTGCAGACTAATGTGGCACCGTCTGTGGTACTTTAGGCTCTCTATCCTGTGCCTCATGAGTCAGCTGACCATAGGAAGCTACATTTTCTTTGCCCAGTTCAGGCTTTGGAGGGCTATGTGTGGAGGAACTCTCAATGGAAAAAGATCAGCTGAATCTGAGATCTGATCAGCTGGTGTGTTTCAGGTCTCCTAAAAATGATTTCTCTGCTTCTTATCAAACCACTAGCAGCTTGATTGTTGAGGCAATCTCCATAGCCTACCAGTCACACAATTTGCCCCCTTAGGTTAGGGCTCACTCAACTGGAGGAGTGACTTCTTCTAAAGCTCTTTGTCAGGGTCTGAGATGCTGTTGGTTGGGTGTCCCTGCACATGTTTATAAGATTCTATAACTTAGATCTTTCTTCCAGTCAGGTTTCACACCAAGATAAGCTCTGGGCTGTGTGGTGCAGTAGGTATTTTGTTTCATGATGCAGCGTGAGTTCCCTTGAAAGAGAACGGCTTGTCACACTTTTGTCACAATTATTTTGTGACAAAAATGATCTTTCATGAAAACTTAATAAAAAATATATATTTATAAAATATATATATATTTATAAGAAAATATAATAAAAAATATTGGGACTTTGGGACTTTAACATTGGGACTTTAATCAAACCTTTCATAAGCCCTGGATGCTTTTAGCCTTTTGTTTGAAACAACACACAAGGAGAACATATGGAGAGATGTATTTGAATGTCTTGTAAACTTTGTTGAGTGATCGAAAAGAAACGTGTTTTATCTGAATGCTCCTGCATGATAATGTCTTTATCATGTTTTATCTCGTAATTTAAAAAATGCAACAAAGACACTGAGCCACTTAGAAAGTAATTTACTTCTGTAAATCTTACATATAGAATATGGATACTTTTGGTGTAAATTGTGTTTTTTTTCCATTATGTAATGTTGTAATTTTTAATATACTGTAAAGAGACCTTGAGCTATATAATTAGTTTGAGGCGGTACCCATCAACATCCTGTAACACAGCACGTGAGAAGTCTTGTTTTCTAATTCTTATGTTGAAATTACATGTACAGTCCTTATAAATATAAGGGACACTATAAAACACTGAAAGAAAAGTATTTTTTGTAAAGATTAACAAAATCTTTAACCAAAATGTTTGCTTTTATATAGAACTGTAACCTGTTTTCTACTAAATAATATCAGTCCAAAAAAATTTTACTTGTTTAAAGTTGTTTGAAAATATATGAAAAGGTTTTCTGTGTGCCCACCCTTTTTGTCTCTCATAATAGAAAAACTGTTCCAGAGCTTGGGCAACACTGAGTTCTTGATCTGTTACAAGTGACTTGTAATTTGATATTTACCAGAACTACACAAGAATCTGACCTGTCATATCAGACAAATACCCATTATGCTTCACTAGCATGGAATGGAAAATTTCACACAGAGACTTTTTACAAAGTTTAATAGATGAAAATATAAAAATGGGTGTATTTAGAAAAACAGAGATATCATAGCAATATACATGCCTACATATATAAAAGACAATAATATAAAAGACAGAGGTATATAATGAAAGAGTTAAATTGTTATGCTTTTGTCTCTCATAGTATATATGTAATTAGTTGTGTACAAAATTATAGGACACATAAGGAGACATGGGTAAAGTAGAAAACCATTAAAAAACAAAATAACAAATACAATGGTAATGTGAATGGTGTTTTGCATATATTGAACTGCATCATACAGGATGCATTTATATAGTTAGAGTATATAAAATACAACTGAGTAAATTTCATCACAATACTACAAAGACAAAATGGAATTCGCATAGAAACAATGCACTTCAAAAAGACAACAAGGCTATTATTTTGCTGTATTTTTTTGCAAGTAACTTTAAAACTTTGAAAAAAATCTTTGAATTCTGCATATAACATTTAAAATTGACATTTTTAATAGACATTCCATTTACTATTTTTGCAACATTGTGTTCCTGTCGTTGATTGCTTGATCTTGGAGCCGCAGCTGGTCTTCATTTTAGGAATGTTTAGGAATGTAAAAAACCACCCCCCATCACAACCGCGTTAGGTTGCCTAGGTCAATTGCCTTTAAGTGAATATATCACAATATAAATAATACCAAGAATTATCCCGATCACCAGTGCAGCAATATTCAGGTTCTTGGCTGTCCTGGAGGACTCTTGCGCTTTTGAAGCATCTCCAAATGTATTAGCATTGTCTGCCTACAACAGCAATAACATGAATATGTCAGAAATAAAGAAAACTGTGCCTTTTTTTAACAAAATGCTTATTTGTGTTCTTTGTGAGGTTCAAATGAGTTTAAACAAATGGTAGGTGACTTACTCTGCATGAGTATATGATAGCTGCAATTCCAAGTGGTAAACAGCAAAAGAAAGTGTTGAAGATAGACCAGACAAGATAAGTAGGTGCATTTGAACGGGCTCCATCCATTTTTCCAAGTCACGTAAACCTTTTCCAAGCTGGTCAAACGTCAGATTCTGTTTGTTAGTGCAGAGGCTGGAGAGGGGCACTGCCTTAAATAGAGGGGTGGATACCCTCAAAGGTAGAGAAGATAAACTTGGGGGAGGGGTACAACAAAAAAAATTCCTTGTATCATTCTCACAAACCTTGCTGCAGAAACAATCAAGTTATTTATCAAGCTGTTGCTTACAAAAAAACAAACAAACAAAACAGTTAAGAGGCTTGGTGAAGAGGCACTGGCACACAGGAAATCATTCTGTTGCTGCTCCAACAGTACTTAGGAAGCCCAGTGAGGGTGTGAGGGGTGGGGATGGTGGGTCAGCTGGTTGGTTGGAGTTTAATTTGTGGGGGGCAAAGGAAGAATGAATTAATACATTCCTGGATATACTACATCATGTTTTACATACTAACACACCTGTGACATACTAACAGCAACCTTCAAAAATGTACTTAGGTGTTGTTATACAAGTATAATTTAATACCATTAAGGAAACAATTTAATATCACTTACAGTATTCCATTCTTAATCATGGCAGAAGCTATTCAGGTATCTTTATTCTAATTTATTTTAATTAAATTCTAACTGAATATTGAAAACACTGGAAAGACTGCTACCTAATTTGTCTCTATTCCTAAATCCCACACCACACACAACCCTAACCTCAAAAAAGAGAAGCAGTGCTGTCAGTTTATATTAGCATCAGTGATTTAGCTGCAGGTAATGACAGCTGTGCTGATATTCGGCACTTTAACTCCAATTGTGAGAACACAGACTTTTGTTCAAAAGTTGAACACAAACTTTTTTAACATATCATATTTTCACACACTTGTTTTGTTTGCCATAAAAGAAGAAACTCATCTAATTTGTAGTGGTTCTGTCATGTATGTTTTTAGGTTAATTGTGAACATGTAGAACCGCATCACATCTTGGCAGCAGGGAATATTGGTGTATTTTGGTCAAGAACCACCCACATAACTATAAACAGTTCAGATCTCCTCAGATAGAAAGCAGTAGACCAGAAGGGGGCACTACAGTTATTTAAATACGCTTCAGATTCTCCCTGAAACAAGAATAAATGTTGAAAACATTCTTTAGTCCATTTCATTCTGAGCCTGGCAGTGGATTAGGCAGTCAGTTTTGTTTATGTTGTTATGTTTGGTATGTTGATTTGCTGGTAATCTGATGTCGGCTGCATTCAAAGAACTTTACAAATAAACCACAGGATAAGGCAGAGAGATTTTTATTGCAGAGTGATGACATAAGAGTAGCAGCAGAAATGTTAAGCACTTGTATTGCCGATTGTTATGATAAATGTATATGTTCTGATATATGTAAATGTATAATCTGATAAATGCTCTTCTACAGATGAATAAACTTTTCCAGCATGTTTTCCAGTGCACTGAATGACTGAGGGGGAGTGTCAGTCTGACATTGAATGTAATGTCTGTGTATACAAGTAACAGATTTAAAATAAGCCTTTGTTATATGCAACAGGGTCTTTAGATGACTAATGTTCAAATCACTGGGTTCATTAAGGTGAAAAGTTGTTATGAGGCAGGCTTTGCCTAAAGGCAGATTCTTAGTGATGGTTCAGGGTAAAGATGAGCAGGGTTGGGACTGTGTCTTTTCCACTAAATAAACTCAAGCATGAGGCATAAAGGCTTCTAACAGGTTCTCGATGCACTGAAAAGAGATAATAAATGGTCCTCACCTATACTGCTGCTTCATACGCACAACTGCATTTTAAACACAAGGTAATACATTACACCCGCTTTGGAGGTCAGTTCTTTTGAAATGGTGTGCTTTAAAACTGTGGCCTTGTCTCAGTGGAGCACCTGTAATTTCCTGGTCTAGGTGATATTATCTATTATTGTGCTGTAGATATTTTCTATGGGGATTAACTCACTGAATGCTATTTTAGGTGGCTTTGGAAATACCCTTACAAACTAAAAACATGCTTTAATAATTCTTACCAACAGAGCACACCAGAAAGAAAAAACCCTTCATTTTTTAAAATGTTGTTTTGCTGTACTGGAAAATATGTTGCTCTTGCTTTAGTAATTGCTTTGAACTTTGGTGAAATTGGGTTTAGAGGCGTGAAACAGAACACAAACCAAAACCTGTTAGGACAAACTTTTACAAATGATAATATAAAGCACACCGTGCATAAAGCAAGCGTGCATACATGATTAGAACAGTTGAAAGGTTATCTCTTAATGTGTTAGCAAAATATTTAAACTGCGGTGGGGGAGTCCATATGGCATATATGGACATTGGGTATATGAACATATATTACATTTATGTATGGAAACATCTACACCGATATGATTTCTATGTTGTAATAAAACAGAGGAGGGCCTCAGAAATATGGGTGACATAGCCACAAATGACAACTTACTGGTTCATACAGCTGTGTCTTTTATTAAACAATAATACCCAAGGCAATACACTGGACTGAAGTGGAGATCACACATACACAGCAAACAATCATGCTCTTAATCTGCATTTTTGTCTTGTTTTCCAGTAAAATCATAATTTTTCAGTAAAACATCATTTTATCATGAAACTTTACCTGAGAATCATAATGGTTATGGTCATAATCATAATAAGTTTTATTGTGACATTTATGTTAAATCACAAAACTTCATGTTCATAAATACAATAAGCAATATTTGATTTGTGAATGAACATATCATTTGAGTTTATCGTATCATATCATCAATCATCTTTTCAAGGATTGGTTAATTTATCTTAACTAAATCTTTTGTTCTAAATTGTTTTGTTCACAAATCAGGATAATCCAATTCACCAGTTCAACTCAATGATCATAGTGATTAAAAACCCATTGGATTATCAGTGAATAGTTACTTAAATTTGATACTCACACAAAGCTGGTGTGTTGTATGACTTCAAAAGACATGGAATATGTTGAGTTGTTTGAATGACTTTTACATGATACTTTTATGGTGATGCTTTTTGTTATGCTGGAGGGCAACAGCTCGGTTTCAAAATAAGGAAAATATGATGAGGTAAGCTTGTACAGATCAGACTAGCAGGCAGGGCTCTGCTTATAATGGCACAAAATCAACACTCTGCTTCAGTTTTATGTGATCAGACAGATAGTGACTTGGAGCATAAATCAGATTAGGCAGGTTCTATTTCTCCCCCTTTCAGTGGTCTCATTAGGTGCTAAAGCATTCATGTCCTCAAGTTTGAGGACCATTCTTTACACTTGACAGAATGTCCCTCTCAAATCCTTGAGCCTGATAACACTGCTAACAAGCGTAATGGCTATCAGCAGATTTACTTATCATCTGAGACCACTTCTGACTGAATGCAGATCAGCTCCTAATAGCTTTCTTTTGACTGATTGAACATCATGACCAAGTCTTTGAATCAGCTTGTTGAAATGGAGAATGGGCACTGAACTACATTATGCATCTAGATATGTCAGGTCATAAACTATCATCACTGTCATTTGAATACTGCTGCCATGCTCTTTAGAAATAGTACACAAGCATCACTTTTAAGTACAATTATGTTTAACACTTGACTTTTGCAGTCAGGAATCACACAATGCTAGTTGCATCAGGCCAATACCGCTGACTTCTGTCAATAAAGTGCAATATAGCCTGACCTTCAGACTAAGAGTAGAAGGTCTGAACTCCATAGCAGCTTTGGCCAAGAACCACAAGGCTGTTTGACTGATATCTAAAGCAACCAATCAATTTGTTTTGTTTCACAAATATGCATGGAATAGTGCTGCAAAATGAATTCTCCCCTAAATGCTATTTATACTAGCTGATGTTTGGTGTACTTGGAAGATAAAAATTAATGCACATTGGCAGCAAAAGCCTAGGAGCAATGTGGGATTATAATCTCTTTCCCTGAGACTGTTCTTTGTGGTCTTGGTGTTAATTTGGTGTGATTCCCATCCCATTGGCTTTAAATGTGCTCTGATCCAGAAAGCGGATCAGAAGTAAAAGACAGACTTTTCTACAGTACCCTTGCCTATTCTTTCTCTCCTCTTATTTTTTCCCTCTTCTCTCTTCTCTGCTGCTGTGAAGGCATCAGGTGTTGTCAGAACTCATCAGACTGTAGGTGTCACAAATCCTGAGTGCAGTTCATCTGATTGTCATATCAAGAGAAGCCTCACAACATCCTAACAACAGAGGGGGTAGAGAGATTTAGAGACCAAGAGAGAAAGCAAATAAAGGGTTGCGACCCGTGCACTACTAACAGACTTTGATTTATCCACACTGATGCCCCAATTCCAAAGTGATTTTGAAAGTGACTGGAGTGTTGAAAGATGCTTTCAGTGGATTTATGGCTTGATTTCAGTTACTGAAGGAAACTGCTACACTTTTATGACATATTCCTAAAATGCAAATTAGCAGTTTAAAAGGTACAGATTTGAGGACACAGGAAACATGGTATGGAACACATACATTCTTTTCTTGAAGAGAAAATCGTGTTTACTGTTCCTGTTTTGCATTTGCAACACACCCAGCAATGTCGACTTAGAAAGATTACAAACGATTTCATCAGCCAGGTCAGGGTCCTGGTAACTTTCAGGTAGGTGGGTATTCTGGGAGAACATAAAGCTTCTTGAACTATTTGAGACTTTAGTATTTAGTACAACGCAAACTTTGCATTCACCTAAAACTGTCATTGGAACCCTAACAATTTACAAAACCCTAAGCCAAGCTTAATGTCAGGAGTCCTTCAGTAAACAAGCCAGCGGGGTGACAGTGGCAAGGACCCAAAACAACAATGATGTATAGATGAAGAATAAAACCTTGAAAGAAACCAGACTCAACCGGATAGGCCAGTTCTCCTCTGGCATGTTAAAGCTGCAGTCCCAGTAACTATTTTGGTTAAAAACTGAGAGTCTATAAATGTATTTATAATTTTAAATTGATTAAAAACTGTCTGGTCTGATTTTGTGACAAATGTCAGGCACTGAGGAATGTTACAGAGATGGCGAAAGAGGCATAATAACACTAACTTCAGCTATAACAGCACTGCTGTGACTAGGCAGGGAACTGTAAGTTCACTACAGTGGTTCAAACCCAGTGGTATAAAACTGTATTTTCTGTCAATTTCCACCCTTCTACTACTTACACAAATTATGAAAATAAGCCCAGCTATGATAGCTTAATGTGGGAGAGCACTGCTGTAATGACAATATTGTATTGTAATAGGTAGCTTTAATTATTAACAATGAATCAAAAGTTCATTGTTGGTAAAAAGTTTATAGGTGGTAAAAAGTTTATAGGTGGAATGATTTATTAACATTACTAACTGAAGTTGCACATGAAGTGGTTACAATGAAAATGCATGAAATGGTAAATAACATATACAATTAACTCTAAACAGTGTATGTGAAGAATATCACCTTATAGATAAAGAACAAAAGATAAAGAAAGAAAGATGAGAAATGAGAGGACCATTGAGGGCTGGAAGGTGGGCCTAGAGCTCAAAGAGCGCAAAGAATAAGAGTGCAAAGAAAAAGAGAGACAGAGCATATCTTACATTCCCATTTTATGCTTTCCTTGACTGAAACCAACCTAAAACAAAGTGACCAATCAGAAGATCATGTTTAACCCCCATTGTACTGGATGAATGGCACACCCCCTACATACAATAAAAACATCTACAATCTTAAATTGACATGAGGATGAGCATCTAGCTGAACTGGAACTGGTTAGTGTCAGGTTGATCTGGTGCTGGGTGAGTCTGTCTCAGGGGTCATCATGTGGTCTGGATAAGGTCCAGATCCTGCTGACTACAGGACCTTGGGGAAATGAAAGACAGACTTAGAGTAGAGCCAGTACATCTGTTCTTATGGGAATTGTCCCTAGTTCCAGTTTACCTAATTAATGCAGCCTAACAATCCCTTAAGGGATATGAAATCCATAGGACTATGTGTAGGACAGATTAAAGAGATGGGTCTTAAACTGACTTAAACTGAGTGTATCTTCCCTCCCGGACATACTGGAAATATTGTATGGAAAGGATCTACTACTCATGCTTGATTTTAAAATTCTAAGTATTATCAGCTGGCCAAAATTTTGAGATCAATTTTCAGAAGGACTGT
Organism: Chromobotia macracanthus; assembly: GCA_036877525.1. Classification (NCBI taxonomy): domain Eukaryota; kingdom Metazoa; phylum Chordata; class Actinopteri; order Cypriniformes; family Botiidae; genus Chromobotia; species Chromobotia macracanthus. The sequence goes on along the minus strand of JAZGTH010000068.1, from coordinate 3,200,568 downwards.
AAGGAGGACAGGAGCTTGATCAGGTACTGAGGAGCTCCTATCTCAACTGTAACGTTGACATTTGTCTAACGCAGTTGATACTTTATTTTTTGTTAATTTAGCAAATATATCAAATAAATATCTAGGGTTGTGTTTGTTTTCTTTTAAAAGATTTAAAAAGTAGACACGTCTGGTGTTTTTTATGGCCTTTCTTTAATTTGAAACACTCTCTTTCCATACTGTACAGGACACCACTAGTTTTTTGTCCTCTTGTTTGGAAGCTATGATATGAACTGTGTTGCAGAATATTAATGTCATCAAAATGTATATAATAGGACTGTATTATATCTAAAGTATGATTATGACAAGGAGTGAGTTCTGACACGTTATGAAACTCCAACAAAGTTTAAAATGTCTTTGAAAACCAACCTCAGTGAATCTTTTTATTATCCATGTGGATGTTAAAACTGTCAACAATTAGGACTTTATCTGTGACCAACACTTCTTCAGATAAAAGCAAATTCTTTGATAAGGCCCGTGTGGTACCCTGGTTGCTCGAGGGCAGCTGAAAGATGGGGGCTTCAGCCACCCAAGCATCATCCCATTGACCAAGCTTTAAAGCCTCTCGGCTAAAGGTGCGCCTAGAGCTTTAGAGGGAGAGGAGTTTACTCTACCTGCATCCTGTTCTGGGCTAGAGCTCTAGGGGGAGCGGAGTTCTACACTAGCTGCCTTCTGCTCTAGGTAGGGCAAAGAACACTTACTACTCTGCAAGCATCCCAAAAGAGTCAAAGTTCTGAGGTAAACTCAGAACGATGGACACTGCCACCCAGAACTAACATCCTCTTTTTCCTGAGGGTCTTAGGGGAGTGGCTGAAGTTTGGATAGAGTAACACAGAGAGTGTGTTACTCTATCCAAACTTTAGAGAACCAGCACCTGATGGGGAGCTAGTAAAAACTAGCTGAATCCCTGAAAACACTGTCCTCTCCAGCGAGCCCCGCGGGGAGCGTAGGACCCCCTAAACTGGGTATTAGCCCAACCCTGGGCCAGAGCAGCTGAAAACAGCCATCACTTCCTGCAGTTACTGGCCCTGATGGGGCTCTGGAGGAGCGGAAGGGATATAACAACCAGCCCGCTCTGTGCTCAACCCATGCCTCAGGAAGGCGAAGCTCACGTGGGGGTGGAGGATCTCCTATAATGGAGGTGCAACTCCAACACTGCCCGGAAGATAGCAGTTGGACAGGAGCCATCTGATCACTAGCTACCACCGTCCAACACACTATTTCCTTTGCCAGCCGGAAGGTGAAAGGCTGAGGACCCTATTTCTTTAATCGCCCAGCAACCTGGCTGGAATAGCACCAGGGTACCCCACCCTTGAGGCACTCTTCCAACTAGAAAGCTTCTTGACTTGCTATCCAAGGGGGGACCGAAATGGCTCCAGACCTGGAACTGCATTCTCAACCGACAAAAGAAAAGAAAAATAAAGAAATCGAAAAGAAGTTCATCAGGGGTGGTTGGACCCACATCGAAACCAACCCTGAGGAACCAAAACACATGGTCTTTCCCTGGTTTGTGGGGACCGGGGACAGCCTGAACTAGAGTGGTCCGAGCTCGAACCCAGGTCTCTCAATTATAGCAACGGCGCGTAACCGGCTTGCGCCACAGGCCTGCCATGACAAGCTCTGATGGGCTCAAACCTGTGAACCGCTAGCCAAAATGGAGCTCGCCAGCAATAAACTGCAACTCCTCAGCCAGGGGAGCTTGCATACCGAATGCCAATATCCAAGGAGGCAGCCCAACTCACACTATTCACCATAGTCATTGCTGGTCCCACCCATGATGGCTTATTGTGGGTGCTTGTGTCATTTCTAAGAACAATAGATATGGGGCAGGGGGGAGTGGTTAGTGTGAGACAGTGCTATTGCTTCACTCCTGCCCGAGCCTTAGCTCAGGCGTCACTCACCCCCTGCCTCCTGCGTCTGGCCTTGTGTGCCAAACGAGGACCTGGTTAATCACTGCGCTGAATTAACCTTGAGGCGAGGAGAAACGTTCTTTCTCCCTGACATCAGCCAGACTCATCCACAGATGTCTCTCTGTGGCCACCATAGGCACCATAGAATGAACTATGACCGCGGCTGTCTGTTTGGTGGCTCTGAGAACCAAATCTGCAGGTCAGCCACCATGTCAGGGGAAAGCCCCTACCCTTGATTCAGCTCCTTAAGCAGGTCATCCTGGTATGCCTGAAATATGGCGATTGTATGCTCTGCAGCACCAGCCTGACCACTGTCGCATATGCTCTGCCAATCAGGCACAAGGAGATTCGAAACTATCAAATTGGCAGAGTCAGAGCCTCCAGGAAAAAAGCCCTGCCCACTGAGAAATCGCCCGCATGCCTGTGCTCTCGCATTTCCTGCACATTCGGGCAAATCGTCCACGAATGCGATTAGGAAGAGAGAGATACAGCCCCAAAATCTCTCTGCCTCAGTGTGAAATGAAGGAGAAAAGGGCAGGCTCATGGGAACTCATCAAGTCGGTCATGAGCGATTGCCGGGTTCTCTTGCCTGCAAAGCAGCTGACAGCAGGATGATATTTGACCGAGAACAACGACAAGCATTTCCTCTGACTCGGTGGGTAACGCACCCACTCTGGGAAGCGAGACTGCCTCCTGCGAACCCCGCGAGATGAGCCTTCGCCGAGCCTCAGCAACGGCGAGACCTGAACCGTGAGGCGTCCACCCAGGCAGACGGCCAGATGAGAGTGAAGCTTATCCAGTGAGAAGCCCTCGCAATGTGCGCACACAGCTCCCTTGAGAGCTGAGTGCTACTGTTCGTCACCCGGGCAAACAACGCAGAATTTGCGCATGCTCCCTGGTGTCAGAAATCCCCAACATGGAGGCAGGTGTTATTTGCAGCTAGGTCCATTGGCGCTTCGACACGAGAACAACAGACAAATGGCTCCTGAAGACATAAAAACTGATGACATGCTCTACTTGTGCCCTATTATACTCGCGTGCGCACCTGGCGCACATTAGGCAATGCCTTGGGCCAATTTCATTAGCGTGACTAGACATGAATTCAGACACCGGTCACCGAAGGTGTTCCCTATAAAGAAGAAAAGCAAGGAAATTGAAACTCTTAAACTAAATGGTTCGAAAATGGTCTTCTTATTGTATCCCAATTCATTACGGTAGGTTTATTATATTGATTTATGGTTTGAGCTGTCTAGTCCAATTTTGTGGGAAATGTCAGTTCCCTTTCGAAGGAAAGGACATCTCGACGCTGTGTCAGCTTGACTCTATGGGGAACATACTTTAGACTTCTTTACATACTTTAAAATCAGGCCTATTTCTAGGCAGGTCAAGGTCATGTGACGTAGCATTGCATGCCACAATGCCTTTAAAAGGCGCCAGCAAATACGTCATCAGCTTTCTTGTCTTCAGGAAGCCTGTTTGTCTGCACGTTAGTCAGGTCTAAGAGAGAGAAAAAGAAGATATTAGCGCTAGGAAGCAGCTAGTATTCAGAAAGCAGAAGAGAAAAATATGTGACTTCTAAAACAAAAAGTTTAGAAGTGTGTGCCACTCTGCCCACGCTGTATCACGGCGGGTGACACGATGTGTGTGTAGTTTGTTTGGGAGTGGAGCATGCTAGCTGTCTGCCCTCAGTGTGAATCGCTTCCACTGAGGATGCTCGGCTCCCGCCTCGCTCTCTCTTTAATGGGAGTCGGGCAGCTGCACCTCGCGGGTCGTGTCTCTTTTGTCGAGGCAGAGCGGATGCTGCACTTGATATTGCGGGGTTCGCAATGATGTTGCGGAGCAGCAGAGGGAGACAGGCTCCGCCTTTATCCCTCATGCTCTCCGCCGAATCACATGAACGCACGCAGCCCATGCGCAGATGTAGTATTATATATATCCAATGTCTATAGATGGAATCTGTATTGACATATAATCTACCCCATATATACTATAAATATTAATATATATGTCATATATAGATATATATATATATTCCTCGCACCTTCACAAAGTGCGTGGATGCAGCCCTGGCTCCTTTGGAGGTGCTTAAGGCTGAAACTTGTATGCTACCCCAAAACGAGTATGCTTTCTTCTGTCCAGAGAACTACTTTTCTAGGGGTAATTTGGGACTCCACTATGATGCGGGCACAGTTGTCCCCTGCATGTGTGAAGTCGATCCTTGCTGCTGTGGGCAGCGTTCGGCTAGGCTGGCACCTGACAGTTCTCCAGGTTCAGAGGCTGTTAGGACTCATGGCAGCAGTGGCCAGTGTGATTCCGTTGGGCCTGCTGCACATGAGATTGTTTCAGTTCTGGCTAAGGAAAGGTGGGTTAATCCCAAAATCCACCCACTAAGGGTCTTAAAGGTTACATGCCAAGGCTTCGTATCATTCTATGAGGCTCAGACCCTGGTTTTTACCCTGGGTAACCCTTTGGTTTTTTCTTGGGTCCCACTCCTAGCTAAGGAAAAATGGGTTTCATCCTAAAATCTGGGGGAAAACCCCCGAAAATAGTAGAATAATAATACAGATGTGCCCAAGGCCGCACTGCCCTGTTGGTTTAGTACTGGAGCTTCTCCAAGAGCCATTCTCTGCAGGGTTGGCCCCGGCTACCCTCAAGGTTTACATGGCCGCTGTATCTACTGGCCACTAACCTGTCAATGGGGCCTGTATTGGGAGACATCCTTTGTCCCACTGGTACTTTAAGTCTTCTGTTCTCCTCTGTTTGAGTCGCTGGATAAGGAAAGGCTTAATTTACTGTGCCCAGTTAGAGCTTTGAGGACCTATGTCTACCGCTCAGGCCAGTGGCGTAAGACCTCTCGGCTCTTAGTCTGTTTTTGGTGTCACTAAACAGTGCTTATCTCAATAAGTTACACATGCTATTACCCTGGCTAACGAGGACTCAGTCATCTTTGGGCATAAAGAGCCCATTGTACCAGTGGTGTAGCATCATCTAAAGCTCTGTCTGGGGGAGCATCTCTAAGTGAAGTTTGTGCTGCCCAGTTCCTTGAGATAGGGAACGAGACGCCTATCTCAGGGTTACATACGTGACCTGAGACATTTTTTTAGATACTCTTTATCTCGATTATTTCTCCTAGACAACAGTGATATTAAATGGAAAGCAAATGAAAACATGCTTAAGTCTCATGTGTCTCAGATATTTCTTCTTTGAAAAAGACCTAGAAATTTCATAAATGTTTCAGGAGAGGTCTCAACAATGTCATACACTGAGCTCAGATTTGCCCAGCCTGCAATTAAAAGTCAATTTTATTTGAGATTTTAAGATTTTCATATAAATTCAAACATTTCTCATCAAATTTACCTAAATACAAATTATTTTATCTACAATCATTTTACAGCTCGATCCTTTTAACATACTGTAACGTATTTGATACCTAAATGAAAAACTGAGATTTATGTATCCTGAGCTATGAAAGAGCAACATCTGAGTAATAAAATCTGTAAAGAGAAAGAAGATCCGTCTACTAAATCCTATGTGTACATGCTGGAATGGTGGCACATTTGTAGCTTGTTCTTCCAGTTTGGTATTTAAATGTCATCCACGGTAGAAAAATAGTTCAGCAAGTAAATTGCAATTTTATGTTCTAAACAGAGATGGCACTAGAGAGCCAAAAAATCACCAATAATAAAAATTAAATAATACTTTATAAAACATTACATTTACAAAAACCAAAACACCTTTAGCTTAGAGCTACACATAAGCAACCCTAATAGTTAAGATGACAACCAGTAAATGATTATTGCAATTGATCAGGTTGAGGAATCCATTAAACTAGATTAAACTCAGTTTTGTATTTTTCCAGCCATGAATGGTACTTTTATAACAAAAAAAGCATTGAGAATGCTGTGAGAACCTAGAAGTGACTAATTATGTGCCCCCCATGTGCACTATTACGAATTATGGAATTGCATGGCTTTAGGAAACAACAATGGGAACTTAAAATGGAAAAACAATACAATTTCCCAGCATTTTCAAAGAGAAATAATGGAACATGATTGCTGAGCATGAGAAACCAGAATAGCCTCGAATTGAATGCCATCTTTTGCCTGAGAGCTGTCAGAGGAGAAATAAAAAATAGGTTTGGTCAATACTTCTGACTCCTACATCTGCAGCCCAGAAGGAAATTAGTCACAACACTTGTGAAGTGCAGAGGTCATTGAACCTGTCATACGCTTTCCCTGCAATCAATGTTATGCCATTGTGTGGCTTAATGACAAGCTTAAACAGTAACTGTAAGAATGGTTGGAACCTTATTTTTTACTATTAAACATGTTTTTGAATTTAAAGGTGAGCAGGTAAATTGACGGTATTTTATGCCCTATCTCTATCTGTATTGCTCCCTTCTGGATCTGTCAAAAGTTTAATGTACCAGTTGATGCCATCAATGAAACAGTTATGGCCATATCTATGGCAAAATCAATTCTGACACTGCAGAACTGGATTGGTGCAATGTTTTACAAGCCAGCCCTTCAGCTAGCACTACCAAGCATAAAAGACAATTCAGAACCTATCACAACCCTTTTTGGCTCTCTTTTGATGTGTCAAATCTAAGGCTTTGATGTTAGCATACAGGACCGCCGCTGGGCTGGCATCATTTTTTACCCAACCTGGTATTATAACTCTATATATAGTACATACAATTTGTAGTATTCCAAGCAAAAACTTTATTTGCAAAACAAAACCATCTACAGCTTTTGTAACACAAATCATAATTACAAAGTTAGATTATAATTTAGGTTAATTAAGGGTTAATTAAAATAATAAGGTTAATTAAAATAATAAACTTGCTTTGTCTTAACCATATATTAGCGACAAATTTGTACCCAAAAGTGAGAAAAAACTCCTTTTTGGATGTCTTCATTTGTAAAGTTTCAAAAAAAAAAATTGTTACTTTAATTGTTACTTTTGTTTTACTATAAGTGCAGAATGTTTTCTGTTACGGTGAAAGTGTGGGTCAGGGTTAGTTTATAGTGTTTATAGCTATAGCTGTGTATAAAAAACTATAGAAGTCTATGTGTATGGAATGTCCCCATTTTGACAGATATTTAAACATTTGTGTGTGTGCAGATTTTGTGTGTACAACTGGTGGAGTGTTGCAATTATGATAAAAGTACTTGGGCTCTGTAAAACTAAACATTCACTCAAAGCCACCTAAAATGACATGATTGCTTTAACAACTGTTTTACATTTATGCATTTGACAGACACTTTTAACCCAAAAAAATTACAGTACATTCAATGTTTGTCAGTACGTGTACTCCTCTGGGAATTAAACTCACAACCTTTGCATTGTGTTAATGCTCTACCATCTGAGCCAAAGGAACACTGTGTTTTATTAAATGATTCTGTGATTATTGGTGAAAGCTGTGATCATTTCCAGGAAAAACATAAAATGTGCTATAGCTAAAGATACAATTAAAATAACATGGCTAACAAAGTTAGATTCAGGCCCCAACAAAACATGCCACTGTCAAGGCTCTATTGCGTTGTGTTAATGATAGGATGGGGTATGAAAGCCAGAGGATTCACCTTTGGAAATGATGACAAGAAATGCCCTGGGCCTCCACAGTTATCAGTCAAAGGTGTCACACATTGTTTTATCAGAACGTCTGTGAAACTACTGATGCACAATGCAGTGTCCTGTTCATGTAGGTCATGCAGTAATACAGAACTTTTGTTTGTGACCAGATTTTACACTGGACTCTGTATCTGAAGTATTTATGTAGTAAAAAATGCTGACGTTAAGCACAACATATTCAATAGTTATCTATGCAATTTACTATAAAGGCTATACCTATAGATAAAAGCAAGGACTATTATAGGTTAGCTTAGCTAAGTTTACTATATGGCTCTCTAAGCACTTGATTCTAAATGGTCAGTCTTGACATTCCTAGGTCATAACTGATAACCAACCGGTCACCATAACAACCGACTGTACAAAACTGCTGTTTTTATTAACAAATGGTGGTGACTCACCTGTTCTTTGTAGGGAACATGGAACAAAACAATAAGTACAACCTTTAATGACTGGTAAGAGGGTTACAACTATAAAGATCAGAAAATGGGATCTGACCTTTAAAATGCTAATGTGGATATTAAGTGCTTCAGTAATTATAGGATCGTTTGTATTTTACTTGAATTCTTGAATGTTAGGGAAACAGGGTATTCAAAAATATTCCTGTCTTGCCAACTAATTCAGTAGTTTTGCTGTACTGGCAAGTGCCAACAGCTGCACAGGATGATAAAGACCTACTGACAATGAGAATACATTTTCCCTCAAACATTTCATCTTTGGTAGGGCCTCTGTGCTTTTGGACTTTGCGCATCTTGTTTACCACAGTGTTACTGCACCAAGTTAAGTCAACCTTTTACCTTCAACTGCTTTTTCAGTTCTGTCACGTACGGTTGTGTTTTATTATCTTGTGCCACAAACCAAGTGAACATATTTTAAAATGAGCTTTGTGACCCCTGTATTCTGCTCCATTCCATTACTATCTGTCTAGCTGTGTTTGAACTAATAACACAACATGCATGTGCACCCAGATATTAAATTATATGCAGTGTGTGAATATATAATATATAATATAATATATAATAATTTTGTCATGCAGACATAGCTTGGTAACCTTCCAATCTTCCAATAAGTAAAGTCATGTAGCGTAATAAAGCATTTTTATTCATAAATAAGAATTTATGAACCATTACCTCATAATAGTAGGATGTCTTTATTCATCGACTGCTTTGCAATGTATTTCTTTTATTCAGTAATAAGACAGACAAACGTCATAACATTATTCATATTCATTAGCTAATCTATAATAAAGACAGGTATTAGATAATAATATTAACAGGCCAATATTATATGGGGTAATTGTATAGGGTAAGCTTCATATTTGAATTCAATGCCCCTATGTTTCTCTTATTTGTTTCTTATTTGTACTTTATTTGACCAATAAAATATTGACCACTGGACAAGAAATGTCTAAAACATCTGGTCACAGTATTATATTGTAGAAATTCTGTGATATCCACAAATCTGGCACCCATTAAAAGGCTCTGTGTGCAGACTGCAGATCGATTAGTAAGCATCTGGTGCAAGTTACAAATAGAGCTGTGTATTGTCCATTATTGATGAGCACCAAGATCTACGAGGGCTAGAATTGATATTTAGAATAGAATAGAATTGTTTTATTGTTTCCTTATTGACTTGTACATCATTTAAAACTTTTTGAGGCGCATTTGCCATGCCATGGCAAAACCATGCAGTAAAAACTGCTAAAAGAAGATATGCCATGAGTCAATCAGCATTAAATAGTGGTGTAAAACATTAACATAAAAGTTGGTTTATTAAAGCTGTAATTTCTATTGCCATCTTTGTTTAAAACATAAATAATTATTTCAGAAACATAATAAAACCCTTCTGTTCCATTCAACTTACCATTGAGAATCACATTAAAGTAAGTAGATCGTTTGGATACAGATAACAGTTTTTTGTTCACTTTAAAAAAATGGACTGCAGCCTAAATGAAATTGACCTTTCTCCTCAGGGGTCCTCTTATGCCCTTTTATGAAGCTTTAGTTTTCTTTTTGGGGTGTACTATAATAGGTTTTCATGCTTAATTGTTAAAAAAAACACATTAACACATTATTTTTCACACATTTTACACCTCTGTTTCCAGTATATGCCAATTGCTCTGGGCTGCATTTCTCAAAAGCATGCTAGGCCTAAGTACATCGTAGAACCATTACCGCCAATGGTCTCTATCATGTGCTCAGGTTTACAATGCTTTTGAGAAACGTTGGTTACTATGGGGAATTCCTTTCTCAGAATTTTCCTGAAATCTTATTTCTGTCCAATAAGGACAGTTCAGAGAAGTTAGCTCTCTGCAAATGGCTTTCAAATGGAGAAGTCCATTGTTTTTTTCACTGCAGTCACTGCATGTTTAGTAGGCTTGTGAAGCCTGAAGATCAAAGAAGGGTCTGGCTAGTTCTCTGCTGGCTGTCACATAAAGCTGGTTCTTCCATTCGTCCCAGTGTGATGATGAACGAATGCTCTTGCTCTGCTAGCTTCTGTTGCAATCAGGCAGGACAGACGTAATGGAAGTGTCATTATGCTTTCAAAGTGTCATCGGATGCTGTCAGAGTAGATGGGAAAAGTGTTATTGATGTTGAGCCATAGTGCCAAAGTGTTTTATTGGGAATCCTTAGGATTGTTTACTAAGGGCAATATGCTATGTTATGTGGGCTGTCTTACACTGTAGCTTTGAAATGTGGAAAATATAGCCTGCTGCATGGAATGCAGAGATAAACGATTGCACAAACACTAGCCCTGTATGATGAATAAAGATTTCTTTTTATGGTCTCCTTCGATACCATGATGTATCTAAACTGACTTATTCTAAAGACTTTAAAGGCACCTTCACACTTTATGTTAAAAGGATTATTCACCCAAAAATGACAGCTGTCATCATTTGCTCACCCACAAGTTGTTCCAAACCCGTATGCCTTCTCAGATCTGTGGATCTCACGCAGAACTAAATGTCAGGTACTGACTGCTTCAGCTATCCACTTTTATTGCATCTCTTTTTTTTCAATAAATGGTGACTGAGATTGTTAGTCTCCAGCATTCTACCCTAACATCTCTTTGTGTTTCAAGGTTTTCAGGTGGCCTTTGGAAGGAAACAATGCCATATTAAAACCACACTGAAATACGCCAGCTTTTAACTTCAGGCCCAAGTAACCAAAGGCGGTTCTGATATGGCTTTGGTTCTGTGTAAATGAAATGCCAAATTCAAATGATCATTTATAATTTTCATTGTTTAATAAGTCTCTGTATTCATAATTTTATGTGAAACATTATGACTACACATTATTTCTCAATTTGTCGAATCTGTGTAATATACATCATCTTGTGGTACCATGCCATGGACCTTGACATTTAATTATACAAATCTTTGGTGTGTGATTACAGATTTAAGCTTTTTGTTTTGAAGAAAGCCCTAATACACCTTTAAATGTCAGTGTATCAACCAAAAAACGTATTTATTCTCCACGAAGACAAGATGTTGTAACTTAGAAATGTTTGTCGTGTGTGAACGACTCGATCAGTCACCTTCAACTGCTTTGCAGAGAACGCTTTGACCTGAAACAATGGTGACTATTGACTAGTTTTTCGAAACTTTGACAAATTAACCTACCATTAATCATGGCGAGCTTGTGGGGTTCTGTGTGACCGGTGACCAGCTGTAATCAGCATTTGACAGTGTTAAAATGTAAAATAGCCCTCAGAACTAGTGCTTCTTTTATTGTGAACCACTGCCTGTGATACTGATTAAAAATAACTCTTGTAGCCTACTTACCTCCTTTTTACTGCACCACTGTTATACCTATTAAAATGTAACCAGGATGGGCAAGTGAGAATTAATAAGATGGTCTGCAGAACTGTTTACAGAATTAATTAAATAATGTAGGGAAAACTAAACATATTGCTTAGCTTTATGAGTTCATTTTAATCAGTATCACAAGTGGTAACGTTCACATCAAATGAAGCACTTCTAAGGGATATATATCCATCAGATTCATAAGCTGTTAAGACTCATAGCAGCAACAGCCAACATGATTCCTTTTGGATTCCATATGATACCATTTAATTTCTGGCTAAGGATGGTGAGATTAACATGCTGAGGGCTTCGTAGTTTTCTATGTGGATCAGACCCCAGTTTCTCAGCTTGGGCTGTCCAGTCTGTGGTCTGTAAGAGGGTCCTCATCTCTTCTGGCACATAAATTGTCTAGAAAGGACAGTTTTTCTGGCATTGAAGCACTTTCTTCCACATCTCAAGCGCCAACACATTCTAGTCAGTATGGCCAACACCACAGTGGTCTCTTATATAACCACTAGCGAGGGCTGTGCTCATGCCCCCTGTTCATGCCACTCTTGGCGGAGACAAGACTGCTCTTCATCAGCACGATGTACTTCCCAGGGCATGCAAATCTGGGAGAAGATATCCTGTCGAGACAGGGGCTGAGGCCCAGGGAGTGGTGGCTCAATCCACAAGTGGTGCATTGTTTCTGTTAGCAATGAAACTTTTGATGGAGCCTCTACTGGGAGGCTCTATTGGTGTCTTGTTTTCTGCATGGTGCCAGATGACTGAGGCCTTTTTGTTGCTCACGGGTCCATCCGTACATGCATTGTCTAGGGGGACTCCCTTAAGTGACGCTTGTGCTGTAGCAGGCTGGTCCTCTCAAGACCTAAATTCAACCCCAGATGGCAGTCTGTCTTTCTGCTCCTGATGTTTTTCTGTGCCAGTGTTTCACAGCATCTGAGGCAGGCCTTCCCTAACTGTTGTGTAGTGGGCATTAATGTTCCCCATACCGTCAAACCATGATGTAGCGTTGAGTCTCCTCAAAATGTAATGCTGTATCATGTTTCTTAGTGCCACACTGTGATCATGCCTGCATGGCCTTTCTTCAGACTTCAGAATATGATGGCATATTTTGTAGGCACCTTTTAAAGGATATGTGTCGCACAATACTATGTTACATGACCTTGACCTGCCTATAAATAGGCGTGATTTTACATGTTCAGATAGGTAAGTACAGTATCAATGAAAGTCTAAATCTCAAAATAGCAATAGAATGATGATGCCATTTAGTGTTCATATTTACAAACAGAGTCAATCCTAGATAACAGCAACTAAATACTGAGAGACAAACTATTGGCAAACTATTTGAATCCATTGATTCAAAAAGGCAGATTTCTGTTTTACTCATAATAACTGTAAAATAATAGAGACCTTCCTAGAAAGCATGATGATTTACTGCTCAAAATAATCCTGTCTACTGATTCAAACAGAAGATCTAATTTCCTGTTTTAACATAATTAGCTTAACATCATCCTTTGAAAAATGAGAGTGTAGTTGCAAACACAAAGAGCAATTTGTGTGTATACTGTATCTGTATTTGTATAATTCTGTGCCCATTGTTGTTTTCTACAAAAGCACCGTCTTGATATTATAAGCTGAGGCTTTTTATCAGTAATATTATCCCAAGCAGATGTTCATTCGTTTTTGTTCATTTTGAATGTGCTTTATGAGCTGTAGCAGCACTATAAATAATTTCCTGTTTTCTCTATTGTGATGTTGATATCTGCCTAATGTTAGAAAAGAACTTGCGTCTTTGAGAGAGTGTGTGAGTTTATGCGTATGAAAAAGGGAGTAAGAGGTAGGTGTAACTCATCAAACATGGATGTTGCTGACTAAAATTCCCTGAATTTCAACAAAAAGGCCTTAGAGCTTAGGTCTGTAGGTCTGAGCTTAGGTCTATGCTTAGGTCTGAGCTTAGGCCTGTAACTTTCTTCTACCCCAGCTTAATGTGCAGGGACAACTATGAATGAACCATTTGTAGGCTGAAATCCTTGAGAAGTTTAAACACCGTGGCTCTGGTGTGCTATCAAAACATTACCTTCTTTGACCATCTCTACCAGTCTAAAACAGAAAGACTGTGTTAACCAATGGAGCTAGCTTGGAAAACTGTCTGTTTGTGAAGAGTTCTGAAAATCTTGTTGGCAAAAAGTCATTGCCACATTTGATTTAAAGCCAATCAAGTTGTAAATGTAACTGTTCATTCTGGAAATGCAAGGCAGTGATGTCATGACAAAGTGAATTAACAAAGAACAAAGATTTGAAGGCAATTTATGATACATTTAAAATATGCACATTTAACTGTATGCATACTAAGCACTCGTTATTTCTACAAAACCCGTTAAGTTCTATAAAACTTAAAAGAGAGAAACTTCAATGGCTTCAGTTTTACAGTTTTACCTTCAAAAGCAGCCTTACTGAATCGTCATTGTGCTTGTCAAGCTTGTGTTAGTTCAAATACAGTGTCGTTGAATGCATGACATTTTAAAGATGTTGAAGTGACATGTTTTTCTACACTTGTCTTTGCCTCAGTCAAGATGCTGTATCAGCCCCCTACCTGACACTAATAGTGATAGCGTATCTTTATATTCCACTCTACTTTTAAGTATCCTTACAAAATAGCAGGTAGTTCCTGTCCTGAGGCCAACTGCATTTCAGCTTCTGAGGCACTAATGGTAAATTACAGCTTTGACTCCCTGCATCTGTTCCAGGTTCACATATATGGATGATTGCATCCCCCTCACCCAGCACTGCAGCATGCATGATTGATGCTTCAGCCAGACTACTTACCTTCAAATGTGAGTATGTGTGCAATAACCCAGCTCCTTTAAATAATGGTCTTTTAATGGACCAGGTCACTTTTACAATCTTAACCTTTTTTTTACCTCAGAACTTAACATTCTCCGCGTCTTTAGAAAACCATAAACCTGAGCTTTTAAGATCTCACATCATCACACTGTTTAAAAGAACCTATAGTGTAACATTAAACAACTTTATGGTCTCCAAAGAACCATAATGCCATCTAGGAACAATGACTGGCATTTCTATACAAAGAAAAATGACACCAAACCAAAGATGCTGCACAGAAACATTGAAGCAACTTTATTTTTTAACATGTACAGCACACAAGGGACTGGCATCTGAGCAACTGGAGGTTAAAATCCTCCTGTAAACAGAAACATGGGGGATGTTTAAGCTTAATGTTGATATTTGGACAAATTAAACATCCTTCTGTAGGTTTTGTGTGACACTTAAAATTGATTTTTTTCCCACCCACATTCTGCTTGCAGATACTTTAAATTATGCAGCGTAATGTGTTGGAATTTGAATATTTTCTAAGTTCATGCTCTCTTCTGTCTCCATTGACAGATCAAGGGTAAAAAGTCTCTAGGCTCTTAATTCTTGTTTAAGCAGCTTTAAGGTTCATTAGGACCATTGCCACTACACAAGCTTTGCGTTTGTTCCCATGATTACAGGGGAAATGGGCAGTGAAGGCAACACTGCTATTTTTACATTGACCTCATTTGCATGTTCTACACCAAGCGAAACAGAATCACGTGTCCAAATTCTGAGTGTACTCTAGTCTTCATTATCCGGTCCATAAATCACCTTTGTCCCTCTTAATGTATTCTACACTTATGATAAAGCAATGACATACCATCTTGCCCACGTGTTGAGGTGCTAGAGTTTTTGTAACTCAGTTGGTGGCAAATAGTGCCAGCAACGCAAACGCAAACTGATTAAAATGTATTATATAGTATAGTTTGTATGCATTGTAAGTTGCTTTGTATAAAAGTGTCTGTCAAATACATAAATGTTAATGTTACCCATCCACACACAAATGGTCTGTGATTTGCGAATGGGTGTGTTGCGTCACGCCCCATTTCCATGTCCAGTGTGGATTGTTTATTGCTGGAATCTTAACACAGTCTCTGGTTAGGGCACAGTGTCACAGTTTCATATCACTAAAAGGCCAAACAGCCTGCTAGAGCAAAATCATCAGAAAAGATCAACACATTGGCCAAGCAGAGAAGAATAACATTTAACTTTATTACAGAATATTTACATAAAACACACTCTGCCCTGTTACTCATATAGATATGCATTAACAGAAGTATGTGCTATTTCTTGGAAAAACAACTCTCATGACAACACTAATGAGAACCAGAACACACACAATCACACACTCTCGTCACACACATATCATTTTTACTCCAGTAATTGCACAGAAACAACCCAAGCCATTATTGCTAGAATTTAAGTTATACGATGGCTTGGATCATTTTAACAAGATGCTGAGTCAGTGGAGTATCAAAGAAGCTCTTCAAACAAAACAAATAGAAAAATGCCTTGATATGTGGTATAAGCAGAATAAGTGTCATAGATGGTTGAATTATTCAAAATTAATGCATGTCTGAGGTGTAAGGGTTGTGTTGCATTGCAGCTATGTTACCACTTTGGGGTGTGCATTAACTTTTAATAACTCAATGATCTTCTGTCAATTATTTTGTACCTAACCAATAGGACTAAATGTTGGTCTCTTTATATTTAGCTGTTTTATTTAGCTTGTATTTCCCATTACAAAAACGTGCTGCTAATGTATATTACCAAAGGGCTTGTACACCAAATATACTGAACTGTACCTCCAATTTATTTATTTATTTTTCTTTTGTAACTTTACATACACATTTGACCTAGATTGAGAAAATCCTCATTTTAAACTCAATATTATTTAGAAAGCATCCACAGAATCATCCTTTTGACAAATAATGACATTAAGTATCTCAGATGTATTTTGTATGTACCTGTTTGTCATGTCGCTGTGTTGGAAAAAAATTCAGCATCTCTTTGTGAAATGCCACATTATCGCCCTCTTAAATTTAGGAGTGCCCTTTTCTGAAGAGCACTTTGCTGTACCTCTGTTGAAATTTCCTCTTGACCTTTCTTTCAGGGCTGATGGAACATCTTTTGTGGGCCTCTGTCAACTAAGCGCAGGTGAGGAAAACTGTAAAGACTACCTAATTATGGCGTCCTTGATACCTCGCTTGCGAACATGCTGTCAGCTGTTAAGATTCATATGGGGAGTGTGTGGAGCGGCTGTACAGATGGGCTCCAAACAAATACAGTTAAGCCGTTGGGATAAGATTGTGTGGGGGGTGGTGGGTGATGAAGAGGGAGGGAGAAGAAAGAACAGGGGTAATAAATCAAAGCGTGTAGCAGACTGGCAAAAAGGGAAATTTCAGTCAAGCCTTCCACTACCTCTCTCTCAGGAAAACGGCCAAGCTCTTTATTCATCTGCTTTGAATGCGTTTTAGCGTCAGAGGATTTATTGAAGGTGAGTGATGTAAAATCAATAGAAACATTGGCCTTGAGGTGCGATTAACCCTGAGTATGGTATTTTAGTGACAGGTATCTTCCTGTCGGGGAGAACTCTAGGACACAGGCACTTGGAATTCTTTGAGGATGTTGGAATTTGAAGGATTTTTAGAAATTTGAGCTTTTTTGAGCACCTGCTGAGTGTGTTGAGGGATGTTTGTGATACATTTGATCAAATATTGACATATTGACAAAACCTGAGGTGAATTTGACAGGAAAACCCCCTGTGTTTTATCAATCAGTCTATCTAATTTAGAAGCTGGAAAAAACCTTTTCCATTTGAACAAACTCATTGTCATTCTTTTCACAAATATGATACATTTCTAGGTAAATTACGTTTGTTATAGTTTGCACTTTGCAATTATAGATTGCACAACATGCTGATTCATAACAATCAGCATGTTTTGCCTGCTACAATTAACATGGAGACGTTTGTGTACATTTGCGGTAGCAGTGATTCATCAAACGACAAATTATGGAGAAGAGCTTTACTATCAGGCATACATCCAGATGGGCTGTGCAGTCAGTGCATTCGCAGCACTTTAAAGAGCTTATTCAGGTGTCTGGATCGCAGCAGTGGAGCTACACTGCACAGTCCCAGAAATGTCTGTCAGTTCGCAACAGTTTGCTGCAGTCTCAACGAGACTAGAGTTTTAGAGCTGGCCAGCAAGATGGGCAACTGCACTAGGCAAATTGCATTTAACACATTTTTTTGTGTCTGTATTTATTATTGGTATTTAAAGTGACCAGAATTATACCTTTAGTCTAAAGAGTTAAAGAACTGCAACCATTTGTTGCACAGTGTTCCTGTAGCTCAGTTGGTAGCACAATATGTTAGCAGGGCAAAGGTTGTGTGTTTCATTCCCAGGGAGCACATGTACTGACAAAAATGTAAAAGTTGCTTTGGATAAAAGTGTTTACCAAATGCGTAAAAGTAAACTTAAAAAGAGACCAAATTATGTTTTCAGTCTAAAGAGTTAAAGAACTGCAACTATTTAAACTTATTGTCAGACTCATGTTGAAAGAATTGGCTTACGGGTTACCCACAAAACAATTACACAGACAAATAAATCACAAATGTTTGTTTGAAAAATTATTTCATGACAAGCCTGTGTTACCGTGGCTGTTCTGTGCCCAGCTGAAACGTGACTGTCAGGTTTTGTTGCCTCACCAAACATTAAGTACAAAAAGAAATGACAAGTAGCAAATCACGATGCAGGCTTCAAAGGTCATCACTGCCGTCTATCAGTCCCATTACAGGCTTTCAAACAAAGCTAATTTTTAAATCTGCAAGGCACAAACTCTGTCAATTGCAGCTTGCATGGTAGGATACTTTAATCATTAATTATTCAATTAAAATGCCATTTTCTATCACCATTTTCAAAGGACATGGATGGTAATTGAATCTAAATGCTGTTGCTTTATTGCATTTGTGTTCCTCTAAAGCCGTGATTAGAGTTTAGTGAAAGCAGCGGCTGACATTTTAAATGCGACGTATGAGAGGAATGCAATTAGAGTTCTGAATGTCTGATATTTAACTCCTATTTTCCTCATATTATGTGCAGGAAAGAAATGACACCAACGAAATCTGAACAAACGTCTGATATTATGGAAGGTCTAATAGAAACTGAAGTGACCCTTTAGTCTGCTAAGAATTCTTCTGAATTCTTATGTTTAATAAATTTGTAAAAAAATACAATGTTATAAATGAGCACTTCAGTTGCTACCTGCCAGTGCTGGAATCAAACCAGCAACCTTCTGATTACAAGCCAGACTCACTTACCAGTAGGCCACAACTGCCACCTGTTGTGGCCTACTAAAAAGAGCCTAATTGAAGTTGGGCCTGGAGAACCCAATAATTATATATAATTTTAATTGAATATTCCTTTTTATATATATTTTTTTATATTATATTTTATATAACTTATTTTACTGTAACTAATACTTGTGTTACATTGCTCTTTAAAACATTGGCTGCTGGGTAATAGGTAGTGCTGGACATTAAAGTGCAAGGTTTGCTGACATCATTAGGGATAGTTCACCAAATTATAAATTTCAATTGTCATCACTCGTGTCATGTTATTTTGGAAAATGTTTAGGAGAAAGTCCATTTGCCAGGCAGTTTTAATTTAGTATGTATTTTCCTTTGAATTTTGAAATCATGATCTTAGTGTCACTAGAACTATAGGCACTACCAGCTACAGGACTACAAAATAATCACATATGCAGTTCATATGGCCTGGCCTATATATTTTATTTCTGGGGGAACATTTCCTTTAGGTAACTGGGTGGAATAATATGTGCAAGTGGGATCCTAACACTTTCCTGGAGATCACTGAAGGATCAGAAAAATTGCTGTACACGTGTTTGGTGATGTTACATTGTCCTCCTTACATAATGTTAATATGTTCCATGGGGATTACTGTCCATAGTGAAAGCCCTCTATGTCATGGGAAAAAAAGTACTAAATAATAAATGCACAGGAGATTTCAAGTAATAATTCACACAGGTCTGTAAATATTTAAACAGAAGTAATACATGATTAACATTCTTCTTAAAACATGACAAAACATATCTTGGAACATTCTCAGTGGCAAGTACAGTTTTCTTAACATTTCGCTAAGGCTGATAATGATTATAGAACTGAAACAATGGCTTCTTATTCAGGCAGAACGCACACTGGTATTTTCAGCCGGGAGAGAAGTGTTTAATTATTTCTGAAGCGAGTGCTGTAGGCATGCATTGTTTCAGTGAGTGTCTTGGCATCCCAACAATGAAGCATGCAGGAGACGTAGGATTCCTAATGATGTATAAAAACATACTGAGAGAAACACCAGCTTCTTTTACACAACACATTGCCTCATTAACACAACAGGAAAAAAGACAAAACTTTTTGTGTTTACTGCCCCACCTAGTCCCTCTGTTGCATCTCAACACAAATATATGCACACACACACACACATGCTGGGGTTTTCATGTTTTTTAAGCACATTCCATATACGTAATAGTTTTTATACTGTACAAACTGTATATTCTATCCCCCTACACTAACTCAACCCCTAAACCTAATCCTCAATAAATGAATCAATAAATCTAAGGGTCACATTCACTTTTGCAGATTTATCTTGGCAAATCTGAGCACAGCTTGTGACATCCTTGTGTTTTTTCTAAAACTGCAAAGGCGTTACATGTGCGATTAATAGAGTCTTTTTCCCTGGAGAATGATCTGAGAAGCAGGAGACCTGACCAGAAGTCTCCAGTGGTGTACCATTTAATCTCACTGTTGCCTAGGAGACACAAAAGAGATATTAAAGATCCCATTTGTGATTTTTGTGGCCCGAGAGAATCCACAGCCAGTGGATAAAGTGAATTTATCTAACTGGGGTAAAAAGATTGTACTATCCTGTGTCTTCTTCCCTGGAGCTGCAGATTCTCAGGTCTCTGTTTGCCTCGAGGTTTATAAAGATTATAGTCTTCTGTTGACATATCATTTGAAAAACATCTGAGACAGTATATTACTGATTTAAGAGGGATTGTCTGAATTACTAGAGGATTAGGTCTCTGAGGGTCAATCCACAGACAGGCTGACTGGGGAGAATTTGTTGATCTTGACATCTCCTGTTCATCTCCTATTTAGAAACTTCAAGTCAAGCCAACATTTTCTGTCTCTTTGTCTGTCTCTGTGGCATCTTCTGAGCTTTAATCTTGATATCATGAAAACTCCAGGGATGGACAGGGATGGACAACTTGACGATCCAAGTAACAGGTTGAAGCAGGTGTCAGTCCTCCGTCAGTCCTCCATCATGTGTGTCTAGAGATCAATGTGTTTTCTGGCGGAGTTTAATTGTGATAAGGGAGGGTGAGAAACAGTATTATCTTCTGTGTAGTGGCTGAGAACTTGATATGTGTACTTACGCTGTATAACCATGTTTATTTCTGGCAGGTCTATGAGAGTAGGCTGCAGTTTAAATGTTCAAGTGGGTAATTCTACAAATCAGACTGGTTTGCAGAATCATGAGGGGAACATTTGGAAAGTCTGAATTTTCTGAAGAGAATAAGTGTGCCGCTTGCCAGTTTTAATCATAACTATACAACGCTAGATTGTTGTGGCCAGTTGCCAGGTTATTGATATGCAGAGGCTTTTCTAGGTGGTTACTATGGTGTTTTGGGTTCTTAGTGACCCACCCCTGGACCCATATTCTGTTTCTATGATTTGGCTCTTATTCTTCCTTCATTATAAGTCTAGGCTGTTTCTGCCCATTTTATTCTCTCCCTGCCAAAAAAGATTAATTGCTTATAAAACTAACAGCACAAAAACCCTCTAACCCTCAAGTATGAGCAAAAGTGATGACTGCCTTAGCAAACACCAGTAATAAACAACAAAACTGAGGAGCATGCCTCTTTCAAAGGATGCTTGTTTAGGAAAATAGATAATTCATATGCTAATTAAACCCTCCCATCACGATTTTGACTTGATTAAATTTATAGAAGGTCTGAAATGTGTCAATAATCAGTGAGAATAATCAGCGGCTGAAAGCAATTTTACTTTCAAGGCCTCCACTATAATTAGCTTCAATCCATCCCTGAAGCTGGTGTATACTTTTCAATGGTGGGCCCTAATTATGAGCTGTCTTAGTGCCTAGCCTCATCTCACGTTCTAATCATAGCCAAGCTTCCAAAAGCCCCACCTGCGCTCGTACAAGACTCTTCGACCACACTTTCATGTGTACAATAATTAATTTACATTAATTTATAATTACAACACTAAACATTTAGGCATTAAAACACGTTTGTAATCAATAAGGTTTTGATTGTAATTATGGTGGTTAAACATCAGCAAAACTGTCAAACAACAATCTTGTGATGGTAAATAAAATTCTTTGAGTAGCCGGCATAATGCAGTGTGCATAATCTTTCTGTACCAGTGTTTTCACATGACCCAGAATGCCAGTTGCTTTTCATCTCCACTCTCTGTCAAGCAATGACCTTTTCTTGCATTAGCCTTATTTTCAAATAATGTCACACGATTTAAAAGCCAACATATGATCAATGTACACTAGATTGCCCCTTCAAACACTGCTAGACCCCTATTAATACTTACGCCTACACATAACATTCATTTCCTTTGACTTAAATATCAAAGCAACGACTGTGTATTGTGTCTTTTTATACAACAGAAGAGCACAGTTCACAAGGCCTGACATGAATTTTTAATCATTTGATATTTAAATTAATATTACAAAATATTGGACATACCATAAACTAACATTATAACTTATCTAAACTATGGACTTTTGTCACTGTTGTGCTGAGGTGATGTGCTAGTAAAGACCATATTGGGAAACACGTACTGGAGTTATTGTGATTAAATACTGTACAGCATGTACATCCCATTATGGTTTTATAAGCACATACTGATAAATGTTCTGATTACACCTGACTGAAAATAGCTGTTATTGTTAAAAAAATGCCATAAGAACCTAATTGTGACATCTTCGTTTAGGCAACTTAAAAAGTAATGCTATGTATCTGAATAGTAAACTAAGGAAACCTTTGTATTAAATAGGCTTTGTTTCATGCTACTCACAAACATTGTCAAACAGCGCTTGCTTTAGCTTGATATTCTGAAATTAGCTGCATAAACAATTTATTGTGGGCTCACTAATGTGTTTTAAAAACAGATTGTTTCAGATTGCTTCTGGAAAAATATATGCTATATCAACTACTGTATATCTGCATGTTTAGTGGTAATCAGATAATCCTTTTGCTGAGCAAATCAGGGTTTAAAGCTGAAGTGTGTAATTTCTGCACCACTAGCATCAACAAACTGAACTGTAAAAATATAGATATAGACAGTCACCCCAAACTCACGCTATTGATTGAGCCAATGTGGTTGTGTCTAGGTGAACTCAAACAAACAATCTTTTGATTTGACTATTTGAATAATCAACCTATTCAATGGTTTAAAGCTGCGTTTGCAAATTACGCAGTTGCACTTGCAACTTTAAAATGATTTATGTCTATGTTTTTAAACTATAGATCTTGCTGATTCAGAAGACTGCTTTTAAGATGATTATTGAGCAAGAAAAAATTATTTTGAGCTTAATAACATGTCATAAATTACCACAGTAATAACTTTCTCCACTGAGAAGAAAAAGTGAAGTGCAATTGTAACCTTTACCTGCAATATAGTTGATGACCATTAGCCGGTATGATAAAACTCTACTAAAACTTATGAACTGATCATACAAGAGAACATTTTGGCTCTGCTGTCTCCTTCAAAACCATAATTAAAATGAAAAATCAGAAACATTTCAACAATAAAAATATATGGCATTTGTTAAAACTGATCACTTTATCATGAGATTTTTTCACAAACGTGTTGTGCTTTATTTTTTGCAGCCACAAAAATGAACTGTCACATGTCAAATCAAACACCTATTTCAGTAAACATGCTAGAGCATTAGAAAAAACATAGACACAACGTTATAGAGATTTTGTGTACTCTTGATGTACTGTACACAAAAAATACAGGAGACATACACTGGCTGCGGTTTAATTTGAAGTACCAATCTACTGTAACATGCATTAACATTTTTGTCATGGGCTTCAGTAAAAGTTTTTATTTAATTCTTATTTACATTGTCCTTCATAGTCGGCATAGGCATTCATTTTATGTTTTGTCTTTATAAAACCTTAAATAGTATTTTCATATTTTTTATTCATTTCTTTTTTATATTTACTGTAGTTATGCCTTCACAAGTTCTCAGACAAATGACTAGATCAGTGCCTATACATAAAAACTTGAATGAACAGAGCGGTTAGCAGTTTGAGACCATTTGTTTACCTTAAATGAAAATGATGTAATTATGACATTCAGGACCCTGTTTGCATAAAAGCTTGAAAAGTATGTGTGCCAAGATCCGATTCCCAGTCATCACACATTTGCATTAGTTCTTTAATCTGCAAATGAGCACATTCACACTGAAACGCCAAGCAGAATAAACCCACATTTACACATATGCTCCAGTTCCAGCCTGCTTGAGGGGGTTTGGAGAATGAAATGATGAAACATACAAATAAATCTCCACTTTTACATTCATTTGAACCTGCGCTGAAAGCTCCATTTTCTGCAATAAATTCTTCTGTCCAAAAAGTTTTGTTTGGCTTTGTGAATCCTTCATTTCACAGCTCACTGAATGATGGCACTAACCTCTTCTGTATGGATATCTTCCATCTACTCTCCTCTGTTCGTGCAGTGAATGATAGCCTCAGCAGTGCAATATCTTTATGAAAGCTTTTCTGAACTCCACATTGAAAGTGGTATATATGATGGGGTTGACCGCGCTGTTCACGTATCCCAGCCAAGTGAAAGCATTGTACATTTCCAGCGGCACCACGCAGCTTGTGCAGTGAGTCTTCAAAATGTGAGTAATAAAAAAGGGCAGCCAGCAAATAATGAAAACACCTGGAATTGGAAAAAAAAGGTTAGGGTTTCTAAGGTAAAGGTGTTGCTCTATAGTTTTTATGTAACCACTGGTTTTGTGGCTGAGAGTGATTCATTGCATCACAACCTCACCTAGAACAATAGCCAACATCTGAGTGGCCTTCTTTTCTTTGTGCTGGGACATCTTCCGCTTGCTCATAGATTTGGTCACTGTTGTTCTGGTTTTGCCATTGGGCAGTGCCTGAGTTTCAATGGGTTTCCCTTCTTCGGGGTTCTGGACCTCCTTGGCATGCCCATTTTTGTCATCTCCATATGGCTGACATTCTCTGTGGGAGGGTGAGGCATGGCTGGAGCTTGGTTTGGCAAGCAAGTCAATGCCCAAAGTGGATTGCAGCTTTTTCTCTGGGGGACTGGGGCTTGTCACATTGTCCACCCCCACATCACCACCCTGGTGCAATACCTCCTTTATCAGTTGCTAATAAAGACATGTTTAAAATTAGTATTATGATGATCACACCTTTGAATGGATCTGTACTATATGGGCCAGTGCAGGTCGACAAGGAAAATGTACAGTACACAAAACATGCACATAAATAACTATCCATTACATTATATAATTATCCAACATAATGCATCACTTTTTGAGGGCATTCCTAATCTGACAGTTTCTGACATTAGCTATTGCAGTAGTAGTTGGTAAACCAATGTATAACACAGACAGGCTTTCAGCATCTTCAGCAAGTTTTATGGCACACTAATGCACCTGTGATAAAAGTACTAATCTCACCAAAAGCTTTTTCTTTATGCTTAATGATTCTAAGAAATGAAAGTGTGATCAACAGTGTGCTGATTTTGGAGTGTGTTTTCATCAAATAAAAATAATTTAAAACACATGGCCAATGTCATGCACACTGTAAAACGGTGTAAGACCACATCAAATAAATAGTAAAAAATGATACAAAAACCCAAAGTATGGCAAGTAAAAGGCCAGAAATATTATTTAGTGTAACATTAACATGGTACCTAGATTTTCATATGGACATGTCTTTTTTGTACAGATTATGGTGATTGATTTTCTAAATGCAGCCCACCCTTACCCTTACTGTAGCTAAGGACACTGTGATAGATGATGGTCTTTTGATGTAGAGCCGGCTGTATGCATTCAGTCACAAGAAACAAACAATCTTGTTTCACAATAGCTCATGTCTAGATTAAAGAGACTTACTGCTTTCTTGATTTTGGCAGGTAAACCCCCATTGGTCTTTGTGATAACTGTGCACAGTTTCACATCTTCAGGATAGGTGCATTTTTCCTGCAGCAAAGAATAAGAATTTGATTCAGTATGCGGTTAACTCACAACAGAGAAACGTTAACTGACAAACACACAATGGAGATGCTTAAATGAGAATGTCCACCAATAAGAAGCATTATTCATTTCTCAATCTGCATCTTATTAAGATGTTTTCTGTCTACTGCGTCTGCCAATAACCATGATCAAGTATTAAATTTAACATCATAATTTTAAGTGTTGGGGAAGCTACTGTACTTTGAAACTGTGCCGTGTCATGCAACAAGCTGCTCACAATTAGAAGTATAGTGACAACCTGTTAAAAAAAGTAGTAACTGTAGCTACAGTACAAGCTGCTGAACAAATCAGCTAACCTCATTAAAACTATTATAATATATTATAATGGTAATATTGAAACATTTTTGGCCAGCACTGAAAGTCAGTAGAGTATTTACCTTTTCAAAATCTGTTTATAGAACTTTTACAACGTTGAAAAGATACAAACACAGGAGGAATTAGAAAAATACCCACCCCATTTACAGTATTTATGTGGTGCACTGATAATGCGCAGCTCAGTTAGTGTGACAGCCAACCAATAAGTGTAATACCACCAATAGCACTAGACAATAATTTAACTTTATTTTAGAAGACTGTAATAAATGTAATACTATTTAGTATATCACTATTAAAACCTATAAACAGCTTAACTACTGTATTTGAGAGGGATAGGATAAACCTTTATATAAACTGATCGAACCAAACATTCCACCATGTAAACGCGTTAAACAGATTTCTTAGAATGTACGTCCTTCTGTGCATACCTGATCTTGACATAACTGAGGTCAAGAGGATGTACAATGTCATCAGAATGTACAATGGAGGTGGCGATTAAATAGAACTGTGCCTGGTTGCATGAAAACACTTAAGTGAGGGTACCAAAGTGGAAAAATGCAGAGGGAAGGGATTTCTTTAACAATGATGCAACAAACCACCACCCTTTCTTAAGAGTTTATATTTATTTTTGCAGTAATTTCTGTCATAACATGGCAACAGAGAAGTGGTTGCTATAGTTACAAAATCTCCCACTGTAAAAATGACACAATAGACCACTGCCTCGCTTGAGCCATATAATCACATATGAGAAAACACACTGGATAAACGTGTTTCACTCAAGCATACAGCTACATAAACAGTCTTCTTAAGCACACTGTGTGTTTATTCATGTCACTGACACCCAGATAATAAGCAAATAAGTACTACACCGAAACTTTTCGCAACTAACGGGAATATACAGTATAAATGAGTTACTAGTGATTGCTGTTTGACACTGTTCTCTGCTGCAAAGTGACACATCATTTTTAGTCTTTTAAACATTTTTAGTCTTTTAGTCTTTTTTAGAGTTTTGCACCCTAAATAGAACCAAAATGAAAAGAAAAAAGATTTTTTCTTAAAGATTTTCATAATTAAGAGCAATGCTCTACCTGAAAGTAGCATGCATAAGAAACAACGAGACAGAATTTAAAATGCAGCAAACAAGACATGTGCGCATGTCACAAGTTGGTCATGCAAAAAAATGTGTGCATGTAATCAAGCCTGACAGACGTTCTCCATTTATTCCAACAAAAGGGTAATTGATGCTGGGTATCACCTTGAAATGGGGATGAGTGTCAGTATCTGTCTTCTGGCAGCTCCGTTTAGTGTTGACCCGTTTGCGACGTTTGCGGAGGACAACGTAGATTTGTACGTAGACGAGGAGTGTGATGATGAAGGGCACATAGAAAGACATGATGGAGGAGTACACAACAAAAGCGGGGTTGGCAATCTCACACACGGCATCGTCGCGAGTAGCTGAGGGTTGAAAAAGACAATTAATTATGTTTACAAATCTAATTACTTCACTGAAGCCCTGGCAAATGTCTGTATGGCAAATTTCCCACAACAATTGCAAATTACCTCTAGATTGTAATTAGATTACAAACATACTGGAGAATTGATAGCACAAATTGATAGCACACATTTTTCATCAAACATTAACTTCCATTTGCTAAAGTTCTAAATTTATATTGACGTCTACAAGTGCTCGACAGGTTCATATTTACATTAAAACATCTGGCAGATACTTTTTCAAAGGGCATGAGTTGTATATGGACTACCATTATAGTATTGTTATGGTGAATTACCTGTGTTATTTAATCCAAACAGCAGGGGACAGGAAATAGCAAAAGAAAGCACCCAAACCACGGAGATCATTACAGTGACACGCCTCTTGGAGCTGTAGCGCGTGTTGTACAACATCGGAATGGCAACAGCTGTGTATCTGAGAGCAGCCCAGAGGGAAAGAGATGAACAGTGCAGTGAAAGGGGGTTAGGGGTTGGAGGGGGTTGCATTCAGGAAGACAAATAACAAGGGAAACAATGATGGTCACACTTCACCAGCTGTCTCTGGAATCATCTTTCCACAGTTTCAGGGTTCTCCTTACTCTAACCAAAAGTTCCCTTTCAAGTGAACCTGATGCTGCTTCAGCTTGATGCTATGAGGAAAAATGCTTCAGGCATGCCCAAGTCTGAACACGTGTAAACCCAGGCCTATTTAGCATTGCGTGCCACAAAGTCCTTAAAAAGAGCCTGCAAAATACGTCAACAGCTTTTTGTCTTAAGAAAGCTTGTGAGTCTGCTTGTGGCCAGGCAAAGAGTGAGGGAGAAAGAAAGAAGATATAAGATTAAGAAGCAGTTAGAATGTCTTCCAAAAACTAGAAAGTGCGTGCCACCTTGCCCACGCTATTTCGCAGTGGGTGACACGCATCATTTGTGTGTTTTTAGTTTGGGAGCGGAGCATGCTAGGTCAAAGAGAGCTGACTGTTCTCAGTGCAAATCGCACTAATTAATCCTGGTGGAAGCCAGGCAGCTGCACCTCGCGGGGCGAGCGGAGGCTTCACTTGTGGGGCTCGCAGTTTAATTTGGCGGACGAGCAGGAAGAGACGAGCCCTGCCTTTTCTCTTGCACTCTCCACCGAATCAGATGAGCACACGTCAGCTTCAGAAGCCTGCTCTGTGATTTCCTTTTGAGCTGGAGGATGAGTTCATGCTGGCTGCATCAGATGACGATCTGACTTTCAGCAGCCAGATGGGTGCTGAGGCAGACCAGCTTCCTCTTTCAGATGGTTTGGGTTGTTACTCATGCTGTCAGTATGCATTTCCCCCAATAGCCTTGCTCCTGGGAGTCCTAGCCATTATGTCTGAGAACCGGGTCTGGTTCTCAGACATAATGTCTCTTCTGGATGGGACTCCTTGGGAGCTCCCAGTCTGGAGGGACCTCCTATCCCAGGCCAGAGATCTGAAAACTGTGGGTCTGGCCCCTGAGGGGAACCAGCTCTTTAATTCTGGTCTCTCAACTGAGGAGTTCCAGAGCCCCATCTACTAAGAGACTGCATGCCCTAAAGTGGCAGCTGTTTGTGTTGTGGTGTGGGTGACACCATGTTGACCCAGTTCACTGCTCTGTTGGTTCAGTGCTGGAGTTCCTTCAAGAGCGCCTCTCTGCAGGGTTTATGTTGCTGCCGTGTCTGCTAGCCACGAACCTGTCAATGGAGCCTCTATTGGGAGACACCCTCTGGTGTCTTGTTTTCTGAGTGGTGCCAGATGGCTGGAGTCCCATCTTGGGACCTTACCGTTGTTCTAAGGGGTTTTTCTTTGGCTCCATTTAAGCCCCTACAGTCAGCCTTGGATAAGTTTCTGACTCTGAAGGTGGCTCTGCTCTTTTCTCTTACATCTTTTAAAAGAATAGGAGATATACAGGCTCTATCTGTATATCCTGCCTGCTTGGATTTTGCCCCTGGCTTTGTTAAAGCCATTTTGCACCCAAAGCCAGACTATATCCCCAAGGTGCCCACAGCAGCTGGTCACTCAGTGGTACTTCAAGCCTTCTGTCCTTTGATTCACGGAAAAGGAGGGCTTCATTTGTTGTGTCCAGTCAGAGCCGTAAGGATTTATGTCCACCGCTCAGACGAGTGGTGTAAGACCTCTCAAATCGTAGCCTGTTTTATGGCCGCAACCGAGGTAATGGCAAAACATCTCACTGGATCACAGATGCTATTACCCTGGCCTATAAGGCCTATGACCTTGTGTCATCTTTGGGCATTTTAATCCATTCTACCAGGGGTGTAACATAATCTAAGATTCATCTCTAAGTGATTTTTGTGCTGCGGCAGGTCCTCTCGGCACACATTTATTAGATTTTATAGTTTAGACTTGAACTCAGCTTGAACTGTGCCAATGTTTCACAGCATTTGGGGCAGGCCTTCCATCACTGTGGCGTAGTGGGTATTACTTTCCAATAGCGTCAAGCTGACGCAGTCTCGCGTTCCCTCGAAAGGGAATGTCTCAGGTTACGTATGTAACCCTGTTCCCTGAGATGGGGAATGAGACGCTCTGTCACTTCACCACATCTCGGTCTCACCTGCATGACCTTTCTTCAGACCTAAGCTGGTGACGTATTTTGCAGCCGTTTGTGGCTTTGTGGCATGCAATGCTACATCACATGGCCTTGAACTTGCATAGGCCTGGTTTTACACGTGTTCAGATTCGGACACGCCTGAAGCACTGAGTATTCTAGCATTTGAAATTTGAAAGACACTTGAAATTAAAACCAAACAAACTCTAATTTAGATTTCATGGAGTAAAAACTAATTTAAACCTAATTTAAAACTAATTTTTCATTACTGTTTATCATACCTCCATGGACTTGTTTGAATAATGTGAACTCAAAATTCAAGATTTTTCAGGGGGGTTATCACATATAACCCCCCACTCACCCACTAAATAATATCATGAATGAAATCATGGTATTTCTGTCATTTAAGGGAATCAATTGATTCAATTCCTGTCATTTAAGAGAATTAATTGATTCTCTTTTCAAGAGATTGATTCTCTTTTCAAGAGAACCATATTTTGGTTCAACTGATCAGAGAACTCACCTGTCAATACTAATAGCGCACAGATTAAGAATGCTGGCTGTACACATCATGACATCCAAAGTCACAAAGACGTCACAATGGATTTTACTGAAGCGCCACTCCCCCACCACCTGCAACACACACAAAGAATTCTGAATTACCAGCATCAATTTCTATTGTGGACAATAATAACAATACTTTAAAATGTAATGCCTTGCAGATATAAATAAATGTATAATGAAAAGAGTATGCACTGAATACCTTCAACACAGCATATATAGGTATATATAGTATACTGTAAATATTTTTTAATATACTGTACATCCAGAAAAGGTATCTACATGATGTTAAAACATCTAACATGAATTGACTCAATTGTGTATGTATAAACAAATCATTTATTTAACAAATCTAACACATTTATTTAAAGCATTACTTAAAGTATTATTTACCTTATGTATACACATTTCATCAGCCTGCAGGCTAATGCTGACAAATAACATGTAATACCTGTTACTAATTTGAGCACAATTATATGATGCCGGTTAAACAGCAGCCCGTATCATGCACAATTTTGTGTGTGGAAGAACACGTGGCTTACATGTATCTGTAGTGCAGTTGTAGCATGTTCATTTGAAGTCCTGTGACATTTTGTATGGAAAGATTTTTAACATCCCAGAGCCTTAGCAACACAGCTGAGAAGTTATTAATGTGCACAAATCAGTGTTGCGATAAACATGCATCATTTCTATGAAATATTAAACAGTTTTAAAACGCAAGATATTAAACAATCACTCACAGAAATGTAACAGGGCTAACTGAACAGTACAGGAGTGAGATACAGTATATTTTCTCCATCATAAGCCCATTTTGATTTGAATTACTGCGATTATTACTGTGATGCGATTTAAACACATTAGCATATGTGCTGCCTTTCTCACTGTAATTGTACAACATTATATACGGTAGAATGAATACTTAATTTATGCTTAAATGGCCTTCCCCTTTTACTTGAGTGCACTGAACATGCACTTAGTGGAACTCTTAAGCTCTTGGTTTGAATAAATAAAAGGTACTTAATTTACAAGGAGGATGTCTCTCGGTTATATATGTAATCTCAGTTCCCTGGGAAACACTATGTCTGGTTTGACTATGCTATGGGGAACACCTTTGGTGTGACTGGTGTCTGAATCTTGCCAATCTAATTGGCCGACGGCAGTGCTCGATGTGCATTAGGTACACCTGCGAGTATATTAGGGCATCTGTAGAGTGTGTCATCAACTTTTTTGTCTGAAGACAGAAACAGGCACCCCTGAGGCATGGCAACAAGACACATTGTCTCGTTCCTTTTCTCAGGGACCTGAGGTTACATATGTAACCTTTTTGAGGGAACTCAACACTGTGTCTGCTTTGACATTATGGGGAATGCAATATTAATTGTGGCATGCCTAGGGGACTGTCTGCCACATGGTGAAAAGCTCACACTAGACATACAGGGTGTTTACTTAAAAACCAGTCTCTGGCATGCCAACAACACACCAATAAGGCACCTGCATGAAGACTTGGCAATAATGGCTCATAAGCCAGATGCTGTGTAATAACCTTGCCAGCCTATCACCAAAGGAGTGGGGGATTCCTGATAGTGAGGGTGCCAGACACACTTAAGCCTGAGGACTGACATTTGAGGGGACCTACTAGATAGATGGCTCCAGTCTCTTAAGTGTTTTCCTTTGACCGAACTCTAGGGAGAGACAAGAACCTTCTATAGTGAAGATGCTACTCAGCACACACCCCCACCATTGCCTTAACACATAGACCTGTTAAAATATTTGCCACCATTTGCCTCAGGAAGTGAATCTCTTTAGGGGGGAGGATCCCTCTAAAGTGAGGGTGCAACTCCATCACAACCCGGAAGACAGCAGTCAAACAGGAGCCAGCTAATCGCTAGATGTTACCGTCCATCCCCTTTTCCAGCCAGAAGTTGGAAAGGCTGAGGACCCTGTATCATCCCCCCACCACTGGGGGTGGGTGCAAATTTGCCAATTCATGGGAGGCAAGAGGGCAGAAACCCCCCCCAAACGCCCAGGGCGATGCTAAAGAGGGGGCTCCAACCTGGGTCCCTCGTGTTCAGCAATCACAGGCTGACCATCACAGGAGACACCACCCTCTAGGTGCTTTTCTGGTCAGGACAGCTTCAGGGAAGAAAAGAATCTGTATTGGGCTCAGCTCTTAACTCAACCCTTAGGACCCAAGGGGAGCCACTAAATGCAAGCTCCAACCACTGGAAACTGCTGTCCCAGACTGAATCCTAAACTCCAAATATCCAAAGAGGAGGGCTGAAAAACATACTGACAAGCAAACTCTGCCTCGAGGGGAGTAAAGGAATCATAGAAATGATTCTCGTCAGGGGAGCTTGCCAGTAACGAGCTAGAACTCCTCAGCACAGCTATTCTCTATAGAGCTTATACGGAGACAGCCACTGCATGAGATAGTATATATGCCTTGACATGCCTGTAAACAGTCATTGTATGGTCACAGTGAAGATGCTCCCAATGTTGTCAAACCCTTGCAGAACCTGCAAGCTGTCTATAAAATGATAAGCATTTTATTAAGAGAGCTATAAATTTGTGTTGGCTTTCATAGCTAATTTTTGTATTCCACGAGACAAAATACATTTACAACTGAAATGACAAATATTATTCAGGTTTCGCTCTAGATTGTTTCAGGTTTACTGGCCCTTAGGTCTTAAGATTGTTGCTTGAGTATCAATGACTAATATCAATTAATAACTATCTTACTCTAAACTAATACCATAACACATTCATTGTGTTATGGTCTTCAATGGAGACATTTGCCAGGCACTCAATTTGAAATCAAAGACTGATGGGTCCACAGCAGAGTAATCAGTTATCGGATTTAAAACTAGGTTAAAAAATGTACAGTATCTATAGCTTCCTTTGTAGCAATTCTTAATTAAATAAATTTATAAAATAAATTTAATCAGGCAATGTTTTCATAACAGTTATGTGCCTTCAACAACCATAATGTGTTAATACCCATATGGCACCATATTAACTAGCAGCAGTTGCTACCAAGGGAACAAAGTAGGAAGACTGAGTGAGCCACTATGAAGAGCAAGATTTTTCAAAACAACTCTGTTATTACACAAGAGATTCAGCCTGGCGAGAGTCTTCTGAGTGTATGTGTGTATTCTTCTTCATCTCAGAAGAAGAATATTTCTTCACCTCTTATCACTGCAACCTGTCAAAAATGATCTACCTGTCATTTCCATCAACAGAAGATTGCAGACTTGTAGGTAATCTTTGGTCAAACTGTCAATCATACTTTATAAAATGTAACTTTATTCCAGTCCAGTTCCAGTTACAAGTGTCCGCAAACTTTTGTATTATTTTAGAGATGCATACAGCTCAAAGAGTGTTATCATTCATGCAGAATTCTTAATTTGTTAATTCACAGAAGAATTATGCAAATCAAGTTAAGGTGCAAACACGGCCAAAAATGTGCTGAAGCCAATATTTGGGCACGGCTGGTTCTATGTGGTCGGTTATGGAGGATTCAGCAGACTGAATCTGTTGGGACTGTACAACACCATTCTGAATCAAGCATCTGAATAAGCCTTTTAAAATGCTGAAAGCCTGCTTATCTACACCACACATCTGGATAGGTGCATGGTTATAAAGCTCTTCTCCACAATGTAACCAACATTTGATGAACCACTGCAGACATGGTCACTACAAAATGCAAATGTCTCATTTAAACAGAATTTGACAGATTCATTTAAGGATGTAAGCATTTGTTTAGGATCAAAGGAGGCCACTGAAAACAGATGTTGAGCAACCGAAAATCTGAATCTCAATGTCTATCATGCTTATAGCCCTCAGTTAAACTGTTTTTGAGTGATTAGTGAATGTTTTTTGAGCATGCAAAACCTGGTGCAACTGTTACTTTGTATCCAAATATTGTATGTGGTGGAAAGCTGGCTTTACCTATTTATTGATCTACATTTGTTCAGCTATATTTACTATATACACAGTTCAAAACCTTTAAAATCCTTTACTTGTTGTGGTTGTCCCCCTCTGAGAGCAGGAAATCATTGATTTGCTGTTATCTCTCTTCTTCAGTGTAAAACACAAAATCACCTTGTATGTAAATGCACTACCAACTTTTAAAGGGCACTTTGTGTAAAATCATTTTACTTCATTCTGTTCAATTTTTACTAAATCACACCCTGTCAGCTGGAACTGTCAACATTACACAGCATTCATTTGCTCAATGTAAATCCCATTAACTTGGTTTTAGTTTAGTAACCCACTGCTGACATAATACCTGAGCACATCTCTGTGCAGCCGATCATTATTTACAGACAAAGCAGAGACGGCACTTATTTTGCACAGCATGGCTCTCCATCTCCACAAACAGCTGAATACAGTGTGAAACACTGTTAGGGAACTTTGGAGTGATTACAGAACATATTCAACATATTACTAAACATATTACATATTACTAAATGAAACATTCATAGGCCATGGTGCTCCAAAATACTTAATTAATACATGCCCAAATAAACACATGGTATTACCATGGTAACATGTCTAAAGCATTTGCTGTCTGCTGTTGCAAATTAATATCTCCCTCCCAAGCAGATTTTTTCTGTAAAAGCCAAACTTATCAGCAGCCCTTCAAGAGACAATGGCAACGTTATTCCCAACTACCCTACAAATACTAAATGCCAGTAAAAATCACTTCTGTTAAACTATAAACCCACTTAAATGGTTGTATAATTAAATTTGGATAATATTATGAAAACGGAGTCAGTGACAATGAGGAGGGACAGCCACAGTCTTCTCTGTTTATGATGATAAATATAGCCTCTTCATATGTAAATTCAGCTCTATTCACTGTCCAAGAATGTAGAATAGGAGCATAATTAATTTCTCACCCAGCATTGTGAACTACATATGGGCTATGTCATAATATCTCTAAAAAAACATTGCATTTGAATAATTCACCGTGAGCAATATTGTGAATCATGTTTTCACAGAGGCTGAAAGTGCAACTGTGCAGACCCTGTGAACAGCAGCCAAAGGGCAGTTTCACAGACTGATGTGGAGTTAGCTGGACATTGGCACCATAAGAGACATGACTGTGATGCCATGGTGCCAAGCAGGCGCAGACACAGCCCTAGCGGCTTTCTGCTCTTCTCTTGACCTGCTACACATGGAAAGTCAACTGTGCCCAGCCACCGAATTCAAGCAATTTTCCACCAGATAAAAATGTCAAAAGACTTGATTTTAACTATAATAACGCATTTCATGTAACATTAATGATGTTTTACATATTTTGCTGCATAGATGCTTAAAACTGTATGAACAGTGGGTGGGTGGGTTGTGGGTAGTTTTGGTGTTGAGGTTTGATGTCACATGCCCTTGTTTATTAATTTACTACATGCAGTTTTTGTTTTTATTCAATGTGTGAAAACCTTCGGAATCTTTAATATGTTGTGTAAACATTTTAACATTAAATAGGGCTTTTCAGTTATAACTTTATAAATTAAAAATAGTTTTTTTTTGTATTTATGTCTGCAGGGTAGAAGGCCTGATGGGATTGTTTTATTAATGTATCCATTTTAAATATAGAACAAAAAAAACAACTGTACACATAAATTCAATACTGGCCCTGCAAAACAGCATCAATTCCCAAAATACTAGCATTATTATATAACATATTAGCATTATTTCTGGTTGATGGTGTCATGAGAGCAGTTTAACAGAGAATGTCAGCAGTGTGGTTATATCCTGCCGAGGTAATAATGCTTTGAGCGTACACTTTGTGAATAATCTGCTCGAAATGTTAAGCAGTGATTATTTCTGAAAACCTCATTCAAGAAAACAACATGGATGTGATGTTTTAAAAAGAAAACCACAGCAAAATGACAACATACTATTTAATTTGAAATTGCTGTAATTCTACATTGTCTTTGGATGTCAAACGCGATTTGCAATAACCTCTGAGCAGAGGTAAATACATAATTATTATCTGAGTAATTTAGAGGAGATGACAAAAACTTGTTTTTTTGAGCTGCATTGATTTTTTCTTTGTCTTTTCAAAGTGAAGATTTTTTGTCTTCACTGAAAATAAAATGTCAAGTTGCCATGAAACAATTACTTTTTATTAAATTTTATTACTATTCAAAATGCTTACTCACACCTCTTAAAGACCTCCACACAAAGACCTCCGTTATTAAACGTGAAACATTAACAACAAAAAATGCACAGTAAATGAAACATTGTTGACATTTTTACTTACTATTATATTTCACGACTAAACGTTGTGTTTCTTAAAGTTGTATGTTGTAAAATAAAAATCAATCAAATACAATTATATATTTGCATATTTGGTTATTTTTCAGCATTACTTCCTTTAAAAGAATCACTTTTACAGAACATTACCACGTACATGACTTTGTCTCAGATAGTACATTTCAATTCGGGAGGTCGAGAAGAAACAGTGAAACATATCACTGTAACCCTCTATGCATTACTGCAGCTCATTTAGCCTTCTGGTTCCAGTGGAACCTTTCTGGAGCTACATATTATAGTCTGAGGTGCAATATGTTTCAAGGACAAAGCATAGATCAATTGCCTATCTGGGAGTTGGAAACCACAAGGCTGACACAAAAGCCACCCGGTGTTGTACGCAATACAAACCGAAAGCTGTGAGGTGCCAGCTTACAGGAGTCTGAGACATGTCCCTGAGGTGCTGTTAGCTTGTCAAGGCCATCATCCAATTAAATTAATTCAACATCACATATTTAACCAATAAGGCATCTGAATCATGCCTCATATCCTCCAAGTGTTTAAAAGCCAATGTTGTGACTCATTTTTTTGACATGCAGTCAGGGGTTATTTTCAACATCCTGTTATATGTGGCTCCATATAACACAATTAAGGTTTCTTACCTCAAGATATACGACCCAGGGCATGACTAATGTCGCCACGAGAAGATCCGCCACCGCCAGGCTGACAATGAGGTAATTAGTGGTCGTCTGTAGTGCTTTCTCCCGGGACACTGCCATGCAGACCAACACATTGCCAAACACAATGACAAAGATGAGGAGAGTCAGAAGCATGGCATAGTAGTTATACTGATGCTTGGCCTCACAGCCCGTGCTGTTGAGGGTCCCCGTCCCGTTGTCATAATAAGTGTCATTGTAGGGATACTCCGTGAGGAAATCCATGAGCTGTGTGGTTGGGGAAAGAGCCTGAAACTGAGAGACATAACTCACTGTCAGTGAAGCTGAAACACTGAATGAAGCCATGAAGCAGTGCATCCACCCAGAGGAATGTTTTATTGCTCAGGTGTTGCTCAAACGTTTTTAGTTTTTTTATTATGTTTAAATGTGTGTAATTTTTGTGCTGCTAGTGTCAACAAACAGAATTGGAAAATAATAATTGATTTCATGGACATCACCCTTGTCTGGCATTGGTCGGGAAAAGCATAGCCTCATCCGAACTCTGGCCATTGGTTGGGCTGGTGAGGATGCTTAAACAAAGCAATGTTTTGAAAGAGCTAGAGAGCCACAGTGTTTACATTTTTCAGGAAAATCAGCTTATAAATGACTTCTTGTTGGCACTGTGTGTTAGTATTTTAACATAAAAAATGATACTTTAACTCTTTTCAGCTGTTTCTCCCTTGGAAAAGGCTGGGATTTAAAGATTAAACATTTGTTTGCTGAGGACACTGTATGAGGACAGATTCAATTGGAAAGTTACAAAAGTGGTTTGCGAACTGAAGAAATTTAATGAGAGCGGCAAGTCACAAGCATACTGATACAATGAGGGTGACATTGAGCATTGTGAGCAAGCGGCACAATCACTTCATTCAGCTGACACTGTCAGAATCCCAGCCATCTTCATTTGCTTTGTACAACACTTGAGACATCCACATTAAAGAAATACATCTTCCATCCTTCCTCTAAGCCTCATAACACTGGACGGCTGCTGAAACAGGATTGATTTTCTCTGGGAATAGTGGCATAATAGCTGTCTTGTATTGATTCTGAATTTACACAGTAAGATCTGTTGCTGCTCTACAATTAGCATCTCAGAGTGACAGAAAAAATATTGCAGCAGTGAGATGTTTCAGGATCTCGGTTGTCAGAGCTTAGGACAATTATCTTTTATAAGTAATTTGTGCATTTGAATAATTCAACAAACATTCCAAATATGTGATATTATTGTATGTTATTTCTTACATTATTGCTGTTTTGTAACTGTTTTACCTGTTTAAATGTAGCTGAAAAGTTTCCATTGTGACCTTACCCCATGTAGCATGACAACATGCCCTGTTATTGGTCAATATATGTTTGAAACGTTACCAGTCTCAATCAAGTGCTTTTACAAACATGAACAATGTTATGCACCATTGTTTCTAGCACTCACCCACTTACGTCTAAGTTTATTGTTGCTGTGCGTTTGAATATTTGATTTTTGAATAAGGCATTGCAATGTAATGTTCTCAGTCATAATTTTATCTCTTATTAAACTCAGTTAAATTCTTTTCTGGGGTAACAAGTTGGTACACTAATAAACCATATGGATTAAAACATGCTCACGAAAGATAGATGAAAAATACGAAAAGGTCTTTTACAATATCAGTCACCCTGGTCCTGTTATAGCAACATTGTATATTCGATATCTTCTCCCCATGCCCATCATCACCTCGGCAACTCAATGTGTGTGTGGAATTGAAGACATGGGGCCTGTCCAGTGGATCAAGTGAAAGCCACTGATTGATGCAAACAGCCACACAAATGATGCCTGTGTCAAACACAGCGGGAAGGGTCCTCCATTTTGTTATGGCCAGCTAAAATCAATAGATCGCTTTGAACCTTTGCTCAGGATTACTCATCTGAATGACTTGGTTTGATTATTTTAAGGGTGCATCCACAGTCTTAATGACTAGGATGTACATAATTTACATCAGCACATTATTTAGAAAAGAGCACATTTTAATTTGAATCATGTTTGTTATTACAGGGGAATTAAACAATCCGTGATTGTAGATTATGTTGTG
Source organism: Chromobotia macracanthus (assembly GCA_036877525.1). Lineage (NCBI taxonomy): Eukaryota > Metazoa > Chordata > Actinopteri > Cypriniformes > Botiidae > Chromobotia > Chromobotia macracanthus. The sequence goes on along the minus strand of JAZGTH010000068.1, from coordinate 3,160,989 downwards.
TTAGTTTATAATGCTATACATATAATAACAACAATATGTATATAGGAAAGACAAAAGCTAGCTGTCCCACTTTTATCTTCACTGAATATTGCTCGGGATAGGCCTGCATTTATTTTTTCAACAATTTAATGTGGAGACACATAAAGAATATTTCCACTTAATACAGGTTATGTCATAACATGAAACAGTAACACAATTATGAGGCACAAAACAATTCACCAAATGTAAAAAAAATCTTTTGGGCAACAAACATATAAAACTCCTGTGACAACTTACCCCAATAATAGTGTGTCAGCCTACCCTAACCTGACATTTATGAAAACTGACCTTGTCCTTGGTTGATTGTTGCCTAAATGCATGTCACAGAGATATCACAGTAAGAGCAGGCAGCGCAGAATGAATAACATGCTGGTCAACAGCTGGCTGAAGTGTAACACAGACGAAAAGGCCAAAAATGTGTAATGCAGCAGCTAGAGATCTTACCAGGTCCAGAAAATATGACCATATAATCCCAATTTTGTCATCTCTATATTACTTACAAAGTACTACTGCTAACTTATAAAGCCTTAAACGGGTTAGCCCCTATCTACTTCACTGACCTTCTCTCATGCTACAAGCCAACATGCTCTTTACACTATACAACGAAATGTAATTAGAACAACTACAACTATACAGTACTGCTGACATAATACGAGAATGAATTATTTTAATTTTGGGGCTTTTCCAGCAAATATTGATGTATAGATCTATAAAAATAGTATTTATAAAAGCTTGTAGCCTTATTTAAAACAAAGATAATATAAAATAAAAAAGAGTTTTACTATATGAGAGTTGTGTCTCTTTATTTTGAATCATGGGAAATCTAGGGTAGGGTATAGATGGATAAAGCTTTTGAATTAAAACTATTGCTTGTATGGAACAAGGTGATTTCAGCCTGCTAGGTTACAATTAGCCTTGAACATCCTGGCTACAGATCAATAGCATGTGACACTTTGATTTGCCTTAATGAAGGTTGCTTTCCTCCAACACAGGACATCTCTGATATCTCAATGCTCTCTGATTGGCTGTTCAGTATGTCTCAATCTAGTTGGATATAGTATGACAGGTTTCCATGGACAGAGAGATGTACCTCAAAGAGAATTTTACTGACCCCAGATAAACCAGCAGCTAGTAAGATATCAGATATCTTAAGCACAGTGGAGCTCAACCGAGTAATAAGACAGTATAACTAAGGAGAAAGGAAACGCAATTTCATTGTCATTTCCCCCATATTCACTCACACTACAATAAAAGCAGCCTTTTTGTGATACACACTTGAACGTATGATGGGAAGAAAGATTGTATTGCAATTTCTGCAGGCAGAGCATCATTCAACTCTGTCTCACAGCAACCGATATATGTGGTCAGTAGCATTGGTCTCTAAGGGAGGATATCTTATTGCTGGAGTGATGTAGCGAACGGGGTATATAGTGTTTTGAAATACGCCAAAGAATTTTGTTTGCTCCAGTCCCCCAAAGTCACTGAAAGATCAGATGTATGGACTTCTGGCTAGGCTAGTATGCAGTATGTTACTGTGTGAATGTTTGAATAACAGTAGGTACTGTAAAGGTGAAGTGTTCCTGTCGCTCAACTGGTAGAGCACTACGTTGGCAGCACAAAGGTCTTGGGTTTGATTCCCAAAAATCATACAGACTGGTAAAATGTAGCTTAAATGCAGTATTTTTTAGGATTAAACATCTGCCAATTGCGTAAAATATAAGTCTGTCATTTTCTCTTCTTAAAATACAAGCCATTTGTAAGTTGCTTTCCCAAAAAGTTGTAAACATTGTGGCACTATTAAAACATTTGTTGCCCTGTTTGTTTGAACTTCCCAACCAGGAAAGACAACCAGGAAAGACAAACATAAATTCTCTTAAATTTAAGACAAAAAGACAAAAATCTGTCTTATCTGTCTGCCCTGCCATTAAAAATGGGTGAGTTCTGAGGCCCATCTCAAACCAAAATAATGGAAAGCATTTGCTAAATGGCTTAAAAGCTGACTAAAATGATCATATCTCCTTTTCCATGTGTATTTAATACAAGTCAATTAGGTAGCAAAATAAGAGAAAAAACAATTATAATTTAGTTTTTACTGCTCTGTTCACACTTAAGAGAGAGAGAGACCTCACTTGCACCATTGTCAAAGGCATGAATCCAAAACTTTGTCTTTGTAAAAATAACATGAAAAGATATTTAAATAATGAAACAGGTCAAAGCCCAGTTTGTTAATTGTTATACTTGCTATTTAAAGGGCAAATCTGCATAACAATGAATTGACCTTTGCTTAGCTTGGGTCCTAAAGCAAGTCAGAAGTAAATGAAATTGTTGAGGGCAGTTTTTTTTATTTCTCTCAGAGCAGTTAAGGTCAGAGAAGATAATTCTTAGGTAAACCCGGCATCAACTCTATGTTTCAGAAGGTGGGTGGCATCATTCCCACCAGTTACATCTTTAGAAAACTCTGACAGCATAAGATGAGGCAAACATTTTAGGAAGGAAGCCCCCCCATCATATCAAAGGAAATCATGACAGAAAAATTCTGCTAATATAAGACATTTATTAATTACATATCCTTTATAATGCAGTACATAATGCTATATAAGCTTGGTCATCAAAAAGCATTGTAAACTAATCAAATCAATAAGTATTTGCATATATGTGTTTATGTTATGCTATACTGTGTATTAGCTCAGTAAAATCTCATCTAAGACCTCATGACTGTCTGCATCCACACAAGATAACTTCTGCACCCCATCCTGTGTCCAGGGTTATCACAGAGTCCATACACTGAATTGCTCCAAGTATTTTTCTCCTGATCCCTCTTTCCAAGCAGTATGTTTGGAATATGCCAGTGCCGCAAGGCACTGATGCTTTGGCTTTGCCCCACTGACGCCCCTGCACTGCACTGTCTGATCTCATTAGTGCACTGGGACACAGGAAAATACAGAAGTGCACTGGGATACAGGAGAAGGGAAGGAAAGAGGGAGAGGAGGGACAAGACAAAATTAGACAAGAAAAGAAGAAAAGAGAAGAAGTTCTTTTCTTAGAAGATCTCCTAGAAGATATTTTTGCTAAGCTGCTCAACTAAGCAGAGACATTCATTCCCTGCGATGTTCTCCTGCATGGATGATGACACATTTTGACCATAAAGTATCATAAAACCATTCCTGCCTGTTTTCTGGCAGGTCTTATGAAGCAACAATAATTTGTTTAGTAATATTTTAATAGTTTCATACAGCAGGGGCAGGTCAAGCTGGTCTTAGATTAACATTAAGATTGGTTTGAACCAAGGGGGTTAACAGTAATTTCAGTAGCTACCCCTGCTGGTGTAGATTCAGCTACACTAAATCTTACTTCACTGATGGCCATTCTGTTCATTTAGAAAAAATTACATAATGTTTTTAAAATATTATTTTGATATTTACAAGACATTGTTTAATGCATTTAAGTGCTCCAAAAAGCATGAAAACTGACTTTATATTTCCTTTTCTCCTGCCACTGATGTCACATCTTAGAACAGTTGCCAGTCTCCCCATCAGGTCTTTTGTAAAGGTTTGGAGTTTTTAGATAAATGGCATATGTGGCTCAGGTGAGGTTTTAAAGATGCCTAGAACTGAGTGCCAATGAACTCAAGACTTTCAAGACTCCATGCCAACTGAGTAGCTTGAAAGACTGGGAATGAATGGGAATGCTAAGATAGTTCTATACATGTATTATTTTCCTGGTTTATTCAAGAGACAACTTCCTCTATAGTTAATTGAGCACAAATGCAATATTTAAGCAGACGATTCACTGACTATTCATCTTGTTTACAGGAGGTGCTTTGAATTTTTCTCAGCCTCAACTTACAAGACCTAGACAAACAATATACCAAAGGAATGCTTAAACAACTAATCTTACATTGTAAATTGGGTGTACAGTAGAATGACATATGAGAAATTACAATCACAAAACAAAGTTAAAAACAACTCTATTCAACCAGACTCTGCAGGCAAAGTGTAATTTTCTCTCTGACAGCCGAGCAGGGTGGTACTCAGCCCAGATAAAACCACAGTGAGATGCTGTCAGTAAGTGTTCTGTGTGCAAGAACTTTAAGATAACCTAAGGTTTCACATTGTGTTGCAGATCATCACTGTGTTCATTGTGAATGCAAATTTAAATCACCGGGTTTGTGATACGATATACAGCTTACAAGTTATACTGCGGTATGTAAAAGAAATCTGTAGTAGGTTTTTTAAAATGTATTTCCCTGTTTGAAACACAACCTTTTTATCTCAAGAAGAAGACATCAACATACCGAAGGTCACTGAACAGATTAACCTTGACGCTTGACATTTCATAATGTCTTAAATAATAGCAATGTTGACATTATCTTGTTCTATATCACTGATATCTCCCAGATCCTAATTAATAGCAGTCAAGCTGCCTACTGTTGCTGTGGGGTCCTCCTTAGGGTAACTCAACCAGGTCAAAATGCACTCTGACTAACTATCTGTTTCTTGCGATTATTAAAACATTGTCTGAAAACTTCCAAAAAACGTATATGGAGGTTATAGTGAAAAAGTGATGGGTACTTTTCTATCTACCCAACATTCCTCTCAGTTTTCTATAGACCTAGATATGAATGAAGGCTATCTGTTTCTCTAATCTTTGAATTTGAAAAAGAGCCATACTGTATTAATACTGTATGGAAAACAGGGTGTTTCTGAAAAAGCACTTACAGGACAATTTCCCCCTGTACATCCTGGGTGGATTAAGTTACTAGTCTGTTTAATATTTAAGGCTTCCTGACTGACAGTCCTTTCTATTAAATTGACAGTGCTTTGCAAAATGTACCATATCAAGATCCATAGATAATTCTGCAGGTGCTAAGCTCTAAGCTCAGAGTGGTGGGGGTAAGGGGCCGAGCTCTTCCAGCTTTTCACTGAACACATCGGTAAAAAGTTATAAGACTAAACTGGCAAGAACTGGTATTTGTTAAATCAGCAGGTTTTCTTGTTTAATTTAGTGTGTAAGATTAGGTTTTCATGGCTGAACAGACAAGCAGAATATATAACCCTTCATGCATCATCTGTTTTTAGAATTCTTAGTCCATGTTTTATGCGTTTGTTCTGTTTGTTCTGTTTACTTGCTCTTAAAACGTATCAAGAAGAAAAAGTGATGACAGCAAATGTCTAGATAAAGAGTAAATAAATTACACCCTTAACTCTTTAATATTATGAGGCAATACAACAGAAATGTATGGTAAAAATTCAATATATAGATAAGATATTGATATTCCATATACCTGCCCTTCTTGGTCACAAATCATACATATCAGCATTTATATGAGACATGTAAGCTGCATTCACACTACTGGATGGTTAAGCTGTAGAAAAGATGAAAAAGCATATGGAAAATTTTGAATGACTGCTGTATCTGCTTCAGGTGAACAGGTAGCATGTAATGTCACAAGTGAAGCATTGTGACCTGAGTGAAAAGCTGAAAATCTCTTAACATTTAACCACAACCAGCTTGATTCAATAAAAGAACACTGCGTGTTACAGTGAGACATAATGACTCTCCTTCCCTCTGCTTTCATGTCATCCTGAGGTGAATTGTGTTCTGAAATGGTTGTGAAATTGCAGGGCTTTGCCAGATTCACCTTAGCAATCTGAATGCTAAGGTTAATATAAATGGCTTTTTCATTCCAACAAGCTGTTGGATGTGTGAGAATATAATCATTGTCATTACGAAGTAATTTTATCATGCAGTTTTAAAATTAATAATCAATGGGGCGCCATAAATTGTTGCCCAAAGAGGTACAACCATTTTTTTTATCTTGATGGAGTCTAGTTATTAGATGACACTTGACATTTAAAATGTTTAAAACAACACTGTCTTAAAAACTTTGCTGCCTTAAATTTTCAAGTTTGTTCAACTTAAAGTGCACAAGTCATTTTAATGTAATATTTTTAATCTTGATGTGTTAAGTTACTGTAACCTATAGTTGTAAATTTGCTTTATTTTTATGTTTTTGAATGTAATTTAAATGTCTATTTTTACACTACATTTAAAACATTAAATTGAAATTACTTATAAAGCATAAAGCTTATAAAGTTAATTAAACTTAAACATTTAAGGCAGCAAAGTTTTTTTTACAGTGTAATGGATAAATCAATGATTGTTAACACCTCGGCATGAGGTAAGATGTGGTGATTTTTACTCAATCAGTCCAATATATATTGGACTGATTGAGTAAAATCAGTCCAATATAAAATCAGTCTCTATAAATTCCCTGAATTATGATGATGATAATAATAACACTTTTGTAAATAGCTATGAAAGGAAGTCATTGCATTACCTTTCAACATGCCGACAAATTAATGCTTTGTGATTTTTTTATTGCTTTGGTTTGCAGTTACTGCTCTGGCATTTCAGTGATGGAAAAACATTTGACCTTAGTGTAATCAAAGATTATATAAAACACAGGAGGTGCTTCTCACATCATCTAAATGAAATAAACACACAGAGCAACAATGGACATGTCAGCTAACATTGGTGCAGTTAGTGCCGTGTGTTAAGCCTGCTGTTTTTCAGAGTTCCAGTTCTGTCTGTTCCAGCACTCACTCATTCTGAAACAACCATTAGGAAACTCTAGAAAGTCTGCTGCTTGGAGAGCAGCAGCAGAGAAGTGCTATAACAAGCCTCAGATGAGCTCATTAGGACTGTGTGCCAATGCTGTATCCTAACAACCATGTCCTGAGCAGCCGCTGTCTGTTCTCCATATAGGAGGGGGTCTCTCCAAACCTCAACGGTCAAGACAGACCTCTCCTGCCCTGGAAATAGTGAAACAAATGATGATGTGGGAATGAAGCAGCCCCCATGATTTTGTGGTCAATTGCTCAGATTTTTGATCAATCTGTCTGCCTGCCATCCATCCATCCATTTATCAATGGGAAATGTACACATCAATTAACAAACCCAAAGACAAAGACTTGTTTATCCAGGACTGGTCATTTCATATTAACAACAATACGAACAATATGAACACAAGAAAATAAATGAGTCTGAATGTAATTAGCTGCATGCCATTAACAGGTAACAGATGTGACACATTGATCTTGAGTCTTGACTGGACACATTTATGAAGAATTTTTCTCCTGTTTGTTATTTGTTACGTTGTTTCCCTTAACAGCAGATCAAGAAAATTGTTTACGACTCTCTGACACTGAGCCCAATTACATTATACAAAGACTTCATTGCACCTTAATTTAGTATCTTTTAATCTAGCCTTATTTAATCTAAACCATATTTAGTGGGTTTGTTGTGTAGAAATGTCAGTGCCCTCAAATGACATGGCATCAACAGTTTCCATATAATGGCAGTTCATGTTGTTACTGGAGACCCAGAATCCTGGAGAAGTTACCTCTAATACTAACCTAACACTTTCTAACTAATCAAGGTTTTCAGAATTACTTAAATTACCAGCAGATGTGTTGGGGTAGTATTGGAACTGAACTATGCATGACGGCGACCCTTCAGGAACACCCTTGGTTCATAGTGGCTTTGGCTCCAAACAAGAAAAGGCTCCAAACATCAAAAGTACAATAAAAGAAGCCCATAATGCTTGTCAGTGACACTAAACGACATTCAGAATTCATGTGACATGAGAACGGTGATGTAAAATTGATTTGATGCCCACTGCAATGGAAAAGGTTTGCTCATCACCCAAAAATATAATATGGGTTTAGAAGACATTTGTGCTTTTATAGTAATATTTGACCTTGTTTGAATTTGACAGATGTAATAACTTTGAATTGCTGTTGTATGGGAAGAAGTTTTGTGTTTAATGGAAAATATAGCAATGGGTTTTGAATGACACAAGGGAGAGTAAAGTATTCCTTTGTAAATGACCCTCAATGGTGCTCATTAGTACAATCTAATGTAGTTAGGCTGAGACAACTAAATGAAATAATTTTGACTTGTAAACAGTTTATTTAGATACTATGAAAACTATTTTAAGTTAGCTAACAAACATTTTAACAGTGTACAGTAGCCAGTAAATACCAGTTAGATTTGTTCTTTCATTTGAAATGTATTAAAGTGTCGGAAAAGAAATTTAAAAGCTTTAGGTTCTAGAAAGTTTTGTCCAGAATTGTGCATCACAGTTTTGGGTTTAAAATGGTTGTACAGCGTCTGAACTGCTTTCTAGCTGGTACTGCACCTGCTGAAGCATGCACATTTTAGGGACAGTTTTTATTTAAGGGTGCTCATGGTTATGATCCATAACATTAGTCATGGCCTTAAGCCTGTCTCAGCCTGCCCTCTAAATAAAACACAATCACAAATAATAGTAGGCACTAGCCAGCAAGGTAAACAAAAACCTAGAAATGTTGTACAGATTTAGTGTAAGAGTCAAATGACTATTGAAGTTGATCTTCCTATGAGCTAGATGTGATGTTTTGAAGTATCTAGAATTAAATGACTGATCTTGCAAAACACTGAGGCTTGCTGCACTTACTTGCTGTTTAAATACCTAACCTTTAGTGTACCATACAGTCAAAACATTAAAATGTCTGTAGGATCATTTAGGAGACACTAATTAAACAGTATAAATATGAAGCCCTGTCATCATTTCTATCAGCTGTTACCAAAAACATTTAGCCCATAATATGCTTTATTATAATAGCTGTTCAGTACCTTTATTGTAAATGTTGTAAACGGCATAATAAACGTACATTTGCTAGCCACTCATTAAACCACATAAAAATTCATTATTCAGTATTTTTAGCGAGCACAAAAAAATGCCAAACGTTTTTGTCAGAGCCCAACACTGAGATAAAAACACAGCTTACTGCCTATGCCGCTCTTCTCTATGATGTAACTCCTTTCATTGTAGCTGAAACTCAGATTTGTATCAGTATAACTAAATGTCACATAAGTAATACAGTTTATTAACTGTGCTTGCTTGTTCTCGATGGTTTAAGATGTTTTTGCGGTTGTAAACCACTGCCCACATTCTCTCTTAAAAACATGCTGATAAACAGCAAAAGGGCAACTGGAGGTGTCTGCCTCTTCCTTAGTTAAATGTCAAGAAAATGCCCTCAGAGCTGTGCCTCAAACAAGCATCCCCAGGGGAAGGACGTCTTCCATAGACAGCCCAGTGGCTTTCATTTTTGCACAAACATGAAACCATATTTCTCACACACTTTAGAGAGTTTTGAGTTCTTAAATAGATGGTCATTCATTCAGGGGAAAATAGTCTATTATAAGATCTTAACTCTCATTTGAATGTATAAAGACTATTTCTCATTGTAACTGGATCTAAGTGATTTAACACAGATTTGGTACTCAACAAGCTCAGTTTGCAAGCTTATATAGCAGTTCTTTGAGATGCATTAAACAGAAAGTTGCATGCAGGGGTCAGTAATCAGTTATGTGAGATAATCAGCTAAAGCTCTAAAAGTTTTTTAGTTACATTGTTTGAATTTTGCAAACTAGAAATGGTAAGAAAAGCATTGCATTGCTTTTTGTATGTTTCTTTTTGTATGAAGTAAGATGTTTGGACTGACATTGCAGTTATTCTGCTGCGCTCACTTATAACCACTGAAACACAAGCTGTCGTGTAATTAAATGATAAAACTAATGAGGAAAGCGCAATTTCAGTGTGCCAAACTCAAAAGCCACATTTCCTATAACTCCTAATCTGTCAACCACTGTTTTTGTAACGACAAAACACGAAAATGAATTTTGCAAAAACACGAAAATGAATAAAATAATGTCACCTCACCTTCAAGCCATAGGATATTAAACACGGACTTCTGTTCACGGTTCTCCTTTGCGTTTATATCCACACCTTAATTTTTACCATCCTTTTTCCATGCGCAAGAAAATCTTTTTGCCTTAAATCACTGGATACAAAGAGAAAACAAATGGGCAGAGGTGAAGCAAACGCCTGTTAAACTACATCTGGTTTTAGATCAGTTTCAGATAGTTCAGATGGTATCGGGTGATGGGGACGGCGCGCTGGTCTCCGCTCACCCGGATTTCAGCACTGAAACTGCGCGCGTCCGCCAGGTACGAGGAGGCGGAGCTGAAGGGATTCAATACAAGCGGCTTGTCAAAATGGCCAGAGGATCGAGTGACTGCACTAACATGCAAAATACAGACATCCTGAGACGACAGTTCAGAGCACAGTTGTACTGCCTGGCGATGCACTGCGTCCCACAAAAAGTATGCACACTTAAGCTATACATTACATAACTAAATACAAAATCAAGTGTGCAGAAACGTAGCACAAGCGCAATTCTTAAGACGTTTGACAACAATAGATACACAGAAGTTCACATATGACAAAAGCATTTAGGTATTTTCCATAGTTAAAGTCTAATATCATTTGTTGGCAGATGCTGCTTGGTTTTTATATTCCTGTTATCTGATCAAATGAAATTCATAATGTGTCCAAATACTGTATTGGACCACTTCTGGCTATCCTGTAATGGAAAAGGTTAAGTCTACAATGACAAAAGACATACCTTGTGTGTTCATCTGTGTGTGTTTTTGTGATAAACCTGTCTGCTCTGATCTAATCTGCCCTGCCTCTCCTTTTTATTAGCTGACCAGATGCAGAGATGTAGAGTTATCATGGAATTAACAGAATACAGTCTTCTAACCTCAATGAAACCTATTGCGCTGACTTTTATCTGAAAATAAAGTCATTCAAAATGCTTTTAAAAATGATATCCTGGCAGATTATTACCAATATTGCCAAACGGTGTGTCTTAGGAGTGATGTCCTACCTTGACCCACATAATCACCATGCTTTAAGAGCTGTGAAACATTCATCACAGTCAGCAGAATATGTCCACATGTGATGTGTCAACACCTTCCAAACCTGTTTCAAACCCACAACAAGACCCATAAACAGACAGAAAAATGTAATCACTGGACGGGGGAGATTAAAACCCATGTTTATATCACACCTAGAGAACATGCTTTGCATTCATCGAATGTGTATTGTGTAGGACGAGTTCTGAACGCCTTTTGATTTTTTCATCCACAGCATGCCCAGAATATAATCAGGGCTCAAACAGTTTTCCCATCCATCATGCAAAATTCATTCAAGAACACCAAGCGACTATTGTGTATCCAAACCATGTAGTTCCCCCGGCACAATATGGATCACTAAAGTTGTATTTCTTCTTAATGTATTCCTGTTGTGTCTGATAACCTGTTATCAGAAATGTTTGCCATTGACATTTACTGTTAGAAGTTATATTTTATATTGTCAGCATATATTATATTGTCAGCACAGGGGGAACAGAAGGTAATGAACAATACTGCTACCTTATTCGAATCACAAATAATAAACAGCAGTAAAACGTCAACAATTGATTCAGAACAAACTTGATGGTAAACATCAAACAATGTAAACAAATAGGTAAGTAGCTAAGAGCAGATTAGCACAAACGCTACTTAGTTTAAGATAATTCAGAATCTTTTCTCTCTCTATCAGGTCTGGGTACACAGAAGAGTTTAGGAGATAATCCATAATGAGGAGATCGCTGAAGAGGAGTCCAGGTAAGAAACCAACATAGGAGAAACAGGTGAGTCCATGTAGCTTTCAAGCAGACTGGACAAGAAAGTGAGGAGTGACTGGGGAATATATAGTGTGGGTTATTAGTAGAGACAGCTGAGTGTGATTAAAAGTCAGGTGACTTGGAGTGGGTAGGCATGGCTGGCTGAATGGATGGCTGGGGGGATGTGTCATTGACATACTGTAGGTATATCATTATATAGTTATTTATTTTTTTTAATAGGCTGATTAATTTGGGTCCTTCCTCATCATCTTAAGGGGTTATTTTTTGTCACTTTCAGATTACACAGTGGGAGTTTTGTGGCACTGTTATTTCAAAAGCTGCTTTGGAACAAAATGTATTGTGGCATGGACTATATGAATTACAAGATTGAAATCCTTTGTTATATTTTAAGCACTCTTTTAATTTTAAAGATGATTATAGTAAGACTCATAAGTTATATATACCAAAAGTGCAAAAGATTTTCACTTATTCATTAACCCAGTTGGGAATAAGCCACAATGAAAGCATTCACAGAATGATAGAATAAATTAGAATAAAACAGGCTTCAGCAACCCGTAGTCAAAGTTTCCACCACAGTAACAGTTTGTAGCAGCTGAAATGTTGACATCAACTCATGTGGACACTCTTTCACTTGTTCTTTGTTCTTGAATACTCTAAAATCCCCGGAGTGCAATTGCGTAGGAAAGAAATAGCATCAAAAATTAACCTTGCATCATATCAAATAAAAAGATGAATGAGACTTCCTGCCAGTTGCTAAAACTGTTCAAGGTTGTTCTGCAACACAGTATGGAAAACAGGTTCATGATAAATGTGGATAGACAGAGTCAATGTCATTAAATGTGTCACTCTAATTTAGAGACTGTTAATGCTACTCATGGGAAACCATGTACTGCATCCCCACATCTGGACTTGTTCCCCAATTTTGTCCTTAAGAGGTTTAAACAGTTGAGAAGGTTATAGTTTACTTCTAAATCTGCCAAACTTTCATTTTCATTTCAAAGGTTGTGCAAACTTATAATGGGCAATTCAGAACCATGGACAGCACCCTTGCAAAGTCAACGACCACAACAGTACAAATAAAAGGAGAAACATTGTTCGGATGGAAGAGATCAAGCTTTCAAATGGCATGCTCCATGTTTTTACACTGAATAACAATTTGATTTGTGTTTGTACATGTTGCACCTCCAGCTCCAGACAACATGGACAAATTTAAACATCTAGAATCTCATGTCCACCTGTTTGAGACATGTCAGTGGTACATGTCACCTTGACCTCAGCCAATCAAGAAGATACAATTAAAGATGAGTGTCAAACATGTCACGTCAAAAGCTCTGATGAAACATGTAGGCCAGTCATCAGACCAAGGTTTCCTGATGTCTTTCTTTAGATGACTGACAGATCAACACTATCAGATGAACATGTCAAAAAAAGAAAGAAAAAAGCACAATGGACAAAATAAACTGAAATGTACTGTTAGTTATTTTGACAGTTTGTTGTGGATATATGTGTTTCCTGAGTTCTTGTCTGTGTGTTTCCAGGTCTGTTTGTGTACAAGTGTGCATGTATCTGTCTATTAAAGGTTGTGCCATCCCTGAAGCACCTGATCGGTGCTTCTTCGAGATCCATCAGAATTTGAAAAGATGTTGCAATCACTTGAACACAGACCTTTGATCTTCTGTAGCGCTTTGGAATCGTTTGCCCAAATATTTTTGTATAATGTCAGTAAATCTTTAAAAATAATCTTGCAAGTATGGGTGAGCAATGTGTAACTATTGTCTTATGTATCTTTAATAATAAAACTGGCAAGAAACAACTACTGATATTTTAAAGGACATGTTCCATTTCTGCATAAATTGATGCTCAATTATTTTTCTTCATATAGGACAGTTTATTTTTCCTTTCTTTTAGGTTTGTGCCTTACGTACGGAGGCCCATACAGTGGATAACAGCACCAAGGAAAAGATTTATGAGTAGTGCTACAAAATAGACAGGCTATGACAATGTGACAAATGACAAAGAGAGACATATACCTCACCTCTAACTCCTGAACTTCAAGCAATAACTTGTGGAATTCATACTTTAACACAGCACTCCAACACAACACCACCCAATTTCCTGTTGTAGTGTTCAATAGCCTCTGCATGTCCCTTGGTTCTATAAAAAATTAAAGTTACATTGTAAGAATTCATTTTTGATGTGCTGTGCTAAAGAAATTCCCATTATAATACCTCTGTCTACATGATGTTAACATTGTATTTATCTTGATTCTCCTTTTAAAGCAGTAAACAACAGTAACAGTAGTTAATCTTTGACTCTTTACTGAAAATGACTTTTATTGAATTCTGGAGAACCTCAGAAAAGCTATTTGTTTTCTTCCATCCCTTCAGATATGAAACAGAGCTTTGGAAACAGAAACCTTCTCAAGTAATGTTTATTCTTGGCATGACATACATCCTTTTTGACTCTTAAAGTTAATACACTGTCATTATTATCATTCTTTAAATGGCAAAAAAGGCGCTATGAAGGGGCAGCTGTGATGTTGTGTCAGAACTCACTCTTTAATAAAACAGATTTAAAGTCACCACAAGTTTGAGGATAAAATAAATATTTAATTATTAAAGTATAAATACAAAAGTAAAAGGACAGAGGATCGAGTGATGTGTGTGTGAGTTGTATTGTTGAGTTTATGTGTGGAGTGCATTGACCATTTTTTTTAAGCCTTGTTATCCTTATGTGGCTCTTTTCTCATCTGTTGGTATGAGAAACATATTCTATTAAAGATAATGGTACAGATGGAAACAATACATTTCAATGTGTGAATTTGAGGTGATAATCTAGCATTAGAAGTGACTGTAATAATCAAGATTTACAGCAATCTGAACATGGGGTCAAAACAACAGTTGTACATTTTGTTACTGTAACACAATGTAAGATTTATCAGTTGGATTTATCTCAACAATAATAAAGAGCCTCTGTAGATTTACTGGAATTAAACAGCTGTCACTAAACATTAAACATTAAAATTAAACATTTTGTCACAGTCCATCAGAGTTTTCAGGGCAAAATTCCAAAGTGACTTTCTTTTCAAATTATGAGATGAAACACCCTACAGGATACTGAAATGGAACTACAATGACAGGAAGAGGAACTCTTGAATTGCATTGAAACGATTATTGTGGGTGATGCAAAAAAGGAAATGTATTGCAGTGCTGTTCCGCTGTTAAATCTTGAATGTCACTCAACAAATCACACTTTAAGACCGGAACCAACTGTTCTTAATTCCACACAACATTGCTGTCCATTCCTCTATATTTTACATTTTTCTACAACAGCCCTCAAAAGCAGTCAGATTTTGTCATTTTGAACCTAAAAAAGCAAAAATTCTCCTTTTGAAGCTCTGGGGGTAGAGCTGTCAGTTGCAGTACAGCTGCATATCATAACCTAAATCTATTGCTAAATCAGAAGCCATCAGAGCACCGCAGTAATTGGTGCTTTATGTCGCTTATTTAAATATACACAGGTATTTATTTGTTTTGCAGCAGCAAAAACAGGAAAAATGAGACTATATTGAGAAATGCATGTTTCCTAACTGTGGTGTCACACATCCTATGCTATAAAAAGGCTAGGAACCCTTCACATTATTTATTTTTACAAGACGTATTTATGCCCTGATAAACAGCAAGTGAGCTAGAGTAATTATAATAAAAATAGGCAGAGGATCCAGAAGAACCGGAAGAGGAATAATAAGAGATGTACTGACAGCAAGCCATCACACATTTGAAGCAAGAGTGAGTCATTAACTAATGTGGTCTTTAGAAAACACTAATTCAGACTGTTTATCTGTCTATTACGGTGACCAGGAAGGGACCTTCTTGGTTCACGTATTTTTGTCATGGCCACGCCATATTAATACATGGTAATGTGATACTATGTTGTGGCCACGACAAAAACAAGTAAACCGAGAAGGTCCCTTCCCCACTGCAATCTGTTTATAAATCATCAAGTTATAATATTTTTTTATTATCATTTGTGATAAGAATAGGAAGAAAGCTTTTACTATAATGTTACTGTTTTCAAAGAGGCCTTGGCGTCTGCCTTAAATGCATGATTAACAGAACCTGATATTTCATTTAAAACTATGTTTTAGTTTAAAAAATCTTTACAATGTCTACTAATATCATTGTGCATAACAAGAATCCACTGAGAGTGTTGACATGACCTGTTTTCCAGCTCATTACCTGAGATTTCTTTTGCACTTATATTTGCCTGTATTTTCTCTCTGGCCTAATTGTCAATGAGAAGTGTGTCACATATGAACAAATAAGTGTGTTGATATGAAATGTTCAGTGTTTAGAATCAATCCTCTGTTCTCCAGAGGGAAGAAGGGGGAACTTTGAGGGAAACAAACCAAAAAAAGAGAAAAAAGCACACCATAACAAGAAGTGACAGCTAATGTCTTGGAATTAATCTTAGATTTGAATTACATTTCAAATCTCGTAATGCATCACACAGTTCATAACATTAAAATATTGCACATACAATATTCAACCATATACACATCCTAGTCATTCAGATTCTTTGAGATACAGCACAGAGAAGTAAAAGCACTCTTAAAATAAAAACAGTTTTAAACAAATCTACTACAATCAGTGAATGCAATCTTAAAACAAAAGTTTAAATAAAACAGATTAAATGATAAGAGTGCAACCAGTTCAATAATAATGATAATATAATAATGGGACAACTTTTTCTTCAACTACAACCAACAAGATTAAATTTCTTGTGATCATTGTGAGTTCAATGACCTTGAGTTGAGTGAAAGCTGAAAGCAAGACTGAATCAGAGCCAAAGTAACTGCAGAACAGCAGAGACTGACAAAAATAACATTTCCTGTTTCCGATCTTCATGGCAGACAGTTTCAACTGGTTCTGTTTGCAGCACATACTTATCTATTCACATCTCAATCAATAGACCTCTGTCAGAGGTATTTGCAGGTACACTAAG
Organism: Chromobotia macracanthus; assembly: GCA_036877525.1. Taxonomy (NCBI): domain Eukaryota; kingdom Metazoa; phylum Chordata; class Actinopteri; order Cypriniformes; family Botiidae; genus Chromobotia; species Chromobotia macracanthus. The sequence continues at coordinate 3,144,367 of JAZGTH010000068.1, read as the reverse complement.
AGTCAGATATCACAGTTAAAAAAGAAAGTTAGTTTGACTATGTTTTATGTTTTGCTACTTTAGCTGTAAAGCTTTACATCTTTACAGTATTAACTCTTAGATCTAAAACAACCCTAGATCTAAAACAATTGTAGCTGAGATAAAGTAAAAACCTTTTTTTAATTGCAAGTTTGACTTATCATAAACCACATAATGGTTTATGAAAAGTATTACTTATCAGAGCACTTACATAATTTAAAAAACTAATACAATTCACATGAAAACAAAAACAAGTGGCATTCTAACAACGGTCCCATCTTTTAAAGAATAAGAATATTAACCCTCATGTGTTATTTCTGTAATATTTTAATAATGCAACAGAATGATGATTTGTGTATCATGTGCAACACATCTGTGTAGTATATTTACTTATTTTTATGTTTCCCACAAAGTCTTCTACAGGAGGCCAAAAACAGTAAACAGTAAAGGCCACTCTGTTAACAAAACAGATCAATCATTTAGGACAGCTGCAGCTCAGGAAAAGAGCCTAACATGAAACCTCACTGCGACTGCTTAATACATAGTAAAGCCTCTGTGATTGAAGTCTATCAGGCTCTAATGATAGGCAAAGTCTCCCATTTCAAATGAGATATTTTGGTGATCAATTTGACTTGAAAGGTGATAAATATGGTCTTGAATGACTTTAAAGGCTTTGTTAAGTGGGCTTGGAGCAGATAGTGAGCAGATATAAGACTGTAAATCAAAAAGAAACCTACCTGGAAATCACTTAATAGACGTATGGGTCTCTAAATGCTGTACTATAAATAGTGCCTCACATGTGCCATTTGGTCACCATGTGCCACAGTTGGTTAAAGCGTGGTTTACAGATTTATCATATATAGATACAGAGTTGTGTGTGTGTATATATATATAATATATATTTATATATGTGATCAGCTGGCTGAGCAACTCACATATTTTGCCTGGTTAAAGCTGTTTTTTCAGCAAGGTAAACATTTTGAAATTCGCTCTTTTCTCTACATTATGACATTTCCATATGTATGTATGTACTGTAGTCTTATGTGAAGTGTCACTGTACATCTGATTGCAATTAAAGCCACATGAATATGGGCCACTTGGTTCTATTGTATTCCATTTTATAGTGTATATGGTATTTATAGTGTATAGTGTAGATAATAGTGTGTTTAAATATGACATTAAACAGCTGACAGCTCTTTACACAGTACATGTGTTCAAGGATTGCAAGTTTAACAAATGGAGAAATTAAATAATAATCATGGTTTAAGACAAAACACAGACATAAGCAATAAGAAAGTGGGAAAATTTTATATGCATAGCCAGCATTAGGAGCAGAATTAAAAAGGATCTTTCCCCACTTTTATAAAATGGTTTAATCTCATAAAACAAAAGAACTCCTGACTTACTGCATGCCTAAAACAGATTGATGTGTAGTTTATAATTTTGTGTGAAAAGCTCTTTTGGATTCTCTGCACAAGCTGTGGCTAGAACATCTGGCTTAGGGAACATTATCAGATGCTCACCAAGCCCTCCATAATGAAAGGCATTATCTGTTGATCACAACATGTTCTGGATGGAGACACAGCGCCTACACATACCCACCTCTCAGGGTGTCTTAGCAACTAGGATTGTATCCCAATCACATGACATGGTTTTGTAAAAACACAGTAGACAGGCTCTTTTTTAAATATACAATACAATTTTAGGATTATCCCTTCAGAGATGTTCTTCATTCTGTTAAGCTTTCAAAATGGATATGAAGCTGTATCTTCATGCAACTTTTATGTATTGACATGAAACATGGTACATGTCGTCACAGTCATGACCTGAGGGGGCATTTCGTCACAGTGTCACCTACTAGGTTGTATGTCTGACACAAACATTTGCATCATCTATGGACACTTCTGACAAAAAGTTATTAAAATCTTTTTGATAAATCAAATGGTTCTTGTGTACGCATTGATAAAGGATCTCAGGCTGTCTTAACAATGCTTTGCCATATTGACATGAAACTTTGCACGTCATCCTGATTATCATAACAATTTGGTGACAGCGCCACCTATTGGTCAAAAATATAAGTAATTTCCTATTGCTGTAAGTGGTTTGTTTGAGCCTTTTTTGTAAATTCATCATCAGTGATCTCCATAAATATTTCTCTTTGTATCCCCCTTGTATCTGCTTATTTTATTTTGTCTGTATTATATCTGTATTACCAAGAAGTGGCTGAAAGCTCTGAAACACTGGACAGTGTTTGAATTATGCAGAATGTAACGTTTCACTGTTGACTGACAGTGCTAAGCATGGCTTATGTAGTATTAAAAATTAAACTCTTATTAACTCACTAATTATTCAGACTACAGGGTCAAATAATGGCAATAAAGTCAGCTGAAATGAGAAGTTATGATCTCTCACAGCATGTGTTGCCTCATCAGAATTCACCAGAACCCACCATGAATAGCTACATAGACAAGAAAATGTGAACACAGCACCACTGCTCAAGCCAAAGGTCAAATTACAGGCAGATGGTAGACTCCCCACTCCCAGCACTGTATTACACTACCTTAATCATTGTCATCAAAATGATGATTCATTATACAAAGACAGGCACCACACAGTGAAATGGGAGTTCATTTTTTAAAGCCAAGAAGATATTGCCTAAAGCACACTCAAACTGACGGCATTCTGAGGACAGTCGAATCTGCAGGCTTTACATAGAAACAGCTTGCTTAAACATAATGTTCTGATCGATTACAAAAACAGAATTGTTGTCATTTCTTAGCCCATTTTGTATTCACTTGTATATAGCTGCCAAACAGCTGCAGATTTTTAATACAATTTTTAATACATTTTAATAAAATTGCCATAAATTAGCTTAACAAAACAAAGGAATCTGCCATTTTATTCCAAACTTGTTTTAAATGTCATTCCCACACAGCTCTAGGCTACAGTGTTGCTGTATGCAATGTCCATACTATAGCTACACCTGCAAATACCTGTGATCAATTTTCAATGAAATTAGTTAAGCAGTAATGTTACCAATATGCTCTTTAGAATCAGAACTATTATCTAATTAATCACTTTTTTTGCTTTTTCTTTTCAATGGCAAGCAAACTGGTCTGAACTTATTCTAGACTCATGTAGAATTATTTGGACTGCTTAGTTATTTATTGAATGGTTTACAAAGGTTTCTCACTTAGTTAAAAGTAATGGTGTATTTCAGAAAGCCAAGACAAGAAAAAGCACTAGATAAAGTGAATGTATCGGTTGAATTAGTTGAAACAAAAAACATATGAATCCATTTATCAGCAACAAATAACTTTTATTATCAGTTGTTTTCCAAATCAGAATGATTTTATTTAATATGATTGAGTCAACCTGACTACATTAGGTTACACCAAAAGTACAAAACTGACATTGGTCATTTTTAAAGGTTAAATCAGGTACATATGGATTTTTGAAGGAACCTTGCATGTTACCATTTTTTTACAGTAAATCTCCTGCGATTTCAGTGTTGAACTGGTCATCATATCATGGATTCTTATCAGACATATGTATTACTTTGCCAGTGCCATTTAATAAGAAGTTCATTGGGACCTTAATTTACTTGTGACTGCCTCTTTATTACATTTCTCTGCTATGACTATTACAATGTTCATATTGCTGCCATAAATGTTTATGAAATCAGATAAGTTTACTATCCGACAATAGTACTGGAAACAGAGCTACAACAAAACTATTCTCATAAGTATTTTAATTAAATATTTAACATCTTCATTCATGTTTTTATTAAATGTGGAACATTAAACAAACTTATTGCTGGTAGGCTAATTCTGTAAATGAAAGCAGTTACTTTCAATTACATTTTTGTGTCACACATACATGTGCTTCCTGCAAATGTATTCACAAATGCAAATGTCCTGCTCATATTCACAAACAAGACATGGTTCATATTCCCAACAAGGCAAATGGCTGTGTAGGGTATAGAGGCAAAAAAATTAAGGGCACTGTATATTTTGTACATAATCTTTATAGCACATAATGCTGTATATACCTATAGCTACTTTGACAGCTTCCCCAAACAACTGGTCACTGTTATATACTGATATATGATATATTTACAATAACAAAAACCAACAGAAATCTTTTACTTTAAGCGACTCTGCCAAACACCACAGACTGTTTAGTAAGAGTAAACATCTTTTCCCCTGACATTTCTTCCCCATTGTCTGAAGTTTTTTTTTCTCACAAAAGAACCTACTTGTCTGTCTATGGGAAACAATTTATGCTAATTCCCTGAACAAGCTTTTTAAAAGTAAATCCTCTTGAGTGAAGAATTATTACATGTCATTTCATGAGCGCTTTACAACATGGAATTCATTTAAGGCCATAATATTTGCAAAATATTTAGATTTTTTTTATGAAATACTGACTTTCAATTACAGCGTTAATGTGCATGTACATCTTAGTATTCAGCAAAAGTAAACAAACAGATAAATAACATTTCTTTTGTTTACAAAGCAGTTTGTAGAGAATGGAGTATAAACCAAATGTCATTGCTATAAACTGTGGCAGGGCAAGAATATCACTCTAGTGAATGACTAGCATTTGGACAAACCAGACTTTACTACAGTCTTAAATTTTAGATTTTCTCATTTTCTTAGGTGACAGAATTTAACAGGTCCTGGAGCAGGTCTTTTCAATCAGAATGTCATGTTCAACACAATGTCTTCGGCATAGGTATTTATTTCGAGCTTATTGTTTCTTTATCTGGAATCTATGTTTTAGCACACACCTCTTAAATGATTATTATTAACATGGCCTCTTTGAAAATAGACTTGCTCTTCAGAGGCTGAAAAGGGGGGATCTTTTTTCAAAAGATGAAAAAAAATCTTTTATTTTTCATAGACATGCCTAAATCCTTTATTACCTTTTGGTCCATGTCAGGAAAGATAGCAAGAGAAAAGCTAAATATAATAGTAAAATGCACGTATATAATCAAGCATAATCAGGATAGTAAAATAAACTGGCTTACTGACTTTAGAGAGAAAACAATTAAAATATCTTTTGTAATTGATGTAAAAAAAACGTCCAATCAATTCAGTATTATGTCTCCACAAAGTTATATCTGATAGATGTCAACATGGACAAAACCATGCAAGGTAAAAGAACATAAGCCTCAGAGGACATTTAAAAGAGGTTCACCTTCAGTATAAACACTTTACATTTACAATGTTTTGTTCAGTGAATAAAGAGCTTGAAACTAAATCCAAGGTTGCCATTGTTTGCCCATAAAGGGGATAACATTTTACTCTCTATTTCTCTGTATTTATGTATTGAATAAATATTATTGGCAGGTAGAGATAAAGAAACCAAAATTAAATTGCATTTTTCGATTTAAACATTTACAATAAACAATTTCTGATACCTTGTTGGGTTGCCACTTCGACCCAACACTTCGATGTAAGTCTTTGTCCAAAACAACTGCAGATTATTGATCTTTGACAGACAATCTCAGAGATATTTCCATTGGGAAAGCAATCCCATTTAAGAAATTGCCTAAAACAGGAATTACCTAGAAATGCAAACAAAAAAGGCAACTAAATAGATTATTCTAAATGTCTGTGGAGTTCATGCATATAGAACTGAATCAACGAGGAGCTCCACATTGTCCCTGAGTCAATAAAAACCTAACAGACAAACATGCTACAACTGCCTTTCTCCAATACATGGAGCATCCATTGTCAATTATTCTCTGATTTCTCTGCTGTTGCATGAAATTGAAAGGTGTGGAAACTGACAATAAGAATTTCTCTTTGCAAGTTTTCTATTATCAAGAAAAGAAACTCCGTCATAAGGACAGTAAGACAGCAATGTGTGATGTATTATACATTTAAGTGATTTTGATTTGTCTTTAGTGTCATTCATTGTAAACAATGTATTCAAACAGTCATTTATCATGAAAGAAACCATGTCGGCCATCTCCATTAAATTGGCACGTCTAAAGGAGTGATATTGAAAAACATGCTTGTGACTCATTGGAGTGGGACACAGGAGCTCATTACAGGTTGATAAGAATGAAGTTATCAACCAGCAGGGCAGCAGGAGGAGCAGCATCTCTCTCGGGGGCCACCCTCCTTCAGCAGAGACCAAATTAATCACATTTATGCCTGCAGACCAGCACCAACTCATATCTAGATCAAATGCATGGAAGATTTGTGATGCAGGTGGTTTCCTTTTAATTCTTCCATTTCATTTTAGAGGCCTCAATGATGTAACCCAGCAGAGAAAAAGAGCAATTTGAAGCTTAATAGGAGATTTCTTATCAATGTAAAGGGATTCACATTTGTCATTTTCAGAACACTTTCTAATGCACAAAAAAGCAAAGGCTCTTTTGAGGTTGTCACTGTTGTTGTTTACCCCTAATTTCAAGCATGTCTCTCGAGGTTTTAGTTGCGCAGACTTGCAGAAATGCAATGGAATAGATTTATTACTTTGGTGGCAAAGTGTGGAGTATTGACTTAGAAGATGCTGACGTGAAATGTAAAGTCAAGGCAACTTGAAAAATCAAAGAATAAATGGTACATACAATTTCTAACAAAAGCCGCCCTTGCCACATCCTTACCCCGCTCACTTTATAGTTTCAGCAGAACAATGCATTAACCTTGCCGTGGGTATATGAAAGTATTTTTATCTGAGCCATAACGGTATGATGTAACACAGCTAAAGTGGGCAAAAGCCCTGTTTCAATTCTGTGTGCATGGAAGTGGGGCAAAAAGTAGCTCCCTAGCACAAGCCCGGAGCTATGTGGAGTTCTCCTTGGAAACAAGAGCTGGAGAGTTGCCATTGTTTGCCAGGGAGCGGAAAAAGACTTTGACTCTTTGTTTTCCTGTATTTGTACTGTATATATTGAATGACATGGAGATACAGAACAATAGACTGAGCTGAGTAAAAGAGATTTTTCTTGCGTTTCGTGGAATGGGCAGCTGTCTGACATCTGAAAATCAAGAAAAAAAGGATGCATCAAAGATGTCTGAATGCAACATTTGCTTCACTTCCTGTTTTCTGAGATACTTTCATCTAATCATCCATTTTTTATTTTATTTTTCTTCATCTATTTTTTATTCAGCATAAAGTAAGTCCTGTGCATGCTTGAACATGGGGGGAGGGGCTGTGGACGAACAGAGAAGTGTCAAGCTCTAAAACCTGCTACAGACTGTGCAGTTTCCATGATCTTATAAGATCATGGCAGATCACACTGTGCAACATGGATCTAATAAACCTGGGCATGACATATGTAGACGGTATGATAATGACACCTACTGAATCGCAGGCTATGACGGCAGTTGGTAAACATCACCAGAGTGTGCTTGTTGTAAACAAACACAGCAAGATAAATCGAGCTTTAGCAGTTGGGTGCTAAAATAAAGAAGAGGTGGCAGCAAAAAAAAAGCAATATGGACCCAATCATGGCTGGAACTCTTTCACCCCCATGGTATTTAACTTTTAGCACCATGTCTCGTTTATCAATATGTCATTTCATTTTACATTTTCATTGGCTACTCAGTAAGCGTATGTCATAGGATCATGCTCATGGGCGGATTGGCCATCTGGCAATTCAGGCAAATCATTTTTTAAAATGTGGGCCGGTCAGATTTGTTTTTTTAATATAGGCCAGCAATGCATGGGACAGGTTTTTACCGCTTGATTTTAATATGGTTATAATAATAATAATAAATAAAAAAGAAATAAAATTTCATAGCATCGTGATAATTGGTTAGCTAGCCTGTTACTGAATTGCATGAGTGAAAAATATCAGCAGATAAGATGCGATTTAGAGTAAACAGACTGCTGTAGGCTATATGCAATATTGGATAACGGGTCAAAAACTATAGCAATAGACAGTACGGTAGACATTTGTAGTGAACTTTACTTTGAATATGTGGCTAGTTATATGTTAAAATAAAACATTAAATACATGCATAAGTTACAGTATGCAACTAATGCTGACAATGCAATAAAAGCACAGTGACAGCAGAGACCAGCAAGAAGAAGCATGGACACAATGACAGTTAGGCAAGAGTGAAGAACAAGTATGATCACAGACAGCCATACAAACATTAAAATTGCAGAGTTAGAGAGTTAAAACGGATGAGAAGATGGACAATAAGACAAACAATATGTACAGTGTCAACAGAGAGAAACAAAGAGAATCCAACAGACGGACAGTGACAACAACATACTGTAGAGAATGACAGTAACAGCAGAAAAACTGCATAAACAGACAGCACAAAGACTCTACAACATTCACAGATTATTTTTATTTTGTTTTTACTGTATGTGTAAACTTGTTATAAACGTGTGCTCTTTAAAAAAGTAGTGAGCATTGTTTGCCAGTCACATACATTAAATGTTTAAAAATCTGTTACACACTGTACTGTTTGCATTATTTCACCATCTGTACACAAATAGTGAATGTGCGTGTTCATCGGTGTGGTAATGTGGGCTGGTGTGGCTAAAGTGACAGGGCTGAATTTTTGTCCCAGTCCGCCCCGATCACGCTCAAGTTTTTGACACAGAAAATAATTGCAGGCTATCTTTGATAGAAAAACCATAACAATTGCCGTCTTTAAATCTCTTCCACTGTATGAAGTAAGATCACGGTTTAGGAGCCACAATTGTTTCACAATGGTCATCTTTCATCTGTGACAGCCCGAAATTGAGGGAGCTGACTCTGACAGAAAAGCAGTGAAAACTGTCCAGAAATGTGACATTCTATACTTTTGCCTCATATTCATCTTCGTAATCATAAGACGTTTCTTGACTCAGTACTGAACAGAAATGTTTGTTATGTCCCAATACTTAATGGAAGGCACTGTTTTCTATGATGCAGCTGGACAAAAAAAATAACTCACCAATCATAGCTGACTGTGACTCCAGCCAGCACAACAATTTGACCTGAATGTGCCCAAACAGCTTTACACAAAGTGTTCTACCTGCAGTGTGTTTAGATGTGATACGTTTGGATATCACTAGACCTGGATGTCCAGCACTCAGGGGAAAACAGTGTTAAAGTTTGTCCTGTGTATTTTATGTTTAGACTAGCAATAAAACACAAAAAGGACCACAGTATTTTAGTGTTTTATTCAGTGTCTGAGTTTAGAAAAGTTTCAATTGATAGGCCATAGTAAATATTTAGGGTGATGTCAAGTTGATGTCTTTGTATAAATAAAGAAATAATTCACATTAGCAGGTGTAGATGTTAGCTCCTATTTCTTGATGTTTTCTTGTTAAACAAACAGATTTCCTTTTTGTTATGTAATTGATGTAATAAATCTTAAAGGTTGTATTGAGGAATATTGAATATTTAGGATTTCCATCTTTTATCCAGGCAATAGCCTCCAAAATCTATGCAAATGTCATATGTAAATATAGTGAGTTTTTCTGCATCTGTGGTTTAAAAATATAAAATACAACAAAAGTCCAGGGTCGAAGGGGTCACATCTCGAATACAATTCTCAATGGTATGATGTTCTATGAAATAGAATATCCACTACAAAGTAGTGTAAATTTAAAAATAACCTTGTGAGTAATTTTATTAACTGTACATAGAAAACTAAAGCTTAAACTTAAACAGTATAAATAATCTTAAAGCTTTTGTCAATTTTGACTTCTTTTGTGGTATGATCAGATGAATTCTCAAAAAACTTTGATTCTTTTTCTTCCTTGCAGTATGTGTGAATATTTATGTTTGTGTCTGTTGGTGTATTTATGTGTAGTTTGTGCTTGATTTGACAAGTGCCAGTGTGTATTGTCATGTATTCACTCATTTTCAATTACCCTGGTGGAAAAAATACAAATAAAGAATAAGCAATTCTAAATTTTGACCAGTAGTGTACAAATGTATGCTGCATTTGACACAAAAACGTGTTTTGCTTGTACAGTGAAGCCGTCTAGTGGCCTCCCCCTTATCAAAAGCTGGCGCGGTCCACCATCTCAAACTTTACTTCAGTTTGGGGCCTTACATCCTGAGCTTTTTCTTCTGACAGATACAGTCTGACAGTCTGATACAGCAGACAGGTTGGGCCTTCCATGTTTTGTTCCTTAATTTTTCAGAAAATAAATAAGATGGGGATCATACCTAATGTTTCTACTACAGTGACTGTTCTGAAGTTTATTAGTAGACTGACCTTACTGATTTAATGACATGATTTAATATGATTTAATGTCATTACACTGTATGTAATGCCAGCAGAAACTAAAAACAAAAACCCATTTTGCCAAGAAAATTGGCAACAATGTCTTAATTTATAATGTGAATACAACAAAAAGTAAAATAAGAAATTCAGCTTTAGTTATGGTATTTGAGGTCAGAATAAATGACTAGAGGTGCTGCGGGAATAAGATAACATACAGCAATCACAGGCTTTTCAATCAGAATACCACTTTGAAGCCACCACAACTGAAGATAAGTAATTTGCAATTTGGTGATATTTCTAAGGACCAGACAGTGTGGCGTGGCACTCTTATCAAGGCATTGTATATGCAGTTTATGCCAGGCTGCGAAACACTTGTTTTGGGAGTGAAGGTCAGTGCATGCCTCAGGAGATAATTTTATCATTTTTCACAGATACTCTATCATTCCCTTAAGATCTCGCTTAAATTCAGGGTGACTACATAGACCAAAATGACGACATCTAACATATACACTGTAAAAAACTTTGCTGCCTTGGCTTTACAGGTCATTTTAACTTAATATTTTAAATCCAGACTGGTGTAAGTAGTTTTTCATCAGTTTTCTCAACACCAGTCAAGATTAAAAACACAAGTTGAAATGACTTGTGCAGCCAAGTTCATTAAACTTAAAATTTAAGGCAGCAATGTTTTTTTTACAGTGTAAGCAGCAGTGACAGAAGGATGAGATAGAACAGAATTCTTTCTCTGAAAGTTTTCAGCTCTTTGGATAGAAGGTAGAATAGCATTCTTGATTGACTGACGATTCTGGATTAAGCATTTAAGAACAAAACCTGTATGAGCATTACAGACAAACAGCATGACAGTATCTTCAATGAAACAGTCACCTAGGTCACCCAGTACTGGGCTTAGCTGTTTCTATAAAATTCTAGGAGATTAAACAATTGCATCACTTATGTCATTGGTATTCTGCATGAAACATTCCAGTTACCATCTTGCAGGTTATAGTGCAACACCCCATCCAGACTATGTTACATATACATAACAAATTGTATATTGGTCCAATGCAATATACAATTTGCATTTAACCAGTTCCCAAATGGGAATTTGCATGGTAACTGGTCCAGTGCAAACTGCATTTAACAAATGTTTACAAAATTTTTTTTGTAAATAGTTCTTAAAATGTCACAAACACTATGTGCAAATAAATGACACAGTTAGCAGGCTTAAATCAAATATTGATCCTTAAAGCCCTCTGATTTGCCTTTGTCTATGAAATACAGATAAGGCTAATTAGTAGAATGTTGAATAAGACCGAATTTCAATATTTCAAAAGTCATTATTTGTTGAAAATCCTCTTCTTTGAAGCTCTTAAATCTCATTTGAAATCATGTACATTTAAAATAATCCTATTACGTGTTTTCACTTTTTCAACATTAGTTAGTGTGTAATGTTGCTGTCTGATCTACAGCGCTCAAAGTTCATTACAAAGGGAGATATTCTCTAACATTAGATATAGGAGATATTCTATAAAAGATTTACTTTTAAAGGGGGCAATGTCTGGTTGCACTGCTTTAGAACATGTTAAAGAGATGCTGTTTTCAACCTGTTCTAAGATGGACTTATGTCGACTGAGCTACACACTCACTTTCACTTTTGTAAGCCTTTGCTTACTTTTTTTTATTGAAATGAATTTGTAAGGCAAAATCGATGCCATTGGTACTGTAAGGCAGCTGGTCTAGTGATCAGTGCTAGATTTTTTTGAGGGAACACATCATAAAACAATAAAACACCATTTTGATGTTTGTCCCCAGGATATGGTTTCTTGCTTTCCCCCATGTGGCACTGATACCTCATTTCACCTCTACCTTCTCCCTTCTCTCTCACTGTCCTCCATCTCTCTAGGTTCGGATCAATGGAGCTCACTGAACATATATGTGCAACATACAATGTGTCTGGAGCACCAGGGAAACAAACAACGAACTGGCTGAGACAAACAACACAGTTGTGATTTTTAAGGCAGGAGGCTCGTCCTTCTCGGTAGATAGGTTCAGTGAAGGAGTAAAGAATGTTGACAGTCCATCAGTAGCAATTCTGCTCTCTCCATGTTGGTCTATCATTGACCATTTTTATCCACCACTATTTCAACGTGGTGTCCTAAGACATGCTACTGAGGATCTTTTGCAGCCATTTGATAGAACATAAAACCTGGAAATAACAAGTTTAAGGATTTTTAAAGTCACTAATCAAATAAGTTTCTATTGAAGCATGCAAGATGCTTTTTTGAACAGTTTGAAATCATGCTGGGAGAACATGAATCATCTGGTTACACTAAAGTTTACTTCAAAATTTCACAAACTATATATAGATGACACTGTTGAAAGAATCTAGAATACATTTGTGACCAGTGTTATAATATGGAATTATGTAGGATAAATTATTTAATTCATTTATGAAAAGAATGTGCATCACAAAATAATCCATATTATAAAAGGAGTTGTGACCTTTGTCACAAAACGTAATAAGGGCACACACATATTCATTCAAACTTTGGTTTTCATGTTGAAAGTTCATACCAAAGGCAGCACAGTGGCCTCACAGTTGTTCAGGGTGTTCCCTGCCAGTGGCCTGAGATGCTGGGATAGGCTCCAGAACCTCACATAGATGCAAAGATTTTCATACTTTTATGATATAAAAGTGATATTTACTATACTCTACTATATACTATGCCACTTATCCCAACTGTTCTTCTTAGCCTAATCCTCACAAGAAATGCTGAAAAACGATTGTAATTTTAAGGATTTTTATTAGGAGTTCAAGCGCGAAGCACTATTTATAGGACTCAAGCACTGGAAGTGTAAAGGGGCATATTGTTTTTTGTTGGGTAATTAACTTTCGCACCCATTAGCTCCGCCTAACAGGTGTAAATTCACAAATACTTTTAATATGTGGAAAACAGGCCAGTCTGAGGTAACATGCTAAGTTTCATCAATGTCTGATAAAAGTCTGACTAATGGTTAATTTTTAATGATCCATCGTTTTATCCATCGTTGTGTAGGCTATAGTTCTATATTTTGTCAGCTATATGGATTTACATGAGAAGTCTTTTAAATATATTTAATAGATTTATTATACTGACCTCAAACCAGCCTGTACGTTGCAGCAGTCACTTTCTTTATTTCATCTACACTTAGGAATTAGGCTAAAATTGATTCATTCTACTCTTTAAAACACAACTTGCAGTCTTGCTGTAATTTGATGAAATCCTTTTTGTATGGTAGACAGGACATTCTGAGGTAACATGCTAGATTTAATGAATATGTTTAATGAAGGGGGAGATGTTAGAAATTTTAAAAGATCAACAACACTGTCTCAGTTTTCATTGGACCAATTTTGTCCAGTAGGGGAATTCACAGGATAAGAATTCATTTTATGTCCTCATGAATCATCAGCGTTAAAATGCTTAGAACCTCATTTGACGAACCATAAAATACATACAATGTTTTCTAAATTTAATTATTAGTTCACAAAAAACATGTCTGTGCCCAAGTACAAGAACATTTTGTTCATTGAAACAACATTTTCTTGTAACCTCACAACAATATCTAACATGATCAAGCACAATTTCACAGACTAATGCAGTTTATATTAAAAGTAGGTCTTCAGTCAGCAACATGATTTGAAACTATTCATTGCATTTATGTAATGTTCACTAGTGTCATGCATAACTAAGTAATAACACAAATCATTAAAAACCTCGTAAATTGATGCTTACGAGGCATAAATTGCATAATTAAGCATAAATTGATGCTTAAGCTATATTTAGTAGTGTTACAAAGAATATGCATGACAATTATCACATGCATTCTAGTGGAGAAAATTGATTGTTCTAGGGGGTTTTATTCAAGAAAACAGATTGTAAAATATGTTTTATCACTGTGTGAATCAGTCAAGATGTATTTCATGCATATTCTACATTATTTAATGGATGAAAAAGACAAAACACCCCGGGTGATGTCATAGTTAGGTTCTGTTCATTGTCTTCTGCGTTTTCTTGTTTCTGGTGTTCTATGTTTTAGTCACTATCCTGGTAATTAGTTCTTCATTAGCTCTTTGTCCGTTGCCATAGTTATTTATTGTTTTTACCTGTTTCTAGTCTAGCTCCCCTATGTATTTATACCCCTGGTTTAGTGCTGTTCCTTTGTCAGTATTTGTTTGTGTTTTGCTATGGTGTGTTGTGTTCTCCTGGCCTCATGAGTTTTGGTTATTAAAAGTATATTTTGAGATTATCTCTCTGTTCTCCTACCAATTTATTGTAGCTCAATCGATCAGAGCATTGTGTTAGCACTGCAAAGGTTGTAGGTTTCATTCCCAGGGAACACACATACTGATAAAATGTATGTATAACTTCAAGTACTGTCACTTTGGAAAAAGCATTTACCAAATGCATAAAACTGAAAATGTAAACACCATTTTATGTGAAAAGGATGTTCCTAGCAGAGCAATGTTTACCACTGAATAACTGTGAACTGTTTGTATGCAAGTTTCACCATAGCTATTTAAATTTGACCCAGCAGCTGTGTTAGTAAATCAGATCTCCATAGTGTTGTCATGTTGCTATTCACAGGGCACCACAATCTTGGTCAAGACAATGCTGGATCTGGGCCTGCATTTGTATTGGACAGTGAGCTTAAAAACTGTGCTAGTGGCACGGGGGATTGCTTAAAGGGAATTAAAGTGGAAAATAGATGAATAGTGTGTGACTGTTTCTCTGCAGAAGATCTTAAGTACCTTGCTGTTTCCAGAGACCTTGTTCTAAAAAATATTTTCCCCCTGTGTGCCGTGTTTACGTTATTTATTTTACGTGCATGCTGTAAATAATATTAACTAACCAATGGAGTGGCAAAGACCAGCATTCTGATTGATTATCCCTATGAATTTCAAATGAACTTTAATTTGATTTTCATTCTTGTTACCAGGTTTCATTGGTCTAAGAAAAACTGCATGTTTTATCAGCTTCACTGTAATTGTGGAGAATGTTGCGTGTGGCCATGTGGACATACAGGAAATGTTACTCAATTTATTGCACTCACTATTTGAGGAGCAAGGGCATGACAAAGCAAACAGCTTATGGAAGAAATTCTTCTTTGAAACAAGACCCTCTAAAAAGTGACAGGGAAGTAATTTGATTTTTGGAACAGTTTTGCATTCCAATGACTATTGCTTTCTCTTGCAGTACAAAGGGATTTGCATAAATGTTAAGAAGTTTTAGTCATATTAGATTCATTATAATTTCAGATATTAACATTCATTTACTGCAAAAACAGGGCTATTTTCTCCACATTCATAACAGAATGTCTCCGGGGGTGATGAAAAGTGTGCATACATAAGCTAATACTCTTGTTAGGACCTGAAATGAGTTATAATTAATGTACTGAATTAATTATCTATAAAAAACCTTCTTCTGTAGGTCTGTCTTTAGGATTTAATTTGCATCAATTTATTATTATTTTACAAGTTTAATGGTGTTGCAATAAAAAGTTAAACAATATTTTAATGTATTCCATTCAAACATTTCACAAATCAGGCAATGGATGACCACTATTGCATCCAAAACTGTGCTTTGAGGATTTGGTAGGTTAGTGGATAAATCTTGTCTGGTAATGAAAGGATCCTAGATGCAAATCCTGGAAGGGTTAATAGAAATGTTGGCATCACCCAAGTTTGCTTAATTATTTAGTCACTTTAGTCGCTCGGTAAGTGTCTTACCAAACACTTCATTTTGTAAAACAACTACAATTGCAGGTTATGCAATGGGCTTAATTGTCAGGGAACAAACAAATAAAACGCTCTTTGTTATGTATCACTTCAGTATCAACTTTGTTCCAAATGTTTTTCCATAATTCCATTGGAGGAAAGAAAATAAAAAATACAGCAAGCACCACTGACGAGCCCAAGCACTATGGCGATGCATAGCTGTCACATGCATTTTATTTTAAAAAGAATTAAGGACTATTCTAAAGTATGTTTTATGTCATTTTGATGGAAGTGAAACACTTCCTGCAACCAGTTTTTGCATCCAGGATTTGCATCTAGGATGCATCTAGGACTTCCCGCCGCTATGAAGGTGATGCTGTGACTGTGACTCACAATAACTGTCTCTAGGTCATCAGTGCCTAGCCCCAAACATACAGCTCAAGTTTGGATGAAATCGCTCAATGCATGGAAAAGATATGAGACACTTCCTGTTTTCATTTTTACCATAAATGTCTTGCCTAGCCACGGCAACACCATTTGTGATATCAAACATGCCTTCGCAATTTAGCGTCTTCAAAGTCTTGACATAATATCTGACACCTTTGGTGACAATCCCATAGAAGTATTTAAAATATCAAAGTTTGCATTACCCTGGCAACATTATTTAAGATATCACAAATCCCTTTAGAACTTTATATCAGCAATGTCTCTACATTACTCAGACCAAGTCTAAAGTGACTTGGCTAAATTTATGTTGAATATTTTATCATTCATTTTAAGTGACACACTTTCTGTTGACAGTTGGTGGCACTATGACCATGACTCACAATAGTCAAATCAATGTCAACAGCCCACCACAATAAACATATTTGCTAAGTTTGATGTAAATTGCTCAATGTGGGCTGTAGATATTAGAGACTGTGAGTTCCTGTTTCCCATTTTCACCATAATATTACCACCACTCCATGGCAACATCATTTGAGATATCAAAAATCACAATCTTCACAATGTTTCAGTCTTCAGTGTCTTGGCATGATGCTCAAAGTTTGGTGACAATCACATGAAATCCCTAGGAGGAGTATTTAAAAGTTCACAGCATGCACGTTTCAGAAAATCCAAAATGGTCAACTTCCTGTTGGGCAGAGCCAAGGGGTGTCAGTGCAAAGGTTGTTTGGGTTGACATGACTGACACTCATTTCATCAGTCCCCAGGATCAAATATTTAGCTCAAGTTTCAATGAAATCACACAATGCACTCAGAAGATATGAGTTATTTCTTGTTTCTATTTTTTGCCATAAAGTTTTTGCATTGCCATTGCAACATCATTCAGCTATCAAAAGTCCCTTCACAATTTAGCATCTTCAATGTCTTGGCATAATAACTGGCAAATTTGGTGACAACCCCATAAATCCCCTGGGAGAAGTATTTGAAAATTCAGAGCCTAGACAAAAATTCACGTACAATGCAAAATGGCTGACTTTCTGTTGGGCGGAGCTAATGAGTATATTTGTGAAAGTTGTTCAGCTTGATGAAATCAATACATGTACCCAGTTTGGTGACCGTAGGCAAAACTAGGTTGGTAGCCGAGTATGCACTGGAAGGGAGTGAGATCTGTAGTGGGTTGGCGAAGGGAGTTTTGTGCGTACTTGGCCCAGGTGATGTAGCGGTTCCAGGAGTTCTGGTGGGCATGGCAGAAGGTATGGAGATAACGACCTATCTCCTGGATCTTACTTTCGGTTTGGCCATTGCTTTGGGGGTGATATCCAAAAGATAGGTTGACGGTCACACCTAGGAGAGAGAAAAACGATCTCCAGACTCGTGAGATGAACTGGGGACATCTGTCAGAGACAATGTCTTCGGGGGTACCACAATTTTGAAATACCTGATTCAAAATAACTTCCATTGTTTCTATAGCAGTTGGGAGTCCTTTTAGCTGTACCAGACAACAAGCTCTCATGCCACCAGAAGCAGTGAGAGGGTTCTGTTGGTCCCAGGATGACCAGTGCCCAGAGAGGTGTGCATTGCGTGGATGAGGGGTGTTCTCTGGCTGCTGCGATGTCGTCGTCCAGGGACCATTGGATGGGACTTACAATTAGACTGGGAGGGAGAATAGGTTCATGGTTTTCTGATATATCCTCTGGAGAATGGAGCCTAGTGAGGGCGTCCGTTTTAGTATTTTAGGTCCCTGGACGATAGGATATAGTAAAATTGATTAATGTGAAAAAGAGAACCCACCTAGCCCGTCTGGGATTGAGTCTCTTGGCCACTCTTAGATATTCCAAGTTGTGATGAACACCACAAATGGATGGTGGGTTCCTCCAGCCAGTGCCTCCATTCCTCCAGAGCAAGCTTAATGTCAAGGAGTTCCCTGTTGCTGATGTCATAGTTATGCTCCACCAGGGCAGGTTTTTAGGAGAAAAAGGCACATGGATGGAGTCAAGGAGGGAAAGAATGGCCCCCGCTCCAGACGTCAAAGCGTCCACCTACACAACAAATGGTTTTAATGGGTCAGGGTGGTCCAGAAGTGGGGCTGATGTAAATGCCTTTTGAAGAGTATTCATGGCTTCAATGGCCTCAGGATTCCAGGAAAGAGACTCGGACTTGCCTTTCAGGAGATTAGTCCAATTTGCAGTGTGATGGGACCCACGCAGTAGCAAACTTGTCCTCGGTCGAGAGGAGTTCCTGTTATTGACAAGACTTATGAGATGTTGTTCAGGCTTTTCTTGAGTGGAAGTTGAGTGCATAAGTCAGCAGAGATGAAGTTGTCGGCTGACCCAGAGTCAAGGAGGGCACTGACTGTAATACAGTGGTGAGAAGTAGTGAGTTAAACAACAGTGGTTAAGGGATGTACATGACTAGGGAGGAAGAAACCACAGGTCACCACAGTGTCGTGGCGGGTGGATGGGACATGTCTGTAACATATGTCCCGGTTGTCCACAGTATAAGCAGAGTTTCTGGGTCAGACGATGCTGCCATTCTGCCGAGGACAGTCTGATGTTGTCTATCTGCATGGGCTCGAAGGGTTGGTTTTGGAGGATTGGGAAACTCTGATGGAGAATGGCGGATTATTGCACTTGCTTTCCTCCATACAGCTTTGTATTTGGTTTGCCACTCGTATTGAGAGTTGGATGAGGCGCTCTGGCCTGATGTTGTTGTCATAGGAGGAGAGATGCAACCACATAGAGGGCTCCAGTCCCTGACAATATGTTGTTAACAGGGAGCACTTGTTCCATCCACTGGCGGCAGCTAGTTCAAAAACGAAGGGCATAGTCTTGTATATATTTCTTTCCTTGTTTGAGATGGTATAATTTCTCACCAATAGAGGCATCTCCAACAGGGTATCCAAAGACTTCCCGGAATGATGGAGTTGAGAGATTGAGCGACCAGTTCATTTTTCTGCCACAGCGATTCTGCCCACTGGAGCGCTCGACCTGTTAACAGCGAGAGGATAAAGGAAATTTTAGCCCTTTCAGTAGGGAAACGACCATTGTGACCATGACCGGGAGCTGATAACACAGTGAAGCGAATCCACCAGCTCTTTTGAATGAATGGGTCTCCACCTGTTTGGTTCATGTTTGGTCTGGTCTTCTGTAACGGAAGCAGACTCAGGAACGGAGACTCAGGAACGGAGTAAGGTTGATGGAGGAGATGATGATGGTTTCCAGGAGCTGGTAATAGAGCGGACTGGGAAAACACTGGAGCACACACAGACATTGGAGAACACAGGGAAAATGATGGAGACGATAGAAATCGGTATCAGGTAAGTGGCTTGCATGGGAATGAATCTTTTTCCAATTGGAAACCAGACAATGTGCCTGAGAGAAGTGTGTGTTCTTATAGTGCAGGTGGTGATTGGGAAATGATGAACAGGTGAATGTGATTAGTATGCTGGTGAATAAGATTACTGACTAGGAGCGGAGCCTGGTGTTTCCGTGACATATATATTCAAAATTGTTAGTAGTAGATTGAAAAAAAATTGTTAAAAGCAATTCAGTGAGACCGATCTTGGCAGCAAAAAGTAGGCAGCAAAAACAAGCACAAAACTCTGAAGTCTCTTGAGGTTGTTAAATTGTATTTTTAAGCCTGTACCAACAAAACAGACAAAACAGAATCAAAAGAAAATGTACACTAAGGATTGGCACTTCACATACTGACAAAGAAAATGTTGGCCAGTCCAACAAAGACTCAGTTTTGTCCCCTCTTGACCAAAAGGTAGGCTTTTATCAGTGAGGTCCATCCCTTCAAATTCAAAAGGGCCAATGATGACACTGTTTCAGTTACTATCTAATTAGCCTAAACTTCACTTGAGTACTTAAATGATCTTTAACATCATCATACATCAAACATTGACATTAGCATTTTCTTTAACAAGCTGTATTTTTATCATGAAAACCAATAAGAATTTAAAAGACATGCATCCCAGATAACATTCAAATAACATTCTCCACACTCTCAGTGAGTAAGCTCCTCCCCTCTCATGGATGGAACAAATATGGCTTCCTCCTACTAGGAAGCTCCAAAAGGTACTACTTTATAGTCCAAAAGTAAAAGGTAAGACAAAGAACATCATCATTACCAAACAAACATTATTTGTCTAATTTCTATTTACATTTTCTTATTAACAGAAACCAAGGCACCAAACTAACAAACGTCAGTAAAACTGGAATGTGCACCTTCAATGTGACTGATAAAGATATGACATGGTGGTATGGTTCTTTAACTTATATGTTTCATACACTCACTATGTCACAAGCAATTATTACATATTAATATTAGGTAATACCTAATCTAAGTGACACAATAATAGATCAGTTATGTTCAAAAATCTGTTTATTTTTAAAACACATTAAAACAACAAATTGTTTTCATAAGAAAACATTGACAAATACAGCAGATAGCAAAGTAAAATACAATTACAGCTTGATTTTATATTAGGACAAGACAATGCTTTCAATGGTTTTGTTGCTAAAAATGTAAGTCTTCTCTACATGATTGTTCTGGGTGTGCATGATGTACTACACTCTAGTAGGAAAGATAAATGAGTGTCATTTCTCACCTCATTTTAAAATCAAATCACTTCATATAGTCTATCCGTCTGTCTGTCTGTCTGTCTAAAACACAACTTAATGTATAATTAGTATGTGTGATTGAATTGTGTTTCCACAATTATTTGACTGCTTTAGCGTCACTGAAGCACCTCAGACAGAGCAATCTTCAGAGACTGCAGAGTTCTATCTCCTTCATGCCATCTGCCTGGGTTTTAATAAAGC
Organism: Chromobotia macracanthus; assembly: GCA_036877525.1. Classification (NCBI taxonomy): domain Eukaryota; kingdom Metazoa; phylum Chordata; class Actinopteri; order Cypriniformes; family Botiidae; genus Chromobotia; species Chromobotia macracanthus. The sequence continues at coordinate 3,123,131 of JAZGTH010000068.1, read as the reverse complement.
TGTTGCTTACCTCACTTTAATTTAGGTAGCATCTAAGCTTCATCTTCAGAGTTTTTTTAGAACTTTATAGAAGTCTCTGTAGTTTTATTTTGCAGAAGGATATACGATTAGCCCTCCATGTGGCTAATTACATTCATAGGCGGCAGGTGGCTCATACTGGCAAATTATCAAATAATTTACAGCTGACATACACCTGCACTAACATATCCAAACCCTTTAAATAGAAACAGAAAATAGACAGAACTGGGGCTTGGGTGGACCAATGTCTCATGAAACAAATACCCTATGCAGGCAAGGATTAAAACTTATATGGGTAACTACTGATAATGAATGTGTTTATTATCACACCTTAGGAACGAAAAGTGGTTTAAAATAAGCCAGCCCGTCAGAATTATTGGCATTGACATTTTAAAATGCAGGAAAGATTGGAAATTCCCATGCGAAGCAAAAATAGAGGCTATCCTGGACTGAAGCAGTGATTTACACTACCCATAATTAATTGCCTTTACCTTCACCTTTGTTCAAAATAAATTGCAACAGAAGCAAAATTAATAGTGTTTGTTTTGTGATTAGACAGTTTTTATTCTGACAAGTGAATGTTTAAATGTTTTATGATGGCATTTCAGTTGTATATGGCAATAATATACAAACAAATGAGTTCTAAGCAATATCACAGTCACACTGTTGTAGTGAATATCAGCACTGCCTTGCTTTGTTAAGAACAAAATTTGTGCAGTTTTGTATCATTTTCTTTGATAGGCTCAGCAAACTCAGTGCTGTTATATTAAATATTATCAAGGCCAAACTGGGCTAACCATAGCCAAATAAATTATCTGTTGTTTTGATATGTAATATGACTAAATCAACAACATTTGTGGGTCAGATCAGGCAGCTTACATTAACAACTAAAACCTTTGTGTAAAGGTACATTACCTGTTTTATTAGAAACCCACATTTTGTCTTGTTCTGTTTACTAACTCTTCTAATCATGAGAAAGTGAAACCATATTTAAATCACTTTACTTTTAGAGAACAGAGGAGAAATAAACAAACCACCTGCACTGCCCACTTGCTCACCAAGCTGTGATGACAAAATTGTAGCACTCATATAGTCATTGCCGCTGAACATTGAGACTTTCTCACCCACGGAATGCAACACAATTACACACCATTATTCAAGACAACTCATTATGATTGAGAGAGTTAAACTATAATAAAGCAGCGATATTTGCAATGCCTGCACTGTACAGCATCTCAGTTTCAATCCACACCCCTGAATTGACTCAAATTAAAATTTAGATGGTACACTTAACCAAACATTCAATTCATCCATTTGTGAATAAGAATTCCTGATGTCTTTTGAGGTGTCACTCATGGCCATGCGGTAATTTGTGCTTTGTGCTAATAATCCAAGCAGCGAGTAAATAAAAATAGTTTAAGGCCAAACCTAAAACATTAAGTACCTAAAACTAACATAAATAAATACTAGAGGCAAAAGGTACTAATAAGTTTAGTAATGCATACAACGCAGAAGACCCAAGAAAGAGCCAAATTAAAACATTAAGAAATGTCACCATGCAGACTCCAAGGAAAGATGGACCAAGGAAAATTTCACTTTTGGAAGTTGTGTTCAGATATAGAATGCATGTGATTCATACCTGGTTGAACTCTGTAAATCAGGTTCAGCTGGTTCGAGCAACAACTCAATACAGAGCTCAGGCTCAATACAAAACAGTTACAAATAAAAGCTCAGCAGGGGAAACATCACAATAGCAACCTTGAATCTATGGATGGGTAAGCAATGGTGTAATTTCTTGGGAAGTAAATGCTTCGACTGGATGCTCAGGTGGAGGCAGTGTGTTCCAGCAGTGAGAGAAAAATGAAAATGTTGAAATGTTGAACAAGAGACTTGCAGCATGGACACATGAAGAGACAAACAACACAATGCACAGAAAACCCATTTTGTTTACGCACACCTATATTATTATTACTGTTTTTAATAGTCTAAAAATGAAATTTTTAGATGGTCTGTTTGTTGTTTATTTTGCAATAACAAATGGACTTTATAATTTTTAATAACTTTTCATTTTACCTTATATGGAATGTTAAATAACAGTCAGCTATGGGTGCTGCCAAAGTCACTTTTAAAGGGGTCATGACAAGAGTTTTTTAAAACTTTTTCCTTTAGGTATAATCACAATATTACAGATTTTATTTGCCAAAAAAAAACATTTAAAATAAATTTATATTCTTTTTCCACCCTGTTTTGAGTACTGTGATAAAAAAATCTTTGAGAAAAAGATTTGAGTGTTGCCCTTTAGGAACTTTTGGGTGTAATCGTCAATGTGTATGACTGGAACATCTTAGCCAATTAACAGCACAGCCAGGAACAGCAAAGTGTTTGACTGGCATTTTACTGCTATCACAAACATATGGTAAGTGGCAAGTATGGCTGTTGCACAATGTTGTAGTGGATTAATCCCAAACAAAGAGGATGTTCCATGATGTTGTTCTGTCAGGTGAGGACAGTTTCTGCTTCCCTGCGACTAAACCACTAAACAATTCTGGAGAGTAATGAAAAGTTATGTGCATTTTAAATTTTAATTATATACAGACTGTGTATTTCAGTTGTGATTTTTTTTCGTTTATTTCAGTTATTTATCATTTTTCAGACACTTTCTAATCCAAAACAACTTATACACACACTTATGACAGGAGCAGTCCATGAGGTTAGCACCTTGTTTACAGGCACAGCCAATTTTTAGGGCCTTTTAAGGTCAGTCTTTTGGGATACAGCTATGATCTTTAATCACAGAAATACCAAAACACCACAAGAGTTTAAAATAATTTTTTGACATCTACCGCTGACAGCACTATGTCATAGGCCCTATCCCGAATGACACCCTCAGCCATCACGACATTTTGCCACATGGGCTGCTGGGTAATGGTCCGCTGTGATGTCTGCAGCAGGGTTGACTCGGCACACAGCGGTCACAGCGGTGCTGGTGAGTATCCTCCTGAAACATAAAATGACAAATGGAGCACCCTACTGTCTTGTGGACTTCACAGACAAGCGTGATCAGAGGTCACAAGACCACAAGTCCAAATCGAGTGTGCCATTTGGGACAAAGCAATACATTTTATACGGCTTCAGCAGGCAGAAAGGATAGGATTTTTCCCAGCTGAACAACTGATTTGCAGACTTTTCTCTTAGCCATCCCATCACATTATTGCCGCATCATACATCACCAATTTACTCTGAGCTCAGATAGTTTTCTGCTGAACTTAATGGTACATAAGGAAAGTCATGACTTGAATTTCATCAATTATAAAGGTGTACTATGAAACTTTTTCCTTTGTGAAAAAGTTTTGCCTCCAAACGAATCAATAGTGCCAAGGAAAAATAAGTTTAAAATGAGGTATAATATTGCTGAATGGGGCATTCGTATGATGGCACACTGTAAAAAACATAACAAAAAAATACTGTATCTCCTGTACATGGAAAACATTAATTTAAAGACTGCTTCACATCAGCCAGGGTAACCTCAAAAATAAGTTTTCACCTTTGAATGATTTATTACAAACAAATTGGTGTAATTGAGAATGGCCGTCAACTTTTAACTGTGTAGCCAAATGAACCGCAATAAGCAATTTACTCATACTGATGCATGAAATGTTTTTTTCCATACCAGTTAAATTCAGTGATGTGAGCCCTATCCCAAATATTGCTCCCCAAAGCCACCATCACAATAATGACTCACATGAACACATTACAAGGGTCAATACGATAATTATGATAACTTCACTAATGATGCAAATCAAGCTACATGCACAAATTGGCAGCTTCATTTTGCAGCAAAAAGCATTATATTACATTAGTTATGTTTATAAACATTTATTTACTTATTTTAGAAACATTTTATATTACTTATTTATGCTTATATTACTTATGTTTTCCAATGTCATATCTGTGTATCTCCATCCATTAATTTTTCACAGGTACACAATGGTGGCTGACACTGGTTTTATCACCTTGCAGTTTATTGCTTCACTTTTTACCTTTCACGCATCTCTGATGAGAAGGCCTCAATTACACGCTCTCCCAGCTGTGCTATTTCTTTCTATTTCTTTCTAGTGTAAATCCATATTCTCTCTCATAGAGATGTGATTTCCCAGTTTTGCCAGCCAGGTGTTAATTTATTTCACAGTAGCCTCCACATCATGATGCCCATGACTTCAGCCAGCCCTCAAAACTTACAATTAGTAATTCCTGCCATTCACATGCTGTTACTGGCTATTATTGATCTTCTTTTTATTTAAGGCTCAAATCTGCATGCACGATTGAAAGTGAATGTGTTTGTCTTTTGAGGGCCACTGGATCAATCCAGAGGAAGGCAGTGAAGGTGCTGTTGTGCTTCTGCAGATAGCTCAACAAAAATAAAACCATCGGCTGGACAAAATCAGTCAGGCAAAATTAAACTCCACTGATGACATCACAGAGCCTCACATCGGATCTTTGATTTTCCATCATTTTAGCCCAGAGCAAAATTTGCTTATGTAGTTGTATTAGATATGCTCTTTAATAGAACAAATTGGATTTTTATTTGTTTCTTTTTAGTATCAACTTAATGCTTTAGAAGAAATAAAAAAAATAAAATGAGACATAAATATGAAATGAGAAATTGTTGACATACCATAAAACTATAGAGCTACAAAATTAATGGGCCTAGCATAGGCATCAGATAATTTGTGCTTAAAGGAATTTGTTGGGAAGTGTTTGAATTTATTTTGAAATCTGCAACTTTTAAGTTGTAAATCTTGGCAAATCTAGGCATTTTTTATGCCCCAGTGAAGACAGAAAGAGATAAAACTAAAAAATTGGAAAACTTTTCTCTCTATGTAATCTCATCTGATCTATACTATTAAAAATCTGATTTGTTATTATGTGAAAAATCCTGGTGCACCATGTGGCTTTATGTTGGTGTTTTAGGCCCACGCTCGGACACTGAGGAACTTGGATCAATAAAGATTGATAACGCCTGAAATACGTAAAACATTATCAGTTTCTTTTCTTGTGGGAAATATGTTAATTTTATCCATGTTTGTAAAACTAAATGAAACTCAAAAACTCTAAAACTGATCATTTTTTGTGGGTGGCCCCCTCTTCCCCAGACCTAATAAATAGGCTATAACATCAGAGGACATTTCTAGGCCCTTTTCATCACAGGGCACACAGGTTGTCTGCCCCTAAAGACAGCTCTGCTTCTAATCATTCTTCTTGCATCTGCTTACCACTTTCCCATAATGCCTTAGTTTAGTGGGCTATTTAAGTACTGTTTGACATTCAGTTCAATAGCTTGGTGTTGTTGAAGTAATTTATTTACTTCACAGCACCAAAATAGCATCAAAATAACATTGAAAAATACACAGAAAGCTATAAAGCTATAATCTACCTCAAGTGCTATCACCATTCTTACTTCATTTTCTTTTTGAATGTGCTGTGACTTCATTCATCATGTATGTGGTACATTAGGTACATACTGTAGTAAAACTGTTCTCTAGGATGACTTCAGATAGACTTCCATAATGTAAAACTGCTAGTAGGATCTTAACATAGCTATAACATATATAACATATAACGTGTGTGTGTATATATATATATATATATATATATATATATATATATATATATATATATATTATATATATATATATTTCCATAAAGAAAAGTTTTTTTGTTTTAAGATATGTAATGCCTAAAAGAAATAATTTATCAAATAAAATTGCAGGTAAGTTCACTGTGAACTTAAACCAGGGTCTGTGCTTCTGAGTTTTTATAAAAGCTAAAAATCATGCCCACATTATGCGCCAAAACTATTCACTTTTTTCTTCAGTCAGAATGCTGTCTTCTCAAACAACTCATGAAAACTGAACAATGCAACTTTTATCCAACACAAATACCAAGATGGAGTGTTTCAAAAGCTCCATGGGCATCAAACTTAAAATGCTTTCTGTGAAAAGCTGTAAAACACGAACAAGATTTCTTTATCTAAACAGTCTAAACAGAGAAAAGTCCTTGGTGAGCTTTGAATCTTGATACCTGGAGTGCAAAAGAGAGTGATCAATAGAGTTGAGTGTGCCTCACAGTGGATGTTCTGAAAGGCCATGGACCAAGCCCATAAAGCTCATCAAAAACAGTGTAGAGAACATTATGGCCAAAAAGAAGCACTTCTCTGCATTGTTATATTGCCTCATTGGTAAATGTATTTCTTTCTTTAAATTGCATTTGTAATCAAGAAATTACTGTGATTCTGTGTTATGCCATCTAAATCATGAATCTAAATTTTTCAAGGCACAAATCTTCAGTCCGACATCATTATTGGATATTTATTAAAGATGGCACAAATGTTGTTAGTGGCTTGTGATTTTCATGTTACACCAGCTATAGACAATCCGCTCAAATCAGCATGCTTTGATTGCTTCTGCATGCCCATGTAATAAAGTGTGTTTATGAAAACATTTCCACAGGGAAAGTGCTACATTTGATTAGTTGCATTATGTACTCACAAGGGCCATGTGCTATTATTTATGTAATGAACAGGATGGAGTAGAATCCATTAGCAATCAGATGGAAGATTGATTTAACTGAAACAAAAATGATCTAATTGCTTAGATAATTGCCATTACTGAAATCATTGTTGATTCACACTATGTATGAGCTCTAAGTAGCATCTTTACTATTTATTTCAAAATTGCACTTCCATATTCATGTAAGGGCTCACGGAAAATCTCTTCCAGCATGTAATATTGATCCGACATGAGCTTTTCTTCCATTATTTCTCATCACTGGTGCCTTCGTTTTCATTAGACCCATAGAAATAAATGTGTAAACACTCTGGCTGGGAAAGAGCCATTATAAGGTGCCATAAGCATTTATGTTTCCTACATGGTGTGAACAACAACCCTGTATCAATGGATAATGAGATGGGTTTGTATGGGTCACTGAAAAAGACCTGGCATCTGTTCATACAGCGAAAGAACTGTCAAGTATAAACTGGTCCAGGGAGGTAGAGGTAGGTGGTTCTGCTATACTGAAACAAGACAGCAGCAGGACAGGAACACAATCATTGTTCTACTAACATATCACCATGGTTACTCTTGGGTGGTGTCCTACTCGCTTGCCTGAAGAAAGAAAGCCCACCTCTCTCTCTGCCTGTATCAGGGTCAACCAAAACAGGCACAACTTATGAAAAAGCTTCCAGGATCAAAATATTTTAGCTACTGTAAATCTATCTAGGTCTGTCTTTATTTATGCTTGGTTTTTTATATAGCAGGTGTAAATAGCAAGTATTTTTACACTGTTTTCACACAGACTCAAAACCAGTCTTATGTGCAATTATAATGACTCACCTATCTAAAGTTCATTAACATTTTTGTGAGCATTGATTATTAAACCTCTTCATCAGTATTTTCCATTAGTAAAAAGAAAAATGGCACATTGCGGCTTAATGGCAAGGCAACTGTGACAGCAGGTCAGGCTGGTGCTGTGCTGCACAGAATGGCAGTGTTGCAAGCATGTCAAGCTGATCTGCTCAAGGACCTAGACTGGGGGAGGGGCTTTCCATGAATGCTGTGGCTGAGCTGCGCTGCTCCACAGATTTAGCTCTAAGGGCCTCCAAGCAAACAGCTGCTATAGGTCGTTCTATGGTGGAAATGGTGGCCACAGGAAAGCATCTGTGTATAAGTCTGGCCAATATCAGGAAGAAGGAAGGAAATTCGGATTGCCTCCCTGCCTGACCCACCTAGAGCGGAAGGCTGTAGAAAGCTCATGCAGAGGCTCATGCAGGAGTAAAGAAGTAGCCCTGTCTCACTACTTCCTTATTTTCCTGTCCTGTGCAATCACACAAGCATTCACACCAGGCCCTGAGGGTTTGGGCCAGTGATGAATATGACAGCCTTGTCTAAGTTTTCCACCAACTCTGATGGTTCAGCAAGGGCTTATTGGCTAATTGTTACAATCGCCTGAGCAATGTGGGTTGGGCTGTCATCCCATAAATCGCAGTTCGGCAGGTAGGTGGCTCCTGTTAAGCTCTATAGAGAATAGCTGGACTGAGGGCTCGAAGCTCGTCACTGGCGTGCTCCTCTCAGCTGGCAGTTCATTGGGTTGAGCCTTAGTCTCACTCAATAACAGGTTCAAAACAGGCCCTTTTCTCCTATGAAGCTCTTATGGCTGGAAGAGCACCTAGAGAGCAGAGTCTCCCGTGGTTGGAATCCCCTCTCTGGTGCCCTGACTGGGTGCTTGGTGGGGGTTTCTGCCCTCTTGGTGATTTATATGGGGTTTCTTTATATGACTGCAGCCAGCATTTTTAAATCTGGTTCCCAAGGATGGCACAGCTGCACCCTCCCACTGTGGTAGAGGGGGATTACAGGGCCCTCACTCTTTCCACCTTACGGCTGGCAAAGGGAATGGTGTGCTGGATGGTGGCAGCTAGCGATCAGCTGGCTCCTGTTTGACTGCTCTCTTCCAGGTTGTGTTAAGTATCACCCTCATTATACAGGGTCCCCCCATCAGAGCTTCACCTTCCTGAGGCGTGGGTGGAGTATAGAGTGGGTTCTTCACATTAGGGGATTCCCCCAGAGTGCCATAATGATCATGTGGCAGCCGCTCTCCTCGGCATGGGGCAGTTGGTATTGCATTCACCATAGCATCAAACCAGACACAGTGTCAAGAAGTTGATGACATGATCTACAGGTGCCCTAATATATACTCGCAGGTGCACCTGATGTGCATCAAGCACTGCCGTGGGCCAATTAGACTGCCGTGATTAGACATGAAATTCAGACACTGGTCACACCAGAGGTGTTCCCTATAGCGTCAAACCAGACGCAGTGTCTCATTCCCTTTCTCATGGAGCCAAGGTCACATACATAACCAACAGCCGTTATGCAGACTCACACCTTCAACACTAAACAGATGCGGTACAGTGTGGTATTACGTCCAGATAAAAATCTGGAGATCATTCTCTCCTGTGCTGGTTGACTGCATTATTCAGAGAAACACAAAGCTTGATGGGCTTTTTATCTGTCTGTAAGCACTACAGGGACAAAGAGCACAAAAGTGATGTGGATAAAACGAATCAAAATGATACAGAACAAAAGTGATGTGGATAAATCAAAATGATACAGACCAAAAGTGATGTGAATAAAACAAATCAAAATGATACAAACTACATTGATAGCTATAGCAGTTCACATGGCTCAAACTTGAAAGTAAATGCGGTTGTCAGTCTGAAACACTGACTAAACGTTGCCAAAGGCACATCACTCATTAATTAATTAACAGAAGCATATTAATATTAATTAACAGAAGAGATGTATAAATCCTTGTTTACAAACATCATTGTCATCATGTGACATTGTGAATCTAAATAACCCTTTTCTACAGTTCCAGTTATTTGTCCTTATGCAAATCCTGTCTTATTCATCTTTTTTTCCTTTTATCTTTTTTTGTTATTGTTGAATATACATATCAAAGGGGTAGTCTGGACCTCTCAGTTTTTGATAATGTGAAAATGTTAGAAGGGGAGTGGACAAAACAGATTTGGAAGTTAAGCATACCACACATTCTGTAGGAAAATAAACGTATTTCATATAAGCATACAGACAGTTCAGACGTTCCCAACAGACCACATTTAGGGCTGGGAAAGATGTGTATCAATTTAGTTGGTATGCTCTCATGGCAGGACATTTATAGTCTAGACTGAAATGCTATCAATTGTGAAGGTAAAACAGTGTATTATTTAACATTATGAATAGTGTAATAATCTGGGAATTTAGCATAATTAGCTGTGTTTGTTAAGGCATGAAGCATTATTAGCATTGCTCAGACTTGGTATTACAATTCAGTGTGTAGTTCATCCAGTACTGCTTGTGCTGCAAATAATGAATGATAGTGCAAATCATGTGGCTTGCTGAGGAGATTTACTTGTTGAGAGAATTACTTATATAGGTCATTTTTGCATTACCAGTGATAAATAGGCAAAAAAGAGGAAAGTAGAGGCTATAATATCATATACAGACCTGAGGTGTACTAAAGCCAGTAACACCCCACCAACCACAAAGCAACATGCTAAAATTTATTTAAACATATAAATGCCATGGAAATCGCCCAGAACATCCAAGCAAAAATCAAGTATTAGCCAATTCTTTTAGATTTGGAATAATAAGACAATGGAAAGCTTTTTGTTTTACAAGAGCAGTGTAGGAAAAGAATGGATTTTTCCTGCTAACTGTCTTATAACTGTCTTATACTTTGGGTACATGTTATATCTGTACCCAAAATGACATCAACAAAATTCCCCAAAGAATTCCAGCCTTACTGGCTATGACTGTCACAGTTATGGATCCTTATGTCTTGTTCTTTTGGTTTACTTGGTCTTTGTTTAGTTCCTATTTTACCTTATTTGGTCATTTTCCTGTTCTTGTTTAGTCATTAGGTAATTCCCATCACCTGTTTGCCCCTGGTCATCTGCACTTTAGTTCCCTTTTCTGTTCAGATCTTGGTCGGTTATTGTTTCTGGATGGTGTTTCTGTTTACATGTTTCTGTGGATTATAATAAAGCATGTTTTAGATATTCCTCGGTCTGCTCCTTCTCCCGTGTTCCTGTCAGCCCGCGGCACGTTACAATGACTCATTTGGATTAAGTCAATGAGCTCAAAATAATTTGGCAAATCTGTGAATGCCCAGTTCTAAAGCAGTTGCATGTATAATTAGGGGCCATTCACAAAATCCATTTCTACCTGTCAGTGAAATTGTGAAAATATATATATATATATATTTATATAATAACAATAGAGTAACAATAGATAATCAGTAATGCAGTGCACCCTGTTGCCAAGTGATGAAAATAAATGTGTGGTAAATAATTTCTTGTTGTATGCTATGGGAATGTTCTTCTTTACTACTAACTCCCTCCCTTGAGACAATCATTTCCTTTTAGACATCATTTAAAAATGCTTTCACTAATATTTAGACAAACTCTTGTGAGCATTACACTGCATTGTGTCTATCATACATTCATCCCTCCTTTTCTATATACATGGATCGCCTCTCAATGACTGTATTACCTTCCCTTTCAAAAATCCTTCCCAAAACAATTACAGGAAGGAATAATTGATTTTGCCCCCTTGGTATGGTTAGCGATTCAATATTAACATCCTTTTTTTGCCCAGCTTCTGTTCATATTGTTTCTTATGATGTTAGACTTTGTTGGTCTCAGTGTAAAACCAGAGCCTTGTTTAAATTGTATCTAATAGTTAAGCACTACGACTGCTTTTGACGCAGGTCACTTCCATCTTCTATGTTGTGTTTGGTTTCAGTGGTTATTAAGAATGCATTATGAGTGTGTGTTGTGGGATTATATTGAGATTACATTGTTAAGTAAACATTTATGTTCACACTGCCATAATAGGAATGTTCCTGTAGGTCTGATAAAGCATGGTGTGACTCTTAAGACAACACATATTTATAAAAATGTGTATCTCAAAGGTACAACCAAAGGGTTAATTTAAAAACAGCAACTTTCTTTGGAAAGTGTAAAATGCTGGTGTTTATTCCAGCAATGTGATCTAGCCTTAGCAAGTATAATACATAATAACTACTACTACACACTAATGAGCAACTCGCCACTAACTGGCACCTCATAGCATGTCTTCCACTAACAAAAGCTATGATATTGAAAGCAGAATGCACGAGGGTACTTTGCCCTCCAGTGGAAAATACCTTGTATAACACCTGTATGCTGGCTGCATACACCAAGCTTACAGCAAGCTCTTTGCACACTTCGTCAACCAGTAATTAGATGGTGAATTGCTAGAAAGGATTGCTAATGTTGCTAAAATGACAGATCTATACAATCTGCTGTTCAGCCTAGCGCAGCAAATGAGCATGAGTGTTTGTGTGCAAGGGTGGGTGTGCAGGAGCTCTGTGGCTCTCACTCTTTTTCTTTCTGGGGGTTTGGGAGTAATGGCACACAACAAAGAAATCTAATGACAACTGTGAAGAAATTAGCTGAGGTCTATGGCCCCACATGCTGCTATAGTGATTTAATCTCACTTAAAAGTTCTGTGCCACTAAAGCTTAAATAGGGTCCTTTCACATGGCAGATAAAGGCTGATTGGGTCTGAATGGCCAGTGAGGATCATTAGAGACTTAAAATAGCATGTTGCCACTGATTTGACAGGATGTATTTCTTCTCTGTTTAAATGACCAGCATTGACAGTACACAACATATGTTGTGTTTTGTATGCTGGTCACCATTTTTACCAGACTTCTATGTTTAACCAGCAAGCCTTTGTGAGTATCCTGGTAGATCAGCATTTGATGCTGGTGAACATCATGGCTGTCCATTCGCAAATGTAATATGTGTATATATACACACACACACATAGATGCATACAAATGACATATATACATTGCATAGTATTTAAATATGTGACATACATAACTAATACATCACTAATCACTAATATATGAGCCACACATATGTGTATGTAACATATACGGCATTATCACTCTCGATAGGGACATATATGTCATATATTACATTTCTGTATGTGCTGGACCAGAATAAACCAGCTTGGACTAATTCATGCTGTTCTAAACTGGTCTTTTTAGCAGGATGGTTATCCTTACATACAGAATCATGCAAAACTAACTAACTAATGCTCTTTATTTAAATGTGAAATAAGAAAAAAGTGAAATCGTAAACAGTATACTGAACTATAAATAACTTATAATTATGACTATAGATATAAAACTCTATGCTAAATTATTGTCATATGACCTCATTTCATGCATGTGTCATTTCCATGTGTCACCCAGTTATAATGGAATTTTGCTTTAAATCTAATTTTGCATAAAACATGCCTTGGCTTTGGCATGTAATCATGATCAAATAATGAGTTATAATCTTCAATCACAGTTGATATTACATTTGTGACCATATCATGTCACATGAAAATGAAAGCCTTGTATTGTATTTCTTGCAGTGTGCTCTGGTGAAATACTGCACATTCTATGTGTAGCAGGTCATCCAAGTATTCCATGTGTACAGAAAATATGCATGCTGTACTCAAAATACATTTTGCATACTCAGCATTTTATTATTTTAGTACATTTTTCTATACTGGAAAGCAATCCACATTTTTGGTATACTTTATCTTTTGATTTAGCTATATATAGCGGGGGCTAAAACAATTTCTAAAACAGAGAACATTGTTTTAACAATGATTAGCATGATACAAGGACATTTTATCTTGAAACTAAACCTTTTTAACATGATGCTTATGTTTAAACATGATACTAGCATGTTTTAGCATGACTTAGCATGATGCTAACATGATTTAGTATAATGCTTACATGACTTAGCATAATGCTAGTATGTGTGATGCTAACATAATATAGCATGACAGATATACTGAAATATGACTTATGATGTTATGTAGTTGCTATGGTGCTCTCAATGGTTGCTAGGGTGTGGCTGATTCCTGGGTCTATTACAAACTGTGTGTGACTAGTTACATACCAAAGTTTTGTCCAGATAAAGAAGTATGCAAGACAGTAATAGTGATTCTTTGCTTCTCAGCACCACTAATAAGCTTAAATACAACAACATGTCGGCTTATAACTAGCTGTGTATAAAATAGTCTATAGTCTGCGACATGTTCTGACTTGTGATGACACTGTGGGGAATTTTAGGAAATGAAATAAAATAAAATATGTTTTGCCTAGTAATAAAACAAATATCTGTGGGATGTCTGTAATATAAACAAACATAGAATGTTTTGAACAACAATAATAAAATGAATTTATTAAATTTTCCACTGAAGGGCATTTTTAATTGAAAATCCCCTAAAAATAGTCAGGTTATTTAATATGTTCTAGCATTTTCTCCACTGCAGGTATATTTCTTTGGAAGATCCCTGGATCAAATTATACTGCACAGCAACGTCCATGTAAGGGCAGGCTATAGAAAACAAAAGTCACAACACTCTATCTACACTGTTAGAAGAAAGAAGGTACTTTGTAATAACATAATTGTCATAACTAATTTTCAAAATTTAATTAGGAAGTCTTTATGTGATGACACTTTGAAAAGGACAACTAAAATGACTCTGCAAGCTCTGAGAATAATGTTGCTCTACTTTATTCTTAAAGGTGAGTTTGTGACTTCTTTTAAAGAATCTCAATTTTATAAAACTTTTTGCCTGACTTCTGCATAATGATCTGTGTTTATGCAGAAAATGCCCCTTTTCTTGCATTTGTTTCTATTTTTTGCTTTGTCTTCATTTTGTCTGTCTGTATTTATCCCTCTATTACTCACTAACACTATCATGACTGACTGAATTCATCTATTGAGTCTCTATTTCTTCATATATGTGAACTACATTTTTAACTCATATTGTCCTCAAATAATTATACTTTCTCCTGCAAACTAGAAGTAATTTTTGAAGTGTCTGGTATTGGGCAATATTTGGATCATGTAGGAATCATAAAATACCCCTTTTACTTAAGACCTCCAAACCCAGCGTGGGGGTGAAAACTTCTCCAGATTGCTATCAGCACCTCTGACACTAACAGGACAGTTTATGAAACCCTGCCCAAGCTTCAAAGAATTCCATGGGCAGGAGTAACACTACATGGCCCAAGAGAGACTAAAAACATACAATACACCAAAGGAAGGACTCTCTTTAACTCACAACTAAACTGTCCTAAACTGTAGATATTTATATATATTCCCATTGTATGGTAGCCGTTACATACATTGTATGTAATGGCTACCATACCATGTATCTTAACTGTAACTCTGTAGCTAGTTATGCAAGTTTGGTTGTTCTGTTTGTATTCATACATTAGGATGAATCGCAACATAATGTATTTCAAACTCTGACATATTTAGTATCTAACAGATCGTCTTCTAATTTCCCATCAGACTATATATGTTGTGTAACCATAACAGGCATAATAGTCTTTCCACAATAACCTGGATTAATATTTGCAAATGTGCCATCCGACCATAAAACATGCAAATAAGATGCTGAGTGAGACAAAGAAACTTTTGCCTGCTGAACACCTATTGGTTGTGTTGGTTTCACTGGGCATGACCGGGGTGAATTTTAAAAAATGTCTGCCAACACTCTCTTATATTTAAGCTCTTACTCTTCGCTTGGTCTCTTCCACTATTCAATTAAGGATCTTGTTGATTTGACATTTAATTTGCTACATTATTTTAATGATGGAGAATAGATCTATTAACATTAATTAAGTGAACTTGTTCATAAATAATTACATCTTTAGTGGAGCATAATTTATTTGTGAACCAAAACTCAATATTAATACCCTTTACATTTGTTACACTTTACTAAAATGCTAAAATGAGTTGATAATAGTTTATTTGAATGTGTTTTAAAGTTTCAGCATTTTTGTAGCTCAAACAAACAACTTATCATGTATATGTTGAAAGTACTTCAAGTTGCATTGAATAAAATTGTGTGCTAAATGCATAAATATAAATGTTGTCAGCAAAAAGCCTTATAACGTTGGCATAGCATTTGTCAAATTGTGTTTTAGTTGGTGTGTTTGGTGTTGACAAACACAGTGCCCCACTGTTTGTGTGTGTGTGTGTGTGTGTTGTGTGTGTGTGTGTGTGTGTGTGTGTGTGTGCGTGTTTCACAACAACAACAGAAAACATCTCATGACTAATATGTGTCTTATCTGTCTGTTTTTTTCTCAATATACCACAGTCACAGCCATAACGCTGTGGTCTCCTCCTGGATGGACGATTAAAATGCCATGTCAGTATGAATTTGAGATGCAAGGGAGTATCCAGCAGCTGTCCTTACAATGGAAAAGTCCCAGAAACCAACTGTTGTGTCATCTGATCAAGCACAAAACATACAGCAACTGTACTCCTGGATATATGGTGCACTACAGCCCAGGGAATATCACTCTCATTATAGCTCAGGTGAAGCAAGAGGATTATGGGAAGCATGTGTGCTCTGTGAGCAAACTTCATCAATTCTCTGACTTTACCATTGAATTAAAACAGAAGAAAGGTGAGTACGCTACTCATTTACTTCTATACATTTACTATATTTCTTTACTTCCAAGAAATCCAAAATAAAATGTTTCAACTTTAAGGTGATGTCATTACTTATTGCTTTATATAAAATAAAATTTAATGTATGTGTTCTTTTAATAAAATGACAATTGATTTTTTTTAACTCTTAAAGGGACAGTTCATCCAAAAAAATGAAACTTCTGTCATCAGCACAAAAAATGTTAGGCGGAAAGTTAGGGAATGAAAACCTTAGTCACTTTTCACTTTCACAAAGTGGAATAAGCATGCAATGAAAAAATGGTAAATGGGACAGTCAGTGCCCAATGCCTTTTGTGTTCTGTGGAAGAGCGAAATTTCTATGGGTTCAGTACAACATGAAAGTGAATAACAGACGACAGAATTTTCATTTTGGGATGAACAATCCCTTTTACTTACAACTTGAAATCTGTAAATATCTGTTTAGAGCTCTCTGCTGAACTACCAAAAAGCAAGGTAGATCAGTCAGGTATGTAAAAGTTCCCAGACAACAGAGTCATTTAATTTACAGAGTATTAATGGAATGTCATGGTGCCATTTTGCAGAGTTTTCAGGTGATTGATTTATTTCCTAACTCTGTTACCCACAGGTTCTGCAAAGGATCATTACCTCCTACTGGGCTGCAGTATTTTTGTGTTTGTTTTGAGGTGATTAAATGAGAACATAATCATTCATGTTCCGAGACTAATGTTTTACATTGTAATGTCTTCTGTAATGTTCCGGAAAGTATAATTGATGCTTCATGAGTTATGACATTTATAACCTTTTTATAAGCTAATAAGCATTTATACGTTTAGAGAAGGATTATGTTGGAGATAAATATTGGTACCTGCATTTTGTTCACAAATCATTAATATAGAGCACAAAAAGTTATTTAAAACAATTGTCAGAGTTCTTTTCATAAAAGTACCACTAGGTGGCAATACACTCATAGCCTAAACATTTTAGGTCATAGTCGTGAAACATGAAACATTTTTAAAGATGTATTTATAGTACATCTTTATAAAAGACTGTATTGTTGTATATATATATATATGGATAGGAACAAGGAATAAGTGAGACCAGGAAAAAATTGCTGTTTTCTGTGGAGTTCTTTTGACTAAAAATCTTTTGACTAAAACATCAATATGGAGAAAATGGCTTTTTCTTGGCTTGTGCATGTTCTCACCAAAAGGCAGAAGCAATGAACAGAACTGATACTACACATTTCCTGCTTTTAATTTAGGAATAAATAATGTAACAGGAGACAGCTAATCACTTAGAAACAACTATGAGGCAATTGTCTCAATACTTGGGCTCACATTAGATAGAGGGATGAAACTCTGCTCTTCTTCTAAATTGGTAAAACATTTGTATTTGAAACAGCCCAAATGTGACATTATGTACTTTTGTCTCATATTCGTCTTTTAATTAAAACAAAATTCACTCCACAGCAATACTTATGGTCAGCACTGTAGATAACAATTTACAGTGAAGTTAAACAAGTTGTTTAATTCTCATTTTATGATATCCCCTATGAGAATAATATTTAACATCTTGCATTTGTAAGATCATTAAATTTGGAATAATGTCAATATTTTTTCCTATCATTTCTGCTGTCACAATTTCAAGATGCACTTTAAAAAACATGCTATATTTACCTTAAGGACCTTATATTTTTGATTGGGGTATAAGTTAATTTACACAAGTTGTATGCAGAATTAGATTGAGTTTAATAAATCCAAAGTCTGAAGATAATCTAACATGAACCATGAAACAACATGCTAAATACATTCAATAACCAACAAGAGACAAGAGCAAACACAGGAGTATGTGTACACAGACTAATCACAGGAAAAAAATAAAAATCACAGGAAAAATAAAAGACATGACACTACACAACATTTTACAGACATGTGACAGGACGCTCTTGACACCCAAAACATATAACACCATAACACATAGTCCAGGTGTGAGATGGGTGGACCAGGACCCTGGGGCAGGGGAACAGATTCCCACAGTCCTGGATAAGCAAACATGGTTGGAGGTGGTTTAGGACACTAGAACATCACATATCAAAACAGACACGTGATTTTACCACATCTTTAGGTTGCCTGACAAAACTCAGCTCTGAAATAGTAATAATAATAATAAAGCTTGAGGGAGATGTGTTTTAAAAATACAGATTGACATGTTATTCACCACTTACTTCCTTTTTGATTGATGCATCTGAGATCAGAATCAACCTTGGATGCGATGGAATGACACTTCCAGATTGAGCACCAGCACCACTTATCTCTGCAGAGCCATTGGCTGGAATCCATTACAGGGAATTGTTACATGAGCTTCCAGGATGCAGTTTTGGTGCATATATACATCAGTATGTGGGCTTTAGGGATTCTGACATAACTGCCTAACCTCAGCCTCTCAAAGACAATTCAGCCTCGCAGCTTTTAATGTGGGACTGACATGTATGAATATATTAAAAATCTCAATGGTAATACACAAGGATGTCGTTTCTATATTTGTTTGAACAAATTAATTTCCTTGCAAATTTCCTAACAATATTTTGGCTAATTTGAGTGTATGTTGAATTTTTTTAACATCTTTAGCAAAAAAGGTATTCCATAGGGCATCACATACTTTAGGGTGCACTAATGTCTGTACTGTACCTATGTGACTGATGAATAAGCATGTCACATTGTTCTGTGGCAGCTGTACTACAGTGCCCTCTGTAAGTATTGGGACACTAAAGGGAAAACTGTTCTGTTCTGCTGTGAAGTCATAAAATATTTTATGATTGAAAGATGAATATGAGGCAAATAGAGAATGTCCCCTTTTTAGATATTTTTCACTGCTTACCTGTCAGAGTCGTCTCCCTCATCTTCATCTTGTCTTATGTGTGTATGTGTTCTCACTACACACTTTTAATGTATGAACAAATAATGCAACAGGACACATCTGATCACGTAAAAACAACCGTGAGCCAACAGTCACAAGACGTAGGCTTATCAGATACATACAAGAGTGATGAAACTCTGCTCTTCTTCTAAATTAGTAAAGCAAAATATAAATAACAAATGACATTCTGTAAGGTTGCCTCATATTCATGTTTTAATCGTAACAGATTTGTTGACTCCACAACAAACAGTGCTATTTTTTCTTCACTGTCCCAACACTTATGAAAGGCACTGTATGTACTGTACACTCAGTTACATAAAATTAAGCCTTTAAGAGAATCTGACTGATCTAAAGATCATTGCATTACATCTGCCATGGATAGGTAAGACAACATTGACAGGTACATTGAAATATAGTTTGTTGTATCAATGCTGGTTGAAACAAGTGGTCAAAGCAGTTTATTATCCAATATTTCATCGAAAACCGGCATATGAGGACAGTGGTGTTAACTGGTCGCGTCTGCTGATTGGTCCATTCAGATCCAGCGTTCATCATCTACAGAGCAGATCCAGAGAAACGATCACACTGAAGCAGACGGAGGACATCACCGGAGATTACATCTACACCGACAGATTCATCCATAAGAGTTTCTGCAGGACAATAAACATCAGACTGCACATCAGACTGCACAAACCTGTCGTCTCACGTCGCTATGGACTGTCGAAACGTAAGTGGAGTCCGTGTTTACAGCTTTTCAATGAACTTCTGTATTACACACAGCCTATATAACAGGCGCAAGTTATTTATGTATTATGAACATTTATTACAAGATTTCATTGTGGTAGTCGAGATGCTTTTCAGAAACTTGTCTATTGTTTCGAAACACGTGCAATTTCTGATTTTGAAAGAGCGAGATGTAAACTAAATTAAATTCATGAGTTGTTACGTAATAACCTATTAAGAACTAGTGCAGATAGGCTGGGTTAATATTTATAGGCTGCCTAGGATACCTGTCCTGGGATGGATGTTATGTACATGTATGTATTCAATTTGCAAATGAATTAAAAGCTGAGAAAAATACACCATAATTACAGAGTCGGATTAGTCAACTAAAACAAAACATTACCTAAGTGACTGTTAAAACCATGAGGAACTTTAGAAAGCATCCAAGTGAGCTGTGTATTTTAAGTGCTTCAGGAGCACTCGTACTGTACAAAGTAATCAAAAATGTTATTAAAAACATTTTGTATTTTCTCCTCCCAGTTTGTTGTCTTTGGTTGTTTTTGTTTTATCGAAACTTGCCACCAAACTAGCAAAAAAGCAAATTCATACGTGTGTTCTTTACAATAAAAGGAAAATCACTTTGGAATGTGAATTCTTTAAAAATGAAAGCAGTCTGTTTAAAGTATGACGCAAAAGTGTGTCTGCGATATATCAATCTGCTCGGCATACTGATGTGTGTGTGGGAGTGTGAGAGAAATGTCACGGTTTGAAGTCTGCTCTTGTGGATTTAAACAGTAATATTGAACAGTACATTTTAAACAGCTGCAACACCCTTCAAAACTTTCATGATGCTGCACAAAAAAAATTGAGGAACCAGAGACTTCTATGTTTCAATGAGCCATGTGTATTAAGTTTACACCACAAACAGTGAACAATAAACCAACGTGCAGTCAGTAAACATAAGCATTTATAGTCATTCAGTTGAGAGAACAACCTTAAATATCCTCAAGTATCCAAGCTGGTTCCAAGTATAACATACACCAAAAACTGTTACACAACCCTTCCGTCTACAGAAAAGTTTTAGAAAAATCTTGTTAGCTTCTCAACATGGTAAATATCACTTTGGCTCAGGTTGTCTACCTTGTAATTGACATTATTAACCCTTTTCAAGACTTTTGCAGGACCTTGCCATTTTGGAGCTAACTTGGCCATGAAAGAATCAGCAGCACTAGAGGGCGAGTGAGGATCCAAATCAGATCTCCTTCCTCAATAAACTCAGACTTACTATGCTTATTGTAATATCTGCCCTATCTTTTTTGGGCTTGGCTATTCTTCTTCCTCACTTGATCAAGAAGAACTCTCTGTCTCCCAAGAGAGTTACATGGTCAGCGGTAGACAGTTTGTGGATTAATCTCTCAAGTGGGCCTTTTAACTTAATTTCGGTTGGAGTGAGGCCTGTACTCTTTTGCCACGCTGAATTAATTGCATAAATAAATTCGGGTATCTACTTATTCCAGTCATGGTGGTTGACTTAATGAAACCAAAAAGATGGGGTGTAATTCAAAAGCTTTCTATTTATTATCTTATTATCCATATATTATTTTGTCAGAATGCTGGCTATGAGGTTTGCCACAATAGGGTTTGCCCACTTACCACAATAATCCACAAAGACTAATAAGAACTTGTTGGATCGTGAGCTTCTTGGAAAAGGATCCATCAGATCATATAACAAGGCTCCACCACTGGGGTTGATTGCAGCAATCCTGACAGCTTTGAGATTCTTGGTTTGTAGGCTTGACAGGTCCTGCATTGAGTGCAAAAGCTCTAACATCTGTACGAATCTCAGGCCAATAGACATTGTCATGTAGTCTCCGTAAAGTCTTTATTTAGGCCAGCTTCCCGCACGATGGGTTCGAGTGAGTGAAATGTGAAAATGTTTCTCTCAATGATGTGGCTATGATCAGTTGCTAGGCACGCCCATGCTGCTTGTCAGGTACACTGCAAAACAAGTAATAATTCTGTATGATGTAAGCAATGCGGTCAGGATCTGAGGTAGTTGTTTAGCTTACCCTACAAAGACTGTAAGAATCAAAGTTTTGGACTTTCTCAATAGAGTGACATAGAGCAATGTGCTCTGCTTTTCTTAGCAATATGCTGTTTTCCTGCAGAATTTTCTTCCTGTTCGACTTCAAGTCTTTTCTCTGCAGCACTTGTAGATGGCTGGAAATCTAACTCCATCCTTCTCTTTTGGACTCGGAGCAACTTTTGTTGTTGGGCCTTGTGTCATGCTGCTGCACAGCCTCCTGTCTACTGCCCCAAATTTAACATCATCCCTATTGGACATCTCTATAGCACTTTGCTTCCTGGACTTCAAAGTGTATTTTACAGTCTGAATGGCACCAAAGGTAGCAATGTTCATGCTGGTGCTTCTCTGCCAGGGTCCCGTGAAAGATAAACATGGAAGCCTTTACAGCTTGGTACAGGTCTGGATGCTTTCCTGTTCCAAAGACAGAGGCCCACCATGTCACAACATCATCTCCGTCTTTGACAAACACTGCAGGGTCTTGCTCTACAAAGGTAACTTTTTGTGGTGTATGTGGAAACTTTTTGAAGGAATGTCTTTAGCAGCTGAAGTAGACTCATACATACACTCATACTCAATAACATGGTTAATGCATTATCTAACATAAATTAACAATGAACAAATCAGCATTTATAAATCTTTGTTCATTTTAGATGACAGAAATACAATTGTGTATGTTACTTTACTGTGCGTTAATGTTGACAGATCCCACTTTTGAGTTTGAATTGTATTAGTAAGCGCATTAGTAATATTTTTAATTAACATTAACTAAAATTAATAAATGCTGTAGAATTTATTGTCAGTTTATGTTAATTAATGTTAACAAAAACAACTTTTGTAAAGTGTTACACATACTAATTATTTACACATTAGCTTACCTGCTAGAAAGCTCCACTAAGAAGTCTTATGAAGTAACGTTAGGGAAAAATGTATCATGACACACTAACAGCATTTGACAAGTTAACATTACAGTTGTAACTAGTTACTTAAAGATAAGTTATTTAAAAGCAAATTATCTACTGTTGACAGCAAACTTACATCAGAATTGAGTGGCAAAAAGACCAAAAAAGAAAATGATGCTGTTTGTTTTAAGTGACCCACTTCCTGTTGCCAGTTGGTGGTGTATGATCGTGACTCACAGTATCGATAACAATGTCATCAGACCGCCACAATAAACATATCTGCTAAATTTCACGTCAATCACTCAATGCATTTGATGTTAGAGACTTCCTGTTTCACATTTTCCGCTATACAATTTTCTGCCTCGCCATGGCAAGACCATTCAAGATATCAAAAATCCCTTTGCAATTTTTAATCTTCAATGTCTTGGCATGATGCTCACCAAGTTTGGTGTCAATCACATGAAATCTCTAGGAAGAATATTTTAAAGTTCACGGCATGCACTTTTCAGAAATCCAAAACATCTGACTTTCTGTTGTGTGGAGCAAAGGGGTGTCAGCACGAAAGTTGTTCAGGTCAATGTGACCGATACACCCTACCTAAGTTTCATACAGGAGCGTGCATGTATGTACAATATATGCACCATCTTTGCATTTGCACCATCTATGCATCGTCTGATGCATAGTTGTCACACATATTTGTCAGACTATTTTAAAGTCTACATTTTTTGTACACTTTCTGCTGCCAATTGTTGGCGCTATAACTTTGACTATGACTTAACACATCACACAAAAATGATACATCTGTGATCAGCCCACAACACCAAGCATAGTTCCCAGATTTGACGTAGATCTCTCAATGCATGCAGAACATATGAGACACTTTCTGTTCCATTTATTACCATAAATTGATTGCCTCGCCATGACAACACCGTTCAAGATTCTATATATTTTATCTAAAGCGAAAGTATAAAGCGACTTGGCTAAATTTAAAATGACTCTTTTAAACTCTGTTTTAAGTGACATACTTCCCTCTGCCAGTTGGTGGCGCTATGACTGTGACTCACAATAGCCACCTGTATGCCATAAGTCCATAGGACCAAACATACAGCTCAGATTTGAACAAAATCACTCAATTCACACAACATATGGGCCAATTCCCATTTCCGTTCTTTGCCACAAGTTGATTGCCTTGTCATGGCAACACTGTTCGAGATATCAAAAATCTGTTTGCACTTTATCAGCTTCAATGTTTTGGGAAAATATATGCCAATCGCCAAAATCCTATAAATCCTCTGGGAGTAGTATTTAAAAATTTACAGCCTGGAACTGTCAGAAAATCCATACTGAATGAATGTAATTTGAATGAATGTAAAACTTGTCTGGCTTGATGAGTACAATACATGTACCAAGTTTGGTGATCAAAGGTAAAACTAACCCCATAACTTTAGTCAAAAGAGGGTGCTACAGAGTGCCCCCACTACGCCTATGTCTGAATTTTTGCCCACGCCTAACGATTGACCACTGTGATGTGTGTACCAAATTTCACCCCATTTGAAGCATGTTAAGCATCTCAAAATACATTTGAATGTGGTTTTAAAGTTTGACACGCTACCATGGCAATATTTAAGGTATCACAAATCCTTTTAGATCATTACATCAGCCATGTCTCTACATTATTCTGACCAAGTCAGAAGTGACTTGGCTAAATGTAAGTTGTTTGTTTAAAGTGATGCACTTCCTCTTGCCGGTTGGTGGCGCTATGACTGTGATTCACAATAAGTCATATCAACGTCATCAGCCCACCACACCAAACTGTTGTCTGCCAAGTTTGATTTAAATTTTAAATTTTCAATGTCTTGGCATGATGCTCACCAAGTTTTGTGACAATCACATGAAATCCCTAAGAGGAGTATTTAAAAGTTCATGGCATGCGCTTTTTAGAAAATGGCAGACTTCTTGTTCTGCGGAGCTAAGGGGTGTCAGTGCGAAAGTTTGGGTCAACATGACTGATACACCTACCTAAGTTCCATACAGGTGCGTGCATGTATGTTTGATATATACAACATCATATATACTTTACCCAGCCCTAAGGGCCAATGAAGTGTGTGCCAAATTTCAAGACTTTTTGAGCTTGTTAAGGGGACCAAAGGCCTTAAAAACCTTGAAAAAAAGAAGAAGAAGAAGAATCCTAAGGAAAACAACAGGGCCTTCACACTTTCAGTGCTTGGGCCCTAATAAAGATTCCTGAAGTCATCAGAATTTTAATCCTCAGAACCACTGGAAAAATCAAGTCATAGTCTCTTATCACATAGGCTTTTAGATCATGGATTGCACTCTGCCACATATCTTCCCCAAGGCTGTTTGTATGTAACCATTAGCAAGGGAAAATGTCTGCCTTCTGGTTGACTGCAAGATTTCATGATTTGATTTCAGTTGTCACCAACCAGACTCTTGTACTAATAATATAAGCACTCCTAGTATATCCAACATTTCTTGATATTGGTGGCCTTTGATAGTTATGGGCAATGTTGATGTTGTTATCTGCTTAACATCTCTGAAAAGACAACAAGTTTTGATTAGACCATTGTCGTCTCATTGGTTTAAGCAGGCTTGGAGGTTGTCTGTTGATGCCTTAGTCTCCAGAAGGACCTCTCCTCGCTGATGTCTCTCTCTATGAGCGTTCCTACATGTATGATCATTGTTAACAAGCTTTCCTCTTCCTCATCTGGAAGAGTGGAAGGTTCTCATGAGTAGCCTCACTTGAGGATATTCAACTTTTTGCACACATCCCCATATTACATCTACTCACAAATGCTGCTAATACTGCTGCTAATGGTCAAATGTTTACAACCAAGTATCCTCACTTACACTCTGTAAATATGTATATTGGTCGGCGCAGCTCTCTGTGCTCTACTGTATTGTAATGTAGTGTTTTTGTAGTGTACTGTCTGTTCTGTAGTGTTTTGTACTGGTTAAATTGTACTGTTTGTTTTGCACTTGTCTATCAGCTTTGCACTGTCTGTACATGTCTGCACTTTGTGATTTCTTTGTGATTTTGCACAAGTTTGCACCCATGCACTTAACCGTGTGATTGTACTTAGTCCCTTGTTGTCTATGTAGTCTATGATGTATGTGGCACCATGGTCCTGGAGGAATGCCATTTTATTGCACCATGTACTGCACCTGCAATATGTGGTTGAATGACAATAAAATCCACGATGGTAAGGTAACATTTTTAAAGATACCTTACCATCTTTCTCTAATGCACAACAATTTCAGCTAATGCACCGTTTAAAGTAACTTTAACTTGGTTTACTGTACTGTAGTTTTAATATGTCGGTTTAAAACACATATGCAACAAAGCACATCAGCTTGTCAGCAAGTGTCCATGCAGTTCACATGATAAACAACAGATGAAAAAGGCAATTAATCCTTGTAGTTAGATGAAAAACCCTCTGCATCAAACAAACAGATAAACATGCTATCTATCTATCTGTCTGTCTGTCTATCTAAACCAAACAACACACATGAAAAGAATAACACTAACAATAGTAGTTATATTTGAGTGTAAGAACCACAAGTTTCTCAAAACACAGTGATGTGAATAACACACCACTTCCTACCTAATGGTTCTTCTCTTCTTCCTTTAGGGCTAACAGGTAGGTCACTGTAGAGTCCCTTCTAATGACCAGGTTAAGTATAACATGCAAAAAAGCTACTGGAACTGAAGTAACAGTAAAACTGTTACACAGTGACATTGTCTGTGTTTAAAAACAGAACACTTAAATCTTAAGTTATCATGCCTAAATCTTTAGGAGCCTAAAAACAAGCAATGTTATTATCTAATTTGGTTTGATTAAATGTTTGGTTTGACATAATTATTGAATAAATCAGTGTTTGTATGAAAGCTTTACACACAGAATCTCCTGGGACATCTTTGATTTCTCAGTTAACAATGTTGTTCCTTCCTGTTTGTCATCTTTAGCAAAGCATAAGCAGTCAGAGAGGTTACCAAGTCATACTTTGCGTGGGCTTGTGTTGTGTTTGTTGGATGGTCCAGAACTTTCTAGAAACACCAATTATCTGTGTAGAGTTTATAGAGAGACAGATGGTCATTTGCATGTTCCAAACTGTCAGGCTGTCATTCTGATGAGACACTCACAAGTAAAGTTCACACAAGATCCTTAATTGATGATTGGTCTCATGATCAACACCCCTCAAGCTTGAGAAGATCTTTTGCTAGGAACATTTTCAGTAGGCAGTTAAACAAGGAAGTTACACTGAAAAAAATAGGTTCTTGATCAGTATTTTGTATCTTAAACTAAACATCCTTAAACCAACGTTACCTGAGAGGAATAAGATTAGTTCCTGAGCATGTGAAGAATATACACTCTACAGCCACTGACATTTTTTTTGTTAATGCAAATATCTAATTAGCTAATCATGTTACAACAATGGAGAAGAAAGCGACTTTAAAACTTGGATTGTTAATTGTGCCTGGGTATTTCATAAACTGATGATCTACTGAAATTTTCAAGCACGTTCGTTTTTACAGTTTATTGAGAAAAAGGCAGTTAGAAGCGTATCTCTGAAAACACATGTCAAACCTTGAAGCAGATGGACTACAGCAGCAGAAGACTACACCAGGTGCCACTCCTATCAGCTAAGAACAGGAAAGTGAGGCCCCTCTGGGCACACCAAAATTGGACAATAGAAGATTGGAAACATGTCTGGTCTGATGAGTCTTGATTTCTGTTGCAGCATTCTGCATTGCAGATTTCTAGTGCAGAATCTTAACGATGTGGGGGTTATTTTCATGAAAAGCTTTGTGCCCCTGAGTGCCAGCTGAAATTCACTTACCTGAGTATAGTTGTTGACCATGTCCACCCCCTTATTGTCACAATGTACTTATCTTCTGATAGAAACTTCTAGCAGAAAAACGCACCATGTCACAAAACCCATATCACCTCAAACTGGTTTCTAGAACATGACAATATGTCCACTAAAACAACTCAAATGGCCACCACAGTCATCAGATTTCAATCCAATCAAAATATAACATTTATGCATTTGGCAGTCACTTTTATCTAAAGCATCAGGAACATCAAAACCTTTGTTAAACACATGCCCAGCTTTGAGCTACAATTCAAAGTTTGGACTTTTTGGGTCACATTGAGCCCCCCAAGTCCTTGTTTGTTGTGTAAGAGATCATAGTTTATAGCTGATAAATAGTGCTCAAAGAACTGTCAGGTTTTCACCCCACTCAGGTGGATTCTCACACTGTTAGACGGTAAAGCATTGAATTCTTCAGTCCCTTGACTGTGATGCACTCCCAGCAGGCAAGAGAAATAAGTTGAGCTGTTGGAAACCTGAGCCTCATTGGGGACCAGTGACAGCTCATATCTCACTGAATAAGAAGAACAAAAGAAAAACTGTTTTATTTTGTCCTTAGAATTTACAATTGCTGGTTATCTGTTGCAACAAATATGAAGTTAAACAAATATTATATTAATTTTAATAATATTATATTAGCATACAATAGATATATAATGGCATTATAACAACCCTGTACTCTTAGTACACCCTGCAAAGAACAGTAGAAAAAATAAAACATTTTTGAGGCAATGTTTAAGATTCCTCAGCTTGCAACCCTGGTCAAGCTCTTTGAAGCCTGTAGTTGCCCTTTTAAATGCACCTCAAATATCTTAAAATTTCACCAGAGAAATCAACAGGTGTGAATAAAT
Organism: Chromobotia macracanthus; assembly: GCA_036877525.1. Taxonomy (NCBI): domain Eukaryota; kingdom Metazoa; phylum Chordata; class Actinopteri; order Cypriniformes; family Botiidae; genus Chromobotia; species Chromobotia macracanthus. The sequence goes on along the minus strand of JAZGTH010000068.1, from coordinate 3,094,643 downwards.
GTGGCTCAAGAACCTTTTCATTTTTAGAATGAATATGTAGCATTTGAAGTTCAATACGGATCAGTCTTATGGGAAATTAAAAATGTGAATGTCCATTGGCAGTTTAGTGTAAATCATTACTAAACTTAATCCATAATAAGTCATGAATACCTGCTCAGTTTGTTGTCCTTCCATGTAGGATCATGTGTCTTTCGTTATACCTAAAATGGCTTCCTTTGTGTTTTTCTTCTGAACTGTAGGAAGGATGCACCCAGCCACAAGATGAGGACATCATGTTTATTCCCCTTGATGACCCAGCTGCAAATAAGGCTGCGGCGAAAATTCAAGCTGGCTTTCGAGGTCACATGACCAGGAAGAAAATGAAGGATGACAAGCCCAGGGAAGAGGTTAGTAGCAAAACAAAATGCATCTGCCAAAGGTGCTTCCATTTTGACTCCTTAGAAGTCACCTTACATAAAAAAGAATTACATTACTCTGTAGAAATTGTAGGGCACACTTCCTAATGTGTCACACACTTGTAATTGGTATCACATGTAATATACTGTCTTTTAAATTGCAATTGAAAATTATTTTAACAATTCCATGCCACTGTCATCTTTCCCTTGCTTACATGGGGATTTTTAAAGCACTATTCTTTGTAAAGCTGCTTTGGAACAATAGTCTATAGTTTATCCCAAGATATCATTCAGGTTTTTGTTACTATAATGATCTTGTGTGTAAAACTACTTTCTCACATCACTTATGAAATATTCTTCTTACCCCAGATTGCCATTATTATGTCATTTTAAATGATCCAAAATAAAACATAGTGATACACAACAGTAATGTTACAAAAAAACTGCAGTAAAAAAAAATCCTTTAAGTTTCTGTAAATGATGAATTCAACAATGCTGTGCAGTGGCATACCAGTGCAATTTTTAGATCAGCCAACCTTTAAATGTTGCTGCGGGTTAATTTCAGCACTAACTACAGTATTAAACTTAAATTTTTAACTACTATTAAAGATACCATTGAGCCAGTGTTACCACAATCATTTTTGTCTGGAGTCTGTGTTTCACCAGCAGAGATCAATATGCTTAAATGGTATTCTAGCAAGATCGCCTAATTGCTGGTTGCTAAGCAATAATACAGATGGTACCCAGTTGATGTCATGTGAACACTCAGTTGTATTGCCTAGTTATGGTAATGCTTGTATCTTGTGCTTTTTAGACTGTAAAAGCAGCATGGAATTTGGATTAGCCTTTAATTAAAATAAATTATGCATTTTGAATCAACTGAATGAATACATATACAAATTAAAAAATTATGTCATTTTTTAAATATGCTGAGTCTTGTTCATTTTATGCATTGACACATAACACTGTTCCTGCAGTTCATCCTGTAGGGCTAGCAATGCCAAGGTCATGGGTTCAATGACCTTCAGGCAACATACACAATAACTATACCTTGAATGCAAATTGCTTTGAATAAAAGCATCTGCCAAATACAGAAACTGATGTAAACATAACATAGTCATTTGTAAATGTCAGCTTTCCATATCCATCTTTCAGGAGTGTTGTGTCTTATCTTGTGTAAAATAGAAAAACATGTCATCTTTTTCAGAAACAACGAGAGCAGAAGTAGCTAAGAGGAGCACAATCACCACCACCCTGACAGCCCATCACTGCAATAACCAGAGCTCTTTTGTTCAAAAAGAACCCTTCAATGTGTGATATAAAAACATCAACAGCCAAACTCCTCGCAGAGCTTGCCACATGACTAGCAAACTCCTTCACACTTCTCTCTTCTTCTTTTAGCATTTGAGTGGTTTCTGACATGAAATAGTCTCACAGCATGGCATAAATTAAATTCATATTAAGATAGATATTTGTTTGTGATTTGTCATGTTTCAACTTGAGAGTTTTGCTTATAGCTTTGAGCAAGGCAAGCCAAATACTCTGTCAGAAGATTTGTTGATATGTTTTGTGCTTCTTTGGCTGTACTGAATCTTATAATATACAAGTATGCATTTACTAAATGTCAATGTTTTTTCTAGTTTAAATTTTTGTTTATGCCTGTTTAATAAAGCAAATTATGTGCAACATACTGGTTTTCAGTGTTAACTGGACCGTTTATAATTACCATCATCTTGTGACTAGGGTAATATAAACATTATTTTAATGTGGTCAAAAGATGTACAGTACACAGCACATATTACACAGAGTTACACACATATACACAAAAAAAAACAATATTTCCAGACTGCGTGTGTCAAACCCATGTGATTCAGTGAAGTATTCCCATAGCTTACTCAATCTTTTAAACACTGAGATTGTAGCCTTCAAATAGCACAGATTCTCATTAAAAATGGATTTTCTCAAATGCATTCCTTGCGCGCTGCCGTGCCTGCGCTAATTTACGGCAAAATATTTATTCCATAGAGTTCCTGAACCTCAGCTTGCAGAACCTAGTGTAGCACTTGCAACATTACAGTCGGGTTTGAATCCTAGGGAATGCAAGTGCAGATAATATGTATGGTATGAACGTAAATGTCACTGAATACCATCTTTACCCTTATGTGCTGAGTGTTTTACCATGTTTTGGTAAAACTGACATTGACTAGCAGATGAATACAAACACCATTCTTCACATCCTTCCTACAGAGTACTCTTGCTTGGCAGTTCTTGCAGAGCTCATGCTTTAATTACAGTACACAACTCACAATGGAAGGGGGAGAGTGGAGCATGTTGTAATTATCTCTTCTTGCCGTGTCCCCTGATAGGTTTTATTGCATCTACTCTGCCTCTTCAATGTTATCTAGAAGTTAAAATTGAGAAATAGCACAAGGCTTCTGCAAGCTATGGGTGTGTACAAGACACTCTGTATGTGGTTATAAATCAGTGGTGTTAAGTTAATAGGACGGTATACTATGAAAGTGAAAATGTGCAGTTGTTTCGTACAGGAACAGCTGATCCAAAAATTCAATCAATGAGAATGCAATGTTTCATTTTTTATCCTTTTGAAGCTTGGCAACCACTAAGAACCGTCATTGTGTGAAGACAAAAAACATCCTCAAAACCTTTCATTTTGTGTTCCATAGTAATAAATAAACATACAAGTTTAGAATAACACAAGGGTTAGTAAATGGCTGAGATTTTTGGCTGAAATATTCCTTTACTTGATCTCAGCCTCAGACAGTGTGCCCACTAACCACCCACAGTCTGTTCGCTTACCGTCTAATGCACAGTGCTCACAACTGTAGACGTCTCAATCAAGTCAATGTTATTTTGACTTCTTAGTAGGCTTGGCAGACATTACACATCTTTTGCAAATAAGGACATACAGTTTTTTTATGTGCTGTACACAGTCTCTACTTTTTATACTTTTAGCCTCTATGTTTTAACCATTTTCAGAACGGTCTATTATAATGGCATAAACAAAATGTCAGATGACTCTTACTTTCTAAATGTTTTTTGGTCAGAGCACAACAAAAAACTGTGCTGCCAACTTAGCAACCTTGCTGCTAATATCTGCACCTTTCCTCCTTAGTGACTTTCCATAATTTAATGACTTTTTGGACACACCTATAGCTTCTTTTAGTAGACGGTAGTGCACATAGTTTATTAACCAGACAGAGGCTGTGCAAGAAAAAAATTAAAATATGTAAATGAGAAAAGGCATTCGGTTGTAATGCGATGGCGTCTCGTACAATTCTATCTATCTAGCAGCAATTAACAACTATTTGACTAGCCCTAAGCTATTTTATGTTGAAAGTTGATGGTTGTCGACATTGAAAAAACAAACCTTTTGCAGCAGTAAGTTGTCTGACTAGGCAGTTGTACCTGATCTAGACATTTACAGTTACTTTTGTTTAACATTGTGTATTCAGGTTGAGTCATTGAATAAAACCATTCAATTTAGATGAGGCACATTTTAGGTAACCTTACAAAACATTTCCACAAGAGCCTTTGTGTTTGTGAGAAGTGATGTTTTCTGGTACTTTATCTCTGTAAAGTCCAGTCTCCGACAGAGAAGTGTTTTTTCCACCAGAAAACATTGTGTTGTTTAGCTTCACATAATGACACATTTAAGAAAAAATACTATTTTCTGTGCTAAAAATACTTGTTGAGAGTCATTCTCAGAAATATGCACTGAAGGGCAAACAGTTCATATTGAAAGCAAATCACAGCTCAAGGAATTCAGCTTAGCAACAACGCCAGCCTGTCTGAATCAACGCGTTGTAATCGAATATGCACTTCTGCGTGTTTCAGCTCTGTGTTCTGCTTCACTGTGGGATGAGAGCCTTAAGTTGCTTTGGAGCCGCTGAGCCCACTTTACGCCCACATTGGCTCCCACTCGCACTGACACGTCCAGGGACTCAGCGGGTGGTGGGAGAGTTATGAAATATGAATCTCGCTCAGGTTTCCAATGGCAACACAGACAAAGTCTGCCTCTGTGTTGCCTCCTGCTTCTGCAGGTTTGGTTGTTTGCCTTTTATCTCTGTTTTGTAATGGTATATGCATCTCGTTTACTACAAAAAAAATAATGCTTGCATTGACGTATACACTTGTTAGAGGTCTTTACACTGACCTACTGAATTACATGATAGAAAATGACAAACACATGCATTGTTTCCTATGTAAAAATGTGTAGCCGTTATTGTGTGTATGTGAATTTATCTTTTGATAAGACTTTTAGAAATTACTTCCCCCTGTAGTGTGTATGTAGTGTAAAAGTACTACTTACCTTTTTTCTTTTTCATACAAAACTTTTATCAAAGCCAGTAAATCTGGAGTTCCTATGCCAGACTATGCCATTTTTTATTAGACAGAGGACAGCATTGTATGAACATCCCATGAAACCAAAACACTTTACATAAAATACAAGGTTGCTGTAGGCTGAAAGAATTTCAGTAGATATTTTAGGATAACCACTGACTGTATACCCAGATGTATCGGTTCTATACGTGGAGCAAACCGTTACTATAGAGATAACCCTATCTGATAGTTGCAGTATATGGATGATACCAACATGATAGGAACAGTATTAATATAGTGCCGGTCTAGAATGACTAATCAGCAAATGTTGAACAGATTGTCCCTTTAAAGTGCCTAATGCAAAGGGTATATTGCACTCTTTGCTAAAATTCTTCAGTAAATGGAGGGACTAAGTTAAAACTTAATACAGTCAATACCTAATACTTAATTCAGTCAAATAAGATAATACTTTGTATTGAGAATAAATTATTACAATTTATTACAAAAATATCCACGTTACCTAACACTGTACATTCATTCAATTTAACCTATGCAGTCTTGATGCAGTCATTTGTTGAATTTGGTATCACTTCCAATATGAGAAAATGAGTGGTCTCTTCTATGTTTGCCAGCCAAACTCCAAAACAGCAAAAATATGAGTTTTTGTGGTTACTGGATTAGTTTGTCTTTCTGAATTTATGATGTTATGAATGATGAGACAAGATAAGTTCCTAGAATAACACATGCATTCAATAAGTGCTTGAGATCAATTATTGAAAAACAGAGACCATTTTATTTTTAATAAAATCTCACCCAAGCTTGTTCAAGGTTAAGTAGTGAATAAAAAATATATTACATAATTTCTTGTTTTTATGTTTTTAACTATATTTTTTACATAGATGTGTGATTGGTATTTGTTGTTTTTTATTTCATTTCTTTCAATTTGTACATTTTCTTGAAATTAAAGAGGGTAGGCAATTTTGGAGAGGCTAGTGATAGTAAGTTAGCTTTGAAAGCATAAGATCCCACCTTTCGTTCAGAGTGCAATGCCTCCTGAAGCCACGCCTCCTCCAACACAAGTAGGACATCCTGTCAATGTATTCGGACCAAATGCAATGATTGGATGAACATTTTATGGTCCAGCACCTTTCACAGATTGCTATTTGGATGTAAATACTTTCAACTAGCATAACAAAAAATGTTTCTGGAAAAAATCACCTACCCTGCTTTTAAGAATTTTTATTATTTAGCATTGCAATATTTATAATAACCCAAGTAGTGTGGCTCCAAAATCTTTTGGGGGATTGTATTCATTTTAAAAGAAAGATTCATTTATAAAATACAATAAACAGTCAGGCCATGAAGAATTAGCCAACAACAACACACACACCACACATACACACACACACACATATTGCCAACCCACCCCTCGACTCCACCCTTACATACACAGACCCATTCAATGACTTGCAAACATGCCATCATGGTGCCTTGGTTTTGTGAATGCCTGTATACATGAAAGCTTGTGTGTGTGAGTGCATGTTTGTTTGTGCGTGTGTGTGTGCCAGCAGCATGGCATAGCCCAGCCTCGAGAGGAATGGCAGAACTCTGAGTTGGGGGACGTGCTCAGAGTGAACAAATCATGTTAATTGTTTGGGGAAGACCGCGAAGGTTAGACCCAAGATGAAGGCAGAAAAGGAGACTTTTTCATGGGCATCAGCCGCATTTGCAGCACCACTGATCTTGATCCTTGTAGTTCTAATTCACTCAGGTAAGAGGGGCAAGTCCAACTTTTATTGAAAGACAGAACTGTATTGTTGGCTTTCACCCAGAGCTTTTGAGAATATGGAGGTGACAACAGGGTGAAGAGAGATTTGGAGAGCTTCTTTTAAATTTTAATATGGGGCATTTTGAATGTGATATGTCAAGCAATAATGATTTCAGTGTCATTAAATAAATGTTAAAGCATATGTCAAGCTTGTCATAGCTTTTGTTATAAGTAATATGGACAGATGAGTCTACAGATGAGTACAGTAGTACAGGAGCTGTTTCTATCTGACCTGACCCATGATTTTTTGTCTGACTTAATGTAATCTCTTTTATTATTTAAGAAATTTGTATTCAATATGGTTTATTATCTATTAGCATAAAACAATATGTATATATTCTCTGTATTTCCTTTATTGTTTACATATGAAATATGGCATGCATCAGATCATTTCATGCATATGATCTCTGTCATCTACAAATTCACTGAGGATATTTCCCATACCAAACCCAAAACATTTTGTGAGCATTCGAATATGAATTACAAAGTGTTTAATCATGATGCTGTGCTCTATACACAGCATCATGATCTCAGTACAGGTTTCTTTAATTCAGCCTAGGTCTGTTTAGTTCTGTGCTTGACAGGAAGCACTTAGCAGAGTCTCAGAGCAGATAACAGCTCTGAGACAATAAGTTTGAAGGACAAAGCCGGGTGGACTTACAGTCTACTTCATATTCCTATTCACAGCATCATGAAACCTAGTTCTATCCTGCATCAAAACTGTTCTAGAAGCTGTTTGTGTTGTACAATTGGCCAGTGTTGACATCAGCAGTGTCACAGAGCCCCATGTGTCACTTTTCATCTAATCACCCTGATTGTTTGTTGCTCTGTGAGTCTTTTTTGTGGGCTGCTGGGGAGGAAATTGGGCCAGACAATCCAAGCTTTTGTATGCTCATCTCTGCAGGCTTTTTTCACACTGTACAGCAGCTACCAAAGAAATGGGGTACAGGCTTGCTCTAGTGCTTGTGGACAGAGAATCTCTATTGCTCTACATTATATTTGATTGTGTAACATTAGATTAGCTTTATGTGGAGATATTGTTTACTCTTTTCTGTCACAAAATTGACAGGAGCTGTCAACCCATATTTGCCAAGTTTTTCAATGGCTGATGCCAAAACTGATATCTACACAGAAGGGCCGTCAACATATATAATCCAGTTATATAATATATATTGCAATTTAAATGAACAAAATATACATGCACCACAAATTGCACCACAAATTAAATTTTTTTTGGCACAAAATTGATTATTGAAGTTGTCAGTAGACTTTGGAACTGAAGCAAAGGGGGTAACAAATTGATCCTTAATCACTATGGCCAAATATCAGTCTATCACTAAATGACTTTCATGTCTTTACGACATTTAACACGATATAACGTGATGTGACTCGACAATATCTGAAAGGAGCTGCCTAGAACAATGTTTGTCTGGAATGTTCTGTGGGTTGTGGTGTTCCCCTCTTTGTGTTCCTCACCAATGGAATCTGACTTGTGTTATTGTGGATTGAAATGATTCAGATTACAGTAAAGCTGGAGAGAGATATGCAGAGAGAGACACTACTAAATAAAACAGATTATTTATACAGTCCAGTTAATTGCAGTCTTTTCTGTGTGCATGGAAACAAAATGATAAGGGAAACTAACTACACTGAACTATTACTTATCTCAGGTCTATGTATATGGAAATTAAGCAGTTCAGGTATCACCAGTAGTGGGTAAATGAATTCTAGACTTAATTTATGTTTCTCATCACCTTATAACCCGTTTTAAAAGGCATACCTAAATGCTCGAAATGAGCTTTGCATCCACTTATAAACTGTGCCTATGTACAGGGCGTTCTTTACATGTATTTATGTTTCGGTTAATTTGACCAAAAAGTAAAGGAAAACTTGTAAATCAAAAGTTGTTAGTTGTCAAGTGTTATTTCATGAGTTTATAGTTAAAATAAAGAATGAGCACATAGGTGTGTCAAAACATTTTACTGACAGTGTAATAACAAGACGGTTTATGACCTTCTCTGATGATGTCACATGTACTGAGAGGTTTCAATTCTGCTGCTTTTTAAAGACCATAGAAACTAGTGACATCATAACAACAGCTTTCTAAATCAATTGATTTCTAAACCAAGTGCTGTGAGATTTCAGTTTTTTAATTTCAGTATTATTTTTCAAGATTGTTCATGTTTTATAGGATGTGTTCAGGGGGTGAATATTACCACTTTAGAGACTCTGATCAGAGGTACAGTGGGTAGAGAAGCTCTGCTCTCTGTACGTTACTCAAGCACCAGTCTGGATCCTCCTGTAATCAAATGGCAGCTGAAGAGGGACAAACCCATTACAGTGGTTCAGTCCATTGGCACAGAGATCATTGGAAACTTACGGCCAGAATACAGAGATCGTATCCTTGTGTTTGAGAATGGCACGCTGCTGCTCCATAACCTCAGGCTGTCTGATGAGGGCACTTATGAAGTAGAGATCTCCATCACTGATGACACCTTTACAGGAGAGGGAAGCATCGAGCTGACAGTGGATGGTAAGATTGAAGCTTTTTTTAAAAAGAGAAAAAACACTTTATGATAAACTGAAATATATGGAAATGTTAAAATATACATTTAAGTCACAATTAGCATACTATACTATAGAACTTGTCATAAAAAGGCATTACCATGATACTTTGTCTGCAAAATCATTAAATAATCTGATTTATTCCAATTAATACTTTTCAGAACCAATCTCTAGGCCTTATGTCCACATGGTCACCTCCACTGTTCTGGAACTGACTGCAAATTTTACCCTAAACTGCACCCATGACACGGGCACCAAGACCATCTACAGCTGGACAAAAGGTGGGAAACCATTATTGAACGAGACACGCCTGATCTTGTCACCTGACCAGAAGGTTCTGACCATCAGTCGTGTTCTGATGGTAGATGATGATGTCTACAGCTGTATGGTGGAAAACCCTATTGGTAGCATGAAAAGTCTGCCAGTCAAACTTACAGTTTACAGTAAGCATCGGCCTTTTGAACACAATCATTTCAATACATTCACAATATATATTTGCAGATTACTTAAAATGTACTTTTGTTTCCAGAAAGAAGTTCCCTTTATATCATATTGTCTACAGTGGGCATATTTGTCCTTGTCACTCTTGTAACTGTGTGTGCTTGCTGGAAGCCATCAAAAAAGTAAGATTTTTTGTGCTGTTCGCTCTTTCCTTCTTGTCTTAGAGTAAAGATAGTGTTGTATAAAAATGTAACAGCAAAATAATTTCACTAACAGGTCAAAAAGACAGAGGTCCAAAACTATGATACCAAGATCCATTCCACAAAACAACCACATCAGGTATCATGACGACAAGCCAGAGGGTATGTCATTAAATAATACGTGGTGAATTCTGTCCACTTCTAATGCCAATTAAAGTAATTATCCACTAGACAAACAGCTTGTTTCATTGGTAATAACTGATACAAATGTACACAGCATTCGAAAATGCTTTAATTGAAATTTAAAGGACTTTTGGTTCAACACAATTTATAACAATACCATCTGTGACATGCTGTCAATTACAAAAATAAAATAAGACCTATAATATTTAAAAACAAACAATAATATAATTTACAGTAATGTACTTAAAGTGAAAGTCTATGGGACAAGACATTCCAGATGATCTAAAAGTGCAAAAATGTGCAGTTCATAAGTTCATACATTTGTTCTTTCTTACAAATATTTGTTACTGCATTTGAATTATGGGTGGAAAAATGTTGTATTAATGTTTTCCAGTTCTAACTTTTGGTTATGTGTTACTGAGGTAATTCTTAAGGGTGACATTTGCTCCATGTAAACATGCTTGTGGATATTTATATAACATCTCTTTCTGATATTAGTGTGTGTATCAAGTTACAAAGTGTTATATTGCCATATAAGAGATACAGTATCTGCAGAGGCAGTATTTTCAAGTTTCGAAAGTAAGACAGAGTATGTAGTACATTAAAAAAGTGCAGATGATGTAAACATTTAAAGAACAAGATTATAAATAAGAAGACTGGTAATACATATAATTGTTCCTAGTGTGTGTCTTAGGGTTGTCACAAAGTGAGGAAATGTACACCTTTAAAAGTCACAGATAAAAGTGTCTGCTAAATGTTAGATGAAAATATAATGTCTTGCGGCTGTACCTTTTTGTAACATTTAACCCTGGGCTGTGCATTGCCTCATAGACTAAGACTGTTTAAAATATGTCAAAAGTCAAAATTATTTTGACAGTTTATTACAGATACTGTTGAAGGAGCTTATCTTGTATTGGCTAAAAAAAAAGGGTTTTTCATATATTAGTATCACTACATATTACACCACATATACATACATACATATACATGCATGCTTATATACATATACATGCAATGCAATGCTTAATGGTTTATTTATATATTTAGATACTGTCATCCCTATAATGACTGATCATGAGCGTAGGAATCCTGTATCACTCTACATCTTGAAAGAGAAGGTACTGTGACGTCATTATATAACCCAATCTCTCAGCGCACCTTTTCTATGTTTAAAAATAGCCCTTCGAGTGTATGAATTGTCCATAACCTCAACAGAGCAGTCTGTGATTCAGAGAGCAAAAGTTGAACTTGCAACAATCTTGGGCAGGATGCTTCTAAAACATTTCTTTGTATTGCATTTATATTCACGTATTTGCCATATAGTCTGACATAGAACAGGTTATGAAATTAGGCTGCATGTTTCTGCATCATAAGAATGGCCAGAAGTTTAGAAGCATTACGAGTCATAACAACACGAAAGTGCATAATTAGAATGAAAGCTTGTAGGCGTGTGCAGACTGTAAATGCATGCACTTGACACCCTCAGGATTCTCCAACTGGTGAACCAACATCATGTGAAACTTGCATCTCCAACGGTAGCAGCCCTCCAAGCTACAGCAGCTCAATGCCTCCTCCATCTGACTCGCTTGAGCTACCAGCACGCTCCTCGCGCAGATACCCTCGCACCCCCACTAAATCCCCCCCAGCACACCGACGCCGGAGGAAGGGACACAGCCAGAGCCCCTCCCCGTCTTACAGTCGAGAGTCAAGTCGTTCCTCTCCACCGCCTGTGACCTCGTCTCCAGCGAGAAGACCTGAGAATCCACCCACCCCTGCACAAGAAACCAGAGGCTCTATAAAGCATCAATGCTGAAGAGCTGACCAAGTCTGCTGAGCCCATATGCTGCAAAAAGACAAATAATGACCTGCACAAATACTTTTGCATTAAGAAATGCAAATCTGTAAATACACAGTATGAGTATCTATGGTTCCAAACAATACTTTTTAGAACTGTTTCACTTTTTTTAATGTGAAGACACTTTTTATTCTCTTTCTAAATGTTTAGGTAATCTAACACAGTAGTGTCTCTATACTCTTAGAGATGACTGGGTACTGAAATGTCATTATGTTGGCTTGACAAAGCAAACATATTGTTATTGCACAAACCTGGGCTAGGGTGTTTCTTAGTCCCTGTCCCAAGACCAAAGTTTTCGAATTGTAACACAGTCCGTTCTGACTTTGCTATAGTATTTGTAATTTGCAATTTGCAATTTGTCCTTTCTAGCTAATTCAATTACAAAAAAATGTCAGACCCATAATCTTACATTTGAATAAAACAAATACCTAGCCACACCTTAAGGGACAAACACCAAAGCAATACCATTGTAACCTGCCAGAACACCCTGAAAACACTGTAGAAACCAGCAAATGTACCCTGGCAACTGCCACACCCACCATTCCGAAGACTCCAGCAGAGTCTAGCAGAGCTCCGTAGCAACTAGTCAGAATGCTATACCAACCAACTAGCAAGGGCTAAATCTCTTTACATTTCAGATCTCTTTTCAAGCTTCATTATTAAAACTCTGTAAGACTTATATAACCTTCGTTTTTCATACTGTAAACTTCCCGGCAAGGTTTTGTCAAGCCAACATTCAACGTTTGCCTTGACAAACTTTCCTCTTCTAGTGTTCTTTTGGTAAATGTAAACAAAAAGTTCAAATAAAATCTAGAAAGACCCGAACAGAATCATTCACGTTTTGTGCATTTGTGCGGATAATAATCTGGGCGTTATGTAATGTCTCTGTAGCTGAAGTTCATACTGTTCCTGTAAAAGGAGAGACAATGTGATTGCTGATTCACACAAAAGAAACAGTAGGCTCCTTGTTTTGTATGAACACAGCCTTTGAAAACAAGCGTTGAAAAGGGATCAGGCTGTTCTTGTGTTGATTTATACCCGTGCATCAGTAGCGGCTCCTGACTATAAATTTATGTGGGGCAGATTCTGGGTCGTATCGTAGGCTATATGATTAGCCTGTTATTAACTACTAGTCAGCTAGTGGAATAAGTATTACATTTAAATGACTGAACGCATTCAGAACACTTCCGGCAGAGGTCTGGTGTCCTTCCATAATTCAGCCTGAGAGTGGCGCTCTAATGTTGATTGGCAAGCTCAATCATATAGAACGCTATCTAAGAACACATTAGTAGTATTATTGTGCTTGAATATTGATTTAGAATAAGTTATGGAAAAATTCAGGAGGAAAACAATAACTGACTGCATGTTAAACCTATTTCTTTAACAGAACAAGAAGAAATGAACTATTCAGATTTTTCTTTATTTTTTGTTGGTTGTTTAATTTGTTTTGCAATTGTAGACATTTTATAAAGACATTTTCAAATTTATTTTACTAGCAATACACAAAGGCAACATTTAAACTGAACATTTTATACTTTAAGTCATTTGAGTCATTTTTTTATACAAGAATTCATTTATACAGGAACCTGCTGAACTGACGCACTCTTGCAGACTGACATGGAGTTTACTGATGTGGATTGATACAGCATTGTCCGAAACTAAGTTCTCGTAACCTAAAAACTAGAGGGGTAGCCTCAAATCTGCCCATATGGCTCGCAGTTAGGGCTCGATGAATTTCCATTTTTAACCACAGATTTACATTTGGAAAAAGATGGGGTGCTGCTGAGGCAGAGGCACCATTTCTTATCATTATTTTACAACCTCACCATGGCGTCACCATTCAAGATATCAAAAATCCCTTTACAATTTTGAATCTTCAATATCTTGGCATGATGCTCACCAAGTGTAGTGCCAATCACATGAAATCCCTAGAAGTATTTATGACATGTACTTTTTAAAAAAATCCAAAAAGGCTGTCTTCCTGTTAGACAGAGTTTCGGACAGGTGCATGCATGTATGTATGATATATGCGCCATCTTTTAGATGCCCCATACCATATTTGGTGCACAACCGAGCCCCCTGCCCTGCTCATGTGCCAGCCTTTACCTGGGCCTAACGGCTGATGACTCTGTTGTGTGTGCCAAATTTCAGGAGTTGAGAATGTTAAACGACATTCAATTCACTTTTAAAAGCAAGAAGAGAAAAGAATTGCAAATAATATTACAGAATGAACAGTCAAAGTTGACAGTGGCAAGGAAAAACCTTGGGAAAAACAGGTTCTACCAAGAGGGCCAGTTCAAGCACATTAACAAAACACTGCTGCAAGCAAGATAGATGACTAAACTAACCATCCATAAAATAAAATCTATAAGATTATACAGAGAGCAATCCAACCAGACAGTTAAGCAAGCAGCATAATTATTTAAAAGACCATCTTTTATTGTTGTCTGTCAAGTGGCGCATACTATCATACTTCATATGTGAAGATGGTGCTTGATTTTCTGGCCATCTCAGATGTAGGGCCAGAAAATGTCCTGTAACCCAAAATAATGAAGATAACAAAGATAGCTTATATAATACAGGAAATAGAGGAAATAAATAAATACAGGTTTATGCACACACACACACACACACACACACACACACACACACACACACACACATATATATATATATATATTTTTTTTTTTTTTTGAGGGTGGGATGTGTTAACCAGCTGCTAACAATAAATAAGAATTATGTGGACTAACATTAAAAATTCTGCTCATTTCTACAAAACACTGATTGCTCATTGTTTATTGTCATACTGAAAGACAACAGGGTAAAAATATTCTGTTGACAGGACTGTATTTAAACAGGATGAATTAGTTCATTACAATGTAGTATAAACTTCATTAGTCACACCCATCAGCTGTAGTGCCCTTGTGTTTCACCAGAGGGCACTCTCCACATCTCCCAGACTGTCATCACACTACATTCCCCAGAATCCCTTGCCTGGCCCCATCTTCTGTGTCAGCTGTGCCTGATTGACCTCTTTAGTCTCTCTGTGACCAAGTTTCCCTGTGTTTTTAATCATTGCCTGTGTTTCTGAATTCATCTCTTTGTTAATACATTTGGGAGTATATTAATTACATGACAACAATAAGTTTCCTTGCATACGCCTAGTAACTCAAAAAAAATAAAGATAACATTTAAACATAAAACTCATGAATAGAGAAAATAAATGCAGGTTCATGCACACACACAAATAACAACAGCATTTATCATCACTTATTTTTTCTAATGCTTATTAATTCTAATTAACATCTGACTAAAAGAAAAAGTTGGCTTTCACCCTGACTGCTGGCTACAACTTGGACAGAGGATCTTACACTGTCATACTTTGCACAAAAATGCCTCAACGGATCAAGTATAAAGTATAGGCCTACTTGTCTCTAATGTATTAAATCATAGGCTAGTGTGTGGATCATTCCTGTAAAACAAAATAGAAAAAAATGTATAAAAAAATCAAGTTCGTCTGGAAGACGCACACTATAGGCCTTTCTCCAGCATTTTCCAGCTCATTACAATACTTTATGAAGTGTAATCCCTAATGCACTGTTCAGCTTTAAAAAAAAATTAAGAAAACTATTCATCCTGTTTCTAGAATTAGAACGTGATTCCCGCTTGTACATGTAGCTTTGTAGTCTTGGCTTGTTGGTCCTGTGGGCAAAATGTTAAATGCTCTCTCTCTTTGCATAAAAGTGTCTGCTAAATGAATAAATGTATGAAACATTATATGAAAAACGACATGACACGTTAGGGTAAGTATAGGCTGAGATGTATTGGTTCCTGATAATAGCTGGTGCACCTGCGCACTGCAAGCTTATTAACTGAATATTAGGCTACCATTAATGATGCTATTAGACATAATAAATATATTACACTATGTTGTGCCCAATTGGCCATAGGTGCATGGGTGCATTAGGCTACTTGGGGGAATAATATGAAGAACAAAACAGTTGCCTCGCAATAATAAACTCACAATACAATGCACAAGGGCGAGCCCTGTGTCTCACATTTTAAACCTTTGAATCAGTATGAAGTATGAAGCAGTCATGTGGGTGTCTGTGAAATGAAGCTTCGGATGTCCTTGGTCACTGGATTTTGATCCAAGCATTGTTTTTTTTTTTTGACATGCATCAGAGCTTTGTTGTCATGGCCAACATCACAATGATTTCTTGTGCTTTGACTCTATCCCCGTTTTTTGGATTATGACCTTGAATAAACACTGCATTTGCATCCTCAAAGTTGTGTCCTTTATTTGTCCAGTGTAAAGTTGTTGTACATTACACTGTTTAATGAGCTTTTCCTGCATATAAATGGTGAAAATATTTGACAGTATTTTTAAAGCCAAAATGTGTATTATATAAAATGTAAATATATATTTTGTAGTCCCCTATAAGCATATAGTGGTGCTACAAACTGTTACTGCCAAAATGTGCAATATAGATTTATTATAAAAACAAAGATTTGCTCTGATTAAACAGATAATAACAGATAATTTAGAAGCACTGTTTTTATGTACACTGTGGACATCTTTGTTTTTTCTAGATTCTCATGGTTTGTGAGGTGAAACATAATTTGTGAAAAGTGCCAGATTGCTTCCTCTGCTGGCCAACAACACACACATTTGAAGCATAAACCTCCTCCGTGAATGTTGTCCTGGCTGTAACTGTCACATACAGATTTAGTGGGATAAAGGAAGTAGTGTTTATGTCTTACTCACCTGCAGAGGAACTCAGAAACACCTGTGCCTTTAAACAGGTGTCTAAAACATATGCCTTTCCAGCAAATGGAGTTCTTGAAACAAACATACCCATATTTTTTTAAGAGATCAGTTTAAGCAATAATTAGATGTTTATCCACAAATACATTCTCTTTCAAATATATAATGAAACATCATCAACTTCGAAATATTTCGGAATTGCAATGTATTTTATTTCTGTGTGTTTTTTCATTTGAAAAGTGTTCTGTTGGAACAATGGTTAACATGTTTTCCTGAGTAAATTATGTTTTGAGTGTTTTAAGTATACATTCAATCTGCTAATGCAATTCAATTTAATATACATCTCCAACTGCAAATGTATTTTTAAAATGCAGTAAACTTTCTGCAAAACTCTCTCAATGCCAGAGTTAAAAGACTCACAGTATCACAGTGTAAATGAACAGTATCATGTAATTCCATGTACTGAACAACATCCTTGAGTTATAAATATCCACTGCTCAGTTACAAAAGTTATTGTAGTCCAGTCTTTGACTCCAAAAAATAAACAATATTTGAGGGCCAAGCACTTAATTCCAATAGTGTCATATTGGTGCAGAAAAATTAGACCAGTAAAACAAACAATGATTCATTTGGACTCCTCGCCTTACTACCGGTAAACGCCTTTTCTGAACATTCTGATGTCTCATTCACAGAAGGGGGTCCAACACTCTCCTTCAGAAATAAGGTGCTTGGGAAGCCCAAACAATTGAAGACCACAGTTTCAGGTAAGTTGGATCAGTCTTACATCCTTGGAAGAGAAGAACAGACAAAATCAAAAGTCATTATAAAGCACTGTGATATGCACTGTTGCTGGATCATAGACATTTGAGAGGAATTTAGCAGAGCACTAAAGCAATACTTATTTATTGGTATTAATACATTCTGTGATTGAAAATTCAGTTGTGAAAAAACGAAGCAGACAGTTTCAAATTTACATAGAGACAGAAAACAATCAAGCAATGTTTTGATAACTAAAAGACACATAGATCTTCACACCACACAGCACAACAGCTGTTACTTATTCACTTGGTAATGCTAGAAACTGTATTATTAGAATATAAGGCTTAACTGTGACACTATGGTAATCTCAACTTCTGTAGGATGATACCCTCTGCTCCACATCCTGATCAACCCATAGGGATTAATTTTGCAATAACAACCAGTTGACTGTACATTATCGCTCTACTTGACACTAGAAATTAATTGTACACAAAATATTTGAGGCCATTTTTATTCATTATTATTTTATTACCTAAAACTTTTAAGTTGAACTGGAAATATAGCCCAACTGATCTGAGCAATGGATGTGCAATAATCCAGTACCAAACACCAAAGAAATACCAAACCTCTGGATGACAGAGAACTGCATTTCCGAAAGCGTATTACATTAAAAGGGTCACATTTATGACACTTTACTTAATTGATGTTGAGATTGAGAATGATGTCAGAATTCCTTCATACCATAAAAGAAGCAGGTTGTCTATTTCTTCTTTCCACCCAAAGACATACTCTCTGTTTTCTTCTTTTGTGCCTAAGGGCAAATTATCAAATTAACCAATGCTGCAAAATAATGATGCAATAACATCTTAGATAATCTGATTTGGGTCATGATTGGGATGAAATATTAGTTTTGCATATGTGAAGCTCCAGAACTTGTTAAAGGTGGTAGGGCTTGTTACCTCTGACATGGCATCATCTATCTGCTTTAGTTCTTCATAGTGATCGCGAGAGTCCCTTAAAGGCTGAACCATGATCTCCTCAATCTGAGGAAAGAGCTGAACACAGGTTTCCCTAATGTTAAAGTTATATATTTCAAACGCAATTCTCGTCTTACACATCAGTCTGTATAATTTGAATGCATTACCTTCATGACAGTCTCAAACATTGGGATAAGGACAAATTTAATGAAGCCAATTTGTGCCGTTGGCTTAGTGACTTTATCTCGATCCATAAATGGAGCCACAGGAAGACCTTCTGATTTCTCTCTGTCACTCTGCAACAACAAACCAAGAAACGTTCAAGCTATGAAATATTACATTATATTCATAGACATAACTCACCTTACCTGAGAGGGGCTCCTTAGAAATACTGTATTTTATAATGCTAATTTTCAGAATACTTGCATTAAATGAATTATAGCACTCTGGATATACCTGCATAAAGTACTCCTCCAGTAGACAGTCCACCCATGGCTCTGCCACCTCAGTAGGTCTGACCTCATTGGAGATGTCACAGCACTTGATCAAGACCATCTTTAACTGTAAACACACAGAATTGTGTATGCAGCAATAAGAGGTATTAAAGCAATTGAAGTCATGATGGCAAATCAGGGGAACAATTGAAAAACATACACATTTAACATGTTCCTCATTGGTAAAGTCAAAGTTGTCCACTTTCTGTTTGAAGGAGTCCAGTATCTCTCCATGCCTGGCCATATCCGTCGCCAAAATGAGAGTAATGATTGCCTACAGCAGACACAAAAAATGTGTTAAGGTTTGTTTAGGATTTTGCTTCATATAGGTGTACGAACAAAAATATGATCCAGTAGAGGAGATGCACTGCTGGTGGAACAACTTTATCTGAAGTGAAGCTGGTATGTAAAACTGGCATCCCTTTTGAGTATCTGTTGTTATAAAATTCCGTTTTCCTGCATCAAACATTAGGTGAAGCTGAGGTACCTGTCGAATCTGTTTGAAGGACTCAGGCTCTACATTGGCGAATATGTTGCATTCAGGCATGGAGAGGATCTGGAAGGCAACAGCACAATGATGGTTCTCCAGTGGGGAGATGTCGTTATAGCGTACGGCCAGCTCAGTGCGAGCATTAATCTGATACCTGATCATAAGATATAACGGTAGGCAGAAGTCCACAGTTACAGTGTTTAGTGTAAAACACAGAAAAATCTTTTAAACAGGTTTTTGAGTTCTATCAATACCTCAATAACTTTATGTGGGCATGTATTTCAGACTTTAGCACTGGATAACAAATATCAAATAATGGGATGTCCCCAAACAAATGATGCTAGACCTAATCAAAAAAATGAACTTCCTGTTTTAAAAGCAATTGCTCCAGAGGTGAATTTTACTGGATGAAAGGTTGATTTTAGAATTTTTATCAGTATTTCTAGTGTTTTGTAGCTTAAGTGTGTGACAAATTTGGATCCACTGTATTGTAAACTAGCCACTGGTAAACCACTGCATGTGACAACACAAACAGTGTTATAAGTGGGGGGGTGGGTGGGGGTATGTCATCAACATACGTGTTGTTGTATCCCGGGTGGTCCAGATCATGGCACACTGCTGCAGTCATCAAAATACACATGTCTGTCATAGTCAGCCTCTCCTAAGAACAAAAGCAACATGTTTCCCTAACAAACTCACACAAGAACACCCTTTCTAACACACATCAATGTGTCACAATGACCTCACCTGAAGGTTACACAAATGAATCATTCCATACATCATCTGGCTCACACAGAAACAATGACGGAAGTTGTGGAAAGGGTTGTCGCGGTAATTTTCCTGAATTGCCAGCTTTTATAGATAGAAAGATGTATTAGATGAGCTTTGTGCTTGTTTTTTCATAAATCTTATGCAGATCTAGTATTGTTCTTACCAGCCATCTTTTAAGAGTTATTGGGTTCATGTTAAACTCTTTAACTAGTCCAAGGTCATGATACATATACTCCAAACAGCTAAGCATCTGTAAAAAGTATTCAAATAATCAACAAATACATTGCACCACAGATGACCTTTATGTCTGGTATTACAACTAGTATGCTAATAATCACAAACTTTATTAGTAATTTAACCTCGTGTTATTGATGCTTGCGTTATTATACAAAGAGAAATCAACATTTTCTTTCATCTCAATTGTTCATAATACAGCAGTGACATTAAATGGAGAAGAAACTGAGACTTCTCGTGCTTCTCAGATTCTTGTCCTGAGAAAAAGACTTGAGAACAAACCACAACAATGCCTCAAATGTACTCAAATTTTCCCAGATCCTAAAGTCGAAGGTCAGTAATATCAATGTAAACTAAAACATATATCAAATTCCACCAAAACCAACTCTATGTTATGCAGTCCATATACATTTTATAACTCTATATAATTACTGTATATCAGCATTTCATTTGTTTTCATTTTTTGTCCAAAAACATTTAAGGAGAAACATCTTAAGAAGAAAAAGTAAATCTTTAAAAATATAACAGAACTGTAAATTTCTATGCAACACATATCATAGAAAGATGACAAACCTCATTATGTTCCCAATGCCATACATCAAAGGTGGGTTTCTTCAAAGCTTCTATAGTCTCCTGTGAAAGTGTGTACTGCACACAAGTGTGAAAAACGCAGCATTACATAATGATTTTATATGACTTTGTTTTTGCGGCAAAACAAGAAGATAACAACAGGCTTTTTTACCTTTGGGTAGCTTGGAACATCTCTTCTAGGAGAGAGTTTTTTTCCATCATCAGTAAAATTGTATTTGCAGTTGCAGTTCACTCTGGTTATAAGAGATATATATACCAACATATACCAATATATTTTAAAATAAAGTTAGTATAAATTATTGTTTTTATTAAGATAAAGATATAATACCTTACAATGCTAAAATATAAAATAATTAAAGACAAGTGTGTGTCTGTACCTCACTCCTGCTCTAGAGGTCATTTCGTCCCTTAGTTTCTTTAGATCATTCTTGCACTTTTCAATTTCCACCACTTTCAGTCCTTCCACTGTTAGATAACAGAAAGATTCTGTTAGCTTACAACAGAAGATGCATTAAATACACCTCATAGCATCACTCACATTCAACTCTCTTCTCCAGCATGGCCAGTCTGTTGGTCACCTCAGTCTTTAGCTCATTAATTCTGAAGGCTCTGAAATATAAATCACATTAATCACTATGCACACAAATTGTAATATCCACCCACTAGACTACATCATAACTGTTAAAAAAACATCTCACCTGCTGAACTGCTCAGCCACTTGAGACAAAACGTTCTGGAACATGTCCTCTTTCTCTATTGTGCCAAAAAAATGTATTTCATACAGTCACAGTTAAGGGTGATTATATACAGTCTATTGATGTTTGTTGCTATATTTCTATCATAGCTATTGTAATTTGCTCCCATACCTCCTCCTTGGTTTGTGGAATGGGGCACAACCTTATACAACTTGCTGTATACAAAGGAAAAGCAGGCAGATACATGTTTTAAATCTTAATTGTTCATTAAGGACAACAATTAATTGGAGCCTATAATTATAAAAATAATACTGTTGTTTTCATAATCTTTATTATGTAAATATCTTACTTTGGATTGTTTGCAGGCATTGTAGGGTCAATAGATATCAATGCTCCCTCTGGGTCAACCAAAAGTATAGCTGTGTTTCTGGAGAGATATAAACACAACAAATTAACACATACACACAAAGACTGAGCTAAGTTTATTAACAAGTTATATAAGCTGCTGACCTGGCAATATTGGACGATGAACAAAGAAGGTCCTTGATGTCACACGGGCTACAATGTCGACTGAAAATCACCTGAAGAAAACAGAATTCATAAATACGGCATCATTTATTTTTTTACAACTTATTAACTATTCATTTACAGTTTATTTTAAGGTGCCTTTGTTACAATGTAATCATACATTTAAGTACTGAGTAAAAATAAATAACAACATACTTTAGGGTTAGGGTTTAGGTGAGTTGCATGTAATTACGCATAATTTACTGTTATAATTACACATTATTTACTGTAATATACTGTTATTTACTGTTATTGGTGTAGTAAGTACATGTAATGTGTCACAAAGACACTGTAAGAAAATGTTACCAAATATTACTTAATGAAAAGATAAAAATGTTTAGCCATGTCTAGCGACCTAATTTATACACATAGACTAATCTACACCAGCAGCACTTTTAGTAGTTAGGTTATTACTTAATCATAATGTTGCAGCTCTAGTAGCCAGGGATGAATTGCCCTCAGCAGATGTACAGGTACTTCTTTGTGTCAAAGTCACCTGTCACCCACAACGATCCTCAATGTATTTTTAACCTAAGTAGCTGTCTATAAAAAGAGGTGTCTGTCCTTTTGTCTATTAAATAAGTACCCTTGCATGTAAATATAATATATGCAGCTTGCGTAGACATTGCTAAACACATTTATGTATTTAACAAGTAGCTATGCATAATAAACCATAATAAACTACACTAATCAAACATACATTATGTAGTTTGGGATGAGACACAGAGTGGCCCAGTGTAAAGTATCTGGACACTTAAGCCACTTTTGTTTTAATGAATTATATAATTATCTGATTAAAAATAATTAATGATATTAACCAACATATATATATATATATATATATATATACACACACACATATATAACATTAAAATATTAGCAATAATTACAATGCATGTTGAATTAGGTCTGTTAAATATTGTCAGTGGTTTATAACTCTTAACCTTAAAGCCTTTTATGTTTGAAAATTTGACTCACTCTTTGCACTTTTCCATCCACGTCTAGATAAATAGTTTTTGGAGCATAAGATGAAGAACTTGACCCCATGATGGCTCTGTTGTTGTTGATGGTTTAGCACCAGATACTCAGACTATATCTACCTCCTGCTTTGGACCAGTAAAGAGCACTTTAAAAACAAAATAAACATCTATTTATTTAAAACATTATCAACTATCTTCTCTTTTTGTTCATATAGATACATAGGACTAATCAAGTTATATACAACTAATATTGGAAGGATTGGATCTATTGCTGTAAAACTGATATTTGTAGAACAATGATGGAACTAAACAGAAGACAGATACAAGCGGGTGACTTACCTCAGCATGTGCCATTCAATCTTTGGCTGCTAACAGAGATGCTGATGAAGGCGTTGGATGCTGCCTGCTACAGCAAGGTTCTCAGCTCTGCTCTTTAAGTAGCCTATCACTCACTCCCCTGCTCTCCAGCGTTGCCAAGGAACTGTTACAGCAGAGAGCTGACTATGCACTCGATGTCATCTAATGCTTGGAGGTGACATGCATATCTATTACAACACTGTCACATGAAATACCTTCCCAATCTCACTCTATGCTCTATAAAATCATCAGGGTCCAATTTTTTTTTTACTTTTTTTACAATTACAATTAGTTAATGTTTTACATTGTATATAATTATTTTTAGAACTTCAAAACAACACATTGTGAAATTACAGTTAATCTATTTTGACGTAAGGGTAACTTCACATTGGCTTTGTTGATGCATTATTTGAGAAAGAACTGTTAGTAACGTTTTGTAATAAGGGCCTCTAGATGGGTCATACAAAGTTTCTTGTAAATCAGATATATATACAACCAAGAGAGAGTTCGACAGAGTAGGTTTTCCACCAAGGTTGAAATGGTGAACCTAAAGGCCAAGTATTGCAAATTTGCTATCACAGTACTTGGCATAACCCACCAAAAACAAAGTGTGCATGATGTGACATGATAGCAAATCCAATATCTAATATTTTATTTTTTAACCACTGGGCTGCAAACTCTGCAGGTACACTCAGGCCATGGTATAATTTTTCTGTTGACGTGCCATACCAAGTTGTAAAACAATATGACACCATTGCATCTGTAAACCATTTCATTTCATGACAAATATACCAAGAAATCTAAAGGTACCAGCTTTATGATTTCTGTATTTAAATATTTAGTAAAATATGAAATCGTTCAAAAAGGCCTATTTGTCAGCAAACGAAAGATCAGTTATACCAGATTATAGCCTGAAGTACATGTTGGCCTACTTACGGACAAATTCGTTGATGTGGTATACGAGTTTTGGTCAATCAAAAAGTGTCATGACTTTCTCTAGATGATGCATACAAAGTTGTGCAAATCAGATGAACGAGTTCAAAATATAGTTTTTTATGAAAAATTCTAAATGGCAGAAATGAAACTGCAAAAAACACTAGAAAAAACAAAGGACCTTATTATAGCTCTACCTGGAATCAGATAAATGTGTGATTAAGGGTAACTTCACTCAAAATTTACTTAAAAATGAAAGTCTACCTAAACTTTACTGAGAGTCCATGTGAAAATGGTTATATTTTGACATGATTTAAGACGCTATACAAAAACGTTTACCTGGTCAATATTATTTTTATATTATTCAAAATTTTGAATTCCAGATTTTCAGTGTGAAAGTCCTCTGTATGTATAGTATTTTAGAGCAGACTAAAAGTATATGCAATGTAGTACATAAAAAAGGTATATAAATACTTAACATATATTTTTATTCTATTTGTATAACGACTTATTTGCTAATAGCACAGTCTGCTTTTAAACTAATTCAATTTTACAGGGTAGTTTTAGAGTGCAGCTGAAAAATCATTAACATTTGAGACAAACCTGCTCAGAACACTAATTGATATCAGATCTCTAGAAATTATTATACAGCTGCAAAGAGTTGTGAAGCACCAGTCAATTAAATGTTTATTCTAATAACCCTAACATCAGTTATTTCACATAGTGCTGGCTACCATTTTACCACATGCACCAAGAAACACATACTTTGTGCTCAGTGTTGATGTGTGTGTGGATCATGACCAGTGATTTCTGAATGATCACACAGGCAAGCTCAGATAAAAGGACAAAACACTGATGGCCACATTTAATGATAGAAAAAGGTACATCTGGCATCAGGCACTAAAACATCCTGTAATAAAATGAAGGAGCTTAGTGATTCTCTCTTTTTCTTTTTTATTGTCCAGCTCGGGCAAACATGTGGACGAGGGTGTGTGACTCTCCTCCACCAAAGCAGCTGAGCTTTGTTCTATTGTCAGTATAGAATGAAAGATGAAAGTATCATGTTACAATTTTCATATAAAATAACCCCTGGGGCATAAAAAGGGTGGTGAGTTGGATCAGTCCTTGGTCCCTTTTTGTTGTAATGCAACAGATAATTTTCCATCACAGGTGTGACTGTCTTGTTCCACGGACAGCTCAGATCTCTTTGAACCTAAAATAAAAGAGCTGATGAAACCATAGCAAACACTTATTCAAATTAGCAGAATTAAATGCTTCCTATTAATCATCAGTTCCCTTTCTGTCACTCACTCAACATTGTTTTGATGAAGTGACACTAGGGGTTCAACCTTGGGAGACAGATCACTCTGCTTCTTATCAGAAAACGGCAACAGGAATTGGCAAGTGGGATTTTCACACAATTTCCAGCCCAGACATCCGGGTATATTAAAAGGAGATGGCGTGCACCACTCATTTTAAATTCAGATCCATGTATGCTTTTCACCTAGCTGGCACCTTGACCTTTTTGAAGGTCCACCAACAGGGTATGGTGTCGGCCCCTCAGCTATGCGATTTAGTTCGCCAGGCCTGCCCAAGGTCAATGGCCCGCCTCCTACTTTACCTTGGGTTATGCTTGTTCATGGATCTATGTGTTCAAAATTGGGATCTCTGCAAGCTCACATTCAAGATAATCATGTTTAATACCAGGACTGGTGCATGACCATAGACCTGAAGAACATGCTGTATGTCTTTTTCTGCTTTGACATAGACGGACATTTTTGGTTTCTCTTCCGGGCTGGTTATATCATTTCAGGGTCCTCTTCTTTGGTCTGTCCCTGCTTCTTCGCAGCCTACCTAAGGTTGCAGGGGCTGGCTTCCCCCCTTGGGCAGAAGGTGTTGTATACTTCACTGCATTGATGATTGGCCTCTCAGCACACTCTAGAGTTTAGTCTTGTGTCCTCAAGGACATGGTGCTCAGTCACCCAGATTGTTGGGTCCTTGGGTCAACTGGGAAAAGAGCAAGCTCTCCTCCTGTTAGCAGAGCTCTTCTTCTGTCAGGTTCAAGCTGGACTCAGAACATGCCCAGCCTATGGTGAACTACCTCAACTTGTTCAGTGACAAATTGGCAGTCTCACTGTATGTTCAGTGGCTCTGGGGGCATATGACTTCCTTGGCAGCAGTAGTGCTGATCGAGTTGATGCATACGTGACCACTTCTGCACTAACAGCAGTTGAAGTGGCACACATCAAGTGGCTATTAATCTGATGTGTCGTTGTCCTTTCAGCCCTTGGCTAGATCTAAGTTTGTATGGGAAATCCCCAGTAGAACAGGTGTCATAGTTGTGGTTGCAACCGTTTCATCCATCCATCCATTTGGCATCCTTTTGCCTAGAGTTGTTGCCAGTCAGCTTGCCCTGTGGAGGCTTTGCCTAGATCCAGAGCAAGCAAGTTAATCCAGATGGACGATGCAACAACTATGGCATCTTAATTGCCACAGCAGTTTTCGCCCAATCGCATGTCACAACTCGCCCACTGCCCTGGAAAAGAAGCAGGTCTTTCTGGTTGCTCCATTCAGCCCACGTAGACCTTGGAATGCATGCTGCTTACAATAGCTCCTCCCTGGCAGGTTCCCCAGAGAAAGGGCCTTCTTTTCTCAGGGGCAGGGCACAAATATTCCCACAAAGTGGTGAGTCTGCAGGCCCTCCCATAATTGGAGAAGCATTTAGCTCTCTCCCTCCTGTGTCCAGTATGCTTTGCGTATTTAACTGGACCGCATGGAAGAATTCAGAAGCTCTTTGTCTGCTTTGGAGGTCAGCAGGGGAAAGGCTGTCTCCAAACAGGCTATTTCATTGCATCGTAGATGCCATTCTTTGGCCTACTGATAACAGGGTGTGCCCTCTCCCTTTGAGATCGGTGCACATTCTTTTAGGAATAGCCTTCTCTTGGGCGCTATTAGGGTGCCCCTTTAGCAGACATTGCAGAGCTAAGGACTGGGTCACACCCATGGAATCGGTTTCTTCCACTGTTCCACTGTGCTGTCTACCTGACAAGCACACTGAAGAACAAATACAGATGTCTTGCCTGCTGTAGCATCTTCTAGCATCTTCTAGCATCACCCTTAGAGGCGATAAGTGTTTTCTCACCCGCGATTTACCCTTTGAAGAACCCTGGACATTGTATTCTTTTTTAGCTGACAGATCATCATATGTAGTGATTTACTTTGGTAATCCTGTTAGTTTTTTTCCACAGTACAGATGGAACTGTCTGTCATGGCCTATAATCCCTCCCTCTGGTTGTCCCCTGCTTGTAGCCGTAATTTGGCCAATTCCTATTGGTGCTTTTTTTTTATAAAAAGCAGAGTGATCGGTCACCCAAAGTCGAACCCCTAGTGTTATTACATTGACACATCTTGTTCCCTGCATCAGGAAGCAGAGGTTACATAAGTAACTGATGATTTTCTCTACAGTATAGATAACATGCAAGTAAAAAAAAAAAAAAAACAACGGTCAGACTATTAATTCGATGAGTGTCAAACAGAGCCATTTAATAATTGTGTCTTAAAATTGTTATTCTTTAAAAGCTTAGGGTGTGCTTATACAAAACTTAAATTTGCCTTTTAGTTACAAGTAAGAACATTGATCAATGTGATTTAAAAATCACAAGTCATTCATAATATTTTGTTTATGAGACAAAAATTGACTGATAATTATGTTGATGTCAGAGATTTAATGACACTGCAGTGCAGAAATCATTTTCCATCTCAGCACACAAATCTCCATCAGTCTTTTGGGAATATAGTGAAAACGAACAAATCCCAAAGCAGGTCACCACCTCTTAGAGTAATTCAGAGACTAAAAATAGCCTCAACTGAATCATTAACTGCAGGCAGAAAAGCCAATTAGAGTACCACATTTCATTGGTCAAGACAATCTATATTTTTGGCTGCCATTAATATCAAGTACACGTAATGGCAATCAACCAAAACAGCTTCAGTTAAAAATATCAGTTAAGCCAAATATTAAAAATAGAAAGTTAAAAATGAAGATTACCTAATAAAGTAATCTTTCAGTGATGTCACAGTATGGAAATTATGCTGACAATAATAATGTCACTTATTATTATACAAAAAACAATTTTTACATTTTTACAATTTATACAATGTGTAACATGCTATACTATATTTTAAAATGATTTAAAAAATATCATTATACAATAACATTTTTATTACAACATACTAACTGGGGAAAAATCTACACAGAGCATTTGTGCTTTCGAAATGTAATGTCACACCATAAAGCTTTTGGAGTGACCAAATAGTTTTTTCACCCTTAATAGCAATAAGCATAAGACAAGTATAAGAGCACAATTTGTTCAATGTAAATATTTTTGGGAGCTCCTCCCATTTCACCATAAATGGACAAAGAATGAGTGTGAATTGGGACTGTTACCCTCTCTGTCTTGTAGTGTTTCCACACCATCTCCTGACCTCCTTATAGACCAGCCTAGACAAGAACTACAGACACAGTAAATAAGACCATAGTGAGACCAACAGACTGAAAGATACATTAGCCTGAAAATACATGTCCGTTATTTATTCCTGTTATTCTATAACTGGAATAAACTAAAATTACAATAAACAAATAATGACTCACCAGGCAGGCCAGTACATCAGCAGCAATGAGCATATAGAAAACATTATTCCAACCAGTGGGAGAGATCAGACCAGCCAACAGAGGCCCAACAGCAGCACCTACAGACCGTTAGGCAAATTACACAACATGTGATGCCATTTCTATCCACAAGTGGTTTTAAAACAAACAAAACCTAAAGCTAAGGTCTGCCTGTCTTTTGTTTACCAAACAATCCTTTGTTACACTCTGGTTTACACTGACAAAAGCCTTATTAGCATTATTCAATTATTGATGGAAAGGCAAATAGTAAGTCTTAATATTCAAATGTTACTCAAATATTACACCCTGATTATAACCAGACCGTATTAAAGCACTTAATTTATGACTTTATGACATTAACTGCTGGGTCAGTAGAAAAGCACAAAAGAAATCTTAAAGAAATCTTAAATTTAAAAATCCCACATTTTCTGCATACCTATTGATCCAGTGCCGTCAATAATGGCCGTCACAGTGGACAGAGCTCTAGAGTTTCCTCTGAGACACTCATGGGTCCCCTGAAAGAGTAAAAAGCCTTATAAAATTTACAACACGTAAAGCTTATTACATCACAAAAATGTATTGGCGACTTATTGAGAGCTTATTGAAAAGTTAAAGGTCAGTGCTGATGTATCGTATACAAGCCTTTTTTAAACACATGTCCACGTGAAAAGCACATGGAGGAAAGATGTCTCGTGCTTACTAGGTCAGCTGATACAGCAGTGGTGATAAGAGCATAGGGTCCATTCACAAGCGCTCCACACCACAGCAACATGCCTATAGGTCACAAAAGGCCATTGCAAAAGGTATTTTTGGACAGATGTGGCACCTTATTTCATTAATTCACAAGATAAAGTCCCTTCACCTACCCAGGCCACACTATTATGGTGGTTTTAAAACTGTTATGCAAGCAATAAAACGTTAAAAGTGCTATAAAATATCAAACTGTCTCTGTGATAGCTCTGAAAGCTCTTAACAAAACAATGTGTCCAAAGACAGATTATTTGTTTAAGCAAACAGAAAGCATATCTGCACTAATGCATTAGCACAGTAATTTGTGAAATCAAATTATAGCGTACAACAGCTGAATCCAGCTGCCACTGATTGTCACAAGCCAAGAGGTTTCCACACTCACCGATGGTCGTTGGCATACCATTTTGTCCGATCTTATTGTACAGGAAGAGCTTGAGGAAGAAAAACAAACATAAGCAGCAGTTCTCAAGGAACAGAAATCTGCAAGCACTTGCACGGGTTCACAAGTAAACTCAAGCTTGTGTGTGTTGCGACCACAAGATTTCAGATGTCCGTCAAAACTATGAGCAAACTTCAAATTGTACTGACAAACACTGTGTAACTTCGCCTGTTTAAAAAAAAAAACACAGTCGCTGTGTAGCTGTGAGCACAGCTACTTTCTCATTTATTGGGCATGCAAATTGTCTACAAAGTACAATTTTTAATCACAAACTTTCAAAATCAACGTCACTAGATAAATAAAGCACTTTAAAACTGAAATAAACACCTTACTTTATATGGTCCATAATTCTAGTTAATGGATAAATTAACATCTGTTTTTTTGGAAATTCTGTCTAAGGACAATTGTGACAAAGGTACAGCTGCAACTCACCATAGGGGCAGCAATAATCAACATGACACAGCAGGTGCTAGCTCTGCCCCCACTGTAGTCAGATATTAACCCAGCCGCAATGCCACCTAACACAAAGCAACACAACCTTATGTAATTGTCTTCAGGAATCATGTCAGAATATGTTAAAGACAAAACAAAGCAACTCATTTGCTGACTGACATCAAGTTTAGGTGCTTACCCACAATTCCTCCAACATCAAACAATGTAGACAAGTCCCCAGCTTGTCTGGGATCAAAATGAGCTAAGAAAGAAAACCGTCTTCAATTTTCTTGAATTTATTAATATGTTTTTAAACTAATGTTTTGTCAAAGCATTTGATGAAGAATTCTTACCAACATTAGCAATGTATAAAGGAAGCCAATACAGGAAGGTGTAGCTGACCAACTTAGCAAAGAGCAAACACAAGGAAAACTCCACAACACCCTGTGAGATGAAGACAACATACTTAGCAAAAATAGCAATGCTTCCATCCAAGCTGCAAATCTAATTCATGCGAAAAATCTAAATCTTGTAAAAACAGTCTGCAATAAAGCAGCGTTTCACATATGTTCAAAAGAACAAAATTGTCACTTCCTCGGAAATTGGCACAAAAAAGAAAGTTGTAGCTACTGGGGAAAGCAGTGTAGGTTCTTTTATGAAGTGTAATAAATTGCTTGTGATTTAGAGTGATTCTTCATGGAATTGGCAGCAGATGCCCTTGTGTGTGGGCGTAACAGCATGTCATGGTATAGTGGCCAATTATTTTGACGAGCATTTCCCTCTGGCATTACAGAAAGACCAGAATGATTATTACAGAACTATCCAGTTACTTATTTTTGTCATCTAGGACATAATACAGCAAATGTATTCACATACTCACATTGTCCAACTGAATAACAAATGTATCCAACAAGTAAGTTTGTAAGGTTTTATTCTGCATTTTGGACATTTTATTCAATAATGTTTTAATTTAATTTCAATAATTGCATTATTATACGTTACATTTTAAAAAATGTGATTTCCCCAAATTTCCATAAAATACCTGGATGGAAACCCTGCTAATGAGACCAAACATGTGATAATGACAGAATTGTTTTTGGAAAACAGGTGCTGAATGTCATACTTCATGACATCACACAATCACTCACAGGAATCTTGAGGGCACCAAGGAAGCTGATGGCTTCTGTATGTTCCTCCACTGGCTCCACAGATGTCGAGGTATGGCTGCTGAAGATCTCCTCATTACTGGATGAGTTCCTTAGGAGAGGTTCCTGCTCAGCACTCTCCTAAACACACAAACATAGAAAAACCTTTAGGTTATCAATGTACAACTGTGTCAGTTTCAAGAGATGAACAAATACTGAGAAAGCTTAACGATTCTTTGTGAACGTAATATAAGAATAAAGACATTTGTACCTGATACATGATTTCAAACTTGCAACAGCACTGTTTACTAAACAAAGCACTGGATGATTTAATGTCTTATGAATATTTACTGGCTCTATTCGCATGTTGTAAAAGGCAAAGGTCAAATGTACTAACCATTTTAATTTCATTCCTTGTTTATGATGACCCATTAGCTTGCAAATAATACACATAACAAAAGGAGCAGAATTTAAACGTCAATGTATGTAGCTCTATATGATGACCACAAACATCTGCTCACATATGCAATATATGAAACTAGCATCAGAACAGTTTCCCCTTGGAAATGTAGCTTTGTGGACTAGGTTTGTTGGTTCTTAGGGCAAAATGTTAAAGGCTCTATCTGTTTGCAAGTCACTTAGCATGAATAACATGAACAAAATGTTCACTTTGGTAAGCTAAATTAAAATTGTAAATAAACTCACATGGTGTTGTGGTGGAGTACAATTCACATCTTCAGGTCCTGAAAAAGACAAACCGTATGTTTTAGGTGGTATATTTGTCTTTTTCAGTTAAATGTTAGTTGTGCGACATAAAAGTTGCCTTTAAGCTTTCCTGTAGCTCTACTGGTACAGCATTGCGGTACTAGTGCCAAGGTCATGGATTCTTATCCCAGGAGAAGAATGTACTCATAAAATCTAAATGCACTGTGGATAAAAGCATCTGTTAAAAAAAAAACATCCGTTCTGTTTCTATAGTGGTTTTAAAAGTGGTAATGTTATATTTCCACTTCTGTCAATAAAAACAACCACCTATGCTGAACTTCTGATAGTTTTATGTTCCCCTTTATTTCCTTTCTTTTTTGAACAATATGGTCACACAAACAAGCATAAACCAATTTC
This sequence comes from Chromobotia macracanthus, assembly GCA_036877525.1. Taxonomy (NCBI): domain Eukaryota; kingdom Metazoa; phylum Chordata; class Actinopteri; order Cypriniformes; family Botiidae; genus Chromobotia; species Chromobotia macracanthus. Next base: position 3,061,662 of record JAZGTH010000068.1, on the reverse strand, counting down.
CTCCAGTCTAACCGAGGTGACTTACTTTCAACCAGGAACAAAAAGCACAGGACTCCAGTGGAGGCGATGATGATACCAGGCACAATGAAGGACAAACCCCATGCAGATGACACGTAGACACCTGCAATGAGGGATCCTAGAATGTTTCCCACTGAGGTGTGAGAATTCCATATTCCCATAATGAATCCACGCCTGCGTGCAAGGAATATTAAGAGTTATTAATCAGATTTACAGCACATCCTGGCATCCCAACGCCTAACCAACGTTCGCTATTTTAGCTAAATAGTGTCAACATGGAATATAAATGGACCCTGTTTATTATAATATACTTTTGTTGTTGGGCTTAATTCATCAGTACACATTATCCTAAAAGAAATTTTAGGCTTGTCTTTACAATCTTCAAAACATAATTTGGTGAAAATAATTTTTTTTGATGGCATCACGTAGACCGTGCAGGCTATTGGATAATGCTAACTAATTTGGATTCTGAATAATTAGCTTTTAATTAAGAATCTTTAAATTTATTTAATCAGCTGTAGTTTTCTCAAAGATCCTGACGGCAGGTGTGAAAATCTTTAGTGTCATTTGTGATAATGTGAATGCAGATACAATTCAGTACTGTCAGCACCACAAAAAACAAGCAAGCAGCACAGAGCACGTGTCACTTACTTTCCTTTCCCAAACCAGTTCCCAACACAAGCTACCACAGCTGGCCAGCCTGTCGTCTGCACCAGCCCATTTATGACCTGTAAAGAGAAAAAAAACAAGTCATCAGCAAGCATGACTTGCACACAGGCTCTGCATTTTCAAGAAGTAAAGTAATCCTGCTGACTCGGTCATGTGCTAGACATATGACTTACACCACCATTACTACAGATTTACTACGAAGTAACTCCTAAACATGCCCTAAAAATTCTACTCAAATTTCTATGCTATTCAATATTTCTATTCTTTTCCACTGTCGTATTATAATCTGTTATTACCTACAATTTGCTTTAACTTGTATTCAAACTAATTGTTTCTGACAGGACACGTGTCACAAGGAAAGAATCACTTCTGTTTTTTGTTCATACATTGTGAAATTCGTTTTGGGTGTTATTTATACATTGGACACATCTGAAGGGCATGTAGCTTACCTGGACAAGGCAGTAATACCATAAAGAATGGATTTTCCAGTAAAAACCCAGACCAAACAGAGCAGTAAAAAGACCACTGAGAAGCATTCCTGAGCTCAGGTAGTAACGTAAGGGCAAGCGCTCTCCAAAAATGCCACTGTCAGAGCAATGCAAACCAAGCGTTAGATCAAGCAAAACATCAAATCTCCCCAAATTTAAACAAGGAACTCCAATATTATACCTAAAGAACATGCCAATCGCATATGCAATGAGGAAGCAGTTGTCCAGCACTCCGAACAGGTTCTGGTAATTGCTCTGGTCTGAATTGAGAGATTGTTGACAGATGAAGGACAGGACCTGTTTTAGACTTTCAAACATTTTTACAGGAGCTCTATAGGTACAGACAGATATAAATGCACTAATATGGTCTAATATGGTCAAAAGGGAAAGGAAAAGGCTAACACTAACCAAAAGGGGCCCAATCACACCAAGTGTCATTGTTAGTTACGTTGAGGTCAGCTGGACGAATAACATAAGAGCAGTTTCTATGCAGCTGACTCTGTAATTAGAAAACACAAAATGATCAGAATTATAAACAAGAATCACTAACAAACCCAGATTATTAATATCATTTAATATACATTAAATAACATGCACTATATCAAGCATCTGCTTATAACATTTTACCTTCAGGTTTTGAATTGCATTACCTTCACTATGCTGATAGGCTTTCGAGAGAGGTGGTAGCTGGTGTAGAAGACAAACGTGATCACAAGGATGAAGAATCGGTACCTAAAAAGTAATGCATCTTAAATTACAGGCTTAAAGCAGAATTAACATCATTTAAGCATGAGAAGTTGTGTTTTGGAAAAGGCGCGTTTACTTTATTCAACAAAACACCAGTCAAGCGATAGCAGAAATGAAACCACATTAAGTGACTTACAGGAAAACACCCTCAGCAAACATACACAAGCACACTGAGGGCTCTGTATGACATTTTGTACATTTCCTGCGGGGGAAGCATCCGTAACACGGAGCAAATCTACAAGCACCATGATTTTAGTCGTGTGTACTGTGCTTTAGTCGTGTGTACTGTGCTTTAGTCGTGTGTACTGTGCTTTAGTCGTGTGTACTGTGCTTTAGTCGTGTGTACTGTGCTTTAGTCGTGTGTACTGTGCTTTAGTCGTGTGTACTGTGCTTTAGTCGTGTGTACTGTGCTTTAGTCGTGTGTACTGTGCTTTAGTCGTGTGTACTGTGCTTTAGTCGTGTGTACTGTGCTTTAGTCGTGTGTACTGTGCTTTAGTCTGTGTTCAGTAATGTGTAGTTTCAGTACTGTGCTTTAGTCTGTGTTCAGTAATGTGTAGTTTCAGTACTGTGCTTTAGTCTGTGTTCAGTAATGTGTAGTTTCAGTACTGTGCTTTAGTCTGTGTTCAGTAATGTGTAGTTTCAGTACTGTGCTTTAGTCTGTGTTCAGTAATGTGTAGTTTCAGTACTGTGCTTTAGTCTGTGTTCAGTAATGTGTAGTTTCAGTACTGTGCTTTAGTCTGTGTTCAGTAATGTGTAGTTTCAGTACTGTGCTTTAGTCTGTGTTCAGTAATGTGTAGTTTCAGTACTGTGCTTTAGTCTGTGTTCAGTAATGTGTAGTTTCAGTACTGTGCTTTAGTCTGTGTTCAGTAATGTGTAGTTTCAGTACTGTGCTTTAGTCTGTGTTCAGTAATGTGTAGTTTCAGTACTGTGCTTTAGTCTGTGTTCAGTAATGTGTAGTTTCAGTACTGTGCTTTAGTCTGTGTTCAGTAATGTGTAGTTTCAGTACTGTGCTTTCACTTACACACTGACATAATAACAAACAGCTCTGATCTCCCACTGTGACTGTGATTAAACAAATTAAATCAGATTATCAAACAAAATAACATACAATACGCTCCAGTGTACATGCGCATACCCTGAAAACGTCATTAATGATTAATTGCGAACCGTTCAGCAGCGCTAAAACAAATCAATAGCGTTACCAAAAATCAATAGACTGGTCTGCTAAATGAAAAGCGTCATGATGAAGGGAGCAACACAATGATGTTGAGAAAACACAATGAGATTTATGTCATGTTTACACGGGCCTACTCACCAGCTGTCTCTAGAGAATGAGGTAATGAGTCTGATGCCCGGGGCCAGCGTCATGTTAACAGGTACCTTTGTGTCCCTCGTTGCGAAATCGCTTCACTGACGTTTTGTTTTACCGACGTTATAAATGATTCTTAAAACGTGCCATAAAATAGTGTAAAAACGCAACTTTGAGACTAAAATCGCCGCGGCAAACGTAAAAGCGCAAATATACAACGAAACGATGAGCGGCTCAGACCGGCTGGTGTGAACGACTGCGCTCAGTTCTTACGACCAGAAACCGCGATCGCGTAAACGAGACGCGCAAAGTGGCTTTTCATTTAAAGGGTTCGAGTCGTGCTGTCATCGTCTGATTCCAGAGGTGGAAAAAAGCCCAAAGCGCTCCGAAGTTCCCAAAATGTCCATGTTTGCACGCCCGTCCGCATTTAAAGTCCGATGCTATTAATACCCGTCCTACAGCGCCACATGCACGTTAATTGATCTTCGTCGTGCGGGATTTCGTTAAAATCGGTCGCGTTTCTGTCGCCATTCCTGTTTTCCATGCCGGGCGGGTTGAGGCGCTGGATTTGTTCGCGTGAGCATGTGATGTGGCGTGACGTCACCGAAGCGGCCTATTGCCAAAACCGGTGGGAGCATCGGCATACTGCGGGGATCGAGTCTAATCGGGTCTATAGAAATATGCATGGTTGTTGTTGCCTAAAAATGTTGTGTGACTAGTAAGGTGCTTCTGGTGTATCCTGTTGAAGCACTTTTTGTTACTCAAGGTGAAAACGAAACATTATATTCAGTGTATATTGAAACGGTAAAGAAGATCACGCTGGGACACTGACACTGAGTTTTTTTGTATGATGATCTCATACCAGTTTTATATCTTATTATAACTTGCTTAGTTTCTTTTCTTTCCTATTTGTTATACAGTAAATTTGTTAAAAATGTTATACCGTATTGCTATATACAAGTCATGTTTGTCTTGTTTATTGATTAGGACTGACAACAGAGAAACAAAATGTGGGCAACAGCAATGTGGTAAACAACATATAAAATAAATGCATTATATATTATAATGGAGACCGTTATATATTACATAACCATTATATATTATAATAATAACAAAACATTAATAAACCAAGTAGTTCTGGTCTAGGTTATGTGGCCTCAAACATAGTTCAGTCAATCAGATTTAAAGTTGGAACTGCCCGTTTTATATAAACAGATTGTGAATTAATCATTATAGTGCTCAATAAATAAATTAAATAACTTTATGAGCGCCCTATTTGTATGTGTAAATAAACTGGGCACATCCTTTCAACTCCTGTGCTTGGCTTTGTTGCTTAGACAAATTCTGATGTAGTTATGCTTTATGCCAGATAAAGACAATAAACCCACAATTTTATGAACTAAAAATAACATTGATTTCACTGGAAATTAGGACAGTGCTGTCTGGAACAAAACGTAATGCTTCCTCATTTACACAGACAGAAAATAATATCTGTCGGTCATCCATTTACTTCTGCATCAGATATTGTGTGATGAGATCAATATTTGTGCCTTGTTCTATATTAATGTCACATCTAGATGTCCCACCGAGAGCGAAATGTCATTGATCCAAAATCTTGCTCTACATACGTAACTCTATACTGAACTTCAGCTTTGTTCTGATTGGCTGTTATTGTGTTTTGTCACGAAACATTGTCGACAGACAGATTCCATATTGCTGGAATCTTGTCACATCAAGCCTGGTAAGGACACTGTGTTACTCACAGTAGCGTGACTTGGAAATCAGTATGTGTGGGGACTCTGTCACACTGTTGACACCTTTTGTTTTTCCACTGCCCATGATGTCAAAGTATTTTTACAGGACCTCGTGAAGTTTAATCATCACAGATTTACTGTATCATAGACTTAACCCTGTTTTATAAAAAGAAGAAAAATCGTTTCATGGCCTCATCATCACCCTACCTTCTGGCACTGGACAGGCTGATATAGGTGATTAGGCAATTTATTGATCGTTTACTGCAAGACAGTCTGTCTTGCTAAGTTGTGATGTGAAGGAAGGAGGTCTTGGACATTATGCTTTGACCTGGAAGACAACCTCTATGTTTTAGCATGCCTGTATTTTAGATTTGGAAATACACAGGTGTTATGTGTCAATAACCTACTTCATGGTGTAATATTCTATAATTGTAATTTGTGACTAGGAATTTTAGTTGATTCTACATTAAATAAAATACCTTAAATGCATTTTATTGTTATAATAAAACATGCTTTGTTTTACAGTGTTAGTCTCTTTTCTTTTATTTTAACAATGTATAATTAATTTAACAATTATTTTCTATTTATTTTATTTTGCTTTATTTACTGTTTTGACTGTTATCCTAATTGTAGAGCAAGATTTTGGATCAATGACATTTCACTCTCGGTGGGGCATCTAGATGTGACGTCACAGAAATTAAAACCAAGTTGACTTGTCACTTAGTGTGTCACAGTCATGGCTGGTTAAGAGAAAAAAATTATATTTATATGCAAGCAATGGTTTATTGGAGCCACCAAAAGTACTGCAGCATATTCAAAACATTTGCACATGAGATCAAATGAAATGTTTTTCTGTGCCCATTGAGCAAGCAGTTTACCTTCTGAATTGTTATAGAAGATGCAGTTGTTGGCACACGTATCAGAATGGGAGTTCCAGAAAGTGTCTCCACATCAACAAAGAGGTGGCAGATCTTTTTTGTCCTTCTCCAACTTCTCCTTTATTAGGGCCTGCACATCCTCAACGTATCTGTCACAAAACACAACAGTATTTGCCATCTACCTACATTGGTTGTACACTCGTTATTGTGGTGTATTATGGGATTGAATATATGCACACGATAATGTCGCCATCATTTCAGACACTACAGAATGGCTGTCCCCTCAAATAGTGTACTATTTAAGGGTATAGGGGGCTATTTTGAACACAGCTTTGGTTTTACCAAGTACTTAACACTGAAATCTGTTTGTGTTTCATGATCTCTATGATACTATATATGGCTACTTTGCATGCTTGCCTTCATATTGCAAAACCAAAGCACTAGTTAGAAAATTTTAGAATTGCACCCCAAACACAGAGATGCTTAGTACTCTAAGAATTTGTCTTTTTTATGTCTTGCGTCATTTTACAGTAACTTGTCAGTTATGTACATTTCTATCTATCACAGACTGACTAGTACAGAAGAGAAAACAACAGAGAAGTGAGCAATCATCTTGCGGAAAGGGCTGAAAAATAGCTACACAAAAATAGCCATGAGACTTTAGTACAAGTGAGGTTTGAAATATATTAATGTGACATTATGGTTTAAAGGTCTCATGACCAAGTTTGTGGTGAGGTTCAGCCTGTTCTCATCAGATGCTTCCTGTGCCTCTGATGCTCCTTTACACATTCTCTTTCAATGTTCATAAAGAGGTGACGGCATATGAGGAACTGAGACTGCTTCTGAAAAGAGTTAGCATTTAAAGAAAACAGCGGTTTGTCGTTTGGAGTCCAGTTAAACAAATTCTAAACACATAACTACACATATATCTCGTGTAGTTATTTTACGTTTATTATACTACGTTTTTCAGTCGCATAATATATTTACAAAGAAGTTAAGATGTTCAAAACAACAACTTGTTTACAGCTTTGACTCACTTCACAGCACTCAAACATTGTCTCATTGATGAATAATGGCTTGAAAATATTGAGATAAATGAATGGATGACCTACCTGCTTCTTCAGCTCCTCCAGATTCTCATGAGGTCACAGCACTTGGGAAGCTCTGTAGTGAGTTTTGAAGTCTGTAGAGGGACCTGTTAGGTATGGCTCTCTTAGCATCTTCTCATAGACTTGAGAGACACCAACATGTATAAGTGGAAAAGGTGGTGCTGGCAGTGGCAAAACCTGGGCCAGAATATTTCAGCTATTTTAACATGTTTTAACATAGTGCTAGCATGTATTAGCATGATGCTAGTATGATTTAACATGACGTTAACATGCTTTAGCATGTATTACCTACCTCCAAGTCTCTACGACATTCTTATGCAGAGTTATGACACCACAAAATTCATCACTTTGTCACATCATAACTCCGCATGTCATTTAGACTTGGGGGTGGGATCATATTCCTTTGGCTTAGCAAGCAGCAACAAATGGTGACATGTCAACCTCATAGCCACGCCCTAGCAACCAGTTACTGTACCCTAGTAACCATCCCATAGACTTCCATTGAAAAAATCCTATAGTCTTAACATTGGGCAGATCTTTGTGATTTTATAGCTCAGCATTAGAATATCAGACTTGGGGTATGCTCATATCACTCATCTTAGAAAGCAGCAACAAATTGCGACATTTCAACTTCATAGCTGAAAATAGTGAGAAGCATCAGAGTGTCGTAGTGAGTGGGTATAATGCTAATTGACGCTAAAATGTGTTAATATCATGCTAATTAACTAACACAATTAGTTAATTGTTAAAGAGTAAAGAGTAAAGTTAAAGAGTAAATTGGTGTTTTATCAACAGTGAGTCATAATAAAGTGACCAACCTATTCTCTTAAATTTTCCTTTTAACTAGGGATTTACCTAATTCATTCAAACGTGTTAATTCCCTAATCGTTAGCCTGACCAGAACCAAATTTTAACATTTTATTGTATAACTTTTACAATATATGCAAGTTGCCTCTATGCTAATATCAACTTGGTTTGTTTACATGTCTCAGCACTGGTTCACAGGTACATCTGAGACAGACTGACCCACCTCTGGTTCAGTCAGATGATCAGCCTCATTCCTCATAATGATGACCACAGCTAGCATTAACCAGAAGGTGATGGGAATCTGCGACAAGACACTGGCAGACCCTTCTCCTCTCTGTTCAGAAACATCATCACACATCAACGATCAATGGAAGTATGCACCATTGACACAGTAAACATTATGAGACTTAGAGGGGCAGCCTCAAATCTGGCCTTATGGCTTTCAGTTTAGGGCTCACTGCACTTCCATTTTTTACCACAGATTTACACTGGGAAAAAGGTGGGGCGCTGTTGAGCTCAGGAAGGCAGGAGCAGCCTCTGCCATGCTTAGCTCGATCATTACTTTACAGAAGCCAACCAAGCTATGTGCTCAATTTCCATACATATTCGTTACAATTCATAATGAACTATTTAGTCATAACAGTGTTGAGAAAATAAAAGATAGTACTTCTAAGTACTTTGACCAACCTCCTGAAAGTAAACAAAGTTTGTTAACAAAAAATAAAAAACAGGATCATATATAATCTCATTATTGGCATAATTAATTTTATTTGACTGTTAATAAGTAGTTAATTTATAGGTATTTTAAACAAGCCTTGGTTAATGTGTTGTTCTGCAGGAGGTATACATTTAGTAGTTAATAAAGTAATAAGTAATTATTTGTTACTTGTCCCAAACATTAGTATGCTATTACGTACTGATTAGTTAATCACTCTTCCTCATTAGTTATCAGTAGTGACTATAGAGTTAAAATAGAATTAACTATTTGTTCTGCATTAGTTCCTGTGTAACTACCTATTAAATAAGACACAGTATTCTAAAGTGTTACCACGCAGACTCAGTAGAGCTCGAGTGAGGTGCTCTTCATTTTAAGCAAAAGCCAAAAGCAATTAAAATATTTCTTACTTATTTTATGCAAAAAGTAAACTATCAATCAGATTGCGAATTATTAGGAAAACAATTATAAGTTTAAGCAGTTGTAAGCACTTCCAAGATTCAAAGTTCAAATTCAATCACTTTTCAAAACGTACTAAATTTTAAACTAAATTAAAAATGAAGCATTTTCAAAAAGCGCCTGTACATTGCCATGCAATATATTCTTACTTGAAACCTGCAGCAAACAGCTTTTAAAACTTACAATGTCATACATGCACACATACACACAGAAGTCATATTTTTGCTCTTTGTTTATGAGACTAAAGATATAATGGCAGCTATCTATAAACATATTGTGATGTCTATTTATTGCAAATGTATTCATTTAATGCCAAATGTCTTACTCTTGGCTAAGTTGCTTTTTACAGTCATTACTAACTGTAATTTACATTTCACTTGCAACTGCTTTAGTTTGTGATATATTATACAGGTATTCCAGAATTTTCTGGTGATCTAGCTTAGTATTCATTTAACGTTAAAGCTTTGACTACTACGTTGGCTGTACATTACGTCATCTGATTGTGTCACTACCGTGAGGTCGTGCTATTTTATTTCTTTTTCTATTCTTTTTAGACTTTCTGTACAAAAATAATAAAGTTAGTATGGTAAAAGACTAAAGACATATTTGTGAGGTTAATGTGGCTCAGTATACAGTTTAACTTACACATTATATATAAACCTTGGTGTTTCATGCTTTGGTCATTATACAAATTCCCATGATTCTCTGCATAACAAAGTTTTTAAGCATGCACATCAAAAAATAAAATATTGGGAATTCTCGTGTCAGTATCTTTCAAACTTTCCAAGTAACTTTTTCACAATTTTTTATTAAATAAAGTATTAACCCCCCCACCCCCGCACAATTTAGCAATCGTTTATAAGTTTTGCTGTTTTATGTTTGTAATTTTGTTTTTGAAAACCAGCATTTGCATACAAGCCACATAAACATAACCCCTCTAGCGCCCTCTAGCGCACCTCCTCTGTACTGCTCACAATGAGTGGCATGTCAGTAAAACTAAAGTTGTAACGATAGTCTTTCGGCTATTAATGCGATTTAACATTCGTGAACGTAGTATGGATAATCTGCAAAAGTAATGTGGAACTGGAATAATCTGGAAAGTCTATAAGTCTACAACAGACACACGGTTGCAGCCTGTGACAAACCAGATTGACCCTATTGTAGTGAAGCTGTCTACTTGGTATATCATTATAGCATGTTAAATAGCATGACTGCTCTTTTGCAGTCAGATACTTTATAAAGACAATTTCTGGAAGAATTTATTTCCTTCCAGAAAAGCCCACAATGTCCACGTGCCACAAAATCAGACCTCATGTGACATGTAGCCTACATAATATCAACACATTCAAGACCACTAATATTAATATCTGTATGTTAAACATTACATATTAATATTACTAAATGACAGCATTAAACCAATGTTCTGATACCGTATATATTCCTGTAACCGTGTTTGAAGTTTATAAAACATCAAACTTTTTATTTTTTAACTCGAGCACAACCCCCCAACTCTAAATTCATAACACCAAGCTGAGCTTTGTTACATTATGTATTCAGATCATCATCTGTAGGGGACAGGGACTAAATCCATCTATGCCTCATGCTTGAAGACTTTGCTTAAACATGTCAGTGTTAAAAGTAAAAACTGTTTTTGAATGACTGTTATTTAATGCACAATTCCAGAATGATTTGGTCAAACAAAATCTAGATAAGCTTTCATGGACAGTTTTTCTGTTTAGCTATCCATTAACATTTGCAAAATTTCACAGAACATTAGCTAGGCTAATTACGTTGGGAATTAACAAGCCTAATTTCAGTTAAACCCTGTTCTAATAGTGGAAGACAACCCTAATGTTTGCTTTTGCATATGCATAATGCAATATCTGAACAAATTTAGTTTGCCATGTTCAGTCAAAGACTATGCACGCTTGAGCTTTACCAGTGCACACATACACAGGGAGTGTGGCACGCATGCACTTATTCTCAAGCTTTTCTAAGTTTGCCATCTGCCTATTGTTGTTTTATGCAAAAAGTCAGAGTCTGGATAGGACGCACCAAGGGCCTTATGCAAATGATATGTCTATCGGATGGTGTGGGATACTGAAGAGGTAACTACTCTTCTACTAACCCACTTTGCTAAATGTTTAAGTTTCTCTGGACCTTTCTGCGAAAACAAATTTCTCATTGAAGACCTGAGAAAATCAATACAGAACAAGGAATATTATCCTGAAAACGTAGCATTGGACATTTCCTGTTATTAAGGTAAGAGTTGATGTACTTTTTAATGTTCCACTCAGCTTTAAAACAATGCTTTGCTTCTCAGATCTCTGTTCTCTTCTCAAGTAGTGACAGTTTTGTGGAATCATATTGTTTTGCATGGTACAGTACCTGTACATGGCACTCTATATTGACAGATTTAAATGTTTTTGACTAGAACAGATTAGGGTGGAGAGACAGAGTGATTGTGGTGAATGGTGCACGGGGATACCCTTGCTCTTATGAATATTACAACAAGACCTTTACATAAAGGAGACCATTTGAGAGTTGAACACATTAGAATAAACCTCAAGATCATTTTACTGGCTGGGCCATGCCATGAATTGTCCCAGTGTCTGCATAAAGTTGTGATCCTGTAGGAAAATCAGCTGTATTTATCATTACAGATATTAAGATGAGCACTGAGGCTGAACACACAGAATCTCAGCATGAACAAGCTGGTAAGGCACCTGTTTACTCTGTGGAATATTTTGAAACATAGATATTTAGCCTTGGAATGGTAATATTATATTTGACCAAATACACAGTGTCATTCAATTGTAAATACTATGTGAACATAATGCACACATTAGAAAGTATTTAAATGTTTATTGTTGAATTGATATACAATAACATTACAATTATGTGTCATGAAACAGCCCATGTTTCATGACATATTTATAAGATAAACGTCACTGCAGATTGGTTTAAATGTTTTGTATTACATATTCCAAATGTATAGTGACTTGTTTTTATACATATATATGTAGAATAGCTTGTAAGATTCATATTTTAAAGCTTTTAAAATTCAAAGATGAGTTTATCAGTATATTATGCGTTAATAATTTTACTTTGTTAATAATTTAATTATTTTTAAAATGTATCATGCCAAGGCTTGGCTCTTTGTGTTGATAGGACACTGGTCATGCTCTCAGGCAGGTCTGTGCAAATTACTTTGTGTCACCCTTAAAAAGTTTTATTCCACATTAGGCTTCTAAATGGAACTTTTTTGCCTTTTATCTTTATGACTAGATATACTTTTAACAGTACATTTAAGTGTACTTTCGATTGAAGTACTTTTTATTGCGACAATAACAGTTGTAATTTATCTTTTTCTAATTTATCTATTCTTAAGAATAGAAAAAAAGAGATACTCTATTCTTGGGTTTTTCAGCTGAGCGTCTAGGTGTGAGATGTTTGATGGATATGAAGTCTACCAGGATGTATGTGGCAGTTTGTTTGCAGTGAAGCGCTCACAGCCTCAGGCAATACTAAATCATGGTTGAGATATAATAGCTTTGGTACGGAAGAGTCTTGCTAAAATAAGGAACCTGAGCAAAATGAGGATTCAGAGACAGTTGAGTATTGTCACTGAACAATAACTATATATTTCATTTGTGTTCTGTTGCCTCTCTGGTGTGAAGTGTTTGGGTATGAATTACGATAAAGTCCTATCAGATGTCATGTTAGGTCATGTGATAACTGCAAATATTTGGATTGTACAAAAGTGTTGCTTGTGTTTATGAGTAGTCTTAATATTTTTATTTTATATTGTAAAAATATATAAAACGAATGAAGAGTAACAAATTTTCATAATAGGTAAACATATTACGTACCATAAAATATATAGGAATATAGTATTAACAGATGAGGAAACATCTGATAATCATTTTGACCATAACATTTTGTAGTGTTGCATGTGGAATATAATCTATTTAAAATACAGGAAATAGGTCACTGTCAGGTTTTCTCGTATACAATGTTCTTACATTTCAAAGTGTGTGTCTGTGAGAGAGACACACAGAAAGAGATACAGAGAGTTAGAGATGCACCTGGAGGTCTGTAAGTATTCAAATGTGAAGGTCTCTAAAGGTTGTCATGGAAACTTGCTCATTTGCATGATCTGATAATTTCCATACTGGAAGTTTGGCTCAGGAGAAGGATAGATTTCCATATTGTGGGGTGAGTGAATGCTGTTCTAACCACGGCCTCATAGAGCTAGATTTGAATTTCAAATTAAGTGAGATTACCTGGTATTGATGACCTTTGAACCCCCAACTCACCCTCCTTACTCAATGTAATGGACCATTTAGGGGTTTGTTTTTATGGTATGTTTTATAATAGGCCTGACAATGGAAAGTTCTTGAAAGGAACATGGGAAAAACTCAAATGAAAACTTAAACATTAATAAAACAATGTTCTAAACTGCTTACACCAGCTTTATATTCATAAGGTGGCACTCCGAACATAAATGTTTATCATTAAGTTTGGTACTAACCATGTTTCTGTTTTCATGTCTTCAGATATTGAACAAAATGGGATTGACTTTACCCGACAAGTGAGTACAAACATTGTTTTTAATGTTCAACATCTAACACCCTACATTATTGTCCCTCTCATAAGTAGACCTTCATCAAGTATTCAAAGACAAATAGTTTAAACGGCTCTTTTCTAATTACAAAACGTTTCCAGTGTTACATTCCAGTTGAACGCATATGTTCATCCGTTTTTCAGATTAGACTGTCACACATTATTTTAAGGACAGTGAAAAGTTTTGTGCACAGGAACTATCTTCAGGTTTATGAGGACATTTGCATACTGTGTTGCCCGCGGCAAGGGAAGGAATGTTTGTTAAAAGCCTTGTGCTGCAGAACAAGTCAAGCAGCCTTTATGTGGGGGTAAAAGAGTAGCAAAACTTGAGAGCTTGTAGATTTGAATTTGAGAACTTATACAATTAATATTAGTACTAAATTTACACTCACAGCCCCAATGTGAAAACCTGTACAATAAAAGTCTGAAGTTGAATGTTGAGATTTGCACTTATAATAATTTCACGTGTGCTCTGAATTTGAAGTTGCACATATTTACATGTATTCTTAAATTCACATTTGCAGTACAACCACAAATAGCCACGTACCATCTCTCAGATCTGTCACTGCAGTTTCAGATCTTCGCACCTTGATTTTTGTTTCTACGTTTGTGATATACCTGTTGCAAAACTAACTTACTGCATTTGTAAGATGAGATGTGACAGAAATGGGGGAGGGGCAATGACGTCATTTCATTGGTTCGTGACAAGCTATGCAACAGAGGCTGTCTCTGCACGTGGCTAAACTTGGTATACCGTTCGCCTGTTACCAACTCGGGCTTTTTATCCCCAACAACATTGACTAGCTTAGGTTGAATCTAGCATATTTTAACTTGATGCTACCATATTTGATGCTAACAATTATTGGCATTAATTAGCATGTCATTTTAGCAGCACATTTTAGCATGATGGAACTTGAAGTGGTTACTAGGTTGTTGACATGTGGTTGCTAGGGTGTGTTATGTGGTTGCTAGGGTGCTTAGTGGTGGAAAGAGTATTTGAGGTGGTTGTTAGGCTGTTGCTGTGCGGTTGCTAGGTGGTTTCTAGGGTGTTGATTTATGTTTCTAGGGCACCCTGGGTGTTATTATATTGTTCTTATGTGGTTGCTAAGGTACCTGTGGGTGTTTATATTTGCTTGGGTAGTGCTAAGTGCTGACTAGGGTATTTGGGATGGTTGCTAGGGTGTTGCTATGTGATTGCTAAGGTCCAGGGGTAGTTGCTAGGGTGTTTCAGTGCTGTTGCTAGTTTTGCTGGATGGTTGCTAGGTTTTTGTTATATCGTTAATAAGGTAACCAGGGTGGTTGCTAGGGTGTTGCTAAGTGGTGTCTAGGGTACTTGGTTTAGTTGCTATGGTGTTGCTATGTTTTAGCATGAATTAGCATGATGCTAGAATAACTTAGCATGATGTTGGTATAATGCCCACCCACATGTCTCTACAATGGTCTAATGCTGAGATATGGCTTATTCATTTTATTACATGGTTGCTATGGTACTGTAAATGGTAGCTAGGGTGTAGCTTGAGAGTTATCAAGATACAACTAATAGGTGGATTTCTGGCTGAATTAAAATAGCTCCCATGTCTTTATGATGATCTGGTGCTGAGATATAGCACATTTATATAGCACAATTCATTTTGGTTGCTAGTCATATTTGCAAGTCTACAGGGGCCGCTCACATCATCTGTACGATGTTCTTATGCCTCTCACCATTTTCAATGGTCTAGGGGCGGTTGCTAGGGTACTGTAACTGGTTGCTAGGGCGTGACTATAAAGTTGAAATGTCACCATTTGTTGCTGCTTGCTAAGCTGAGCAATATGAGCTCACCCCAAGTCTCTGCAGCATTCTGATGCAGAGCTATGGCATCTATGGCAAATGGCATCTATGGCAAATTCAGCCTAATGTTAAGCCTACAGATTTTTTCGGCCACTTTTTAGTACACCCAAAAAACATCATACACCCGATCTCTTATAAAAGTCATAGCACACGTCTCCTCAATAAGCCTGTAAAATGGTGCGGGAGGTACATCCCGAAATTTTGTCCAGAAAAAGAAGTATACAAGAGAGTAATAGTGTTGCTTAGCTTAGCAAGCACCACTAATAATAAGCTTAAATACAACAACAGTATGTTGTCAAGCCATGTTTGTGTCTGTCATTTTATTCCTTTCAATGGCATTTTACACATTTGTAACTATTTGTCTGCTACTTTAAATTCAGAACACAGATGTGAGATGTGATTCAGCTTCAGATTTTTATTTTCAGGTTTTCACACTGGGGCTGTGATGTGTATGTTTTAGCGTACAAATACAAATATATTTACTGCACAAGTTCTCAAATTCATATCTACAAGCTGTCTAATTTGCTACTCTTTAACCACAATTGGCCTTACTGATCTTCAGACACTGAAGACACACAAAAAGCACATGTACACACACATACAATGTACACACACTATACACACAAGGTCTTATCTTGAAATGTTTACTAAATTTGAGTTTTCTCTCTATTTTTAATCTTCAGATAAAGACAGAGAACCTGAATGATTCCCCTCATTCTGGATCATCGCACAAAACATGCCATTTAACTCAAGGATCACCAGTGCCCGGTGGGCAGCTCACTGGGGTATGTCAAACATAGGTATAGCGAACTTGAGTCAGCTGACTAGGCGAATCTCATGTAATCTGTCAAGAACCTGTACAGGTCATATTTCACCCCAAACTCAAAGCTGAAAACTTAAAGCTGAAACCTAAATGTCACCAGGCAAATAGATGTAATGATCCAAATATAGGCCTAATTTGTATGCAAAATATAAGTTATCTGGACATGTGCATTGTACATGGGCAATGTGAAGGATATAGCATTTAAAGGCCAGTGATTGGTACTTTGTTTTAGGAGATGCCCTCTCTGCACCCTCTTCCCCAGCTTGTTCTGATGCCTGGATCTCATCTGTCCTCTCCTTCATCATTTCTCCTCTCACAGGCCCAATCTGGACACCAAGGTCAGTGGATATAGATTTGACCTTTATTAGTACACTTCAGAATATACTTCAGAATAATGTGTTTTGCATGAACATATTTAAATGCATGTCACTGTTTTCTATAGCACTGCTTCAGCCCAATCTGCTTTCCTTGCCACCGCAGTCACAGACAGGACTCCTGCCACACCAGCCCGGTCTCGCACTCACTCCTCAGGTACCCCAGAGCCCAATTGTTTATTTGAGTCGCTTTTAAAGCTTAAGCTTTTTAAAAGTAAAAAAGTACTGTGGTGGCAGTTCAGTGGTGGTATCAGATGGTAATACAATAGTTCTTGATTTGCACTCCCAGTCAGTTTGGATACACCAACTCATTATTTACTATTTTAAACACCTTTGAATAATATTAGCATAATCAAACTATATAACAACACAAATGGAAGTATGGGAATTATGTAATGACAAAAAATAATAAATAAATCAAAACTATCTTATATTTTAGCTTTTTCAAATTAGCCACCTTTTGCCTAGATTTTGGCTCTACACATTCTGGCCATTCTCTCAAACAACCTAATGAGATACTATATATTTTTTATTATATTATAGATATACAGTATATTGTTAACATGTACTGTATGGTGCATACTTGTCGGTTGCTTTTCTTCCTTTTTTTTTGCTCCAACTCATGAAAATTTTTTGTAAAGAAATGTATGTAGAAACCAATCATGCAAGCATTTTGATTAAAAGGATGATAGAGATTTTAAGGATCATAAAAAACATAAATTCAGTCAAGTGCATCCAACCAGCTGATTGGTAGTGTATACCATTGTATCTGAATGCTGCTCTATTCAATGAATACCTTAATATTACTGTCACTATAAATGTCAAAACAAGAAACGTTTTTTTAAATGACATGAGAACATTGAAACACAAAGAGAGAGTATTTATAAAAATGAAACAAAAACATATTAGGCTTTGATAAGTTATCAAAGCTGACAAAACTCGAAATGGTAACGGTACCATCAAAAACTCTGACACTTTCTAATTTCCCACAAGGCAATGGGCAGGACAGGGCTGGCTGGCTCCTCTATGGATGGACACCTAGACATGTCTCACTTACAGGTCCCTAAGCATGTGAGCTCACCTCAAGATGAACCCAATGACCTGGAGGAGCTTGAGCAGTTTGCTAAAGCCTTCAAACAGAGGCGCATTAAACTAGGATTTACTCAGGTGGGGCTTTGTGTCTGAACTGTTTTAGCTGTGCCTTTTATTGTTTTTACTTATTTTTCTGCATTTACTCAAGAATTTCAGGGTTGTGGACTATTCAGTATTTATTTGAGAATGCTTTTCAAATTCCAATTTCTGAATTTGAATTGAATGTAAATTAAGGAACAGAAAGGAATAGAACTATAATTGCGATTTTAGGTAAAATTAAAACTGTATAAATTAAATGAAATGAATATAACCAGTAGTACTTTCCATCCAATATATCCAACAGTAAATGCATTTTTTAAATAATTATTTCTTAGTATGATTTACTCATGCACATTGTATTGTATACTCAATGTATGTATAAGTATGGCTATAGCTCAAAAAGTTTAATAGATTCAAATTTTGATGTAAATATTTGTGTGTATTTTCATAGTTTTGAAGTTACTTTTACAGTTTATCTGATGGACATTTTATGGTGTTGTATGGCACAATTGATACATTTTTGTATCACTCTGTTTTTATTTGTTTAAACTTAGTTCAGAAAAATATACCTGATTGATCTAATCTAATCCATAAACCAGGGAATTTCTTTGACTTGAAATTTAGTAAATTCCTCCTAGTTTTTGCCAAATTAATTTAACTGACAAACTAAAAGAAGGCCAATGCTAGCATTTAACCTCATCTCTTATCAATAATGCTTTTACAGGGTGATGTGGGCCTGGCAATGGGAAAGCTGTATGGAAATGACTTCAGTCAGACTACCATCTCACGCTTTGAGGCTCTCAATCTTAGCTTTAAAAACATGTGTAAGCTCAAGCCCTTGCTCGAGAAGTGGCTGAGTGATGCAGGTACATGCTGTCCCTAGTCTTTGAACAGAACTCTTTTATTCCTTATGAATATTGGGCTTTACTGAAATTATTACTGAAATTATTTATATTTTCCACTATACCACAACCCTTTTCCTCAGAGAACTCCCCATCTGACTCCATGACAAGCCCAACCTCCCTACCACCCCTTATGGAGGGTTATGGAAGAAAGAGGAAAAAGAGAACAAGCATTGAAACTAACATCAAGCTGACACTAGAGAAACGCTTTATAGATGTAAGTTTGTCATTTATAGTTTGTATCACAGATACTTTAGTTTGAACATATGGGCAAACACAGGTCCCTTTCAAGGGAATGAGATGCTATGTCATATGACGACACTTTGGGGAACGACTTCAGCATGATGGCATCTGAAGCATGTGTGCAACTACTCAAATCCTGCTTAGCTTTATCCTGTTGGACATTGCAAGCTGCACATTGCAAGCAGCTTCCATTGAGGACAATGGTCAGACTCGAGATCTCCACAGGCAGAAGGTCAGGCAGGGCTTGTTTACATACCATGGCCATTTTACAAGCCTATCAGGCCGACCAGCTGGGGGACATTGATTAGGGGGAAGGTCTTGGACCCAATGCCATTAAAGAACTGCTGACCTAGCTCTCCAGGCCAAAGAAAAAACAACCCACTCTATTGGCCATCCTATGGTGTCCAGAAGGACAACGCTTTTCTCCTTGACACACCACTCTCATCTTCTGGTCTCTTTGGTGATGCACCTCCAGGAAGTGAAGAAACAATCTACAGCCTTTCAGAAATTCATTCCTTATTGGCATAGGTCCCACAGTACATTCCATGTACGTTCAGCTCCTTGTACTGCCAGCAGCAGAAGGAGAGTGTTGCCATTTAAGACCCCCTTAGCGAACTTGAGGGTCATAGCAGCACTCTCAAAGGCTTTGAAGGAGAAGATGGAACATTATTCTCTCCAACAAAGCTTTGAGAAAGACTCATGGGTCAGTCCTCCGAGAGCACCCCCTTCTTTTAAGGAGCTAGTTACATATGCTTTTCCATGAAGCTCCAGTTCGGGTCTCGTCCCCCAAAGTTCAACAGCATGTTGCCCACAGTGGTCGGCCCCAATCAGGCCTAGGTTATACAGCAGGAAGTTTAATGTTTTCTGGTAAAGGAGGCAGTAGAATGCATTCCTCCACCAGAGAGAAAAGAACACCATTTCTGTTGGTATGTAAATTGCCTAGAGATGTTAGCAGTATTGCTAGCCCTACCACACTTTCTCCCAGACCTCAGAGGCCACCATGTTCTGTTTTGAATAGACAATACATGAGTGGTCTCATACATGAATCATCAAGGCGGTCTGAAGTCACGTCCCTTATTCAAGCTGGTGCATCAGATCCTCCTGTGGTCCCAGGGGAAGCTGCTCTCTCTGAGAGCACTCTTTATTCTGGGACATTTGAATGCGGGAGCAGACGTCCTGTCATAGCAGAGGTTGAGGCCCAGGGAGCTCATATGGAAAGGGTTTGGCCGAGCAGAGGTAGACCTGTTTGCATCTCAGGAGACAACACTGAGGTCACTGAGGTCGTAGAGACTATACTTAACTCTAGAGCTCCCTCCACAAAGAACCTATACTCCCTGAAATAGAGAGTTGTCTATTTTAGAAGGACCCAGTCAACTGCCCAGTTGTTTCAGTGCTGGGCAGTTGACTGGGTTCATCAAGTTAATTGAGGAATGGCTCTTAGCTGTACTTTCTCCATTAACACTTAAGGTGTACATAGCAGTGATAGCCACTTCATTCACTCTTAGTGGTGCGTCTCTGGGGAAACACCATCTTGTTTCCTCCTTGGAAATTTAAGGAATGAGGTCTGTAGTCCAGGTCAAAGTCCCACCCTGGGATCTAGCCACAGTACTAGAGGGGCTCTCCCTAGCACCCTTTGAGCCCCTACAATTAGCATCTCTAACATTTCCACTAGCGATCACCTCGCTTACGAGTGTAGGAGATTTACAGGCCCTATCAGTTGCCTCCTCCTGCTTGGAGTTTTCCATGGGCAGAGTGCAAGTAATCCTTCACCCAGGGCCAGGGTATGTACCTAAGGTTTACCTTGGTTTACCTTGAGGTCTACATAGAGAAGACCTCTCAGTGGAAAAAATCAGATCAGCTACTGGTATGCATTGGGACCCTCTAGGAAGGGTTGCCTGGCTACCAAACAATCTATAAGTAGATGGATTCTGTAAGCAACCTCTTTGCCTCTCCACTTTAGAGCCCATTCCACCATAGGTATGGCTTCCTTCAAAGTTTTGCTTTCAGGGGCATCTGTACAGGTTTGTGATGTGGCAGGGTGGTGTTTCCCACATACCTTTATAAGATTGTACAGCTTGGACCTCCCAGTCACCCTGAAGTCCCAAGTGCTCATGCCCTGAGCTGTGCTTGTGAAGCTTCACACCAGAAAAGGCATTTGTTAGTATGCCGTAGTGGATATCTAAATTCCCAAAATGTTGTCATATGACGCAGCACTGAGTTCGCTCGTAAGAGAATGACTGTAAATTCTGTTTCCTGAGAAGGGAATGAGATGCTGTATCCTTCTGCCATACTTCCTGCATGCCGGTGACCGACTCTCTTCTGGCTGGCTCTCCCTTTTTAGCTTCAGTGTTCTGCCATTGGACTAGTTGCACACATGGTTCAGACCCCATCATGCTGAAAGGGTACCCCAAAGTGTCACCATACGATTCTGCATCTCATTCCATTCTCAGGGAGAGAGGTTACATTTGTAACCTAAGACATTTTCTTTCCTTTGTTGTTGTATTTCCTTCTGAAACAGGAAGTTGGGGCGTAACCTAAAGATGGGCTTTTAAAATAGCCAATAAGCTTTAGTTTACATCATAATCATAATTTGCTACTTGCTATTGCTAGTCAGATGCAAAGATAGTTTTAGGGACACAGAGGAAGACATTGTTTTACTAGAGAGCATGTTATTTTCCAAAAATCAGAATGTGCTCAAAAGAGAGAAAGTCATTGTACTGTAATGTGTATATCTGCTATATGTTAATTCAGTCAGTTTTATGGGCAAAGCTTCAGCTAGTATAAAGAGTAGATAGCCTTATAGGTAATAGTAATAACAAAGTCTATTAGTTTTCTAGGGGTGCCCCTGCAGGCTGTGACATATGTGTACCCTTTCTACCATGACCAGAACCCAAAACCAAACTCTGAAGAGATTACGCTCATCTCAGAGCAGTTAGCCATGGAGAAGGAAGTGGTGAGGGTGTGGTTCTGTAATCGGCGGCAGAAAGAGAAGAGGATATACTGCCCAGTATCCACCTCACCCATAAAGTCTAATAATTATAACCCTCGTCTGGTGAGTCAAAGAAACCTATTAACTATTACAGAATGATATATCTCCAGTAATGATCTTATTATCTAATGCTTTAATCCAAGAAGTTAGCCCCCTCTCACATAACTTCACAGACATGAAAGTACAGCCTAAACTGACTTGATTATCAAATTGTTTCTACTAATAATTTTGATAATTTTTCAGTAATTCTTTTCCAGATGCAATCATTAAATAAAAAAATAGAAAACAGTTACTGAGGAAGTACAAAACAGATTAGTGTTTAAAACTGTCTTCCCAATTCGCCTTTGTAAGTTTATAATAATGATTTATAATTTGAGTTGCCAGATCAGATTTTGTGGGAAATGTCCATTTGACTTCAACATACATAAATACATTAGTACATAAATTAACCAGCAATTTTATGTTTCAAACAGATATGGCAATAGAGAGGCAAAAGTTATCAGTATTATGCAGCTTTATCAGTGTTCAAGAATTCAAATCTAATCCCAAAAGCCTACGTTTATCACAATAAGTAAAAAAAATCACAAGAAGTAAATATTAATAATATAATTTATATTTATTATTGCTATAATGTAAAAGAAGAACAATAACTGGTCTCAATACCTTTTAAATAGCACACTTAACACATTTTGTCATATTTAGAACTTTTTAATTGTTAGCGATTTAAAGGATTTGTAGTGTGAAGGGTTATTTGTTTGTTTTGTTTGTCTTCTGTAGTTTCTTTTACCACTAATTTGGTTTATTTCCCTTTTCAGCCTTCAATTTCCCGATCATTCAGTCCACTTGCCTCTGGGGGTGGTAAGTATCGAGATGGAAAAAGAATCATACTGTTTATTTATTTTGCTCCTATTTAAATAATTGCGTTTACTAAGGTTATAATTGAATATTTTTTTCTTGCAGTATCATCAAGCTCCTCCCCCAGCAGCCCCAGTCGAGGCTCCTCCCCTTGCACTCTGTCAACTACATCCAGTCCACTGACTTCACATGGTGTCAACCAGACCTTCAACTCCACAGGGTAAAACATTGTCAAATACTATCCTATATATTTATATATATATTTAAATATTTATAATTTGATGCAGTCAAAAACCTGTATCACTCAAATATAATACATCTTTCTTAAAGGAATAGTTCACTCAAAAGTGAAAAATCTGTAATCAAATATTCTTCCCATTTGTTTTTCTTGTGGAACACAAAGAGAGTTATCTAGCAGAATATTCAGGCTGTTCTTTTCCATGACAAGAAAGTCCACCATTTACTTTCCTTGTGTGGAAAATAGGCTAATATAGTAACCTTTCTTGTTTTCCACAGAGAAATAACCATGTTTTGAGCAACATGAGTGTTAGCAGAATAGATGAATTTTCATGTTTGGGCGAACTATACCAGACATTACACTATCTTATGTTTATCTAATTAAAGTGCCAGAAAAGGTTGCATATGAAGAATTTCTTTCTTTCCTAGATCCTGGTATCGCTGGAATACCACATCATACCACCACTAAGAAACACTGAAAAGCTACATACTTCCTGAGGCAACAACCACTCGCCTCAGAACTTACCAAACCAGAGATTTCTTTGTGTGAGAATGGAAAGATAGATTTTGAAAAATTTACCACCTGCACTGGAGGCAGAATGCAGAGAACCACTGTTCTGTTTCTCAAGGACTAAAGTTCAAAGGGCTTGTGAATAGAGCTTCACTGCTAATTGCTAAGGCAAAATATGCAGTGGCACATTGTTTGGTTATGCAATCTAACTACAAAGAATACGACAGAACCTTTAATCATTTTCAAGAGTAAGAACCATACTGCAGAACCTTCAATTTGTATGAAGCCCATTTTTACTTTCTGTGCAAAATCCGAAGAGGACGTTTCAAGTCTGGCTATTTGCATCAACAATGAAGATGTGCAAAACTAAACACAACCAAAAACACTTTTAGAGACCATTGATATTTGGGTACATTGTTTGCACATTGCTTGAGTAGAAACATTTGTCACTTTTATTAACAATCACGTGTAATGCGATAACTTTACAATGAAGGTGTACATTAACAATTTTAGATGCTAGAATGCAGCAATATTCTGGACAGTTATTGGCCCTGCTTTAAGGGCCAAGACTAAAATGGCTGTTTCTAATGTATGCAGTAATATTTAGACAACACTTAGGGGGCCTTTTTGGTAAATATACATGACAATACAGTTTACAGTTCTTAATATATTTTCAGCATGCACCTAGTTTTGTGTTTCTGACTATAGGCCTCTGGCATTTCACACTATTTTTACGAACCATTATTCAAAACATTTGAAGTTCCTGTTTTTTGCTTTTATGTATGATTAATAATATTATCCATATATTGTTTGTTTGATTGATTTTTGTGTTTAATGTTGTTTAATGTTAATGTTGTGTTTAACGTTGTATATTTCACTTTTTGACTTTTATTAAAACTGAGCACTTACATTTGCCAATAATGGTATGCATTGTCAGATAACCTCATAACACTGCATGATTACCTCAGTACCATTATCATCATGGTAAAAACATTGTTTTGCCATTTTTTAATAATCTGTAAAAATGTTACTTGTAAGGTAATCTGTCATACTGACAATAGAAGATCAAATCAAGTGTGTTGCATTGTAAGATACAATTTTTAGTTACATTTAACAAAGAATAATAATAATTTACAAAATAATAATCATTTTGTAAATATTTGCTTTATGTAAGATGGCATTCTATGCATATTCTAAGATTTACAAACTATGCACAGTATACATATTACAGAAACAATCTGCATTTATTATAAAATGTGGTATGATTTTGAGTAGTTAACCTTGGTCCTGTACAAGAGAACAACAATAAACAAATTCAATCAACTAAAATATTAATATGCCACAGAAAATAACAGTTAAACAAACAAACAAACAAAAATAAATGTTTTAAACTGAAGTTCGCAAAGAGTACGCCAGGATACTTTGCTACCTCAGAATCTAAATCTACTATCATTAAGGGAAAAATTTGTTTAAAAAAGCATATCAAGATGTTTTACAAAATAATGACCTCAAGTTTAAGAGAGGTGATACAGCAAAAGTTAATGAGCTAAAACACACAAATTGACTAAGGCAATGAGTCTTATTACAGAAAGTAGTACTTGACTGAAATACACCTTTTAAACTTGTATATTGGAGATACTGCCTTGGTTGCACTTCAGATATCCAATAGATGGCGCTGTTGGTGCGTCCTGGAACTATGGTGCTGAAACTGCATCCTCGGACCTGGCATTATAAATGGGTTGGTCCAAATTTTATCCAACACTGTGTCAGTCTTTCATGAGCAGCTATAGGGAAAAACTGTTGCTTGTTGCTGTTAAAGTAGGATCTACTGGTTCAGGGGTTTTCAAAATTTATAATGCCAAGGACCCCAAAATATGAAAACCTTTTGTGAGGGCCCCCCTTCCTATAAATATATTTATGTATTTTTATGTAGGCTATAATGAAACGTGTTTAGATTAAACTGTGTTAGATAAATAGTATGTGTAATATTATAAAGGCAATATATTGTTTCTAAACTTAAATAATTGGCTACACAATGTTGGATGGGTAAACCTGAACAGAAACATTTTCAGTTCAGATTTATTTTTACTACAGCAACCTTCACAATAACCCTTATTTCACAGCAGTTTTAAATACTGCCTTATAAACTACCTTGGATTGTAGTGAGAAAAAAAGAACAGGTTAAAACAAATATACTAAATATATATTCTGGAAAGTATGCACTAAGAAAGAATAGAAGAACAGCAGTAATGTCCAGTAAACCTTTACAACATTTGGAGAGTTCCCCAGACCTCAGTTTGAAAACCCTTGTACTTCCATACCCCATTTTCTTGCCTGCACTGTGACTACCCGATGATAACAACAAAAACATGAAAATTACAGCTTTGTGTGTTTAATTAGATTGTGTTGGTCTGTAATTGTGAATGAAGAATTGACTGAAGATCAGACCATATTTTGAGAAAGCTCTATGGAGAAAGCCAGCTAATTCAAATGAATTTACAAACTTGTTAAAACTGCTATAAGATTAAATACAAGATTAGAGACATCATTTTTCAGTTCCTTTTAAGCCAAGAAAAATTCTCATGTTATGTATGTAACCTGGTTTCCTGAGACAGGGAATGAGATGTTGTGTCATGACTTGACACTATGGGGAATGCTCAGGTCCACCTGAGTCCGAACGTGAACATATCACGCCTATTTATAGGAAAATGACGGTCATGTGACATAGTGTTGCATGCCACAAAGCCTTTTAAAGGTGTCTGCAAAATACGTCATCAGATTCTAAGTCTGAGGGAAGGCTGTGCAAGCAAGACTGAAGTGTGGCAAAGTGACGGCGTGTCTCATTCCCTGTCTTATACGTAACCTGAGGCATTCTCTTTTAAGAGAACTCGATGCTGCATTATGGCTTGACGTTATGAGGAACGTAAATGACCCACTTTTGCCACAGTGAGGGAAGGCCTGCCCCAGATGCTGCGAAACATTGGCACAGAGAATATCAGGAGCAGAAAATAGACTTGTCAGCTCAGGAGGACCTGGAGCCTGCTGCAAGTCTAAGCTGTAATCAAATGAATGTGTACGGAAAGGACCAACCTGCTACAGCAAAAACATCACTTAGAGATGCCCCCCTAGACAGTGCCTTAGATGATGCTACACTCCTGGTAGAATGGGCTCTAATTCCCATAGGTGACACTACTCCAGGGTAGTAGCATCTGTGATCTTGTGAAATAAGCACTGTTTTGTGACCTCGGTTGCAGCCACCAAAACAGACTAAGAGCTGGGAGGCCACTGGCTTAAGTGGTGGTCCTCAAAGCTGTAACTGAACACAATAAGTGAAGCCTTTCCTGTTCTGGCGACTCATACGATGGAGGACAGAAAGCCATGAGGCCATGACATAAGGCCTAACAGCCTCTTAATCGGGTGGAATGTTAGGTGCTGACCTAGCTGTTGCTTACAGCAGCAAGGAATGACTCCACACATACAGGAGACAATTGTGCACCTTATATGAGCTAACACAAAATTTTGATGCTGTGTTAAGCCATGACTAGCCAGTCATTTATGTAAAACATATCTAGAACACAGATGCCCTTGAATCTCAAATGAGCCAGAGCTGCATCCACACACTTTGTGAAGGTGCGTGGCAATAGGGCTAGATCTAAAGGAAGGCCTGCCTCAATATTGGTAAACTTTCCCCCCAAAAGCAAACCAGAGAAACTTCCATGTGTTCTGGCAATATCTTGATGTGAAAGTATGCATTCTTCAGATCTATCATGACAAAGCAGTCCTAGGGCTGAATTTGACACATGATCTGATTGAGTGTTAACATCTTGAATCTGTATCTTCTCAGGGACTGATTCAGCTGACACAAATCTAGAACTGGACGCAACAATAAAATAGTGTCTGTCAAAGCCCAGATCTCTGGGTGCAAGATACCATTGAAGCGAGGAGGCAAACTGAATTCTGTACCCTCTCTCTACTGTACACAACAACCATAGGAATAAACTGGGCAGAAGTTTCCACGCTGCCAGAAATTCTGTGGTATCATCCTCTCTACCTGTCCAGTCTCCTGCTACTGCTCCCTAAGACACCTGGGGTGGCCGGGAAAGCAGAAACACCTGCTGGGGTCTCTGAGGGGGTCTGGCACACCCCTCTTTATGGAGCTGGCCCTATAGCTGCTTGGTGGCATGGAGGGTGAGATCTGTGGCTCGGGAAAGCTCCTGAGCCTGATCAATTTCATATATGGCTAGGGTTTCATATGGGATATATATACGCATATTACATTTACGCATGGGAAGTGTGTGCTCATCTGATTTGTCGGTGAGAGCGAGATAAAAGGCAGAGCCTGTCTCCTGCTGCTCCTTGGCAGAAGCACGACCCGATACATGAGGTGCAGCTCCCTTTTGAATTTAAGAAAGCCAGAAAAGAGCGGAGCATCCTCATTGGATGCGATTTACACTGAAGAAAGACAGCTCTCGAGAGAGAGCTAGATCTAGCATGCTCTGTTCCCAAACAAAATACACACACTTCTTAAACTTCTTATATTCTTATAAACTCATATATTTTCTCTTTTTGGACTTTCTTTGTTTCTAGCTGCTTTGTAGCACTAACAGTAAAAGTAAAAGTGACATTTTTGTCAGGTATGGTAACCCATACCCAAAATGTGACCTCTGAATTTACCCATACGAGTGAGGAGGAACACACACACAGCAAGTCACAAACACACATCAGACGTGCTCCCCACAGTGGTAAGCCAAGGGAGCAATTAGGGGTTAGGTGCCTTGTTTAGGGGCACCTCAGTTGTTACAATTGTTGCCAGCATTGGAATTAAATTGGCAACCTTCTTGTTACAACCCTTTAAAATAAAAAAAGTTTTAAAAAAAAGAAAAAAAATATTACTCTATAGTTTAACAGTACGACTCTCACTCTAAAGAGAGAAACCCGCAACGTTGAGCAAAAATGGAGGAAATCTAATCTGGAAGTATTCAGACTAGCATGGAAGGATAGTATGTCCCGTTATAAAAAGGCTCTAAAAGTAGCAAAGGCTTTTCATCTTAGCACACAAACAGAAAAACAGAAAAACACCCCTAGGTTTTTATTCAACACAGTTGCCAGATTAACTAGTAAACAAATACTACCTGAAGACATTGTGCTATCGAACTTTAGTAGTAATGACTTCATGGACTCTTTCACAGAGAAAGTTGAAACTATACGCCATATAATTGAGAATACACAACCTGCAACTTTACCTGAAGATTCACCTTTCTTAAAACATTGCCCCTCTATAACAACTCCAATGCTTCACAGCCATAGGCCAGGATCATCTACATAAGATTGTCATTACTTCCAAACCAACAATGTGTTTATTAGACCCCATACCAACTAAACTATTGATAGAGCTACTACCAGCAACTGAGGAGCTTCTTCTCAATATTGTAAACTCCTCTCTATCTCTAGGTCATGTCCCGAGTCCTTTCAAGTTAGCAGTTATTAAGCCTCTCATAAAGAAACCTCAACTAGATTCAAATGAACTGGCAAACTACAGACCCATTTCAAATATCCTGTTCACGTCTAAAATATTAGAAAAGATTCATGTCTAAAATATTAGAAATTTACTTGTAGCTGCAGACAAGTGTTGCATTTCATTGTTAGCTTTACTCAATCTTTATAGACCATGTCATCCTGTTAGATCGACTACAAAATTACGAACTACTTGTCTGACGGTTACCATTTTGTTGGAGAATCATCAGAATTAATGCCAGTAAAATATGGCCTGTCTCAAGGATCTATTTTAGGCCCTCTGCTATTCATATTATACATGCTGCCCCTCAGTAATATTATTAGAAGTCATGGGATATGGGACGTAAGTAAACAAAAGCTCTCTGATTACAGTTTCCAATTAGGAGGTTGTAGCGCCACTTCATCTAATACTGTTAAAGACCTGGGTGTCATATTAGACAGTAATTTGTCCTTTGAAAATTATGTGGCTTATATTATAAAAACTGCCTTCTTCCACATTAGAAACATCACTAAGCTGCGTAACATCTTATCTGCTTCTGATGCAGAAAAGCTGGTCCATGCTTTTATGACCTCCAGACTGGACTATTGTAATGCACTTCTAGGTGGGTATCCAGCTTCCTTTAATAAAATTAACTAATCTTCTCTCACGCTACAAGCCAATGCATGCCCTACCCTCTCAAAACTCTGGTCTTCTGGTCATTCACAGAATTGCAAAGTGTACTAAACGCGGCAGAGCTTTTTCGCACTTGGCTCCTAAACTCTGGAATAGCCTGCCCGATGCTGTTCAGGAGCTCAGTTACTCTCTCGCAGTTCAAATCTAAGTTAATGACACATCTCTTTAGCCAAGCATTCTCATAATGCTTCTTATCACTTGTTTCTCATTCTACCTCAAAGTAAATAAAATCTTATGCTCTTAATGTTACGAACAGCAGCTACGTTAATTATTCTCTGTTTTGGTTTTCTATCCCGGGGTTTCAATCCTGCGGTAACTATAGATTACAGCTACAGATAGACTCAACATCCAACAGACCTACCAAGCTTCAGTTCCTCCTGAAAATTACGGTACAGTCAGGTGCTCATCCTTGTGCCATAGAGCAATGAGTACAGCGATAGCCTGGCCCACCCAAAAGCACTAGGAATATGAGATGGACATCTTTTTAAAATTTTTAGCTTTAGTTACATACTGCAGCTTTAGCGTGCCAAGGAGAACTGGCCCTCCCTGCTAAGCCTGGTTTCTTTTAAGGTTTTTTTCTCCATTTATAAATCACTGGAGTTTTGGTTCCTTGCCACTGTTTCCCTGTTGGCTTGCTCACTGGGTAAGACTGCTGATATTTGCTTAGAAAATGTGCTTTGTACATTGTGTTATTATCATTGTTTATTAATTTTATCAATTTTGAATTTTCTTCCTTTTCTCTTCCTAATTTTTCTCTCCTTTCTCTTTCCTTTTTTAATTCCAGTTTTCACTGTTAAATATCTTTGGTAATTTTTATTTGTACAGCTGCTTTGTAACAGTGTGCCACTGTGAAATAAATAAATTGAACTTGAACAAGTCTGACTCTCTAACCCGTAAGCCACATCTGTCTCTGGTAAAATATTGAGGTGGGGCTCAAACCCAGGTCTCACAGTCTAATGACAACATATTACCAGCTTACACCACAGGACCAGCTGGTACATTGATGTGTTTGGTCAAAGTGACTAATAATGATACTGATGATGCTAAATGTTAAAATGAGTTGATGATGAAGGGGTACTTTATTGATAGAGCTATATGGTCAACACACAGTACGCTATTTTACAATATAGTTAAATAATAAAACGTTAAAAAACATTTCTTTCAAATGTTTCAAAAACATTTCTTTCTCACAAAAGCTGAACTAATTAAACTGATCATAACTTGTAACACAATTGCAAAAGCCAATCAACTTAGTCATTGTCTATGAGGTACGGGGAATCTTAATGTACTACAGGAAACAATTTATTGTGTCGGTTAGATTATGTATACCAGATAGAAGACCTCCCTTAGGTGTATCTTAGGGAAGGGCTGTTATTACACATGCACCCAGCCAAACCTGTTTGCTGTGCCCACTGATTGGTTCAATCAAGCCATTCCAGCCTGCTTGTCTGGTTTTAGCCACGGCTGTAATTTCCCATCCCACAGTTTAATCCTGAGCATTCTCTGTCAGACACACACCTGTACATTTCCATCCAACATGCTGGCTGTGCTCTTCATCGTGGGGGTATTGTGTCCCCTACACCTTGCAGGTAAGAATAGGGAAACATTGATAAACACTGATTTATTGGGTGAAATTTGAAAAGACTATATGATTAGAAAGACTATTAATCTAAACGTTAGGGCATATGGAACTGGTAATGTGTTGAATGCATGTTGTCACTACTCATGAATTTTCATTTACAAAGTTATTACCTCCTTTAGCAATAGATATTGGCTTGATGAATCCTTCAGATGGGATACTGACTGCCAAATTTCCAAATGCTCTTCTACTACGTTATCCTAACTGTTCTACATATGGGACTGAGAAAGTTCAAGTGCTGTACCAGGAATTGTCTACAGCTATAACTCGTTTGTATCAACATTTTCATCTGCCTACCATATAATCTACCGAATGTAAACTTTACATGATATGCAATGTCAAATATTCTCTGTGCATCAAGAATTTTTCACATCTAGGATAAATCATTATTCAAGCAATAAATATTGTGATTTACTTTTTGTGTGTTTATGTATCCATGCAGAAAATCAATTTTTTGTGGCTCCAGATTGCAATGACACCAAGGTTAAACTGGGTTATCTTCTGACAAATCTAAAAAATGGAACAACATACAGGTGTGTATGGGATGCAGAGAGACAGAGAATGCAATACAGTGATAGAGAAGGGTGTGGAAAACTCTCAATAAATAATGTCAGTGTTTACTCTAAGTCACAGTTTAAATTGTTTTCTCTTTCAGCATATGGTACACGACAGAGAATTTTAGAAGCTCAAACCTCACTGCTGACACTACAACCGGTAAAAGCCTTACACTTAAATAACTATACAGTACTTTTATATTTTATATTATTATATATTAAAATAAAATTGTATTCCCTTTCAAATGATAAATTTTAGAACAATGATTTTAGAAGAATGCACATTTGCTTTTGAAACAGCGAGGACAGTTTAAAATAAGTACATCTTCAGTCTTGTTAAAAGTGAGCTGTGGGGTTTGGGAGTGGTGTTTTTGTAATATGATTAGTAATCAGGTCTATCTTGTATTTGTTCCAGTGACTGATTTCCATCAAATTAATGATGAATTGCCAGCACGCAGTGGAGCCATGGTGGTTATCACTGTCATACTGGTTTTGGCTATGGTTGCACTTCTGGCCGGCCTTATATTCCTTCTGTTTCTGGCCGGCTGAGCTGGACAATGCACTTTAACACTGCATTAAATCTCTCTAATACAAATAGTTTGTAAATGTATTTCAGATATGTTGAGAAAACTTTAGAAGGGTCTTTCACTTTCTTTATCAGTAAATCTATCTAAATGTAAAAAAGTTCGCTTGTAATGTAACATTAAAATAACAATCATTTCAAAACAAAATTTAGTTGGTGTAAAGCTTTTTAAATAAAACCTGTACCTTAAACATATTATTGTTTGTTTGTCTATCTTATGAATATGGATGCCTGAGCTAGCTGTCATGCATGAAAGTTTCACAAGGGCTAAATCTTAATTACTACAAGGCCAAAAGTCAAAGTCATAAGTTCAGTTGCATACAATAAATGCTTGTTCTCTAGCAGTGGTTTGAAATTGGTCTTAAATTAATGTCACCTCCATTCTCTAAAATCAATGAAACCTGGGAGAAGGAACTCTGATCAGTATTCTGTGAGGTTCTGTAGAGATATTGTCATTGGTAAAATTAAATCTACATGCATCTGTGCTCCTTTGAATCCTATTCAATTTGAAGTTGTTCATAGACTTTATTAAACGAAAGCAAAATTGAGAAAACTATAGCAGATGATGACTGTTGCATTAGATGCTTGCTATTCCCTGCAGACCTCACTCGCACCTTGTATACCTTTGACACATCGTCAAAAGCTCTTAGTATTTCTCTAAAACTCTGTTCAGTTATTGCAATTATGTGTGTTTCCCATTTGATCAACATGTACAACAAGCAACAAGCTAATGTTATTGTGTTTGCTTTGGTAGCCGGAAGGCGAAAATTGTTGCATTAGAAATCCTCTAACCCCCAAGCAAGTTTTGATGTTCTCATTTGTCTGAGTTAATGGGGTTGTTCTGGTTATTTATATGTTGTTTGTCATGCAAGTCTCATATATTGTTTTTGAAATGTAAAAACAATTACACCTCTATGCACACCACGTACACATTGAATGCACTGTAAATGGCTTTGAATAAAAGATATTGGCCAAACTAAGACGCATTGCCAATCAAGAAGGCCTGTGTTTGTTATTTATTAAAATTTCAGCTATTGTTGGAGACCCGTGTTGAATGGCTTTGTGTTTCACAGTTGGTTATTTATTTTTACTTACTGTGATTTATTTTTCTTTTGCTGGGCAATATCAGTGGAAATAAAAGGTAGACAGTGTCTTGTAGTGAAGATTTCTGCTAGATCTGTTAAATACAGAAACTGATTCAAAGTAAATCTATCATGAGAACAGCTCACCTGAAAAAGTTTTTTCTGCCACTAACTTTTTCAACTTTTTTATTACGTCTCCTGGTACAACATTTTTCATTTAAGCTATATTGCAAATACATGTTGTGAAAACGTGAACTAAACAAGTAGTTTTAAGCATTGAACCACGAAAACTTTGTAAAACACTCTCGCTTCCCAATAATGAAGCATCTTCTTAATGATTTTCACCTGTCATGAAAATAAACGCCATCCTAACGATTTAATTCTTTACCGATATGACTGCAACGTTTCTTTAAATGAAAGGAAAGTGAAGTCATTTCATTTGTTGGTTATTTCGCATTACTTAGTCGACGAAATGTATCTACAGCTTCAGTCTAAAAGCAGATTTCGCGACCTTCATTTGGCCACCGCTTTGCATGACTGGGACATGAACGAGGAAATTAAGTTAACGACGACAACTGATCAGTATTATCAGGGTAAAAACTTTATTGAGTAACTTGCAAACGAAGCGGTATTTCAGCCTAATCGAAACGTCGTGGTTTGTAGATGACAAACGCAGTGATCAATATTTGGCGCAGTGGCACTACGCGAGAATCTCCAGAAGATCATTACCAGCCGCGGATGTGACGCTTCATTTCCAAACCGGTGCCACAGGTGCGTTTCTCAAGCAATCCCAAGTGCTTCCTATTGCAGTTTCTCTCCTGTTTTCCCATCAGCCGTTTGTGGAGATATTTTAAAATCAACAGCACTATAATTGTCCAACAGGATGAAATGTCTTTATTTGATAACTTGTAGTAATAAACACACAAACTTTCAGGATTTTACAAATCATCATATCTCCCTGTGCAATTTTTCCAGAAGCAAGATGATTTGCCCCATAATTTTCTTTATCCCCAGTAGTCAGGTGTTATTTCAAAGCTGGGCTACTGATAAAGACAATACATATAATAGGACTTTATAATTATTATAATCTTTTTATTGTTTGATTTATTTTTAGTTGATCCCATTAAGATGCATTTCAGATCTATATCTTTAACTTCTTCAAATGACATGTTACTGTGCCCTTAAAATATAAACCTGTGTTTCTTCTCTTCTAAAGAGTCTGACATTCAGCCTAATCTGTGGTTGATGGTAAACCCCAGTTTAGCCTGTCCCATAAAGTATCCTAACAGTTGTCCTAAAGCACCAACACCCCCAAAACTGACACCGCTGGCAACTATGCTAAGATCCGCCACACCTGTTTTAGAACAAAATTTGCACCCAGCGATACTGCCTGATGAGACCTGCCTGTATGAGTCAATGCACGACACCTCCCTCTCCAGCGAGTATCAGGTATGTGTGAAACAGCATTGCATAGTTTCCTACCAATGTATTATTTGCCAAATTGATATTATGCCAAGCAAATGCCCTGCTGTTGTATCTTGAGACATTGTATATCTGGGTGAAAAGCCTGCATTTAACAATTTGTATTCCACCAATCCATTTTATGGGAACATGATGTCATAAAATCCATATGTAATGTAATCTGTCTACATCCCAGTTCACAGATGAAGATGATGCTTCTTCTGTAGATGTGCCTGTTTGTCGTAAGGTGAAGGGTGCCCGACGGGGAAGGGCCCCCAAGGAGCCCACTCACAAATTGGGTCTTTTACAAAACAGAAGGCTTCAGAGAGCCCTGCAGGACAGTATAAATCTGAAGAGTGGGGCCTGGCCGAGGCCCCCTGTTAACTATTGCATCCTTATTGCCATGGCACTCAGCAGCAGTCGTACTGGGAGTCTTAATGTACAGCAGATTTATAACTTCACCAGGTCTCTGTGCTTATTTATACAATTATTAATGCTTACAATATAACTCAATTGCTGGGGTAGAAATTTAAATGAAAGTAAGGTCACAAGCCCTATCTGGGGACCACAACCAAAATCAGGGGGCATTGATGCTTATGTTGTTCCCTTTGCTCATATCACATCACATTTTCTGACACACACCAAACTACTCCAAACACACACTAGCAAACGCGTATTGTAGCAACACCAAAATTTACACCAAAATCCGTTAAAATGTAATGCCCTGGCAGCCACCATTAACACCTTACTATTGTAATATGTTTTTCATGGGAAGCACCCCTCACATTTAAAAAAAAATCTAGTTGGGGTATACTTGTATATTTAAAGCCATTGTTTTCATAGATGGTCTTTAATTGAAAATTGATTCTCATATTTTCTTTGTCTCTAGAGAGCACTTCCCATTTTTCCTTACAGCTCCAGATGGGTGGAAAAACACAATCCGCCATAATCT
This sequence comes from Chromobotia macracanthus, assembly GCA_036877525.1. Lineage (NCBI taxonomy): Eukaryota > Metazoa > Chordata > Actinopteri > Cypriniformes > Botiidae > Chromobotia > Chromobotia macracanthus. The sequence continues at coordinate 3,025,729 of JAZGTH010000068.1, read as the reverse complement.
GTGTTTCAGCAACAGTTTCAAGAAGACCCCACAACAGGTATCTGGAGATGGAAAAAGGAAGTCATGCCTGTGGCATCTCACCCTGGATGGCCGGCAAAGACTCAGAGATGAGATCCACACTCTTACAGGTGATTCCTTTCGAATGCTGAAGAGGAGTATGAACTACCCAGGTATGGCACTCAGAAAAAAAAATCTGTTCCATAAATCTGAAGGTATGTGCTTTAACTTTCAATTATGTGCTTATTTCACAGATATGATTAAAGCATTGTTAGAGCTATGATCCAGAACTTTGAACCCTGACAGATATCAGGGTTCAAGATATTATAGGAGACCCTGGCTGGGCAAATGAAGCAGTCTTTTTGTTGTCTTCTCTATGAACTTGTAAATGCACTTTTTCTGTAACTTTTGTTGTAATGTAATTGTCTCCACGTTTGCTTTAAAAAGAATGCTTTAACTTGTAAATAAAAATGCATTGAAGCACTACTGTATTTTTCACTTTTTTCCCAACCACATAACAGGATATGTGTTTTTAATGTTGCAGTCAAATACAACAATAACTCCGATTCGGGTTTAACTAATATGCAAAGTCAGAAGTTCCAACAGAGTGAGACTAAATGTACAGTTTGAGTTCCTTCAAAGGATAAATAAAAGGATTTTTGGAAAAACAAGCTCTATGGCATTGGATTATTGAATCCATGTAAGACTGAGACAAAAATGAAAATTTATGAATTATGAAAGTTTTACACAACAAAGAAACATGTAGGTGCTGAAAGGGCAAAATGTAGAAAATGGATCATAAAAAACTCAAAGCATTGTTAAAAACTACACATTAAGAATGGGAAAGAATGACAAAGGGAATATGGTTTAAAGGACAAGTTGAGAATGAGCTGAACATGTTCCTCCAAACTGTATAGTATAGTGAGTGAGCTTTTAATAGGGCCCAAGCACTAAGTGTGCATCCATTTGTGTTATTAGGAGTTCTTCTGCTCATAGAACAGAACATGGGAAAGTTATGAAATTTGGCACAAAGAGGACACTCTGATATGTTAGAATTCCTACAACGTTTGTCCAACCTGCACAAAATTTGGTATGTAGATTGTAGTCACCCCTGACAAAAGGTTAGGATTTGTGTCGATGCCCCATTAACGCTTATATACCACATCTACAATTTGTACAACGATCATGCTAAAATGGATATAAAGCGCTTCATCTTTTCTACATTTTGTTTACAGTGTTATTCCAAAACAGATTAAATTATTTTACTCTACAAACAAGTTGAAAGAAGTTGTAAATGTATTAAATGAATGAAAAAAATCACATGTACATAAGTATTTACAGCCTTTGCTCAATACTTTGTTGAAGCACCTTGGGAGCAATTACAGCCTCAAGTCTTTGAGTATGATGCTAGAAGCTTGGCACACCTATTTTTGGAAAGTTTCTCCCATTCTTCTCTGCAGCACCTCTCAAGCTCCATCAATGAATTCAGTGCTTTTGTGAGAAATTAGTATTAGTTGTATGCTGCACATTTGGCAAATATATTAGATCATTATAAATACCCTATACATATAGCAAATTAGATTATATATATATATATATATATATAAATGTGAAAAAAAAATTTGTGGTTAGGTGGGTTAGGGGCAAACCACAGCTCACATACTGATGCCAACTTGCTGCCATCTTCTGGACGTGTGTGTAATAGCAGCAGAACCCGGCAGCCTAGGTGATCTTACCAACTCAAAAATGTTTTTCCAGTTTTCATTGTTATTGACACACTTCTCCACCAGTTCAGTGAAGTGGAGGCAAAAAACAGGAGGAGACAGTGGAAAGATGATGGAAAAGCTACAGAGAAACAAAAAGACCTTAGCGATGGAGAAGAATGAGTGTAACTAAATGTACTAGCAGGGAGTTAAAAAAGTATTACGGACATGATCGATGCAGTCAACAAACTTATTACTGTTAGCACTGGGTACTCTTTTTGTAGTTTGCATTTGTTGAATTTGTTGAAGAAACAATTTAAATAAGAGGGAGAAATTGTCATTTTGTGTAAATAACTGTTTGCGTCTAAGAAAGTTTTTTTTTTTTAGATTGACAATTACTCAAAAGCAGAGAATTACTATGTAAAGACAGGAACATATCTGGGTTTAATTTGGCACCCATTTTGCTCATTGTACGTTAGTATTAGTGTTTTGAAGCATTCATTTTAGACAAGAATCCACCACTTGTGTTTCCAGTTTATTGAATAAATTTGCTACAGCTGAAGTTTTTCTTTTTTGGCCATAATCCAAAGCAAAACATCCTCCCCACAGTCCTCAAAAAGTAAATGTGATAAAATGAAGACAATGTGCAATATCATCTTTCCATTTTAAACAATGCATCATTTCAGTCAAATTTAATAAAATCTTGTCTATTAGAGATATTATGTTCTCAACGGAAAGCCAAGACCATATAATTAATAATGCTCAATAATATAATAAAATACCCCAAACATCTAGACAGAATAAACATACAGATTACATTAATATTAAAGGATACCTTGCAGTCTTTTTCTTCTTTTTTAGTAGTTTCGGTTAAAATAATACATGACTGAACGCTTTAGAAAGCAAAAGATAAAAAATGGGTCTCTGTAAAGAGATGCAGTGTTGGTCATTATACATTTAAAATGGACCATTAAGGGTCTTTATCAAGTTTGTGCTATGAAGCCTCTCTTTCTATTTAACTTCATTCTCAAAACTAAGAAAATCTGATAGGCAGGTCGGGCCAAGCTGCCAAACATGGATCACATCAGCCCAACCTTGCAACATTAAAACAGGTCTGGTTGTCTCACGAGCCTAAGCCAGAGAAAATATTTCAGTAGCTTCTTTAAATAGAATAATGTGGTTCTATTAAGCGAAAAGGAATGAGCACAAAAATCATCAGCCCATCCTCACACATTATGTCACAATACAGGACACTAGTCAGTTGCGCTGACTTCAGATGTCACATGCCTTCATTACCAAACAACATTTTATAGTAAAATGACTCATTTCATTTTCAAACCCCTCCCTTAAGAAACATCTGTTTTTAAGACAGCTCATGAATTAAGTTAGTATTCTCCGCATGTCTATGGTCACGTTGTAAAGTTTATTCTGAGTTTCAACACCACTCACAGTTGATGTGAATAGTTTTTAAAGCATAACAGCACATATATGGCATACCATGTTGAAAGAGACGCTCAGTACATATAAAAAAATCTATGCCTGAACCAATTGTCTTGTCATTTGTGTTAAACAAAAATCTTTGTAACTACCTTAATGCTGTACTTTCATTGGCTAATATTTACTGTAATCTCATTCAGTTAGAACAAACTGGCTGTGTGGCACAACTCTAAATTTCATGCAGCATCTTAAGTAAAATAGATATCTTGGGGCAGCAGAAATTTAGCAGATCCATAGTTTAGCTTCATTTTCCATACAATCTTCTACTTCATTCTAGAAAGAGGCCTGGTTCTTCAGGACAGCATGGTGTGGATAGTCAAGGCTCTCTGGAGGAATTTTGCCTTCAATAAGACATACTGATGGTTAACCTCTGATGAGTGTGAGGTGATGAAAGTTCCTTACATCTCACTTGCATGCAGATGGACAAAGATTTGGAGAGAGCGATTTGAGCCGTCCTGTTTTGTAAGAATCCATGTGTGAATGGAATCTCCAGATCTGCTTTCCATTCTGTCTGTGCATGGCTGGTGTACAGCATTAGAGTTGTATAAGGACTTCACTAAAGCTTGAGGACTGGGCTTCAGCCCTACCAGTGTCTCTGTGTTGCAATAAACAAAAATAGAGCCCCGCTTCACTAACTTTTATCTGAAAGAGGAGAAAAAGAATGAGAACATTAAAATAAGCCTTGTAGGTTTGTTATGGCCAAACACATGAAAGCATGGGCTGAAATGCTGGGTAGCAGGTGCACCACCTTTGTTTTCTTCTGTGCCAGTAGCTGTTTCCTCTGGTAGCCTTTGACGTACTTGGTTATATTTAATTTCTATATCCTAAAAATAAAACACAACAACATGCCAAACAGGTGAGTTCTTAAATACAATGGGCACTGTAAGACTCAGCATTTTTCTTAGGCAGTTGTATGTTTTTAAAATATAATTTTTATATTGTACATAGCACTTTTCACAAATGTGGTAAGAAATGTGGATTGAAACCCTACACAAAAAAATCCAGTTGTAGTCTATCAACAAAATAACTTGATAAACTTGTACTTACCTTTATTATTAAACAATAAAAGATATATATTACATTTATAGTGATTACAATACATTAATAAGTAAACATCATAATTTGGAAGAAGGGCAGTTAGCTCTTAGTGTTCACAGTTAGCCATTTTCTATTTTATATACATTGTTAGCTATTAAATAATTCAAAAAAATAGTAACATCTAATGTGCTTTAGAGAAACATTTTTAGATTTTGTCTTTACTGCTTCAAAATAAAATAACAGGACATTTGTTTACTAGTCATGAATGCTCTTTATGTGTATCTGTGATGCATTTTCTAGGGTGAGATGAAATGTTACCTTGAGGTGCTGCAGGTTGGCCTGCAGTAGACGTATGTGAGTCATGATCTGTCTGTTGATGGGTGGTCCTTCACTGCTTTGGGAGGAAGACGACAGGAGCTTCTTCAAGTCAATGCCTGAGTCTCCCGCAGCCACTGGTTCCCCAGTGCTGCCCTGCACATCATCATCTGTGCTGCTTTCACCAGAGCCTCCATAATCCTCCAGCACCATGTAACTACCTGTGGAGAAAGTTGATAGGACAAAAGCCATGTTTCCATCAACTTATTTTTATCTGCATTTTTGGATATTGCACAAAATAATCCAGGATGGAAACGCCAAGATTGTAATTGTAAAAATGTGCATAAAAACATTTTTATCAAACTTTTTTATCAAATAAGAAGATAATATACACATGAGATAAACATACACTGAGATAAACTAAGAGCTAAGAGCATAAACTAAGAGCTATGACACATTTATTCAAATAAATTCCTTGATGCACATCAAAAAAGTTGGGATGATAGGGTAATTCGGATTTACTGTTTATGCCCTATAAATAATAATCCTAAGGAAAACAATAGGGCCCTTTGCACTTTTTGTGCTTGGGTCCTAATTCTTTTTTGCAAAATTATAGTAAACAACAATATGCAGTAGAATATAATTTAGCTCCTTCTTTACAAGAGCACAAACACACACCGCAATCTTCAGACATCTGTAAGAGGCCTGTTTCTCCAGATTGCAGTTCTTGAGGGTTTAGCTTTGTGGTGTCATCTCTCTCTGGTCCTTCTGAGCCGTTCCCAACTGAGGGCCCAACTGCAGCACTGTCCTCTGGCCCCTGCTTGGAGCCCATCCTCTGCTCGAGCTCTTGTTTTTCTTTTTTCTCAGCATCTCTTTCTGTGTTCTCCTGACTGGATATGTGCTTGATCAGCAGCTGTCTCAGTGTCGCCACTAAAGAACGCACAAAAGTGATGTCAGCATTAAACTCTGAACAGAAACAAATCTGTTAAGAGTAAATCCACAAACCAATTAACTAATACTGACATTAATCTAGGATCATCCTGTCTAGGGACAGTATAAAGAAAGAAAAGGAAGTCCCACATTCCAAGTAAAAGAGCCAACTGCCAATCAGTTAATTCACCACTTCTTAATGACTGGGCCAAGTTTAAAATACCATTTGTATCAGATTTTGTTGCAGATATAAAATTTGTTACTGCAAAATATAGCTGACAAGCAGTTTTTGAGATTTCAATTACTCCTCAATGAAGTAGATAGCATGACTAAAAAGATAACCTCTCCTTAACACAATCCCTTAGTGCAAGACATAACTGCCTGTAGACTCATGGTAGTATAAAAGGCAAACTGAATGCCTTGTCTGTTTTTACGTTTTTATAATGAAAATAAACAAATTCAAATGTGGTGCATCCAAACAGGGCTGACATCAGGTTTGGAATACCATTAGGACAAATTATTACATTTCATTTTTGGATGAAGCGCTTTACTATGGACAAACATCTTCACACATGCAGTAGGTCTATGGCAATGTTTTCCAACTCACATGTTCTGAGAGCTTCATCAGCTCTAAGTGGCTGAAGGTCAAAGGCTTCAGCCTCATCCTCATCTATGGCGATGCCCAGCCTCGAACGCTGCCTCAGGAATGTCAGTCTGTCAGTCAGATCAGCCACCATGAAGGCTTCATCATCTTCAACCTGGTCCTGTAGTGAGCTTTCTTCCTCCTCTTCCTCATCGGATTTGGTCTCAGTAGGGTTGGTGCTTGCTGGCGGGGTTTGCGTGACCTCAGTGCTGTCTTTTTCTGCAGACAGCAAATATACAACAAACAGGCCTGTTATTTCTTTGGCTTGAAAAATGAATTCCTTGTTTCACACAGAGTCCAAAGTTTGTTGACTAACCATCTAAGGTAAGTAAGCACTTGACCACATTGCAAGCTCTATTAAGACTGCCTGACTGTTATAGAACATGGATATAGGAGTCTAAGTTAAAGTTAAAGTTATCAGCAGGTCACAAACACAAGTAATAATAAATTACAACTGGATGAACTAAAATAATAAATGGGGTACAGTAAAGGAGCAAAAAGCTAGAGTAAATGACAATGGTGGGGGTTTTAAGCAAGATGGCATATCAAGATTGGTTAATGTGGTTATAACGTAAATGAGCATTCCCTAAAATGAACCAATGAAATTGAAGTATGAACAAGACAGGTACAGAACACCAATGAGTGATGACAGTTTGCAAATATAGACAAATACACAGGAACATAACAGCAACATTGGGGAAGAAAACACAGAAAGCCTTATAAAGTGATTGTTAGGAAGAACGTATTCCTAAATCTGTGGTTTGTAAATATATTAGAAATTAGTTTTGTTCAAGACGCTTAGCAGCAAGTACACTAGATATCCACAAGCAAAACTGTATGTTAACTGTAAATAACTGTAAAGTCTACAAAAAATTTTCCCTTAATACCTATGTTTAAACAATCACCCGTTACCTGGAGACTGACTACTCCCCAAAGAAATGGGCTCTGAGTCTTTGTTGAGTTTCTGAACACCAGAGTTAATCAGCTCAACTTCTTCACGTTCCCCACTGCAAAACATGTCACGTTGTCACAGCAGTAAACCACAGGCCTTGTAAAACACTATTATGAATAACTGAGAAATCTTCAACTCACTCAGGTTGAGGTAATGGAATAATGTTGTGTAATTTGGTCTTCATGGAATCGGCTCTTTGTGTGATTAGACACTGCCACCTAATGGTAGGGAGGTCAATTAAAATCCACTGTTAATTCTTCTTACTAGAGGCCTTTTACAACTGTATTCAGGGCCTTAAAAATCTGTTCTCTTAATCTAAGCATTCTTCATACACTCTAATATAGCAAAACAAATTAAATACAATTAAAAAAGCGGCACTCACGTCCTTTGCTCAGATACGGTCTGAGCCATCAGCTCGTAGATCTGGGCTCCATTATCAGACATGGACAGCACAAAGAATGACCGGTTATCTGTAACACATTTAGACGGAGTTAATTAGCAAATGCTTTTGTTTTATGAAAACATAAAATATATTTTATATTTATACACCTTTTCATATGTTTATACCATAAACTTTTATTTTAGGCCATTTTTACAAAACAGCTGAGAATGATAAGAGTAAAAAAAAACAGATCAGGACGTGACCCAGGCCAGACTCGAACCCAGGTTCTGTGAGCTAACAGCTCTCATATGTCAGAAGCAAATGTGCTACCATCTGCACCACCACTCCAACAGCCATTATCTTCCCACTAAATTTAATAAGTTAAAAACTAAATCAGGGTTTTTATAGGACAGTACTCCTTACCGGTGGCGACTGAGCGCACCATTACAGTGTTGAGTTTGATGATGGGGCTAAAAATGTGTTTAGTCTCTGCTGTGCCTGCCAGATTTTTACTGTGGCACTTCAAGATCAGCTTCTCATCTTGCCTTTGAAGTAGCACCAAGATATCTTCCAGCAACAGTGTGTACAGCTCTAAAAACACACACACACACATTATATCAGTCATTTCACGTATACAACAACAACCACCAGACTTTGGATCTGATTGGTCAAGCAGCATTCGAAGACGGCTAATATTTAGTACGACAGCATTGTGCTGTACTGTTGTAGAGTATGTGTGCTGTAAGCATAAGAAAACAGGACACAGAAAGCAGAGAACCTAAAGAAGAGCAATCACAGAACACCTGAGTAGATGGTGAAATAGCTGTTACTCTACTTATAGACTCTTTTTTTATTCTAGCTTGATATTTGGCTTTTTTAAATAAATGTTATTTATATTTTGGTGTTGTGAGTTGTTAATATGTAAACGTGAGTGATATATGTTCAAATGGGTGCATAGGCGTCATAATTGTAATTTAATAAATAATAAATGATTTCCATACAAGATCTGGTTACCCACAGAAATGTAGTATGTGTACATATTCAATGTCCATATATGAAACCTATTAGAAATGGGAACAATTCCCTTTTTTGACATATAGATTATTAATGTGTTATACGCACACACACACACACACACACACACACACACACACACACACACACACACACACAGCATATTAACTGATAACTAATCAGTAATATATGAGTCGCAAATATACATGTAACACACACAATTGTTGTAGTATGTCTTCAAAATACTCCAAACTCTTGTATTTCAAAACAGAGATGCAAAAAAAATTTGCTTCCCACTTCAGAGTCATCCCTTTTAACTAGGTTTGAGCCACAGTGAATTCTGTGCCAAGCCACACCCACCTATAGTTTTGTCTTTGTTGACTTTCCAAGATAGAGGTCCTTCATGCACCATCTTTCTCTTAGTCAAGTCTAGGTTCTAGATGAGGAGTTAAAAGAGAGTTTTATTGAAAACAACTGTTATAGGATATAAATGTTAAGAGTAAATGCTCAAATATAGTGCAAACAAGAAACTTTCATATTGACCTATTCACACTGTGTAGGAAATTAATCTGACAACAGAATAAGGACACATTTTCTTAATCTACTGAAAAGCATAAAGGTCTCACTTTAAAGTCAGCAATCATGGGGTTCTCGCTCTGCTTCAGTGAGGACAGGTCCAATCGTCTCTGGTAGTCCTCCAACCTCTAAGGGCAGAAAAGATCCGTTGGTTTAGTTTCTTCACTGTGTGTTCACCACTGATCTTTCAAATTTGGGTCAGTAACCCACTATGTTCTATCTGTACTGCTATGTTCACCTCCTCTACCTCAGATTCTTTGGCAATGTTTATAATGCAAAAACATTCATTGATGCATAAAAACAAACAAAAATGGCAAATGAAATCTCAGAGCAGTAAAATCTGACAAGCTGGAGCTTCAAGAAAACTTTCCCAGTTATGGCAATTCTGATGTGATGTGAATGCACAATTACTGACCTGTTTGTTCTCGGCTTCTTTGACCTCCTGATTGACGTGACTAAGAATCGTTCGACAGCACTCACCAGCCTGTTTCACTTTACGTCTCTCCTCAGAATCCTCTGTAGTCAATAACATATTTGATAATTAAAAACCTCTGAGGAAGGAAATCTTTACAGTGCTATATCAGCATTTAACCCAGAAGATTGGAGATGGCTGCAGAACCTGTGTATTTTGCGATGTTCTCCAGCAGAAGTGGATACTTTGTGAGTCTCTGTGTCTCCACAGGAATAATGTCCTTTAACTGCAGCCTGCGGCAATGTCGGTTACTCTCCGCCTCCTGCAATACAATTTTTACATTAAAACTAAAATGGACATTAAGGAAGAAGCTCCTGATGACGACCAGTCTGAAAAGAGATAGCTAGGGATTGGACAGGATGGTCGACTTGTTGATTGCTGAGGTCTTCATGTGTCTGTTAAAACTGAGTGTAAAGTTGAATGGTTGGCCCCACGAGTGAACTGCCCAATGGCATTGTTTAATTCGACTAACAAACAGATGAAGAAAACAAATGACCAAAATATTGTAATCAGAAAACAGATGAAGAAAAGCAATTGGCAAATGCTTTTTTTATAAATGTTTAAAAACCAGCCATGACTGCGATACGCAACAAGCAACAGCAGGTTCTATTTTAGAAACAGTTTCTATATCTGCAACATTGCAGCTGATAGATCACGTACTGATTGATCTGTATCTTATTAACAGGGTTTATTTTGAACTGGTATATACTTGTTCTTGGTATAATTTATACTTATACTTGGTATAAGACTTTAAAAGCCATGATGAAAGCAACAATGTATAATTTACCTCAGGTGCTGAAAATAATTAAGTAAACAAATGTCCAAAGGGTTAATTGTGCAATGTTTATTCCATGACAGATTGTATCAGTCACATATGCATTTTAAATAATGTTAAAATTATTTTATTTTTAATAAACTGATTATGTACTTCTCCTTTTGTTGTGAGTGGGAAACAACAGGGTGCTTTAAGAGAGAGAAACCACCCACATGCTGATTTGTGATTGATTTTGGCTCGTCGGTGTGATGCTTCTAGTGTGGACAGACAAATTGCTTGTCGCTGGAATCTTGTCACGTTTAGTTAGATTAGATTCAACTTTATTGTCATTATGCAGAGCACAAACACAGAGCTAACGAAATGCAGTTAGCGTCTAACCAGCATTGCAAGAATATAGTGATTTATATATACATAAGTGCAGGAGTGAGTACTGCAGCATAGAGAAACTACAACTTCAGTATGTACAGTGGAGTTATAATATACAATATTTAACAGAATATGTACAGAATATGATTTGTAATGTTTGTAATGAAAGAAAGGTTTAGAAGAATTATTTTTGATCCATCTCTTTAAATTTCAAGATTTTGACAATTGCATTTATAAATGCATTTTAATGTAATGGCTCCAAGTTCATTTAATAAAACGCATGTTGTTAAATGTAAATGTGTTTGTGTAAGCGGAAGTATAATTACAGGACTCCCCACCCCACAAAAGAAATGACCTGACCTGACCACACCATCCACCTTAAACTAGCCTTATTAGACTTTCTTAACACAGTTGACTAGTTGACTAGTCATTCAGCCAACACACCAACTGCTGAGTTTGCTGATAATATGCTGTAATTCACAGCAACCTGAATTCCACTGAATAATTTTGTTCAGATGACTAACCAACTGACCTGTATGAAGGAGCTGAAGCGCTGGTCTTTCTTCTGTTTGCTTTTGATGAGCTCCAGGGCAAAAGGCTGATTACTGCAGTACATGCCCGCTGCCCTCTTGATCTTCTCCTCCTCTTCCCCACTGAACTGTGGGGCAAAAATGGAATAAGTATGAAAGTTCCCTGCTGGAAAATCTGATGGCACTGTAGTTTCAGGCTTGTCAAAGGTGGTCTTTTATAGTCCTACCTAGCCAAAGATGGTTTAAACAGTTAAGCAGCTGGACTCTGGGTCAGTCAACTTGGTGGACCATCTTAGTTTATTGGAGTTGAAAAACAACTTTGGACCAATAAACCAAATACTATGCTGCGGACTTAGCTTTTAAGCCCTGGTATTCTCACAGCTAAGGTCTTCTTCATTGTTCTCTCAGAGATGGCATGGCATTGGAAACAGCTGAGCAACAGTATACTCATGCTTCTTTAAGCAGTGTTTAACTGTATTTGCGATGGATATGTGTAAATATGTGATGGCAAAGATTTTCGCTCTAAAGTAGTTGGAACCCCAGGTCATTTCCAACCTATTATACCATCATTAAGAACCAACAGCACCTGTGTTTAAGAACCAGTACAAACTTTTCTTGAAAGTTTGCCTTGCCGAGCTGTTTTGAATCACCAAAACAAACTCAAAATCACATTGATTTTGATGAAGATTTAGTTTGATATGATGTCATACTCGTCCAATTGAGGTATATTGAGGCCTTTAGACTAGTATTTGCTTTTTAATGTCTTTCAGTCTTACCCAGGACAGCAGTTCATCTCCTATTGAGTCAATGACCGCTGACTCATTCTTCTTCCGAATGGCTGTCATTTGTTCTGTTAAGGACACTGATTTAGGAAGAGAAAGAAGTATTTAGAAGAAAGGTTTGTTTCAGAGCTGTTCAAAGTTTAGAGGGTTTATAAAGTTCTAATGATATTTACTGTGCAACTGAACAATCTCCTCAAGATTGGTAAAGATGTTTTTGATGTCTACTGGAGGCAGGATGGCCTCTCTGGTCAGTGGCTGGTAAAACACATTATCCAGAACCTTCAGCATCCTAACATGTGCTCTCTCAGTGTAGAACAACTCTGTAAAATCAATAACCAGGAAGAGTATGACAGTAGCTCATTCAGGACAGAAATGGTACTTTTGCTAAATGAATTATATGCTAATACAGTGCTGGATGTGTCATATTAGTTTATCCTGTAATGAAATATGGAAATCACTGTTTTATTTATGTTATTGATCTCATTGCCTGTACAGTTGTATCATTACTTGTTTTATGTTCTCACAGCAAGTTTTTTAAAGTGAAACAGTATTTAACTCAAAACTGGGCCTATAAAATGTGGCACCTTTCAGCAAGAAATACTGTTAAAGCAGCAAGGGGGGGGACACAACAGCCAAAGCTGCTACCAGAGATATATGTATTTAAACAACAACTGTAAAATACAAGAACACACTCTGTGTGAATGACCACTAAATCTACATCAGGGAATGTAAACAACTTGATTAATAACATAAATTGTTGTGTACAACATTTAAAGACTTTTTTATTACTTTATTACTTTTTGACTACTTTTTTGTATTGTCTGCATTGCTTTACTCTAATTCAGTAAATGTATGTGGCTCACCATTGATGACCTCCTGTCTCTTGATTTCCTGAGGGCTGAGGGTGGACAGAACATCTTTGCTCACCAGCGTCTGCCAGTTGGGATGCTCCAGCTCCACCTCAGCACCTTGATCATCTTCACTCTGCACATCTCCAGAGCTAAGCAGCTCCATCCTTCTGCACATATACACCAAACAGACAGCGAACACAATTAACACGTTGTATGAAGTAACAATAAAATACAATCTAAACTATATACATCTCAAATCCTTCCAAGCAAGCTAAGAAAATCACAGAAACCATATCAGTCAGGCCAATTTGCAACTACTAGCATGGTTGACAATGAATATTAAACATTTACGGTTCAATACTAGCAATTTTGGGTTTATAGGCTACTTTTGTTATTGGCCTTTAAAAAAAAAACCATGTCAATCAACCATTAGAACGGAGACCACTTACTTCCTGTCAGGCCTGGGGGTGCCAGTGTCCTGCGTCCTGTAAGACAAATCACATTTCAATTACCTAACAGCACTTAAAATCACATCAATTCTAAAATTCACACATCATCCGCATTACCCCAGTCATAAGGCAACAGCTTCACATGGCTTACTTTCATTGCCAGTTCCAATAAATTCTTTTATACACAACAGTACACAACAAAGCTTTGTTTGAGATGAGTTTGTGTGTGTCTTCACCACAGAGACAGGGAACATAAATAGCTGTGAGGTCTGTGGTGTGGCCCCTAAGTGATAGACTAAACTAGACTAGATACTCTAAACTGTCTGATTCTGAGAAAGTGAAAGTGGTTGCTGGTTATTATCTTGTACAGGAATTTCTAATGCAGAAGTGCATTTGTGTTAGTAATGCAAAAATGCTTTGGAGTGAGGATGTGTAGGTTGTGTTCTAATGATATTAGTGATGTATAGATGAAACAAGTAACAATACATAACATATGATAACCAGCAAATAACTTTTTAAAGACACAAGGGCTTTATTATAAAGTTTCTTCCGGCAGATCATGCCAATAGGGGAATAACAGCAAAGAAATCATTTAGTGTAATAATGACTAAGCATGGGAAAAAGAGTCTAGGGATGGATTTATGAAATACAATCAAGCCTACTGTATCAGTAATGTTGTCTCAAACTGGCTTTGTAAGTACTGTAAACAAAAATGTTTTCCTAAACCAGCTCATAACTAATCTAGCATTTGCTGTGTTTGTTGAATAATGCTTGCTTGACTCACTTGTCTATCTCAGGCTCCTCCTCTGTTAGATGTTCTAGGATGCAGGGACTGAAGTCAAAGTGAGTGGTCGAAGAGTTGGTGTCCTGCAAGTCTCCTGAGTTGACGCCGTCTCCCAGTCTGGCTAGTGCTGAAGACGAAACCGCACCTAATCCACAGCCAGATAGACACAAGTCATGTCAAAGCAAGAAAAGCTCTATAACTCTGTGCTGAGGGGAAGACAAACTCTAAATGTAAGCTATCCTAAAATTGGCGTTTTCTGTTTTTTCGTATTTTGATTGTCAATGCTGATACAAAAAGAAATAGCAAAGAAGCTTTGCTATTAAAACACCTCAGAAAATAAAGCCCACTCTCTAAACACAAGCACAATTAGACCACCTCCAAAAAGGTGGATTTGATGCAAAACAGGCCAATTATTTTCTGAGAAAGGTCTAGACAGGAGGAGATCTGAGCCTTGACCATGATAACCAGAAGAACACTGCTCAGACTCAGAATAAAGTCAAAATAAAAACATCTAAATTTAAACCTGAAAAATAAGCGGACATATGGAAGGAAGGATTGAGAGAAACTATTCAGGGCAGATATAAATATAGAAGAGTAGGAAATGAGAGGAAAGATATTAAAGAAAGAAATTAAATCATCAGGAAAAGAAAACCTGAAAATGTGGATGAAAAGAACAACCTATATTTAGCAGAGGCGCTCTCTCACCAGTCTCAGCCTCTCGGCTTATGCTGTTTGTGCCTTGTGTTGCTGAGGAACTGTAAGGAGGTGACATGACCGGGAAGACAGTGCCATCTGAGCCCTCGCTGGACTGACTCCCCCGCATTGGTGGGGATGACCCATCTGCCTGCTCCCCCATGCCCAACGGCAGCTGAGGCTTCTGAAGACGCTGCCTTGGCTCCTGACCCTTGCTCTCTGCACAGATAGAGAGATTGTTTTACCGTACTTTAATTTACTTTACAAAAGTATGACCATATTAGCCTAGTTCTGTCAACACTGTACTGGCTGCCTATTAAGCATCATATAAACGTCAAAATTCTATTAATTACCTATAAGGTCTTAAATGGCTTAGCCCCTCAGTACCTGAGTGAGCTCCTCTCTCATTTCAATCCTTGACGTTCACTGTGATCTCAAAATTCTGGGCAGTTGATAATACCTAGAATTTTACACCACAGGTGGTAGATCCCTTTCATACCTGGGAACTTTGGAAACTTTAGAACATAGGATATTCTATAAACAACTTATAGAAATTGATAATATAGAAAACTATAAATTGCCTAAATATCCTAAAAATGTGTTAATGTGTTAACCAAAGGGATTTTAATAATAGTAACACATTTAGTATTTTCTAGTTCTTTTTCACTTAGTCTGATAGGAGCTCTGTGAATTATTCGCTGACTGGTGACTGGGATTGCAAAGAACCATGTATATGCGAGGACCAGGACTTTGCATTTTTCCCATAAGGTTTATTTATGACCCTTTTCCACCCTCTTTCTGAACCCAATAATTAAATGGGCTATTTTTGTAACTGTACCCTAAGACTTTTTATGCAAATGACCTCTAATGATTACCTAAATTTGTGTGTGAAAAGTGTAACTGCACCAACTTCCTGAATACTGAAAAGGCATTGATAAACAACTGTAGGTGGTCATACATCTTTATTTTTATGTGTCTGGAAGGTCTATGAACTGTTCAAGTGTTCGGAGTATTTGTACATAGCAGATCAAACAATATTTTTGAAAAACAGAATGCAGCTTTACATGGCATTAACTTTTTAAATAAAAGAGGTGAGTCATTTGTATGTTTAATAGTTTAAAAAGCATATAGATTTGAAGTACTGATTTGAAAGAAGAACTGATTTGAAAGAACTTCCTGGTATCTGTTTTGTGTGCGCGGTTTGTTTTTTAACATTAATTACTTACGTAAGAAAGCATCAGTCCTGCTCGGCCGTCTTGGAAGGAAGACACTAGAAATTCGTGGTTTTTTAGATTTCTCCTCGCTTCCGTCTTTCTCAGGTTTTATGCTCTTCTGTTTAAAGGACACAAAGACACTTGTTTGCTTTCAATGGTTTCATGCAGTCATCCACACAGTGAGTACGTGACTGACTGTCTATACCTTTATTTTGGGGAAAAGGTTCATTAGCTTGGGCTTGTGCTCCAGCCCTCGCAACTCCTTCACTCTTACACCCAATTGCTTCATATACGACAGTATCACAAACTGAATAGTGCTACTGCAAGAAAGACAACAATGTCAAACACATAGAAAGAATATGAAGAAAATTAGTGTTTCTTGTCCTTGTAAAGCTTGTTGCCACAACGCGTTTTTGCTATTGCCAGGGTGTTGCTATGCAATTGCTAAGATGCTTGGAGTGTTTTCTAGCATGTTGTTAGGTATTCTGAATGTTTTAAATGGTTACTACGCCCCCTTATTTAAGGCAAAAATAACAACCAAGACTTGTATAAGGAAAAAATGTTTTTCTTAGTTCTTATTGAATGACTATGCATGGGTACACCAAATAAGTATGAGAGTCCTGCGCTATTGTATTTCAACACTGGCAAATTAGTGAAGTTATTATCTGTCCAGCAGGGGGGGCAAGCGCTCCCTTCAGTCCAGGCAGCATTTCCTAACAGAGTGCAGAAAATTGTACTGACAGCTATGACCCTAACTGAAAATTACAAAGCTGTTCTCACCAACGCTTACAAGCCAAACAGATGACTTAAGCAATGCGTAACTGTGTTCAGCGCCAGAGCAAAAATAACCCTCACAAGCTCCTGTCAGTGGCGGCATGAGGTTCTACTCTCTCGAGTGCCATCTGGGCAGACACACAACGCCCCAGTCCCTGCTGTTGCAGCCCATATGGGCTCCTGACTGATCATAAGCTGCAGTTACTACACACCACTCTTAAGTCTGCAGCTCAAACTATAGCTGTGTGTGACTTGTTTGATTTTCAAATAATACATCGGAAAATTTTAACAATTACTTTTACTGCTTTATAGCTATATATAGCTATTTGTCCACTAAGAACTGTAGTGGTACCAGGTTCATAAACACCATGGTACAGAATGCTTACCATATTCATACACCTTTGTATATACAGTACATAAGTTGCTTCAAAGCACATCAAAAACTATTGATGTATTATCATGATACACACCCAAACACAGTAAACTTATGAAATGTTTTGCAAGTATAGACACTACTTGTTGCTTCATAGGAAATAGTCCAAAAGTCACTAGATTTGTGTGTGTCATTAGATATATAGACTGGGCAGCATTTCAAGGATTAATCTCAGCATGATGTCATCCATTTGTCATGGAGGGGGAAGACCTGAAAATTTCCCTTACCACTTATCTTCTTCTGTGGCCTGTGGCATCAATCTGAAACAAAACACAAGTAACTGTTTACTGGAGTGTGAGAGTTACACGGTACTTTCATCGGGTTGTGTTAATATTATTTGACCATTTTTGGGTCAATCGTGAAAGTTTTTATATTAATATTAATAATCGTTTAATCATAAACTATCATAATAGTTTGCATTAAATAATAATCTTAGTCTGAGTTTGGGCTATTGTACAAATTTGTGCCTTTTATGTCCTTCGTTAATGTGCATAGCTGATGGTGCAGCTGCTGAATAATGAACTCCCTTTTTTAAAATTTCTGTCAAAATGACATCATCCTTTTTTTAGGAAGTGAACTTCAAGGAAAATTTAATTCTTCCTTTTTTAATAATTTCATTTCATGTTATTTGTCACTAAGGGACAAGCTTAAAATGTCAGTTATACTTAAGTATGAGGAACATATTCACACAATCAAAAACATCAAAAAAATTACAAGACACTGCAGTATTACAAATCAAAATGTATCATGTTAAATTGTAAAACAATCACTTTATCAGTCAAAATCAAGTTACAAAGTCAAGTTAAAGATCATTTGAACACATTCTGTTTCAGCAGCATGACTATAGTTGATGAACTACACCTGTGGTTAATCTGCTAGGTCACCTGTGTAAACTTCAGAGCAAAATTTGCTAAAAATCACCTTGAGAATAGGTGCTTAAAAAGCCTCTGTATACTTCAGTTAGTTCATATACTGCATACTTACAATACTTGCTCTATCATAGAGATAATGTGTTCTGCACAGGATCGCTCCTTTTCCAGAGCCACCCTATCTCTCATTCTCTCAGTGTCCAGTCGGGTCAGCTCCGCTTCAGCCAGCGTCAGACCCATACTGCGCTTATGTCTGAAACACACACACACAAACAGCTCCCATGAAAGAACATACCAGAGAAAAAAGCTGACAGCAAATGTAGAGAACCTCATTTAGTGGAAACACACTGATGTTTGTCTTTCACAGTCATACAGTGTGTGTGTGTATTAGATGAGCTCCTCACCTGAAGTCTTCCAGGTTTTTCTGGATATCAGGGAGAAGTGTGTCCTGGAGCTGCTGCACGTACTGTCTGTGGACGTCCTCCGAGATGGGCTCTGGCCTCTTTCGTTCTGCGTTATTTAAGTGTGCAGTCCGCTCTACAGTCACATACATAAACGTTGTGCTCATTAGTAATAAGTTGCACTTAATTATCAACACCACATTAGCCAATTAGGACATGTTCTTCATGGTAATTATTTTTAGGGTCCATTTTCAACAATGAGAAACTTAATATAAACAAACAATTTGTTAATAGGAATGTTGTATATGAGATTTTGCAAAATAAACAACAACTAGTCCATTTAACCCACAAAAATGTGAGTTAGGAGGTTGCTGTCATACTCAGATGTAGAAAACATGTTTATTTGGTGGTCTAAGCTTACCCAGGTCAGCTATGATAGATTCAGGCACTGTCACTTTCAAGCTCTGTACAGAAAAATACATGGAACTCTTAGTCAGACAGCACACCATCTACAACAGACTAAACAAGCTGAAATGTTTGTAAGGTTTCTCACAGCAGTTTTGTCTATAATGAAGGTCTCCATGAGGACTCGCCGTGTTTCTTTGGAGCTGGTCTGCTTGTAGAGTTCAGCGTAGAGGTAGCACAACTGCAGGGTGTGAAGATGAGAGGTTAGATGCTTTACTTACTCATCTCATCTACGACCAAAACTGTATTTAATTATCAGCAAGAACAGGATATTAAATTGTGGGCAAATCTTCTCACCAGCGGTGCAGGGTCAAACTGAGAGACCACATGATGAATGAATGCTGCCAGATGAGCAGGCCGTGACTTCAACAGCTCTATGCTCTGAAAACAGCTACACTGGCCATTCATCTAATGATAGAGAGCAGAATTACTCGTTGTATAAACAATAAGGCTTGTTTAACACCACACGGAAATTGTGAATTTAAAACGATTTATGCAGTATACTTGGGATTTGGGGTCCGAGAACATTAATTACAATTTGGATGTGAATGTGGTATGTTTCTTATTTTGTTTTCAAGATGATCAGTTTTTCAATGATTCTCAATGATGATACCAAATTCATAAAATTAAAAGAGAATACTCAAAGTAAATGTGCCAGCCATTTTGAGCATGTTAAGCGACCTAAAGGCCCCAAAACGCTAATAATTAAAAAATAAACAATCCTTAGGAAAACAATAGGGCACTTCTCGCTTTCAGTGCTTGGGCCCAAAAATGACACAGGGATATCATGACAGGGAAATAGTTGTTCTTACCTGTTCCTGCTCTGTGTCAAAATCGTCATCCTCGGCACCAATAATCTGAGGGGGCAAACGGGAGGGGGGGCTTCCCACATTCAACTGAAAGTCCTAAACAAGAATTGAAGAGTTCCTGCATTAAACTCAAAAACTACAAAATGAAGCATGAGGTGAAGAGGTTACTCACTAAGTCAGGTGTGTCTTCAGTGTCCTGTGAAGGGCAGGAGTTGAGGCTGTCTCGGGGTGTGGTCTTTGGACTGTGGTAGGGGGTCTCTGTAACAGGACTAGGAGTGATCTGCAAATTACGAACTCTTTAATTAGAAATCCCATCTACATGGTTCACACCAGAAGAAGCACAGGTCTTTAACTAAGCACACATGAGAAACATGGTGTTGCTGATGGAGAGTGTACTGACAGGGGTCGTTGTATTGTTGGTCCAGGATGACTCCGTTCCAGCATCACCCTGCCAGGAAGGGGGTTGATACAAATCTCTGCTTCCATCCTCTACATCTCCTTCACCTGGCCTTGGAGATAAGCAGCCATCCTACAACATACACATGAAAACTTCCATTATGACATTATTACATATAGGAACATGGATAGTGTAATTTCTGTGACAACTGCAGCAAATGCAAATGCAAAAATAAATATGGCTGTAAGCAGCGATGACAGACCAAGCACTATGGCACCATTGCCACCTGGTGCTTCTCAGAAAACAATGCAGTTGTCACATGCATTTCATTCTGAAAATAACTGAGGACTTTTTTGAATTTTTTTGTACATGACACACTTACTGCTGGCAGTTGTTGACACTTTAACTGTGATTCACAATAGCCACATCATTGTGATCAGCCTGGAACACCAAACATATTACCCAACTTTGATGTAAATCACTCAATGTGTGCAAAAGATAAGAGACACTTCCTGTTCCATTATCTTGCCTCACCATGGCAACAGCAAGATATCAACAATTCGTTTACAGTTTAGCATTGTCAAACTCCTTTATTTTTTCTGATCAAGTATGAAGCGACTTGTGTAAATTTAAAAGGACTCTTTTAAACAATGTTTTAAATGACATACTTCTGGCAGATGTCAACAAAATCACTCAATGCATGCAGCAGACATAAGCCACTTATTTCAGTTTTTGCCATAAACTGATTGCCTCACCATGGCAACACCATTCAAAGTATAAAAAATACTTTTCATTTTAAAACTTCAACGTCTTGGCATGATGCTCACCAAGTTTGGGGCCAATCACATGAAATCCTTAGGAGGAGTATTTAAAAGTTCACGGCATGCGCTTCTCAGAAAATCCAAAATGGTCAACTTTCTGTTGGGTGAAGCTAAGGGGTGTCACTCCACAAATGTACAGGTTGCATTAATTGGCTAACAATGTGATTGTAACATGGAGTGAGTTTGACGTTTCACCATGAAATTGTCTTTATTAACTAAGACATCATACCATCCGCCACCAGTTCTCGTCAATACAAAAACTGTTAAACGAATTTAATTTAAGTGAATTTAATTGTTTAATAAATAATTTAAAAAGGGCATACCTTGATATGTTTTTCACTTTGCAATAATGGTAAGTGCTGAGATTCAACCCCATCACACTGATAATTACAGCGCTTTGGGAACCATTGTTATACATTAATGTTTAGGCATTTAAACGAACACTAAACTAACCAAGTGACATTGCTAAAATTACAAAATTTTCATTATTTTAGGCTGATAATGTACAATATGGAATTCTATACACTAAATAAGATGGGAGAGAAGCAGAGTGTGTGTGTGTGTACCTGTCCAGTGGCCTTGTTGAGTTGCTCCTGGAGCTGTGGAATGTACTTCTTGGCTTCCTGGATTTCCTTCAGTAGTTTAGCTGCAGGGTTTCTGCTGTAATTCTCCGTCATGGCCTAAAATTCACACCGAACACAGATTTGCATCAAACAACATATCTGCTCTGAGTAATGACATTTCTCTCACCATAAAGGATGTGAGATTGAAGCCTCAACGTAAGCTGTCACGTGGTTGATGACTGATGTCAGTCTACGCTAATAGTATCACTTCTGCAAATTATGAAGAGCACTTTCCCATGGTTCTATACTGTATGTGTGATTATTATAGCAGCATGAACAAGTTCAGATTTTTGTGAGTGTTCTTGTTTTTGGTCTGAGTGTTCTGTTACAGAAATATTCTTAATTTCTTTACAAATTGTTTCTTTGTTTGTAACAAAGCCTGTTTACTAGCGATCTGAGGTGAGTGACTGAGCTCTTACCCATACAGACAGAGGGACATGCTTGCGCTCTGATAGGCTGGGGGAGGAAGAGGAACATTCTGGGCTGATAGGCCCTGGGGAATAAGGGGAGGTGAGTGGGGAGAGAGATCCTTCCTCCCCCTCACCGTCCGACAGGGGGATCTGAGGCAGCCCTGGCGGTCTCCCCAGCACGGTCAGGGCCACATAGGAGCCCGCTGTACACATACACAGGAAACAAAAATAAGAGACTAATGGGACATCTGAACATCCAAACAACCAATGGTATACCATTATACTTAAAATGTGAATGACTTCTGTCAAATGGTTAAAGTAAAAAATAGGTTACTTACATTTTATTAGTTTTACGACTTCTACATGATTTGAATGTGTTACTAGCGTCCCATTGACCTGTATTTAAAAAAAAAAAAAAAAAAAAAATTTAATTCATAGATAATATCCAACAGATCACAATACTTACACAGGACTGTGCTGTATCTACTTATCTAAGCAGTACCATTTTTGTAAAAACACTGTCAGTGTCAGTTTGGAAACATTTTAAAATTTGTGTCTCGTGAACTTACAAAACCTTTTGATTAAAAGCTTAAATGCTTAAATTAGTTTTGTGAACAATAAAAATTTATTTGAAAAGCAGTAACCTAGACTAAGTACTAACTTTCCAAGTTGGGGGTGTACCAATAAAGGACTGCAATGAAAGCTAATTAGCATCGGTTATAAGTTGTAAATGTAAAGACCGACAATTTTGTATGTAAGCATGTTGCATACTGCAGATAAAGAATGATAAATCTAACCAGAAAACAGTACTCATTTAGCTCGTTTAGGATAAATGAAAAGAAAACTACTCAATGCATCCAAATTTATTCTGATGTTATAATTACAATGTTAAAAACTATTCCTGAAGGACTAGCAACGCAGCAAAATATACAGTAATATTTCTCCAATTGTCCAGCAGGTGGCATAGTGAGGGGCCAGAGACATCCTGTTGACATCAGGTGAGTCTGTCTGGACAATGTCTGTACTGTTGCCCCACGGCTTAAAGACACAAGCCCTGGTAATAGTTTCTAGGGCTGGTCAGACAGGCTGCACTGCTTCAGAGTTTTTGACCTTTTACATACAAATGTATTCCACACATTTAAACATCTGAGCCTCATAATGGTGAAAATTATGTTTGTCACCTTTATGATCCGGTCACCAGTCTGAACGCCAGCGCGCATGGCAGCTCCATCTAAGAAGAGAAAAAGAGATCATGATGTTAGCTGTAATGAAAAATGTGTGGAAGTATAGACTTTTCCTTAAGGCTGTTGGTTTTTAGGTGCCTAGATGTACTGGATAATTCCTTGTACATAAAAAGTACCATAAAGCACTACAGTAATACAATGTTTTTTGACAAGGTACCATGGAGATACAATGTTCCCTGTACTACGGTAATATCATGGTATTCTCTGAAGTCCCTAGTTATGCTTTGTAAATGCAATGGTATATGTTTACGATAATCATTTAGTACCATAGTATAAATGAAACTACCCTGGTATAGCCATCTGACACCACTGCAGTACCATGCAACTGCCACAGTAAGGGTGGTCAAAAATAGCATAATTACACAAATAACAAAACTGAACCAGCTTACTGTTACCAGGAAATGCAACCACGTATTTAGCATGTTAGCGTTTAAATTATACTGCACTGAAGTGTTTCATAACTGACTAAATACAGTTCCGTCAAATGTCAATTATAAGAATGATTTATAGATGTGCATGTCATAGAGAAATGAACATGAACAAAGACAACACAAAACAGTGCTGTCTTTCTTACCCTCTTTCACAAGCTGAACAAACACAGGGTTATCTCCACTTACTGTCAGCCCAAAGCCATTATCATCTTTCTGGATGATAACACAACGCTGAACAAGCCCTGAGAGAGAGAGAGAGAGAGAGAGAGAGAGAGAGAGAGAGAGAGAGAGAGAGAGAGAGAGAGAGAGAGAGTGTCAGGGATAAAGGAATAAAAAGATGGAGTGCACAGGGGAAATGATGGGGACTCCATAAGTACCACTCAGGAATACTGGCTGTGTACTGAATGTGTATGTGAACCACCTAAATCTGATTTCATAAAAGGCCTTAAGCATGCCATGAGTCACAAAAAAGCTTCTGAAATGACTATGAAATTAGTTTATTTTCCTGTCTGAAAGAATGTTTATGATCTTACATGAAGTCTAAGAAAACTAAAAAAGCTTTAAATGCAAAAATCTGTGGCAAGACTGGTCTCACTTCATAGTACAAGTATGCTCAGGAAGAACAAGAATTTTTGTTAGTATTAAATCAACGAGAAACAGCATTCACAGCTGTTTTTATCAGCTCCATTTAACATATAAAATGTAAGGCAAGACTTGATTGGTTTGTCAGAAACTGATTGGATGGTGTCTCTATATGACAGGTGGATGGAAGAGGGCTTTAAGAGGGCAGGGTGACATCAGGAGGAGCAAACTATTTTATTAAAATGAAAGATTATGAAGACTTATTCATAGACCTAATTTCATGTACTGATAAAATTTAAAAAACGTAATAGCAAGTACTACCAGACCAGACCTGACTGCAATGTGTTTTCATGCAGTGCTTCATTATAGCTCATAAGGATCATTTCATGTTACCTCAACCAGAGGTCCCTGGTTCTTTACTTTAAAAAAAAAAAAAGAATAAAGACCAACATAAATAGTGATGAAAGCCGAAATATTACATCATTGATGAATGGTTACTGAGTAATCCACCAATTTCTAGAGGGGGATTAAATGAAATGTGTATTGTGAAAAAATGCCCTGAGAAAGATCAGCATCATTATTTTATTTTTACACAGAGATTGGTAGATATAGTAGTACAAAATGTTGACTTCAGCAATTCTTGCCATTTGTATTTCTTTTCACAAAATTTTAATTTCAAGATAGTGTTCCTTCTTGTGCTTAATCAACTTTTCTTTTTGCAGAGACTCCACGAATCTTACTATACTACTGCACGTTGAACAAGCTATTCTAACAGCAGAAAACGTGGTATACACACAAACAGCACAACACCTGTTTACCAAATTAAATACATTTTATCTATGACCAGACTGTCCTTCCTTTTCCTTCTCATCATGAGTCAGACACCTCAGACCACCATCCTCAAATGAGATTTCCCTCTCTGTTCATAGCACAGCTGTACATCTCTCAGGCAGGAAGAGAGAAAGAGGGATTACGGCCCTGTGACAACATCCAGAGTTTGTGATGAAATGGGCCCCCCATCATAATTCCATAACCAGACTGCTAAAATGATATCAAGTATGAAGCACTGGACTGTTGTACTTCATGACACAATGGGTTGATATCTTGAGTTATAATAAGTGAATACTAAAGATTATGACTTCAAATCCTTGTTTGAAAGACAACTGTGATCTGTTTAGTAAAGCAAAAATCCACACAGAACCTACAATTTGTAACAAAACATTAAAATAAAACAATGTATCCCCTACAGAGCCCTTTAAACCAAGTGTGAATAAACCACAATTTTGTTGTTGTTAACCACACAGAAAAAAGACAACCAATAAAATTAAGCTACAGCTATTTGCTCCATTACTTCTGATGAAACACAAATTTTTGCAGGCAAAGCATACAAATTTCATTATATTATAGCAGATGCCAGTGACCCATTTTTAAAAAAAGCTCTTAAATCCATTAAATAGACATGGACAAATGGACATTTTACCTGCTTACAGCTAAGGATGGTTGCTATTGAAAGAGCTTGAGACTGTTTGCGTTCTTGTTGTGCCATTATAATGCCAATGATCACATGACATTTACGTCACAAGTGACTGATTTAAAAACCTGGCTTCAGAACTGAATTTCCATGCGCAGAAAGGGCAGTATGTAGATTGTGGACTTCAAGGGAGGTCCTGCACCAGCTAAGCAGCTGCAATTGAGAAGAATGGGAATGCTAACAGATGACTTTTTCCAGGTATTATAAATCTCCTTGTTCGTTCAGGTATGCAAACCACTTTTGATGTGAACAGGCCTAAGGGTTGGATTGCTGAGTCTGATTCATGAAGCAGTTATTCAAGTTCTTGCCAAAAAGTCAGTGTTAAGTGTTTAAACAAGGTGCTACTCCAGCATTTAAATGATGATGGACATTACTGTGGCCCCTTTGATGTCATTGAGCTTGACATGTTCCTGGTGCAGTTTCTTTAATACAGAAGCAGTCTAACAGTCTGTTGTTTTACACACGTTAGGTCTGCATTCAATCCCTCAACCAAGAATAATCAGCAGAGCTGCAGTATGCAAAATATCCCAGCTGTCACAAGGATAACTGGAACATATCACTGATTGTCGATAACTTGAAATCGATGCAAACACTAAAAAAGTACTTCTGAATAATAGCAAGAGAGAACAGCATGAAGACAGAAAAACAGAGAGTATGAAAAAGATAAAAACTGAGGAAGAGACAGTGAGAAAAAGGGAGATAGATAGTGAGAAAAAGAAAGGTAGATGTATTATTTAGATGTCTTTCAAGAGAAGCAGGTAAGTTCTTACCTGTGGAGTCAAATTCATGCAGGGGGAGGACTGATGCCTTGTCACTTTTAGGCTTCTTGTCTGGGGGATGGTCCTTACTGAGAATACTTCCTGTCCTGTGCACACACACACAAACATGGAAAACAGTCACCATCAATGACACATCATGCTATTCTTATCCAATAGCACACAAAAACTAAACAGGAAATGTGGATCCACTTACAAAAGGTCACACTCACGCCCCCTGCCCAAAAACAGGCCCAGAGAGAGCAGACAAAACATTTCTGATCAAGACAATGCAAGCTATGGTTCTCTGGGAAATCAATGATTCATTACAAACAGTGATCATGACACCCCAACACTTTGTAAAATGAATGCATTTTCATTGCCAGCATCAAAGGCCATTTTCATGGCAAGATCAAAATAGTTTAAAATATAAACAGCTAACATAAGACAAAAAAGCTTCTAACTTTTCAATAACACAATCTTTCAGTCTGATACTTAATGTAAATTGTGTAAAAAAAAAACAAACAGAAAAAAACATTTTAAAAACATACAATACCGGGTAAACCTTTCTGAATTAAACTGTTGCCTAGGAGCATTAAAAGCACAACAATCAATAACAAGAGAATAATCTTTTATTTACTCTGTGAGCATAAAACCACATTACAAATGGAAAGGATACTGCTTCAATTTCATACTACGTAAAGCCTGAGGTTAATACTGTGAATCTGAGCATTTCATTTCAACATAGTCATATGTTTATATCAGCAACAGCATCAGTGTTGTGTCTACCCTCGACCTGCCCTTATCACTGTCTTCAGAAATCCACCATTAGCTGTCTGCCTGGCTGCTGGCCTTTTCACTTTAATGAGGGCGTTTGGATTTTGCTGAAAGAAGAGAGCAAAAGGAGGCACTGCACTCACCTGCTTGCTTTTTTGGGAAACCTGGAAAACAAACAAAATAGTTTTAAGGGGGGGGTGTAAATGCTAATATTTATGTTTAATTTGCTCTCCTTTACATAACATGTAAATCTGGTGTCTATTGGTGATGGTTGTGTTGCATAATGTATTTTTTGACCTTCTATCTTCATAAACTTTCCCCTACCCCATGTTTTGCCCATAGTCTGTTTGGTGTGTCTTGCCAATGCCTTCATGTACCAGAATTAGACTCTGCTGTAAGTTTTCCCTTATGACCTAGGCTTACCTCTGTCAAACTTTTATTTGCTTTCAAAACACAAGACAAGAAAGTCAAACACAACAGAATATATAAGATGGGCCAAGCTTGTGCATAAGCATTCTGTATAATATAAAAAACAAAGACTGGCAATGCTGAAACAGCAACAACCATGTGCTGTTTTGATTAATAGACAGGGAAAGCAGCTAAATCTAGATTTTGATAATGGCTCATTTGTATGGTTTCTAAGTTATTTATGATCATTATCTGGTCCAAGATAGTCTAGATGGCTGATTAACTTGATTGTGGAGCTTGTTTGAGCTGGTAAACGGTAGAGGGCTGTTCTACAGACAGTGGTACCCCAAAGATAAGTTGATGCTTCTACACTAGGACTATAACTACTGCACTGCAAGGACAAGTTAACCGGCTTTAAAAATCTGACAACCTGTGTCAAAATGCATGTTTTAGGTATGCCTGTAATTTATTTGTCTGGCACAAAACATAACTGCAACAAAACTGACACTCATAAATCTATAAAACCATTAGAAATTCCAAAAGGAACACAAAGCTTGACATTGCTCATTCTATTCTGTTTCTTAGAACTACAAAATAAATAGTTCTATTTGGGATGTCTATTGGGATGATAGACCATCTATTAACACCCTAAATTGTCTTTTACAGCAGAGATTTCTGCCCTTAGAAATCAGCAATGTTCCATACGGCTTGTATCAAACACACAAGGGTTGCCATTTTCATGCGCATCAGATTCTCACGAGACACATTTTTTTATTTATGCGTCAGTTTTCAACATGACAGGCCCCTGAGCTAGATCACAAAGATAAAATCTGCAGCCCAACATGCAATAACTGCGGTATCTCATCAGAGAGCAGACCACTCTTAGGGAAGAACTAGTGGAGCCTCTTTACAGAAATAGCTCAGACATCTCATCCTCCCTCTCTCTTAGCTCCTTCCGCGGGTGGTTTTTGTTTTTGTTGCTGTTCCTTCCCCTTCACAATGGAGCTCTGCATGGGAACAATGGCTTTCACGTCAGAGCTAGCCCATTACACAGCAGCCCTGTGGGTCTGATTCCGGGAAACAGAAAGAGCTTCTGGCAGGGTCCCCCGTTTCCTGAATGTGTGAATGGGGGGTGTTTGGTATATGGGGTGGGTCAAAGTGAAGGCAGGAGGCAGAACTGGGCTAAAATAAAATTTCTTTAGGCTTTGCTTATGGTTTTTCTCTCTTTTCCAAAGCACTGTTAAGCTTTTAGTGGTCAACAAACAAATCACATCTTAATATTCTTAATAGCTACCAATCCAACAATCAAAGTCTCCAGAATAGGAGATGTAATGCTCCAAAATAATGCACTCAGATTAAAAGAGATAAAAAAAGGGATATTCACCCAATGCTTTTGGATTTGACAAAAGGGCAAAATCTGTAATCATTTTGTGGACTTTTGTAGAAACAAGATCTTAATCTAGTGCACAAGGGATCAGAGAGGAAAGAATTTGGTCTGTCAAAATACTATAAAAAGTTTTAATAAAAACTATTTTTGTTTTTATATGACAATTATATTTCCCCATCTAAAAAATACTCTAATTTCTGGATATTACAAAAATCACTATGTCTGGCTAATATTAAATTAAATAATTAAACTTAAAATGATCATAAAAGGCAGTAAAATGCCTTTACTGACGTATACTTACAATTCAATACTGTATTTCACAAATTTATTTGAATTTTTTATTGGGGAAAATATGCTTAACTGTAATCAAACATCTTGCGCTAATTTTTAAATAGTCCTTAAAACATTTATCTGCTATATATGCATATGATTTTGCATGACTTTTTTGCATTTTCACAAAATTCACTCACTAATGTTTATTTATCAAATCTTTATCAAATACAGATTAAGTTACATTCTTTGGCCCAGAAGAACAAGACATCCAGTGGAAGCACTGCAAACATCGTAAAATATTTTAACATACTCAGACACGCATATCTAGCCATGACTGTCACAGAAACACACATCCTGATGGAATACGTACGGTACAGAACATCACAAACCTGTTCCACGACCTGTAAAAGCCCTTGTATCCTGTTTTTATGCAAAAATGCACATAACAATGGCTGCATATGCATCAGTGCATGGTGATTGGTCATAAAACATTCAAGAACCAATGGCATTTGGCGTCATGCACGCACAAGCATGAATACGATTCAAGAGATGTGTCAGAACATTTTCCATGAATAATACCACCAAGTCATTATATAACTTTAGAAGTATAGCACACAAGACATACAGACCACATTAATCGTGCTTTTCTGTCATTTCTGAGCTTGAAAGCCCCTGGCCACAGGCTCTGTGAATATTCTTCATAACTGTTTTTCTGCTCCATGGAAGGAAAAGTTATACAGATTTTAGATGGGTAAATGATTCCCTTATCCCTCAGTACTTGAAGGTACTCATGCCATACAACCATTTCAGATTAACCGAAATTAAACTGTTCCTAGTCCCTAACGAGTCAAACATTAGAGGAAGCCCAGACAAAATCGCTCTAAGAAACACTATGAAAGCTGAACTTGGAACAGAGAAACAATGTTAAAGGGTCAGTTCTTTCATCTCCAGTGTACCTTAATCATTTTGAAAAATGCCACTTATGCCACTAATGAACATTCACACTGTGAGTATAAGGGCAGGGAGTGGGCGGGGCATGGACACGGTACCACAGCCTCCATGAGCAAGGCCAACGTCCACCTGCCTCCAGTTCTCAAAGCTTTCCCAAAAAAATTATTGCTGCATACAGTTTTGATGTGTCAGTAGTTGATGGACAACCAACCAGCCAAGTCCAGCCCTGACACCATCGCGGAGAAACCCATGCAACATACTTACAGCCTTACACCACGGAAATAAACAGCTCTGACCCATGAAGGCCTTTAAAATACTACATAATCTTATAGTGTGAAGTGTCAGTCATAGGAAGACTATGTACTGTCATGAATAATTAAGAGAAACGTCTTCTCATTGGATAAGAACACGCAGTCTCATGAATACATATGAGGCACAGCACATCATTGATGTACTATACTTTACCAGTACATTGCCACGTCACAACCTGTGACGTTGACACAATGTAGATTTTAAACCTGGAAGATGAAAATAGCACAAAAAAGCTAGTTTACCTAGTTCTTGTACTGTTAAAATTAACAGATACTAACATTGTCTTCTATGATGTGCAACACAACCACCTCTGTTAACATCTAAACATCTCAGAAAATGTTTAGTATTTCATGACTCTTTAATGACAATGGCAGTAGATTTGTATTATGATGCTGCTGTAATGGAGGGAATAACGATTAAGCAAAGCTGCTCTGAGCACTCATTTTTCCTTTATTTAACAGCCAACATTGGCTTCTGGATTAATGAGTCCTTTGAGGATTTCTCAATATTTTAAATGATTTGAACGCCTTTGCCTCTGTAAGCTCTTAAGCTTGTTAGCGTGAGACTGGACTTTAACCAAACACAAGTCATCACTGCCTCTCAAAACAGAAGCAACTGGTAAACATTATTTTTCACACCATACAGACAACCCAACACTGATGCCAGTGCAAAAAAATAATTTAAGAAAATTAAACTGACAAAAGGTAACATGGTTTTATCCCTAAACCATGCATTTTGGCAACCGTACCATGGCAAATCTATGTTTTAGCAGGTTTAGAGGTATTTAAGTAAGTCAGCACAACATTGCCAAGGTTTTGGACTCCTCTCCAGAGCAATCTCTCCTTCTACCCCAATAAACCATATGAGAGCGATAGGATGAGTGTGCTCGTGGATGCACATTTCTTCACGCTATACTGTCTATTCACATTTTATTATGATTTAGATGAGCTGGTGGGGGCAGGGGCAGTGAAATTTAGAATGGAAATTCTGTCATTAATTACCCTCATGCTGTTCCACATTTGTAAGACCTTCGTTCATCTTCGGAACATAAATTAATATAATTTTCATGAAATTCAAGAGCTTTCTGATTTCCTCCTAGACAGCAACACAAAAACCACTTTCAAGGCCCATAAAGGTAGGAAAAACATCATTAAAATAGTCTGTGTGACCACAGTGGTTAAACCTTAATTTTATGAAGCAGCGAGAATACTTTTTATGTGCAAAATAAAAAAACACTTCATTCAACAAATTCTTTTCTTCTGTTTTAGTCTCTGTTCACTAGAGCATCAGGACGCATGGGCGTGGTGCTGACAGAGGAGCTGGCGTTCTAAAATTGAACCCAAGTAATCCTCTATGTTGGTATCTGTAGACATATTTATGAAGATTGCTTTATGTACAGCATGCGTCTCTCTCTGCCTTCCTCTGAGGCACAGTGCAGTGATTCTGGGTAGAATGGAGAATATTTGAATATTTTTCCGACTTACTACATTTCTGGACTAAAAGCGGAAATGGATGCTGTACTCGTGAATGCTTGGCATGGACAATTCAGCACTGACGTGCAGTTTCATAATAAAGGTATGATGTCCCGTTAATGTACATGTTCTGATCGCATGTTTATTAAAATGTTCTTGGAGTTATTATAAACCGTTTAAAAAAAATGTCTGATCCCAGTTCCACCAATTAACATATACTTATGTCAACGATAGTTCCTAGGGATCTTTTTACACCCTACTCTGAAGTAGGTGCTAATTTAGTTCCCCTAAAAGGCATTCCTAGAAGTAAAATAGTTCCCAGTTCCTGTGGTGCAAACATGCCAAAAAAACGGGAACTTCCGCCAATAGTTCTAGGAACTACAAAAAGCTGCAATAGCCCCTATTATAAACAGCAACCTGACAAGAGTGAAGAGACAGCAATCTTACAGTATTTCAAACATTTCAAACATTTCAGATACACATGGCTGGCATGCAGGCAAACACACACACACAAACAAATGCTCTTGGTAATTGTTCATGCCAAACTCATCTCACATTGCAGTTAATGCTTAGATAATCACAGCTTGCACCATACAAAGTGCTGATTGCACATAGACTGATTTACTGTCACACAGACAAAGTGATGAAAGACTACACGTTTTGTGCATGTAGGAAAAATGTGCGTAATTTGTTGCAAACATAGCAAAACTATGAGCAACACCGCTAAAATGTAATTATTTACATGCTAATCTAAGTATGCATCTTAAGCTGGCAGACCTGTTAGTATAATGACATTTGACTTCACAAGGTATATTTTCCATCTGTAAAAGACTGAGGTCACTTATAGTCATTTAGGTACAAGATGTCATTCTGATTCAATCAGAGGTCTCAACCTCAGATGGCATGTCCATCTGACGAATATTGTACTAGTGTCACAGCACCAAAGTTATGACTTCGATATTGAAATATTTGACCAACACTGAATCAATACCATGGTAATGGTATAAATAGAAAAGTGATTTATTAATAGGTGACTATACACATGGAACCTGAAATTTTGTTTTATTTATTAATAAAAAAGCTTTTATCTGACCAGATAAAAGTTTTATCTGACCAGTATCTGGCATATTCGATGTTTGTCCATGTGGTCGGCTATATAAGTGAAATAGTGCCATTTTGTGCATTTGCTTTGTTGACAAGCCATAAACAGACACAAAAGCGCATATATTTGTCACCACGACTTGTTTCATCACCGCTGAAGTTGCAGCGTATATGGGGAAAGCTTTTTCACGCTCAGTGCAACTGCAGGGAGTGCTGCATGCACACACACACTGCCCTGTTGTGATGCTAAAGAAATAATACGGCTCTTATTGAAACGCTGTCATTCTTAAATCTTTTATCTACTAATTAAACATGAAATAGTACAATTGTAACAGCAGGGTATCACGAGACTTTTCTAGTATTCGTATATCGTGCAACACTACACAAAAATAGCATGAACTTTTTGAAAATTAGAAGACTGTTTTAAAACAGTCACTGATTTGTGTTCATTTCATTCAACTGCTTTCTGTCTAAGTGGTGTTTTTAGCTATAAAGCTGCAGTGTGGATGACACACTGAGCCAGCTCAGATGATTGATTTAAAAAAAAGAGAAAAGATCTTAGAGAAGAGAAGATCTTATCTACATAATGCTGACTGTTTGTGAATCCAGATATCTGTGTTCCAGACAGACAAAAGTGTGAAACGCTACGCTTTAAAATTCTTAAGTTTCAAATAAGCAGAACGAAAACATAGCTTTGTCACATCGTATTGCTCTGTCACATTGTAGACGCATTGTTAGCCACCAATGCAGGTTTGGACATGCCCTAAACAGTAAAGACAGCTGACGCAGGACAAGGACGTAAACACTGAAAAGCAGACTAGTCAAATATCTTTCTGGATGAATAGTCAATTATTAAAAACAAGTAGCTGCACCCCATGAGTACTCCTAACCTGGAGAGCAAGTAGTTTCTGTGTGGATGAAATATTAGGTGTGCAATTTCTGCACCCGTATCATAACCAAACTAAAACACAAAAGATGACTGTTTACAGTCAAGTTTCCTGAACAGCCCACTTCTACCACTGATTAAACAAATGAATAGCTGAGATCAATGACTAAGACCATTGTTTTAGCCAATGCAATTACAGCAACGCTGGTAACAACACCAAAGTAAAAATTGTTTGCACTTTTTGGGACATTCACCCTATGGCTAACGTCTCATAGTTTAAACAGAAAAAGTGACACACATCAGCTTTGGGACAAGACCAATTGACAATTTGAAAAACACTGCAAGGGCCTAGCGGCAGGTCAAAGGTCAAAGAACCCAAGCCAAGACAAACAGCTGATTCATCAGCAGCTGAACAGAGTTGCTCAAACTCAAACCCACTGCTATCGGCTACATAGCACAGTACAGACTCATGTCATGACATGAGACAGCCTCCATACAACTGCATTTCTAAACTGATCACGAACTAGTTTTACTCACACATTTCTCACTTTAATCATTGTAAGAATGAGTGGAAAACTGCTCCAGGGGCTCCAAACAAACTCATTTACACTTCAGAGGATTTCCACAACATCATGTCTGACATAAGTCGAGACTTGCTCTGTGCTGCTGTATCTGTCTCATTAGACAACCCTTACACATTAGTAATATGGTAGTGAGTCAACCACAAAAACATATATTAACCCACAGTTAGACAATGTCATACTTCAATCATCTTTCACTTTAATCTAACAATGGAGCTCTGAAGTATGGATGGGCAATATCTTATTGTTTGTGAAACAGTGATAAAAATTATCCCCACAATATAAACTAGTCTTCCAATGATAATAGCCATGAAGCCTATTTAGGGCCCCAGCACTGAAAGTAGAAGTCCCTAATGCTTTCCTTTGTATTATTAGGGCCCAATCACAACTAATTGTTTTGTCGCAACTTGTTTAAAGTGCAGAAAACTTTAAAACTATCAGCAGCTTTATGCTGAGATCATTGCACACAGTGGGATAGAGAGAGAGAGAGCGCTGATTAACACAGATTTATTATAAAATGCGTCAGTCTGATTATAATCAGTCTGATTATAATCAGTTACAATCAGTTGATTAATTATAATCAATTACAATTACAGACTGAAAGAAAAAGTATTTATCTGTTGATCCGTGTGATTTCATTCTCAAGTTCATAAACATTTGTGGGATTTTTAGAATTATTAGTGCAAAACTAATAATAATAAGAAAAAATGTGTAATACAAATACTATGTATAATATCTGGTGTATAATATTTACAAAAATACAGTTTTTATTAGATGTTCTAATTGTACTAAGTGTACTGATTACTATAATCAAATGTAAAGGAAGAAAACTATGACATATGGTAAAGTGAGGTCAATCTCAACAAGATTTTCATTCTGTCTTGAATATTGTTACATGCCTAATAATTGTATCGTCACTGTTTTTGTTATCACAATAAATACCAGAAATATTATATTGAAAGAAAATATTAGTGATATAGTTTTAAATCCCTATCACCCATCCTAGTCTGAAGTCATAAGATATAAATAATTTGTAAACGCCATTAACTCAACTGCAGCTGCACAACTGGCCTCAGCATTGTGCTTGTACTCCCGAAACACAGAAATACGGTGTGATGTTTAAATATTCAAGTCACTTGTGTCATTTATACTTATATATATTAAGTTGGTAGCTCAACTAATTAAAAACCTGTGGCAACTCAATTATAGCTCAATTATAACTGCCTGCATACTTAATGACAAAACAGGTGAGAAATATCGAGCAAGAGAGACAGAGAGAGAAAACGCACTCATATGCACTGGCTCTCTGTGACAGCAGCGCTGTGTGGCTGTCAGTGTCTGTTGATTAGCAGCAGAGTCTGTGCGATTCCCCATATGATGTCATAGATCAGTATTTCAAGCATGCCTCAGTTACACCAGCTCAGTTATACCTGTCTCAACACTACTAAATCAGTCCACTCATTTAACCTAATGGACAAAAATCTATACAAGTGCTATAATACAGGCATTAATGCACAAAAAAAACCACATTTGATCCTCAGATATTTATATCAGGATCACACAGGTGTCCTTATAAATATCTGGGTGTTTATATTGACTGTATTTTACATGGCATGTTCATGTTTTTGTGAAGACTCAAACTTTATGGTGTCAGTAGTAAGATTATGATGTTTTATCAAACTGTCCTGGAGAATGTGATTAGATATGGAATACACCTTTGGTATGATCATTTGACAGTACAGTTAAAATCTAGGCA
Organism: Chromobotia macracanthus; assembly: GCA_036877525.1. Lineage (NCBI taxonomy): Eukaryota > Metazoa > Chordata > Actinopteri > Cypriniformes > Botiidae > Chromobotia > Chromobotia macracanthus. The sequence continues at coordinate 2,989,317 of JAZGTH010000068.1, read as the reverse complement.
GGTACGACCCATTTAAACAGCCATGAAGATCAGCGCAGGGTCACTGTTATGTCACGCATCTTGTGCCGTTTAATCATGTTTCAAGTCACTCAAGTGTGTTGTAGAGCTATATAGCTTTGAAAGGCAACTTATTCATAATACAGAAAAACATTTGATAAGACAAGAAAGACAAGTGTCAGTATAAGTGCATGTCTATTAGAAAGTTAAGAACCTATTTTAATAACAGACTCATAACTCATATACTCATAACGGACTTTCATAATCACAACCTTACAGCACCTGTCACATTTATCCTTTTCTAGAGATCCTTTTCACATTTCTAGAAATCTGTACATGTATTAGACTGCACATTTATGCATATTTGTGTTTGAGTATTGTGTGTATCTTGGATACTTTACAAAATTTTTTAATTGAACTGTATTGCATTACGTTGTTTTATACTCCATATCTTTTACTTAAAACATTCCTCATGTTATGTTTTAAGTAAATTTTTCAGTTATGAAATACAATGTCATGTAAAATAAAGTAGTTTCAATGTTGCTATCTATATTCTGACAGTAACTTGTGTAGCTATTTTTTTCAGAAGGGTAGCTTAACTGTATGTTAACTACTTTAACTTAGCTTGTAGCTTGTCAAACTACAGTTTTAGAGTAGTTTCCGCAACACTGGATATACGCAGAAATTTGAGGGTGCTAAACTTCTTACATCTTAGCTATAAAGCAAAAAATGCTGCTCTATCAATGACAGACAGCACTGGGGAACACGTGTTAACTCATTAACCTGATAAAATGTATGATAAACACTGAAAAAACAATCCTTTTTCTCTGGGTCATAATAAGATTATGCATGTTTTAAAACATTGTTTCTGCGCCTTGCTGTGATATAACCACTCGTCAATAAAGATGAACAATGCAAAGGTTCCAGTTTCTAACTATGGTAAATCTAATTTTTACAATTGTTGTTGGTTAGCAGTGGGGAGGTTTATAATGCAATTGCTGTGTGGTTTGGACTTATCCACTCTCCATGAAAACTGACATCAAAAGCTATTAAATGGTTTGAAAGGCTTCCAATACTCAAAGAGACCTTTGGATCCACTGAGAACAGCTATACTGGTTTTAGAAATCAGAGGTCCCAGAAACGTTCTTTATTCTTGCCAGCATGTTTTAAAGCACTGAGACCCAGCAGTCCAGAACTCTAGAAATCTCTGGGTGTGTCCAGGAACATGCTCTATTTATAGAAGCTTGATTAAGAAAAAAACACAACAATACTCTCATGTCTTGAATGCCAAAAATACCAGACAATTCCTGAAGGGTGATTCAAGCGCTGGCTTTTCACAGCCTGGGCCTAGAGTCATACTGTTTTATCTATTCAAGCCTAAAATGATCTGATAATTTACCCTTTTACCACTAATGACAGAACACAACTATGGCCCATCTACTAATAAATAGACTAAGCCTTGCCTTATCCAAATCTTTGTTTTTATTAGCTCTGTCTGAAAACTTTCAGAACTGCTAAAAAAGACATGCATTCAAATGCAATTTACAAATGAAAAAAAAAAGGTTTAAAGTCACTGTTTTACATTTAAAACAGATTAATTTAGCCAATATTTGTGTGTGCTATGTATTTCTATGCTTGTATACATATTATAAACATAATATTAGCTTAACATGCTAACTACAAAATCTACTAAAAAAAAAACAGTAGTGAGTTACCATTTCTATGAGGAACAATATTTATGTGGCATGTATACTGTGGCCCTAGTTGCTGCTTAAAGTCTTTCAGATCAACCCTTCTGGAGGTTCTACTCCAGATTCAAGGATACTGACCTAGGCCATAAAATTCCTAGCATGTTAATGCAGACAAGAGAGTACAATCCTGCTGAACACATTTAATGTGTGCAATGAACTTGCATTTGCGACAAAACTCTCTGTGCCATTAATCAGGATGTGCTATTAATTAGCAAGCTAGCTATAAGCATGTTGACTTCAAATTTTTCTTGATCTTTTGACATATGGGTCATTTAACTTTTACACAATACTGTCTAAGACCTCAAAAGTTTCTCAATGTAAAAACAAAATTGTTGAAACCAAGCTACCAATCAAGGGAAACAAAAATCCTTCACATTCTGACGCCAGACTGTGGTAGATCTGACTGCCTCCACAACAAAGTGTTGCAAAAGGCCTGGCCAATCCTAACAATGGGCATTTACTGACAAATATTAAAGGCAACATAGCACCAAAACCTAGCTGTTGAGAACTGCATTGTGTCTTAGAGCCTAGATTACACCTGTCTATGCAGGTAACAGAAAGGCAGCTCAGATTTTGGAAAAGAACATTACCAAATTGATGTCATTGATGTCCCAGATGTCATTATCATTTGCGTCTGTAAAGATGTGAAGCAAATGGCCCATGCAATCAAATGACTGATATCCAGGTTGGTAAAAATATAGAAAGTTGCCATATCAACATCAATTCAGAAGAACTATGTAATACTACCACTACTCCCTGACACTGCAGTCGAACTTGTGTCCTGAAACACTTAATGTGGCTTAATCCATGAAGACCAAACGGCAAGATTCATAATTCACCTTATTAATAAAGAGTACTATGTATTGAAATGCAGAAGAACCTGGAACATGAATGCAAAGCACTAAATGGCATATTAAGTGTTTCAGATTTGAGTTAGATAATTGTCTATATTGATGTAGTGTTTGCTGCTTTATCTTTGCTCCTTGAGCAAGGCACCTAACCCCTGATTGCTCCCTGGGAGCCCCCGTGGGTGTGTGTGTGTTCACTCCTCACCAGTGATGGGTTAAATGCAGAGATCACATTTCGGGTATGGGTTACCATACCTGATAAATGTGTCACTTTCACTTTTTTAAATAAACAACTATCAGTCGACTAGGAAAATCCTTAGTCAAAGGCAGCCCTGCCAGATAAGTACCACAGCAGGAATAAGATGTAAACACTAAGAGCTATACTAAATACCACGATCTCTTAGCTCATGCCTTGCCGTAGTTTCCAAGCAACTTGTAGCCAGGTCTGTCAGTAGTTTCTGCCTCCACTAGTTGATAGATTTTAGTAGTGCAGACATGACCCCAGTGCTGTACCTCTGTGGGAGGTTGGCTTGTGCACTTTGTCAGAAGAGCAAAAACAAAAGTCTGGGCTCAGCAGTTGCTTTTGTAACCGGTTACTTAGAGAGTGTGTTAAAATTTCAACATCACTCTACAGCTGGGGCATATTCAGCTGGGTTGGTTTGTAGTACTCATTATAAAAAGACATTTAAAACAATCCCTGCAATTTTTTTGTATCTCACTATGTATTTCACTAAATGTTTTTCTGGCAACACATTATTTCAAAGCAGTTTAACAAAGAACAGTGTTTACAAACCCTCCAGTAAACCAGCCATAGGCCTATGTCAAACTATACATTATTATACTATACTTCCCAAGTAATCGTGTTGATTTATATTTGTGTTATCGTTGTGTTTGGAATATACTTGCAGAAATATGCCCATTTTAACTACTTTGCAAATAGTTAAACTGTCAAAAGTATGAAATTATGAAATTACAGACTCAAAAAAAGTATTTAATTGATTTGTTGATCTGTGTGGTTTATTTCAAAAGTTCAAACCCAATAATGGGCCAGGGCTGGGTTGAGGCAGCAAGGGGCGGGAGAAGTTTGGTATGCCATGACAGCATTATGGTATGTACCATGGTGGCGCATTACGTTTTTTCGGTTTGGTTGAGCTGAGAGTTGTGAATACTGTTACACCCCTACTGGCAACAAATTATGACTACTAACGTAAATGGCTATTTTCCATATCTTTGGTTGGTCCAGGAGCACTAATGTCAAACATCCATTCCCAGCAAAAAACATGAAATATCAAAAATGCTAAGTTGGTAGGTATGTTTCTAAAGTACCAAGACCAGCCCTAAACCAAACTTCAACAATACAATCCAGTGAATAGGAATGTTATTTCAGGATCAAGAAAGATCCTCCTGGCCCAGGATAGCTAAGAATTCAATTTTAAATTCCAAAACTGCCCCTAATAAATCAACAAAATTCATCAGTGAACATGTAATCCCATTTTGTAAATTTACATCCTGTTTGTGGCAGTTGAGAAACTACATGGAATGCAGTTCCTGACTCAATATTAAAGTCTCACAGGAACCAAGTCTATCATTTATGGATCGCTCTCATGGTCTTAATGTCATACAACATACTTTTAAACTTTAGAGTCACCAGATTCATAATATTGTTGGTTTTTGGCACCATTAAGCAATGTTGTATTTGCATTTACATTTTAAATGTCACTGATAAACAAAAACTTCTATTATAATGTGAAAAGTAAAATATAACTGCTCACCACTATACACCATTCCCACATCACATCATATGAACAGCAGGAATAAGTTGCTCAAAACGAAACCAGAAATTCACAATTACAATTTCCTGCTGAAAATGATGTCACACGACATATTCTGATGTCTAGCCTGATGTCTAGTCAGGTCTGAAAACCATGCCAACATCTGTGAATCTATGAGAGTCCTACAGAGATGAATAAGGCAGATGTGCCATGATTCTGTGGTCTACTAAGGTTCTGAGGTTTGGTAATGGTCTACTGGAGCAGGAAGCAGATGGGTATGGATGTTGTGTGGAACGTGTAGCAGGGTGGAGTGGCTAAACCCATCTAATCTGGCTCTCAGGAGCAGATGTTGACAGCTATGCAGAGCAGAGATAGTGATCGGGGCGCGCCTCCTGTTGAGACTCGCTTCACTGGGCTGGAGAGCGGAGAGGTGGGGGTGAAAGCTGGATTTAGGAATACAGCTTGATAGGCTCAAATGCAGGTACTGACAGCAGCGACACTGCAAGTTACTACTTTGCAATCACACACAATCAGTAATTAGACAACTGCAAGAGAAATATTCTAAGATTCATGACTTTAGACTAATTTTAATGAAACTCAAGACCTTAAGATCTAAGCCAGGCTCAGACTACAAAATTCTCAGGCCGATTTTCCCCACCCGGGAATCTTAGGAAAAAATTGGGTCCAGGACCTCGTCCGGGTTTGATATTCTGTCCAGATTATCTTGTAATGTGAGGCGTTTAAAGATCAAATCTTCCACCCCTTGATCTGCTCTGAGAAAAACTGGGGCTACTCCAATCACATGTTTGATATTTAGGATTTTAAATTGTGATGATTGCATCAGTACTTTCACAATAGTCAATGAGAAATGGAGAAAAATGACAGACCTTGAAAGAGACAAGAAACAAGTTGATTTATGAATCCATTAGACAGCAGAGATGGAGACTATTCAAAGGCTATTTCTAATATAACACAACTGTAAAAAAATTGGTAAAGTCTGTTTCTAGTATGATTACTTTACTGATTTTTTTACTGATTACTTATACACCCAGCCTGAAGTGAAAAGTGACAACCTTCAAAAAGTGACAATTTTCATATATTAACAAGAACCTGGTGCTGATTCAAAACCAAAGATCTCAACAACGGCATGTACTGATCATATTTTGTTACCCAAGTCTAATCTAACTGTCAAGTACATACAATTTTTGCTTTAAATTCAATAGTGACATCTAAGATGGCTTTCTGAAACACATTTCAACTGTTCTTGTGGCTCTTTGGACCTAAGTGAAACTACATGTTGAGAGATATTACAGACTGTTCAGCTGTCATAAATCTTAAGTCAGGTCTAATTTTTGCAATCTTGTTTTGTAGCCAATGTTTTGTCAGTTAAAGGACACACACAATGGTACACCACAGGATGACACAATGAACCAGCCACAGATCTATAGCCCTGTCCTCATTTTAAACAAGTTTCTTCTGTGACTAAGGTCTAATAACATGGATGTATTTCTTCTGTTTGCCTAAATGCTGCCAAACATTGAAAAAAAAATAACTGCAACAATTGCTGTCATCATGCTCAGCTGTATGAAATACTAATAACCTTCTTCATAGATACAAGCACAAAATCTTTCCTTCTGTTAAACAAAAATGTGACATTGTGATAAAAAGGCAATATGAACTTATTACAGGGATCCACCCAAAGGCACAATGGTGATGATTTATGGATTGCTTCTTAGGGATCTAACCAACAACATTCCAGTCACCAGAATTAAGCCTTAGCCAATACAGCACCCTATTTCTTTGTAAAGTAACTGAGAGGATGGTAAATGTGTTACTGACTACATTAACCGTGTTGACAACACTATTTCCACCCCCACAGGGAGCTTAACTGAGGGTTTAGGTATAACAAAATAAAACAAGATCACACAAAACTAAATTACTCAGATTTTAAGCTTTCTACACTGGAAACTGTGATGCAATGTGCCTTCAAATGGACATTATATTCCTGTTTTTGTTGCATTTGACAGCAGCTACACACACTTAAGAACCTTTTATGTAAAATTTTAAACATTTTATTTTTAGATAAATGTGCGCGAATTGATTTCTATGAATTTTTTTTGAATAAACTTTTGAATTGAAAACAGACTGTAGTGTCAAAGGCAGAAATACATTTTTTTGTATGGTTCTCAAAGTTGATTTTTTTTCATGTTTATTTATAGGAAGGTTATGTAGTAGTATCATTGACAATTACTAGAGAGAATCCTTGGGCTCTGGATAACACGTTGGGTCCTCATGCCAAAGCACCCAACTGTTAACATCAAAAGGCTGTCAGGCAATGTCGGTTTTTGAAAATCGGGCGACTTTAGTTTTGTTGGTGTGTTCCACACCATTGGCTCAGGTTGGACACCATAAGCTGTTTTCATCCGATTCTGCGAGCCTGACAATGCCAGTGCCATTTGCAACTTAGCAGACATGATCTTAAGACGAGCGGTGATCCAGCAGTCAGGGAAGCTGTAGAATCATTGTAGTATCCCAATGTTTAATGTAAGAATCCTAATTTTACAACAAATAACAGCTCAACTGTTATTTTAAGTATTATAATTACAAACCGTATTTCTCGTTTTTTATACAGGAAAAACTGCATTATTCATACAGTATTTTTGTTTTCTTAAATTACACACAAATTTATGTAAATTTACAATAATCTGTAATTTAACATGTAGCTCATTATATTAAAAGTTTGCCTATTATTATATTATGTCCTTTTCTATGTTTCAGAGTATGAAAATATATCTTTTGGTGTTTGCTGCTTTGCTACTTTGGTCGGTCCACTAATGGCCTTTTAGGCCAATAGGTAACAGACATATGTAAAACTGCAGAAGGTAAATACCCCTCACTGTATACCATTTTTGCACTTCTACATCAAAATAGTGTTCAAGTAAGACGCTAATTGTGATTAGTGTGAGATACACATATATCAATGTAGAAACAATGCATGTTGCTAGTATTATCACCAGCTAGATAAATGATCAGAAAAACTTAGCATAGAAAACTAAACGCGATTTGGAATTTGGAAACAGTCACATACACTAGACTGAGAGGAACTCAAACCTCACTCCTGGGCTGTGAAGAAAAGTACGCAATCCAGGTTTTTGGATCCACTACGGATCTCTGGGACGTACTGATCAGTCATAAGTGAGAATGTTTTTATGAAGCTGGTGAGTGCATTTTGCAAGTCCATGTCTTTGACAGTAGACCGTAATATTTTTGTTTGTGTGTGCATGTGCGTTTTCCCCTCACAATCCAGATACAGTCTCCTACCACACAATATTCTAAAGTGACGAATATTAATCGGTATTCAAGTCATACAAGACTGTGACATTCAATGTGCATTGTAACGGTTTCTTTGCCAACATATCTTACACAAAATATCTTACTTTGTGTATTAAACTTTAAGTTTAATATCTTAATTACTTTTCTTAATTAATTGATCTCATCATAGTACATTTGTAAGTATGCATGATTAACCATTTATAAATTAAAATCGCAGTTCAAACCCCAGCAGCTGCGATTATGTCGCATTTTACATTTTCACGCAGAATTTAACCAGTAATGGGCATTTAAACACTGCACATGCTTACTGAATGAGCAAAGTGCACCGTTCAGAAAAGATGTGTGAGCGTGAGCAGTGTGAGAAGTGTGAGCAGGAGCAGCCGTTCAACTCCGCAACAAAGTGTGTCTGCCGAAGAGCAAAGCTAAAAAGTTAAAGATTTTTTTTACATTTGTGAATTTATTCAATACACTGTAGTTATTTTCTTAATTTGTCATGAAAAAAGTAAAAATTAAAAACAGTGCCACAATGTTTAAATGGTTTTAAATAAACAGTAGCAGTGTTAGAATAGTTTGTGATTATGCTTGGTCTTTCTTTGATGTTGTTAAAACCACCACAACAAACCTGTAGTTCTTTGTTTAAATTGCATTTAAAATTGCAAAACGCAATTTCGATCGAAAAAAAAAGCAATTAGATTTTTTCCCCAAATCGTGCAGCCCTATTTGTCAGACATTTCACCTGTTGCTAAAAAACTGTGTAGCTCTCGTCTAAAAGCTAGTTGGCACACTAAAAGCGGTACAGACAAAAACATCATCAATAATTCTTTAGTTAATTCCCTGGAGAATACAAAGGGAAAGATCCCCAAACCATCAGACATGTCATAATGTGTATATTTTCAAAAATCTTAGTACAAAAATTAAAACTGATCGCCCTAGTCATTCTTTTAAAAGTCCACTGTGTCACTGTTTCAATGCACAAGATTATTGTAATATGTAAGGAGAACATTTGGTTTAATCACCAATACACAACATTGATATTCTTTCAGTTTACACAATTCAAAAACAATGCAAGATATATGCTTCAAACCACCCTTATTACAAAAATAATTACAGTAATACAAATTACAAGGCCATGAGGTTTTATGCTAGAATAGACCAATACAGTAGATGTTCTTACTGTGCCACATCAATGAATCTGTGCAATGGCATGTTCCATCTCCCCCATCCTCTTTAATGCAGCATTTAAGATCTTCCTGATCAGTGGTAGACAGATGGTTTGAGGCGTTAGATCCCACATAGGCTTCCAGCCATAAGAAGTTACATGGACAACAGACTTTGCAGACTACTCTAAAGGCTGGAGGAGCTGCTAGCATGCATTCGGATGAGGATAAAGCTAGCCAAGACCCATAGTCTGAATATTAGGAATGACAACATCTGCTGCTTAGTAAGTGGTGAGAAAATTCTTCTCCCTGTGCACCAACCAGTCTGAAGCCTAGGAAGGTCTACACGACTGACACGACTGACAGACAAATGGTTGCCCCCATGATATCCCAGCTCGTAAGTCGGCTGAACAAGATCGTCCAGTTGCCTCCCAGGGAAGTTCAAGGTCTGGTGTTACCAGTTTACTCTTTACAAGTATCTGATGTGGCCTCCGAAATTGTGGTACATTACCTCAACAACAATCCTGAAAATGGACAGGAAGGCAGATAGCGACATCAAGAAATGGCTTGGTCTCCCCCAGAGCCTTTCCAACATTTGGGAGAAACATCTTGGAACTCCCACTGAAATCCATTAGTCTGGGCTACAAGCAGGAGAAGGGGAGACTGTTATTCAAGCTAAAAGACTCCGACCTGCTTGTGATAAACACTGAAGCCTGGATCACAAGTGGAGTGTGAAAGTGGAGTGGAACAGGCCATCAACCGGCTTAAGCACCAGGAGACTACTGGCTCACAACCAGGAAGCACAGGTCTTGGACAGGGATCTGCAGCTTTTGCATACCTTTCTGTGAGAGTTAAGAATTAATATCTTTTGAAATCTAAAGGTGTACAAAATGATTCATTGATTAACCATTAAGTTATTTTTAAGTAAATAATAGACATATGTAATAATAAACAAACATTTTGTTAATAAAAATAACAGAACAAAAAGAAATGCAAATCAACAGTTTCATAGTTAAACTTTATGAAAGGCAGTTACTGTGAATTAAACACTTACATGAAAAAACTTTTTTGCATAGTGAAATAGACACTTTGTAGATACTTTTACTAATAGATACTATTGTACTAATACAATTGAAAATATGTTTGAAAATGAGCACTTCTGATAATCTGTACTAAGACTACATGCAATACTATGCTACAGCAATTACAAAAACTGCATTAGTTGGTTTATCCTGGTGTACAAGCTGGTATTTTGTAGGCATTTACCTTGCTATGATATACCTAGAAAAGATTGTCTATTGTTGGAAAACCTCTAGGGGTGTAACGATATTTAAAGCCAAACCGAAAAAACACGATACACCACCCAAGTACGATATACCATCCATATCGTGATACTCTCACGGCATACCGAACGCCCCCCACCCCCCAACACAGCCCTGGACCATTGTTGGGGATGACCTACCTTTCCCTTATGTTCCCTTACAACTAACAAGACCAGCCCACAAAAATCATATTTAAATCATATTTAAAAATAAATCTAGTGTTCTTTAAAATAGCTGGTGCCATGTCATAAACCTGCCCTCACAGCCAACAGAACCGAACCGTGGCTCCAAACAGTGATCTGAACTGAACCATGGCATTAGTATATTGTTACACCCCTAGAATACTTGTATAATTTATCTGGGTGATTTACATTTCGTCATTCAGACAAATCTCTCTTTACTGGTTTTAGATACCATACAAAACGGATGTTTTGGATGGAAAAGAAACTGGGTCCAACATTCTTGGCTTTCTGGTCAGAAGGATATAATGTCATTTGACAATAAACACTCTTTTCCAGGTGTATCATAGCGAGGTATACACCTACAAATGTTGTAAATTGAAATTACTGATAATTACTGAAAACATACATTTTTTCAAACTTTTATCAGTTATATACTGCATTTTCACAGATTTTTTGTCTTTCAAAAATGCTTTTAATTCACAATCTTGAGCATGTCTTGACAATTCACTGAAGTATTTAATCTCTAAAATAACAACATTTCTCGACAGAACTTTAAATGTCGTCGCTTTACTGAAGCCATTTGATCATAGTAATCTGGTAAAAATCTGTAAAATAACAGTATGCCAGTTATTTGATCATTTTTTTAAAGATTTGTTTTCTTTTTTTTAGGTTAACTACTCTTCTGGCAAGGGAGGATGGGAAAAATGCAGTGGCATTACTTGCAGTTTCCAAGGTGACACAGCTGGGAAAGTCAAAGGGCCTATCACGTGTGTGTAGCACGAGGACACTGTGCTGTTCTGGCCCCTGTAAGTTCTGCCTCCAAAAGCAGACTGGCTCCCACAGCCACTTCCTACTTTTTCAACACAGGTCTTTAACCCCCGCCCCTGTCCCTAGCTCGCTCGCTCTCTCTCTCCCCAGCAGCACTTCCTGTGGGAACTATAGGCAGCAAAGCCATTTGAAAGATTAACATCCTATAGTTGTTTTAGTTTAAATAGGCCTACTACTGACTTAACTAATTTAACAAATTGTTAAATACATTGAGATATAATTGGCCATGCCTCACTGAATCAGTGTTTTGGTGTGTACAAGCCTTACCCATATTAAAGAACATTCTTTTCCTAAAAATGATTGCTAAAAGAACCAAAATTCACAATTGCAATGTGAAAAATACATTGCACTAGATACAGTGTAAGGCTAAAGTAACATTTTTATTACTGTTATTATTATTGTTGTTGTTGTATTTGATGCTAATGGTACAGAACTTGCAGACTTCAGCTTTAATGATACCAGGATATTTCACAGTACCAATATGCTCAGTTCAACTGCAAGGAGTCCAGATTACATATAAAACCCTAGTGTAAATTACCACTACTTGTAAAGCCACGACATTGTGTCACTTCCTGGTAGACTCAAGCTCCGCTTCCTTCCCTCCCCCTCTGCTTCTGCTCACTGATTCATTGTAAACAGAGAGTGAGAGACTGAACTGAGCTTTTTTTTTGTCTATAATCTCTCCTATATCCCTTTTACAGATAAAACTGGCCAACTGACAAATCATACCCAATCATGCCTTGGTATTAAAAAAAAAATTGTAAAAAAAACAAGTATAATTCCAAAAGAAGTAATAGAAATCATTTGTAAATATACTCGTGTAGTGCCTGGCTTGCTGGGTTGTAGTCCAGGATTAGTGTAGACTAGCACTTTAGCAAGTTGGGACATGTCAGAAGAACTAAGACGGTGTTTTCAATTAAGCAGACTAACTTTTGACAAGGCCCAAACTAACATTTGAACAGCTCACATATTTCTTTTGTTTTGCTATATTTATATTTTTATTATTGGTGAAATGCAGGACGTTGTCTACAGATCACATTTTACCTGACCATAAAAATGTTTAAACCACCAGGGTCCTGTACTCATTATTAACCGCTATCTCTCCTAATACACTGATACAATAGCCATGTTCAGAATAATACTACAGTATTAGTATTTCTGAAGAATATAGTGCATATATTATGCACAGCACAACATGAACACACTGGCATGCATTTTTTAGCTCAGCTAATAAGAGTGGCACGTAACATACTGACTAGGGCTGCTGACCATCAGCTGACCAGAAAATAGCCTGCCATCCACCAACACCAGCCCAGCTCGGAGAAGCTCAGAGTCCCTACATCTCCTCTACTACATTACAAAGATTATGTACACATATCTAAGTTTTTAGTCCTGTTTTTACATTTACTGTAGACATAATGACTGTTTTTACATTAATACCTTGCCCAGACAGTGCAGTTCTGACCAGGCTGATCAGTAAATGGATTTGCTCACCCCTGTCTAGTTGGCTTGGGGTTCAGTGGAGTAGCGCATCCAGTTGCAAGCTTATTTTCAGAACCTAACAAAAAAACTAAACAAATTTGACAAGTAACTCATGTGTATAATGCACTTATTGTAATGTATTCTGTAATCTAAACCGATGTTGTTGATTATGAGTCCAAAGATGATCCGGCAAAATCCAGGAACCAGCAGACTTGCAAGATGTGTCAATCTGATTCTATCCAGAAAGGGCATCTGTCATCATAGCAGCATGTTCCTGATGGTATCTCCCCTAAAATCCTGCGTCGTGCTAAAGATGCGAGTACTGTCAGTAAAGCCGCTCTGCAACAGTTGGTCTAACAGTCTAGTTAGACCAAGACTTGTAATGGTTACAAACCCCACTTTGAGACTTATCTGATAAAAACCAGGACAGACAGTGCAGGGCTAAAAGGTGTCAGGTTATTTGTGAGGACCGTGATTTTGTCCATGTTGTACAAGAACTTTATGTAACCAGGCTTTTGTATTGGATGATTCTGGTGAGGTGTCATAACCACCAGGCAATGTCATTTCCTAATCAATTTGACAGATAATAGCCATAATTTATCAGATTGAGGTATTCAAAAACATGCCCCCCATAAAGATAAAACCAGCTTTGCCATCAATTCCAGGGACCAGATATTACTCCATAATTAAATCATTAAAGGAAAAGTACACCAGAAGATTCTCTGATCATTTATTCACTGTCCAGCAATCCCAGATGAAAAAAATCATTTCTTCAACTGAACACAAATGAAGATTTTAAGAAAAATATACCATCTCTGTAATACATGTAATGCAAGGGACATTTTGAGTAAATGTCACAACATTTAGTCACAAGACAAACAAGAACCAATGAGTTTTGATTTTACCAACATGCCATCATGTTTTATTTGTGCAGTATGTTTTGCTTTGAGTTGAGTTGAATTTGCTAATTAAGTTTAAAATATCTTTTGTATTAATCCACTAGAGTATGAATTGTGTTATGATGGCTGTATGTGCTTTTGGATTTTTTACACTTTGGATCTCCTTGTATTAATATGGGATGAGAAAAGAAATTAGTAAGCTAAATAGTAAGATGACTGAGTTTGTTTACGTGATAAATTGCTCATTATAGAAATGTGACAACACCATAAACAAATTTACATGAGTTTTTCCATTATCAGTTTCTTGGCCTTGACATTGATTAAACACATGAGAACAGTAGAACCAGAAAGGTGAGTGCTAATTTTGCTAATTTTTAATAGGTGTTATCTGTATTTAAGCACAACCAAAGAGGTCTAAAGAATAGGATTTTCCTATTTTAAAAGATCTTTAATTTAATGAAACAATCTTAATGAAAACATCTATTAGGAAAATCCATGAATCGATTCTTAATGTGAGTGCTTAAGAGCAGTGTTTCCCATTCATTACCTAGACTGTGGTCTGTGGCCTGTCATTGTCTAATTTGTCCCACCACAGTTTCACAATAAACCAAAAATATTTTTACACCTCTCATAACAAAGATCTCTAATGGTGTGTTTTGCAGCGATGTTTCGGCAAAGCATCTGACAGTCACAGTCCCTCAGTCATACCTCCACACCTTCAACTCCTGCCGACACTGCCTACTCCAACATCACACACATGCACACACATGAACTGCAATGAACTTGGCTGTACTTGAGACATCAAGGCGGTCTGACAGACAGGGGTTTTATGTATACACACACCCAAAGCGTGCAAACTCTTCCTTGGCTTATTGCGCTTTCTGTAAATGGACAAATCCACACAAGTTGTCAAAAAGCCCTACACTTGAATTATAAGATCAAGCATGAATTAATGCATTAATTATATCCTGAATTGTAAAAAAAAAAGTTTCATTATGGAACCAGTAACTGATTCTAATTGTATTATACTTCAGTTAGTCAAAATGTAATTTAGTAACTGCTGTGTGAATGAGCTGTTCAAGACTGATGAATATTACTGCAATTGATTTGAGTTGCTTTTTTTAACAATTCAATAAAATAAGGATTACACTGGTCTGTTGTTGCGTGCGAGCAGTGTAGGTTGTCTGTTGTTCAGACAGAAAAGGGTGTTTTTTGATAAGTATTCTGATGTTGTGTTTCATCTAAACTAAAGTTAAATATTAGCAGTTAATCTGATCAGAAAAACCTTTATATTACCTTATATCAATTTCCAAGCTAGATCTGACACAACATATGCGCTTTGAGTTTCACAGTGTGAGAAAAAACAGCAGGAAAACATTCTTTCAAGCCTGTAAAGACAACATATCTATAATTTGTATTTGTACCTGCATCTACATATTTTAGCCACTGTGACTCTACATTTGTTATGGCAGGTTTGTATTACAATACTTTCAGAAGCAGACTTTACATACACTTTGTGTACAGGAGACATTTTTCCTAGATGAAACAATTTGCATTTAACTTTTAACAATGCCTTGTAATTGGCATTTTATGTCTAAAGAAAAATCATGTTTCAAGAAATAAAAACTTGAGAAATAATACAGAATGGCCTATACAAACATAGTAAAGCATGCTTTCCCATCATGCACTGCTGGTGGCTGGCAACCAACAGGAAGAGCCTGTGGCCCAGCCTAGCCCAGTTGTCAGGCATTGTTAGTGATGTCACCACTTCCCGAGAGGGCTTAGGGGTTACAAAACAAAAAAAGATCACAGATCAGCTAAATGCAGTGACAAAGAGCAAGTTGTATAGTACAGCCTTCAGCAAACGTTCAGTGCCATGAAATCTGCCAAAGGCTATGTGAATCCAGATACTGCCAAAGAACATATAAGTTTCTAAGAATTCATGTCCAAAAAAATGTTTTGAAACATCAGCCAAGTAATAATAACTAAGACACTTAGCCATAGCAGGCTGAAATACTGTTCATAAACAAGCCTATTTTCCCACTTTTTCTGTTCTGTGATCTTAAAATAAAAGATGACCATGAATAAGATTTCTTGACGAAAACTTTGGTCAACGCAGAACTATGAAATATCGACTGTCTGAAAACTAGTTATTAATCAAAGATCTTAATGGCGATGTGTCCACCTGAATTTAAGAAGCGTTAAGTGTTTGGGTCTGTTACCATCAACAATGCAAGAATACATAGTAAGCATACAACATGACCATGTGCTTGCAGTGCATTAACCCTTGAAGCATTTGCAACTGTGTCTGCATAGAGTGTGATTCTTGTTTAAGAAGTCCTCTGACAAGATCGCATCTACTAAAAAACCCAACAAGATTTTACTTGACTTACTTCCTCAAACCTACACAATGTTTTTAAACATGTATGAAGCATTTCGCAAAGCCTGGAAGATTAAAGCAGTGACCTACAAAAGATGTTTAGAAGACAAACACAAACTCTCAGACAGACAGTTAAACAGACAAATGACCAGAGATGATTGTGCTCCTTAAAATATCTTTACACATGTAAGACACATGCTTATCTTAACTTTTGTTTCCCAATTAACAAAGAGGTCTCTGGTAAGCTTACACAAATAGCCTGACAGTAGATGGTTATGTTTAACTGAGAGCTGGTGACCTGCATGCTTGCGATAGAGGCTACATGTGTACTACAACCTGTCTCTGGTTCACTATCAGAAAATCACCTCACAAAACCAGTCATGGCTCAGACCCGCAGACATGTAACCCATGAAAAATAAGGGGTGAGAAAAGAACCGAAAAGTATCCTTTTCAACACCGCTAGCTGACCCAGCATGCTTCTATGTTATGTTCTTTGAAATGTGTGACTGGTAAAATAATACAGGTAACAACACAAGAGGTTACCAAAAAAAAGTCACATTGAGTCTGCAAGGCTCCGCCACTTGTGGTCTTAACAGCATTATCAAAACACTGAGTGACTTCCTGTCTCAAAGTGTGCATTCGCAGGTGTGTGCAATCAATAGTCCATGTTAGACATCAGTCAGTAAGCAACAAACCGTCTTAAAAGTAAGCAAAGCTAGTCTAAAACGTGTAAAACATTTACACTCATTTGCGTCATGTGTGATGATGTAAATCTGAAGTGGAATCAATCAAAACAACAGCTTGGATTCAGATGCCGTAAGTAAGATACCGTGGTATTGCACTTGGACTGCATCCACAATCCAATACCCAAATGTGACAACATAACCTGACGAGGTTAAGAACATGAAGTTTGGATTACACAGAAAATATGGCGACACATGTTCAGCTCTCATTCCATCAGATTTCAAAAGGTGGCCTTTACTCCTTAAACAAAAACCATTGTAGTGGTACCACGGCATCTTGTTTGATTTAGAGAATGGTACTAAATTATTTTATTGCTGTCCTTAAACATTCATTTACTCTCTCTCAACTACATAGTACTCCATAATAGCATGACAGTAGAACAGTACCTTTTGTATCTAACATTTCTTTCAACACTTTTAAATAACTATTCAGAAACTGCAGAAGTACTGTGACGGTATCATGGTACAGCAAAGTTATCTGATGGTAACACCATAGTACTTTTACATGCACCATGATATTAAATGAATAGCACATTCATATACCGTGGTATTTACATGGTTGCCTACACTAAAGAACTTCGGCAAAGCCATTATCACTGTCCAAAATACATGGTAATACAGTAGTACTGTTTGTGAAATGTTGTGTGTGTTGTATTATCAATAATGAAGGCGGAAGAACATCCTTAATATAATTTGTCACAACCTGCCAGATTCACATTAGTGCTCACAACGCAGACAAACATCATACAAACATAACTTTGATTATTAAATATTATTACATGAATTACCTCTCAGCAAGCGTGGACTGTGTGCCGCTCATTGGGCTTTCCTTTCTTGATTTCCTTCAGCTCTTATCCAGTTAGCATTTTACCATGGTAAAACACCTTTATGGTAAAAAATATGTTTTTTAAAAGCAACAGTGTGGCTCTTTCACAATGTTGACAGTTCGTCTTCACGTTTACAGGAATGTCTTCTCCTCTTGCACGACGGGACTGAAACAAACAGCTTTATGTTTATATCTTTCCAGGGTTTGCCCGTCTCGCAGTCCGTGTCATTTGACTGCAGCTCCACAGGGAGAACCGTCAGGAAATCGATGCTAAATCCAAACACGTTCAGCAGTCTTTAGTCTGACACTCGACCGTATTACATACAGAGGATCAGTGCCAAACAACTCTCCGTTTGTCAGCAGCCTGCAGTGAGACGCTTCATCATCATCATCATCATCATCATCATTCAGACAAAATGCCACAACGCAGACCGACAGTCTTCCCCTTCGCATCTGTCCAGGTACAACCTTTGTCAATCCCAACCAACGCTGGGAATAAGCCGGCAAAACAGTATTTAAAAGGTTGTTTTAGGAATAAACGGATTGTCCGGTTGCATTGCACGTTAGTCCAAACGTCCCTTGCTCGCTCCGCGGATATGTTCCCGACGGCCGTCTGTCATTCCCCCACAGAAACATTCGGCATTCCCGAAACGGAGCCCAACACAGTACGCGGAATTTTCACTAAAACTTTCGGCCTGTGACACAGACTATACCACTAACTGAACTGATAAAGTAACACTTTATATACACGAAATATATACTTATCGCATTAGTGTGCTTAACTGGACTTTTCTCCAGAAGAATGTATCATGGCCACTCCGATCTGTTAAATCAGTGCAAATTCAATTCACCGATTCATTAAAACATTTACCAGCTCCGACTATCATTGTGATTCTCCCACCTAGTCCAGCTTCCCAAAACGGCACATTTCCTCTACAAATTCAGCAGAAAACTTTAAATCCTTTGATGTTCGGTGGGAACAACGAGCGGTTCCCAGTTCAGGAATTTTGTTCAGAAATGCCTTGTTTCAAAGTAGCGGTGAAATCAAATCCAAGCATGTGCGAGAAATGTTATCCTCCAGCGAACAGTTGCTCTGTTTTCTGGAAGGATTTGTTTGGAAACTTTGCTTTAGTCGGGTCCTTCCCTTCTTGTCTCCATGTTTTCCGAAATTCAGTAGTTTTAAAGTCTCTCGTTTTTACCAAAATCTTAACGTCAAAATATCTATGTCGCCAAGAATGCAGAGAACGAAACCACGCGTGTATATTGCCGTGTGTGTCCTTTTCACGCTGATAAAAGGTTTAAAGCGATTAAAAAGATCACAGAAACTCACATAATTCCCGACTTTCTGTAAAAATACATCCCGGATTCCTGCGCGCGGGACGCGTCACCACCTTTTCGAGTGTATCCGTCCGCAGTCCTTTCAGCTCTATCCTCTCCCAAGCGTTTGTAGGCTGTTATTGATCGGTGGCAACTTAACACGATTATATTACGTAGCGAAACAGATGATTTACAGATTTCACAGAGTTTGTGAACAGAGTTGAAAGACCTCTGATGAGTAATGATGTGCTGAGATGCAGAGTAATACATAAATTAATAATGAAACGGGGGATTAGTTACAATAATGTGAAGTGAGTTACAATAAATATAAACTAGATTTTCTGAAGACAATTTTCTGAAGAAAATGTCAGTGGTGTTTGCAGTGGCAAAATTCAGGAACATTTAACAGATGTTAACATGTTTTAACATGATGCTAACATGATGTTTGCATGAGTTAGCATGTTGTTAGCATGATTTAGCTGATAAATGATAGATATACTAAAATATGGCTTATTCATGATGTAATGAGGATGCTAGGGTGATCTAAATGGTTGTTTTGTGGTCAGGAAGTTGCCAGGGCAATGTTCCAATGCTGAGATATTGCTTATTTGTTGTATTGCATGGTTGCTAAGGTACAGTAAATGGTTGCTAGAAAGAGGCAACTCACATGTCACTATGATTTATGTTCTGGTGCTTAAATAAAGCTAATTCATGTTGGTTGCTAGGGTGCTCGAAATGGTTGCTAAGTCATGGCTAGACAGTTTCTGTATGGTAATACTCAAAGACTACTTGCCAGTCTTAGTCAAAAGATGCCACCCACTTGTTTCTACAATGTTCTGATGCCTCTCACCTTTATAAATGGAAGTCAAAGGGGTAGTTGCTAGGGTACAGTAACTGGTTGCCAGGGTGTGGCTATCAAGTTGAAACGTCACTATTTGCTGCTGCTTGCTAAGCGATATGAGCCCACCCCCAAGTCTCTACGACATTCTGGTGCAGAGCTATAATGTCGCAGAATTCATGTAAAGTCTATGAAATTTTTCGCCCACTTTCTCGTATGCTCTAAAAACATTGCACACCCGATTGCTTATAAAAGTCATAGCACACCACTCCTTAATAAGCCAGTCGATTTGACCCTTCATTCATGGGTCTACAACAAACCGTGTAGGATGAGTTATGTACCAAAGTTTTGTCCAGAAAAAGTAGTATGCAAGAGAGTAATAGTGATGAGTAGTGATGAAGCACCACTGATAAATACAGAAGCACAGTTTAGTCTATGTTAGTATCAGAGTATTAATCTCTGGTAATTGGTCATGCTTATTTAATTTGCATTACAAGATAATTTGATTTGTTTATTAGATAATGTAATTAGTTATTTAATTATTTAAATTCTAAGCATCCAACATGTAATAAAAATATAGCTGCAAGCATTAATAGCGGTCCAAGCACCACAGCGCCACGGACACATGCAGCTTCTCTGAAAACAATGCACAGTGAGTGCTTGCATTTAACTCTGTAAATAACAGTGGACTATTTAAAGTCGTGACTTCCAGCTGCCAATTGGTCGTGCTATGACTCGCAATAGCCACTTCATTGTAATCAACCCTCAACAACATGTTTTACAAGTTTGATGTAGATCACTTAATGCATGCAGAAGATATGAGACACTTCCTCATATCTTCTGCCAAAATTTGCCAAATTTTTATGCCATTTCAAGCATGTTAGGCACCTCAGATACTCCTGAAATATTGACACATTGACATGGGAACAATATTTAAAGTATCACAAACCTCTTTTTTCGAAATTTATAACAGCCATGTCATTTTTCTGACCAAGGCTGAAGTGGCCTGACTTGGCTAAATGTAAGTTGACTTTAAGGTTTGTTATATCTACTGAAACTAATATTATTACTACTACATTAAAAAAGTGATGCACTTCCTGCTGCCAGTTGGTGGCGCTATGACTACGTTTTACAGTTGTCATACCAATATCATCAGCCAACCACAATAAACATATTTGACAAGTTTCACTTCCTGTTTCCCATTTTTCATCATAATTATACTACCTCACTATGGCAATACCATTCAAGATATCAAAACCCCTTTGCAATTTTGAATCTTCAATGTCTTGGCATAATCCTCATCAAGCTTGGTGACAATCACATCAAATCCCTAGGAGGAGTATTTAAAAGTTCACAGAATGCACCTTCCAGAAAATCCAAAATGGCCCCCAAAACAAAGAAAAAAATATAGCTGCAAGCAGCAAAGATGAGCCAAAGCACTACATGATCGTCACAATGATGCATAATTGTTACATGCATTGAATTCTGAAAATAACTGAATAGCATTTTAAAGTCTTTTGTAAGTGACACACTTCCTGCTGCCCAGTTGGTGGCACTATAACTGTGACTATAGCCACATCAACTAAATAGCCACATCAATGTGGCTGAATAGCCACATCAATGTGATCAGCCCCCAACACCAAACATTTTTTACAAGTTTAATTTTAATCGCTCAATGCAAAAAAAAGAACATTACATAGACACTTCTGTTTCCATTTATTGCCTTAAATTGATTGCCTCACCATGGCAACACAGTTGAGATATTCATCTATCTTTTGACCAAGTTTGAAGCGACTTGGGTAAATTTAAAAGGACTCTATTAAACTATTTTAAGTGACACTTCCTTTTGCCAGTTGGTGGCGCTATGACTGTGACTCACAATAGCCACCTTTATGTTATTAGCCACTAAGACTGAACATACAGCTCAAGTTTGAACAAAATCACTCAATGAATATTGAAGATATAAGATACTTCCTGTTTGCCAAATTTATTTTAAACACTGTTTCAGATATCAAAAATCCCCTCACAATTTAGCATCTTGTATTGTATTGGCATAAAATGTACCAATTTTGGTAAAAATACCGTAAATCGCCTAGGAGGAGTATTTAAAATATTTGAAGCCTGGAATTAACAGAAAATCCTTATTTGATCCATAACGACCTACTTCCTGTTGTGTGGAGCTAATGAATGTAATTTTAAAAGCTGTTTGGCTTGATGATAACAATATATGTACTGATGATAACAATATAAGTTTGGTGACTGAGGGTAAAACTAACCCTATCATTTTTGCACCCCATATCAGGGGGTGCTACCGAGCCTCCCTGCCCCACCCATATGCCAGCCTTTGCTCGACCTTAATGGCCAATGACTCTGATGTAAAAAAAATAATAATAATAACAATCCTAAGGAAAAAAGGGCCCTTTACACCTTCACAGCACTTAGGCCCTAACATCAGACTCTGGAGAGAAATAGCTATACACTGATACCAACCAGAAGCGTAGAACTGTGATTTATTGGCCCACACGTGGAAACAAATCTAAATCTATTGCACCACCTAGTGGCCCAACCAACTGCCAATGAAATCAACCTTGGCATAGTGGACAGGGCATGCTATTACAAATACATCTTTCAGAAATGTAATTTGACTTTATAATAAAAAACATAATTCAATGTTTTAATGCCAGTAAGATTTACCAATGGGTTTGTAAGTCAATGTTTGAATAATTATGCTGATTTTAAAAATGTTTTGGAGTAGGACAGGAGACAATTAAATATAAATTCAGTATAAAAATAGAAATTTAAGAAAGTGGAATATTTAAAGACAATTTGACAGAATGTTGTAAAACTAGATTTAATAATTGCATATGTAATAATTAATAAAAAAAACATTTATGTTTTTATGTTCAGTTCAGTTCAAGAAAATTCTAATGTTTATGGTGTGCTCTGTAAAAATTGCCAAAGGTTTGCCAAAAGTAAGGACAACACTCCTAAACAGACTACAGTAATAAAACTGTCTCTTAATTCTAAGATATCGTAATGAATTTCAAAGCAACTTTAAAGTTTAAGGACATAATGATATGAATCACAAAGGAAGTGGTGGTCCTTTTGTGTGATTTAAAACCCCACCTGCATTTGAATTTCAGCAAGACAAAGAACTTGTGGTGAATTTCTATTGTACAGGGAAATCCCTGAAACCAGCTTCTATCTGGGATGAGGGTGTAATGGTTTAATCCTACATGTATCACAGAACATCAGGCTGTATTTAGGAGGAGAGGGTGATGGCAAAATTGGAGATCTAAGAAAAGTTCTGCACTTCGGTTACATCAATTTCTACCAAGGTTCTTTATGCCATCAAGAAATCCAGTGCCAACCCAGTAATGATGAACAATGACATAAATACAGTATCCCATGTTCAATAGCATCATCAGATTTGTGGGTAATGCCATTAAACAGTTCTGACTGATTGCACGTCAGTTGTTCTTAACCTTTTTTACTTCAGGATCCCCTGAACTCAAAGTCAATATTCTTCACAGATTCTCATTTTGTTTGTACTTTTATTAAAGCTGGATTTGCTACTATGGACATTTATCATAACCTTTAAAACACAAAGAATCTTTCCAGAATACAAATGTTGAAAGGACGTGTTGAAAAGGTTTGCTTGTAAAAGTTGTGTGCTGCAGTAAAAATATCAGACAGAGTTTGTAAGGCTAAAGATGTCTTGATTTCGAAGAACTGTTTTTAGTTTACATGTTGTATCTTTATTTTAGTGGTTTTAGCATTTAGCTCATTTATTTTAATGTAATTTATTTTAATTAAATGTAAGGCATAATGTGGCCCCCCTGGAAGTTTACTAAGGCCCTCTAATAGGACCTGGTGTGTGATTTTTGAGCACTTCGTTTTTGTGGTAATGATTAAGTTCCCACAGTCATTGGAAACCCAGAAATCTTAGAAAAGGGTTGGTGGGTTTTCTTTGGTGAATTTGTTTTTTTAAGTAATGTACAGCTTTAAAAAATGGTCAAAAACGGAAAACCGTCTTACTGAGTGCAATCTTTATAAAATTATTTAGAAAACCCTTATCCATTAAACAAATATTTAAAAACGTTAATTAAAAATTAAATCAAAAAGTGAGGAAATCTATCTATTCTATCTAATCTAACTATTCGTATATAAACAGCATCACATTTTTTCAGCCCAAATGTATAAAATGTACTATTTGACTTTAACAGTATGTCCATTACAATCATCCAGTTTGCTTTGTTCTTTCCATCGTCTGTATTTGCCTTGAGTTTTCCGGCAGGCAAACCGTGCAATGTCTACCATGAAAATCCAGGACAGTGTGTAAATAGCCACCCCACCTACTTTCACAATCAGTGATGGCTTTGGAGAAGTTAACTCACAGTACAGCATTCTGCTGCCAACACCAATCCTCACAGAGGCAAATAGAACAATGAAGAGCAGATCCACCACATCTCCAGCTAAACTGTCATAGTGGCCCATACGCTTGAGGAACCAGCGTGCCTGTAGCAGCGGGTTGGTGATCTCGCTGCCGAAAAGAACACCACAGGTCTCAATGGCTGACTCACCCAACCCCAGAGCCAACAGTATTCCAAGAATACTCATGGAGTGGTGAGCTAGCATCACTAGACCCTCTGTTCGAAAGTACACACACCAAGCCATGTCAAACAGGAAGTATCCGAGGCTGAGGACTAGAGCCAGTATCTGGATAGATGTGTTTTCAGTGCCTGGCAACAAGAGAAGACAGATGTCAGATTAATTTGGGATTAGTTAAACTTGATAGACAGGTGTAATACCCTTTCAGTATGGTTGAACATCCTTAAAAAAAACAGAAAAAGTGAAACTACAACTACAAAACAACTTTTATATTTTCTGGTGTTTATCCATAATAATGTTATGGATTTGTGGATGATTGTCAGAGTATTGCTCTGACAGAAATGTTGAGTATTTTATAGCATGCTGCTATCCCCAAATCTCTATGATTTTCACGATATGGCTTAGGGTCCTATTTAGTCTAGGTTAGATTGCTTAGAAAGTAATTTAAGGTATCATTTATGTCCATCCTCAAGCACCTATAATGTTGTAATCCCACCTGGGGTCCCACCTTTTTTCACCCATAGCATAAACATCACAAGTTGCACCCAAAATAACAAACCTCAAACCTATATATCCAACAATAATAGTAATGCTTTAGCCTCACTAATTAGCAAAATGTTAACCCCCCACCCCAAAACAAGGCAGGAAAGCTTACCTGGGTGTGTGAAAGGCCATGGGCCTGCAATGAACCCAATGTAGGCGGTCACACAGACAATAACTATGCCATGAAGCAGAGTTACCAATCTGCAGTTCCACTCATAATCTCTCTCAGTATTTAAGAAACACAGCAACACGTACAGAAAGAGCCAGCCAATCAGGCTGCAACTAGTCTCCACAATAAATAAGGGCATCTTTGCACTGGAATGTCAAAATGAAAATGTTAACAAGATACACGTGCAGTATATTTTTGATATAGCTGGCTGTATGCAACTTCTCTGTAATTTAGAATCTGACATCATGTTACACCTTGTAAGGTAAGTTAACAAATGAATATTATCTCAAACAGGTCAAATGCAACTGGAAATAGATCACAGTCCAATTACAGTCCTTATATAACTCTGTGTATCTAAACATTTTTGCATGCGGCATGGTACCTCCATGAAAATAGCACCATCAATGAGTTTCTTTTTCCGTTGGAATTTTCGATAGCTGTGTCGAGAGACATCTAATCCTAAATGACATCTCAATACATACTCATCGATCGTCTCTAACAACATCCAACAGTCAAATCTCCTTGTAGCAGTCTTTGGTGACTTCCTGTGTGAAAGTGACCTGAAACAGAAGACACAGTCATACTCTAAAACTACAATGCTTCTGATGACTTGCTTCCTCTTTACATGTGGACAAGCGGTTTGAGCCTCTTATGAGATTAGACTCTTTACTCCCAATATACCTCGGTTAAATTCCTAACAGCATGGAACCATTCAGCTGTACTTCCTATGAGCTAACAGTTTAGTGATTTGCACTGTTCTAAACTTCTAACAGTTTCATTTCATTAAGTTCCACGGTAGTAAGGAGAGTAGTGGGAAATAAGCCAAAATATTATGCAGTGTCTTTGCATCAAGTGCTTATAGGACCTTGCTTTATAAAGCTCAGGATTAGTCTGATAGTCAGAATATGTACCAATGGGATTGGATACTTTTCCTCTACTAGTACAGCGCATACGTGCATGGTGCATTACAATTTGTGAGCTCTGTCTATGCATCATATTTTATGCATTTAGGATTTTGAGGCTTTGTTGATGGCCATTTGTTTAAACTAAGGCCAATTCTTAAAGGTCAATGTTCTTTAAATTGTCCATGCAGTACAGTACATACAGTAATTACTTTTTAAAAGGAAAAATGTTCTTTGGCAACTCAAAGATATTTAACATCACAAGCTTCCAGCATCATCCCGTCAACCTTGAAAAGTATGTCCTGGGGATGGGGGACACATTTCTAAGCACCAGTAATTCAAATCCAGATCAGACATAATCTGAAACAGATGAAGGCTATTATCTCCTAGTATACACCTATATAACTAATAATTAATGCAGAACTGCAGAACAATAGCCTAAACATATGCTATGACGTGCTATCAGAATCAAGTTAATTTATTCTTAAAATCATTGGGTGTCTCCCGAAATCTTAGTCCGCTGACTTGTTGCCGCACTGTTCCATCAGGCAATGACTATGCACTATGATGTTTTGTAGTTGTGGCCCACTGGTAAGTGAGTCGGGCATGTAATCAAAGGGTTGCTGGTTCGATTACAGTGCTGGCAGGTAGCAACTAAATTGCCCTTGAGCAAAGCACCTGACTCCCAATTGCTCCCCGGGCACAGTAGTGTGCTACCCACTGCTCCGGTGTGCGTGTGTTCACAGCTTGCAGTGTGTGTTCACTCCTCACCATTGATGGGTTAAATGCAGAGGTCACATTTTGGGTATGGGTTACCATATCTGACAAATATGTCACTTTCATATGTCACTTTCACGAAGGCACCTTTTACATGCATTTTACATTTTGATATTTATTCAAATAACCTATCAAATCATGAGTAAATATTGCACTACCAAATAGGCCCATACACAAAATATACCATAATTTAAAGCTCAATAGCATTTGAAGTGAATGACTTAGTCACAAAACCAACTGTAAGTTGTCCATGCAGGTGTCAGCTATAATTGTTATGAACCCTGCTTCCAACTCTGTTAATTCCCTCAATGACCATCGGAGGTCCCCTTCACTAGAGTGTTAAAACTACATTTCCCATTAACCCTCCACACCTGTTCTCCATTACCTGTCTGTTTTAGCCCAGTCTATGCAGTGCTTCATTGCGAAGTCTTTTTTTGCCCCAGTGAACAATTCTGAGCATTATCTGATCACCTCTTTTGTGTTTGCTTTCTGCTTTGGCCTCTATTTTTGATTCTTGCTGCCTGCCTTGGTCTTTGCCTGTTTGGATTACTGTTTGTACCTTAGCTGCCTGCCCAGACTTTTTGGACTGTTTTTTTTTACTATGATTACTGCCTTGCCCTTGCCATTCCTGTTTGTCAGTTACCAAATGTCTGCCTGTTTGTTTTGAGCTGTCTAATTGTCAAACTGCATATGGATCCTCACTTGCTTGCTCCAGACTTCTTTGTTACAATAATGCACAACTTTTACATTTTACACTGATAGTTTATTTCAATAAATATAAAATTATATGTTGTGGCAGAAAAAGAGAGAGTGCTGGAGTCTCTCCATTTCTGTCCTTCATAATGTTGTAGAAAGCTCCAAAGTACATACCTGTTTCTGGGAGTTGAGAGAATCCTGAGATTTTTACCTAGAGAACCAATATTACTAGCCTCAATGTGAAGTTGGAGGGAGCTTCAGAAAAGGCTATTACAAAGCTGTTTCATAAGAATAGAGTTAATGACACAAAAGTCATAACTCGCATAAGTAGCTTGAGATATAGGATATATTAACATATTTTACTATTACATCTAAATTTAAAAATGATACACACAGTGTAGGGAAAATCTGAAAAATGATGACTGTATATTTGCAAGGTCTGAGATAAGCGCTGGGTTTGTTTGCATAAACGCATAATAAAACTTCTCTGGTGCTGGTTCCCAAAGATGTTTATATGTTTCCTTCGATGAGGTGCTGATACTCAGGAAGTGACTTCAGTTTTAACCCTTCCTAAAATCCTTTTCCCTCTCCCTCTTCCCTCCTTTTAGGTTCAGATTACTGGAAATTTACTGAACATTTATGTGTAACACATGAGGCTATCAAGTTTTCATTTTCATGTTTGGTATCATTTTAAAGGTCATGGTGTGATGGGTAAAATAGTCTCATTTCTAGGATGATAGGATAAAGTATATTAAAGGGGGGAAAACTACACTCCTGTTTTGGGTATACCCTTTGTTAGGCCACAAAAAGCCGACCAACTAAATCCTGAACTGGCCAATAGAATTTATGACTCTCTGTTTCACCTGGGTATTTAAGGTACATTGGCAAAAACCCTATGGAAGCATCTGTAATCAGAATCTCCCAACCATTGCAGTGTCTCCACTGCCAGGTGTGACTTTTTTATGTCCTTTTATGCTGATTATTTTAGATTAAATTATGTTCTGTAATGATTGTAATTGATTTAAGTGTAACTTTTCAACTTTGGTAAAATACATTGTTAATTTGACTTACTCTGAGTGTGTCAGAAATTATTGCAAGTACTGTACACCTCATGCTACCGTAATTATGTGTCTAGGATATAGTCAAACTGAAGGCTTGTGCTTGCATGGAGAAATGCCTCAGCTTATGTCAGAATGGAGAAGCCACATCTTAAGTTAAACTGGAGTAATGCCTTGGCACATTTAGATTTTTGTATATCACCTGACACAGAAAGGTGTATGTAGCATTTTGAATAATTATTATTAAATCATGAGTAAGCAGGAGGTGAAAATAGCATGAGGTCCCTAATAAAAAAAATAGCAAAAAGTATGAGAATTCCAGAATAACCAAGGAACCAAATTATGGCCAGCAAGAGATTGGGACTTATTTTTTAAAATTGGATTTTTATTATGTACAGGGTTCAAGGAAATAGACAAAATTCTAATAAATTCAGCAACAACAAGTTAATCTTACAGAAGTGCTATATGTCAGGAATAGCTGAATACAAGATCTCCTCAACCACGCCATTAGATTCCATCACTGGGCCAGTGGGTGGTCCTTACATGTCTATGCTGAAAACTTTTTACTGGGTATGTTAAAGCAGAAAAGTCAGAGGTCGGGAGATGTTACCAGCCTGTGCCACACACTCGCTGTGTGTGTGTAATAATAATGATAGTAAGTCATATAATAAGCAATAATAACTTATTTGGAAACTAAATTGTAAAATAAAAATTTATGTATGACATGAAATTTGAACTAAGTCTATTAACATATTCTAAAGAAAACTGAAATGGCTTTAGGTAATTAAAAAGAAACAGGTTGGAATACTTTACAGTCAAGCTGACTAGGGCAACGAGCAACAGATGCCGTGTTGGAAAATTTTGACATCTGAAATCTGAGATGATGAATATTTTGATAAACCTTTCAATGATAAAAAAATGAATAAGGAACTTGAGACTTGAGATAAGAACAGCAAAACTTGTTACACTATACACTTAAAAAGAAGAGATGAAGATAAACTTAAGAAACCCATTCTAAGCAGTGATGTGAAAGTGACATACTTGTCAATGTATGTTAACCCATACTTGAAATGTGACCTCTGCATTTAACTCATAACGGTGAGTAATGAACACACACTGCAAGTCATGTACACACACTCAGAGCAGTGGGAGGCTATCACTGCGGTGCCTGGGGAGCAACTGGGAAAGGGTGCAGTTAAACTGAATATATAAAAATAGTAAAGAATAATAAGGATAAGAACATAAGAATTTAAATACAACAGAGATATATGTCTGTACTCTTGAGTCAAAATTTCAGTCCTGTCAGATGTGTCACCCACCCACACATAATCATTTCTGCCTGTTGGTTTTATTTACATATTATTTGAATTATGTCTTCTAATTTCTAAGGTTAACAATGTTCTTGTTTTACATTTGGTTTTAAAATAAATATATTTTTCTGTCACATTTCTATGGCATTTTCATAAAAACAAACACTCCAAAATATTAATGGCCCCCTGCCAGCCAAACATTTTATTGCAAAAACTGTAATGGCTAAAGCATTTTCCTAACCAGCAGATGGCAGTATTCTGCTCCTAACATCTAAATCAATATCCAGAACCAATTTACATTTATTGTAAATCATCATTAAAGTGATTTTTCATAAAAAATAATATATCATATGCAAGCTAATAGTATTCTTGAAGTGTGGTAAATTGGTCAAAATTACATTATAATATTCCACTCTCTTGTGTTTTGTGCTGAATCAGATGAGCTCACGCTGAACTCAGAAGCCCACGCTGCTTCGTCTTCAGAGGAAGTTGATGAGGTCATGCTAATGACTGTCACCCAGGTGGGTGAACTAAACAAAACTAAACTTAAACAATTAAAAGAAATACAAAGAAAAGAAAACACAAATTCAATATTTAATCAACAATTATTAACCAAAACAAAATCAACT
This sequence comes from Chromobotia macracanthus, assembly GCA_036877525.1. Taxonomy (NCBI): domain Eukaryota; kingdom Metazoa; phylum Chordata; class Actinopteri; order Cypriniformes; family Botiidae; genus Chromobotia; species Chromobotia macracanthus. Next base: position 2,958,947 of record JAZGTH010000068.1, on the reverse strand, counting down.
TAATATACAAAATAAAACAAAAGGGCACTGGGACCTAAAAGTAGCATTCAGCATTCATAACAAAACCAAATACAAAACACAACAGAACTCAACATTTTAGCAACAATAAGAACAAACAAAACTATAATAAGAACTAGATGGGTACATTTTCTGAAGAAAATGTGAGTGGTGCTTGCCATAGCAAAACTCAGGAATATTTAAACAAAGTTAACATATTTTAGCATGACAGTAGCATGAATTAGCATGACGTTAGCATGACTTAGCATGATGCTAATATGACTCAGCATAATGCTAATATGACTCAGCATGATATTAGCATGATGCTAGCCTGACTTCGCATGATACTAGCGTGAATTAGCATGATGCCAAAATGAAGTAACATGATGTTAGCGTGACTTAGCATAATGCTAACATGATGTTAGCAGGACTTAGCATGATATTAGCATGATGCTAACATGGCTTTGTATGATGTTAAAAATGCAAAAACTTAGCAACTGCAGACACCTACTGTTTTACACTGTCATCATATGGGCAATTTTAAAACAAAACAAATTCCTGAAAACACACTTTCTCTTCAAACTACAGGTTTAAATAGCTAATTTTATTTTTGTTTAAAACTTAACTGAAGGATTAATTTGTTTAGCTTTTTTTATTTGTTTACCTGAATATGACGTGTAACCGTCGAGACAGAAAAAAAACGTTCTTTATGATCCTTCTTTATGACGTGATGTCACATATAAAGACTTGCACGCTAAGGAAAAGGCATGGGAGGCAGTTTCAGTGCCAAGATGGTAATACACACCAAACTCTCTCCTGTGCTGGTTTAGGGGGTGAATACAAAGGTTCATTTTTTTTTTTGAAAGTTTCCATGGTAAAAATGAAAGATTATTTGGCAGTCTGAGTCAAAACAGTCCACCCACTTGTGTCTGTGATGTTCTGATGCCTCTCACCTTTTTAAATGGAAGTCAATGGGATGGTTGCTAGGGTACTGTAACTGGTTGCTACAGTGTGGCTATGAAGTTAAAATGTCATCATGTGTTGCTGCTTACCCTTAGTCTCTACGACATTCTGATGTGGAGCTACAACATCACAAAATTCAGTCCAATGTTAAGTCTATGGAATTTTTTGCCCACTTTTTCGTACACCCTAAAAATATTGTACACCCGATTGCTTATAAAAGTCATAGCATACCACTTGTCAATAAGCCGGTTTATTTGACACCTAATTCATGGGTCTACGCTTATCTATAACAATCTCAATCAGTGTGAGCATAAGCCGGCAAGCAAACTATGCAAACAACAAACATAACAAAAACAGCGACTAAAACAATGAAAGAAGTCCAAAACAAAGCCAGCCAAAAGGAATCAAATACAAAAGAAAGCACAAACCCAATATCCTGTGTGATATATTATCTCAGAATATAAACAACAACAATTTACCTACTGAACAGGAAGAGAGCAGTCATTTGCAATGCACACTGAGCATCAAAATATACAACTCCGAAAGATGATCAGCCACAATATGGGTTTAGTTAAACCCAGACAAACAGACACCATTTTCGCAGATAAAGTTACCATTAAACAAACGTAACTAAAGCAACTGATAATGTAGCGACAAACAAACACATACCTTTAACACCCAGGCAGAGATACCACCGGAAGCTGCAATCAACTAAACAGTGATGCGACACCCTGCTGGCACAATACGATTTATATAAGTGATGGAGTCCATTTGGCTGCGTCTGTATGCCCTTCCCCTGATAGCCTTGCTCCCATTAGTTCTAGCGAGGGTTTGGCAGGACCAGGTTTTTTAACTCTTGGTAGCACTGTTCTGGCCAACCCGAGTCTGATTCTCAGACCCAGTATCTCTCCTGGATAGAGTCCCTTGGATGCTTTCTGTGTCTGAAAGGAATTCTTTGTGTTGACCCAGGATTTACCATGTTGTCCCAGTTCACTGCCATATTGGTTCAGTGCTGGAATTCCTTTATGTACCTCTTTCTGCAGGGTTAGCTCCTGCTACCCTCAAGGTTTACGTGGCTGCTATTTTTGCTAACCATAGGAGACATTCTTTGGTGTCTCATTTTCTGCATGGTACCAGACGGATGATGCTTTTATGTTGCAGACAGGTCTTGTGTCATTGTTACAACACCTTGACAGCCTCATAAAATTTGGTGGCAGCACCACGACGTATTGGTCAAAAGTTCTAAATAGTTTTATTGTGTTGTAATGGGTTTTGCTTAAATTTTTATAAACTGTTTTATAAACTGTATCCCATTATTATAGATGTCCACAAATATTTCCGTTGGTGCTGTTGATGGACTTGACCCCACAATTGCTGCTTGCAGCTATATTTATTAGGGGTTCAAACACGACATGCAAAACACCAATATAAAAAAACGTTAAAATGCAAAATGTTACAAGAGTGGTGTTTGCATTATTACAGACAGTCTGTGAGTGTATGAATAAAGTGTTGGGTTTTTACCACTTTTGCATTCAACAGTGTTATGCTATTAGTTAAATAATTTGGTCAGCACTTCTGAAATGACGTTAGGTGTTTTTAAACAGGTGTAAATTCTGCTCTGAAATGTATAAATGCATTTACACAGTAAATACTACTGTGTAGATCTTATTTAGAGCTGTACCCTGACAGGTATGAAAGCCATGCTGTGAGGGATAGACTTACCCTGTTTTGAATAACATCTGCTGTAAGCAGCTGTACAAAGTTATAATTACACTTTCCACAGCTCATGTTGTCTGGAGTTTATCTACTAAAATTATTGAAAAGATATTTCTGCAGTGTTTAATCAGCAAAATAGTCCAAGACACGTATGTCTATCCCTTACAGGCTCATGTTCATTCCCATAAAAAATGAAAGCTACTATTGTGAATAAGGTGTTTATTTTGATACTTGGGACTGAGGTGGGTCAGAGCAGACATAATTCAGCCTGTCTTTTATGAGGAATCACATCTGTATACAGATATTTGAGCAGGCACAAAACAGCCTTAAAACACCTTAACAATTCTCTTGCATGATTTTACCTCAAATGCTGTGTGCTTGTCAGTACTATACAAGACTATACAAGAACAATTATTAAAACTTACCATGAAAACACAGAGCTGTTAGGCAGGCGAGATCACCTAAAGAAAGGTTCTAGGCTCTTTTTCTGCCTTGCAATATGCAAGTATTTGTTGTAGTGCATATCCCCAAAGCTTTGTCATGTGGTAATAATATACCAGTATGGGTCCTGAGCCTGGGTCTAAAAATTAATAAAGAAAAAACATTTAAAATCACACAATATAAGTACCATCACAATAACAAAAAAATGTGAAGGATTGAAGTTGATCCTGTAGATAATAATGAAGTTATTTGTAGTGTAGCAGTGACATGAAGCAGGTGGAGCAGAGTCAGAATGAAGTCTTGTCCTAATGTTGATAGTTGATCTGTGCCTGTGAAGGTGCTTTCTTAGCTGTTACTCTTAAAAGCTTGTATACACACACACACACACACACACACACACATACAGATAAATGTCTGTATTTATGAACATATGGGGCGTTTAGGCTACTAAAGCCTTCTTATCATAAGTCCATATAGGGAGATGCATAATTGTAATGCATACTCAATGTTTTGTTATGATCATATCCCAACTTAAAACCTTATTTGTAAAGATTTGTAAAAAATCAACAAGCTTTTTAAATATATTCTCAAAAGCAACTGCTTGTACCATGTGTGTAAAATGTTCTTGAGGATGTACAGGGGATGTGGCAACAGAGGGTCACATGACTAAAAAAGTAAAAATAATTTTGAATATTTAAAATATTTGTAAAAAATCAACAAATACAGATTTTTACAAACAACTACATGTACCATGAGTGTGTGCCTCTGTGTCAGACGTTTGTTTGTCAGGGTGAAGAACAGGCGTGCTCAGATCTCAAGGGAGCTAAGTGCACATATTGTAAGGGCTTTTCACTTTCATCCAGCTGTTTGTCTAGGTGAGCCTGGGCGGTTCCCCTGCGGATCAGGTGTTACCTTTGCTGAGGCTCGGCAGAGGCTCATCTCGCGGAGTTCGTAAGAGGCATTCTCACTTCTCCACTGAAGGGATGCACGATCCACCCAGTCAAAGGAAGCTCTCCGCTTTCTCAGAGAACCGAGGTTACATACATAACCAAGAGACATTTCGTGTCAATACACAAAAGTTTAGTGATTTGATTAAAGATTTAGCCTCAAATCCATTTTTGCGTTCTCATTGTCAAATTCTGTCACACACTATATGAGAACAGATTGATCCATTGAGAATCTTGTAATAACTTTTTGTCTGGAGTGTGAGTAGATGCTACGCACTATATGTTGTGCAAATGAGACCAATGCTTAGCAGGAGTTCCAAAATGTAGATTTATTTGAAAAATTCAAAATGGCGGATGGATTTTATGTTATAGGATGTGTTGGAATCCTCATGAGTCAAGGATTCACAAGAAAAAGAATTTTGCTTCTAGGACTTATGGACTTATGTGAAGTTATGTGCATAAACATGAGTGAAGTTTTGAACTGTTGGCACTAGAAGGTTTGGGTTAAAACTCCAAATCTGTAAATTTAAATATTTCAAGAAGAAAACTAACAGATAAATAATATATATATTATATATATATATATATATATATATATATATATATATATATATATATATTATATATATATATATAACAATATATAATAATAATAATAAAAACTATTAACAATTGCAACTGTCATCACCATCCTCTACTGATAAACAACTGCAAATAAACATTGCATCTTTTATTCCCTTGAGAAAATGCAATCTGAAGTGTGTAAAAAGTGACATTAATCTTTTACACCATTAATAAACTACAGAGCAGCCAAAACAAAAGCTGTATGACATCATTTGAAATGTAGATTTGGCCTGAATGGTCTCATGACTACGTCACATGACTAAAAATGCATTGCTGTTTTTGACGACTCCATTTTTACAGTTTACCCTATACGTAAATGTAATATATGTACATATATCCAATGTCCATATATGCTATATATGTATGTACCTATTTGTTGGAACAATTCATATTTATTCACTTTGGAGAGCATTTTTAAAAAAAGCTACATTAAGACTTTTAAAAAAGTCTTAATGTTGACAGAAGGCCAATACAAAGAGAAAAAGATGCATTTTCAAACAAAAACGAAGTGTGGACAAGGCCTGAGAATTTTTTTTTTTGACACACTTCAGTACTTCATGTTAACCAGTAGAGGCCAGCAGAGACCACTGCTACTAAAACCGTGTTGATGTCCCTATGACACAGTGGAACATATTGCTTACTAGTGGCACAATGGGTCTTGGGTGACTTTAGTTACACATTCCTGTGGATTTGCAGACTGTAACAATGGCTGTGGAGGCCCTGGTCCCCAAATCTTTGCGATAAGGTAAGGGAGAGTGGCCATGATCTGGTTTCACTTCATCATGCTGGCATTGATTGACATCTTTGAATGCAGCCTTTGAGGCAATGCTCCAGTTTAATTAAAGCAGTAACTTAGCTTCACAGAGACCTGCAGAGGGCTCTGTTGATAAATAATGAATGAAGTTCTTCTGCTTGTGTCTGAGGCAAGACTGGAATAGTGCTTTGTGGAATGAGAGTGGCAAGGTCCTATTAGGTAACTATTGTTAATGTGTTTTGGTGACAGTTACTTTTGCTGTCTTTTTCAAGTAGGAAACAGGTTGAAAAAGCATCCAAGGGTGCATCTTATAAGGCTGCAAGAGAAAGTGCCCAGACTGTGCAGAGCTGTAAAAGCACAGATACTTTGAAAAAGTTAGATTTACAAAAGCTGCAAGTTAAAATGTTGTTTAACATTTTGACCATTGATCTACAAAAGCTGCAAGTCAAAATGTTGTTTAACATTTTGACCATTTTTCTTGCTATAGTTCCATGGGTTTTTTCATAATTTTGATGATGAAACTGTCAATATAAAATGTGGAAAATGGCAATAATAAAGATTAGGTGTGTACAAATGTCTGTTATTGTTTGTAACGCTTCAATACAAAACTCTTTTTCAAAATACAGGACCTTCTGGCATGGTGAGCTCTGCCAACATGGCTGAGCCTCTGTGACCCTGAGTAACGGGCAGTGTGAGATTTCACACGATCGAAACATGGCACTGACTCTCTGGTGTCAGGGTGGCACTGTTAGAGCAGGAGGGAGAGGGAGGTGAGATCAACTGGGGCTGATATCAGGGTGTCAGTCTACCTGTGTGGGCTCGCAGGAGTGTGATAAAGTCATTGGCAATTCACCTGCTTGCTGGTCGGATCACATCATAGCACAGCAAACTCTCTGAGCATTCTCTGACACTAAGTCTTCCTGATATGCTGTAGCTTTGAAGTGAAGCACTCTTGCAGGGCACTGCTGTCACATGTTAGTCTGATGTTTCTGTGATGAAGTTGTTGGAGAAAAGGAAAACTTAATGTAGACTTTGCTATCTTCATTCCAGGGCCAACTGCTGCCCAGCAATGTGTGCCCATACACAGAGTAATGGAAAGGCAAAGTCCCAGAAAGGGGGCTGAGGGGTGGAGAGCAGCATCAGGTAACAGATACCCTTCTGTCACCTGGTCTTTGCACTGCAACTGACAACAAGGACCCCCATTCACAACCTGCCCTGCTATTCTTCCTTCGAACTATGAATAAGTTATCATTCCATCCAAGAGGCAGGCATAAAACTTCGACCGGCCATTTCATGTGGCAGTCATGGGTAAAGCGATCTTCCCCATCATGTGCAACTGGAGCCAGAGAGGGCCTCTTCCTTAACTGGCCTTTAATCCCACCTGGGGCTCTTGCTCTGTCTGTTTACCTCTTGCAGCAGGCCAATTCTTTATTACAGAGAGTGGCAGCTCTGAGGGGCTTCTTTTCACCCCTTTACTATGGCACATTATAATATTTAATGGCAAACAAGCTTGAGGGGGAGTGTGTGTAACTGTGCTCTGAGCTGTCCACCAAGAAATGGAGGTTTAAAAGGCAGCTCTGTGCTATTGCAGCACAACACATGCCAAAGCTAAACATTTCGTTTTTGGGATACAGCCTGGTAGATGAATGAAATAATGAAATAAATACAGGGTGAATGGGAAAAGAGCTCAAAGGCTTTTAATTTGAACAATTGTGATAATGGCTTTCACTTTAACAGTGTTTAGATAATATTGTTGAATAATATAGTTGAGAGGAATCATTTTCCACTTAATATATAAGTCAAAAGTTGGCTTAAGTGACTGATAGTGGAATAGTTGTTGGTGGCAGACTTTTTTTCGACTGGGATTTCATTCACAATCATCCTTATAGGTTTACAGGGAATGGTCTAAAAAGGCAAAACTATCCAGTGAATAACAGTTCTGTGAGTGAAAATTAGGTCAGATGAGAATGTCCAGACTGCTGATTGAAAATCAACAATAACTCAACAAACTCTTTGTTACAAACAAGATTTGCAGAAAAGTGTCTCTGAACACACAACACCTCAAACCTTAAAGCAGATGGTACCATTCCTGTCTGCTAATAAGAGGAAAGTGAGGCTCACCAACATTGGACAAGAGAGGGTTGGAAAAATATTTTGCCTGGTTTCGATTTATGCTGCTTTCAGATGATAGGGTCAGAACAATCCAGTTCAGGGGCAAGTGGACCTAACCTGGTTCTAACAAGGTGTTTCTTAAACATGCTTTACTATATTTGGGTGGCCTTGGTTTGGCAGTAAGTCTGAATGGGGATCCCTGGGTCTACAAAAGGTTAGCAACACCTGCAAATAGGTCTGTGATCTAAGAAACTGCTTTTTTCAAACTTGTATTTCCACAGCATGAATAAACTTGTTTGCACACCTTGGTCTAATGCAAACATGTCAATAAATGAATGGACAAACTAGGTGTGTGTGTAAATAGAACAATAATGTTTGTGCAGAGTAATAAAGAGGTTTTGCAGTGATTTTAAAAGCTATGAAAAGTCAAAGTTCTTTTATTTTTCTTACATTAATGTTTGCAAGAATTCTCTCAGCACAATATAAAACACACCAATGATTGCTTTGATTTAATCATTAAACATTTTTTATTCCTTAACATGCCGATAAATACATAAACAGTTAAGTGGTGTATTAATGAATGCAAGATTATGTAAAAGAATAAATCATTGCATTTATACAGAACTTCACAGCCTCTACATGTGCTGCGTGTGATGGGCATTCACTCAATCCACACAATATACAAATAATAAAACCAGCAATGTTTAGTATCCTCACATTTTCACAAGGAAAGGCAAATTATTTTCTAGGTAATACTTGCTTTCATCTACTATCATTTTTTGGCTTTACTTTTTAAACCATAACACTTTCAAACAAACTATGAAGATACACATGGAGAAATATTGTTTTTCTCAACTTCAACAATGGTGCCAAGCAGAGCATCCAAACAATGCCAAGAGACGTTTTCTGCTGACTGTAAGAGGAACTTGACCTCTCAACCACATTTCCAAGTGAAGATTTTTGATTGCTCAGACACGCTCAGTGAAGAGGAAAATCCACATTGCTTAGACAGGAGGGCAGATTGACAGAGTCCAGAGGCTTTTAGATCAATGCTTTCTCCTGAAGAACTGCTGACTCTTTCCATGTTAAAGCAGGTAGCATGCCCATGTTACAAAGGAAAAACACAATGATTTTATTGCTGTCAAAAGTGAGAGTTCATGTAGCAGTTGTTGAAAAGGGCTGAACAATTGCACAAGGAAGGAGAAAGAAAAAAAGCACTCAAATGAGTCACTTGTGTTTTGCATGTTAACATTATTACAGACATTATCATCTGTAATAATGTGTTTGATAAATTGGTTAACATATCTTGGTAACTATTTTTACTCTGTCTGGTCACTTACTGTGGTTGTGCAATGAATTTTGCCTTTCTATCATCCCTTTTAAATATACTAGGTGAAAAATAACTGATCTTCTGCAGTCTGCCTGTTTGGACTGACAGTAGCATCTACAGCCTCATCCTCCATTTCAAAGGATCTAGTGCAGCACACTTATGTTGCATCTTATTTACATTTGACAGCTTACCGTAATCCTAAAGTTTCATATAACCATGTTTGAAAGGAGCTGCAAGCACCAAATAAGACTATCAAAAATTACACACATTAATGTTGGTTGCTTAATTTAAATCTTTCTACATGAGCTACAACTGTTATCCACCTATTTATTCTGTTTAAACAGGGTCCGAAATGGTCAATCAACAACTGAATGTTGAGCCATCTGGTCTCACATGTGGCTGACTGAAATCTTCCTAACAAAGGCAAGATTGCCATATGAATGGACAGCTTGAAAAGTGTCTCATAGTCAACAGTATGATTTTACAAGCCAGTCACATAGAGACTTAAAAATATATTTTATCTGACATTTCAGCTCAGCCCCTCCCAATATGTCTCACATAACATACTGCCAGTGGTGAGGATTGCCTTTTGCCCATATGTAAGCCCATATGTCCAAATTAATTGAGTTCTGCTTTCTGATAGAATCTGGATGATATAATCTTCTGGGCTACTGGCCTTTTCCTTTGGTCAATGGATCTTTCACAACAGACACTTCCAGCCCTGGTGCCCTAAAGAAATGCCCCTGTCAGGGAACTGCTGGCCTGTAATGGCCAACTGTTTGACTGTCTGAATGATTGTGATTTCTACCTGACTGGTCAAATGGATTCAGGTGTGCATTAGATAACACCATGTCAAATTTAATATATGCCACCTCCACAAGCCCCAGTATTTTAAAGATAGCAACAGCAGTAATGACGTGGATCTGTTGGCATATATGTATGATGATATGGCATATATCACCAGTCACATATCCTTTTTATTGTTGACACATTGCTCAAAACAAATATTTCAGTCAGTGATGTGTTGACTTATTGTGGTGAGCAAGAATTCACATCCTCGGTACAAAAATCTTAAACGGTTTCCATCAGTTAATATAATCTAAGATTAATATAATCTATTGATACCAACTACTTAAGGTAATGAAGGTAAACATTGACCATTAGCTGGGACACCTATCCCAAGGTAAAAAGTACCATAAAGCTAATATAAAGTACATGACCATAACACCATAATTTCTGAGGACAGAACTTAAAAATAGAGAAAATCTATTGTCAAAAAAGGACCAGCTGAGCGATATGAAGGACCTTTAACACAACCAAAGACTGCCAACATAGTGTTAAAAATGTTGTGTGATTTCCCAACAACCTGTAAAGAGAAATAGTTTTGTGTGCTTTGAATAATTCCAGTCAATTGCTGTTTAGCGTTCTCCATACCAGAGATACACAGAGACAAAGACCTTGAAAAAAAAAGATTCTTTAATGGAAACAGCACTGGGTGGTCAATAGTGCATTGAGTAAAAGTTTTAAATGCAAGATCACAACACCCATCCATTACCATTCACAACCCTTCAAAATTCTTACTTCCAAATGTGCAAACTTGCAGGTGATTGCTTCATCATCATATTGCATTCAGTTAGTAATTCAGAGAAGGAATAATCTGCATTTATGGAAAAGCTTTCAATGTTTATTAGCATCCAGATTTAAAAATTATTTAGCTCAGTTAGCCTATAATCAGCAGCCAATATACATCTGACATTTTTATTGTGTTAAAAAAACAAGCAGGGTTACATCATTGCATTGCATATGCTAAAGCTAGACTTTGGCTGGCAAAATTAGGATCTCTGTATTAAACTGCAAGTTTTGCTTCTCATAGATAAAGTGTAGATGAACAAACAAATAAACTGATTAATGATTAGTCAAGCATTATTATGCATGGACTTGTTGCCTGCTGCTACTAAATGCTGTTACTGTGCTTTGGGCTTGCTGTCCATAACTGAGGGGTTTGGGAAGGATACTCAGCTTGAGCCCTGATATATTCACTCCTTCAAAACAGAAGAAGGAGGCTGCTTTTACATCCTGGTAATTAGGAGATTACTTGGGCAAATTACAAATTAACATAAAAAATGTCTTCGGTTACGTATGTAACTTTGGTTCCTTGAAAAGGGAAACTTGACACTGACGCTGACAGTCTGACGCTATGAGGAACGCAAAACCAACCATGCCATGCTGAGGGGAGCAGCTGCCATATGGTCCATGTTGAAACACAACCACCATAGGCAGAACGCAATAACACCGTATTTGCACACTGCTGGTGAAGAAAGGAACTCTCTCAGGCCATGCTCAAAAGCAAGGCCCAGTTAAAAAAGCTCACACTAGACACAAAGTCTCACAGGATAGTGTCACACTGAGTCAGTTGCATAAAGGCTTGGCAAGCATGCCACTGGGCTCGCTGCAAAAAGCTCTGGGGGGAGGCGGTACTACTTTACTTATGTCCTGTTCTAGGGTAGACAGAAGACCTGCTGTAGTAAGTAACGGTGCTACTCTGCACACAACCCAGAGCTTGGGAAGCTTGGTTTGCCCCCCAATGGTTTGCCCCACCACCTGTAACTGCTCCTGTAGCTCAACTGGTCGAGCATTGTGTTAACAGTGCAAAGGTTGTGGGTTCAATTCCCAGGGACACACACAAACTGTTTTGGATAAAAGCTTCTGCCAAATATATAAATATAAATGTAATGTTTGACCTCAGAAAAGCTCTCTAGGGGAGGACCCCCTATAGTGAGAGTACTACTCCAACAAAACTCGGAAGACAGCAGTCAAACAGGAACCAGCTGATTACTGGCTGCTACCATCCCCTACCATGCCAGACGGGTCATCCCAGTATCATTCCCCTCTGCCACAGGGGGAGGGTGCAACTCTGCCAATCTGTGGAAGCCAGACTTAAAATTCCTGGTCGCCACCATACAAAGACCCCCCAAATAAATCACCAAGAGGGCAGAAATCTTCACCCAGCCCCCAATGGGGAGACAGAGAGGGAACTCGAACCCATGTTCAACAATGAAAGGCTGACCATCACATCACAGGAGACTTTACCTGCTAGGTGCCTTTTTGGCCAGGCGAGCTTCAGGGCAGAATAGGGCTTGAATTGGACTCAGCTCAAAACTCCACCCTTGGGGCCCTTCCAATGGGATCCATAAAATGCCAGCTCTGGTGTCAGACCAAAACCTAAACTCCAAATATTCAATAAGGAGGAATGAAAAACATACTGGTAAGCAAACTTGCCTCATACTTCCTTACTCTTGTGTAAGAGGGTGCAAGCCTCTACCCGTCTGTGCTTTGCACCTTGCCTCCTGTCTCCAGCATCATGCCACTCCTCATTCTGCCCCAAGAGGGAGGAAGAGTGTGGGCGCTCTGCCTCTGGCCCCGCCTCCAGTCCTCAGACATAGGGGGGTCAGACATAGGGACATCAGATGAGGACTTGGATGCTGTGCAGCACATATGCTGTGCAGCACAAACCTGACCCACTGTCGCATATGCTCTGCCATTCAGGCACAATGAGACCCAAAATTATCAGACTGGCAGAGTCTGAGGTTGCATGGACAAGCCCCGCCCACTGAGAGATCACTCTTTAGCAGTTCGTCAGTGGGAGGCATCCCTGCATGCCCATGCTTTCACATTCCCTCTACATTTGCTTAAATTGCCCACAAATTAAATTACCCTTAAATTGCCCTTGATTCCAAGATGGCGCCCACCCAACCGTCTTTGTTCGCACCTCTCGAGAATGTTCGCTTTTTGTTATAATTTTATTTATTATTTTAGTACTTTCACATCAGGAAACCATCGGACACAGAACATATGACAGAGAGACTTTATTGGAGATTGGAATGAGAACACAAGAACAATTTTTTAGTCTTTCAGATTTGGACTGCATTATACACTCGGCCTCAAGCGGAGCCATCCTATCATTACCGACTTCAAATGGCAAGCCCAACAGAGAGGAAGAACAATGAAAGCGGAGGAGAAACAAACGTGGGGGGCTGCATGCTACGCTAAAGGCTCGAGCAACCAGGCCACCCCTGCCTAGCCTGTTACCCCTGCCTGTCTAGCGAATGTTCGGTCTCTTCGGGCTCTTCTAAACGAAATAGATGAGATCTGCACCAGCGTTTTAGTTTAAAGGGAGAACAGAAACTGTTGTGCCCTTATATTTACTGAAATGTGGTTAAATGAGGATATTCCGGACACTGCCATCTTTTTACAACCCAAGTTTACAACCGAAGTGATCAGACATTTGCCTCCGGTAACAACAAAGGCATCTTTATCACAGCTGTTTACATTCATCCACAAGCCAACACACAGACGGCACTCAGTGTTATTCACGACACTATCAGTGTCACAGATCCAGACGCTGTTTTTATTATTGCTGAGGACTTTAATCAGTGTAAACTACGTTCAGTTCTACCAGAATTTCATCAATACATCATTATTCCTACTAGAGAACAAAATACACTGGATCACATATATACAAGTTAAAGGAATAAGTATATAATAAGTTAAAGGAAGCTTACAAAGCTAAGTCCCGACCTCATTTTGGATGCTCAGACCACAATACAATTTTTCTATATCCAGCCTACAAACAGAAGCTGAAAGGGTGTAATCTAGAAAGGAAAACCAACAGAGTGTGGTCTGAGACAGCTGAACAAACATTGAAAGACTGTCTTGCAAGTACCGACTGGAACGTATTCAGAACAGCAGCAATATAGCAGGACTCCACAGTCAATATTGATGAATATGCATCAACCGTTACAGTGTATATCAGCACATGCATAGACAATATCATGCCACAGAGAATCATTTGCACATATCCAAATCAGAAACCATGGGTCACTACACAGATACGCCATAGTCTACATGCTCGTTCTATGGCTTTTAAATCGGGACTCTGAAGCCTTCAAAAAGTCAAGATATGATGTTTGCAAAAGCATTAAATCGCTAATGCTTTTGCAAACCCCCCACTAAGGTCTATAAGTCAATGAGTAATGTGAACACACATTAGGTCCAGCAGGTCCGGATAACATCCCAGGATGTGTACTTAGGCTTTGTCCTTCTGAGCTGACCAATGTAACCACCGACATCTTCAATCTTTCCCTCTCAATGGCCACAGTCCCTGTCTGTTAAGTCCACACTATCATCCCTGTTCCAAAAAACGGCACAATTTTAAGTTTGAATGACTACAGACCGGTGGCCCTCACACCGGTTCTCATTAAGAGTTTTGAGAGTCTCATCAAGAAACACATTCAAAGCATTGTACCGGCTACCCTGGACCCATTACAGTTTACGTACAGAACAAATAGATCAACGGAGGACACCATTTGGAAGACAAAATGGCTGTGGACATGAGGAGAAGCGAGCGAGCCTACCAGTCTCTACTGATCAGAGATACTGAGGTTGAGAGAGTGGGGAGCTATAAGTTCCTTGGTGTACACATCTGCGAGGACCTCAAGTGGACAGAAAACACAGTGAAACTAGTAAGTAGGGCCAATCAAAGAATGTACTTCCTGAGGAGGCTAAGGAAAATTGGCATGTCATCACAAATACTCCATAACTTCTACAGAAGCACTGTGGAGAGTGTGTTAACTTGCTGCATTGCTGTGTGGTTTGGCAACAACACAGGACAGAAAGACTGTACAGAGGGTGATAAAGCTGGCCCGAAAAATCACAGGGACAGATCTCCCCTCATTGCAGGACACATACAACAAAAGAATCTGCAAAATGGCTTGCAACATCATTAAGGATACCATCTATCCCATACACAATTTCTTCACCCTCATGAAATCTGGCAAGCACTGGGGCCAGAACATCCAGACTCCAGAACAATTTATATCACCAGGCCATTAGACTGATAAATAGTCAAAACCCACAGCCACTACCAACTGTATCAGCAGGATAAATTCAGCCTGTTCAATGGCACTCTGCACTTCAAAAACGATACAAATATAGCACTTTCCAAGACCTCTATACCTCAATGTGAGAGCGGGGAGAAAGGACAGGCTCACCAGGCTTTGCAGTTATGACCAGGCAATAAAACACTTGGCGAACTGCCCACAAGCATTCGCTGACTTCTTGTGGCCCCAAGACATAACCTGCAACAGTTCTTCATATGCAGGGCAGGCATGCTGGGAAAGCTCACCCACGATATCGGCTCCTTAACCACATCCTGATTTCTTTGCTCGCGGGCAGCAGGGTGATAATCAACAGGTCAGTTAAATGATGTCAAACCAGACACAGTGTCAAGTTCCTTTGAAAGGGAACTAACAAAAAAAACATAATTTGGCTGAGCAAACACCTTTGATAATATTTATAGTTACAATATGTATTTAATCTTATCTTAGAAAAGCCAAAATTTTAATGTGACCAACTCTCAAAGGATATCGGTTCTAGCAAGTAAGCCAGTAAATGTTTCAGATTATGTCTTTGTCTTCAACAGATTTTAAGGGTCCAGGCTTAATTCCTACAAGAAGCCTTGTAATCTGATCCCTATTACAAATTTTAATCTAGTGAAGCAAGACTATAATAAACTCTTATTAGGCCAAATCCAAAGATAATCAGGCATATGATTAGGGTATACATTAACCCTATCATTTTAAGCATTTCCTGCTTTTTAGTCTACTTGCAGGATGCTATCACTGAAACCTACAGTTTATCTCAAATAAAGACCACTTCAAATCCACTTTGGTTGCCTCTTCTTCTGAGACCTCAACGAGTTCCACACTGGTGAGCACTGGGAAAAAGCATCTACCATTGCACAGAACAAGCAGTTAACTTTGTGTTTGGAGTATATTAACAATAAAAATTTGCATGTTGAGTTTTCATGCTTGTGCTACATCACCAAGTGCTATATCCTGGATTGGATAACTATGATCCAACAGATAAGCAGTCACAATAATGTGATAAAATGAATCCTTTCCACCAGTGCTAACCTGGGTACACTGCCTTAAAACCCAACATTAGATTTAAACAGACACTCACCACTTCAATTAGCAGTAGGGTGGATAAAAGGTATTTAACCCCTGAAAAGAGTCCAAGTTGTATGTTTTTATGTTACCTGCCATATGACTGGATTACTCTTTGAATTGTCTGTGAATGATGGGAGGGACAATCAGAGCAGGTGGAAAACAACAATACAACTCTGCCACATCTGTAGCCCTCTAGGCTCAGCGACTTATCGTGCCAACAGATAATAGTTCCAGCCCACACACACAATGACAGTGCACGCATATAGGAAACAAGGAAAACCGCATAGAAAATAAACACTCTTAGCTCTTTTCTCTTAGCCTGTCTTCCTCTCACTGTGCTTTAACAGAGCGGTGCTTGTTTTGGCGGAGTAAGAGATAATGGCAGACAATTAGCAAAGGCCTCTCCTCACTGCTGGAGCATAAAAGGGCACTCCCTGTAAACCCACTAATCAAACATGCCTAATGCATTTTCTGTGAAGGGACAGTCCTCTGGGTGAGGGAGTACTTTCTGACTGATGTGCCCTCATCAGATTGTGAGACACTTGACATCTCTTTCAGTTAGAGAGACTATTTGTCTAAAATATCCGAAAATATATTTCTATATAAATATATTTACAAAATATCTGAAAATACATTTCTGAAAATATCAAGTAAAAGTCAAGCAACATTTGACTTTGAAATGCAGGAGGCAGAAAATGTGATGATTAAAAATGTCTAGAGTCTAGAGTAGTCAAAAATCATAGTCCTTGTCAAACATCAGTCTAACTTCTATGATACCGTTTGAGTGAAATATAAACATTTTTGTGCAACATAATATCAGATACAACAGCAATCCATAGCAAAACAATAAAAAATATATATTAAAGTCTGACAAACTTTGTTGGCTTGACAAAGCTCAGCCTAAGAAGTGTATAATGGTTTGAAATTCTTTAGGTCTGATATTCTCAAACACATTGGTAAGTTTAACATGTTTTAGTATGTTGATAATGTTTCAACATAATCTAGTATGATTTTAGCTTGATGTTAACATGTTTTGACATTTATTAGCATGATACCAACACATTTTTGCATGTTTTAGCATGAGGTTAGCATGTTTACCATGATGTTTTAGCCTGATGCTAGCGTGTTTTAGCTTGATACTAGCATGTTTTATCCTTCTAGATATATTGAAATATAGCTTATTCATGATGTCTGAGTCAAATAAGCCACCACGGTCTCTACAATGTTGTAATGCTGAGATATGGCTTATTAACTTCATTACAAGGTTGCAAGGGAACTGTAAATAGTTGCTAAGGTGTTGCTAGACAGTACACCTTAGATTGAATTACTAAAAAACTAGTAAATTGAACATGTGTCTGTATCAAAAGAACCTGCTCCCATGTCTCTATATAATGTTCTGATGCTGAGATATGGCTTATTCATGTTGGTTGCTAGGATGCTGGAAATAATTGCTAGGGCATAGCTGGACAGTTTCCATGGTGATAATAAAGACTGTTTGCCAGTTTTAGTCAAAAGAGGCCACCCACTTGTCTTTGATGTTCTGATGCCTCACTTTTTTTTCCAAGTCAATTCAGTTATTGCTAGGGTTCTGTAATTGGCTGCTAAAAAATGTCACCATTTGTTGCTGCTTGCTAAGCTGAGTGATATAAGCCACCCCCAAATCTTTATGACATTCTGAAATAGAAGATGATGCAAGAGAGTAACAGGGATGATTTGCAAGCATGACTTTGCAAGCACCACTAATAGCAAGCTTAAATACAATAGCAATATGTTGGCTTGACAAATTAAAATGAAATACAAAAACACAACACAGATGTATGGGTTTTCATGTTTTATGGGGACATTCCATAGACATAACGTAATTTTATACTGTATATCCCCCTAAACGATCCCTACCTCTAAACCTGACCCTCAGAAAACTTTATGCTATTTTTAGATTTTTACAGATTATTTTCTGTATCATTTATAAGCTTGTTTTCTCATGGGAGCCTAAAAATGTCCCCACAAGGTCAAAACTTGCTGGTATTACTATACTCGATAGAGTACACAACATAATGTAGTCAATACCAAGACAGCACACACGTGGGTAATTTTCAGAAATTGATGCCATTTCTATGCTATTAATTATTACAGAGACAGGAAACTGAACTTCACAAACAGTCACATTATTTAATAGATTTCATTGCAATTATTGTTAAATGCATAAAACCTTTTCTTAAAACATTTTTACTTTTTCATCCACCAGGTTCTATTATATATATATTATATATACTCTGATATGTGTGTGTGTGTGTGTGTGTGTGTATAATTACACGGATCTGCCATGCTGAGGTATTAGACATTTTAGTACTGATCTTCATGTACTTAATTCATGAACTTAATTCATGTACTTCTGAGTGAAAAAGTACTTTCCCAAATTATGGATTAGGCCTTGCTTGTGTTATTTATCTTTGGCAAATTGGGATGGAATTACTAGGGATTCACTTAGGTACAGGAGGTAGTATGGATAATCTAATGTGATAATCTGCACTGTCTGACCTGCCTCTCCCAGGTGATTTACAAGTGTGTACAGCTTTAAAAAGATTTGGGTGTAATTGTTTAGCTTTATAAATGTAAAATGTGTTGACCTTACTTACTTACACACTGTATATAAGGGCCACAAAAAGTATTTGGACACTTACAGTACACTTAAAAAATGTACCAATGTCTTTGCATTTGCTAACACAATATCAAACAAATGATGGTAGATCTTTTCTCAGAACTAACCCCACTTTTCTTTGACATTTTTGACCAACTCCCAAAATGTTTTGAAAACGTAAGGAACACTGACATCCAGTATAAAGGATAATAAGATATTTTTGATTTGTTTGGTATTTTGGTTTATTTTGTTCTTTAATAAATTGTTAAATGTGGCTATAGTGTCAAAATTGCATTTTGGGTTCACTGTACATGCAATACACTT
Organism: Chromobotia macracanthus; assembly: GCA_036877525.1. NCBI lineage: Eukaryota > Metazoa > Chordata > Actinopteri > Cypriniformes > Botiidae > Chromobotia > Chromobotia macracanthus. The sequence continues at coordinate 2,940,091 of JAZGTH010000068.1, read as the reverse complement.
ACACATAAAACAATGCCTCAGTCACCTCTTGATAATAGCCTTAAGACAACATATCTTTCCCATCAGATAAGAATGAGTTGATTTCTTCAATGTCTTGGCAATCGGTCAGGCAAGAACAAAACGTTTAATCACTGTTTAAAGCAAGTAAAAACACTACAAAATGCCCCTTTCTAACTTTGACTGATATTCTTAAATCTTAATTAGTGTTTAACTAGGCTGTTAGGTTGTATTGGTATGTGGGAGAACACAGAGTTTCTCACTGTCAGTGTTCCCCTGAACCCCAAACATCCATCATTCCCAAAAATGATTCAAAAGCAACGCTTCACGTGTGCCTGCTTGCAAGCTTTACCTGTTGTCTCCCTGTGCGCACTGGCGTCAGAGGACCGACACTTGACACAAAGCAAATGTTTTGTCTCACCTCTCATTTTCAGCAGGGCACATCAGCAACAACTGTCACCAGACTGGAGGCCCATCAGGTTAAGTAGCTTACTTTCACACCCCTGCTCATGAACACACACAGACACACAACTTTACTGTCTAACTTTTATTGAGAGAAAACTTTTAGCTAGATGAGATGTCTGAACTGTCAATCATCCATGTCCTGCAGGGTTGCAGAGGTTATCTGATAGTAACACACAAAACAGTAAATGCTCCTATTGCGTGTAACTCCTTTATCACAACCTCATCAACGCTGCATAACTCTTGTACAGCCCATATCTGTCCAGCTGAGACTGCAGCATCCATTACTCAGCCTGCAACAAGAGAGCCTGCAGCAAATACTTACTGATATATATCAGCATCTCTCTCCCTCTCATTCCAACAGTATGTTTGTGAGTCACAGTACATCTGGAGCCTGTATACAGGGTCAGCAGGCCCCCTTTTATCTGAAAAGGCGATTTTGTCTTATCTTATCAAAGAGGCTAAGAACAGGCACTCTATCAGTCATGAACTACGATCAAGGAGAGCCTTGTATCAGGGAGGATAAGTGAGCTCCAGGGGCATTTTAAACATTCTTTATGAGAGTTTGTGCACTGTCTCTGTTAAATTTACAACATAAAACTTTAGCTGACACTAAATGCAAGAAGGTCTTTCTCCAGGACAAAGTGTCAATAGTTTTGGCAGTAGCTTCAGTTCACATGCAGTTTTGCTACCTTATTTTATAACTATCAACACATATAGGAAATAAATCACTTAATGAGATTTAAAGTCCAAATTGTTTCTCCTTGACAGAAATGAGAATAAGAGAAAATCAAGAGCAAGCGGAGAATTTTGCCTATGGTGTCTGCTTATCAGATTTATCTCCTGAGAAAAGACCAAGAAATCTCATATGTGTCTTCTCTAGAGCTTCTCAAACTGCTCAGATTTGCTGAGATATGTCTAAGATAAGTCTCCATTTACCTCTCCATTTTTGAAAATGGCGATCTCTGAGTAAACACAAGGATATCCAAAATACACCTAAACCATATGAACTTGTAATGTAAAGGGTCTAAAGCATTCCACAAGTAAAGAATTTAGCTGACTAGCCAAAGTGTCTGTCTACCAAGATCTAAGAGCTTGATGAGATCGTACACATTGGCTGGCAGAGATCTGTTTTATATGGGAGCATCTTGGATGAAGCTGTTAGACCTTAAGCTGTGGCTCATCCCTCAGATAAGAACCTTCTTAAGCCAGGGATGAGGCAATAAATCCCCTAGTTTAACTTCATGCACCAGCTTTAGGTGATCACCAAGTAACTGTGGTCAGATAAACTGAAGGTATCTGAAACAAAAGCATGTCCTTTTGAAATCAGTGGTTGCTTATATATGGTAAGAGAGTAAGGTATGTCTGATATATGCTTTTGCACTTAGATTTAACTCTGTATGTGATTGCAGACTTTTCTTGCAGAAATGTATTACATAAAGCTACAGACAAAAAGCATCAATATTTGAAATAAATATAATAAACACGTAAGGGAAAATGGACATGAGGCTGTATCTTTTGTAAAACTTTTGTCTATTAACATGAAACATGGTACATGTCATTACAGGCATGACCTGAGGGAGCATGCGCAATTTCATCACATCACCACCTAAAGGTCCAGAGATATGAAAAACTGACTGTTTTTGCTTAGAACTTTTAAAAACATTGACTTAAAATCATGAGAGTGGTCTCTTTAGAACTATAACCATTGTTCTTTGGTTGGCCATTTTCGGATTTGGCCATTTTGAATTAAGTTATAAAATGAAATATTTTATGAATGCAATTGAAAGCATATCTTTATTAAACTTGGTATAGTTTATCATCCCCATTGCCTGAGGGTATTTGTAAAGTTTGAAAATGCCCCCTAGTGGTCAAACGTTATAACACAATGTATGAAACTGCTTATAACTTTTGATTAATTTTCCTTATTGTCATGAGACTTACCTTTTTAAATTCCCTGGCTTATGTTAAGTGCTACGATGCCATCTGACATAAACCACTATACTGCCTGTGCTCTATTTTGAGTTCTTATGAAAACCTACTTTTCGAACACTTCCTAGGTCGTACGTCCAATTTGCACAAAATTTAACTTGCATTATCTGGGGACACTCCTGACAAAATGTTATTAAAATCTTTTTGATAGTTTAAATGGTTCTTAAGTAACACAAGATACAAGATATTAGATGGCAAGATGCCATGATTTTATAAGTATGTGTACAATGTTTTTTGAGCATACGAACAAGGGGGAAAAATGTTGTAGACTTAACATTGGGCTGGAATTTGTGGCGTTATAGCTCCATATCAAAATATTGTAGATACATAAGCAGCAACAAATGGTGACATTACAACTTCATAGAAATGCTCTAGAAAATCCCATAGACGTAACATTGGGCAGATCTTTGTGATGTCATAGCTCTGCATTAGAATTTTATTTGACTTTGACTTTAGGTTTGCCCTGGCAACTTCCTAGCCACATCCCAGCAACAATTTAGAGCACCATAGCAACCTTATAACATCATGAATAAGCCATAATTTAGCATATTCGTGTTGTGCTAAAATGTCCTTATATCATGCTAATTAATATTCAAATGTGTTAGCTTCATGTAAAAATATTTTAACATGCTAAAACATGCTAAAATCATGCTAGATTGTGTTCAAATGTTAACAATATACTAAAACATATTAAACTTGTTACCATCCTGTTAGAGAATGTCAGACCTAAAGTATTTCAAGCTATTTTACAATTTTCAGGCCGGGCTTTGTCAAGCCAACATAAAGTTTGTCCTCAACCTTTACTATCTAGTTCCCTTTGTACCCCTAGTGGGCTTGTTCCCGTAATTGCTGCTTGCAGCTATATTTGAATACTTAATCCTTACAAAAAAGATCAGAATTGTTCATTTTCCCCAAAGGAAAAGGCAAAGGCTCTGCTTGTTCATTTCATTATTTTTTTTTACATTGAACATTGTTAAACTAGACAGCACAGGTGACTTCACGCAAGAGGCTTCTATCCTGTTCTTTAACCTCATAGCTGTTTTGGGTGCAGGGGCTCCATCTGGGACTGTTTGTGCCCTCTATTCTCATTATTTACCCCATCATCACTCAAGCATTCCACTAAATCTGACAGTCCATCCTACTGCAGAACTAACAGAGGCTCCAGCAGACATTGAGCTAATGAGCAGTGTCCTGATAAAATGATTTCATACAGTAATCACAAACTAGTTCTGAGAAAAATGCTTTATGTCGTAAATGAGTTGGTGAATTGTATTTAAAAATGATAAGTACATCAGCACACAATAATCCTGACATTAAGGTTTAAATGATTAAAGCAGTGGAATATAAATTCTTTTAGCATATGTAGATGATACAGATAGGTAAATTATATAGAGGTAAATTTTATTGTTATATATCTATGCCTAGTTTAAATGATAGATCTCTCTGTAGTGATAGCTACAAATTTAGAAAATCCCTAAAAACAGCAAACCCACTTAGTCCAGTGATTCGAACTATAACTCCACTCTTCATTTGCTCACTTCCTCTTTCTTGCTCCCTTGCTTGTAAATGTTGCTTTAACATTAGCTTCACAACATTGCAATAATGGATCCACATGGAGACACCCTATCCCCAGTCACGCAACCAGCAGTAAGGTTCAGTGGCAGGCTATTGTGAGTTAGGTTTATTTTATATGGAACACATGTCCATTAATGACAGACACAGAGCACGCGTGGTTTGGCTGCCCACAGAATTGTGAGAATGATTACAAGGGATTGGGGGAGGGAGCTTTGACAGTAGAATTGCTTTTGATCATGCTGTTCACCAAGGTGGCGCTGAGGAAACTCAGAACCAACACTGGCAATCGTTTAGATGCTGAAAGGTTCCCACACATGGCAGAGAGAAATGCAGGATCTTGTGCAAACCCCCAGTATAATAACTGGAGTTGGTTTCTTGTGACAATACAATGGCAAGCATAAGTTATTTTTGAGCAGCACTGCAAAAATGCTATTGGTAGTTTTGAAAAATGAGATTTAAGCTTGTGTTTAAGAGGTAAGACAAAGGTAGGATTGCGTTCTCAAATAAAGCTACAGTGGCGGTGACAGTTGGCTCTGAGTGAACTGTTATTGGGTGCCTTCCTAGAAACACAGTGGTGATGGAGCAGGTTTGTAATAATAAATATCTCTCCACTTACTGGAACTAATCTGAATACATTTGAAACAGTGTTTTCATTTAAGAAAGCTCTTTGTCCACACTAGTGTTTTCAGTTGTTTTGCAAAACTTGCTCATTCACACTGAAATGTCTGAAAACATGCGTCATTTCCGTCTGGCATTGATTTAACATTTGTTTATTAAATGCTGAGGATTTATTTAATGCTATCAAACTGGAGAGCAGCCAAAACAACTGCAACACAATGTTTATCATCTTGCTTTGGGCTGAATGGTCACATGACTACATCACATGACTAAAAATGCATCACTGCTTTCGAACGCCTCTGTCTCACACACCACACTACAATGTGAAAACAGCATTTGCAAATGTATCCACTTTGGAGAGTGTTTTCAGGCTTTGTTTTTGTTGACAAAAACACTGTCTTAATGTGGATGGAAGGCAAAAACAACAAGAAAAAGATGCTGAAACGTATTATTGTGGACAAGGTCTAAAATTGTAATTATGACTATACAACCACTACCTTGGAAACACTGTAATCATTGTTTTAGTGTGGTTTTATTTGCTGTCAGGGGAAAAGTACACTCTCATTATTAATGCTTTAAATACCTTTTAGGTTTAAAAAACTTTAAAGCTTCCTCTTAGGCAAGCCTGACATTCTTCTTTGTTTCACTCAAGTTGTTGGTGCATTGCTTGAAGACATTTCCTATAAAACATGTCCATGTCTGGTATGAATTTAGTCAAAAGTCAAAAGACAAAAACAAAACATATGTTTCAAACTATCCTTTCGCATATATTGAAAGCCTTGATTTAGGAAAAATATGGCACCACTCTTTAAGTGGTTGGTGTAATAAACAGGTAGGAAGATAAAACAAGGGGTAAAGTTACCTTTATTGACTCCACTGAGCACCGACTCTGTAACCCCAAATCTCTCAGACTGTCTTTAACAAAGCACATTCAAGCCAGCCAATATAAAAATCCAGGCAGAAAACATCCTTTGAGCTCATTAGAAGACTGAAATTAAAACTGCATTGCTGATCACAGTTTACATCAATGAAACCTCAATGGCATCTTGTGTTTATATGAGGCTTCTTTTAAACCCTGAAACCATCCTTCTCAAAGGGCCCAGGTTATCTGTATGAATTCACCTGTATATCTGTGATCTGATCAATTAATGGATACCTTTCCCTGGTTCTCACATAATGGCCTTAGTGAAGACAGCTGCAGGGTGCAGGTTATCTGTTATCATAAAACTCTTGTAATTGGTTGAAAATGAGGGTTGTGTCACTGTTCAAGATGTCCAAGGGGAGATCTGGTCATAAGATCATATAGATTTAAGAGAGCAGGATATGGTTTACTAGTTTCAGTTCTTTTAGTAATTTGTTTATTTACAGGTGGATTGGTAATAATATGTACATATTATATAATTATATATCTTGCATGTCCTGGGTTTGATGATCTCGGCAGACTGAGCAGAGGTTGTATTAAACAACTTGAGTAATACATAATTTTACACACTATTAATATTAGATACAGAACTATTTTTGCACTAAAAATAAATAAATTACTGTTTTAAACTGTTCTGCCTCAATCCTTTGCACAATTCAATGTGAAACTAAATTACTAAATTAGGTTATGATACTAAATTAGCTCATTGTAGCCCCTACCTGTAAGTTCTCTGCATTTATTGTAATTTGTGAAATATATGTTCAGTATTACCTGTTTTACTAGTCATTGAGTTACTTTAAAAAAATTAATGTTTCAACAATGTGCTAAATTCACACTACATTTCATACACTATATATTTTTTTTCCAACGACATGGAAAAAAATTATAAACCAACTTGATCGACAGTTCAGATTTCAGATACATAGTGTGAAGATGTTTTGCATCAATAACTTATTTAGCGGCCCTGCGTATCTGGACCAAAATAATATATTATTCATATGTATATATATTATATAATAATTCAATACACGACTTTCAAAAAGATGAAAGACACTAACCCATTTACCAGCAGAGGGCGATGTCAACAAAAACTTCAATATCACAAAATATTACAGATAAACTATAATAACCGACTGTCGGCTTGGTATGTACCGGCATGTGAGACAGGAGGTGCATCCAAGAGGATCAAAAACGACTTGCCCTTATATCTAAATATCACAGACTCAGCCTTCCCCATCAGTGTGTTAAATGCATGACAAATAAAGCTATCTCTGTGCAGAAAATAATAATGGAGAATCCCCCCACCAAGACAACTCACTTAACAACTAAATGTATAGCTTAACTACATGTCAACGTCTCACAGCACACTCACGACAAAAAAGCAATGTTATTTTTATGATGGTGGTAACAACACAATAATAATAATAATAATAATAATAATAACAACAACAACAATAATAATAATAATAATAATAATAAAAATAATAAAAATAATAATTGGTTGGCGTTTTAAAAAATGCTTTAAACCCTCTTTTGTAGAGGGCACAGTAGCATGGACTCGACTTCTTTGTTGCACTAATAATGTGAGGCGAAATCAGTCACCGACTAATTGTTTTAGACAAACATGTTTTTTCTTTGCGAGGGTGCAAGGTCGAGAATTTGGCTCAGTTCATTGTACGTAACTGAACTTAACAATAGGCTCCCGATAAAATGAGTTTTGCGCTTATGGTTTTAGAAAGAGAAACGAGGCGAGGGGCACTCTAATTACAAGCCAGGACTTTGGAGATCCCATTAGTCATTGTGCGCGGTTGTACGGGATCTGTGTTGCCGGCAGGCAGGCGACAGGCGCCGGATTGTGGACAAAGGACTGGCTGCTGCTGAAGCTGCGGGGCGTCTCAGCCGCCCAAACAATGACACTTTTCTCAACTCTCGCTCCTCCCTCAACCGAAAGTACATTGATAGAAAAGAAATGAGCAAATATTAATGTTATTTTGTCGGTGCTGAACTGTTTAAAAGAAATGTATTACGTATACTGAATACATCAGACTACGGAAGGCCATTATAAATTATAGACAGCAAGTTTTAGATTTATTTCGTATTTATCGAGAATATATGTATATGAACTGAATAGGAACAAATATTCGTCACTGCCAATTATTGTACTCGATTAGTCAAAACCAGTGATCAATAGATGGCGCAGCTACATCAACCTAAACTGCAGAACAGTGCACAGCCAGCTGAAGCAATTTTATATTATCACACGCATGTTTCATTTGAGCACGGTGACATTGTTTTGATAGTTTGAATAATGGTTTTCTCAGGGAATCTCAGCCGATGCCAAATCACACAAGGCAGAAAACTTTACGATTAATTCGTTTTTTATCTAATCAATTCCAAAAAGCAACCCAATATGAACGAGTCGATTAAGGATGACATCTACAGAAAACAGTGATTTACAAAATCAGCGATTAAGTAAAGTTATGTGATCGGTTTTCTATGATCTGCAAGTATGATCACAAAATAAAGTTATTAAACACTTTCGTTTTATTTAAATTGAAAATGCAACAAATGTTAATTTACCCGAAAATCCAGCACCGATATGTTTAAACAAATAGCTCTCGTAAGAGAAACTACACCATCATTTTCTCAATGCAAGATTAGAAAGAAACCTGAGTTTTCCTTGCCTATGGACCATCGCTGTTTACAACTTAACAAATGAAACATCTGTTAAATATTTTGCCAGATATTTACATTTACAGGCATTTCCTTCACATATAATCACAATCATACAAACACTTTCGGTTTCTTGCTATCAAGCGCTAGATAATAATCATTGTAGTAAATGGGGAAATATATGTGTGTGTGTGTAACAAAATGAGACCTTATAGTATTTACATACAAATATACAGTTCTGAATAAATTAAAATTTAGTCTCCTTCAATGCAATCACCGTATTTACATAACGTGTTTTACTTTTATTATTATAAATAATTAGAAAAAACAAGTCCCAGCTACTTAAAAGTCCGCCATCCTCAGATGTTCTCAGAGAAAGTTGTAACAGTCCTATTTTTGAAAAATATAAGCTGCAGGGTGTATGACTAAAATTGATATATATGACATTATTATTCAAATGATGAACAGTCCATCTGAACAAGATACAAGAAATGCAAATTTTGTCCTCAAAGTTGTAAGTCAGCAGTCAAAGTTTGAGAGCCAGCAGGCCTTTATAGATCCGGAAATAGGTAACACAATTTTCCTTGAAATCCAGATATGGGGCCTGTGATGTACTTGATAAGGGATGTCGCAAGAAGCAATCGCAAAACACTGACCTTTTTTTCCAAAGAGTCAAGAGGTGTGTTATAACAGCATGTGGTCACTTTGGTGAATCGCCCCCTGGGGACATGTCTCTGTGTTTTTCCAGTCCACTGACTAGTCTTTGTATATTCTGCAGTTCGTTAATGGAATCCTTCACTGAAGATTTGGGAGATCCTGCATTCAGGCTGGTTCCAGTTTTATGGCTTTGATGGTCAGATATGGGACTGCCCACCCTGCTGCCTGATTTTGATGACTCTGTCTCCACATTCAGAGTATTTGGTAAGGCGCTGGTTAGCAGACCACAGCCCTGAGGAATAGATACTGGGATCTGATAGGGGCTGAATCGCAATCTTGGCCGTGTGCTGCTGAGAAAGGGGTTCCTGTTGAGGGAAGAAGCTGCGCTGCTGACTGGGAGTGCAGAGGCTGCTGCGGCTGCAGCTGCCATGTACGTGTATGGGTAGGGCAGCAGTCCCCCGAAAGGTGGCATAGAGATACCCTAAATTTAAATGAAATAAGCAATAGTGTTAATATATTTTAGATCAATATGGATAAATAATAATAATACAGCATACTAAAAAAGTATTATTTATTGTCAATACATTATGTTACTATTGTGTAAGGTAACAGAAAGAAACACATCCATTACAATGCTAGCAAGCGGTAGGACTGCATTCTTTTAATATCTGAAAAAATAAGTGTAATTTGTCTCTGTTGTCCAAACATAAACACATTTTCTCTTTATTTAGGTCTGATTCTGAGTTTGTTATTCACTTTCATCTAAAGATGTGTGAATGTGTCAGCAAATACTTATAAGCAGGCATATATTACAGTGACATCATAAACAACAATCATACCTGAGATGCAAGCATATGTTGTGATAAATGAAATGGAAAAGGGTTGGGTGAACTTGTACTCTGAGTGGAGAGGCTGCCATTCTCTAGTCCATTTGCTCCAGACATAGAGGCTAACAAGTGTCCCATGCCCATGGTTGAGAAAGCGCTAGGAGCCATAGCAAACTGCCCAGGGTGAAAAAAGAGTGGTTGTCCTGTACTCAGTGGGTTAAAGAAATTTTGATTGTGTAAACCAGAGAGGGCTAGACTTTGCAAGTGGCCTGCACTAAAATGTGATGGGCTCTCTGTCTGAACCATCAGAGGTGAGAACCTGTCTTTTACTGTGCTCAGGCCAACACATTCCCCATCCTTTTTTAAGGTATCTGATTCTTTTAAATTTCTTCCATCCAGCTTGTCTTTATCCAGGTTTCTGATACTGAAGACAGAGTCATTGTCCTTCCTTGAATCCGAGTATTCCCCCTTTTTTTCTAGGCTAGATCTTTCCTTAACTCTGTCTTCCTGTGGGCTGAATGGTGATGGTGGTCCCTGGCCTGGAATACTAACTCCGATTGACCTGTCATCATGTTCGTCAAGTTCATAGTCACTTTCATTGTCGTTTTTGTCATCTGTAAAACAGAAATAACTTGAGAAAATGGACTTTATTTTCTTTTGATAAAATATAATTAAAAGCAGTTAGTGTTCATTGTTATTTCCTCTCCTTGATATCACATCACATCAAACTTGTACTTGTTTAATCACTCCTTTTGATTAAATAGAGATTAAGAAATGTATTTTCCATGTAGTCTAGTTCCTTCCTTTGTGACAAATTTCATCCATAGCACAATGAGCATGACTTTCTTTTTTATAAAATGATTAGGATTTACATTGTTTAACTGTAAAATTCTAATGAACTCTTGATTTCTTAAAATCAAATTCAGATAACAGATTAGTAGTACCAAAGCTACATGATACCAGACAAGCAATGATTTCTGTATGTCAATATATATGGATTATCAGCGACTGAGCCTATTATTTGCTGGGCCTAGGGTGCATCCTTCATCAGCTGAAATTTATAAATGTTAATCTGAAGCTCTACAAATACATTCAACATTGGTTGTGACTACTGACAACTTTCACTGCAATAGCAATGTTGAAAATGGCTTGTCACATTAAATCCTTATGGAAATCACAAACAGTTAACTTATAATTAAATCTATCCTCATTAAGCTTTGTAAAATAGTAGTCATCCTCCATCCATACTCTTCAGGGTCACTGGGAGATGGCCAGTCCATTGGAGAGCAAACACTCACAGACACACACACTCATACAACTACGGGCAATTAACCTAACCTGCATATCCTTAACCTAACCCTATCTTTGCACTGTGGTGGAAACCAGAGAAAACCCACGCTTACAGAGAGAGTACATACAAACTCCACACAAAAAGATGCAAACTCCTCTTGGCTCATCCTGGCCTCAAACCAAAAACCAACAGTGCTACCCACCGAGCCATTGTGCCACCCATCATTCTTTAGTAGTCATCATTCTATCTGTAACATGCTGGTTTTGCTTAACCCAAAATTAAAGGACTAAATTTATTAAAATATTTGTAATCATTTAGTAGTACAGAAAGTGCCTTCCTGTAGGCTTATTCAATATTTTTAGCCTGAAATTGGTAAGATATTCTACAGAATGTATAACGATGGGTAATGAATTCCAAATGATACAGCAAGGCTATGGTCATGAAAATTATGTAACTGCATTGGGAATTACATCATTCCTTTACTGGGTCAACATGGCAGTATACTACAACTCTTTACAAGTATGAATCATAATTGTTTTACATTTTTATATAGGTTATTTTTAGCACTTTGAAAGAAAATGATACAATCCTTTTTTATGGCAAGAGGAAAGCACCACCAGAAAAAGATAACTAATTTGTTCTGGCTTTAAAAACATTGTGATGCACAATTGGCGAAAAGATAAACAATATACAGATTTATAATCAATTTTGGTTATAGAAATCCTATATAAAAGGGAAACCCTTTTGTTGCTGGAGGTCGGACAAATGTTATACACATTTTAAAACGTGACATCGTCCTGTTTGTTTTACCTTTAGAGCTGTTGAACTTCAGTGGGCTTGTTACTGGTCCAGTCGACGAGTGAACTGAATCCCTTCCAGCAGTTTGCTCGCAAGACGAGGCGTCTGAATCTCCTCCGTCTCTATCCACTTTGCACTGATCATCATACATGCGCATTGATGGCAGGGCTAATTGTTTTCTGCAAAGCCATTTAACATGACTGTTGTAACCACTGTAACAAATATTTTTATTCTGCATATTTGCAATATAAACATATTTGCAATTATTCTGCAATAATTGTTTAAAATAAACAGCACTCAAACCTCATACCTTTTTTCTCTTCTTCCATTCCCCGTGTCTCTAAATCCTTTTGCGAATGGATTATGATCAATTTTCAGTTGTGTGATCTAGTAGAGATGTGAAATTACATGATTGCATTTAAACATCTTTCTCCTGGCATACTTCACATAAATAGCCCTACATTTATTATGTAAATAATTTTGTTAGGTCTGATGTCAATTCTTGATATCTCTACAACGGTTTTAGTTTTATGATTAAAAATGATTTGAGCAAATCGCAATAGATCATTGTAGACTAGAATTGTGACTAGCATTATAGGCTACATTTACGGTGTAGGTCCACACATTGATAAATTATAAACAAATAAATACAGTAAGAGCACACTATAAAGTAATAAAAATTAATAACAGCCTATTTAAACACTGCCAAACGTCCCCTCTAGTAACTTACCTTGTCATTCTGATAGGCAGTGACGGCTATAAAGTCCGTTTCAGGAAACACATATGTCCTGAAAGTGCTGTATGGGAGTTTCAGGATATCGTTGGCTCTAACGATGTGAAACCTGGGCTGGTACTTGTGCATTGAATTCAGAATGGTCTGAAAGATAGAAAACAGTTTGTTATTGACCATCGTTATTTGCCCCTTGGCATTGAATGCAGTTGTTCTTTCATTAAAGTCTTCCATGCATCATTTAGACAATAGACTGCATACACCCAGTGTACTACTTCCCATTTTACTTCAAAAACATTGTCCAAGCTATAACGCATCCTTCCTCTCTCGCTTTCACAAAAAGGTAGTTTAAAAAGACCGAGTAAAATTTCGAAAAACATTTCTTTGTTTACTTCAATAACCTTATTTTCTATAATCCAAACCTCTCTTAAAAGGCTGCTGCAACCATCGGATGGAAAAACATACGAAGCAAATTGTTTGGCCACAACAATCCCTAAAACTTACTTCTACATCGAAACCACATTTACATATAGAAGTTTTCATTGCATAATTAAAAACAGTTAACTTACAAATCCATGTTTGTCCGAAATATTATTAGTCAGTTTAAGTTTGTGGAATGCAACAGGCTTCGCCATCCACTGTTCACCCGTGGCCGGGCTATCCGGGTGAATGTACATTCGTTTGGGCATCTCCGGATCGGCCTTTCCTGCGACCATCCATCGAGAGTTGTGAAATTTGTATCGACAGTCGTCTGCCGCAACAATATCCATCAAAAGTATATACTTCGCTTTTTTGTCCAGGCCATTCACGCGTACTTTAAAAGGAGGAAACATTCTCCTGTGGACGGAACAAATAGACAATGTACCTCTTGAAATCATAATATTTATTTGACGTCATCACAATATTTATTTGACATCATCAGGATATTTATTTAACAGTCTAAATGAAATCAGACAACAAGAAATATAGTTAAGTCAAAGTTTCAGTCATTTGTCCACAAGTACATATTCTTTCTGTCTACCCTGCATGTCTCAGTGAAAAGAAACAGACTACCGCATCGTAAAGGACGATTACCTCCCAAATAGTTTATATATTTGGCGAGCATATTTATAAGTCAAAGGGACAGTTACACTTCACTTTGTTTTATTCTTCTTCGTTGCCAATTTTCACTTATTTATAACATATATATTTGCAAACAATACGATGTACCTTTTTAGCGTTTTTGTTTTTAAAAGGAGTAAACCGTGGCCCCCTTAAATAAAATATATAAATAAATTATATTTATATATACATAAATTCATGAAACGTTACGTGATGCCCAATAACAGGCATGCATTACTATATTATGTCTTAATAACAGGAAATGTGAATGTTATTGTGAATCTAATATAATACATACAAATACGTAGAGATACAATAGCGTGTTTGTGACTCCGACTGGTAGCCTACATTCGATGTAATCTGATTCAACTAAAAAATGATTCCGATCAAAACAACATTTTTAAGCAAAATTATATTTTCTGTAGTAAAACAGGCAACATCTTTTCAAAGCAAACATTATTTTGGCCTTCCGTAACCCCATAAATATCTCAAAGGTCTCAGAAAAGGAGGCATCACTACCTTCCCGATTTTGTGATGACCATCTCGGTTCCAATTTTGTGGAATTGATCCCAAAGCTCCTTCGCTTCTAATGTAACTTTAGGATCGTCTTCAACGTCTACCTCCGGCTCCAGACCTTTAAAGGAGCGGAGATGAGCCGCCTGGTGGTGATGACCCAGCGCCGCGTGTAAGCTAGCCTCAGCCGCGCCGGAGAGCGCCTGATCCGCCAGCGGTTTACTGAGACCCGGCGGTAAAGTGAGAGCCGGGAAGAAGGAGGGTTGAGCCGCAGCAAGGAAAGCTGACATGGGGAAGTCGGCCGGCCTGTGCGCATGAAACGGGTGATAAGCCATAGCGTTCTCTGTAAAAACTGGATCTCTCATCGGTGCATCCAGAGAGCTAGATGAAAGTATTATAATATTTTAAAACAACTGCGCCTGAAACTCGCGTACGTCCGACTGACTGTCGTCCTCTTACAGATGATAGATAAGAGTGCTGGTGTCACAATAGCAGAAGACTCGCAGTTCAGTGTCACTCCTGCTGGGAATGCTCCGATTCCAGCACAGTGGAGATATCCTTCAAAGGAGCAGCACTGACACCAGATATTCACTTTTCCTTTTGTCACTATAGAAACTGAAACACTTCCGAAAACAGATGAGGAAAGTCGTGAGCGCTGATGTGGAGTCTGAAGGATCCTTTCCTGATCACTGCGTAAAGGTGTCCGTCTTACACGTCCGTCCTTTCTGGATCCGCGCACTAATGAACCAAGCCGTCTTGATTGCAGATTTTACGCGATTTTACGCATTCTGGACCAATTGTGGAGCTCCATAGGCGTGGTTTTGACAGCTCCAGCCAAGATCCTGAAAGGGGGGCTGGCTATAAGGTGTCGGAAGCATTTGCAGTAAGAAAACATGTCAAAAGATTAATATATTAACCAATGACAGAGTAGAGAGCTGGAGATCCCACCCCAAAAGTATAACCCAACACAGGATGGTAAACTGGATGTGGGCAGCGGGGTGGTGGAGAGCTTTTCCCGGCTTGTGTTTTACGTTTCCTCAGTTTTGAAACAGTATGTTTTACGCCCCGATTCTAGACCTTATAAAAACTGAAGCTTTAGACATTGTATTTCGAAGGTATGCAATTACCATGCCCAAACTTTTGTAATAAATTGCCGCTATTTTACACGATTTTTGAGTGGGCTAATAATAGCAACCCAAACACCACGCAAATGCTGATAGTTGAACTCAACCAACGCAAAGCAATTTATAACGAAGCCGATGCATTTGGTTTTTCCAAGACGTTACAGTTGACAACTGATTTTAGGATATTACAGGATTATTATAGGATATTATAGGATATCGGGCTCAGTACAACAGTAACAGAAGAGTGTATTTTAAGGCAGAGAGAAACGAAGACAGGCTACGGTCGATTTGATTTGTTCCAGTCCACAGATTGCCTGTTGCAAGCAATAGAGGTGCTGATGACATAGTTTATACAACAATAGCTTTTTGCATATAATCTATGTAACAGGCTCTCTAAATCGATGCATGGTCAGGGATCACGTATTTGATGCACGCACAGTTTTAGAGGTTTATAGATCACAGAACAGCTCACGAATAGGTCACAATAAGTCGGCCGACAGGGTACAGCAGAGTAACAACCTGAGCTTTAAAGCTTTATGAGCAGTCGTGTACCTTTAAGAAGCTGGTCAACAGATCCATGATTAAGAGGGACTCGGTTTGTTAAAGAGCGCTTGGCGCCAGTCGGCTGGAGTCCCACAATAAGGACCCACTCCTGTCAATTCACATTTAGCCCCAAATTCTCTATCCACTCAATAATATGCACATTAAAAGTGTACAGGTCGATGTAAAATGAAAATGTAAAACACAACAACATTTCCGCATTCAACAATTAATTAAACCAAGTGAAACTACAAAGATGAAAGGTTTACCTTTTGTTTTTGAATCGATGTCAATTCAGTTTTAAACACTTTGCCAAATTCTAAACTTTTCTGTGAACTTTGTCCACAACACTTATTTGTTCTGTGAACCCCGAAACCCGTCCAGTGTGAACATGCATTGCATTTTATTTCTCTCTAGCAGTCATAACTATTTTCATAATCAGAAATCGTAGTCCTCAAAAATGACTTGCTACCCAACAGCACAAAACAGGACAGTCCTGGGAGGGAGACACAGGTTGCTGCTGACTTGATACCGTCAGACGGAAGTCGCTCTGAAGTTATGACAGTTGCGAGGACCTCGAAGCTGTTTAATTCATGCTTTCCCAGTTACGGATGAATCTTCGGGATTTCCTTTCAAGGGCATTTGGACTCTCACAACAGAGAAAGGACATCAAAGTTACGGTGTTGGATAATCCCTTTATCGAGGTTAACAGCCCACAAATTCCTCTTTGGTAAGAGCTCTAGCTTGTTTTTATTATGGGGACACACGTCATGTTTCCGAAATATAAAAGACTGACGCAGGTGAAATTTTGATTTTTGACTTGTTTCAATGCTATTTAGAAAGGCTTACCATCATCAATAACAGATATGCGTATTTAATTGATTGTATGTAATACTAATGTTAACTTTAAAAGTTGAAAATATGGCTGAACTATATTCTAATAATATTATATATTATATTTTAATATATTATTAAGTGAATTACTATTCTGTATTGTTTAGTGTGTCTAAGGGAGTAAATGTGCCCTGCTCATACATCAGTGGGATTTGGGCAGATTTTGAATTATTGTTTTTCTTGTTTGAATTTTTATGTTCAGTTTGAAAGAAAATAATTTTGTGTATCGTTACATAGCCATATAGCTATTAATTTACATATAGAAAGCTATATAGATATATAGATAGAATATAATATTGAATTAAATTCAAATACTAATGTTAGAAACAACATACAATAAAATACTTGTATTACCTACATAAAATACATTTTTGTCTGCCAGTTCGAAGAATATCAAAAAAGTTTGAAGGCAAAACGTAAATCTTTATGAAACTTAAAAGTGTTGACCACAAATCAGCAATAACCACCGTTATATAGTCTGCAATAGAAAGGAAGAGAGAGCCTTGCACAGCACAGAATGACCACAAGTTAATGATTTTACATTATACATATGTATATACCCATCAAGTTAATTATATAAACGAAGATCCATATAGTGTTCTAACTCATTTATTTGCTCTAGAACATTTACACCACAATCCAATCTACCACAATGGGCAATGCTGTTTTCTGCATGTGTTATTTTAAAGGCCGTATTTCATTAAGACCTTTAATCTTTCTGTTCTCCAAAACGCTAAACACAATCTGATCGTTTAGCTAATGGACTGTGTGAGAAGAAAAAATACAAATGAGGTTATTTATAATTCCCTATAGGCTATTTGGTTAACATTTCACAGTGTTACCCAGAAAATGTTTTGTCATGTATTTATCATGCGGATCAGCAGGTTCTTGGCGCCAGACCGTTTAAGACCTGTCAAAGTTCTTCATATTTCTTCAGTCCAAGAACAGACCAGAAGAATCACCCATTCACTCTCTCTTCTGTTTTCCTTAAGAGCTTCCGTTGTTATAGGTGCATATTCTGCCATCACAAGCAAAATAATTAAAATTGTAAATTAATTTAAAATGTAAACTGTATTTACACATTTTGTGAGTTGTATTAAGGCCTAACTGGGCTTATTGTAAACACAATTTCTTGTTTAGTCATGTTATTTAAATGTTTTATGCTATTTTCACACACGATCTAAAACAAAAGATTGACCTTTTCATCAAACAAAAATAAAGAAATAAATAGCTGCTTAATCACCTTATTAACCTTTAAACTTTTGGGCACTTGGGTTTGCCCCGCACATTCACGGGTCATAATGCACCGTCACTGTCTCACAAACGCGACAGGTGAGAACGACTCTTTAAAACAGGCTACCCAAAGAGAAACTTCAGTAATTTTTGACAGGGAAAACGAAATTTACTGTAGAAAAGGAATTTGCACATAGTTCAAAAGATTTAAGAATATAAAGGTCTCACCGTTTTGAAATGAAGTGACCCGGAATAATGTGTGACAAAATGTCACTTCTGTCCTTCTTATGTACTTCCAGAATAAGATGTAGGCGTATAGAAAAATGCAGATGCTATATTATTAGATGCTATAAAATGCTATATTAATCTATTCTGAGGAATCGTCTTTTTGAAAAATTTCAAAGGTTTCGTGTTGTCAAAACAGAGAGTTGTAAACATTGCAACAGAGTTTGCTGTTATTACGTTTTTTAATCAGTTATTAAGTTTTTTTAATCAGCTATGTGTTAAAACAAAAGCTTTTCAGCAGGTAGACCTTTTACAGACGACGTTTTCATTGAAAACAAACGCACTTTAATATGCAGTTAATAAGCACTGTTTAATATTATGTAGCATATTTCAGTTAATAAAGAAATAAAAATATGTTTTCATTATGTCATCATTTTGGCTACAGTGGCTTAAGTACGGAAGTATTTGCAAGCAGAATCTGTTTTAATATATTCTTTAAACGTTTTATCAATTAATCAATTTATCAATGGCCTTACAGTTAATGATTTCATGTCAATAAATTAGAGACCAAGTGCTCAATATCTTTTTCACACACAAACATAAAGAAAGTAATTCATCTTCTGTTGGCAAAAATAAAACCGTGTTATTAATTGAGCCAAGGTGATGACGTGCAAGTTTGTGAGCCTCCGATTAAACTCATCAAATGTCCTCCAGTTTATTACTTACATCTCGAAAAGCCATCAACGCAAAATACATCCACGTGATTTATTCAATTATTTCATTATTATTTATTACGCAGTAAAAACAAAGAAACGTTTTCCGTATTTAACTAGAAAAAGATCGTATGAAACATTTCTGAAACGCGCGTATTCATTTCAATTGTACTGGACAGTATTCAAGCACACGAAGAAGCCAGTTTATAGATACATATTTTACAAGCAGTTCAATAAAGCGAATACAAACATCTGACAACGATATTTAACAAACTAGCTTACCCTTAAAATTACAGTAAGTATTTAATAATCTAATGCCTTACAAACACTCAGATGTATTGATCTGCAGATTCAGTTTTAATGTATATGCAATTCGTATATACTTGTGTATGGGTATATATTTGCGTGCTTTCAAATGTTTGTTGTATTGCTACAATAAAGCGAAATAAGGCAAAAACGCATTCAGGCCAGCTCAAAGGCCTGTGTTAACTTGTCCACATAAACGATGCTCAGTCCTTAAAACACAAAGAACTGATTTACGATGTTAACTGTGCCAATTACAAAGAGTTGTTCAGCATAAATGAATGTGTATGTTTTAATTCGTTTGTGAATAAAGAAATTAATGTAATTATGTTTTAATTCATCTTGGTAACCATGTCCAAATGAATATTGGTCATAGGATTGATATTTACACAGTGACCACGGTTAACTGTACCAACAACACAACACAATATAAGCTTAAAATAGTAAGTGTATAATAACAATAACAATGTATAACAATATAAGAGGACGTCCTATTATGTGAGATATTTTGCTAATTTAAATTTTAATTAGGGGAAATGTATTTAAGGGGTATATATATATATATATATATATATATATATATATATATATATATATATATATATATATATATATATATATATGAAATAATGATAGAAATGAACACTTGTCTGATGCTTGTTACTGATTCTGCCCTTTGGTCCTTGAATTCAAGTAAACTATTGTTGATGATGGTATTATTTCCTTTCTGTTTTTGGATCTGTTTTTGGTCTTTTTTGGACCATATGTTGGTGAGTGACAAAAAATGTTTGGCAAACCTTTTAAGGGTCATTCTTGCAGTCAGTCTCTGTGATGAGAGCCCCCACTGATCAAAGCCTGACGGGAGTGTGGGGGAGAGTCAGTTCTCTTCTGGGTTACATTGTATAGTGAATGTATTAACTTTACAGGTCAGTTTCTCCCCACGTCAGTCCTACAACCTTTCAGAGGAATGTTATAGATCTGAAACGCTGGCTGGGTAATACAAACAAAGGTATCTTAGCCTGAATTAGGCTATGAGACAGGGATGGTTCAAATGGGAGACCAGATTACCTGTTTGGAAACACTATGTTCTCGGAGTAATTATGTATTAATGTTTTGCCAACAAATATTGCGCAGCTATCTGCTTGTGTTGTTTTTTTATTGAGATTAATGTACACACACATACTTGCTGTCTCTCTTTGCTTAGTATACAGGCGTATGACAGTACATTTCTCGATAGGAAATGATCTCAGAGGTCCCACACAAGAGGAATGGTTCCCTGGATACCAAGAGTAATAACTCGTAATTAAAGCCATACCATGAGTTGAGTTGAGGGGTGGGGAAGACAGGTTATAGGACATTATTTGTACCTCAACTTTCTTTTTTCTCTTCTCTTCTTTGCCATGGCAAGTAAGACTATCTGTTTTGTTTTACAGCTCAAGACCAGAATGTAAGTCTGTTCTACTCCCAAACTGCCCTTAAATACAGTAACAGTGACTGTTTGAAGAAAAAGTAACAGAAACAGAGACAAGGAGAGACAAATCAAAGATACAGAAAAGCCCACAAAAGGATGCAAGAGGTGTTTCGCAATTCCTTTGGCCCTCTACATCCAGTCACATCCTCAACTCCTAAATGATCTGCTTCATCCCTGCAACATCAGAGAAGTGAGCAGACAGGAAAGTGAACATCAATCTTGGTTGCTTTCACTTCTCCGGTCACAATCCACACCTGGGACACATTCCACATTATGTTAGGTCACCCTGGGCTCTGATGAAGTCATTGAAAGGTCAAAACTGTAAAGTAGAAATCCCATTCAAACACACACTGAGCTCTAGGATAAACTTTATATCTCACATATAGGCAGCTCAGATTGGACAGGGGTTGGGCTGATATGATGAGCAGTTAACCTGTGGCAAAGTGATGTCAGGATAAATGTTACAGTGGCTGAGGGGGCCTCTGCGATTGGTCAGAGAAGAGAAGAAATGGATCAAATACAGTTCATGACATCAGTTCTGTCAGGGCAAGACACTGTTTCAACAAAATAAATAAGAGTTAAGAGCAGAACCACAATTTAGCATGGTTAATTTGCAGCATCTTACAGTTTTCACAATTGCTGAAACACATTTCTCGGGCAAAATCAAATGATTACTTAACCAACCACTCAGTCTGTGCTCAAAATTAAACAATACTTTTAGATCATACACACAGCCAGTCCACATACATATACTACAGAGCATTAATTAGACACATTCAAAAGTGAACAACAAAGCATTAAAGGCATGCAGTTATAGAAGTAAATGTTTATAATTTTTAAAATGTATATAATAAACTCATTGCAATTACTGTAAAAATGTATAGCAATCCCATGTAAGTTCTATATTGTATATATATTGTGAATATATTGTATATTGTACTACAAGTAATATTGAATGCTTGATTATTTAGCACTTGTTTAATAATAATAATAATAAAAAAAAACAGCATTCCACGTGCAAAAGCCCAGTATGGGTCCAGGCACAGGATCTTATCCACATCATAGACAACATTATTGTGTTTTGCAAAAAGAGTGAATCAGATTTACTAATGATGTGCAAGTACCTGTTTATCTTGGTTTTGCCAAAAAAGTGATTATTTCAACAAATGGGTTTAGGCCACTAAGCATATGGTCCAAAAAATGGGGTTTAGTATTTTAGCAATGCATAAAAACTGTATATAACATAATGCTTACATGCACAATCACATATGCAAACTGAGACATGCATGTTGTGTATGGTAGTCTTAATCTGCAATGATATTGCTTCTCAGCCAAAGATCAGGTCCATTACCACCCTGAGCCCCAGCTCTGCCTGGAATGTGAGTGTGGTTCATTACTCTAAAGGACTTAAGCTGATGAACATCACTAAAGACCTAAACACCGTTTTTGTGTGGCCTAATGCACCCACATTGTGAGACATTGGATTTATTTGCTTTCCTATTTGCTGGGTTAGAGCTTAAAGGATGAAGTGTTCTTTTTTAAAATTTTACCCAAAACATAGTTAGACAATTTGTTAAGTTATACAATAAATGCTTATAAATATAATTATTGAGAATCCAAACAACTTTGCTTGGCAATGCAAATGTGCAATGCACTTTTCCTAATTTCATCCTTGTGGAACTCAAATGTGCCTGAAAAAAGAACAATGGAAAGAAAAATAGACAAAGAAAACACATCATGAACAATGGTACAGTAGAATGCACAGATGAGGTCTGGCTTTAGACCGTTCTGGTGAATAGCTATAATCCTCTTACATTTTTTGGTCTCACTTTCCGGCCCTGAACAGGAACATATAAATCCGTTAGCTTTCACATGATAACAAAATTACTTTGTTGTTTTCAAGGCTGAGACCTCAGCAACATAGACAAGAACATATATACTATTCCAGGCTCTTTGCACTGATAATCTCTGAAAAAGCATCTTCTATTTTCAGAATACGTTGCCCCAAATGAAATTGGTGTAGAAACAGAGGTACATGAAGGACAACATTAAACTCAAAAACTGAGCCTGAGATCAAAGGGACACAAAGGAGGTTGTTAATCAGCGAGTTGTATGCCAGTGTCAAATGTCAGTGAGAGGGACTCAGAGCTGACTCTTACCCCAGCTCAACCTGGGTCATCCTCAGCAACAGCTCACATCAACACGCCCTTTTGTGTCCTCTGCCCCTCCTCCCTTTCTGATTTGTCATGTTGTTTAAAGTATTATCCCACCATGGTGCTCCAGCTGTCACTGGTTAGCGCTTGCATGTCATATTGCCCCTCTGCTGATCATGTCACAGGAAGATGAATCAAGCACAAGTACTCCATCTCCATATTTTCCAATCAGGCACCATTAGGCAGGGCAAGTCTATGAGACATTCTCGCCTCCAGAACCCCACAGTCAGATTGGTGACTTGTAGGATGGGGTTATGTTACATGCTCATTACATATAGTACACAATTTTCATCCATGACATCAGGATTTGTGCATCTGGGCAGTGCAATTATGCTGTTCTTTCCATCACTTCCATATTTTACCTATGCAGCTACGGATCTTTCTAATACGTTTATAGGTACAATTATGTCATTTCTGCACTGTTAATATCACTAGGAGTAGGAACCATTATACATTGGTTGGCCAAATTTACAATCCTGTCCAAATTCATGTCATTGGTGGAGCCAGTGTTGCTTTGTTTCTGCATTGCAGAGCTCCAGTGCTCATTTGCCAACGAAATCAAACAATGAATTGTCTTTTTTTTGAGGTTTAGTGGGAGAAAGTATTTTAACATTTAAAAATACTACATGCTTAACTTTAAATATTATTTTTATTGACAAGAACTAAAAAGAAACCAATTTTGTAGTAAAACCAGAAGAGGGGGTGTTGGTGCTGAGCTGTTTTGAATAATGTTTGACATCTATGTGCATTAACCCTTTCCTGTCTACAATGATCACCACATTTGAGAACTATTTCCTTGATCATGTGGGCATGGTTTTGCCATCAGGCACCAATCACAAACTGAAAACAGATACATCTCATCATACTTTTTGGGAAGAAAGGAATCATTAATGAGGCTGGTGGCATGGAGCATTGTTATCATTAAATACACTTCCAGGCATTGCAGGTGGAAGTGGAGGAAGTCCAGAATGCAGAACTAGAGCCGCTTTCAATTACCCTCTAATGAAAACCCTGCTACAGCATGGCCGAGGCCTGGGGCAGGGGAGACCTGCGCTGCTTAGCTTTGAGTTAAGCCAGCGACCCAAGCTAAATATCTTGTTTCCAAATCAGCCCATGAGCTCAGTCCCACTCAATTGAGATCAGATCAGATATGTTACATATCTGGCTGTCAAAGTTCACATGTTGAATGTAATGATATTCTGCTGGGGTGGGGATGATGTGGGGTGCATCAAGCACTGTTAAATTGAGTGATTCATCCAAGTACTCTGGGCTGGTCTTTCAATGGCCCCAAGACGAATCAGAGTATGGCAGATGGAAGGAAATATATTCACACAGGAACACGCACTTCCATGCACATATTTTATTGCCTTATGTAATTCCATATAGAAAACAGCCATTTGAAAGCCATTGAGTATTTACACAAACACACACAAGCTGCCTGTCTTCTAACACATTTTTTTCATTTCTAGTAAAAACACTGAAGCATCCTTTCATGAGATTAGGTAAACTACAGTTGTCTTTCCCACTGGCAAATGTTTCTTTTTTCTTGTTTATAAGCATAAATAAATAATATAAATTTGAGGATAAATTCTTTTGAAAAATATGATATTTCGATATTTTTTTTTACTAATAAAAATGTTCGCAGTAAATAACCCAGTTTATCTTAAATTGAGATGATGACACACACAAATACAAACACTCATGTATTAGTCACACAGTAGCCTGAAATAGTTAGAGTGGACCCAGAAAACAGGGGCTGAATGAATGTCACTGTAAAAAACAACAAGCACAGCATGCCTATTCCAGATGGGTGGTTGGATATGGCAATGAGAAAAAGGCCCAAGTCCAGATAACATTATGTTAGTGTGACATGGTGCTCAAGCGCAGAAGCGAACCGAATCAGGGTTTGATTGAGCAGGCGCAGAAAGCCCTGAGCGGGGGGCCAGGCACTCAGCCATGGCATGCCCGCAGCAGAGATGCATATCATTGTCGGGACACGCCAAGGCAGCACTGCATTCACTGCTATAATCAACCCAACCTTGCGCTGGGCAATGTGAACAGATATGTTTCCAATGCAAACAGCCTGTACTGCAAAAAGCTTCTATTATTAGACAGCACACAAAACAAAGGAGGGTTTCTTTGCGTGCTCTGCCAACCTCATCTTACATTTTGTAAGGCCCAATTAGATTTCATAACCAAAATTGTGCACTGACCTTATGCTTCGCTAAATAAAACATCTGAATTTGTAAATTCAGGGGATATTAAAGGCTCTTTTATTCTAAAAAGTGTTGCTAGGACAAACCCAGCAGGTTTTGAAATGCAGAAACTTAAGTTTTACATTCCTCATATAATTTGAGAAAATATTGAATTACCTCAAAAATGTTCCTAACTTTCATCGTATTGTATAATATTGAAACGTTATGAGAATACATATGAGCATAGTTAAGAGTGAATCAATGTTAAAATCTATGGTAGAATGACATTCCAGTGTTTTGAGGAGTGAGATTCAATACACCAGCACAAGACAGCAAACACAAGGGTATTAAATAAGACAAAAAACAAGGCAGGTAACAAGGGCAGACAGGTGGGAGGAATGAACCAATGATGGGAGAATTAACGAGAAAACAAGAGGACGGGGTCAAGACGAGACAGGAAAGCACATGGCACAAAGTAAACAAACAATGGCCATGTGCTTCCACAGGTCACAAAGACACAGAGCATGAGTCTAGATCCTGACTCCAAGAAACAAGAACCCAGACTAGGATTGAGTCAGGATCCAAACATCATGCTCTGGCACAAAACACGGGTGATATCAGGATCCTGGCAAGAGAACTAGGAAAAACTCAAGACAAGAAGCCAGGACCCTGACAATAAAGGCTATTTTTTACTGATATCTGTGTAGTTGTGTTTTTAGAAGATAAGAAATTACATAAAATAAAATAAAACTCATTTAGATTAATTAACTCTGAGAGCCTGTGATGCTGCTTTTCGGTCAGGAGATCAATGGCTCTATCTAACAGCCAAGACCAAACTGAGGAGAGGCATCCAGAAAGGGAAGTGCTGCTACAAGAAGCATATTGAGGAGCACTTTAACAACACTGACTCCTGACACATGTGGCAGGGCATCATGGCCATCACAGATTATGTAGGTTACACCACCAGCTCAAAACACACATTGCGTTCTCTCCTCCCGGATGAGTTGAATTACTTCTTTGCCAGGTTTGATTGCATAGATACCTCAAATAATACAACAGGGGCACTGCAGGGACCCCCATGAAGTATGTTGATGTTGTACCCTCATGAGGTGAGATGGGCTCTGAACCACATCAACCCAAGCAATTCTGCTGGGCCAGATGGTATGCCAGGACAGGTCCTAAAATAATGTGCACATGAGTTGAAACCAGAATTTACTGACCTGTTTAACATTTCATTGATCATAGCTATCATAGCTATTCATTGATCATAGCTCCACTTTCTACACCATCCCTCCCAATAACCAGGTCAACAAACTGAATTGTCTTGGTCTCAACACATATCTGGGCAACTGAGTGCACGACTTTCTTACTGGTAGACCACAGACTATGCACATGGGGAAGCATGTCTACCCTTCTATGACAAAGAACACGGGAGCACTGCAAGGCTGTGTGCTGAGCCCCCTTCTCTTTTCTCTCTACACATACAACTGCTTCTTACGAGATGAACACCATCATTAAGTTTGCAGACAACACTATAGTTGTAGCCAATAACACTAACCAACAACAACAACAGTGTGCCAGCCTACAGAGCACAGTTTAAGAACCTAGAGAGTTGAAACCAAACAACAATTGTAACAAAAATGAATGAAACAAACCTGGACTCCAGAAAGTTGAATCACACTGTCTATCACCCCATAAACATCAATGGTGATAGAGTGTAGATTGTACAGAGCTTCAAGTACTTCATAGTCCACATCAGTCAGAATGTGACATGGACTGTCAACACCACGGTAATGGTCAAAAAGGTCTCCAAAGGCTTAATTTCCTGAGGTTGTTAAAGAGAGCACAACTTCCACAACATCTGCTGATGAACTTCTACAGGCTGATCATTAACTCTGTCACATACTGCATTGCAGTGTGGTACTCTAGCCACACTTCAGACATTTACAGACATTTATTCCAAAGGGTTATCAAATGAAAACCTGTAATCAAATATAAACAATTTTCTAGAGTAAACAAACGGATTAGGAACAAATTAAATAGATAAAGAAAGAGTAATCATATGCACATGTTATAAAACAAGTACTTCAAATGTGAAATGTTTCAGAGTTGACCCTGTAGACACGTGTCAATTTCTTACTGATGTTTCTAAAGCCTAACAATCATAAAGCTCTTATGTTATATGATAAGCACAATGTATAACAATATTTGTCACTTTGTCACTGCGGGAATGTTATTAGGCTTGGAGTAACTCTGTACATTTGTTCATTTTTCAATGTGATTGTCTCAGATTTGCACAAATGAGTGAAATTTCTTGGCTTTACAAATCTGACAAATCGTCATAATCATCATTATCATCATTTAATGATATTGTTTCTGGTCAGTATTTGCTGTGATGTACAAATCTGAAGAAAGGTCTTGCAGGCAAGACCGAGATGTGGCATCTCATTCCCAATCTCAGGGAACAGGGTTACGTAACCTGAGATGTTCCCTTTCGAGGTAACTCGACTCTGCGTCAGCTTGACGCTATGGGGAAGTAATACCCACAATGCCACAGTGAGGGAAGGTGTGCCTTATCTGAGCGTCTGGAGTTGAATTCAAATCTAAACTATAAAATCTAAAAAATGTGTGTGGAGAGGACCAGCCTGCCACAACACAAACATCACTTAGGGATGCTCCCCTAGACAGAGCCTGGCTCTAGATGAATGGGCTCTAATGCCCAAAGGTGACACAAGGTCAGGCTATTACCCTGGCCTCATAGGCATCTGTGATCCAGTGAGATTACCTCGGTAACTTGGTCCTGGCGGACCCTGGCTAAGACGCAAGACTAGCAGGGGAAATGCATACAGACGTAACCTTGGCCATGTCTGTACCATGGCGTCCAACCCAAAGGAAGCTGGATGAGTGAGGCTGAACCAGAAGGGATAGTGTGTTGACTTCTTTAGAGGCAAACAAATCCAACTTGAGGTGTGGGAGGAAGTGTTTCAGCGGTAGAAACACCACCCTCATGTCCAGACAGTTTATGTGCCAGGAGAGATTAGGGTCCTCCCACTGACCACGGACTGGGCAGCCATCGAGAACCGCACCCCAGCCTGTGAGGGAGGCATCCGTCGTAAGAATCCTGCGACAGCATAACGCTCCTAGAGTGGGACCCAAGGTAAGAAACCGGGGTCTGAGCCAGATAGAAAGGGTACAAAGCCCTCGGTGCATAACCCTTACCACCCTTAGGGGGTGGATTTTGGGATGAAACCTGTTAGTACTCAATACTGGTAGGCTTCACCCCCAAAAGCAAACCTGAGAAACTTCCTGTGTTCTGGAGAGACACATTCTATGGCCCCTTTCACCAAGAGAGTGTCTAGTTCCCGGGTCAACACTAAATGCTGCTCTCTTACCACCACAGTCTGTAAAATGGCAATTGAATTCTGTCCCTCTCTCTACTGTTCTTAACAGCCATGGGGAAAAACTGGGAAGAAGCTTCCACATGCTGCTGCTGGCGTCAGGTGTTCTTCTTCTTCTTCTTCTTCTCAGCCTTCAAGGAGATCACAGTCCTCAGATCAAATCTCCTCTTCAGCTGTAAGGCCTGCATAGGCTGCATAGTCCCCTTAGATCTCTAAGGGGGAGCTCCAGGCCTTCTGCTGCTGCCTATAAGCAGCCAAGGTCTTAGAAGAAGAAGCTGAGGTGGACGGACCACCTGACGCCCTAGCGACTTGACCACGGTGGAGGGGGAGCTCCTTGAAAACCTCAGATTGCTTTTTAGCTTCCTGGTACCTGTCGACAACAGAGTTCACTGCGTTGCCAAACAGACCTTGAGGAGCATGTCACCCGATATAGTGTGGGCAAGGGTATTTTGCAGGTGCTTTTTAAAGGCAGTGCTATGTCACATGACCTTGAACTTTCCTATAAATAGGGTTTTACACGGAAACGCTTTTCCCCATAATGTCAAGCTGACTCAGCGTCAAATTCCCTCAAAAGGGACCCTACAAATATTTTACAATACAGGTTACGTGTTACACCATGACGTTATCAAGGTTTCTTTGAAGAATGTTAATCCATTTAGATGCCTTTGCTTTTCTCAAACAGAAATGACCTCATATTGGCAGCTCTCTTCTCAATCCAGACCTCCACACCCCTCCCCACCTCCCTCCAAACACAGACAGTAAGCATTTAACCATCTGCCACTGTTTTCCCTGCCTCAGGAGAAAACAGAAACATTCACCGTAGCTGAAGAGTGGTGTAGAGAAGTTTATGTTAGTCAGACCCATGATATTGAAATTTAATGAGACAGATGTAATTACTTTAATAGCTGCTTTCTATGGTAATGTAGTAATATGTAATATTTGATTGATAAATGTGCCTGTGAACACTGTTGAACACTGTTGAACGCTGTTTTTTATGCATATACAGTAGATTTTAGTTGTAGCTGCATGCATTAATTCTTCCATGAAAGGGAAAATATATAATTTCTGCACCACGTCAGAATATTCACCATACTTATATTGTAGATCAGGATAAGGGTTATGGATTTGAACAAACCCCTAAAGGGCTGTTCATGGTATGGACTTTAAAAAGTTTTAAAAATAAAATCATTGACAGCCAATCAAAATCCATTCAAATTTAAAGTGCCTGTTCATGTAATGCAGCATACACGCTTGACGAAAACAGTGAATTAAATAGAAAAAAGGTCCCATGACTTGATCAAGATATTTTGACTTGAACCAGTAAACAACCACCACAACACTCTAATGTTGTCATGGCAACTTTGTTACTATTTTCTTTAGAAACGATGAAAATCTAATTGCTTTTGCAATTCTGTTTGTGATGTCAGTAATGGCATAGAAACTGCTCACATCCCGTTTAAACATCAGTGATGTACAGCTAAACTGTGACATGTTTTCCACACAGTAAAAAAGGAAAAGGAAATCTGGACCAAGTAATGTGGTGATTTTGAAACTATTTAAGGGATCACTGTACTGATTTAAATCATGTATCATAATCACTGTATGCAACTGCTTTTGAATGTACATTAATCAACTTTTTGTTTTCATTTTCTCTATGGTATGATATTAAACCACCAGGAGCTGAGGGTATTTTGCCTGGAAACCATGCTTCCTTGACTTATTCTCCACAAGCTCTTGTGTGGTGCTGTTTGTCTGTTTGGTTTGGACACAAAACAAAGCCTTTCACCAAGATTATATGTGTTGACATAAACATTAAAGTTATTTAGACTTCCCTTTTAAGAGAAATTGACACTGCATCTGGTTTTGTGTCCAGATGCCTTCGGTGTGACCAGTGTCTGAATCTTATGTCTAATCACACCAATGATGTGCATCAGGTGCAGCTGTGAGTATATTAGAGCACCTGTAGAGTGTGTCATCAGCTGTTGCAGATCATGTCTTTTGGGCACGAGAAGCCTGCAATAACTCATGCCAGCTCAATGAGCAGTTCCTGGTGGTTACAGCTCCTGTGAGCCTGCCCTTTTTTCTGATCTCACATTGAGGTAAAGAGATCTTGGAAGATGTATTTTTCTCTTTTTTAACGACATTTGCAGGCAAAAGCGTGAAAGCAGATGGAATGCGAGACCATGGGC
Organism: Chromobotia macracanthus; assembly: GCA_036877525.1. NCBI lineage: Eukaryota > Metazoa > Chordata > Actinopteri > Cypriniformes > Botiidae > Chromobotia > Chromobotia macracanthus. Next base: position 2,909,437 of record JAZGTH010000068.1, on the reverse strand, counting down.
ATGTGGGGATGCCTTCAGTTAATGAAACACTTTCAGGCTATGTCTCAGTGGGAGGAGCTTCATCACTGTAGGTACCAATGTGGGACTCTGAAGGGGCAGAACGCAGGAGTGGTGTGAAGCTGGGAAAGGAGGTAAGATGGCGGTAATTTTGATTCAAAAATCTTTTGAGGATTGATTTGGCTTCTGTTTTACAACATCATTGCCATATTATTGGAGTTTCCTCACCCATTTCACCAATTTCTTTACTACCCTTGAGGAAGAGATTGCTTGCCAGTGTGTTTTAGCCCTCCTCATTGTATATTTGGAGTTAGATGGTCTATGACTGCAGTTTCAAGTGGTTGGAGTTGACATTTAATGGCTACCCTTGGAAAGTGGGTCATAGAGGTCGAGTTAAGAGTCCAATACAAGTCTTCTTTTCCCCTGAAGCTCCCATGGCTGGAAGAGAGCCTAGAGCATGTAGTATTCCATGGTGTAATGGTCAGCCTGTCATTGCTGAACACAAGAGACCAGGGTTTGAATCTCCTCTCTAGCACCCTTTTGGGTACTTGGTCAGGGTTTCTGCCCTCTTGGCGATGTATGTGGGGCTTCTTTATATGGCTGCAGAATTTTTCATGCCGGCCACCGGATCCCTGGAATGATACCAGGTTTTCAGCATTTCCGTCTTCTGGCTGGTAAAGAGGATGGCATTTTGGGTGGTTGCAGCTAGCGAACAGCTGCCTCCTGTTTGACTGCTGTATTCTGGTTTATAGAGAGGGTCTCCCCATGAGTGGCAGTTGGCATTTTTGCTGGCTCCCCTTGGGCTACAGGCCCCCTGGGTCGAGCATAGAGCAGTTGCCTCACCACAGAGGATCCCTTACTCCCCCAGAGCTCCACTAAGGGACAGTACTTTAGACAGTAGGGACAGTTGTCCTCCCTATGCATTTTTGGCACTAGGGCAAGTGTAGAGTAGCACTCTCACTATAGAGGGTCCTCCACTCCTTGTGGATGTCATTAGAGGGGATAGTGGTTTCAAGTGATGGCAGTTATTTCTTACTAGCTCCCCTGGTAATGCTGGTCCACTTTGATATGAACAGAGTAGCACCGCTGCTCTTAATACTCTCTAGAGCCACTCAAATTTTTGATCCTCTGGGATGTGTGTGGAGTAGCACCCATATTGTTAGGCCGTATTCTCTGCCCTCACTAGAGCAGGACGTAGGAAGAGTAGTATTGTGGTGCACTGATGATGTGCTGACACTAGCCTAGGAGACCTGTGTTTGAATCCCACGTCAACACCACCTTGTGTATATGGTGTAGAACAATTTTCAGCAGGGCTCTGTGTTTAGGTGATTATGGGAGTGTGTGCTGAATAGCACCTTCACTATAGAAGGTCCTTGCCTCTACCTAGAACTCAGTCAAATGATGACACTCGATGATATGCTCCAATGGAGACAGGCTGGCAAAGTTTGCATTGAGCTGACTCTTTCAAAGGCAGCATCTGGATTATGAGCCATTATTACCAAGCCTTTATGCAGTTGGCTCAGTGATGCATCTTGTTTGTGTGCTGACACTAGCCTGGGAGACTGGTGTTCAAGTCCCATGCTGAACACCTCCCTGTGTGTCTAATAAAAGCTTTTTAAACTGAGCCTTGTGGCTGGGCAGTGGCCCGAGAAAGGTGCTTTTGTCATTGCATTATTGGGTGTTATTGCATTATGCCTATGGTGATTGTGCTCCAACAAGGACCATGTGGCAGCCCCTCGGCATGGTGCAGTTGATATTGCATTTCCCATAGTGTCAAACTAGATGCAGTGTTGAGTTCCCTCAAGAGGGAATGTCTCTCGCTTACGTATATAACGTCAGTTTCCTAAAAAAGGGAACAAGACACTGCACCTCGTTACCATGCCTCATGGGCACCTGTTTAAGTCTCCTTCAGACAAAGAAGTTGATGACATGCTCTACCTAATATACTCACAGGTGCATCTGATGCACATCAAGCCGTGGGTCAAATAAATTAGTATGATTAGACATAAGATTTAGACACTGGTCACACCGAAGGCGTTCCCTTGATCATTAAACCAGTCACAGTGTCTCATTCATCATGTAAATACTGATGTCATCAGAGGCAAAGGAATAATTTGATTTCAGGATCTCCTTATTCCATACAACTTCACAAATGTATGTGACAACTACATGGCCTTATGTAATATTTAAAAAAGAATGTTGTCATGGAAACACAATGGCGCACCTAGTTTATCTCTTAAAATGAGAAAATTTTAAACGTGGAAAAATTCCATGCTTTTGTCATGGAACTTGGAGTCGGGATGCTGAAAAAGCCTAAAACCTTTTTTAAAAGTGGGGAGGGGAAATGCTTCTCACAATTCCTGCACCTCCTACACTCCTGGCCTTCCTTTCACTGAGTTCTTTGATAAAATCTTGCACTATTCACCTCTTATCGTGTTATACAGAATCTCTTATCCAGTGACAATCCACCGTTTTAGCCAAGTCTCTGCTCATTCTCTCCCTCCATCAGGTTATCCCAGTGTTTATCAGCTCTTGCCCCACATCTGCCACTGCACTTTTAATGTGATCAGAAATTAATTTTGTGTTAAATTAGGACTAAATAAATGGAAAGACAAGCACAGAGTACAAGTGTCCAGGAGTCTGATTTAATCTAATGACAGCCAGGCAGAGACACAACCAATCTGAGAGGCAGAGTAGACCACCGCAGGCTATTGCTGGTACTGCAAATGAATAGACCAAAATCACATCAGGGACCTAATAGATGCACTGCAGAGAAAGAGAGAGAGACAGACAATGCTAAGCATATTACAGCCTTGTGACCTCCCCACTCCCTCCTCTACTGCCAAAAAAATTACAGTGTGTCAAATCAAAAGGCCCCATTGTTCACATGTGGGAAAAGGAAGACAACACTGTGGCCCTTTAGAAGGAAAGGAGATTTAGATTCTACACAGTAAAAAGAATACTGTCAAAGGTACAGTAACTTGCTGGCAGCAACTAGCGCATAAGATGCTGTAATACATTCCACAGTAATGGAATGGAATTATTTAAGTAACAATTAAATAATGTAATTTTTATTACAGTAATAATTAGAGTACTGTAATTTGCATCATAGCAAATATTAGACTGCTGTAAGTCATTACAGCATTCATTTTGTGTACTGTAAATTAAGGACACATTTATTGTGAAATGTGAAAATACATTAATACATACAAAGCCATAAAGCCTAAAGTTTTCAGTTGTGTATTTTTCATTCTATACACTTTTTCTTTTCTAAACATCAACAACACTATTTTTCTAAAAGTGAAATTCCTTTCACTAAAATTCAAAATGTATAAAACACACATTAAAATGATTTAAAAACTATATTATAAAATATTTTAAGTTTACCAAATGTATGTTCCTGAACTGTAATAATTTATTACAGAACTGGACCTGAACTAGAGTTGTCTTCATGGGCTGAAGTCTTCTTTCCTGCAGTGCAAATTTGTTATTAATATAGATTATATGATCCAATCAACATGTATTACAATGTTTAATTTTCTATAAACCATGGCTCCCTACTTCACAACCCATCTACTTCATCTACCCATACAAATGTCTTCCCCATTTTAGCCATGCTGTATTAATTAGTAACATGAATGTAGACCTACCTAAAATGAAGAAAATGATCTGTTTTATTTACTGCAGCCCTAAGAGAAAAGAGCAAATATTAACTGAAAAAACAAATCTTAAGATAATATAATGTACTAGTCTATGTGTCGGGAACAAGAATACTATACAGAGCTAGAAATCTATACTATTTAGCTGCTGGAGTTTTACCTGTGATGAAGTTTATCTTGTGAAAAATGTTGTGCTGTTGTACCTGTTGCTGCATTTTTCATCATGCTCGGTGCACTTCAGTATTGGATTTTGGTGTTTGAAATTTATATTCAGTTTATGCTGCTGAAAAAAAATTCCACTCAAATATCTGTATAACGGATTACAGTAAAATATATATTTACTGTAGAATTTACCTGCTATTAAAATTTGACCATGATGCTTTGTAATTCTACAGCAAAATACTGGTTCTACAGTAAGTATTTTGCTCATTTTACAGTAATAATGCTGTAAAAATTACAGAAATTTGTTACAGTGTAGGAATCTTCATTATGTGTACTATCTGTTATGCTTTTAAAGCAGAAATCAATGCACAATGCACACCATTTGTGTACAACATTTGTGTTTATCTGCTGTTTTTACACAGAAGCTGATAATTCGGCTTCTTTCTTGACTCTGCATTGATAATAAGATGCAGAGACAAAATAAGGCCTAAAGTTAAAGAACAAAAGTCCACAATGAGTATGTTTTCAATAAAATGCTGCTAACTAGTAAAAATGTAGTCTTGTGTAGCTACACCTTTGACTAAATGGTAAAACATCTCCAGGCAGCTTATTAGGACCAGGAACTGCTAGCTTAGGTAACTTGACTTATCTGTAAAGCAACCAACATGTTTTTCATGAGCTGTTTAGAGGTGGATGTATCTGTTTAGGTCTGGGTTTTAACATAGGCTAGGTGAAAATAATGGACCAGCGTGAAAAAATTCACAGACATAATTTAAAAAACTAAGGAGAATATACAGATCTGCTTGTAAGTGTAAACTTAACTTGCTACTCATTGCTTCAAACAAAACACTGAATATCTGTCTAACATTTAATCCCACTAACCTACCAAACACTGGCAATACAGTAATTACTTCATACTCATTGAGTCAACCTGGAAACCTGATAATACAACTTTGTTTCCCAGCACACTAATAAAAAGAAATCCTGCATTCCCTTGCTTTTGGATGGAGCATAAAGTCAGCCAAAGAAATTACAGCATACTAGATCAAGAAGGTCATCACATTTAATCAAAATATTTGACATTCAACATTTAGACATTTCCATAATGTTTTGTCCTTCCTAAAACATTGTTGCATAATTATAAGCACATTTGTCTAAAAGTAGGAATTTAAATGTACTCCATGAAACTAAATTTGGTTATGAACAGAGAGCCAAAGCAGCTCATCCTGTTTTACCATGGGGAATGGAGTCAAAATGAAAGACTGAAACAAAGAGGAGCAGGAGAAGAAGTGGTATTGTGGATCAACCAGTGGTCTGGTGGATCACAGACAAACAGACAGTGAGCAGAGATAGTAGAGGATTGAGAAAAGCAGGAAGATGGGGAGGGGTGGACGCTTTGCTCTGGAAAGATATCTCACACATGAAACACTGCTGGGTTATCTGAAGGAACTTTGATGTGTGACCCAGTGGCTATCTACACCTGTGCCTGGGACCTGGACTCCCTCAGCGACATACCAAAGCCTCAGACAGCTGGTGTTACATGGTGGAAAGCCTTGAAGCTGCAGCCTATGCACACACTCCAAACACACTGACAAACGTGAAGAGGGGAGGAGCAAAGAGGAACCACAGTATGGAGGGTCTAGAGGATGAGAAGACACTGCTATCACTTAGTAAACACTCAAGCAAGCAGACTGCAGAACAGTAGATAGCAGGCAACTATAAAGATTTCTAAACAAGTCTGCTGTTCTGCAGAAGGGCAGCACTGTTTGCAGACCTGTGCTTTTTCATCAAAGCACATAAGTAGGGTTGTGACCAATGTGTTAAGTCACCATTATTTTTTATCCAGTATTTTCCCTGTATCCATTCCTCTGCTCCGTTTTGCTTCCCTCTCCCAGATCATCTAAGAATAAGTTTTCAACTTTCACACCCAGCTTTTAAAAAGGCACAATGAAATAATAATGCGTCTCAAGAGAATGAAAGAAAGACCGAATGAGAGAGAGAGAGATACTAGGCTGATGGGAGAAACTTCACCATAGTCAAGCTCTAATAAAGCATAACATTTGGAACACTGATCTAGAGACTGGGTACGTATGCTGACACATTATGCCATGGTGCTTTTTGGCCAATGTGAATTCAAATCTTGCCCATTTTCGTATTTTGTTCCCACCCTGTTTTCCCCACCATTTCCTGCCCTATCTCTCACTTTACCTATTTAAGCATCAAATGTGATTTTCATCTTAGTCTTGTCCAGTAGAGCTGTTGGCAACCAAATGGAACTTTCTCTTACATAAAGGTAAATGTCTTTTCAGTTTCTCCAAAAAACCTTTTCGTCAACCGATTTCTCTTGTTTGTGGGACATATACTACAATTCTATAATCAGACTCTCAGTTCTTTAATGAACCCTCTGGATTTGCAGAATGAAGGACAGCTCATAACACCTCTGATCTTCACTGCATTCAGACAGCAAATTGTTAAATCATTTACACAAACACACACACCCTCTCCTGTGTCCAGTCTCTCTCTCTCTCTCTCTCTCTTTCTCTCGGCTCTCTACTGTTCTTAGACTGAGAGAGTGTAAGTAATGCCATCAACGGGCATCTGTGCAAAGACTTTTACTTACGCTCTCATTCACACCATGCATCTGCCTTTCTGCTCTCTCACTGTTACAAAACACATTTTACACACATGTCGAAGTCATTCTAACAGATGTGTTGGGCTGTCCTGAAGTGGGCAAAAGAGGTAAGCGTGAGCTCAAAGCGATAATGGTGTGGAATGCATACATAGCCAAGTATGTGTGTTTATAAAATTCTGTCTACATGGACACAAGCATATGTGTTTATGTGAAAATGTCATCCCAAGGTGTTAACAGCGATCCTCTGTGACTGAGGATATGTCAATGGGCTTATAAAAGTATAAAGACTAAGTATACAGATGTGACATTTGCATGTCAAACACCTCCTGAAAGACTGAGAACAAAATGCCTTAGTACATTGGACTTGATTTAGGGTTCCTCAGTTCTGCACCACAAAACAGTAATTTTTCATACACCAGACCTGACCTTACGTGAACACTGAGGGTTCTCTCAGCTAACACAAAAAGTGTTAGCAAATAAAAAAGTCATCACCCAGTCATCATGGGTTGAACATCTGCCATCCATTATGTACAGAACCAAATAACATCAACGAACTGTAGCGTTCATATACATACAAGGGCATTTCCACTGCAACTTAAGCTGTAATTTTACAGCCTAAAAATTAGCTTAAGACATCTGTTCTTGAAGAAGATCCTAGTTGTTCCCTGGGACATTTCATGCTTTAGAATAAAGTCTGGTCCTCTTTGCAAATAGTTCTGAAGATTGGTGCCCAACCACAATTTGTCTTGATTTTACATGTTCTTCATGGGTGGGTTTATCTGAAATAGTTCATGCCACAAGAATAGACCAATGTGTAAGAAAGTCATTCAGATATTTAAACAGCAGTGTTAGCCTGTGAAGGCCCTGTACAGAAAGCACTGAATCATTGCGGAAACTGTACACAGGTTTTGTAATCACAATTTCTGTCCATTCAAAACATTTTTTAAAAAGTACTAATTATTTTATACACATTTTAGAAAAAAGTTACACACACAATTCAGTTTGTGGATGTCTTGTTTCTCAGATTTCTCAATTATTAGCATTATTAGCTAATTATTAGCTAGTTATTTTTGTATGTCTTATGTATCAGGCAGTCGAGGAATAGACTGTGGGAGGTCTGTGGGCTGAGACTAGGTTATGTTCAACCATGATGTAACTATAAGCCACTGTGATTGACTGGCTCCCCCAGTTGGAACAGGAAATACAGAGATGTGAATTCCAACTCCCTCTCCATGCCAAGTTAACCAACAACTTTAATTAAAGCAACAAATTATTTTAACTTTATTTAAGGTATCCAACAAATTATGAACGTCACACAATTTCATCCCCCATCTCACCACTGTTATGAATAAATTGGGTGGCTGGGGTGTAGAAATATTTCACATATACTAAGTGAATTCAGTTTTATTTATATAGCACTTTTGAACAACCTCCCCCTTTGCCTTTTGGACGAGGCTCATGCTTATAACGGTAATTTTGAGGATAGACTCATTTAATGTAATGCAACTGTTTCATTTTAACCACATTTCTGTCAAACAGAGCACATCTAGGTTATGATCTGTGATCATATCAACAGAAAGTGCTTTTGCAGAGATGCAATAGTCAGCAAACCAGGCCTCATTAATTGTTTGCCTGTATTGTTTGTCTGTATTATGTAACATTAATTTAACATTAAACTGTCATTGAATTGTTTACAGATTTTTTTTGTATTTACCAGTCTGAGGGACAGACAAAGTCTTTATATTTTGATATTAAGGTGATTCTGTATAAAAAAAAAATTTTTTTTTTTGTAAAATGTGATGGCACCAGTTAGTCATATTAGTAGTATTAATAGCAAGATATTCCAGATTTTAGATAGAAGAACAGAGGAGGAGGCATTTTTATAAAGGTCAGATCTATTAAAATTTCAGTTATGTATGAAATCTATATTATTCTGCGAACATCACTTAGACATCCAGCATTTAGTGATGACAGTCTCCTATGTATTTAGTCACTACAATAAGCAGGGAGGGGGCCAGAGTACATACAGTGTCCAACATTGTACTAACAAGTTCACACACCTCTTTTATATTATCTTTAGTTATCGCCGACTGACTGAGACAAGTATAATTTGTAATGAAGTATATAATAATCTTACCAAATTCACATTTACATTTAGCCAGCACATATAAATTGACTTTGCATTTGATGTTTGGTTGTCTGACTCCCAGCAAACATTTCACGTTCCGTAAAAAAGGATCACCAATAACCAGGGCACTTTCAACAGCTGTTTCAGTGGGTGCATCAGTGAGTGGGGAGAACCTGTTTAAAAATGTTTAATCAGGAAAGTGGTATTTTATCCTGTAGCTATGCCATCTCATAGTCACCAAATTTCCCTGCTGTGGGGGATCTGCAATCGGAACCATACAATGTTTGGGCCTAGTCGCATCCAAATTCTGCTCTAAAGCTCTATCACTCTCGCTATCCTCAAGTAAAGTTTGGATGCATGTCTATAATTCTAAAATCTTCTCTGTCAGCCTTGAGCCTTGAATTTCCCTGCATTTATCACATGAAACGTGTCAATGCTGACAGCGGCTACACTAAACGTGGCAAACGGTGCATGTAACAATAACAAGAGAAGATACCATGACCAAACGGTGTTTGATCATTTATTCCGACTTACCACAGTTGTTTGATGAACCCAAAATAGATGAAACGCAGAAAAGAAAAGGGATGCTAATGGAATTGTGTTACCTATGGATAACAGTCAAAAGCTAGCAATATCTGATTATAAAATATAATATCTGATAAAATAATATAATCAATATAGCAACAAATTACATTTAATAATATAGACACCAAGGGGTAATGTGAAAAGAGAGCAGTGAGAAAAGAGATTCAGAGCAATGCGTAGCAGGGGGCACCAACACAAACAGCTCGCAGCCTAATAATAGGAATAAATAGTAACAATAAATAGTTAGCAAAAGCCTAGCGAGCTGTTAGTCTTCACCCTTTCGGGCGGTAATGGCTTTTGGTGAAAGTAATGTATACAGAGAGCTGATGGAGCAACTTGTGTTTATGCTGAACTGGTAACATACTCTGCAGCCACTTTGGAGGATGGAAATACAAGCACTCATCTGGGCTTACTAACGGTGATGTATTGAGAACAGCCCCATCACACTCAAGTCCACCAACAACTAAAGATGATTTATTAAACAGCATTATAAACAACAGCATTATTGTTCAGGGTTCAGGACAGGAAAGGGGAAGAGTGACAAAAAACATGGCTTTTGTGTGTGTGCAAGATGAAGAGAGCTTGTGCCTGTGTACATTATTACACATCTAAACACATCAATTACAGAATGTGTAACGAAATGTAAATGGTGCTGGAAGAAAAGTAAGCAACACTCATTTTATGCTAACCATCACTATTTGTTACATTAATTACTCAAGCACCTCAGCTGCACTCTTCTTTCATGATTAATGACCACTTTGGTTTATGTCGGTTTCACTGGCCCTGCCGTTGGGTGTTTATATTCCGTCAACACAACAGAATGTAACAAACCATTATTTTAGTGCCAGAGCAGCTAGCTAGCAAACTCCTGACACTGCTTGCATCAATGTGGTCCTCACTTCAGCTCATAAGCCTATAGCATTTGTGCATGTTTATGAAAAATAATCTCTGGGGCGTGAGGGCTGGTTTTCACACTTCACACTCACAGTGTGTGTGTGGGCACACATGTGATGCATCAGTCATTTTACTCTGAGAAAATATAAGAGCAATGTACGGCTAATAATCCTACATTTTATGTTTTACAGTACTAAAAAGTACAAATAAAAATTTAAACCCAAATATTTATATGGTCTATGTATTTTTGTGGTTTTTAGAATATTGAGTCATTAGTTTAGCAATATGTTAATATCAGACTCTCGATGAACTATGCATGTTAGTACGATCCCTTGTGTATATCAAGACTCATATTTTCTTAATATTGCTACAAATGCAACGGTTTGATTTTATATACAGTGTTCTCTCATGTATACTGTACTATTTAATATGAGTTACACAGCTAGCACTGACAACATGTTCACAATAACTAGACAGAAGTGGTAATTTCCTCCAATCTCAGCCTGACTTCAGCCTTAACTTCTATAGCATCTTATGGAATATATCAACTCTGTGTGACTAGAATGTGACCAGTCATTTTTTGATCATTTTTGCATATTTTCATGTTTCCTGGTTTTTAACAAGTTTCTGTTTATTCCTCTATGTTTTCTATAGCAGCTTTGCAACAATGCTGACTGTGAAAAATGCTACAGAAATAAAATTGAATTGAATTGTATGAGACGGCTCAGTAGCTCAGTTACACAGCAATAGCCAGAGAGAGACAGAATAAATTGGAAAGTGAGGAGATGCATGTAGGTCTAAACAATATTCTTCTGCTCATTTTAATTTCAATAATTTCAAATGGACTGTTTGTTACTGTCTTATTCACAAATACATGATCTTGCAATTGCTAGTCCCCTTGTCTATCTGTTGGGCTACAGAATCAGAATCAGAATCAACTTTATTCGCCAAGTGTGCGCAAACACACAAGGAATTTGTTGTGGTTTTACAAGAGCTCTTGGTACATACACACACACATACATATAAATAGACATACAGAGAAGTAAATCAACTTTCATTCTTTAAATTGGCCCTGTGTGTGTATATATTCACATCCATACTCTAGTCCAGGGTGCATAAGCTATCACTATCAGCCTTTTGATGGCTGTTGTGGCATGTGCTCTTGCTGGAGAAACTGATATGATTAATAAGAGTTTCAGGCCAACATGATGGCTGCCTGATACTAAACATCAGCATCATCTCCTCACAGACCCCCACAAAGCCCCTTGACAACTCACAGTCAAGCCTGGTCAACAAACTACTGCTGGACATGCCAATTGTTTAAATGCTCTGTCCAAAGTGTGGCAGGAAGATAAACATATGCCTTTGTATGTCATAGAAAAATAAGTGTGTGTGTGCACGCACTGCTGGGACATATACTTGCAGTGACAGAAGCTGTGTCATATGCCTCCTAGGCGCCAGTGTGTGTCTGTTTGGTTGGGCAGTCAGCTTTTTCACCTTAATCCAAAGAGAAACGACACTCAGCAGAGATCCCAAATAACCCATATATGAGACACTTCCACATCAAACAGAGATGAATCAACTGTGGGTGAATGAAAGAATAAGAGAGCAACCTCATTCTGAGCTTATGTAACTCAAATGGTAGAGAATGGTGCTAACAACATCAAGGCCATGGCTTTGATTCCCAGGAATGCATGTATACGGATAAAATGTCAATCTTACATTTTATCCATTTATTGTAAGTTGCTTTGGATAAATGTATCTGTATTTTAGGACAGCCAAAGGTTCTTTAAGGTTTATATCTATGTTTAAATGACAATATTTAAGTTCAGGCTCTTATGAAACAATAGATTTCTCTGTTTCAAAATCTAATGTTATCGATTGTTCCAAGGAGTAACATTATGTTGTTTTCCACATGCTAATTCAGGTTTGTGAGGAGCACTTTGTTTGCTGTGGGTTGTGAACATCATTTTAAGTCAGTCCTTTATAAGGTTTATTTATTTGAGATGCTGCCTTTAGCCTGGTTCACGGCCTTAACACCAGTCACTATACTGGTCCTGTTATCATTATATATTTCATTAATCATTTAGGGATATATATAGATTATAATATATAGATTATATACAATATATAAAAAGTAATAATTTTTGTATAAGCATCTAATTTAACCATTATAAGCTGTTTCACTAAGTCTAGAATAAGTCCATATCATCCTTATAAGGTCCATTAGAGCCTCCTGAGACCCTGGTTTAAATCTGATACTTTGTGGTCACCCTCTTCTGAAAGTCAGCATGATATAAACCTTAAACACACACTATATACACAGTCCTTTTAACTCAAAAATCTGCTTTTCATATGTGCTTGTAAAGGTAAGGTTGTAGGTTTAAGTGCCATAAGGTAACTTAACCTGTTTAACTTTGATAAAATTGCTTAACCTCAATTACTGCAGTAAAGAAATCAAGCTGTGCCAGCAAAAATACACAAAAACCCAAACATATTAAAGAATGTGCAATAATAAAGAATGTTACAGGCCTCCACTAATATGCTGGCAGATAACTAGAGAGTGCTGAAGTCTGAACGGGCATTAGGTTCAATCTGTGTCTCATCACCCAGAGAAAACTTTTATTGGACAGGGGTTCTACTTTCGTAGTTCCAAAGTTTTCAGGTATATTTTATTATGTTTAAACTTTATGTTTATATGTTTCTCCTAAACCTCCTATAATAAAAGCAAAAAATAAAAGATAAAATAAAAGCAGAAAGAAATACATAGCCCAGATAATAATTCCCTATTTTTTATTTTTATTTTTTTAATTCACTAAAATTATTTTTCCCTATCCCTAAAATCTGATGGAACTGATAGAGTCTTTCTTTGGCAAAAATACTTTCCACCATAGTGTTGAGGATTCCACGCTTTCTGGTTTAGCTATTGCTGGATACCGGATCTAATATTAATTACTATCTAACATTGATTAACAGAGGCGGAATGTATCTTGTGTTGTAACTTTCTAGCATTCTAGCATAGAAGCTAAAAGTCAATTGGTTTTAAATAAAAGGACAAGTTTAGGATACAAATATCATAAACATTTAATATGTGGCGAGAAAGGCCATAAGCCTTTGGCCCTGGACAGTCTCACTTTAAACTGTGCGAAAACAAGCCACATAAATCCACACAACTATGTCTTGCCATAAAAGTGTCAGGAGGTTATTTTTATTTGGCCACACAGATGGAGAGAGAGAGAAACAGTCCCAACATGGCACTCAGTGTTGAGGCAAAAGCATGAAAGCCCTGAAAGTCTTGCAAAGTTGGAACAGACATGGGGAGACATTGGACCAATACACACACAAATACACAACTCGACTCGTCTTGAAACACCAGTCTATTACCTTCTATTTAAAATCACTGTTGATCCAGTTTAGCATGAGCTAGGATTTAATACGTTTTGAAGTGAATATAAATTACAGCATTCCTGGTACCAGTGATGAGGATCAGGAAGATTGTGAGAGATTCCATATAAATGTTATACCAGACCAAAGCTGAGCTGCTTCTTACAGCAGTTTTCCCACTGAGACAAGTGTGGTAAATTCATCTTTCTGTAGAGGATAGTTGCAGCAACTGCCTATAATTTTTCAAGTGATCCTAAAGTCCTTGATTAGCTGGTTCAGGTGTGTTTCATTAACATTGCAACTCTACCCCACAGGAAAGTATATCTCCAGAGGTATGATAGAGAACCTGTGATGAACGACAGGAGATGAGAGGAAGTTTAAATACCAGACTAAAACCAGCACTTTCTGGTTTTGTTGTGTCAGATAGCGGGTAGAACTTCACAGAATCTAAAAGATGCCTGAGATACTAGTAATTATGATACTGTGAGACAAGAAGTGCGGTGTGTGTACTGATATATAAATATATATGTGTGTGTATACATGAATCTATGCATGTGTTCATACTGTAGACATCTGGGGCGGCAATCAGTGGGCTGCTCTCAAGGACTGCCAAGGCAAACAAGGCAATAACAAATCCACTTTGCAGATCATCGATCTGCTTCCGCCCTGGCCAAGGTAAACACTCTCGGCTTGAAGTTTGCTTTTCAAAGCGGGGCTTTGGGATTGAGAGGAGGCCACATCCACTGCTCTTGGTAGTTCTTCTAGCTTTTCAGCCTTTTGCCTTTCTCTCCCTAATGCATGCAGAGCCACCAATGTGAGCGAATAGATGTGCACAAATAACATAAAATCCGAATATTTTGTTGAGGTTATGCATAATTTCCAATACTGACAGTAAAAGTGTTAGCTGTCCATCTCTTAGTAATTACAGTGTGCTTGTGAAGAATCTCAGTTTTCCAGATCATTTTGGAATGTCTGGTTATTCTTTGGGCTTTTCAGAGTTTAAGTAGGTAACCTAGGGTCATTCTAAACCCTGGGTAAATGTAATTCTGGGTTATCTTGTTCCATGTTTCACAATGTTTATGCCTTAGGTTTGTAATTAATCTTGGATATACAGGTTTTAAGTTAACAAGTTTGTCATCACTAAATCTAAGGCTAAATACAGCTCATAAAATTTTGACCCTACAAATTGCATGAACATTTAATGAGGGAAGCACTAAGGGATTTTAAGATTGGCTGTCGGTTTCCACAGCACTGCATCATTTTACACTTTGTGCACTTTGTGACACTACAGCTCTGGAGTAGGGTTCATAACCAAGGTTTAAATTTCTAAACTGCAAGTGTAAAACATTGGTAAGCCCAGGCTAAAAAGTGATTTTGAACATTTTATTTCCTCATTTATTAATTAATTTATTTATTTTTGACGTACAATAGTTTTACCATGTACTTTACGATACCATGGTAATTTTGTGGTATTCTTTGAAGAACCGTATGGTACTAATGTACCATGTAAATACCACAATACTGCATATGAATATAGCATATTCAATACCACATGTATTACCCATCTAATAACATAGCTATATGACGGTTCTTCCATAGTCCTTTAATAAGTGTTGCCTGTGGACAGTAAACATACAGAAGTCATTAAGCACTAACAGAGGGAATTATAACCACAGAGCAGCAGATGGCATGAAGGGTGATGGGTCAGGACAGACAGAGCTGCATTGATTTTTGGGGACAGTGGATTAACTGTGGGACAAAATTAGAAAGAGTTTGATGATTGTTCACTGAAAGCAGAACACACAATAATAAAAGACCAGCTAAAGAGCATCTCAATTGAATTTAGTTCAGTTTAAGTTCAATTAGCACTTTTTCCATTGTATATTGTTTCAAAGCAGCTTTACAGAAAACATTTTTGTACAAGAAATATTGATCAATAAGCACAAAGTGAGAAAACTGAAGGTGTCTATAGTACTATAGTAAGGTAGTGAATTTTGGGCAAATTAGGGGATGTCCATTGTCCCCCTTGAGTCAACAAGAGGTGGCTGTTCCAAAGGAACCAATACTTTTTCAGAAGACAGACAGTTGTTCAAGTGTACATTTGCTTTTCATTGAACTCCAACTGAGATTTTAAGTCTTTCCTATATGTTGTTACACCTATGGTAATACCATGGTATTTTGATATATACACCACGGTACTAAAGTTCATGTACCATAGAGTTCATGTATACATGATACCCCAAGATACAACAAAAAACATGTCCAAAACACCAAGACTATGTCATGCCTACAAAACATTGCAGAATCATGGTACTTAAGTACATGCTACCTATCGAAACAGTATGCATGTAAAGAGACACAGTACAATATAATGAGCTAGTTGTGCTGTATGACCTACAAGCATCTCTTTCCCGTGCCGCCTTTCTGTGTATGGGTCTCTGAAGTTTGCATCAGTCATTCTTTGATGTGTCTCTGTGTTTCTCTTTCCTTCTCCAACTCTCTATTCTTTATGAGGGATACCGTGCAAAGAAAGGAAATGTTTTGCAATCCAAAGAGAGTGTGGTGAGACACAGGGCAGGAGACAGCCTCCATTGAGCTAGCAAATGAGCCTTGCTACCCTAGAGACCACAGCTTACAATTTGGAAACACTGGCCAGCTCTTCTGCCACAAGCTCCGGTCCTCTGGCCAGCCTTCAGACCTGGGGTTAGGGGAAATGAAGCTTGATTGGCCAGCTGCTTGGTTTGGAGTGAGACATAAATGAAATGGCTGCAAATATTTTGGTCACTGCTTAAGATCCAAGATATTAACTGCTATTAGAGACTGTACAGTGAACTGTATGGTGTAGGATCTTTATGTGCAACTGTTTGTGTGCCACAGCTGGATGTCTGCTGTCTTTGCTTCAACTGAACATTCACTGAAGACTAAGTGAAGATTAGATGAAGGTAAAAAGTCCTTCCTACGATACCCAACAGGGTCAGTCCTGTAATGCCGTACCTTTTGGTCTCTGTAATAAAAAAGAATGGCCTGTGTTGTAGTGTATGAAAGTACCTTTAATAAATGGCTTCAGAAATATGCTTCAGTCAAGCTTTGGCATATAAAATTTATTAGTGGTAACTTGATTATATACACAATGGTTAGCCATTGCTCAGTGAAAGACTGAGAGATTTGTTTAAAAGTTTAAAATGTTTTAATTTAAAGTGGGAAAGAAATCATGAAACACTTCATTTCTTATTTTTATTATGTTGGGATAATGTTTATGTTTTTTGCCAGTACATGGCAAAATGGAAATATTTGTTTAATTCCAAGTAGTTACAGTTACAGTTACATTATTTAATAATATTACTAATATAACTCCATCTTTAAGTATTGTGTTTAAGTTTTAAGTTAAATTTAAGTTTTTATTCATATATAATGGTAATGCTGCTGAATGGATTTAAAGATTTTGGTGTGTTACAGATGTTTTTCCAGGCTGTGTTCTTGCGTCATATCTCTCCATTGCAGCTAATTCGTCGTTTTGATGACCTAGTAACCTGCTGACAGTACAGTATGCACTTTTGCAGATATTTTTAGCTCCTGAATTTCAGCACTTCCCTTGGAGGATAAGCTGTCCTACTGCTTTTAAGTGGCTGGGTCATAGGAGGCTGGAGATGTCGTTTCCTCTCTGGCCCTTTTTACTCACAATTAGAAGATCCCAGAAGAGAAAAAGGAGGGAGAAGGTATGACAGATAACTTGGCTGTTATCTTTCATTGCCGTGACTGGACCTTTGACAATCAGCAAAAAGTGTGGTGAACATTATGCATTTTATTCTGGCCAGGAAATGCCCACTTAGACAGGGAAGGTAAATCTGAATATTCAACCAACCAATCACAGTTCTTTTGAAAGTTGATACTATCTCTCAGCTAACTCTTCAATATTATATTTTGTATATTTTATTCTTGTTTAAACTTTAGAAAGAAAGTAGGAAGTAACATATTTTGTCAGCTTTGGTAAATCCATTCCCGAAATGTACTTGTTGATACTTTATTCATTTAGAAGTGTCAGTTATTATTTATGAAAGTATTCCTCAACAAAGTCTGCTTGTCACAGCCATAACCTAGCAATTAGTGCGTTGAGCTGTGCTCCAAGTTTGAATTGGGCTAGCAAAATTTCATGAACTTTTTTCTACCCCCTGACTTCTGTCTCTTTATTGCTCCTATATATTGAACTGCAAAAAAAGCAGTTCAATACACAAAGCCTGCCTGAGGTATTCCAAAAGTTCACACAAAGAAACAAAGCATAATTCAGAACGAAATCAAAGGATAGGCAAAGCATACACTTAATTACCAGATAAAAGCAAGTCCCTCCAACACACATACACACTACATGATCTCATTACAGCTCTCATCACTCATGGTCTGAATGAGGAAATGAGGGTGGACCCAAAGGAAGTTCAGGGGTGGCCTGGCAATGTGTTCAGACTTGCTGCATACTCAGTGTGTGTGTGTTATAATAGCCCTGCGGCTCATTAACAGTAATCAGTAGAACCTTTCCCCTGTCTGCAACCTCATAGGACTCTGTCAGCTCTCTCAGCGTAATGAACTCCTGCACAAACATATAATCTCCTTTCATGTATTCATTTATGTCCTCTCGTAATATATAAGAGGGACATGTCCTCTCGTAAAAATAAGAGGGACATGTGAAACAGATGCTCTGTCAGGCAAAATCAGGGATTTGCGCTCTTTATCCACAAATACGCATATACGCTTACACATAAACAACCCAGATACAAAGATAAATGTGCAACAACCAGCCTCCAAAACAAGGCACAGCTTGCCTTCACCTTCACACCCACAGAGCTTCTTATTGAGAGCAGGTGGTTTTGTCACCTTGCTCTGATCCGAACAGCAATGGCCCTCTTTGGCGACATAATCGTTGGTTTCTATCTGACTTAAAAGCTTTAGCAGTGTCATCAAAGGCCAAGTGCCAGATTCAATGAAACGTACAGTAATGCTTTAGAGCCACTGAAGATATGTAGTATACAAGCAGTTCGAGTCATTGGTGGGATACTTTGACATCACAATCAGGGACTTTCAGAGGGACAACCATGTGTTAATGACCCTTGTACAGCACATGATGTATCAATAAAGTCTCTATTCAGAAAACATATGCATTACGGCTGGAACACATCTTGGAAAATAGAACTTAGCATGAGATCCAGAGAGGAGCAAGAACAGAACAAAGTTGGGGGTGGTGAATATAGACACAAGAATAGACCCTCCATCCAAAAATCGTTCTGTATCTCATCGTCTATTTTACAGTTGAATATTAGTAACTGTAAATGCTGCTGTTTTTTACAACAGTCTTGTGAAATATAGGCCATTCAGAGGCAGAGACATAAATTGATCTGTCAGGATTGCATGCATAGCAAAGGATTTCTCATCATGCTGTTATTCCACAGAGGACCCACAAAGGAGAAACAAGCTTTTAAATTTGGGGTGTGAGAATTTATCCAGCATTTTGAATACTAACCATTTTTCAGAGCCTGTGTCTTGTAGTCTCTGTCTTAACTGTGCTGTTCCTGTTGTTTATGAGTTCTCTGAAATGGTGACTATTTTGACACTGTTGGCTGTGCTATCAGGTGAGGTAAATCCAGCTAAACCTGGCAATAATGTCTCAGGGGGTGAAAGGATTATTAAGGAATGGTTCCAAAGTCTTTAAGATGGCCAAGATTCTTAACCTATTTAACCTGCTTTACACTATCATCAAATCGGGGCATAAAAGAGCCAAAATTATACACAGTACATGCAGAGTCATGATTTTGTGTGGTGTCAAGGATGCCTTAATGAAATATTCATGGCTCTGTCAACAGCATGACATGCAAAAATATTGTGACAACAAACGTATTTTAACTCGTCCCTTAGTTTGCAAAACTAGAAAAAAATGGGTGTTAAAATATTAGAAGCAACTGTGAGAATAAACTTTATATAAAAATAAAAAGAGAATAAACTTATGGTAATTCTTCCTTACAAATATATCTGTTCTTTGAGCTGTGAAGTTGTCTTTGTTGTTTTATGACTGGACCACAATTCTTAGTGGATTAACTTCTGGTTATGTTTTACCAAAGTAATTCTGCACTGTAAAATGTGTTTTATGTGGTGTGGTGATGACATGAAATGAATGCCATAAATGTCATGAATTTAAAGACTGGACAGAACATTTGGACAGAAGAATTTTTAACATACAGGCCAGGTTGGTAAATGATAGTCAATAACCCCATATATTTCCATTGTAAATGCTGTATTAAATACTGTATTTTTTACAAGTTGTTTAATTTCTGCAGCAAAAACAGTGGCCAGCCACAAATACCATTACACACAGGAGAAAATCAAAATCAGTTGTAAGAGATTGTGAACACTAGACTATTTATTTACTACATTTATTATCTTTTATTTAAAAAAACAGCTCTATGGTGAAATCTCTACTTGTGAAATCAGGACCAAGATCACATCATCCAGAGGGACCCTGCCGAGTAAAGCACAATGTTTGTGACAAACAGCTTAATTTGGTCCTTGAGAGTTTTCAACTCAACACTGCAGTTTACGAAGGGAAATGCTACATACAATATTTCTCCATAAAATATAAGAAATTAATATTAGGGGATATGAGAAGACATCCAGACTACTCCATCAACGTAAGTGGTTGTGACTGCACTCCCACATCTTTGACATATTAATGGATCAAGCCATCCCCTCCTTAACTACTGCATCCATGTTTCTTTAATTTATTGGAGTTTGATTCTAGGTGTTTTTTTCCAATATTTTTATGTAATGTTGTACTAAAGAGGTCTCTGGGGCCTATTGGGTTCATACACAGACTCTCTCACATACAGACACTCAAACAAAATAAACCAGGGCTAGGTTAGGTACAAATGCCCTCACATACACACAAATATAATATAAAATATAACTTTGTTAGGCCTGCCAAGCTGACAAATTGTAAGAATGTGCCTGTAATGTTTTCATTAAGCAACAAAAATGTGAAAAGTTTTAGGAACATTCAAAACGTCCAGTTTTTTAGATGTTGTGTTAACATAATTGCTTTGTTATAAGAATGTTATTTAAACATTTTTTTAATTATATAACTTTTTAAAACAGTCCACTAACTAAGAATAACGTTTTTGATATATATGATATATAACTTTAGAAAAACATTCTTCTAACGTTACTGCAATAACGTTTTAAAATAACATTGAGCAAACTTTTAACTTTAATTTAAGAGTAGGGTTAAGACTGGTAGGTAGGGTGGGTAGTGTGGTTAATTTTCAGGACTATTATTCAAAAGATTGCTGGTTTGGTGAGATTGGTGGAGTCCTGTATAGAACAAGCCATAACATTACCATTGCTCTTGTTTCAAAGGGACTGTCCCTTGCTTAGAATTATTACCGACCTGCTAAGAGGATAAACAACGGAGGTCCATCCAGGAATATGTCTTGGACGAATCACACTGTGCGTTAACATACATGTATTAAAACCTAACACAGACATATCTTTAAGGTAGTTCACAATCTCTCAGCTCTCTAGTCTGCTCTGATTGAGAAGAATCTCTTGCATATGCATATGCACAACCTAAAATCTTATGTCAAGCGTTGTATAGACCCTGGACAGCAGACTGTTTTGTCACTTAACCAGATTCTCCAATCCAATTGAGCCGCCATGTCCCTGGGACAACAAGAGGGACATGAGGGATCTGACCCCCATGTTAATAACCAGCAAGGGCAAAATCAATAGCACCTAATTTCTCTCAGCATGGTGCCTGTCATCATCTTAGGTACCACTGGTAAAACATTCTACCATCATAAATATGCAATACATATCATTTTTAATGGACATTTTCATCCAAAGCAACTTGCTGTATAGTGCAGATTACTTATTTACATACATTTTTTTATGTGATTTCTGGGAATCAAACCCAAAACCTTGGTTGCCAATTGAGCTATAAGCACATCTCTTTGCATGCATGTTGAGCAACAGGAACATCTCTTCGTGTGTATAATGTGTTTACACCTGTTAATTTGTGTCTATCCACTTACATAAATAAAAAATAACTAGTGACCTCTCATCTCTCTCCCACATCGAGCTAGCTCACTTCTGATCCCTTCCCCTAGACCCCACCTTTCCCCTCCCACCTTTGTAGTCTGAATACGGAGTGCGACAGGATTAGCACCCTGTTAATGGTGCTTATCAGTGCATGTGAGTGCAACAGCATAGCCATTTTGTAGGCTAATCTGTGGAGAGAAGGAACAAATCCATGCTGAGCTCTCCGTAGTGTTGCTGACAACACCCTGACCTGCCTCTCAGTGCCCTCTCCTGCATTCCTCACACATACTGAAAGGGACCTACAATGGAGCCAATCCAAAAGACACGTCTGTTTTAAGCATTTCTGTCTAGACTTTATTTTCAATCCGTTTGTTAAGCATAAAAAATGATTATGACAAATTTATCTGAGAAGCTTAAAATGTTTACTACTGTTTACTGTTATTTGAAAGAAACTCTTCCTCTATTTGGAAGAAACTCATGCTCTAAAAATGACATTTTAATTTCAGTCAGGACTCCACCCACTTATTCTTCAGAATTACATTTAATCATTTACCAGGCCTTTCATCCAAAGCAACTTACAAAAGAGAGGAATCAAATAAACGAAAAGGCAAAGTGTAAGTGACTTTTTAAAATGACTTTTCCTTAAAAACATTTTTATAGCTATGTGTTCCCTGAGATATAAACCATGAATTTTGTGTTGTAGACACTATACTAGATGAGCTACAGGTTCAATTATAGTCCAAAAATATGTCAGGGAAGTCAGGGAGAAAACAGATATAAATACATGTTTTATTTACTTATCATTACTTTTTCATACATTTTCATCATTATTGCTATAAATATCATAACTTACATTATACAATTACATGATATAAATTAAACTTTAAACAAATTGAACATATTATAGAGCTGTATTCATTCTTGAAGTCATAATAATAAAGTCCACAGAATTTTAAATCACCCCAATGATTACCATACTGTTGGGAAGAAATGTACTGGATTTCAGCCAGTCTTTGTAAAATCGGATTATTTTCACACTTGATTTCATTGCTTGGTCCAAACCCAAGTTCACTTCCTCTCTTCTTACTCTGCCCATACCGTTATCTTTTCACAATGTAGTGTTCCGTTTCAACCCTTGATAATTTGTGTCATAAGCACAGTACCAATCAAAAAATAACAGCTGACAACTGTATGTAATGACTTAATGTTTTATGTTTTCCTTTGTTTTATTTCTTTGATTTTACTACCAAACTTTAACAGACATGGCGGATCTGCGCTTGCTTCTATCTGCTGTGGATGTATGTAGGAAATGTAAAGGATGTAAGTCAAAAGTTCTGCTAAATGATTTAGCAGAATTATTTTGTTGTCTAATTTCTATATTTAAATGTTTTACTTTTGTGTTTTACTTTACTTTATTTCCCACAAAAAAAGAAACTTAGAAATGTATAATGTGATTATTTTATTATGATGTCATTTTGAAGTTTATTTAAAAGAAATGTATAAAATGTAATTAATTAAATATAATGAATTTGTTGACTATTTAAATATATTGGTCTGGGCATCAAGTTGAGGGTGATCCACATTTTGTGGTGTGGATCAAAAGAAAATGTCCTTGTTTTGAATTCAGTGTGTTGTTGTGAGTCAGTGTGTAGGCAAATGTCAAACTAAGATGTTGTACCATACAGCAGGCTGGAGCATGGCTGCATTTTCTCAGGGATTGAGCTCAGTCTATAGCTCTGCTTGCCTGCAGGCAAAGAATTCTGTGTGTAAGTGGCAGCTGGGGCATTTGCTTTAGTCAGACATGACCGAGAAAGTTTAGCCAGACCACCTAGTAACCAGGGAAAAGTGCAGTAAACTGCCTCCACTTCTTCCCAAAACTATATTTAATGGTTCCCATAAAGAACAGTCCCAAAATGAACTTGGGAATAGCCTGCCCCCAAAGTAAACGGATGAAAATGAAATGGCATTTCCCCTCTGAGTGGCTCAGACTGTTTACTGGACGTTCATGTGTGTATTGGGTCAGTCCTTTAGACTTGTATCTAGACCTTAATATGTTCAGAGCACAGATAAACATTAAATTAAATGTTCTATGTTTTGCACTCTTTAAAGCATATACTTGTTGTTGTTACTACTTTCTATTTCCAGTTTTTTAAGTTTAATCAGTTTCATAACATAAATTGTTTACATCCAATTATGTCTTGTAACTACTGAGTGGATAACACTTGTGTACAGTAGCCATTAATTCATGAACAATCACTTCACAAAAGAGGGTCACAGTCTTAAACCAAACTGGCCATATTTTTCCATTACTTTTTGCCATGTATTTTTCCAGTTGCCTTTTAAAAAATCATTCTAAAAATATTCTTTAGTTTAAGTTTATTTGAGAATAATCCAATATGTGTGTGAGGGGGGGGGATGTTTTTTTATTTACACACGCAGAAAATTATAAATACAAATACAAAATATAGTTTTGTAAGCCCCCAGTGATTTTCAAAACAATTTACATTTCAAAATTAATAAAACCTAATAGTTTAAAACAGGACTTTAAATGACTTTATGACAAAGTTATGAAATAAATCCCATATAATGTGTATAAACTGCATGTGTTTTTGGACATGTATCATGGTAATAACATTGCACACTCTTGTATCTTGGAGTACCACAGAAAATCACAGTACATTATGTTAATATGGTGTCTATGGCAATCAGTGCCCTGATATATATCAAAGTACCATGGTATTGTCATCAGATACCATTATTGTACCTTCACTGTCATTTTATGTAGACGGAAAGTTTTTTCTTTCTAGAAAGAAATCTTTAAGTTCCCATCATTATGAGAGAAGTTTGCTAGATTTCATTCTGATGCAGAAATTGAAAATGTGCATGATTACGTTACAAAAAAGCGTGTCTGGCTATACTTGACTGATCTTAGAAATTAGCCTCTGCCATTATTCAAAATGTACAGCTGCAAACCTCTGATTGATTATAAAAGGAAAACATTTAGCCAATTTTATTTTTAATTGGAAGCTCTTTTATGTATTTATGTTCTGAATAATGACACTAATTAGGTCCGTAAGTCAGCTTGGTGGCACCTTTCTTGCTCTTACACATCATGTTTATGACGTGTGCGTCAGTTAAATCATTATGATGTCATTAGTTTTGAATAAACAGTGGGTAGATGATGGTCATGCATTAAGATTGATCATAGCTCAGTGATCCAGTAGGAAATATGTTTCTGAAATTATTCAAAACAAATGTTTCTGTCTCTTCTGAGTATGGATGTTGGATAGCTAGAGTCAAGTTTAAATTTTATTCAAACTTATGACTGAAAATGTGCAAAACTTTTTCAAAGACAGACTGGTATGCTCTACATTTACAAGCCATCTACAAATGCACTCATAAACACAGACATGCATGCACTTTGTTGGAGGAATATAGGAATATTGAAACAGAGTTGGTTGAGACTTCTGAGCAGGCCAACTTAGGCTGTACTGTACCCACTGAACTAGCTGGAATCCTGCAGGAATTGGTTAAAGTGATTACTTTAGCAAGGCAAACAATTAGTGAGCTGACGGATGCTGTGCATGAATTTACAATGCAGAAAGCCAGTGTTGTTCCTGACACAGCTCGGAAGTGTATGGCACCACATGGTTCAAAAGCCCAGTCCAGTTTTTCCTCTGTGTCAGCAATACAGGGAAATGGGGTCCCTCCATTGTGGTAAGTTGGACAACGTGAGGAAAGCCTGATGGTTCAAATAGCAGCCCATTGACCAAAGAAATATTTCTTGTTATATATAACAAGATTAGAGGTAATATAACATGTTTAGAGGTAACTGTTCACAGCCAAGCACATTCCAAGCTGCCTTTGCCATAATTTGGGTATGTGGAATTAGATATCCAAGTAATGGGACTGACCATAACGGAATGTGGATTCCTGATAGTCAGGTAAGGGGATGTTTCAGAGCCAGACCCGAATCCACCTGGCAAAACAGGAATTAATATAGTTTAGAGATGCTGGCAGCTAGTTATCTCTAAGTCTGATAACACACTAGGCTGTAATTAGGACTCTGGGAAGCTTTCCATCGAGTACAGGAGCTCATTGAGAAAGTGTTGAATGCCAGAGTAGGTGGCAAGCACAAAGCATACATCCCACCATCATCTGTTGCCACTGTTTGTCAAAGTACACAAAAGGCCAGCATGATATGATATTTGGTCATTGTTCATGCCAGAAAATGGGCCCTTGCCTGGAAGGTTGGTCCTAGTCCCAACCTTAGTGCCACCTCATAGTGAAGTATTTCCTGCCCAGATGGTAAAATGTCATTTTATCTTTAGAGGTTACCTTCTAAGACTCGAGTGGGTGTGCTTGCCATTGGCAATACGTGGAAGTGAGGTTTCACTGCATGTCTGCTGACCAGGAAAGAATGAGTAAGCACGGACCCTGACAAAGTAAGTGCAGTTACATAGTGGCCATTACTCAGCACCCTAAAGAAGCTCAAGTCATTGGGTTTCTGTAGCTATTTTTGAGAGTTTATTGAGGGTTTCTCTCAAACTGCTGGTCCTATGCATGATGTAGTTAATGCCTGTCTGCAAGCAAACAGTTGTATCAAGGTATAACAGCTGTTTAAACACTCTTGGCCACCTCTATGTCAGTCTGCCCCTGAGCAACTTAAATAAAAACTCTCACCAACACCACCAAATTTTGCCCATCTGTTTGTTTTGGAGACAGACTATAGCAACCTTGGCTTAGGTGCCGTCTTATACCAATATCAGGAAGCAAAGAAAGGTTGTGATTGCCTACGTGAGTAGAAGGTGACAGAAGATAGAAGCATGAAAATAAAGCTTTAGGCCATTAAGTGTGATGTGAAGAAAAAGCCAACTCAAACCAGTTCAAACCAGTGCTGTCCTATTTAAACAGTGGATGAAAATCTGAGAGGAAGAAGGATTCCTGTATTGTGTAGTTGAAGATGTTCACACTGGAGAGTGCCACCAGATGCAATTTCCTTCGTGTTTGACTGAGCAGGTTCTGAAGTGTCCATGATCAACTAGGGCACCAGGGCATAGACAAAACTCTTAGCTTGTTTAAACAGAAGTGTCTACATAAGTCCTTTTTCCTCTCAGATTTTCATCCCAGGAAACACATATATACTATCAAAATGTGTAACTTGAATGTACTGTAAGTCATTCAAGTTTGGATAAAAGCATCTGCCAAATGCATAAATATAAATGTAATGTAAATGTGTCTCTGGGGGAGTATGTATAAGCATGTGAAAAATGGGTGGGTGAACAATTGCCAGAATTGTTGGCGAAGATCCAAGCACCCTGGACACTATTCTTAGTTTAGTTATTGCAGTGGGTACTACCCTAGAGCCAGCTATGGATGGGTGTGAAAATGTCCTTGTGGTGACAGATGTAATCACCAAATTCAGGCATTTAAAGGAATGTTAAAGGAATATTCTGTTGAATATTGAATGCCTCAGTGTCTGCATTCCGACGAGGGTAGACATTTTGAAAGTACTGTCATTGCTGAGGTTTGCAAGCTCTATGGAATAAAGAAAATGTGCACTACACCACATCACACTCAAGGAAATCCCCAATGCAAGAGGTTCAGTAGAACTCTGCACGACCTCCCACCAGAGAAAAAAATGCGAATGTCCAGGACACCTAGCAGAGCTTGTCTTACTTTCAATGTGACACCACACTCCTCCGGGCAATTTACCATATAATTTTCAGTCCGTCTTCCAACTGATGCCTTTTTGGGTCAAAAAACAATTGCTGGCCAAGGACAAGATTGGCTGAATGCTCACAAGGAAAGTCTCCTTAGAAAAGCGTATGCTGAGAGAAAAGCAGGCGAGTGGCACAGCAAGTAGAGAAAGTGTATTGTCCAGCAGTGGAGGTTGGACAGTATGTGTACCTCTGTAATTGACCTCCAGGGATTAACAAATTCCAAGATGTATGGCCATCCACCATGTATAAAATGGTAGAGATCCAGGGGTCATCATATGCGGTAGAGCCAAAGGGTGCACAGATCCAACCTCAGGCCTTGTGGTAATAAGGGTCCGGTGCCAACACCAGAGATTAAGAAACCACCTTTTGAGGAAGAATGTCACTAAATGTAGAGCACATGCTGGTACACCAGTCCTTAATGCTACCCTACAAAAATAAAAGAACCACTCATTGTTGAATCTGAAAATGATACTGGAACTAAGAGGAAGTAAACTGATAAGGTTTCAGGGTTCAAGAGTAATGAGGCTTCTAGTGAGATCCTAAAAACAGAGGCAGAACCTGTGGTATTGAAGTAAGAGGATATCAATCTGTTGAAGTGCCGGTTTTGTAGCCTGTACTCATACCTAGAAGAAAAAAAGTAGTACCCAGTTAAATGTGCTGTGTCCTGAGCCATGAGTACTTTTCCGGGGGGCTAAAGGAGTAAACTGTGTTGGCAGTGACTGAGGACATTGACAATCAGCAGGGGAGAGTGCAACCAGGAGAAAAAAATACCTGATATGTAAATGTCTTATTAAGATCAACATCATACGTTATGAGGAATTCATATGCAACATATACACTGATAAATACAAAAAATAAATCTGCAAAGAAATTAAAAACAAAAATGTGTATTTATACTTTATTTATTGTTTTTTTTAAACTTACATTTATTTAGGCATTTATGTCACCGTTTATTTTTTCCACATTTCTATATTTCTACATTTCTCTGTCCATAGGGTAATGAGGGGGGCATGTTTTACTTCTGACAGCAATACTAGTCAGAGTGCTGGTGCAGACACAGGCAAAGCGCTGAGCCCACAATGGTGACCTCTGGTGGTTTGGCAAAATGACATTTGGGAGATGAGTGTGACGCCTTTGTTGGGGGAATGGGCAATTAATTGCAGGTGGGCAATATTGCCAAAATCAAAGTTTATGCATACTGACACCAAGTATTCATGAACTCACCCCCACCTTCCCATAGAAAACGGTTTAATAGAAAAAGCTTAACATTGCTAAATGCATTAAGCAAATGATATAAAAAGGCCTAATTCAGTAATATAATAATATTTGATTACAAGCTCATGTGAAGAGTTTGTCAGTGTCTCAAATCTATTAAAAAACCATAAGTGTTTTATTTGCCTATTCCATAATTTAATATTATTAAAGTCATGGGGCAGTTGTGGCTTAATGGTTATAAGATCTGCTGCGTAAACCAAAGGTTGCAGGTTCAATTACCACAGCTGGCAGAAAACGACTGAGGTGCCCTTGTGTGCGCGCGCGCGCGTCCAAGTCACGTGTTCAAGACTTGCCGTGTGTGTGCTCCCTACTCACTGGATGCTTTAAATGCAAATGTTCTTCTTGTTAAAATTGATTTTAAAGTATAAATATATGTTTTATTGTACATTGTGTGGAGGTATTTCGAAACTTGTGTAACTTGGATCCCCTTTCAAGGGAACTCGACGCTGGGTCACCTTGACGCTAAAGGGAAAGTGCCTCAGCCGCATGAAACGCCAACGGGGCCAAAAGTATTCAAATGAGACGCGTGAAATTTGCACGCACAGTTTGTCTGCGTTAATATGGATAATTTCTTCACGTCTTTGCGTCAAAGAGCCCACCAGCCAATGCCATTTCTGTATTCAAGGAAATATGTGCATTTGTGTTGTGATGGTACGATGACGACACATTTAAACGTCACACGTCGACTCTGTTCGTCAGGAATGACGCGATGTTAGGTAAGCCAATACCTATGCAAACGTCAGACGTAATATTTGCACGCAAATGACATTGTTATTGTGCGTTGGCATGTACGTATGCAAACGTATGGTTCAAAGAGTACAAAGTATTGATTCGTTGTTTATGATATCAGATTGTGTCATGGTTTGTCATGCATCCCAGCATGCCCTTTATTAAACATTAAACATTTTTGTCTCATGTAGTGGAAAAGTAAGTATAGTTGCTCTCTAAAATGGCACTTAGAAATTCTTTGTTAAACTGCCAAAGGACCAATCTTATCACACGAACTTTGATTTGAATATTGTAATAACAAGGTGTGTTTGGTATGTTTCTAATGAATAAAAATATGCATAGGAATAACAATAAATGGCCCAAATAAACATAGGTAAAGCAACAGAGATGCAGTTGCAAAAAAAAAATTCTTTAGTGTCAGCATTAAATGTAAACATTTAGATGTTATTAAAGCCCATAGACACACACAATTAAACTATTTACAGCACGAAGACAGACTCTGCTAGTGTACTTCTTTGTCACCTGACAACTCCAGTGGAAAGTTTGGAACAGTCCATTTCTTACTGAATCATGGGGTGGTTGGAAGAGTCCATGTATCGGGGGAAATACTTTTTATGGACATGTTTTTGCAACTAAAACATTACGAACGGAAAAAAATCACGCTTAAAGTATTGCTTTAAGGTGAATTAAACAATTGTGTCTTAACGTAACAAAAACACATGGTCAAAAACTTTGTGTAAAGATGATCAAAACGTTTGTGTCTAGACGTAACAAGAAAACACCATTAAAAATGGTCATGTTTTAAAATGTGTTTCGTTGTAATACTTTTGGCCCCATTGCCGTTCCATACAGGCAGGCTTGAGTCTGAACAACTCAAGCCTGCCTGTATGTAAAATCAAGTTCAAGGTCATGTGACATAGCATTGCGTGCCACAAAGCCTTTAAAAACTGCCTGCAAAATACCTTATCTGCTTTTTTGTCTTCAGAAAGCTAGTCTGCGTGTAGCCAGGCAAAGAGTGAGGGTAAAAGAAAAGAAGATATAAGATTAGGAAGAAGTTAAAAGAATTATGTCTTCCAAAAACTTTGGAATGCGAAGCATTCTCAGCTGCACTCAGCTGCAGGACGGGGTGGGTCCTGCTTCTGATGAAGCAGAGTGGGTGCTTCACTCTTGGGGCTCTCAGCACACTCTGCGGTTTCTTCTATGCTGGAGGATGAGCTCATGCTGGCAGCATCAGATGACGATCTGACTGCCAGCAGCCAGATGGGTGCTAAGGTAGACCAGCTTCCTCTTTCTGCTGCATTTAAAGAGCTGGTTGAGGTTATTTCTCATGCTGTCAAGAAACTGAGCCTTGATTGGCCAGATGAGAGACAGCACATTAAAGCATCTAATTTGGGAACAGACACTTCCTGTCGCAACCTCCCATTCTTCCCAGATCTTCACGCGGAGGTGAAGTCGTCTAAGAATCCATATTCGGCATGGGTCTTTACTCCCAATACAAGCAATTATTTCTCTGTTGTGGGTTTACATGTGCACCGGTATGGGGTAATGCCTAGGGTTGAAGAGAGCTATCTCACTCTTGCCTTCCAAGCCCTGCAGGGGTTACTTCTAATCTGTTGGGCAAGGCTTATGCAGCAGCAGGTCAGGCTGCCCTGGTGGCTGTGGAAAGGCATCTGTGGCTCAACCTGTCAGGCACTCGCAACAGGGACAAAGCCTTCCTTTTGCAAGCCCCGGTTGCTCTTCAGGGCCTGTTCAACGACATAGTGAGCTCTGTCATTGACAGATACCGGGAAGCTAAAGAGCAATTGGAGGTGTTTAAGGAGCTCCTCCCCACTGTAGTTAGGTCACTGTGGTGTCAGGTGGTCCGTCCAGCTTCTTCTTTTAAGTCCTTGGCTGCTTATAGGCAGGCTGCTGTGGACAGCGTGGCTGCTTGAGCTCCCCCTTAGAGATCAAAGGGGACTGGCCAGCCAACACAAGCCTCATAGCCGAATTGGAAATTTGATCTGAGGACCATGATCTCCTCGAAGGCTGAGAAAAAGAACACCTGACACCAGCAGCAGCATACTGGGGGCCAGCTACACCAAGGGGGGTCCCTGTGCACACCATCTTACTGTGCCAAACCTCTCTCAGAGTCCCCATGGGGAACCTTCTACTTTCCGCACCACCTCAGGTGTTTCAGGGGGTAGATGGACCCAATGGTTCATCTCTCCAGACTGTCCAGATAGACAGGATGGTACCCTCTTCCAGCCAGCATGGAAGCTTCTGCCCAGTATGTCTCCATGGCTTTTAAGAACAGCAGAGAGAGGGTAGAGAATATAGAATTATAGTTTCCAAAATGGAGGGTGGGCTGCATCCCATTCTGAATCAGTCTCTGAAGAGATACAGGTTCAAGATGTTGATGCTGAAACAAATTGTGTGTCAAATCCAGCCCAAGGGCTAGTTTGTCATGATTGATCTGAAGGATGCATAGCTGTGTTAGCTCATATGAGGTGCTTAGGGCTCAGACTCAACCCCAAAAAGAGTATGATTTCTCCAGTTCAGAGAACTACTTTTCTAGGGGTAATTTGAGACTCCACTACGATGCAGCCACAATTGTCTCCTGCATGTGTGAAGTCCATCCTTGCTGCTGTGGGCAGCATTTGAGTAGGCTGACATCTGACAGCCCTCCAGATTCAGAGGCTGTTAGGTCTCATGGCTGCAGCAGCCAATTCCACTGGGTTTGTTGCACATGTGACCGTTTCAGTTCTGGAAAAAAAAGAACGGGTTTCATCCCAAAATCCACCCACTAAGGATGGTTAGGGTTATGCGCGCTAGGGTGTCAGCTTTCTGTGTGGCTCAGACCCCAGTTTCTTACCTTGGGTCCCACTCTAGGAGTGTTATGCCATCACAGGATTCTTACGACAAATGCTTTCCTCACAGGCTGGGGTGTGATTCTCGATGGCCGCCCAAGTGGCACAAAAACTGTTTGGAAATGAGGGTGGTCTTTCTGACGCTAAAACACTTCCTCCCACACCTCAAGGGCCAACATATCCTAGTCCGTATGGACAACACAAGCCTCATATTTAAATCACCAAGGAGAACTGCTTTCACGCCCCCTGTTCAGGCTGGCACAGCAGATCCTAAAAGTGTTTTTTCAGTGATAATATGAATGATGCATATAACCTTAAATGTGCAATTGTCTATTTTCAAGGGTGTAAAGGCGTTGTCTCTTTTTTAGTTATTTTTGATGTCCTAAAATGTCATATTGATTGTTTTTTCTTTTGTAATTTTATAATTTGGAGAGTGGAAACCAATTCTTATTTTTGTTTCTTAACATTTTTGTCTTATTTTAAAACAAAACACATCTTCAACCCCAAGAAGCCAAAGCAATTTTTAGTGTTGTGTCCCTTTGGACACAGCTGAGAATAAAAGACCCAAAGTTTAAGTGTTTCACCTTTGTTTTGGCCCTGTATTGTCCTACAGTGGGTCATTAGCTGGCAACACAAAATTAACTCCCACAAATGCATGTATACATAGAACATAGAATGCCACATAGGCAGCGAAATTTGCAAGCCAACACACGTAGACATACGTAAATGTTAACATAACAGCAAGGCTAATCACAGCAAGCCTTTATCTTCCTAGGTTTTTATTTTGTGGGTGTGTGTGAACATGGTTTTTATTTGTGGGACTGGCAATGTATTTTTAGATTTATCACAAACTATGATACCAGCATCTTTATTTATTCTGTGATACTGTATGTATGTGCATGTGAGAATATGCATGTGTTTGTAAAAGCAACTGAAAACAGAAAAAACTACGCCTCTTAATACACAAGCAATCTCTGGAATCTGTTACCAAGTCTTAACCCTTTACTCTCAAGGTATTATGGGATCTAGGAGGTTTTCATTCAAAGCATAACACCAACCATGGCACCTTATGAATAGCCAGATTGATGGTGTTTATTTCATTTTGAACATGTATCTGCCTATGCTGTGGCCCCAAATTGTATGTGGATACTTACAACTAGAAATAATGTATGAATTGGATAAAAGATTGTATCAACAGGTATTAGATAAAAATTGTATTAAAGTAAAATCTACAAAATAAAAATACTTTTGTTTTAAGAAATGAAAGTCATACATTTTAAGCATCTGAGGTGTAAAAATTCTCTTTGGGGCCACTGTATGTATGTGTGTTCAACATAGCCAGGCAGTTTCATTAGTCTTCTGCTGAGCTCAGTGCCAAAGCCAAAGACTATTATCTCCTCAACAGTATGTAAACTCAGGAGAACTTGGTGCCCCAGACTCATCCCTTTATAAACATACCTTAGATATAAAACACACACACAAATTGAGATATACATTACAGCAAGACTACTACAAGGATCAGTGTGTATACAGTAAGTGCAAATTATTTGTATATTCTTTCTTCAAAACCAGTTCACACAAGTATGCAAACGTCAAAACAATTACACAAACTCATTCATGAGCAGTAGAATATACTATTATAGAATCTTGTGTATACCCAGAAGAAACTGTTATTTCTCAAAAGTCTTTTATAGCTCTTTAGAAACTTTAAGTTTTCAGTTACGCTTAATTTAAGTATCAACATTTACTCAGATATGTGGAAACATTTGCTAGACAATGGGGCATTTGACATACAATAAGTATCCATCTATAAAACATCAAGTGCTCAGATAATTTAGGAACTATTAACCATTTCAATAAAAACAAAACCATTTTTGTTTACCATTTTTTGGTTAAGATACCTGAACTTGTGCTTTGACAACAAGAATCTTTCTCTAAATCTTGTTAAGACCAAATTTAATTTTGGTTCACAAATTTTTTGGGCATAGGAGTGATGGGAATAGCAGAAGCAGTTTGACCTGCTATAGCCCCTTGGTCTCTAGAACCTTCCCCACGCACCCTCAGTGACCTCCAGCTTGCCAACACATCTCCTCAGCTCTGTTCTCAGGACCACATCTAGCCCATCTAAGCATGGCCCATGGGACCCAGTAACAACCCCAGCCAGAGTCATCCTTCTTACGCCTGCTTAGAGGGGCCTGGCCAACCAGGAGGCACCACTTTAGGAAAACATTTATTACACAAGTATTACACTTGCTGCAGCTTGTAACATATCTATATTTTATGGATACTGACATACATTATGATTTATCTTATTTGCTTTGGGTTTGGCTTTGAGTGGTTGATGTCTTCTGATGTCTTCAGAATTGCCACAGAATTTTGACACCAAGTATTTATGAACTCACCGCCACCTCAGTGTTACTCTAGAAGAAAATGTTATTTCTTAGAGGCTACTCTTTCATAGCTCTAGAGATTTGATGGAGATATTGTGTTTCATTTAAGTATCAACTTTGTCTCAGATGCTTCTCCTGAAATTGTTTTTATAAAACACAAACAAATGGGACAATTATTATAATACATTGAGTATGGAGCTGTAAAATTAGATTGTAGCTAAAATCATCTGGATTTTGGTAAACTAAAATTTTAAATATTTCAGTTCATATTGAAATCTTGGCAATATGGACACAGTTTGTAAGACCCACAATTTCTGGGTCTTTTTCTCAGGAGAAACAGCTGCTCATTTAATCTCACTGATGTCTATGAGAAATAAGATATTAAAGAGATCTCATCTGTGATTTTTCTTTCCTATGGGGAGATTCAGTGGCAAATGACTAAAACAGTATAGAGTATTTTATTGCAAAAAACTGCATTTTCTTACTAAATGTTATTACTGACATTGCCTGTGTAAAGCTGAATTCTGTTTATTAGAAATGTCTTTACATCCAGCAATCATGACAGCAATGATTCACAGAATATGAATATGAAGCTACATAAGCAACTTGACAGGTTTGTAACATAGACGATGAAAAATTTTCAGATAAAAGCAAAAGATTTATGAATAAATTGCAACACATTTAGACTGACCAAATTCAGACATGCAAATTTAGTGTTTGCATGTCTGAATTTGCAAACAATAACACAGCATTTTCTTAACACATGTTTTTTGTTAGTGTATTTATATTTAGTATATGTAACTGGCCTATTTTCTTTTTTTTGTTTTATTACATTTACATTTAGGCATTTGGCAGACACTTTAATCCAAAGAAATTTACAGTACATTCAAGTTATATATTTATCAGTACATGTGCCCCCTGGAAATCGAACCCACAACCAGGGAAACTAATGCAATGTTTTACCAACTGAGCTTCAGGAGCAATAAGTCATTCTTTTTCAGCAGTTTATTTCCTGAGAAACAGCGTAACGGAGTAGGATGATATCGCAGCATGCAGCACTGAACAGGCATCATGCCAACACACTGTCCTTCTACATGTGAACTGAGCAGCGTGACCAATAAGTATATAGAAAAATATGAAACTTTGTTTAATTGAATACATTCTTACAAAAATCATGTACCTGATAAACAGTGTAACAGTGGGGGATAACGCAGCGTGCAGCACTCTACAGACTTTGTGCCAACACTAAAATAAAACACTCATTTTCTTAAGACTTCTCATCATTTAATCATAAAATGCATGCTGTTGCCTATAATATAACACACACATCTACACCATGAATTACAAAAGTTAAATTTAATTTATGCAGCTACCTAACATAGAACGTACTGCTGGCCTTCTACATGTGAACTGAGAAGCGTGACAGGATGCACACAGCACTGAGATCTCCAGCCAATAGAAAGATCTGTGAACCTTTTTGTCCAACTGTCTTTTAGTATGATTACCTAACCCTAACCATAAATTTCATTGTTGACAAGTGGAGGCACATATACATATAATTCTTGTTACACTACAGTCAAAAGTTTAGGATCACTTGCCTGAACTGTTTCTTATGATCTTTAAAGTCTTTCAATCTAAGGCGTTTCCTTAAATGTTTGAAAATGGTTTTCTAGACATTAATATAATTACGCCAACTGAAATTAGTTCATTAGAAAACTACAATTTTATTAAAAATGTTTTAGAAATGGATTACTCAGACTGAATAATGACACAAAGCAGCCAATAGGAGCCCAGAATAGATGGGAACTCTCATTACTGTTTAAAAACCATTTTAGATGAATACATGACAATGATTAAGCGATTCTAAACTTTTGCCCGGTAGTGTACATACTTTCAGTTACTAATGCATAAAAATGCAGTTAAATGATACTTCTGTTTGCCATACAATTCAACAGAGTTTCCACCACAGTCAGTGCAAATAAATTGAAAACTTTTAAAAGCAGATTTTCAATGTCAGCATACTGATGAAAGTAAAGAATACAAGAAGTTTTGACAAGAGGAAACAGAGAAAACACTCTTCTCATCTGTTAATTAAGGGAGAGTCTAACACCCCCATGTGTGCACCTTGTCGGTGAAACGCAAGGCCAAGCTAAAGGGCGTTCGTGTATAAAAACTGGAGGTGACAGAAAATATGTCAGCCATAGTCTGTGTGGACATGCCCAAGTGCTATCATGGGAAAAACAGTGAACTGAAACAACTCAGCCTGTAAACAATGAGGAAATCTGGGAAAATCTTGGAAAATCTGTTTTTGTAATTTAAACACAACCTCGCAAATCATGACACTCAGAGGCTTCCTTAGCTATGTTTACATATAAATTTACATAAGACCATTCTTGACCCGCAATAAGAATACAGAACTATAAAATTACTGTACATAGCACAGCCAAAATCATTTGATCTTGGGTGGAAGCTGATGAGAAATGTTTGAGTTCATATTGAAATCACAGACTTTTGATTGCAGACCTTGATTTGACTCTTGTTACACAGATCTTTTCAGAGAACTTCAGAGGAGATTACAAAAGACTTTTAGTCAGGGTAAATATCTGAGAAGCATCTGAGACTTGCTGTCTGAAAGAAACAACGCTACAGAGATATAATTTGTGATTGTTCTCTCTTATGGAGAGTCGCAACAATTTTACAACGACAAAGTTTGTGTGTTTAAACAGTGAATGTCAGTCCACTTTAACAGCAAGAGAACATCAGTATGTTGAAACAAAGAGGGCCTTTGTACAAAACACAGAGTACGTTTACATGGATACCAGAATGCTGCAAGAAAGTAGCGTGACACAAAATTGCCATTTGTCAGTAAGTTGCTTCCTCACATTTCTACCAGGATTTTCACTTGCCAAAAATAGCATTTTTTACTCTTAAATGCCCCACAAAGGAACATTACAAGTCCTAAGGACCCAAGCCACATCTACAGACTATAATACTTGAAGACATGACCCCATAAGGAACACCCTGGCAACTACATAGAAACACATTAAGAACGTGTTAGCACCTGTATAGTAATGCCCTGGCAACCACTTATGACACCAAACCACAGATAAAATGTAATCTTTTTTTATCTGTATCAAATAAAACATGGCTATAGCACTCATTTATGTCCCCACCAGTTCATTTTTTCATGTGCCTGACAAATGTTCATATCTCAAGAAATTACATATTTAATCCAGAGTTTAGACAGGTTAGAGATTAAAAATAGTTCAGATGGTAGTTCAAATGCTCCATGGCAGAGCAGATGTGGTGTCTTGATCTGAGATGGGACCAAGTTCACAAGCAGTTCAGACAGAGACCTTTCCACAACTTTATGAATGTACTTACACAAGAGATCAGACAAATGTTTCCTTTCATAAAAGTATGGGATGACAGAGAAATTCAGAAAACAAAATAGAGAGAGCTAGTATAAGTACTCGTCTGTAACCAGAGCCAGCTTTAAGCAATTATCTCTGATAATTAGATCGCAAGCCCTAAACAGAGCCAGATGCACACACACCCGTACAGCCTATTGGCTCCTTTACAACAACACAAGGACCTTTAATTCACTCTACCAATGGACACTCGAACATAAGGCCAAATTAGGAGGCTGAGTAGGGCACCAAAACAGCTGGCCTTGGGTTCTGGAATGTACCCACTTTAGCCCATTGATTCTTAAGATACTTAAAAAGCTGAGCTCACTGAGTATATATATAATGTGTGTGTGCATTTTAGGTGAGCTACTCTATAGTCAAGCCAGGTACACCGGAAATTGTATTAGTCTGTATTAGTCTGTACTGGGACTGGAATTAATTGTTTTCTTCAAAAGACCAAATAATACACAAGATCTCCAAATGCAAACGTCTGTCTCTAGCACTCACAGTAAGAGATGAGTGGAGCATTCGTTTTACAAAATTGAAGAGCTGATTCACTGCTTGATTGGATGATGGATGGGGCAAACAAGATGGAAAACACAGCTGGGGAAACAGATGTCCTCCAGACTAGACTCCATGAAATCAAAATTGGAGTATTGTGGCTTTTAGTCCATGTATGTTAGCTTTAAGGTCATCTGTATGCTAGTATGTTCTTAAACATTGACATTCACTTTAGCAGACATACTGTAAGTGTTTAAAAGGTACAGTCTTTCTCTTGCAGGGAAATTAAGATTGATGACTCATTTTGCACAACATACTCTAGAATTTTGTCCAATCTAATGCACTCTCTAAAATGAGAATGTCCCTCACCTTGTAATCAATAGGCAAGCAGCAAGTACAGTGTAACATATTTAAAGCCTGTTGGCTATTAAAGGATATGTCCTGGCCAAAATTCCTGTTTCAGCAAGAAATAAAACAACACAGCAAAGAAAACGTAGCAAGTTATTTCATGGGTCTTTCATTTTTTGCTGAAGGTTCAGTGCTTAAAGCAGAGGTATAATGCAGTTTTAAAGTGAACATGCCCACACTGATTTTTGCAAAACTCCATCATTCATCTGCTAGATAGTTTCTGTTTTCACAGACCAACCTGGACAGACAGACAAAGAGTGAAGAGTGCAGAAATGTGGAGATGATGTGTTTAAGGGTCCCTGGGCCCTTCTGCTGGCTTCTTTCCACGTGTAATGCTTCATCCAGACATCCAGATCTGGCTCCTGGGATTGAATACCCCCCTCAAACTCAGATGTGTTTGAGTTTGAGGGGGTATCTTACCCTTTGTGTTTTCTGCAAGTGACTTGCATGCTGAAACTTACCCAGGGTGGATAAGTTGGGTGGGTAAGTTGTGGATGCATTTTTAACAAATAATAAGATAATTTGTGGTACGCAAAAACATCTGAATAAATTGCTCAGCAGGAAACCATTGAATTTACAGATGGGTCAGTGACACGAGCAACAGCCCATTTGTGTGACCAGATGACAAAAGATTTGGGATGGCGTGGTGTTGTGAAGCTTGCTGTCTGTACCAAGGCAAACATTCAACACACCACACATCATTGTCCCTCAACATGCACAACTTTTTTGGGAAACATACAGGCACACATTGACAGTGACAGATGTGTGTTTCTCCAGCCATCCAGTGTTGAAAAATCCAACACCACAAATCAGTTTTAACCTCCATTGTGAATAAGGACTACATTTCTATCAACCTGTCACCCCACTGGTTTTATGCTTACCACTGTTTTTTGTTCCAATAGAACCAAACAAAGATGATGATCCGAAAACATGTCCAACTCATGGTCATCTGATATCTCAGGGGTCACCAACTAGTGGACTCTGGTCTGAATCTGGACTGCGAGATGTATCCATCCTGACTACAAAGCCTTTTGAAAATAATGAAATAAATAACCAAATAACACCAATAAAATCAAATATAAATCAATAAAATTTAATATATATCAGGCACATCAAGCTCAGCTCAGTAGAGCCATTCAGGTTCTGCAGCACCACGGGTTGCTCTGTTCTGATGTGCAGTCATGCGTGCAGTAAAGAGAGCGGCACACAGACAGACGAAACTTTCAGTGAGTGAAATTCAAAAATGGCTGCATGTGAAACACTTTTAGATGGAAAAGACATGACCTGAGAATAAAAACAAATCCCCTTTCAGCTGCAACTGCCACAAGAGGAGCTGAAATGTTAGCACAGGATGTTCAGTCACAACTCAATGCTGCTATTCAGACTGCACCTTGCATAGCCTTGGCAGATGATGAGTCGACTGATATTAATGATAAAGCTAAACTTGTGGTGTACGTAAGATTTTACCATGCAGAGAAGAAAGATTTCATTGAGGACATCTTTGTCAGAAATCAGACAGGGATTCAGTTGCAAGCTCAACAATTTATCAGAGAAAATGCAACAAACTGGCAAGTCAGAAACAGTCAGTAAAAAGGCACTATGTAATAAGACACTAAAACTAGACAAGACTGGACAAGAAAGGTCAGACAGCTTGACAGGGCAAAAACAGTCAAACAGAGGACAAGAGAGAAACTTTAAAGGGGAGATAACAAGAGAACAACAGGTAAAGGGCATAATCAAAATGAGGTAACAAAGGGGTGTAGCTAACAAGGTAACAATGGGGCGGGTAGACACCACAATGACAGTGGAGCACATGGCGGGCTGTCAAAACAAAGGCCATGTGCTCCAACACCACAAACCATGATGACAAGTAACAAGACAAACAAAAACCTGGGTTGTGCAGACCATGTAACATTTACATTCCAATTTGAGGGTTGCACTGACCCCATTCCTCCAAAGTGTTAACTAGAAAGGCCAGAATTAACTTTTTTCCATTAACATTCTCAATCAAACAATGTATGCAAATTAACGTGAATGTAATGTGATTTTTTTGTAACTTTGTAAGTGTTTTTGCTTCCATCTTTAAGTTCAGCTCAGTTCAGCCTAACAGACAATTTTATTTCAATCTCATTTGAGGTTACTTACATTATTTATACACTTAAAGGAGCAATACAAATTAAGAGACAAAGGTTTTTATCACTTCCATTTTTCTAATGCTTGCACTATATTTGCCTGTTTGTGTTTCTTGATGATATTGCTGATGATCTTACTAGTACAACTTGAAGCACAGAAGAGAGCAGTGTTCAACATTGGATACATTTAGTTAAGTAGAGACAAATACATGTGATTGAAGATAAAATGTGATATGAGATTTCAGATTTTTTTAAACTAGGGAGGTTTGTGTTCATTGATTGTGATTGTTAATCTTAGTTCTGCAGAGGGGATTATTTTCCCTTTTAAACTGTTAATGTTAAAATGAATGTATGTTTAGTGCAGATTTAGAGATGAAGGCATTTTGCACTGTTTTCGTCATGTTTTTGTCAGACTGGTTGAATTTAGACATTTTATACCAAAGCAACTTAAAGAACATAACAGAATGGCATTAAACTTTTGTCCGGGATTACTTATGTCTGTTTATACATATAAAAAGACATTTTTAACCATATGAGAGGATATTTTGTTTAATAAAATGTTAACACTCATTCCTTTACTTTGGTAAAAAACATAAATTCATGTTTTAAGTATAATTGTCTGGACCTTGGCTGGTGAGAAGGGTTTATTTACTGGACCCCAAGCGATTTTAGTTGAATACCCCTGGCTTAGCTCATGATTCCCCCAAAATGTTTTTCCAATCACTTGCAGCAATTTCTTACAGAAAACTATTGTTGTGGGGTTGCCTTTGGGTAAATGTATTTGGGGTAAATGCATTTCACACAGTAGAAGTGTAGTTAAATGAGTCATTTTTCTGTCTTAATGCACCATGTGTTGCTGCTCCAGGGAACACATTCCAGCCCAGGATTGATATAAGATTCTG
Organism: Chromobotia macracanthus; assembly: GCA_036877525.1. Lineage (NCBI taxonomy): Eukaryota > Metazoa > Chordata > Actinopteri > Cypriniformes > Botiidae > Chromobotia > Chromobotia macracanthus. The sequence goes on along the minus strand of JAZGTH010000068.1, from coordinate 2,867,604 downwards.
TTGTTTAAGTACATTAAGCCTGAAGCTGAAAGAACACTTTTCACTCTCTTTCACTCTCACATGTCATACAGGCATATTAGTCTAATTTATTGCAACCACAGACACTTGCTCAAGTAAACATGTAATTTTCTATGAACTTCTCTATGTTGGTTTCTCTTGAAAACTGGAGGTTCAAGTGAAGTTCATAGGTCAAAGGGTCAAAGCATTTGGGTGTCTGGTAAACATTGGTGGGGGTGTCTGTGAATAGACAATAACAGATGGGGGTGGACAAGAGAGAGAGATTACAGGTAGAAGACAAAAATCTTACTTACAGTAGACAAAAAGTCAAACCTAAAGTTGGTTATAATAGAGATATGTTTGTAAAACCATCAGGCTTATTTCATTGAAGCTAAAATAAACATGTTCAGAAACAAAGATATCAAACAGAGGTTCTTTTAGGTTCAGAATGAAATATGAATGAAATGTAAATACTATGTACAGCTCACTAATTGTAAAAAAAAATGTGACCACAGTAAACAATACATGTGTGTATAATCGATACATAACCTTATTACATTATTTTTAATTTAGTGAGTGGCATTTACCAAATAAATATGGTTATAGTAATTTTGTTGCACTAAAATTTGGTACGCATTGCAGTGTGGTGTGTAATATGAGATGCAGTGTGCTTTGAATATATACAACCTTGTTTTGCCAAATATTTTTGCATACTACTGTAGCTGTGGTAAAATAAATTGCAATTAGGGACATATAGGAAAAATATGTATCCATATAAGGCAAGAAATGCACTAAGGAGTAGTTATGGAGACCATGGCATGAATTTACATTATACTGTTCATTCCATAGATTCCATTCAGCACATAATGTGCCATTTATGTGTCATATTTTAAATTACCTAAACCAATATACTATATGTGACAAGGTTTCATGATCCTTCAGAAGAAGGCAGAGAGAGGACAAAGTTCAGATGGAATTATGTTAGAATGCTAACTTAGTCTGAATACAAGTATTAGAAATGGTTTTGCAATTGTTGCACAAGAGAAATGCTGGAGAGCTTGAAAACTGGTCTTTTTCATAACAGCACAATGCAAGGCAAAGTTTAACAGAATCCATTTGGGACTTGTTCAAAAAATGTGCAAACAAATATCCTTAAGAATAAATCAAGCACATTTTAAATACAAAGGTCAGCATGATTGGAGATGAAGGGTACTGGAGGCACATGACATTGATTATACCTATCATCACACAGCTCACTGTGACCATCAGCGGCCAATCACATTTTCTAATTTTACAAAACAGGGAGGATATGAAACCAGTTCTAATCACCATCAGACAGATGATTATTATTAGCAAGGAGGGAATCTGCCACACACAAATAGTCGTTATCTCACTCACAAGCATATTTATAAAAATGCTTTACAAAACCTTACTTCTAAGGTCAACATGCAAGAGCATTTACAAAATATTATTTTAGAATCATGTTGAAGAAAAATTATTGGAAAATTAGAAGTCTTAGTGACATCAACTGAAAATGAAGGTCATTTAAGTAGGTAGAAGGTCATTAAGTATTTCTGTCATTCAGTTAGAAATAAGCAAGGTACTGAAGTACTAAACCCAACAAAAATGTGTGGCGGTACCATCATAAAGTGATGGTATCAGAAAGTAATACCATAGTCTTGTATTTTATGGTACTGAATGATTACCATAGTCATATAACACACTTTTTACATTGTAGTCCATGGTACTTATAAAACAGTGCAAAGAAGCTTGTAGGCAGCCACTTCACTTACACTGGTGTCAGTTGATCTGGCATCTCCCCACTTTCGCAACTCCACCTATATACTTTTGCTATCTCACCCTATATAATCATGCACTAGTAGCTGTAGGGGTATGAATGATCTCAATTGAACCGCTTCTTCTACACCCTAGCTGGATAGCAAGCCAAATGCATTTAACAATACTGGCTTGAAGATTGCATCAAACATCTACTGACTAACTTTTTACCTGTGCTTGTTTGTGTGGACAGAAGATGTTAGAGGAGAAGAAATATTACATGCATAAGAAGTAAATCTCAGGCAGATGACACTCATTTCCTCTGTGGATGGGAGGGGGAAATGACCCTGCCAAGCAACAGATTTCATGAGAGTTTGAACTTCTGGCTCCTAGTCAACCCTCTGATTGCTTTCTCTCAGCAATCACTGCTGATAGATTTGCTTAGAGCCCCCTCTGCTCAAATTAAAGCTGATTGGTCTCATCCAGCGACTCCTCATTTAATAAAGGCTGCTGTTTGAAATACCTGCATGTGACTGTGATTGAAAGATAGAGCAGTAACTAGAATGTGCAGTAAGGCTTGTTATGTCTTTAGTGCATGCAACTTTGTTTCTCCATAACTTTGAAACTGTAAAGCTGTTGTATGATAGAAAACATACAGCATAAATACATACAGCATCTCCCTCAGTTTGTAAAAAGAAAGGAAAACACAGTAATTCAATTACAATGCAAGACACATGGGCCACGTTGACTGAGGGTTTTCACAGCAGAAATTACAGTAAAGCTTGAATTTATGTTGAACCGTTTGTGTTTATATATCAGTTTTATAAATTAATTATGAACCACTTTGTTCTGTAATGTGTTAAATCATTTTAAACAAAATTTTGCAGTATGAAAGTGCTGCTGGTGTCTGTGTACGTTAGAATGTGATTGTGGGTGGGATGCAAAGACGCGAGTTGTCTGAATTTAAAGGACACGCAGGACCTCCTCAGATGGTGCATCATGGAAGATTACTCACACTCTGTGCACATGAACTCCTGAGAGAGGAAGAAATGTCTACTCAACGCACCACTGCAGGCGCTGTGTGTGTGTGTTAATGTGCATGTGTGCATTAGCATGTGAGAAGAGAGTTCAAGTAAACGAGACAGACAGAAAGTGTGCGTGTTACACTGAGAGGTAAAAGTAAGACACTGTTAGTGTAAAACACACATTTCCAACACTTCTTGTCGTCTGAACTCCTATGACCTAAAATATTTATTCAAGCATCCCCTGAGGTTTTAAAAACATTAACCTTTAATAAATATAATGAATTTCACAGCATGTTCGCTTTAGCACACTGTTGTAAGTTTTGTGGTTCTTTCTATGACAAACATGACCATTACTATTGCTAATATAATCTGAACATTACGCTAACCTTAAAGGATATGTCAACCCCAAAATGACAATTTACTGATAATTTGCTCACCCTTACGTCATCTACATAAAATGCTACATGCATGACCATTCCAACACGATTACGTATTGTGTGAGCTCAGGGACACACATCGCAGACAAAAGGGAACATATGTAGTTTACAAAGTTTATAAATTCGTATTTTTTTCGATATTGACTGATTGTTTCGATAGATAAAACCCTTATTCATTGGCTGGGGTTGAGAGAAGCACTGAAACTTTTTTGCATTTCAACTTTTTTGGACTTTGGAGAAAAATCCTGGAATGTTTTCCTCAAGAACCTTAGTTTCTTTTTCACTAAAGAAATAAAAATAAAAACATAAACATCTTGGATGACATGGGGGTGAGTAAACTATCAGGAAATTTTAATTTTGTGGTGGACATATGCTTTAAGTATTAAACTTTGCACACAGCTCATCCAGTGCCGTTTGCACTATAGAAATGAATAATAATAATAATACCTGTTATAAATAGAGGTGCAATTACTTTATAGGCAATCATATGATTTTCACCTGACGGATAATAAAATGGGTGAAAAAATCCTATACACTGAAGGACCAGAGCTGTGGTCAAGAATATAATATTACTTGGGCCATAAAACAATCACCTAGTAACCTCCTAGAATGATCCTGCAACCACACTGGATCCTGTTATAAACTAGCAACACTCTGGGAACCATAGTATAGTGCCATACTATCATTGCAGAATTTGCACACAAGGAACACAAAAAAGTTCTACAGAAAATGCAGAAAAAAATGTAATCTTTTTAAACATTAATAGCCAGTAACACAAATAACATGTTTATTAAAATACATATTTTTACATAATTCTATATCGTTTTCTTTTTTTATTTAAGTCACCTTGGCAACTTGATCAATTTCACACATCCACTGTAATTCCATTATTTGCCACTAGGGGTTTAGAAACTCCTAGTATACTGTGAGAAACAACATTGTGTCAGGTAAGGTATCTTCATTAACTGGTTTATTACAAATCAAAAATATTATTTATAATGAATGAATCAACTTGACTACATTGTGTTACACCAGCAATACAAGTCAAGTGAAAATGACTCCATAATTAATAAATGCACATTTTCATTTTTTAAACTGCATAGAGGGGTGTAAGAAATAAGGAAAGGGAAGGGGATTTATGAGACCAAGAGTTGACAAACTAATAATGTGAATGGCTGGTTTAACCACAGTCTTCTTTCTTCTTGTCTTTCTTCCTCTACCTCGCTCTTGTCTGCACATCAAGACCAGAGAGAAAGCACCAAAGAACCTTCTGAGGCTTTGGGCTCTTGTAGGCCCTCAGAGTGAAAAGGAGGGCATGTCATCTCCCATCAGAAGGAGGTGACGTTCACAGTTACTCAGAAACCTCAGAGGAGCTCTGCAGTCTGGCCATTAAAGCCGTGTTAAAACCGTTCTGATGTTGTCAGCTAAGAAAGAGAGAGATCAGATCGAGGGGAAGAGCAAGAAGAAGCAGGGATAAAACATGACACACTGGTTGATAGCACATTTGTCGTGCTGAAGCTTTCAAAGGTGTCAGATCAAAGTACATCAATCTTTTATTAGAATGTTCATCTAGATGCAGCAAAAGCCTCAAAGTTTAGAAGTCACAATGATCAAACCCTCTCACAGATGCTTTGCATGTCTTCTCAGATTATCATAGCTGCCCCTTCTTCTTGTACTCAAAGACTATTATATATGTTTATATTTGTCCCAATGATAAGAAATTTTGCATCTGATAAATGTAAAAATGTTTCCAGATCATGTATTCCTCTGAAATTTTCCTCTTAATCTGTTAGGAATATCCTTGATTCATATTTGATAAACATTCCAATTATTATGTTTTCAATCCTTCCATATGAGCAACTGTCAGTTCCTGATGCAACAAAAATAGACCCAGAGTTCTGTGCCTCTGAACTTGGCCCTCTCGACCCCTCTTCTACTCCTAAGGTCTGGAAGGCGCCATGCCTTGCTCAACATGCCTCAAGGCTCTCATGTATAAATGAAACACAACATTGTATGGTAATTTCTGTGTTAATTGTTAATTGGCAACACCCAGCCATGATCTCTGTATGAACCTCAGCCAAGGGCTCAAGCCTGTAAACACCATTGAACATAAGGGTATTAGGTCCCCAGCACATTCTTTTTATGTTATGTATAGGACAGCTGTCAGAGTTAGCCTGATGCTACAGGACAAAGAACCAGCTATAAGCTCCCTGTTGCTTTTCTCTGCTAGTCACTTTAATGAGTTGCATCTGGCATTGAAGCTGTCAAGTGGTTAGACAGGAAAGGGATAGGATGCCCCTGTCCAGCAGAGTATTTCAAGAAGAACAGCTCAGATAGAGCTAATATTAAGAGAGAGGCAAAGCTACACTATACCTTATCTATCCATTGTTCACCTCGGCTATCTGACAATGTAGCTGTATAGCGCCTCCCAGGGAACATCATGATGCACCAACTGTCATTATCTGCAAATAAACTGGTCTTAAACTATTATAATATCTTATCATATTGTTGCAACATGATATTTCTGTATTTTTGGGATGATAGTTTCTTGGATATATAAAATCAGTTTTTAAGGTAAACAAGTTAAGTTCAATATAAAACAACATAAGATTAGATAATACAGTGTCCATAAGTATTGGAAAAGACAAAATTGCTCTGTTTGCTGTGGAGTCAAGAAATCTGTACATATGATTAAAAGTTGAATATGAGGCAAAAGTACATACTATGACATTTTTGGGCATTTTTCACAGGTTTTCTGTTAGAGTCAGCTTCCTTGTCTTCATCTTGTGTCACCGATTGCATTTCAAGCCTTGGACTGTAAAAGCAATGGATAGAACTGATACTACACATTCTCTGCTTTTAATGTGTTAACAAATAATGTAACAGGACACAGCTGATCACACCAAAACATAATTGTGAGCCAGTTGTCCCAATATTTAGGCTCATATTAGACAGAGGGATTATTATTATTATTATTAATTATAATAACAACAATTATTATCTTTTAATCATAAAAGTATATATATATATATATATATATATATATATATATATATATATATATATATATATATATATATCATATATAAGATATATTTTATACACATATACATATACATATAAGTGAGAGAAATTTGAACCCTATACCTGCTAAACTTCAAGCAGACTTAGAGTTATTAACAAATGAAATATTGAGCATTGTAAGAATGCATATTACATGATACTATTTGCAGATTCATTTATTTATTAATAAGTTCCTGCAGAAAGCAACAGCAATGAAAGATCTTATCCAGTCATGTATGTATCAGTGTGTGGGTTTTAAAGCTACTAAAAAAATCTGGCACATTGTATTAATATTATTAAATATTGTTGTACAAATTATAAAATGTTGCCACCTAATTTTGGCCACAGAATGGGGTGTTTTAAGAAAACATCACTAGCTGAACAAATGTCATTTGCAAAAAAGAACAGCTTTATCTGCTCATCTCCAAGTCTATGGCGCTCAATGTCAGTCATGTAAATAACTCCTTGAATGTCAGGCTCTTGAATTTCACTGAAATAATTGGAATAGCAGAGCACCAATATAGCATCATAAACCCATTACAAATAGCCAATAAAACTTCTGAGCAAAGCACACGCTATTTCTGGTGCACACTGTCCTCAATATCAGTCTTATTCATGCCTGAGTCAGAAGATGAGCAAAACGAGCAAAATCCTTTTAAAGTGCTTTCCTGGCAGACCTCAGAGCTCTCCACAATGCACTTAGGAGTCAAATATTTGGATTAAGCGCTCACAGTATCAGTATAATATATCCAGTGTGGCGTTTACACTCTTACGAGCTGTCTGCCTTTATTTGTGGAGATACTGTCGCTGTGGCTGGCTCCTTTAGTTCCACTGGTTCTGGTCAGGTTGACTGTGCACAAATAAACAACAGTGTGTTGTTTAGGAAAAGAGAAAGATGAAATAAAAGGCAGAAAGTGGGAGGATAGTTCCGGAGAGGCGGTAAACAAACAAAGGTCTGGCTCCAGGGCAGACTCAAGCTCCTTCAGGGCTGACTGAGTGCACGGTGGTCCAGATCGAAGAGCAGTAACCTCTCAGTCCCGCTCAGTCACATGGCATTTAGAGAAGCACTTTTCATTAATGCTTGCTAGGGCAAGCATAATTATTACTACTAATCATGCTTAAAGTTAGGAATTTTATTAAAAGTATTCAACTTTCTAAGTTGTCCCACAGTGTTTGTACTTTGGACATAAATGATTATGTGCCTCAAATTGTGTGACGTGTTAAGGAAATGTGTTTCATTTATTTTCGATGCAAATTTAAATAAGATTCAGCTGTTTTGACTTGGACCTGTAGGCAACTACCGTACTTTAAAACTGCCCAGAATACTTGAGAAATTACCTTGCCATCAGAACATCCACCAGAACATCTCAGTATTTGGACAAGCAAGAACCACTGACATTTTCATCAGAAAAAAACTCACTGTTTGTACTGCGATACTTCACAATTTCAACATCACGCATATTTTTCCTACTAAAAGGGCCAGTATATGTTTAGATCGTATGAACATCAGACCACCTAACAAGTCTTTCTTGGTCGACTAGTTTTACTGAAAGACCACATGGGGTGACCAGCTTCACTAACTAGCTAGGTTTTGCTAAATAGGAAGAGAAGAATTTAATCAAATTTGAATATTTATAGGCCTGTCCAACATTTGACAGGCAGCAAGACTTGAGTCTGTGGAATGTTATTTTTTTAGATGTTAATTATGTTAGGTGGTGATGGAATATCCACATGACATGCAAAAAAATATTATGAAGTCATTTAGATTTCTGCCGGGTGTAGAGTCAAGTGGGTCATGGCTGTGAAGCAGATTTCACACTGGGACACTGGAGGTTTTCTTTCCCTGCTCATTTTAACATTCATTCATGTGTCATGCACAAAGAGAAAACCCTGCTGTTTATGTTATCCTGAGGCCTTATCTGACCTCATATAAAAATAACAAATGGGTTTATGTTTTTATCACTGTTTGCTTATCACAAAATCAATGTTAATTTTATTAAATTGCACTGTTATATTAAAATATATTCAAATAAACAAACTATCAGGCCACATCATGTCTGAAATATTAATATTACCTTGCATAAAATGATAAAGATAATTATGAATGTCTTTTAAGCTCTACACCTGATATTTTACCAGTATTGTTGAGTAGTAAGACCCGGGGGGCAATGTTTGCTCCCTCTCCTCCAATATGAGGTCATAACCCTGGGCTACAAAGGTGAGGGCAAGGCCTTGGGCTGCTGGTTAAGTAGTGTTACATTACCCATGTTACATTACTCATTTGTTCTGTTTCCTGGCATGATTAAGCCAATTACATTACATGACAGTTGACAACAGACACAGTGAATGCTCTTAAACTCACTTTCAGAAGGAATTGACTGTCCAAGTCTGAGTTGAGAACGTCTACTCAAAGCTACACATATATAGAGGCTTGTGGTCATATACTTCATAATTGTGCAGATGTGGATAGCTTCCAAGCCAAGATTTTCACAATAAGGCATTATAGCAAAAACTCTCCACTTTTATCAGATTTACCCTACTGTCACAGACGTGTGTTTACATATAGGTTTCACATATTAAACACAATTGAATAATACACATGCTTAACTATGCCTGGCATGAACAAACATTCAGTCCATTCAAACTAAGCAGAATTTTAATGGAGCATATTTCAAATCTGATTTCCCTGCATTTCAGGGTGGAAACTTAAATTCCCTGTATAACAAAATTCAAGCCAGTGTCTGTCATGAAATGAAACCAAAAACTGACACTGCGTTGAGAAAAGTGAGGTTCAGAGGGTTGCTCTTTCTAACCACTGAGGTGAAGTATGAAAAACGTGTAATATGAGTCAGTATGTTTTAGAGAGGCCTAATATATCATTATTAGCACATGGACGTAGGCCTTTGTAACCACTAAGCAATAAGGGTTATATTGGCATACCCGCAGTAGTCTTGAATCAAGTTTAGTATTGCAGTTCTGACTTCCCATAATGCATCTTTACCAGAATCCCACATATCAAATCCCCCAAAACCAAGCTTCAGGTAACAGCAATACTCCATCAGTATATCTGTGTACTCTATCAGACATATGGTGGAACTATTCCACCCCAGAAGGGGAGTTTGATCTCATGCATGTTTTCTAATAAAGTTATTACCGTTCACATTTTAAGAATTATGCAAAACAAAATTATCTATTGCCTTAAAATTAGTGACTTAAAATGGGGGACTGTTTTTATATCTTAAGAAATATTTGAGTATACTGTATACTGCAGACTCTGAAACTTTACACAAGTTGACACCACTTCTTAAACTTTTGAGGAGACGCATGTGAGACTACCCAGTAGAAAAATCTACATTGGTCTCTATTTTCTTTCATTGCTGTTTAGAAGAAAGCAAGAATGTTCACTCTGTCTGTCATATTTCCTCTCTCATTTAATAACTGGGGTCAACAGACCCTGCCCACATCTCCTAATCATCCTGCCAAAAAGGAAACTGAAGTGAGAGTAGTGCTGTTAACATTGACGCTAAACATCTCCACCTGGAGAAAGTCTGGTCAGCCTGAGGGCCAATGCCCATCCCACCTGCAGCAGGACAATCCATAGACTATAGTGAAATAGCTGTCTTTTTGGAAAAAGGTGGTGGGGGTGTTTACTAGCAGTGAATGGTTGGAGGGAATGGTTCTCTAACAGCTGCTGACCCCAGTACCCCTCCTTACAGACAAAACACACACTCATATACATACACACAGATCTGGTTTCCATTTCAGAATTTTGGTGAGAAGGGTAAAAAGAAGTTGACCTTGTCCTACATTATGCCACTCTTCTTGACAGCTCTACGTGTTAAAGCCGTGATATGGCACACACACAGCCTCCCTATTTAGCCCAAATGGGTCTTGACTGCTACCAGACCTCACCGTTATATCTAAGTAAACCCTCAAGCACCCCACCAGTGCTCTGAACATCATCAATCTCCATAAGGGCTTCAATGGCAAAGCTATGCTTATTATTATTGTTGTGTTATGTTTCAGAAAGCTAACAGTGTTTGCAAAGCCACTGATGAGTTAAATGTTACAGTCCTAGTGCTGTGTATAATAGATCTAGTGTTATTTTGCACTAAGTCTTCTGAAAAAATGATTGCAAACATTCAAGGCATTTTAAACACCATGTGACATCAGAATTGGACTTTTATGGCTCTCAGTTCTTGTACATTATCTTTGAGGTCTTCTGTCTGCCAATGGAGTCCTGGAAGTTGACAACATTAATGTTTAGCAGATGTACACATTTAAACTCTACAGTGTTCTAGGAACAGACGAAACAATCAATGACACACCTTGATGTAAACTAAAGGCTATTATCTAATTAAGACACAGGGATAAGCTCTTTGATATGTCTCACCCAAAATACATTGCACGTTTTGGTAGTTGACATGAGGGGGTATGAGTTGGCCTGGCTGTCAAATTATTTATAGACTCAAAACTACTTTGACTACAACACCAGCCATGACCCATGAGCTGTGCGCCACAAAACATCTCACTGTCTGTCAACACTGTTAACCAGTGAAAAATCAATCTAGCCTTCTTCACACTGTGTTCCTAGGGTGCTAGGAACACAGAGAAATGTAGGCAGTGGTTTAGGATGCTGCAATATTTAACAGTAGTGTATCTATTATTTAGCAGGTCAGATGAGAGACTCTCAGTGGCCAGGCAAACAGTCTTGTTCCATTGATCATTTCTCATTGTGATGTAAGGGGCCACAACAGAAAGCTTTTTTCCTACTCTGACATATTGTAAATAAGCCAGAAACAGTCACATGGCATGAGGTCTGCCCAACTTCAACTCTCTCTGCATGCACACAGCTTTTCAGCGACTGACATGCTCATGCAGTGGTATACCACAAATGCTGGGGATGTCCCTCACGCCAGTCCAAGCTTCAAACAAACACATGCATGCTTGAAGTTAGGTAAATTTTGGGAAAATACCCCAAATTTCATGGTAATGAAGTTATATGATTGAGCTAAGATCTGGAAATTGATTTCAAATACATTGTGCAAGAATTTCTGACTCGGAATTGCTTTTAAGTCTTCTCATTAGACTCCAATAGTCACATTAAAGCTATGCCCTTTGTGATTTTATGTGAGTGCCCAGCGTACTGTTACAATATGGTGGAATGGCTGTTTTCTTGGATTGTCAGCTACTGGACATTTCTATTTCTGGGTTTAGGGTCCTGCTGTTGGATTTTTCTAATTGAGATAATCTGCTTGCATTAGCTAGATGACAACATTATTTAACACATTATGGGAATTTTACCCTTGCTTATTAGCTAGCACAGTATCATTCGTTGATGTCACGACTGATGTCCCATTAGTGCCTCTAACCTTACCCTTGTGCCTGTTGGAGGATAAACACTGATTTATATAAGGTGCCTTGCTTTGTGCCTGTCAGGTTAACAAAACCCTAATCTGATCAACATGTCAGGCACAAAACAAGGTCATGGTATCATGCATAAATTAGCTACCCTTACCAGCCTTAAAGGTTGCCAGTCAGACTTAGGCAAGGAACCTTTCTCCAATGTGTCAATGAAGCTGAGGTTGTTGGTGCTTTGCTCTGGGTTTTGGCTAATTGGGCCATTTGTGTATTTTCTTGTGCATAAGATATTGTTGTGACTGGAATTTTGAGTTACAAAGAAGCAAAGTTCCAATTATTTGATACAATATGTTTCTAGGTGGACTGTGTTCAATCTAAACGAATTACACACATCTGTCCACCTGCTTAATTCTGACCACAGATCAACAATACAATAAGGAAAATATATACAATAAGGTCCTTCACACTTTCAATGCTTGGGTCCTAAATATAGCGCAAATTTTAAAGGTTGACATATTACCAATGGCAACCATATTTAAGATATCACAAAGAGTTTTACAGCATTACATCAGCCATTATTCTGACCAAGGCTGAAGTGACTTGGCTAAATGTAACTTTACTATTTTAAAGTTTGTTTAAGGTGTTATGCGCATCCTGTTGCCAGTTGGTGGTGATATGACCGTGATTCACAATAGTCATATCAGTGTCATTAGCCCATAGCACCAAACATATTTGCCAATTTTGATGTAAATCAATGCATGCTGTAGATATTAGAGAATTCCTGTTTTAATTTCCCGCTATCATTTTATTGCATCACCATGGCAACACCATTCAGATATCAAATATCCCTTCGCAAAATCCATTTTCACTGTTTGAGCATGTTGAGGGGACCAAAGGCCTTGAAAACCTTGAAAAAATAAATAAATATACTATATTTCATGCCAATCACATGAAATTCCTAGGAGGAGTATTTAAAAGTTCACAACATGCACTTTTCAGAAAATTCAAAATGGCTGACTTCCTTTTGGCCAGAGCTAATGTGTGTCAGTGCTAAGTTGTTCAGGTCGATATGACCAATACACTTTTCATATGTTTGTGCATGTAGGTATGATATATGCCCCATCTTTTTGTGCCCCGAACCAGGGGCACTACCGAGCTCCCCTGCCCCTACCAAGTGCCAGAATTCGCCTGGTCCTAATGCCCAACAACACTGATGTGCATGCCAAATTTCAGGAGGTTTTGAGCATGTTAAGGAACCCAAAGGCCCTGAAAACTCTAAAAAAAAAGAATTAAAAAAGTAATAATAATAATCCTAAGGAAGATGATAGGGCCCTTCGCACTTTTTGTGCTTGGACCTTAATAATCCTAAGGAAAACAATAGGCTGAAGGAAGAACATTGGACCGTATTTACCACACAGCTCAATTTATTCCCTCAGTTCATACCAACATTCTTTTACTGGATCACAACTGTAACATGTTTCCTTTAAATACCTAAAATTGTTTCTCATGTATGTTTAGGAGAGGATGATTTAGATATTTCGGGAAGGTATTTGTATTTGTTTATTTATACATTTTTACTCAAAAATATCAAGCAAAATTACTTTACAGACATCATTGCTTGGTGAACATTTTGATTTTGAGTGTAGTTATTACTACAAATGATAAAATGATGAAACATCTTTCAGTGTGTGACAATGACCTGGCTTCAACAGTCATGGCTGGAGCCAAATCCCAGCTCAATGAATCAGTGGTAGAACGTCCCTTTGCATCAGGGGATGAAGAATTCTTGGCAGATATTTTTAATATCCTCATGACAGTAATCTGTAGGTGGAGCGCAGTGATTCTGGCCATATAGTGGCTTAGGGGTGAAATAAGCTCACACATCATGTGTCTGACACATAGCCCACTTTATTCCTCTGATGGATTGTCACTCTCACATCTGCTGTGTGACTTCCTTGAAGACTTACCTGGGCACAGTGCCACTAACGCACCTGAGTGAAAGGGTTTGACTCAGTCGAGTGTAGTCTGAGAAAACATTAATTAAAATTGCAAATAAAGACACTGTTGAGAGACAAGCTTAGGGATGGCAATGGGTCAGTTTAACACCTATATGTGTATTTTTATATACAGAAACACATAATCAAACACATACAGAATAAAACCACATAATGTACAAAAGCTATTATCTGTTATCAGGACTTACACAGCATTATTTATCAATTATTTATCAATAAATAAATAAATTATAATTTCCATGAAAACCTTTATTGTATGACAATAATACCCCTTTTCTAAAAAAACTGTACTGAATTAAATTAATCAATACCTAACATATCTAAAACATTTTGTCAAAAGAAAAATCTAAATTATTGCAATCAAACAATTTAATAAAAAAACATTCTGTAAACAAATGCTGCCATGGTGTATACATGCAATAGTTTTCTTTACAGATGCATAATTTAAGTTTATGTCCTCCTTTCAGTTGCCCTCCCAGTGTCACCCCATTAAGCATAATATGCATAATTAATGTAAAAATAGTGCTGAGGCTATGCTATTGTCTATAAGGCTGTGCCAGGACTGTTTCTGTCTATTTCCCCATTACACTTCAGTCTGGCAGACGCCTCACTCAGAAGTGACAGCTGGGGATAGAGATGTGTTTACTACTAATTTACTCTGACAGATTTCAAGGAATCCTGATAATGATGCAGCCACATTTGCATGATCACCATTGAATAATTGTACTACCACCCAGTTTAGTCTGTTTAAAGTTCTTTCCACACATGAATTAGACATTGTTAAATTGATATGTTGGAGGTGCCCACCAACTATAATATTGTAACACAATAGGAGTCAGCTTTCTTAAGAAATGCATAAATTTACAAAACAGAGATTTTGAAAGCAATATAAACGTGTATAAACAGTAACCTCACATTCTGAAAATAAAAGACTCTGGATGCTAATGTGTAGTGCATAATGTCGTGAGGCCACATTGGCATTTTGGATGATGTCACCAGGGGTCTGGCTGTGGTAATTAGTAGTGGGTGGGGGAGAAACAATGGTACGGAACTAAAACAGGACCCAGCCTTTCAGACTAAACCCACACTGTACTGAATTCCCTTGAATTGACTCAAAACTTTGGTGGATTTAGCCAAGTTAGCTGAATGCATTTACATATTTGTGAAATCCATTGCATGTTCAAAAGCAGACAGAACACACACACAAAGGCTGGTTTTGCTACAATAATAAGGACATCTTGCATAGACTTCCTCTGTTTCCATATCTGGCTAATAAGAATAAGTTAATGTACATAACACAAATTTGAGATAAATAATTTAAATTTTCCATATTGATTGAAATAGAAGGATTTATTTTAACCTTTCTTTCTTTTTTATATATTCTGGGATTGCCTTGTATTCTGGCATTAGAATTTGGTGTCTTCCAATAGCAGCATAGCATTGATAGCATAGCATTGATGCTGACTCTAAACTTTGGCCCAGCGCTTTATTTTGTCAAAGTAGTCTCTACTAACCTGCAGTAACTTACTTCAGACAGTGAAAAAGTCCTTGAATATAATGTAATTTAAGGCAAGATTGTTGCCATATTCTGCCATTAAAAGCATTTAATTAAAAGCATTTCAAGTGTAGAATGTATGCAGATTCAGCACCGATCTGGTCTTTATAAATTATTTTTCAGTCTTTGTCTTACAGACCCCCTCCAGGACTCTTTGAAAAATGACATGAAGGCATTCATAGGCTGGTATTACTAAAAAACACACAGTATATGAGGTTTAAAGATAGGTTTGGAACCTCAGTTCTGTTGTAGTCAGAGCAACAATCACTCTGTACATGCAGTTAAGTCACAGAACCGGACAGCCCTGCCTTGATTATAGAGACAAGGACCAGGCTCCTTCTGTAATGACCAATGAGGCCCATGCGTCACCAGCTGTCTTTG
This sequence comes from Chromobotia macracanthus, assembly GCA_036877525.1. Lineage (NCBI taxonomy): Eukaryota > Metazoa > Chordata > Actinopteri > Cypriniformes > Botiidae > Chromobotia > Chromobotia macracanthus. The sequence goes on along the minus strand of JAZGTH010000068.1, from coordinate 2,851,994 downwards.
CCAAAACTAGACACAAGATGTTTGCTGCCAGCCCCCTCAACTTGCCTTTTACCCCCCTGTTTGGGTTCTCTATATGCACAGATCATCAAATGAAAAACATGGCCTGCTACTATGCAGGCCAATAGCCTGGGGCTGAGAATGCACTGAGTGAAATGTCAAGTCAAGAAGGAACAACTTAATGGGCATTAGAGACTGGAATCTGATCTAGCTGCCCTCCGCAGCAGGCACAACAGTGGGGGGTGTTTAGTCATGAAAAGCATACACGCAGACACACACACATAAACAATAAGGGTTACCCCAGCCAAGCATGGAACCGGTTTCTAATCCTGGATACACACAAACATGTACCCATTTAAAAACACACAGGAGCCCTCTCCGCTCCAAGGATCCTCTGTCGCCCACCTTAAATCCGGGAACCATTAGAGTGGTGGCAGCCTAAATTAAAGATGATTCCCTGTTGGTACAAATGCTGTTTAGTCATATGTGAGAAGAACCCTGACCCGGTAATTATAATTACATGCCTAGCAATTGCAAATATAAAGACTTCACTGAATAGTTAGTTACACTACAACTGTCAAACAAAAGCACCAATAGAGATCAGGGACTCTCACAGGATTGACAACGACGGTCATGATAAACAGCCTTATGGTTCTCATGGAGTCTGCCTGCTGGAGCCATCTCTCAGCAAATTCTATTATAGGAAAAAAAAATATTTTATGATCATAAACATGAAAATAAAAATAAAGTTCTGGCGTGGATTGAGGTATCTGGTATACAGTAGAAGTAATGCCTAAATTCTAAAATATAATTCACTACTAAATTAAATAATAAAATAAAAGTATATTACTGTCTGTGATAAAAAAAATAAAAATATGGGCATGGGTCTTAATGCCTGGTGCACATGGACACAATCATATTTTCTTTCTGTCTCTGTCTATTATTCTAATTTCTACCCAACTTTAACTTCATTTAAGGTCCATTTGACAAAAAGAAGTCTACGTTCAACCTCACATGGAAATATCATATGACCTTTGTTATTGCATACAGGCACTGGTCAGGTGGAAATAGGATGGGTACTACTATTCCGAACACTTTCTACTACCCTATGAGAATTGGTTTATTGTGAACACTTGATCCACTAAACATTGGAACAGTGAAGACCCCTGAATTACCTGTTACACTATTATGAGTTAACTCATATGCGTTTGACCAAGGGGCAGCCGTAAAAATGGCCAACCCCCTTGGCAGTGTACTTACTATTGAACTAGAAAGCTAAATGAGACACACCCAAGAAGGGGGTGGTCTTACACCAATTGCTTCTGACTCCTAGGATTAGAAATAAGTTAATGTTTTAATAAGATCAGTATGCCATTCAAATTTGAGGTACTGAGATAAATTAATTGGAAAATGACCATGAAAGATTAATTAATATGTGAGCAAAATAATCAATGACAAAAAGATCAGTATAGGTTTTTATTTTAGATAAAACTGGTGAGGTTAAAGGTGTTAAAGTACAACGTTTTGTGTGTACTGTATGTGTGACATTACAGATTCTAAGCACAAAAGGTACAATTGCATACCACAGTTAGAAAGTGTTTTACAAAAATGGACATGATTTGTTTGCTCAGTTTTAGTGTGTGTGTGTGTCTGGCATGACAAAGTGAGGGCAGGCCCTTTCCAGCCAAAATTAATGAACTGAGAGTGACCTTGATCAATGAGTCAAAGCAGAGAACAGCAAATCTCTCCCTCCTCTGCCACTCTCTGACCAATCATTCATCAGAGCGCCTCTTTTGATCTGTGGACTGAATCACGTGTGTCTGACCAATCACAGAGCAGCCCTTACCCAAACCCACAATCCTTCTTCCTATAAAGATATTAACAGCACTAATTGAATATCATGCTGGTCACTTAGGGTCACATTACATGTAAATATAATGATGCACTTTCAATTCTTTCTTCCTCTCTCTCTCTCTCTCTCTCTCTCTCTCTCTCTCTCTCTTCTTTCTTGATGTTTCCCATTCCCCTTCACATCCTGAGTTCTACACTTACCATACAATCTATAAATATGTTCCCAGTGCTCCACTATTATGGACTGTACTTTCTGAACCTCGCCATGAGAAAAGAGGCCATTAGTTGCGCTTACCTTTCAAAAGTGATTTTCACTCTTCCTCTGCAGGCTACAGATTACTGGATTATATTCAAATACATATGCTTCAATATTAAGGGCCATGGCATCAAGATTTTTCTCTCTTTACCTCTCAAACTAGAATTGTGGAATCTGTGAAATATTCTGTATTTTGGCTTGAAATTTTTATTATACTATCTGGCTACACAAAGCAAAGGTGTCTTTACACAACACATTTAGATACACATAACATTACAGTTTTGGAGAACATTATGAAAACTATAAAAAAAAGTCAATGGATCAATTACATATTAGTGGCTTTTTCAGAATCTGTTCATGGTTGTGGGAGTGTAAGTGATACCTTTCACAGTCTGTAAAGTAGTCTTGGTTCAACCCACAACTATTACTATTATTTCTACAGCATAAAAACTCAGAGAGGAAAGTTGTTCAAAGTCTACAGAAATGCAAGGCATTAATTACAACAAAAGCAACTACACACAGCTGGCTGTTCATCTAAGCAGAGGTTATCTCAATGTCAGTGGAAGGTCTTCATCAAAGACTTTCAGGTGTACAGACTTTAGGAAAACATTGGGTCGGGTTTATAATGGATGACTATACTTACTTCAAATGGAGCATTTGGCCCCAGAGGCCTCTCAATCACTGATCCACATCAGTTGCAGGGCAAAATGTTCCTCCTACACACCAGACTCATGTCCATATTGTATTGATCACTCAGCATTCTTTAGAATTGCGATTGCTTACAGTGTGATATACAGCTTGCATCTGGTTCACTGAATCTTAAACTAACCAAGTAACTTTAGTCTACAGCTATAGTCTACAAACAGCAAAGTTAACATACCTGAATTGTTGGTCTACACTACCAGTAAAAAGTTTGGAAACACTTACTTTTTCTTTGTTCATATATTTATTTAATTTATGAATAATAGTAAACTTATCAAAACTATGAAATAACACAATGTAACTTTAGAAATGATGTTGTGACTAAAGAAAATTAAAAATAAGGTAAAATAGGATATATTCTAGCATATTCAATATAGTCACCCTTCGTCTAGAATTTACAAACATTTTCTTGAAATTTTCCATCACCCAGTTTCTTGAGGAATCATCCTGAGAAGATTTTTAAAGAGTTTTAAAGGAGTCCCCCTCTATCCTGCACTTTTATTGGCTCTTATTATTATTTTTTGGTCCAAATCATCTATTTCAAAACATTTTTTTAAAATTGTAGTTTTCTATTAACAAAAATTAAATTGAAATTAATATGTTGGTACAATTATATTATATTTGTATTTTTACATTTTTAACATTTAATCAAATGTCTTCAGATTTAAAGATTTTTAATCTGACATTTCAGTCAAGTGTTTCCAAACTTTTGACTGGTAGTGTATGTATTGTGAACATGAAGATGGAGGTTTTTGGTCATTGCAGTGTGTCTTGCTGTTTTTCAGCATCTTGCATCATGGGAGTTGTGTTAATGACTGTATGTCAAGTTAAAATGTTTCACAAAACTTTATTTCTTTCTTCTCTTGTGTTTTTTGAGCATGCTTTAAATTCTTCTTAAGAAACACATCTGTGTGTTTGTTAAACAAGACCTTAATTAATATACTTATACAGGTCTTTTTTAATAATTAGTTGACTTGTTCAAATAACCGTTAGTCAGATATGTAGTTTTACACATGCCTAAAGCTTTTTATAATAATAGCAAAATATAAGTTTAAACTCTGACATAGCCTTTAACCCATAATGTTCTGTGAGCTATACAGAAACAATAGTAAGTCAATAGCTTCTGAAAATTTGTTTTGCTGTCTCATTGTGTAAGATCAGCTTAGTTACAAATTTGCCAAAATAGGGTAACCCATAACTGTTTTAACCTTTTCCTTTCATCTTCTTTTAAGAGCACAGGACAGAAAAAGAACAGAGGTGGAGATTGTCCATAGGTCTTGCTAATGGCATTCTGTGTTTAAATATCATTACTCCAGTTTTGGGGTTGTGGGGACAGGCCCTCACACTGCCAAGGGGGAAAATATTGAACCATGGCAATGCTGCTGTTAACCATGACAAAATACGAGTCTGGCCAATCAGGCAAGGAGAGAACAATCAAGCTTTATGGACAGAAGATCCAGCATAAGTGTGGGTAGAAAAAGAAAAAGCGAAAAATAAAGGTGGAGGAAGAAGGGCCGGGAAGTGGGTGGGTGAATGGTGAAATTAAAAAGAGAAATTAAAAGGGTAATTAAAAGAGAAACTAAAGGAAAATAAAATGCTCTTACCACACTGTCAAAAGTAAAAACACTTGCAAATATATCTCCAAGACAATAAAATTTCACTATGTACTATGAACCCAAAAAACAGGACTTCTGAGTCACAATATTTAGCATTACAAATTCTCACATTCGCTTTTCCTTGAGAGGTCCAAATCCTCCTCATAATGTCTGTATTCTGGTTCCTTCATCACACTGGTAATGGCAAATCAAGTTAAGTGCATTGCATTATGATATACAGTGCCTCACACATTGTGCATGTGTTGAATAGTGCACATTTTGCAAATGTAGATCATCCAGGTATTGCATGTATACAGAAAATTCACATTCTGTACTATGCAGACTGCATGCTGCAAAAATTGCATACCGTAGCAGTACAATAGATTTGCTATTCCAAACATACCCTTTATCCAGACCATCTCTCCTCACATTCTGAGTACATTTGCAGGAGTGTTTGAAGAATCTTTAGAAGAGAATGGTGGTCAGGACTAGATGTTGTTACAGAGAAGATGAATGAAAGGCAAGCATCCGGGGAATTGTTTGAGGCGAAACAGTGTCCAATTGTGGCCTATGATAATACTTTCCATTCAGTTGGGCTCACAGTGTGCTGATTCCTCTGATTGCAGCCTGGCGCCCCACTGACGAGCCTCCGCGATGAAATTAAATCCACTCTGTATAGTTAACAATTATAATGTCTTATAAACAACACCCCCACAGGGAACAGAGAGAGAAAGGAGAGGAGAATGCTTGGAAAATTGTCCCCCTTAAGGTGTGAATAGTTTTGTCTGATATTCCTAAAAATATAAATGAATATTAGTACTAATTTGATTATAAATACAATCATAAGTACATTGTTAATTCCTTCTTCAGTTGTAGAGATCAATAGAACACATGCTTTCAGAGTAACAGTATTTACGAGGTGAAACTACTTTGTGTTGCAACATGAAAATATATCCTCCTCCACTTCAACTGGATTCCAAAATTTAAGATTTTTTAACTGAGCTACTGAACCAGAACACTGCAGTTGTGCGTGACTAAGCCGCCTCATTTAGAAATGTTGGAAAACAAAGAGGAAAGATGGCTGTCCTTTTGAAAATGTACAATATTTGTTTTAATTGCACTTTTTCACAAATAAATTGTTAAAGCCAGTTTTGGGAATAATTAACCAATTGTTAAAGCCAGTTTTGGGGTGCTACCTATGCATGACATTAGCTCTGTTAGTTAAATAATAGTTCCCTTTCGAGGGAACTCAATGCTGCGTCGGCTTGACGCTATGGGGAAAGTGCTTCAGGTGTGCCCAGATATGAACACATGTAAAAGCAGTTAAGTTCAAGGTCATGTGACGTAGCATTGCGCACCATAAAACCTTTTAAAAGCGCCTGCAAAACTACGTCATCAGCTTTTTGTCTTCAGAAAGCTCGCTAGTCTTTGTTGTGATGCATGTCACCCGCTGCTTGGATCGCAGCGGGTGACATGCATCACATGTGTGTTTTTTGTTTTGGGAGCAGAGCATCCAAGTTGGATGATAGGTTTCTATCATCCAGTAGGAAACAGCCTCCCCGTCGCAATCTTCCCAGATCTTAACACTGAGGTGATGAAGTCATGGAAGAATCCATATTCAGCTTGTGTCTTTACTCCCAATACGAGCAATTATTCCTCTACTGTGGGTTTACATGAGAATGGGTATGGGGCGATGCTTAGGGTTGAAGAGACATTTGTGGGCTATCTCTCCCCCTCTACGGCATTGTCGTGGAGGAAACCTATCTTGCCCTTGTAGGGTTACTTGGTGGGCAAGGCTTATACGGCAGCAAGTCAGGTTGGTGTATCACTGCACACCATGGCAGTTTTGCAGGCATACCAGGCTGACCTGCTCAAAAATCTGGACCAAGGTGGGGCGTTAGAACCAGACTTGGTTCAGGAGCTCCGTAGGGCCACAGATCTTGCCCTCTATTCCATCGGCTGTTTTATGGCTGCCCTGTCGGCTACAGAGAGACATCTGTGACTCACCCTGTAGGGAATTCGCAACAGGGATAAAGCCTTCCTTTTAAACACCCCAGTTACTCCTCAAGGTCTGTTCGGCTACAGATAAAAAGCAATCTGAGGTGTTCAAGGAGCTCCTCCCCACTGTAGTTTGGTCGCTGCGGCATCAGGTGGTCCGTCCACCTCAGCTTCTTCTTCTTAGTCCTCGGCTGCTTATAGGCAGCAGCAGGTTAATGGTTTTGCCTTTTGGCAGAAGAAGCATGAAGGCATGAAGGCCAAAGATGGCGGTGCGGTCGGACGCAGCGGCTACTCCGGGTCCAAAAGATGGTGTTTTTATGTCTGTTAGTCTCGTCTCTTCGTCTTCAAACAGTTTAATTTCTCCGCAAAATCATCAGACAAACGCTCGGAAACACAAATATGATCGCCAGAGCCTTTTGGAAATCGGTAGTGCGTACAAACATCAGCTTTCGCCGGCGACCACCAAGAAGCTACGAAGCCTCTGCCTGCTGCTGAAGCCGAACCCTGAGACCGCGACCCCGTCCACTGATGCTACCCACACAAGGCGCCGGCGCTGTGAGAGGGGACAGAAACGTGGCAAGCGCGGGGGTGTACGAGCTAGGCTTAGGGCTAACCCCACCAGACCAGCGATCCCATCATTAACGCTCGCAAACGTTCGCTCATTGGTAAATAAACTGGACTCAATTCAACTCAGTCGGTCTACACAGCATGAGTCAAGAGATTGTTGTGTGTTTGTTTTCACTGAAACATGGCTAAACGACAACATACCGGACTCCGCCATTCAGCTGCACGGACTAACTTGCTACCGAGCGGACAGGGATTCATTACTGTCTGGTAAGACTCGCGGGGGCGGCTTGTGTGTGTACATCAACAGAGAATGGTGTAATAATGCTGCGGTAGTGACTAAACACTGTTCTTCGCTGGTGGAGGTTATGTTTGTGAAGTGCAGACCGTTCTATCTCCCGTGGGAGTTCACGGCCATTGTTATTGTCGCGGTTTACATCCCCCCGTGTGCAAACGCTAAGGACACGCTTCGCGAGCTGTACAGCGCCATCAGCGATCAACAAACAAACAACCCAGATGGCTTTCTCATCATAGCCGGGGATTTTAACCACGCAAACTTAAAGACAGTCTTGCCAAAGTTCTACCAACATGTGAACTTTGCTACAAGGGGAAATAACACACTGGACTTTGTTTACACAACACAGAAAGACGCGTACAGGGCTGAACCCCGCCTCCACCTCGGGTACTCCGATCACATCTCTGTTATGCTAATCCCAGCATACAATCCACTGTTGAAAATCACCAAACCGGTTCAAAAACTCATCACAGTCTGGCCGGATGATGCTACCTCAGCACTGCAGGACTGCTTTCAGACTACAGACTGGAGCATGTTTAAAGAGGCAGCCACCTACAACAACAGCACCGACCTGCATGAGTACACTGAAACAGTGAGTGCATATATCAAGAAGTGCATTGATGATGTGACAGTAACAAAGACCATCACCACACGTGCCAACCAGAAGCCGTGGATGACGGCAAAGGTTCATGGGCTGCTAAAGACCAGAGATGAGGCATTCAGATCAGGAGATAAAGCAGCCCTAAAAACAGCAAGTCCTGTCCTGTGGCATCAAGAATGCAAAACGGTCATATGCACAAAAAATCAATAACCACTTCACAGACAGCAGAGACTCACGGAGCCTGTGGCGAGGCATTCAGACCATCACTGACTACAAGCCCCTGCCACAGGCCTGTGATGACGACACATCCCTTCCAGATGCACTTAACCAGTTTTATTCACGGTTTGAAATGCAGAATGACACACCTGCACAAAAACTGCCCACACCTCCCACCGACCAGGCGCTCTGTCTGTCTCCAGCCGTAGTGAGGAAGACCCTGTCTAGGATTAACCCACGCAAGGCTACGGGTCCTGACAACATACCTGGCCGTGTACTGAGAGACTGTGCTGCACAGCTGACAGATGTCCTAACAGATATCTTCAACATCTCGCTGAGCCAGGCAGTCGTCCCCACGTGTCTCAAGTCCACAACCATCATACCGGTACCTAAGAAATCACCTGTGTCCTGTCTGAATGACTATCGTCCCATAGCACTGACTCCAATCATGATGAAGTGCTTTGAGAGATTAGTCATGAATCACATAAAAACCAGCCTCCCCAACACACTCGACCCGCTCCAGTTTGCATACCGTCCAAACCGCTCTACGGATGATGCAATTTCCTCCACCCTCCACCTGGCTCTTACCCACATAGACCAGAAGAACACTTATGTAAGAATGCTGTTCATTGACTTCAGCTCAGCATTCAACACAATAATCCCACAACAGCTCATTAATAAATTACACCTGCTGGGCCTTAACAACTCCCTCTGTAACTGGATTCTGGACTTTTTAAATGAAAGACCCCAGTCAGTCCGTGTCGGCCACAACACCTCGAGCACTACCACACTGAGCACAGGTGCCCCACAAGGCTGTGTGCTCAGCCCGCTGCTCTTCACACTGCTGACCCACGACTGCACTGCCAAGTTCAGCTCCAACCACATCATCAAGTTCCCTGATGACACAACGGTGGTAGGTCTCATCAGCAACAACGATGAAACGCACTACAGAGAGGAAGTGGCACAGCTAGCGGCATGGTGTGGCGCGAACAACCTGTCCCTCAATGTGGAGAAGACAAAGGAGGTTGTGATGGACCTCAGGAGAAACTCCACTGACCACCCCCCACTGACCATCGACAGCTCGACTGTGGAGAGAGTCAGCAGCACTAAATTCCTGGGGGTGCACATCACAGAGGATCTCACCTGGACCACCAACACCACGTCACTCTCCAAAAAGGCACAACAGCGCCTACACTTTCTCCGCCGGCTGAAAAGAGCAAGTCTCCCTCTACCAATCCTCACCATGTTCTACAGGGGAACCATTGAGAGTGTGCTGACCAGCTGCATCACTGTCTGGTATGGGAACTGCAGCGCCGCAGACCGCAAAACCCTCCAGCGAACAGTGAACACAGCTGCAAAGATCATCAGTGCCCCTCTCCCCTCCATCCTGGACATTTTCCTTTCACGATGCTCCAACAAAGCCACCAGCATCGTAAAGGACCCCACCCATCCCTCACACAGTCTCTTCCAGCTCCTGCCGTCAGGAAAACGGTACCGGAGCATCAGAGCCCGCACTGCCAGACTGCTCAACAGCTTTTTCCCCCAGGCTGTGAGAGCCCTGAACTCAAGCACGGCCCCCCTCTGAAAAACCTCATACCTCTTAAATATATATATATATTTTTGTATTTCTCCCTTGTGCAATTCTGAGTGTGCTACACACAGGTGAGTGTGCACAGACCACCTGTAGTAACACACTCTCCTCTATGTGCACTAGACACCTTTTACAACTGAGGGTACATAATCCCACAAAAAGACTCATGTATGTTTACAAGCCCATGCACTACAGTGCTTGACTTTCTTTTTCCTCGTGCAATATTTATGTGGAACATTTGTATAGTTTGTATCTAATAGTTTATGTATAGGCAACTTTATATATAGTATATTTATAATCTAATTCTGTTAGTATTTGTGTTTAGATTTATACTGTTTCACGTCATTGTTGTATGTCTGTATTTATGTAGCACCGTGGTCCTGTGAGGCACGACATTTCGTTCCACTGTATGTCCCCACATATAGCGGAATGACAATAAAGCTCAACTTGACTTGACTTGATCAGCATACTGGGGGCCAGCCCCACCAAGGGGGGTCCCTGTGCACACCATCTTACCGTGCCAAACCCCTCTTTGAGCCCCCAGTGGGAGCTTTGTTTTTCCCCACCACCTCAGGTGTTTCTGGGGGGTAGAAGCACCCGAAAAGTCATCTGTCCAGACTTCACTCGCCAGTCCTCTGTTTCAGGAGACTGGGCAGGTTTCTGGCAGCATGGAAGCTTCTGTCCAGTTTGTCCCCATGCCTGTTAAGAACAGTAGAGAAAGGGTACAGAATTCCATTCCATTCACTGCTCTGGTCGACCTGTGTTTGGTTCTCAGACATAATGTCTCTCCTGGAAGGAACTCCTTGGGAGCTCCCAGCCTGGAGGGACCTCCTATCCAAGGCTCGGGGGTCGATCTTTCACCCCCGGCCAGAGATCTAGAAACTGTGGGTCTGGCCCCTGAAAGGAGCCAGCTCTTAAGTTCTGAGTTCCAGAGCCCCATCTACTAGGAGACTGTATGCTCTGAAGTGGCAGCTCTTTGTGTTGTGGTGTGGGCGACACCATATTGACCCAATTCTAAAGGTTTATCTGGCCGCTGTGTCTGCTAGCCACAAACCTATTGATGGGAGACATCTCCTGGTGTCTCGTTTTTTACATGGTGCCAGATGGCTGAGGCCTTTCTGTCACACACAGATCCCTTCTTGGGACCTTGCCATTGTTCCAAAGGGTTTATCTTTGGCTCCAAGAGCCCCTAGAGTCACCCTTGGATAAGTTCCTGACTCTGAAGGTGGCTCAAAAGAGTGGGAGATCTACACGCTTTCTCTGTAGATCCTGCCTGCTTGGACCCTAGACCAGACTATATCCCCAAGGTGCCCACTGAGGCTGATCATCTGGTGGTACTTCAAGCCTTCTGTCCTCTGCCATTTGATTCGCCGGAGCGGGAGAGGCTTCATTTGTTGTGTCCACTCACAGCCTTGAGGATTTATGTCCACTGCTCAGGCCAGTGGCGTAAGGCCTCTCAGCTCTTAGTCTGTTTTGATGGCCGCAACAAAAGTAATGTGGTCACAAAACAGTGCCTATCTCACTGGCTCACAGATGCTATTACCCTGGCTTATGAGGCCTGTGACCTCTACCAGGGGTGTAGAATCGTCTAAGGCTCTGTCTAGGGGAGATTCCCCAAGTGATGTTAGTGCTGCGGCAGGCTGGTCCTCTCCACACACATTTAATAGATTTTATAGTTTAGACTTGAACTCAACTTCAGGTGCTCAGGTCCTCCTGGGTTGACAAGTTCAAATCTGCTCCTATGCTCTGTGCCAATGTTTCATAGCATCTGGGGCAGGCCTTCCCTCACTGTGGCATAGTGGGTATTACTTCTCCATAGCTTTAAGATGACGCAGTGTCGAGTTTCCTTGAAGTGAGATTTCGATTTTTCTGACCCAGAACTAGACTTTAATAGAGCGTACTGTAGCGAGCGATCTGGTTATCAGTATTGTTGTAGTGTTTGTTCTGTTTAGTGACTTATTTAAAGTATTTCAATTTGGAATTAATATTTGAGGTTTGGGTAGTCTCATACAACTACTCCTTCAAGATTAGCTTTCAGGTGCATCACAGAGCATCTTTGTCAACATTCTCCTCAGGTGTACTCCTGTCACCCTCAGGTGAATGAATGTAATTCAGATAATAAATAAAAACTGTATTCCAGTTTTATTCCTGTACAGTAGCAGTGCTGACTTGTTGACTACACATGACATCTACACATGATGGCGCTCTGTGGCGCTCCTTTGATATGTAGAGGTTTTCTCTCCATGCCCACATATTAAAAAAATGTGTTTTTTCCTAAATGAAATTTTACAGTGATTTCAAAGTACAATTGGTAAAGACCTTTTTAAAAATAGCAAAATATTAGAGTCTTTAGGATTGTAAAGGATTAACCATTTTAACAAGTAACACAATCCTAAGCTAAGTTAATTGGCAGTAGAGGTAAGTAGATAATAGGAAGTTTAATAAAGAAGTCCATCATATTCCCGCTGATCTGTCTCAGGGATTGTTCCATCACGTCTTCCCACCATCTGGTCTGGATTCAGCTGACTACAGGACCTCTGGGAAATGAAAGACAGACAGACTTGTGTGGAGCCAGTACATCTGTTCTTATCAGAAGTGTCCCCGGTTTTGGTTTACCTAAACAATTTAAAAAATACAGTTTGTTTGAAAACCATGCTACACGTTTGCTATTGAGTTTATTGTTTTTATTTATTTAAGTGTTTTTCTTCTTTCACATTGTTTATTTTTGTTTGTTTCTTCAAAGTTTGCATTCATTTTTATAGGCACAAAATAAGTCCCATAGTCGTACAGGTGTGACATGAAACCACTGATCCACACAGTGAACCTTTGTGTGGAACAATGGACCAGCAGGCCATAGTTTGACTCTGTAGTTCCATACACCACCTGCCCTCCAGTTACACCATGCGGCCTTCTGGGAAGTCTTAAAAACTCACTATGACTAAATAAAAAACAAACAGGGGCCTAAATGAACACACATGAAGTGCCAAATACAAGTTAAAGTTGACTCTGGCAAGAGTTACATGTCGGAGTTAGTTGGACAATACATTTATTGGAAACTGAACATGTGGTTTTCACCTAATAGTAAAGCAATAAAACTATATAAAATACAACTTGCTACATTTGCCAGAATGTTCAGTATACAACCAAGAACTACTCTAAGTGGAATATTCCATCTCATAATGCTCTTGATTTGACCTTCCATTTCGAATGTGACCTCAAAGTCCTCATAGGCCTCATAAGCCAGGGTAATACCATCTGTGATCTAGGCTAGGAGCCAAGAGGTCTTATGCCATTGACTTGAGCAGTGGACATGCTCAAAGCTCTAACTGGACACAATAAGTACACTATTCCTGTTTTAGTGACTCATGTGGCGGATGACAGAAGGCCACTGGGTGACCGGCTTTCTGCTGCTGCATGTAAGGAGAGATCGATCTCAAAGAAAAAGAGGTGGATGTACCACTTGAGGCCGTAGATGCCTGGCCTCAGTGAGGGAGGACCTTCTTGAACACCTGTGACTGCTTCTTAGCCTTATGGTATCTGTCGACAATGGAGCTAACAGCATCGTCGAACAGACCCTGAGGAGCAATTGGGGTGTCCAAAAAGAGGTCTTATCCTTATCCTTGCTACCCGATTAGTAGACCCAAAGATATCTGTCCACAAAAGCAGCCACAGAGCAGCCGATGGCACGGGCCATCTGCTTGGTGGCACAGAGGGAGAAATCTGTGGTTCAACGGAGCTCCAGAACAGTGACTGGTTCTAATTATTAGTTTGTCACAAGTGTCACAAGATGTGCAGATTTCCCTTCTGAAAGGACCAAAAAACATTTTCTTTCTGGTACAGCATGGCTTATTCTGGTCAAAAAGGTCACTTCTTTAAGTTCACTTTATAACCGACCATCTTGGTGATGCCCCCAGGCAGATGTTTCCAATGCAGGCAATACAATTATAAATAGTCCTATTTAATTGAATCAGGAAAACCTAAAATCGCCCAAAGTGTCAAGATTACATTAGATAACATCTGAGAACAATGGCATCATACATTTTGGTTGTTCTAGCTCAAATCATCAAGAAATGTACATTGTAATTGTAAAATAGCCTAAAATGTTATTTTTAATTAAAAGGCAAGTTTTCTTTTCCTACAAAAGCTATAATTAGTATTGCAATTTCATTTTTCTGTCAGTGGTTCATCTCCTTCTACTGTCTTGCTACTAAAGATTATAAAGATTATAAAGGTTACAAAGCACCCAAAACACAACATATGCAGGTCGTATTAGAATGACAGATGTGTAATTGCATGCTGTCAAATGCATCATTACAATCTAAAGAAGAACAGCAAAAGGGTTTTTCTTCGTTCGCCCTCCATATGGTAACCAAACTACTGGTTGCCACATTGGAAGACTAAAATTAAATGGATATACACTAAAAATGAGTGCCTAGGCAACTATACACACACCTTTTACAGTCACTTGTATGGGGAGGTGGCAAGAGGTGACATGGTGCTATCACAGAGTTTTAATAACTGTTTGGCTGTCTGATCTGGAGATGACATTAGATTGTATGAATGGGAGGGGGCACACAAGTACATACATTTTCTCTTTGTACTAAAGCGCCTTGGTAGGATGTTAATTCTGTAATTACCCTGTAGTCAGTAATTAATTCTAATTCTGTAATTAATTCTGTAGTCACCCCCATTAGGAGGTAATGCTTGGAGTAAGGTGTCATTTCCATGAAAACAACATTTAATGCCCTGCTGGGTTTCACGCAATTACAAATTGAAAAAATTGTACCATGCCAAGTTACAAGCCTCACATAATTCAAAGTAGTTAAATGACATACAAGCTACTTTTTAATAGCAACAATGTAGCAATAGAGTGGATGGAATCTATTTAAGTCATTTTTAAATTACATAATTAGTTTATATACAGTAAGTTTATTCAATCATCACAGCAGTATTTATCCAGCACTTAATTAGTGTGACAACTTATAAAATGGCATTAAATACAACTAGTTTATATAACTAATTTATACAACTAATTAGGCAGAATACAACAATTTATATAACTGAATCAGAAAAACAATATTTTATCATTACGTATGGATCCTTATTTCATTTTTTTAAAGACAAAACACTGTAGATAACTCAAGTGGTGACTTTTGTCATAGCCTATTAGCAAAATAAAAAAAAATAATTAAGAACATTATTTTTCATCATTATTTTTTCAATGTACTCCAACACTGCTGAAAACCAATGCCAAAGACCAGAGCCACTGTGAATCCACAAACCTTTCAAAAGCATAACATGTTTTGGAAAAGGCAGCTGGGTTGAAAAAAAAACAGACATGGTCACAGACATTGAATATGACACCAATAATATCTGCATTAGCTGCATTAACTGTTAAATTATTAGATAAGAGAGGAGGACGGGCCCTTTGATTAAACTTGGTGTAGCCCTGCCATTCTGTCTTGGTCACTGCATATCAGAAGATCCCATAAAATGCTACAAAGGCATGTAATTTTGGGAGCATTTCAAGGGGAGGTCAGGCTGGTATGTAGGAAAGTGGATTGCCTAGGCTAAAACAACAGTCTAGCAAGAGCTGCCATGGTAACATGTGTATGCAATTACATACTGCATCCTACCAGAGATCCTCAATAACAAGAACAGTACGGATGAGGCTGTGGGTCTAGGTGAGATGTCAGATTTAGGTTAAAGCACAGTGAAAGGGTGGAAATGCTTCATTAAATGAGATGAGACAAGACATGAGGTTAGAAAGTTATTTTTGACTGCTATGAGTTGACATGACCTCCCCTTCTTAACCTTTGAATGTCTTCACCAAACCTGTGCTTGATTAAGGCGATTTACGCAGCTTGATGTTTTCTTTTTATCTTTTACGTGCTCTGCAAAGATACAGTTTCATGTAGCACAGTACAGCGAACATGCGGGCATTTGCTAAGAATTTTTATACTACAACCGTGCAACACCACAAACATAAAAGCAATGCTAAGATAAACACACATGCATGCACTTGGGCTGAGCAGTTGTATATTATCCAAAATTGCAGCCGAAACTGTATATTGTCATAAAACTATCTAGATATTATATTAATATTAATTATATTAGTTATATTAAACTATATAGTAGCTACTATAGTTATTGTTGTTTTTTCGCTGTAAATCCAATGATGTTTTTAAACCTAAACTTAATGTGGTAACAATAGTATTGAATAGGACAATTAAACAAAAGTATATTAGTTCATATTGTTTATTTTCTCTTTTTATCCGGAACATGATTAAGTGAATACAAAGGTTGGCATCAGTTGCAAAACAGCTTTATATAATGTTACTTGAGATTTAAAACAAAAGACAACAAAACTATTATTAAAAAACTGTTTGGTCAGACATTAAATTCTGATAAGCCACATTTTAAGAAATTGTAAAAAAAAATACAACTTAGGCTGCACACCAACTGAATTATATATTATTGCAACAAGTTGCCACATTTCTTGGCAGTCAAGAACAATTAGGCACAAAAGTGAGACCGGTAAAACATTTAAAATAATTAAAAAACAATTCTGCCCACAGATAGTCATAAAAACATGGCCAGTGGTTCAAACCTGTGGCCAAGTGACAGCTAGGAATTAGCCGCAGATATTGTTTTAAGATTAATCCAGTAAGTAATTTCAAGCATCAGTTAAAGCTGTGGACTATGCAAAAGCAGGAAAGCAGTGCAAGGGTTGTTGAAGTCGTAAATACACACAAGTATGCAATTGTCTCTCCCTATGGCAGGGTTTCATTGGTTAAGTGACATTTACCTAAAGCGGCTCTGAAGCAGAGTTGAGTGTGATGCAGTCTGACTGCTGAAAGCTCTGACACTGTTTCTGCAGTGTCAAGGAAATGGAAATGGACCCGCACTGCTCACACTACTCCAAACACAAAACCAAACTTTTGTTATATGGAAAAAAAACATTTGAACATTTTACTACATTTATCCTATCCGCAGAAAAAAAAAGAAGCTCATAGAGGTTGGAACAATAATTTTCACTTATTGTTACAACAAGAATTTCACTTTTGGATGAAGTTGGAAGTCATATTTAGCCTAAAATGTTCATAAACTATCTCTTTGGTAGAACCGGCTATAAAAGAGCAGAATGAGGTGTAGTGTGTAAGACATTAGTCATCGCAGAGTGTTTGAAACAGTGTTAGCTGTTAGCACAACATGCTGGCCTGCACTGTGAGTATATAGTGGTGGTGACCACAAAGAGATTATTTATGTCATGAGTAAAGGATGAAGCAAGTGTTCCCTTTCGATGGAACTCGACACTGCATCTGGTTTGACACCATGGAAAACGTCTTCACTGTGACCAGTGTCTGAATCTTATGTCTAATCATCTAACTGGCCCAGCAATCTCAGCCCTCTTTGTTGTATATTAGTTTAGATTTTGGTCAGGGACCACAGTTTCCAGATTGGGCGGAGCTGAAATTTTATGGCTCCCCTTGAAAGGTGGGTCCTAATGTTCAAGTTAAGATGCTCTCCCCTGAAGTTCTCCTGGACAGAAGAACGCCTAGAGGAGGGCTTTCCCATGGTGTGAATCCGCTCTCTGGCACCTACCCCGTAGAGCACCAATAAAGAACAATGGTTTTGAGTTGCTGTAACTAGCTGTGTGCTAGCTGTGTGCTTTTCATCCTGGGGTGGAGTAGGACTCTGTCTATAGCGGATCCTCCGGTCCCTGCAGAACTCATTGGAAAGGATAGCGGTTTCAAGTAGTGGCAGCTAGTCCTAACTAGCTACCCTTGAATGGCTGGTCCTCTGGGGTATGGATAGAGTAGCACCCTCTCTACAAAGGGTCTACCACTCTCCTTAAGACCCTCAGAAAGGGAAAAGAGGACATTAGTTCCAGGTGGCTGGTGCCAATCATTCTCAAGCTCCCCTCACAATTTTGGTGACTCTGGGTTGTGTGCAGAGTAGCACACTTATTTTGCTATGGTGGGTACTTTGCCCTCCCTAAAAAGGTAAAGCAGTACTCCACTTCCCCTAGAGTTCTAGCCTTCATGCAGCCGGCCCAGTGGCATGCTTGGATGGCATGCTGACACTACCCTAGGAGAGCTGTGTGACACCTTAAAAAGTATATTAGTTCATATTGTTTATTTTCTCTTTTTATCCGGAACATGATTAAGTGAATACAAAGGTTGGCATCAGTTGCAAAACAGCTTTATATAATGTTACTTGAGATTTAAAACAAAAGACAACAAAACTATTATTAAAAAACTGTTTGGTCAGACATTAAATTCTGATAAGCCACATTTTAAGAAATTGTAAAAAAAAATACAACTTAGGCTGCACACCAACTGAATTATATATTATTGCAACAAGTTGCCACATTTCTTGGCAGTCAAGAACAATTAGGCACAAAAGTGAGACCGGTAAAACATTTAAAATAATTAAAAAACAATTCTGCCCACAGATAGTCATAAAAACATGGCCAGTGGTTCAAACCTGTGGCCAAGTGACAGCTAGGAATTAGCCGCAGATATTGTTTTAAGATTAATCCAGTAAGTAATTTCAAGCATCAGTTAAAGCTGTGGACTATGCAAAAGCAGGAAAGCAGTGCAAGGGTTGTTGAAGTCGTAAATACACACAAGTATGCAATTGTCTCTCCCTATGGCAGGGTTTCATTGGTTAAGTGACATTTACCTAAAGCGGCTCTGAAGCAGAGTTGAGTGTGATGCAGTCTGACTGCTGAAAGCTCTGACACTGTTTCTGCAGTGTCAAGGAAATGGAAATGGACCCGCACTGCTCACACTACTCCAAACACAAAACCAAACTTTTGTTATATGGAAAAAAAACATTTGAACATTTTACTACATTTATCCTATCCGCAGAAAAAAAAGAAGCTCATAGAGGTTGGAACAATAATTTTCACTTATTGTTACAACAAGAATTTCACTTTTGGATGAAGTTGGAAGTCATATTTAGCCTAAAATGTTCATAAACTATCTCTTTGGTAGAACCGGCTATAAAAGAGCAGAATGAGGTGTAGTGTGTAAGACATTAGTCATCGCAGAGTGTTTGAAACAGTGTTAGCTGTTAGCACAACATGCTGGCCTGCACTGTGAGTATATAGTGGTGGTGACCACAAAGAGATTATTTATGTCATGAGTAAAGGATGAAGCAAGTGTTCCCTTTCGATGGAACTCGACACTGCATCTGGTTTGACACCATGGAAAACGTCTTCACTGTGACCAGTGTCTGAATCTTATGTCTAATCATCTAACTGGCCCAGCAATCTCAGCCCTCTTTGTTGTATATTAGTTTAGATTTTGGTCAGGGACCACAGTTTCCAGATTGGGCGGAGCTGAAATTTTATGGCTCCCCTTGAAAGGTGGGTCCTAATGTTCAAGTTAAGATGCTCTCCCCTGAAGTTCTCCTGGACAGAAGAACGCCTAGAGGAGGGCTTTCCCATGGTGTGAATCCGCTCTCTGGCACCTACCCCGTAGAGCACCAATAAAGAACAATGGTTTTGAGTTGCTGTAACTAGCTGTGTGCTAGCTGTGTGCTTTTCATCCTGGGGTGGAGTAGGACTCTGTCTATAGCGGATCCTCCGGTCCCTGCAGAACTCATTGGAAAGGATAGCGGTTTCAAGTAGTGGCAGCTAGTCCTAACTAGCTACCCTTGAATGGCTGGTCCTCTGGGGTATGGATAGAGTAGCACCCTCTCTACAAAGGGTCTACCACTCTCCTTAAGACCCTCAGAAAGGGAAAAGAGGACATTAGTTCCAGGTGGCTGGTGCCAATCATTCTCAAGCTCCCCTCACAATTTTGGTGACTCTGGGTTGTGTGCAGAGTAGCACACTTATTTTGCTATGGTGGGTACTTTGCCCTCCCTAAAAAGGTAAAGCAGTACTCCACTTCCCCTAGAGTTCTAGCCTTCATGCAGCCGGCCCAGTGGCATGCTTGGATGGCATGCTGACACTACCCTAGGAGAGCTGTGTTCAAAATTTGAGAGGCTGAGGCCATCTATCTACTAGCTCCCCTCAAATCAGTCAGTCCTTGGGTTTAGCGTGTCTGGCACCCTCACTACAGAGGGTTTCCTGCCTCTTTGGTGACAGACTTGCTTTAAATTCACTCTCTCTAAGACAACAACTGGCTTATGGGCCATTATTTTCATGTAGCTGTGGTGTGTGTTGTTGGTGGTAGTCCCACATCGAACACCTCCCAGTTTATCTTGTTCGAGCTTTTTAACTGGGTCTTGTGTTTAGGCAGTGGCCCGAGAAAGTTCCTTTAATAACCAGCTGTGTGCAAGTGGGATGTTATTCTGCCTATGGTGATTGTGCTTCAACACTGACCATGTGGTATCTGCTCCCCATGGCAGGGAACAGTTGGTTGCATTCCCCATAGTGTCAAACCAGATGCAGTGTTAAGTTCCCTCAAAAGGGAACGTCTTGGTTATGTATGTAACCTTGGTTTCCTGAGAAAGGGAACAAGGCACTGCATCTCATTGCCATGCCTCAGGGTTGCCTGTCTACGTATCCTTCAGACAAAGAAGTTGATGACATGCTCTTACAAATATGTGTGACTGGGAGGATTTATGCATGCAGAGGTCACCGCATAGACGCATGGGCCGGCTTGATGCATGTTCCTATGTAAGACGCATTAATGACTAAGAGATTAGAAATCCATGATGGGGGCCAGCCCCTCCAATGGCATGAGAATTCCCTTGCTTTGGTAGTGAGTATGTTTCTCTTGGCCACTGTTCTATTGTACCCAAAGGACAAGCACATTCGCATTCTCAGACCAATACTTCTCCATCTTCTCCCAAACCCCAAATACACCCACCCTTATCTAAACATCTATGCTGGGTCTCAGTAGTGATTGGGCTTTCATCTCAGATCATGCAGCACCAAAGCAGTGTTTACTGTACACCCCCGACTCAGATCCATTTCATCCCCATAGTGTTATTTATCTGTTCAACGGTGAGAGAAATGATAAATCAGTGTGGTCATACCCCTGTGGTCATAACACCTTCTTATCAACTCCTCAGCACCAACACGGGAGTTGATACCAGGACGCCAAAAGCTGATATCTTAAAAAAAATGTATGAATTTATTATAGAATGACTGTCAATAGTGGTAGTCTTTGGGTCCTTCAACACCTGTTCTTGTTACAACTGCCTTGTTTTCTATTCAGGTGAGAGTAGGTGTTGCCCTATTTTATTTAGGTAGCAAACTAACTTTAACTATCTTATTAAAAGTCTCTTCATACTATCATTTCCACAGTAGTTCACCCAAATAAGAGAAAAGGTAGAAGACGATTGGCTGTGCTAATGCCCACCATAGCACCCCTTGTGGCAACATTGAGAGTACAACAAATGCTTACATTATGTTATGAATTAATTTCTGAAATATTTCCAAATGTAACAATGCATCAAATCGAGCTTTCATAGCCAAAAGAATTTAGCATGCTTTGGTTTATTATCCATCGTTTCATTTACATCATTATCCTGTGAGGGTCCTCTACTTGAAACATTCAGTATTAGTTTAAACTAATCTGCTCATTTTGTTATTTTAGTGCTCAAATATTAAGTGTTGATTCCACATCACCTCTAGAGCAAGATAAATATTTAGACAGGGTCTTCTGTTGTGTGTGTGTGCATGACTGTACAGTAGAGGAAAAATGACACAACAGGCTCAAAGTGACATCTGAAAGAGACATGGGACTTCTGGTGTTATTTCTGACCCAGACCATAAAATCAGGTGACAGCCCACTCAACCAAATGCCACACAAAATTTATAATCAACTCATCAGCACGGCTCACATTTATTCCACTTTCTTTGCCAATCTGTTAACATATTTCACATCCTGACAGCTTACAATAACAAGACATTTAAGCTTTGATTGCACAGACACTATATGGATCTTCTCATTTTAGCTCTGAAGTTCTCTGTATTATTATTGTTTTGTTTTGCTTTTTTGCATTTTGCTTTTGTCTTAATAAACTATTATGTCTGTCAAAAACATCACTCCCTTTTAAACTGAGGCCAAGTGATTTTTCATAAAAAAAAGTTTGTATCCACTCACGCACGTCATTCAAAACTTTTCACCACAGAACACAAAAGAAAATTTTAAAGCTGCTCTTTCCTATACGTTTAAAATGTGTTGCATGGTCATCACTGGCTATGAAAGTTACTTGCGAATTTGCTTGCTAATCAAAAGCTGTACTGCTATACTAATATGTCTTACATGTGTATATAATTACCAAATTGTTGTAGTATTTTCTTCCTTTTATCATTTCTTATTTTGCCTAGGGCACCAAGTGCACCAGGACTGTCAGACCTGCAGGCCAGTCTTAGTATGAACTGATGGTCACAGCTCAGATCTCTAGCCCATTTCATAACATCAATGAAAGTTACTGGTAAAAGTTAGAAGCTGCATGGATGCACACGTCAGTCAGAATCATGTACTGCAGTTGCCCCAATGTTATTCTCCCTTGATGGATGTATAGGACATCAGGGGCAATGCCAGAGCTGCTATTGTAAGCAGTGTGTGGGTAACAACTACAGCCACAGGAAAGACAAAACAAAAACGAGATTACTGTTCCAAAACAAGATTTCCTAGGTCTTTTGATTCTCTGATTTTTCTCCTTTGTGCCCTCTACAGTTTTGCAGGAATTATTAACGCAACACTATAAAGAGGAAACCAGAGAAATGGATTTGCTGTGAGGTTGCTTTCTCATAGTTTGAGAGACTTGGATTGCAGTCCTCAATATGGCGGCTGCATGAATGAAAATCCTGCCTTTTTGTTAAAAGAGCTGATCTCATTTGCAATAGTGACATGAGTTGTTCTTTTAGTCTAGAACATGCATGTGCATTAAGCGGACCAGCCTGAATAGTTTTTTGGCATGATTTGATTGGGAAGAAACAATTAGGATGTTATTGTTGTTAGACATTAGATAGAAGCTGTACTGTACTGCATGGCTACAAAGTTGCCAAGATGTGCTTCAAGAGAACTGACTATCTTAAAAATTTAGAATTGTATAATCAACTTCAATTGTCATACATTTTTCTTTTTTAATTCAAATTATCTTACCATGTTATCCATGTTCTTTAATAGCTCTGTTCTTTGTATCTAGTTGTCTCGTTTATCAGTTTTTTATTTATTTTTAATTGTATAAAGGAAGAGAGACAATTTCTCTGAGAAGTTGATACTTAAATAAATCATATGAGAACTTAATAGATTCTCGTGAGCTATGAAAGAGCCATTTCTGTACAATGAAATCTCAGCAAATCTGCATAGTTAAGGCATCACATTTACCACAAGTGGCACTACACTGACATCTGGATCTGAGCAGCAAGTGGGCCTTCTAATCTGAGAGAGAGCAGCTCTGAGGACTGAGTGGAAGAACTGAAGAGAGATAAATTAGGACATGCCCTGATTAAATATGTGAGACAGACAGAAAGAGAGAGAGAGAAAGAAAGAGAGAGAAGCCTAAGGAGATGTCTGGATGTCATTATTTAAAACCCTTATTGTAAAGTCAAAAATTACTTTGCACAGTTAAAATGCAGAAACTGCATTATGTTAAATATCAAGCAAACATAAAATGTAATTTTAAAATATATGCACCTTCAGGGTTGATTGTATCTTAGAGATTAAAATGCATGAAAGACAACACTGGGATGAATGAAAATGTCCCATGGTCAGGAAGAACCAAAACCCACAAGCATCTGAACCTGCTGGTTTCAGACTAGAAACTGGCAACATCAGAGTTCAGGGCAGGATAATGACCTCACCAAGTACAGTTTTCAAAACAACTTAAAACGTAGTCTGAAACTAGTTGTTTATGGTGGGTTAGTACTAAAAGAGCTTTACAGATCCCATCTGAGGTTCCAGAACCATTGATGATTGTCAGAATGGAGTGTTGATAAATTAATTGACAATTATTGATGAAGTCAATGTACAGAATAAAAGATCTATTTCATGGTCACTGGGGTTTACTCAGATCTGAAGCTTGACAAGAACATGTCATACGTCACATGCTCATGACCATGAGCACCAGTTATTCACTCATGTCATTCATGGCCCTTTAAAGATCAGGCCCTAGAGATTCCATATTGCAACCATTTACTCTAAACAAGAGCAAGAAGAAGATGGGCTGTCTCCAGTTCGTTTACCTAAAGACCCTGTGAGATTCCTCTTGGATACACAATAATGCTATGTGAAACGGAGCTGGCGCAAGAGCCTGTGCAACCTCAGGCAATGGTTTTATGATTTTCTTGCTGTTTGTTTCTCTTTAATCATGGCTGAGATGTGTCTGTGGCACAACCCCTCCCCCTCCCCAAGCCTTGCCTTTCCCGCACTAAATGATCCTTTAATTTCCTCTTAGACTCTTCTGCCCTGAGGGTTAAGAGCTGGACCCATGGCCTGTCGCATTGCATGTGAAGTTCACAGCTTGTCCTCTGATAGGCAAAATCTCTATCATAACGTACTTCCTGTCTGAGCCCTGCTTGCGTGAGCTTGGCCAGGGCCAAGGCAGCAGCATCATATACCATGTGTAGCACCAAGCAAGCACCCAATCTGACCCAACCACCTCGTGCCCCATTCTTCCATTAAAACCTCACCCTAACCCCCTTTTCCTCTCATCCTCTGAGACCTGACTCCGGAACTGACTTCGGAAGTCCCGTAATGGTTACCAAATTATGGGGGAACTGCATATGCTCAGCAAGGACTAAACATATGTTTAGAGGAGACAACATCAGCAATCACCACTTGACCCCAGCACTTATACTTCTGTTTTCCTCCCCTTCAGATGAGAGAAAAAAGTCAGAGCGGGTAATATAATCAACTGAAAGCACAATATCAGAGAGAAGGCACTGTGAACATGCCCAGTTCCAGATGTACGGGCAGCCAGCGCCAGGAGGAGGCAAAGAAATGCTGTCAGGATGTGTCGAGGAGGAAATAAAGATGAAACAATGACAGTCTGCTTTTAATTGGCCATATAAAGTAAAATCTTCAATGAGATCTCCTATATCTCAAGAGAGCAATGAGAATAAACAAAGACCAAATTCAGATGTTTTCTGTTACTTTTCAGATTTTTTTCCTTAAAAATAACACGCATCTCCTTTCGAGTTTCAGAGATCTCAAGAATGTCTCAAACTCTGCTAAGATACCAAAGCATGCAATCAAAATAAAGTTATCTAGGCTATTCCAAATTTCATGCAGTACATTTACTATGCCAATTATTGTTATGGGTTTAAGCAAGAAGTGCTGAAACACTATTGTTTTTGTTAAGATTTTTAGTATTATTTTGACCTAAAACTGATTGTGCTGACCAGAGACCTGAAACGTCAGATGGTAGTACTCCTGGCAGCTACTCAGACACAAGGACTCACCCAAATTGGCCAATAGGGGGCACTACAGCAATAAAACAATGTGAAAGGGCTAATAACGCCATCACTGTTTGTCATAGCACCCAGTGCCTTATATCATTGGAATCCGTGGGTCAAGACAAACAAAATGTAAAAAGGTCCAACCATTTGTGTCACCTAAAAAAATCACTAAAATAATTATTTCACAGTAAGTTTGATCATCTTTAAAATTGACTTGCAGTGTCTTTGTCCAAGGTAACAGTTGACAGACAGACAAAATATTGATATCATATGTTACAGTGTTATGTTAGACAACAGCTTTATTTTTATAATGACAACATACTCTCTTAAAACCTCAGACCAGCTCGTAGGTAGAAGCAGTCGCTTGTTTTTTTCTTATCTGCACATAAGAATTAGGCAAATACTAATTCATTGTACTCTGTAAAACGTGTGCTGTAATTGGATTTTATTTGGAATACAGAAGATTCTGAGGTAACATGTTAAGTTTAATGTAGATGTTTAATGAATGGGGAAATAACAGCAATTTTTAAAAGATCATTCACCATCTCAAATGATGGCTGTAGTTCTGTATTTTGTCACAGTATTAGAATTCATTCTTGCAAGTCCTTGCAAGTCATGAGTGTTCAAATGCATAGAACCTAATTTGAAGAATACAAATATAACACATAAAATAAGAACAATTTCCTCTGAGTGTTATAACTGTATAGAATGTATAAAACTGTATAAAATTATAAAAATGTATCTGCCTTAGTACAAGATTATTTTTCTTCATATAGACAACACATTTCACATAACCTTACACCAACTCAATAGAAGCAGTCATTGGTTTATCTGCACTGACATCTGATAAACAAGGTAACGCTAAACTACTGTACTCTTCCAAACATGTCTACTGTAATATGTTTATTTTTGTGTGTGTAGTATTATTAAATATATAAAGTCACAATATTGGCATATAAAGCAGGCCTTTGACTTTTTTTATTTACAAACCATGAATGTTGTTCCAGCTGTAAAGGTACTGTGGAAACGTTATTTCAGGAGTGGTTTTAAACATGTATATGTTTAAATATCATTTAGATGTCATTTTGATACATTTTCAGATGGACAATTAAATCACTGCTATGTAATACATGATGTCTTTAATACCTGAACCTAAATAATTCAAATTGTTTTCTTGTTTTAAGCATAAACCTCCATTCTGACTTATATTCAAAAAAGAAAAACATTTTATAAAAATAAATGATATATTCTTTAAATGAGTGTTATCTTTTTCAA
Source organism: Chromobotia macracanthus (assembly GCA_036877525.1). Lineage (NCBI taxonomy): Eukaryota > Metazoa > Chordata > Actinopteri > Cypriniformes > Botiidae > Chromobotia > Chromobotia macracanthus. The sequence continues at coordinate 2,825,677 of JAZGTH010000068.1, read as the reverse complement.
GTAAATTTGTTTAGTTTAAATGATAGGGATTTCTGTTGGAAAACAATAGGAAAATGCAGTCAGAGACTAAGCTGATATCTCTAATAAGTTTTTGCAGCGATTATAGAACAATACAGCACAAGCCAAAAACATTTCCCTTCACTCTTTGTATAAACAATAAAGTGCCATATAACCCCAAACAGGGACTCTTAAAATTAAAAATAGTCAGTTCTGCACATAATTACAGACACAAAATCACACACACACACATGCTCATCCCATGAGCAGTAAAGTGATTCCACACAGATGTTCAGCCATGAAGACGAAAAATAGGTGGGAGGGCAAACTCAGCAGAGTGAGAACAAATTGCTCACGTCTGTAACTTCACATTCAGTGTGTAAATAGATGTTTAAAGAAAACAATATGAAGTAATACCAAACATTCTTGAGATCTCCTGGTCCCCTGGGAAGCCCATACTCATCGTTTTCATTAACCTCATGCCTGCGTGTCTCACGAGGTCATTATTTATAACAGATGAGGAAGACGTGTGTGAAAAAACTGCTCGCTGTCTCCATTGCGCACTGACATAGGCTTAGTTCACACAGCAGCACAATTGTCTATTCTTTTTTTGGAGTCATAAATTCCAAAAGTTTTGTTCATACACAGTTTAACTACTGCATAAAAGAGACTCACAACCACAGTCCAAAATCAAAGTGAAATTTTCAAGGCTAATAACTGAATTCTGGGAGTGAATTCGGTTGCTTTATGTATAGCAGTTGCTGGGAGCTCACCCAAATTAATTTTGTCACATTAAGAGTAACATCCATTAGTATATGTTGTTAATTTGACTGCTTGAATGTGGCCCTACAGAGTAAATAATAAACATTTTTTGTCTGCAGAAAAGGCAGAAAGTTCAGTCATTCTGATCTGCGTATAAGGCCAGCTAACAACGGAACATCTTGTGAATGTGGCCAATCCTTTGTAATAAATGATTGCAAGTTGAGGTGACAACACAAGTGATGAATTCATCTCAGTGTGGAAGAGGTGTAATCATTGAAGAGTAGTTACTCATTGCCAGATATTACTCAGACACAGCTGTACACACACACACACACACGCACACACTATCTATCATTCTCCTCTGTCCACCCTTACAAATGTTTAGTCACTCACATCTAGTAACCGATGTATAAAAAAACACTCCCTGAAATCCTTGACAAAAAAACAATCATGGGAGTTTTCGGTTCACTGTCTAAGGTCAGTAATCAGGACTAATATTTGGCTAAAAAATGTCATGTTAACTTTTTAATTTAAAACATGACCAAGCTCCCACGATGCAGGCTTGCTGCTTGGGATGAAACAAGCTAATGTCCTGTCTAACTGCACATCAAAGTTATTTTTTATTTTACTCATTTTTCTAATTTAATTTTCTTTCATCATTTAAATGGCCCAACAAAGCCAAAATACAGTAACTAACATTTTGTTAAAACTGGGTTCAGAAATCAGCTCTCTAGACCTGTGATCTGACCTGTGACAGATTCGACTCAGTCCTGTGACTGTCCTCGTAGCTCTGATGCTTTGTTTAAAATACATCAGGTTAAGAACTAGGGTCCCCTCATCTACTAAAGAAAACTGTAAGTCGAAAATAACTATGATTGGGAATTATGATCATGAATCAGTGCATCAAGAACCCCCCACACCATAAACCCAAATACGGCCAGTTCTTGGCCACACTGTAAAAATAATGTTTATCATGTAACCTAAAAAGTGTATCATTTGGAAACACTTCAATTAACTTGTTTAAGTCAAAAATGTAATTTAATGACTCAATGTGACTTCATTAGGTTACCACTAGGTTACTGTTTCTATATAGCAACAGTTTAGCAACCAAAAGATCCAAATGCACCATAAATGTATCATACACCATACACAATGTTATTCAACATATATATCAATTCTTCAGAATTGTCATAACAAACAAGTTTGATAGGTAGGTGAATATAATTTTTTATGAGTGAGCTATTCCATTAAAGTATCAAATACCTTGTTCATGCTATTCTGTCATTTCTCTTGCTCATTTTTATTTTGTGCTTTTGAAATCAGTCTTTCCAGTGAAACTCATAAACTCAAAATCAACAGAAATTTAAAGTCAACAGAATTATTTTCTATCTTAACCATTAAGGAAAATCTTTTTGCTAAATGTTCAGAGAATAATCACTTATTTGGGGTGGGGGGTTGGCGGGGTTGTAGTACTTCTGTGAGTGGGGTTAGATTTCCCAGTAGAAAACTTCAGCTTGGGGAAATCATTTAGTCTCAGAAAGTGGCAGACAGCATCCTGAGCTAACTGCTCTGGCTCCACTCACAACAGCTCCTGAGCACTCTGCATTCTCTCACCACTGGACAATATAAACACAGCTTAAAGAGGCGACACATAATACTTGTGTGGCTTCTCATTCTTTACCTTGTGAGCAACATTTCAGTAATCTTTAGAGGAGGCAACAAAACAGAAGAGGCACAGAGAAGAAGAAAAAGAGAGATTATACAAAATAATACCAAAGCTAAATAAGAGCTAAATGTAAAGCACACACTTATCTGGTAATGCTTGTTGATTTGTGATCACTGCTTAATGCTGTATGCCTGTATTAGGGCATTATGATTCAGAAATCAGGTCTCTTATTTAGAGAAATTAAAATAAAAAATGCACAATTTGCAATTACTGATTATGAATAACAATTTAGAGCATCATGCCACCATTATTATAAAATATTCCTTTTAGGATTGATGCTAAACAAACAAATTAAAACAGCTTAAAGCTTTTTCACCATAGTCAACAACTGAATTTGGAAAAATACAAAAAATACAAACTGACAGCTCTGTCACAAACCTATGCACAAAACTGTATTGTAATTTCAATAAATGTATTTCAATAAAACTAAATGTTGATCTGTACATTAGTCTTGAATTATAGAATTACCTCTAAAACAAATCAGGTTTGAGTTTATAGGGTAGCCTTTAGTAACACTTTCTTGCAAATTAATTCTGCAAATAAATGCAGCCAAAAATTGTTGACCTCATCCTCAGATCCAGCCTTCACTGTAAAAGGCTTCAGTGATTGAAAGTATGTTGTAGGGGCAAAGCAAGGCTTTGCACACAATGGACAGCCTAAATGAATAAGGATATGTCCTGGTGCAATAGAAGGAATAATTCTGTTGCATTGACAAACTCAGATTATACCAATGTGATTACTAAATAGGGACTTAAGCTGTGCCCCCCGCGCAGGACGGACAGTCCCCAAAATAAAATGCTCTGGCGCCAGGGCTGCAATGTTTTGAAAGAGCCACAGAGTCTCTATTAAGCTAAGATGGAAAAATGTTAACATCAAAAAACATTACACACTTCAGCTTTAAAATCTGTTTGTCTTTTTTAAAGGCAAACAGGATACCCCCTGAGGATTTTGTAGCAGTCATTGACAGTGAGAAGCTTTTGTTTGGGTTCTTTGGAGGATTGTGTGCAGATGATCTGATTGTCTGATTCATGCAGAACTTTTGACTATTACATTGCCCTATGTGTTATGGACAAGTTTTAGTTGTGTTCTGTCTGTGTGTGTGTCCAATTAAGACGTGGGTGGATTAGACATGAGCTACAAGACATGCAGGATGTGCCATATCTGCATTCAGTGCCAAAACAACATTGAGACAGTTTGATGACATAAATCCCCTCCTGGCTGAATCAAGGTTATCACAGTCCTATAAATCCTCCAGTGTGACTTTACTCAGCCCAGTATGTTTTCTGGACTTTGATAGACTGAATCTAATGGGGACATATGGAGGACGTGACTGTCCAATAGTTGTGGAAAACTAAACCATATTTATGCTTTCAGAACAAGCAAACAGAAATAACTGCCTTCTACTTTGACATGTGCTGTATGTGCTTTATCGGAAACACATGCTTGCTTTACTTTTTATTTTGTCTCGGCAATTTGACACAAGCGCAACTCACTCAAAATGCCACTATCTTGTGTAAACAGTGGAGATCAGAGAGCTGAGGGCTGACCAATCATTTTCAAAGCAGTTTGGGTCGTTTTCTTTCACATGTATTATTTTTATCATTGTACCTTACTACGTGCAGGAAAACTAAACAATTTATACTTAATGTGTCAGAAAGTTTACCTTACTGAGTTTCCTAATCCAAAGCTTAACTTCAGGAGACTTAACTTCTGTAGCTCAGCTGGTTGAATATGGTGCTACCAATGCTAGAGCCTTGGGTTCAGTTCCTCCATTTATGCTCCAAAATGCATAAATGTAAATGCAATGACAAAAAATATATACATTTAATAATATGTGAATACTTTTCTCAATGTTTAATCTATTTTTATATAAGAATGATAAAAGGGAGGTTCCTTAAAATAAATGAATGCGTTGGACCACATAGAAAATCTGGGATTCGAATTCTAATCCTTAATACTCCCTAAAGGTCAGATTTCCTTGTTTCCACTGAAGCACGCAAGATGCTCTTTGGAACATTCTCAAACCATGCTGGGATAACATGGATCATCAGGTTTGGCCCAGACTTGAGGAGGTAATGCCAGCTATAGTGCACACTGCTGTTAAAGCCACAGGGGAACATACCAATTACAAAGTAATTCTAAAATCTACAATCAATGACTCACATTGTTAAGATGATCATATATAATGTTTTTTTTTCAAAATATTTTAGATATTCCATACTTTCTCAATTCTTATTAGGTCATTAAAAATATATGATACAAATGGAAAACTGAATTACAGGACTGTAGGATAGTGCTTTCGCCACTTGGCATATCATGTCAACTGCCCACTTGTGTATTCTTTGTCCTAAACAAGAGCAGGCCAATCTCCACATTATTGTCACCTGCCTTTGGCTCTTTATGTTTGTGCTTGAATTACTCAGAATGAATAAACAAAGACCTGCTCTGTGTCACGGAGGAACAGGTGATTAGATATCATCTTCCCTTAGTGCTACAAATAACCACTCACAGGAAATGACCTGTTGCTTGGAAAAATGCAAGAGTTATACTGGCTTGAAGGGGGAGGAAGTGTGAATGGGTCATATCTGGTAGAAGGTAAAGTTAACATACAGTTGTATGCTTGGAAACACTGTACTAATGGTATATGATTTAATAATATGATACTCCCTTGCTATTAATATCTTTATACCAGTTGAAGATTATCACAATATTTCACAACATGTGGCCTCTTTGAAAGAGATCATTTAAGATATAAGCCCTTAGAAGTCAGCCTGGTGGGCCATAATTTTTGTGTATTGCATTAAGCTGAATATTTTATGAGTTCATTAATGTTATCATATCTGACTGTAAATTAAAGCTGATGTGTGCTGGCTGAATTAGCTTTCTTGACATAAAACATTTTGTGTCTTGTGTTTATTTAATAGAAGATGCTGAGTGGCTAACGGAAAACGCTAATGGAGTGTATATGGAGAACGCTGAAGCCACTTTATTAGGAATACCTTGCTTGTACTGGTTTGGGGTCCCTTTTGACCACATTGACCATGTGCATGAACAATACTTAGATAGGCAGTGGTGTTTAAACAATGCTTAGTTGGATAAAAGGGGCCCAAATTAGTTATTTGAGTTACTTTTGCCTTTTTGTCAAGTTTTCCATTCTCTACATTGTTCATGTTTACAATGCCACTATCATAGCCAAAAATGCAACTTGCTGTGATGTTTTTATTATGCGCGAGAAAAGTTTGCTAGCAGAGACGATTACACTTCCTGACAGAGATCATGTTGGGCAAAACAAGTGTAGTGCCTGAGACAGATCAGACACACAGTAACTTCAACCCCAATTCAAAAAAGTTGGGACAATTCAATAAATTCATACTTTAATTTGTTTCATGTGTGTTATGTGTGTGTGTGTGTGTGTGTGTGTGATTAAAGTAGTATGTTAGAGTAGTATGTGTTCCATTTGAGACAATACTATCTATCTACACATCATACACTAGATCAGGCATGTCCAAAGTCCGGTCCGGGGGCCAATTGCGACCCGTGTTCAAATTTCCACCGGCCCGCAGCCTCTGGCATAAAATTAATAATGTGCGGCCCGTCAGCACTGTTGACCACAGTATAAAATACAGAACGCTATCCCTACAGAATGACGCTACAGAACACCTGCAGCTGGCGCTCGTTGAGCTGCAGTGTGATGCCAAGTGTCGCAGTCGGCACCAACATCTCCCTCTCGTAGACTTTTACCGTCAACTGGATAAAGGCAGGTTCCAAGAGGTTCAAACATTTGCTAAGAAAATGCTGAGCTTGTTTGGCTCGACATACTTGTGTGAGAAGACATTCTCAGTTATGAACTTTAACAAGAACCATGCGAGGACAGTGACTAAGTGACTCTCACCTGTGTGACATCTTGCGCATCAAAACCACTGTCTTTGAGCCAGACCTGGACTATTTACTACAGTCGAGATCTTAGTATTACCCTTCACATTAGTGCAGGCAAGTTATTTGTTTAGCCATCTGAGGTGAATAAATTCTAAAATCTCAGTTAATTTATCTTTTTGTGATGATCAAAACCACAGTTTTGAATATGCACTTTTTCATCTTTATAATCTGTGTATCATTCATTTTGTTTTTGAAAAGTGAAAGTCATTTGCAATAAAAAATCATTAAATAGTTCATTTGCATTTAATATGAATGGTTCAAAGAATGTTGGGCTGAATGGTCGGCCCCCACACATTTTCACCTCACCAAATCTGGCCCTCTTTGCAAAAATTTTGGACACCCCTGCACTAGATGGTAGAGTACTTTTTGTGTAGTTTAAGTGCATAGTGTGTAGTATATCATTTGGAACACACCTCATGTCTGTATGCCTGAAAAGCATTTAGCTTCTGCCATGTTGCCATCATGCCAATTGGCTGATTTGATGACAGGGTCAGCTGCCAGTATATAATGCACTGCCTGATGACGTTATCTCAGAATCTTTCTACTTTATCTGAAGAAGCTTTGGATAATATCTACACCCATCTTTGAGATTACATGTCTGTAGTGGACACAAGATATCTAGCCTAGATATCTTGTGAACGGACTTAACTGGAGAAACCTGCTCATTGCCGGAGCCAAGGTAAGTAAAGAGAAATAAGAGGAACTCAGTAGCTTGCTGCTAAGTTCTTCTCTACTCTGCCACCACTGAGCCGTGGAGAGAGGCAGGCAGTGGCAGCCCGATGCCTCTGAGAAGACCTGCTAGATACACAGGAGCCCTGCAGGCATCACCCCCTGCTGCCAGCACACGGCTGCTGGACTTACCGTTCTCACCCCCTCTAATGAGGCTGCAGTCTGGTTTCAATCTGTGCTCCAACGGGGCTCAGTACACCAGGCTCTGGTGCTCAGTTGTTATAAGAACCATGCTCCAAGGCATTTGAAATGCTGTTGGTTGCCATGAGTCAAGCGTTCTAATAGGCTGTGAGGATGATTCCATGCTCTGGTAGCTATTTCTAATCAAGGTATGGAATTACCCTGTACAGCTTCACGCAAGCTCACTTCTGTCATCACAGCAGCCCCCCTACCTCAGTATTGCGGTCTGCTTGGTTATGGTCATACTACGCAGCAGCCCTCAGCCTTGGACAAACTCTGTCCTCAACATAGTGGTTGCCCTGGGGGTGTGCACAGAGTGCCCTGTATTCTTAGCTTGTCCCCTTGGCTCTACAGACAACAATAAGATTTGCATGGCTATTTGTGTTTCTTCACAAAATTAGTAATTACAGGGCATTTCTCTTTCACACAGCTCACGTGGCTGATTGTGTGCTGCTGCTGTGCGGAGAGACTTTACGAGCAGCTCTCTGAGTATTGAGTACCACTCTTCTTCTCCCGGCATTGTACTTACAAACAAGACCCCATTACAAGCAGCATTATTCAAATATCACAGCCCAAAGTGCTCCACCCTCTGTGTCTCAATCTAATACATTAAGGTCTCTTCCAGGCATCACAGGTTATATGTTAAACACCATAGAGGCTGTTATATGCTTTAGACTCATTGCAGACTACCCCACATTTTGATGTTGTGTGATTATATTAACCCAGAGTGGCATGGTCATGATCCAGCGAATTGCCATTTCAGGCATTTTGACCATGGCAGCAGTGTTAGATGACAGCAACGCGTTGTCTGCCCTTAAGGCTTATTTTGCTATCATTGCAGTCCCCATACTGGCATTGGGTGGCTGGCATGTTTGGTGACTAGATTTCTGAGGGCAGCAAGGTGGTTGTACGTCGCCCATCATTCTATGTTGCCTACTCAGGAGGTTGCTTGATCTCTAGCATTAACACTTCTCCCATTTGATTCACTGTAGTCAGTTAGACTAAGGAAGCTGTTGCCTTATCGGCCCTTTTACTTGCTCTTGCTTGACTCGGTCAATGTGTGTTTTTGTGGACACACAAAATAAAAACATATTATGAGTGCTTTGGCCAGTCTTGGAAGTCAAAGCAGCTATGTGTTACCAATGTCACTTTAGGGACAGCCTGTTCCAGCAAAGATTACCCCAAGCAGCCACAGCTTAGCATCTTTGACATGTTTTTCCCACTAACTGTGGTGCTTCAGTGAGGTTATTTGTTACACATTTTTCTTTTCAATAATAATGGTGAAGATTGACTTTCCAACCACCAGCATTTTTATTATAGATATATGCTCACATCCCCTCAAATTAGTATGCTTTATCTAATTCACAAACAAATTCATACAACTAACCAAAGTACCCAACCCATCAATAACATTAGATCTAATGTTGTAATGATGTCACCGGAGTCTTCTAAAGGTACCCAAACCAGTGTCCCTTCACATCCTGTTTCATCATCTGCTGCCATTTTGAAACAATTTCAGTAAATCTATGAATCACTCCATGTGAAGTAATTTACTGTCCTGGTCCCAAAAGTGAAACGAAAGAGTTTGGATGTGACCAGGTGAAGAGGAAAGAATAAGCTAACCAAAGCAAGTATTAGAAATCAAATTAAAGAGAAAAGTGGGTGGAAGGATTTCTCTCAGGTGCAAAGGTCACAGGATTAGTTCTCAATCAGCGGTGATAAATAAAAGCTTCTCTTTGTGATGGAGCCTTTGTAGGCTTGAATATGAGCAATGTTTGACACAATAAGCCACTTTAATAAAGCAAGGCTGGCTAATAACAGGCCTGGGGTCAGTCATCTCGAACCATATCCATTACTAAAGGGTCCTGGAAAGGCACCCTCAAACCCCAGAGGAAGGGGAAGCCTCTGGGCACTGTCACCTGACACAAGCACACAGCTGCCTTTCAGCTAGTGTCCCACCATGTCCCAATGGTATAATGAAAATATGTATTGGCCATTAAATATATTTTTTTTTACAGGCAATGAAACTGTATGTTCCATTATATCTAATATGTATATATTTGGCCCAATGAAAATGTGTTTTAGCTGTTTTTGTCTTTGAATATTTGGTGCAACTGTTCTAAACACAGAGCAGAGATTAATATAAATGCCAGCAGTAAACTTAAATGTGTGCCGAAAGCCAACATACTGTACATAATACAATGTAATGAAAGTCATATATACAATGTACAGTAACAGTATGATAATGTACAGTAACTTCAGTACCTCTATATTCAATTCAATATGATGCTTAGTGCGTGTTTATTTTTGACCCCATTTATTATTACCACAAAACAAGATATATATTTGTTACTATATTAACACAATCAGATCATTAATTAGCTCATCATTATTGAATTATTTATAGCTTTGCCTCCAGCACACAGTGAGCACTGTGCTTTGTTTAGCCTCTGTGGTAAAGTTTGTCTAAGAGCTTCATTAATCAAGTGAAACTGACACACTTCAACTTCGTTCTGATTAAAACAAGAGTATATATATATATACATATATATATATATATATATATATATATACACATACACACACACACATATCGACAGCCCTGATTTCTCATAACCCATCATGAAGAGATCATTAGAGAACTTGAAGTTACAGTATATGTGTACTTCTTTTGTGTATTGGAGACAAGGTCATGCATCACCCTTATAGAACAAAACCAAACACACAGTGTGCCTTTTGAGACAACGTCTGCCACCACAAAACTGTATGTCTGAGAAAAACAATGAGAGATAATAAAGGAAAAATAAAGGAGGAGATAAACTAGGAAGACATAAAAGGAATATAAAGATAAATAACACGGGAAGCAACTCAAATAACAAAGGAATCAAAATGCAGTCACCTCAGAGACAGTGAGGTAAGCCAGTGTGATGTGTTCAGATAAGAAGAGGCACTGCGCTGGTTCAGACTTGGGTGACAGAAGGCAGCAGAGCACACACACACACAGGCGCACACACAAGGTTTGTTTCACTGTATTAAAGAGGACATCTCTTATACTTCTATTGTTTTTATTCTAGACAAATTGTGCTTTCTATTCTCTAAACCTAACCACTAAAAACATTACACTTGACATCACTGAAACATTCGACTTAAACATGATTTGACTGATTCATGAAAAACTACCAAAGGAGATTGAAAATAAACTTTACTTATTGAATTTTATGTATTTGTTTTTACATTTTAGTTTTAGTATATTAGTATTAAGCATTTTTCAATTGTCAGTAGCCTACTGTAATGCAAAAAAAATGGTTACACTTTATTTTAAGGGGCCCTTGTTACAGTGTTATTATTACATTAATATTACTCAGTAATGTATATTAATTAACAACATATTACAGGGTCAGGGTTAGGATTACAGTTTGGTTTTAAGGGTTAGCTGCATGCAGTTATGCAAAACTTACTGTTATTTCTATAGTTAGTACATATATGTAACAATGATACTATAAGATAAATTGTTTTCCATAAAAATTCTCATTCTTATTACTGTAATCTGAAAAAACTTTATTTAATGGTAAAGTACAAATGTTAAGTAAAATTGTACATCACAGTATCATTTGTTGTTCTTAATTTACACTGATTGTACTGGACATCTCAAGATCCATCCATGTGTCCAAGAATTCTATAATTAACACTATATAGCTTATTATAGACTGAATATGAAAAAAACATGTACTCATCCACAATCAAACCATTTCCATTCACACCACGATCACACACTCACCCCTCAACCTGCACTCATAATCACACATAATCTCATAATCACTCAGTTACATAATCACACAAAGTCTCCAATCATTGTTTTGTCTTTGCTCCACAGCTATTGTGCTCGCACAAGCAGTACACAAAGACAATGAACAAGAGCTACAATTTTGACCTATTTTATAGAGTCTGCTGTGAACCCTTTCTGGAAATATAGAAGGTATGACCTACTAGATAAGATGTTATCTAATATATTTAATCAAATTTGTTAGGCTATATACAAGTCATATCAGCAGAGGAACCAACTCTACAGTACGCCATCATGCACCAGTTATGATTGGGATCTTTCTAACATGATAACGAGAAATATGAAGTCAATTGCGAGCTTGCTTTTAATGTGTGGGGCACAGTCACAGTTTGAGATCCACAACTGAAAAGTACAGTATTCTGTTTTTTGCTACTCCATCAAATTTTGTCCACATTTTATGAACATTGACATAGACATAGAAGACAGTTCCACCTAACATTCTTTACATATACTGCTTTTTAGATAAACACATAATTTTTGAATACTTCAAAAATAGTTTATTTTCTCTGTGTCAGTTAAGTTCCTGGTATATGCTTGATCTGTTGATATGTCAGTTGTCATTTTGTACTATTTTGTTAGTCTGTTCTTTTAATCAGTTTATCACTACTCCTTTTAAAAACTAGTCTAGTTTTGTTCAAAATCTGATCTGTAAATTGATGTACTAAACTTTCGTTTCTTAGATTAGAAATAAGTATGTTTTTTGTTCATTCTGTGTTCTTTTCATTTTGAGTTCATTCGCCCCTGTACTTCCGAACCTGTCTGTTTTTCATGTATGTTCTATTTCTACTGTTTTTGTTCTTCTGGCTCTGCATTGAGCCTGCTTGGCCCCGATAATTGCTGCCTGCAGCTATATTTTTCCTTAGGATTATTATTAAGGCCCAAGCAAATATTGTTTTTTTTAAGGTAATTTTTTTTATTCTTTGTCAAGGTTTATAGGGCCCTTTGTTCCTTTAACATGCTTTTAAAGTCCTGAAATTTGGCACACATAAGACTTCAGAGTTGTCAACCATTGGGACTGCGCAAAGGCTGGCACATGGGCGGGGCTTAGTAGTGGCCCCCCTTTTATGGGGAACGAAATGATGTTGCATATATCATACATACATGCAAACACCTGTACAAAACTTTTGTGTAGGTTTTTTGTATACTGGTTTGTGTAATGGTCATGTCAACCTAAACAACTTTCACACTGACACCCCTTAGCTCCACCCAACAGGAAGTCGGCCATTTTGGATTTTCTAAAAAGCACATGCTGTGAACTTTTAAATACTTTTCATATTATTTTCATGTGATTGTCATATGATTTAGCATCATGCAAAGACATTAAAGATTCAAAGTTGCAAAGGGATTTATCATATCTCGAATGGTGTTGCCATGCTGAGGAAGTAAAATTATGGCAAAAAATGGGAAACAGGAAGGGTACAGCATGCATTGAGAGATTTACGTCAAACCTGGCAAATATATTTATTTTGGTGGGCTGATGACATTGATATGACTTGTATTGTAAGTCACGGTCATAGCATCACCAACCAAGCTCGGCCCAACAGGAAGTCAGCCATTTTGGACTTTGAGTTATTTTTGTGAATTCCAGGCTCTGAAGTTTTAAATGGTCCTTTGAACGAAGCTTTGAACTAGTGTTTGATTGTGAACAGGGCTGGGCTTTTGTGCTTATGCTGCTATCATTCTGAGAACTACTAACTGTGAGAAATAAAACCCCCATCAGTGGAACAGAGGCATTATTTGGGCTTTCGAGATTTTTAAAATTATATATAACATCCATAAGTCATATAAAATACCCATAAGTCAAATCTGTCCCGAGTAGCCAGGTTTTTGTGTTAATATTTTAACTGTTTATTTGTACCTATTAACACCATAATTGTGTGCAGATTAAACAGGTGTCATTCACATGACTAATGCAATATACAGAACTCATTTAAAAGATAACCAGATGCACAAGGGCATGTAAACACTACTTGTTTTGACAAAAAGTGTGGTGCAGTCCTTTGGCTTATACTGTTGGAACAGTGGCTATGAGGCACGACTACATACATATTTCCATAAGACTGTCCAATACGTCAATGCAAGGAAAATAACAAATTGATGTTTTGATAAACTAAAATGTGCTGTCAGGAACAAGATGCTGTATGCAGATGAAGTCCAGGAGAAAATGTTATTGCTCAAACGTTACTCTTTCACAGAGAGTACTTTAGTATCTCACATATTATGAGAGATGTACACTACCATTTAAAAGTTTAGGGTCAGTTACTCGGTCCTTGTTTTTTTCCACAAATTTAGAAAAACTATGAAATAACAACTTTAACTTTAGGAATTATATTGCAACTAAATAAAATTCTAAATAAACTGTTATATTTTAGCAAATATTTTAACATATAAGTATAACCACTTTTTGCCTGGAATTTGCAAAAATGTACAAAATTATTGAGGTATCACCTTTTAAATAATACTGAAGGAATTCCTATCTGTGCTGAGCTCCTACTGGCTGCTTTTTCTTCATCATTTGGTCCAAATCATCCATTTCAAAAACATTTTTTTTTAAATAAAGCTTTAAATTTAGCTTTGTAATGAAAAGTTGTTGATAATATGTTGGCACAATTATATTTTTGTCTACAAACAATTTCAAGTAAGCAAAGCTTTCAAAATAACAGATTATTGAGAAGCATTTCAGTTAAGTAACCCTAAATTTTTTGCTGGTGGTGTACAATTACTATGGGCAATGAGTATAGTTCAGATCATTGTTGAAATTTTGAGTTCATATTGCATTTTCTTTTGACTGCAAACTTTGGTATCTTGGCAAATGTGAGAAAATTAAACAAATGTCTGATTCACAGACTAAAACTCCAAAACAGAATGTGTAAAAAATTCTGAGAAGTCTCATTTTGCTCTCAATATAATCTTTTTATTTTAGTAAAAATAAAAGATATTTTTGGACTTTCCAATTTGGGACTTTCCTGTCCTACGAGAAGGAAAGATATTGTTTTTTGTACTGCTGGTCACTTTTATGTGGGCCCTTTCATGCATCAATGTTCATTTTAATACTGCCAGTGGCAACAGGAGGAACCTAATCAGCTCAGGTAAAAGGCAGCTGCTTTGATTTCTCATGTGAGAGGAAACTCTCCACTCTTTGCAGAGCTCATCAAGTCCTTAGCATTTCACTCTATCATTAACTGTGTTAACAATTGCTTCTCATTGAAGCAGCACTTAAGCTGCTGATGTATCTGTGCAGCTCACATTTCACTGCGTTCCACTCACTCACCTGATTCACAATAGTGACTTCAGTTGATAGTTCACTGAGGTCCAGGGATTCCACCCAAATGTTGATTGTTCATAACAGGGATAATTATCCACATATTATTATGAATATATCATTCCTATATTATAATGATATAATAATTATGTTGTAAAGTGTAAAATATATAATTATTGACTGACCATGTTGTTACATATACCTGTTTAATTGTGTGATATCCACAAATATCTATGTTACTATGTTACTCAGCCAATCATGTGGCAGCAGTTTAATGCATTTAAACATGTAGACACCAAATTATCTGCTGAAGTTCAAACCAAGCATGAGATTGGGGAAGGAAGGTGATTTAAATGACAGTTGCTACGTGGTAGGATTGTTGGTGAAACATCTACTGGGATTTTCAGGTACAACCATCCCTAGGGTTTACAGAGAATGGTCAAAAGAATATAAAATGTTCAGTAAACATGGCCTAGGCCACAACAGGTGTCATTTCTGTAAGTTAAGAACAGGAAAGTTGGAATACAGTGGGCCTGCAGTAGTCATTGGCACACCAAAATATAACAATATAAATTGGAAAAACTTTGCATGGTCTGATTTCTGTTGCTACATTCAAAAGGTCAAAATTTAGCTTAAACAATATGGATATATCCTGTTTTATATCAACAGTTCAGGCTGGTGGTGGTGTTTTATTGATACACTTTGGACCTAGTTAGTTAACCCCTACCAGTTAAGCATTGTTTAAAAACCACAGCCTACTTGGTTATTGCTGACCATGTTAAAACATCTCAAACTGGGATCTTGAACATGGCAATGAGTTGTACTTACTGTAGTCAAGTGGATGCACAGTCACCAGATCTTAATCTGACAGTGATTCAAATCATGAATGTTCAGGTCACAAATCTGTAGCAACTGCATAATGCCATCATGTCAATATTGACCAAAATTTCTGCGGCAAAGTGTTCACCACCTTGTTGAATTTATGACACAAACAATTAAGGTCACTCTGAATGCAAACATTTACCCCGGTACTAGCAAGATGTACTTAAAAAAGTGGCTATATAAGTAACTATAAGTGTAGTTTAATAATAATAATCTTTAGGGTGAGGTTTTAACAAATAAGTCCTACCACACATTCATTAATTTCTTTCAATCTCCCTAAAATTGTTTATTGGTTTTGTTGTCTGGTGGTTCCTATATCATTAAGGTTATTAGCCAGTAATGAGGGTTTTCGGTCCTAATTGGTTTAAAATGTTGCCTAGATGCACATTTTCCTGTTAGTATGCTGTTAGTACAGTTGCCCTTTGTCATGCAAAAAGACTTTACAATTAGACGTCACCATTAACCTTCATTCAGGGAAACCTCTGAGCTGTTACTATGGAAAAAAGAAAACATTTCCACACTTATCAGTCATCTGGTCAGAAAAAAATAGGATTTGTACCTTTTTCAAAATACCTGTGTTAATTGGGGACAGAGGCACATATTTTTGTATATTATCAGGTGGCAATGGCGCCATAGTGCCATTGCCACCTGAAAACAACGCATAGTTTACATTTACATTTAGTCATTTAGCAGACGCTTTTATCCAAAGCGACTTACAAAGGACGAGAGCATTGAACATTTTGCGTTGTGAGCCAACAAGCCAAGTCTACAAAGCTACATTTACAAGTGGACATTGTATCTGCTACTATAAACAGATGAACTAGAGACAAGTTTTTTTTTTTAGGAAAGAATAGAGCATTAGGGATTAGTTAGGAGTCTGCGAAATAGGTGTGTTTTGAGTTGCTTTTTGAAGGTAGTGATGGTCTCAGCAGATCGTATGGAGGCTGAGAGCTCATTCCACCACAAAGGAACAGAATAGGTGAAAGTTTTACAGATTGATCTGGTGCCACGTTGTGGGGGAATGATCAGACGTTGCTCGTTAACTGACCATAGCTGGCAGCAGGGGACATATGTCTGGAGGAGTGAGTTGAGGTAGGAGCAAGAACTGATCCCTGTGGGACCCCTGTAGTCAGCTGATGTGACATTGACTCCACCTCCCCCACCTCTCCATGATACCTTGAAAGATCTGTCTGTGAGATATGAGCTGAACCAGTTGAGTGCAGGTCCAGAGATGCCTAGGTTGGAGAGTGAGGAGGAACGGTAATAGGAAAATTGGTCTATAGTTGCTGACCACTGAGGGGTCGAGTGATGGTTTTTTGAGCAGTGGGGTTATCTGAGCCTGTTTGAACTAGGAGGGAATGTTTCCTGTAGAGATTGACATATTTAGAATGTGTGTGAGTTCGGGCAAAAGTGATGAAGAGATTGCTTGCAGTAGATGTGAGGGGATAGGGTCAAGGGTGCAGGTGGTAGGACAGCTGGAGAGGATAATTAGCTGTCACATGAATTTAATTCCAGAAATAATTGAGGACTATTTTAAAGTCTGTTTTAAGTAAGTTTTTTGGAGTGACTCATGTTATAACACCACATATAACGTGGTAATATGTGTTATAACGCTGGTGGTGTTATAACACACAACAGCCACATAATTGTGATCAGCCAGCAACACCAAACATATTTCCCATGGCAACACCCTTCAAGATATCAAAATCGTTTGCAATTCTGAATTTTCAATCTCTTGGCATGATGCTCAACAAGTTTGATGACAATGACATGAAATCCCTAGAAAGAGTATTTGAAAGTTCACGCCATGCACTTTTAGAAAATCCAAAACGGCCAACTTCCTGTTGGGCGGAGCAAAGGGGAGTCAGAATGAAAGTTATTGGGGTCGACATGACTGATACAAGTAACTGATACAAGTAGTAGTTTTAAACAGGTGCGTGCATGTATATGTGATACATGCACCACCTTTTTGGGCCCGTACCAGGTAGCTGCCTTACCCATGTGCCCGACTTTGCCTGACCTTAATGGCCAGCGACTGTGTCCCAGTTTCAGGGCTTTATGAGCACCCCAAATACCTTGAAATAAAAAGAAAAGTAATAAATCCTTTAACATATATAAAATATAAAAATATTAAAAAAAACTTTAAAAAAGTAATAATCCAAAGGTTCACACCTTCAGTGCTTGGGCCCTAATAATAATCGTAAGGAAACAATAGGGCCCTTTACACCTTCAGTGCTTGGTGCCTAATAATCCTAAAGAAAACAATAGGGCTACACTCTTATTTGTAGCTGAACACATCAAATATATTTAATAAAAATGCACGAAAGAGTAGAATTTTGTGAATTAATAATTACAGAGGTATTTCTACAGACTCCTACAGGCACAGCCTTTACAATAATAAACTAGGACTATGCCATTGTATTTAGCTTATATTGTATTTCAACAAATACTACTGTCGTGGTCTGTTTTTACCTGCATGTGCTCTCTTCCTATTTTATTTTAGTTGATTATCATTTTAATTAGTTCCTAATTTCCTCCCATGGTTACCTATTGAGTTCTTGTTAGTTTTATTATAATATTTTGTTCACCCTAAAAAATACTATTCTGGAATACAAACCAGGCTTGTAAACTTGGTCTGAGAGTCAGTATTAAATAGAAAAAGCTTATAGAACATATTTACTTATTATGTTACTATTTTTGCAATAAATGTGGTGAATTCCTTAAGTGAAATAAAAGAGAATGACTTCTTAGAAGGCAGACCATTTTACATGGTGAGGATTCATTTTATAAGCTGTGTTGTGGTTAGATGGAACTGTATTGCCATGTAATGCATGTTTAAGCAAATGAGGGACTTGCATCTGGGTTACATTACCTCAGACAGTTATAAATGTGTGCCTTTGACTTCATACTGAAAGGTCCTATAACTTCTCTCTGCAGATGTCAGATAAATTCACGTAAATGAAAAATATAGATTGATTGTGTATGCTGTGTGTTGGGCCACATGAAACCTGATCTGAAAAATGGAGCTATGTGATATGCTGATCTCAGAACAGCACCATGGTGCAGTCTGTTCAGCTCTGATAGGAATAAAGAAAAAACTGGCCTTTACATTTCAGCCATGAAAGTGAATTTGGACTGTTAAATGCACTATGATTTCAGTACACTCTCTATAGAGCCAGTCACATCCCCAAATACTCATAAATGGGTTATGACTTTTATGGAAACACAATAATGCAATTTCATGCATAATGAAGCAATAATTTCTTTAGATAGCATTCTTAGAATAATACATAGAATACTGGATAGGTACAATTTTTGTAGAAAATGTAAGTGGTGCTTGCCGTAGAAAAACGCGAGCCAGAATATCTCAATGATGTTAACAATTTAACATGATGCCAGCATGATGCAAATATGATTTATCATGATGCTAACATGTTTTAGCATAATGCTAGCATGATGCAAATATGATGTATCATATTGCTAACATATTTTACCAACATCCTAACCACACCCTAGCAACCATTTAGAGCACATCATAGTAACTGATGTTGTTACGCTAGCATCATGCTAAAACATCATGCTAAAGCATGCTAGCGGTGGCTGGACAGTTTTCATGGTGATAATTAAAGACTACTTGCCATACTGAGTCAAGAGAGGCTATTCACTTATCTCTTTTCCAGTGTCTCTCACCTTTTTAAATGGAAGTCAGTGGGGTAGTTGTTAGGGTACTCTAACTGGTTGCTAGGGCCGGTTGATTTGACCCCTCATTCATGGGTCTACAGCACCACTGAAATGAGATGAAATGCTTACATTTTTATAATGTAATTATTTTTTTAATTTTTAGTATTTCATATGCTTTATCCCAATTTGGCTACTAATACTATACACCAAAACTATGTACTGTTTAAAGTATATACAGTAATAGTATATACATTATACATTTCTACAGTATATACATTATAGTGCATAGCAAAAGAGTATGCAAGTACTGTAAAATACTAACACATAACAAAAATTGCTGCTTAGACAACACTGTGATAGTTAACGATCACACACATCAAAATACAACTCTACCTTGCATTTAAGCATTTTTTCATTCATTATTTATGTGTAAATAATTCATTATTCTTTCATTATGTAATGTGTAATATATAGTTTAATTTATTAATTAGTTGAATCATTACTTGCTTGATTTATTAATTCAGTGTAGCTTCACACTTTTGCAATCAGTTGTGGGTAATATCAGCTGTTAGAGTGTACATGAATCTGCACTTCAAAATTTCACAGAAATAGTAGACCATCTGGGTTTTTTAAGAATACTAATTTCAACTTACTATGATTTGTGACATTAATTCTAATTTCCAATACTATTTAGGATGGATAGTACGTGAATTGGGACGCAGAGATAGTAATTCAAGTAACTCATTTTCATGCACAAAACACGATTGGCTTGACAAGCAGTGTTCTTCTTTGTGCTAAGATATTTCCATTTGAACCAGTTATGTTTTACATATTCAGAGAGTTGACCCTTGTTTTGTTTCAATAGCCTTTTAGTTTATGTGACAACCGTGAAACATGATTCACTACCTGCTACTGTTAGTCAAAGGCAGATGGTTGGACAGTTGGACATTCTTATTTTAGAAAGCATTTTATAAGACAAATGTTTGGATATTCTTGTGAGTACAAGATGAGTCAATGCTATTTTTGTTTTGCTTTCTATGTACAATTTAAAGTGCATTTGTCCACCAACTGTTTATTTTGCCCAGCTTAGAGGAGAACGCTAGCATATGGCAAAATCACTAACAGACATTTACTAAAGGCAACAAAAACAATTTTGATTTCATGGGATCTTTAAACATGCATAAACGGTTTTCTGATAGATGTATCAGATGTATAAGCTGTAAAACTGAAAAGATACGAACAACTGGCAACTGACTTAAAATTACGTCTTGCGTAGATACACTCAAATTATCCTGTCACAGCATAAAAGCCTCACAACTTTCAATGTCTCTTTAAACTGTCAACAAGCCACAAATTAGCCCACCATGTGCTAATCACCTTGGTCCTCCCAACATAACCCCAGACCTATGGAGGAAGAGCAAGCGCCCAAAGCAACATGCTATTGTTTATTAGTCTTGGACAGGGCATGAGGGAAGTTTGGACATGTGCGCATGCAGTGTGGTGGTGGTGTGGATGGGAGGGAGATGTTTGTGGGGAGAAAGATCTAAACAGTCTTCTCTGTTGATTGTTTGGATAATAAACACAGTCTTTGTTAGGGTCAAAGTTAAGATCATGTTATAGATCTTGTCAGACAAAGGCACGTGTTGGAGATATTTAAGGTAGAAAAAAATCTATTGAGTTAAGCTGTTAGCATTAGCACAAGCATTAGGCACGCCAGCTGGAGATACTAATTAAACACTTAAAGTTCAACACAGGAAGTGTGGGGTTCACAAAGTGCAACATGCTGCTTCCTTTTCTCTTCCAGTTTCCTAAATTTACATTCTCATATTAAAGTGGAACAGATATAGGGCAGATAGGAGATTTGGAGAATCCTTGATGTGGAGGAGAACGCTCTTTAAATAATAAACTCCCCCTTTAGCCTGCTGAGAATGAGAAAAATAGTGTCTCAAGATTCAAGGAGATGCTATAAAACTGCTCTTCGCCTGGAGCAGGGCCGAGGCTTTTGGGAAACTAAAAGAAGATTACCAGCACTTTTCAGTGGAGGGTCAGATAAGGGACATTTTAGGGAGTTCATTTAATCCATAAATTACTGATAGAACTTTGCTTTATAACAGTACCCCATAAATACCTGCGGTTGTCTGTTTTCAATAACCAAAGGGAGAAAAATATGATACAGGAGCAGGTTAGCATGGGTGAAAGACTATTCACAGCGACAGAAGCCCCGACTGATGTTCAAGAGCATTTTTCTTCCACGTTCTCTGTTGGTTTTGGACTTAAGAGTCTATGAAATAAATTCAGCAATAATATGATTTAAATGTACTGTTTTATAGAATATATGAAGCCTATACTCTTAAATTTCAGACTGAGTGTGGTGAAGTATTTACAGTATTAAAGAACCTACTGAGTATGAAAGAAGAAAACGAAAATGAAAACAAACAAAAATGTTCCAATTGTTTGGAGAAGTGCAGCAGACCTGAGCTTTTCATGGTTGCCACATAGTGACACCATGCTTGAACTAATATTGCCTTCATTCTCCTTTATAACAGTCCAAAACCACCAACAACTCTTTCCATAAACATCTGAAGTTCAAATTACTCATTCACAGGAGAGATACTCTTGCACTTTGTTTAGGTGTAAAAAAACCTCACGAATCTTGTAGACTGAACATAAATGAAGACAGCTCTATGTGGTTGTAATGTAACAAAATACAATTTCCTATTTCTTGGACCCCAGACAGAACAGCTCATATGACCTTTTAAGTCCTCACGAAAAGCTTCACTTGAAGAAAGTTTGGACTTAAGGCCATTATTTGCTCAAAAGTTAAGAATACACACAATGCTAAAATACCTAACATTCAAAAGACAGGACCAAGACAGTGATTTTTTATAGCAGTTTATTTTCCTTTTTCATTTGTTTCTTTTTGTTTTTCCATTCATAGACCTCCCATTTGCAGTAGCCTTACTGTTTTGAGCAGAGAGATCACACCTGGGTCTTTATAGCTGGGTCAGATTACTTTTATGGTATTTTTCTACAATGTAGTTTTAGTGATCAAACTGACACCAAAAAGAAGCAGGTCTATATAAAATCACATTTCTGAAAAGAATGTTTACTTTGTGGTAAAACAATGTATTAAAGCTTTAATTACATCTATCTACTGAGATTATCAGAGATACGTTTTAAAGGCAAGATTATTTTTAAATTGTCATTATTAATACACAAAGCATTGGAGTCCCTGGGACCCCAAACATATAGATCTCGACAGAACATGAGGGCTAAACTAGCAGAGGCAAACCACTACAGATGCTGAGAAACATGAATATGTCCTCAGGAGGATATGCCCTGTGACTCCACTTTCCTGTATTTATCCTGCGCCGTGAGAGATAGTGATACAGTTGTAAACTGTTTACGGTTTACAGCTCTCATTCTCCTGAGAAAAATAGTGGGTGTGCTTTTCCTGTGCAATAAACAAGCATTGTCAGTATAAACTCTGTCCTCCAGCAATCTTTGTCATCTCTATCCTCTCTCAGCTCATCTGACAACTATTTAATAACATAATTTGTCTCTTTCATACGGAAACCTACTGCATATACTTGGGCTGACCTACACGCATCAATGCGTCATTTGTATGTGCACTTATGAATCAAATACAAACACAAAAACATGTTAGCCCTGGTGAGAATGTAGGCAGCGGCGCCCGGCTTACCTCCCCATGTGTTTACTCGACCCGTCTGATAGTCAACACTGGCTTATATACACATGCACAAGGCCACACACACTCATGTACACAGGTGGGGCTTTGTGCCTGTATAGACTGTGTTTGCATTTAGTGCTTTACATGTGATAGAATAAATAAACAACAGCAGGCAGAAGTATTTAGTTGTGCCTTATGGCTTTGTGCCATTTCAGAGGAGACTGGAGATACTGCTGTGATATTACATGGAGCAAAGACATCTCTGGTGATGGCTGGAACTCTGGGGTAATTTAGATACATGAGCAGTTAGTATAATGTAATTTTACTGTACAAACATGACAAATCATTTTAGGCTTTGATCACCATCATTTAGTTGGACAGCATACAGAATACAGATTTCATCAGCAGGGACTGAGAGACTGGTCAAGGTTGAGGGAAAGATAAATTAAGCAAAGTACAGAGATATCCTCAATGAAAACCTGTTCCACAGTGCTCAGGACTTTAGACTGGGCCGAAGATTCACCTTCCAACATAACAATGACCCTAAGCACACAGCCAGGACAACTCTGTGAATGTCCTAGAGTGGCCCAGCCAAAGCCCTGACTTGAATCCTATCAAACATCTCTGGAGAGATATGAAAACAGCTGTCCAGCAACAGTCCCCATCCTACCTAAATGATCTTGAGAGGATTTGAGAAAAAAAAACCAATCCAGGTGTGTAAACCTTGTTGCATCATAACCCAAAAAGATTCGAGACTGTCATGCTACTAAAGATTCTTCAGATAAGTAGTGCGTAAAGGGTCTACTTATGTAAATGTGATATTTTTTTTTTTTTATAAATTTACAGACATTTCTAGAATACTGTTTTCACTTTGTCATTATGGGGTACTAAATGTAGATTAAGGGGGGGGAAATTAATTTAAACAATTGTAGTATCAGGCCGCAACATAATAAAATTGAAAAAGGTGAAGGCAGTACTTTCTGAATGCACTGTAGGTACATTTTGTGAAGAAAATGTGAGTGGTGGTTGCCGTGGCAAAACTAGCATGATGTTAGCATGTTTTAACATGAATTAACATGATGCTACCATGATTTAGCATGATACATATATTGAAATATGGCTTATTCATGATGTGATGCAGTTGCTTTAGTGCTCTAAATGGTTGCTAGGGTGTGGCTAGGAAGTTGCCAGTGCAATACCTAAAGCCCACAGTTTAAGTAAAATAAGCCCACCCACGTCTTCTATTCTAATGCACGTCTTCTAATGGTTGCTAGGATACCGTAAATTTTTGCTTCTGTGTAGCTAGCAGTTAAAAGGTTAAAACTAGACAGATGTGTGTCTGAATCAAAACAGCCAACTCCCATATCTCTATGATGTTCTGGTGCTGAGATATGGCTAATTCATGTTGGTTGCTAGGGCATGGCTGGACAGTTTCCATGGTAATATTTAAAGACTACTTGTCTCTATGATGTTCTGATGCCTCTCACATTTTTCATCAATGGGGTGATTGCTAGAGTACTGTAATTGTAATTGTACTGTAATAGAGTACTGAGTACTGTAATACAATACACACATTGCTGAGTGTTTTTTTTTTAAGTTTTATATTTTGTTTAATTTAATAAACATTAACTTTGTGTGTATATTTTAAATTAGTGGAACGTGCATGCAGCCACTACAAAGCTGTTCACAAGGTTCTAGGGACTTGAATTTGTTGGTCATTTGTTGAAATAAATATGTACATATATAAAAACAGTGCTTATGTCTATCCACTGAATGTGACTTACAATCTCTGACCCCTCTTTGTGGCAATGGGAAAGTGAATATTTACAATGACAACAATAAAACAAAAGTTACATTGAAATGTTTCTGACAAAGAAATGCATAAACTTCTGTCAGCTTGTTGGACACATGTTTTTTGGATATTTCAGCCATCAGCTGAAGAAATAGCGAGTGCCAGCGTGTTAGTGTTTTCATGGTAACCAGATACATTGTGAACGGGATTCTACAAAACTATAGTGAAAACATTAAATTGTCATGCAGTGCAATAAAATAGCCTCTATTCCCAGCAAACAATACCATGACAAACGTATAGATTTAATTTTTAAGGCAGAACTAAAACAGATGATAAGCAGGTATCTATATTAATTTCAGTATCAGCTGTAGAGGCCGATCCTCCTAAGATGGCGGCACCACCCCAACATACAACGCAGCATGACATAGGTTCACATTCTCTATACAGTATATTAAAGACAGACTATAAGATATGAATATATGCATAAATGTGACAAATGCCCTATAGTTGGTAATCAAGGAGTATGATTTAAGTCTTTCTTATGAAAATTATTGCTGTTTTATGAGCAAGCAATCATCGCTTCAGTGCTGTGCATTTCATTGATTGTAAACACAACTAACTGTTTTGTTTCAACTCACTTAAAGTGCTGAAACTCAGCAAAAACAAGCAAAAACAAGCTTCTTTACGCACAGATCCCTGCATACGTGCACAGAGAAAGAGAAAGCACTGATTTACTTGTGCTGATTATGAAATTACAAATTGAAAGATAAAGTGTTTATTTAATTGCTTGATCTGTGTGGTTTAATTCACAAGAATAAAATGTGCACAATATCTGCAATCCAGCATTAAATTTCAGGCCCTGGTGTATAATATTTGCATATTTGGAAAAAATACAGCTTTTACTAAGTGTCAGAAGTGTAATAATTACTATTTAATCAAATGTCAAAGAAGAAAACTTTGTTTTGTGACAAGGTAAAGTGAGGTCAATCTCAACAATGGGCCAGGACTGGGTTTGAGCATCAGGGGGCAGGGGGCGTTCAGTATACCATGAGAGTTGTCTAATTTTTCCGTTAACATACGGTCATTATTTTTAATGCATTTACATAGTAACATAAAAATGTAAAAAAACGTACAAGTTAGTCTGCAAATATTACGTTGTGGGCTAAATGGCAAAATCAATTTCCATATATTTTAGGGTTACCTGAAAAAGTTACATTGCATTACTGTATACCAACAATTTTTAACAATTGTTAAATGGCCATTTTATGTAACCATTTGTCTATATGCCATCACTTATGCAAGCTACAATTAATGAAAATAGATGGGTTTTCATTATTAATACATATTAATTAATAAGCATGAATAGAGTATAGGGTACATTGCATTAAACTTATTCAATGCTAAATGGACAGGCTTGATGTACAGTGCTGGTTACCCAATGGAATTCAATGATTTAGACGATGATTAAGACAACCAGAGATCCTAACATTTACAACAACATAAAGATAATTTTTGGAGCTTCTATAATGTTCTGGTAAACTCACTGAAGATAAGCACGTTAGAGGATGTGACGGTAATCTGCACTGCATATCATGAATGGTCGACCCCAGAGCACACATCCAGATGTGCTGGCCCGGGGCCCTGATGGGTCTCGCTGTAACCTCAGGCCAAGCTCAAGCAAGGCTGGGGGTGGCGGGGTGCGCACATTCCAGCATGTTTCACTGCTGCCTGGGGATCGCTTCTGGAAGTGTTACAAAGACCCTGATGTGTGAGCAGGAAGTAAGCATGTCAAAGCTCTGATTATTAAACATCCGACTGACTGGGATCCTCCGGAACAGTTATCACTACACAACGATGACTGTCTGGACAAGAGAGGAAACCGAGACCATAGAAGCTATATCTATCAGTGAAGACCTTTTATAGAGGCAATGATTTTCATAACAAGATAATGATATTTACTATACACTACTATTAAAACTAACCCACACACAAACCTGCTGACACTGTTAGATTTAAAGTGAAGCATGATTTGAAAAACTTCCAAATAGTAAAGAGCACTTTAACAAGTATGTATTCTTTTATGTATTCACAAGTATGTTGTATATTTTTCTATATATGTGAGGACGTTTTTAAAAATGTGACCTGTTGACATCCATCCCACACCATACAATAGGTGCCAGATTTGATCTGAGAGCTGCTTTTAAGATGAAGATTTTCAGAGAATTAAATTTCAGTCTGTTCTTCGCACATGGCCTGTTATTGTTTAGCTTTATAATACTTACAATTTAGTGCATAGACAACATATTGACTACATCTACATTTTTCCTGTCTGAAAATTGACACACATGGTGACAATGAAATTTTGATTGGTACATTGCAGTGTGTAGATTGCTCAAAATTCTCCTTTTGTGTTGCAAAAAAATGAAATTGTAATAGCTTATATGGATTTGTAATGACATAAGTGTGTGTACATAAAAATGTCTCTTTTGAAGTAAAGTATCCCTTCAAACCTTACAGCATAAACAATTCCAATAGTCATCCATAAAATGCATTCCAATAGTCATCCATAATTTGCACAATTGGAATCTGCCTTAATAAGGAAAAAGAGAGACAATCCAATGGTAAAAATTTTCTAATTTTGTTTTGTCTGCAGATTTTAGTGGCTGGAACCAATCTGGTGGACACTTGTAGTTTTGTATGAACACCTGGGCATATTTGCACCTGGCAATCAAGCAGCTTTTAACTGGTGTGATTTAAAGTCAGTTCAGTGTGTACGCATGTGAGAGCAGTCACATGATCTAGTTCTGCACTGACAAAACACACACTGTTCACTTTACCATTGTGTTTGCACTTAAAGCATTACAATCTCTCTAAATTGGATGTTGCTACCAATAATTGTTTTCTCTAGAATAACATTAAAAGATGTTAAATAAGGAATGAAGTACAATGAGGAGAATTGATTTATGTATCATATAAATATACACACTTATGACTAACATAGAAGCAAACAAAAAAGCAAAGAAATAACAACACCAAAACTGCTAAGCTCACACTAAATGTTAATCATTTCTGAAGAAATTCTGAGTTGTGCTTGGCCAACCCAAACCCACTTCCATAAGGCTAGGATGTTATGAGTGGTTGCTAGGGCATAACAATATGGTTGTTATAACTGTGGTGTTTTGAGCAGTTGTTGGAAAGTTAGTCAAAATAAAGTCAAAATAACCCAGACCAAGTTTATGTAATGTTCTGGCCCCTAGACTCAGGCCCTGCTTCAATGCAAGTCTATTGAATTGTTTATCCCCCATTTTACTCTTCACCAACCAATAAATTCAAGTTTGATTTGTGTAAATAAAATAATAACATACTTCTACTCAATAAGCCTTAAATGTTAAATGTATGGTATAATTCACACTAAAATGTAATATTCAGGGTAAAGGGTATGTTTAAATCCCTAACTCTAAGTTTGTGCAAGAGTAATGGAGATGCTTGCCTTAGCAACCACCAATAATTAAAACAAGAAATGCTTAGCATTTACAGGAAGGGAACATTTTGAGTTTTAAGTCAGTTGTCATTCCATGAGAAGAAACAGGCACAGCTGTCAATGTAAACACGTCCAAAGCACTTTTGTTGCATGAAAGAAAATATATGAAACTAACAAGGTCAACAGAACTGAGCAGAAGAATTAAAAGAATTAGAGAGATGAAAACAAAAGAGGATGACAAACAAAATTAAAAGCCCAGAGGAAAAAACAGAGGGAACAGTAAGGGAACAGTGTTTATATAAGTTTATGAATAAAAGCAAGACATGACGACAAGAGACAGAGAGGAAAAGAGAAAAAGCTTAGAGAGTTTAGATCATTAGTCTTCTGTACTGGTTTTCATTATTACTGCGTAATGCCAGCCTTGTAGTTAATCCCACAGCACCCATTTAAGGCTTCTGCTTTCAATCACAGGAGTGTACAAACACCCACACACTCGCAAAACCCTAAAGCCCAGCTTCTAAGGACCCTTCATGTCAGAAAACCCTCTCCGCCCAAACTAACCATTGGTGAAGGTACCTTTTATAAGGCTGAGGGAGAGGACAGAAAGGAATCTGCAGTAAATAGACTGAAAAGCCATAATGGTACTTCAGATGGACTGAGAGGAAGAGACGGAGAAGATGAATCCGGCATCCTCCACTAGAGAAACGCTAATGAATTATCCTTAATGAATCCAGCAAAACCCAATATTTTGGATGGACA
This sequence comes from Chromobotia macracanthus, assembly GCA_036877525.1. NCBI lineage: Eukaryota > Metazoa > Chordata > Actinopteri > Cypriniformes > Botiidae > Chromobotia > Chromobotia macracanthus. The sequence goes on along the minus strand of JAZGTH010000068.1, from coordinate 2,796,955 downwards.
ATTGCAGGATTAGGATTCAGGATTAAATTAATATGGAAATTGTTACTTATAAAAAAATATAGACAACAATTTGTTGTACACTAGCATGATGGTAATACCAAGAGGCTTGTTAGGTTTCAAATGATAGAACTGTGGATATAGTTCTATCATAGTTCTATCTAATGTATTTATTTGTGGATCTCAAACATTAGTTTAACTTTATGTGTGTTGCCCTAAATTTTTAAGTTTAATCAACTTGGCTATACAAGTCATTTCAACATAAAATCCTGACTGATACAATTTAAAAAGTATAAAAAAAAAAAAAAAGTAAAAATATAATTTTTAAAAAGCAGCAAAGTTTTTTTTACAGTGTGTGGTTGTTCTGCTTTGACACCTGAGGGAACATGAAGGGGACTGACCTCTAAAAATGACCACTAAAATCACCTTCAGACCAATAGCTAAGAAAAGTGAGGCTATTTCTGAACAAACATCTTGTTTGTAGGTGCCTTAGTTTTCAGTTTGGTGTATGCAAGTTGATTCATATTTGTAAATGTTACACATAGTTTTTAGTCTGGGTAGCCTGAAGTTCTGAGTCTCAGGAGTAACTCTCACTGTCCACTGAGAAAAACGATTGTGTCAGACTGAACCCTCCAATTCCCCAAAGTTCCATTGCTAAATTACTCTCTTCTGAAAAAAAATGAAAAAAAATTGTAGAAAAATTTATTCCCCACTTAAATGAAACCACTCATTGTTAAAAACAAATGCTTCTGGTAAAAACATACCCTCACAAATTCCATGTCATTTTTTTATGCTTTACAGACCATCGCTGAATTACTAGAGTCTGCTTATCAGATCCACATTCAGGCCCTGTAAGTGGTCAAGGTGGAATCTGAGAAAGTGACTCAGTTCTGGTTTACCTCAAGAAGGCAAGAGGGAGCATTAAAAACAATTGGTAGATGCAGACACAAAACATGCACAAAGAAAGAGTTTGAGATGAATTTGCTTCTGAGGTTTGTGTTTTTGATAAATTTGTTTTCTTCTTTCCTTTAGGAAAAAGAACAGCAAACAATAACCAAACCAAATGGAGTTCCACAACCAATTTTGTCTTCAGTTACCAAAGCCCAAATGTAGGGATCAAATATCCCTTAATCTCACCAACCACAAATGAGTTTCTTCAAATGCATATTATATTGGATATCATTTAGCATTGTCAATAAACAAATAATTCACGACAAAATTACAATAAATAAGACAAAGATAGTTCATATGTCTTATTCCAAGTATGTATATTACAAGTCAGTATTTACTGTGGGCTGCTAAGTAGAAAATTGAAATAGTAAATTGGAGGACTAAATTGTTTTTAATATTTTGACAGCCCTAATATTTTCATATTATAAGTCATAATTTATGTTCCTGTATGAGCCTAAAATAGTAAAAGCAAAATATTTTCAAGTAAATCCCCTGTAACCTGCATACCGTCTGGAGTATGTGTACCTCTGTTTAGAAATCACAGGCCTAATAAATACAACTTGCAATGTGTTCTTTATTAATACCAGGGTAGTTCAACACAAAAGTCTTTTTTGGGATGGTGTGTTGTGTGCTGTGGCTATACCCTTCACTAAGCCCAATAGGAAATGCAGTTAGAGCTCCATTTAGTGAACAAGTGAATACCACATACAGGCTGAAATATAATCAATGGGCCTCAGCATGTGGATCTGATCAAGACAGCATAATCTGATAATGTCAACTAACTTAGGCAAATGTGGTAACCACACTGATTATTAAAGTCATGAAGAATCCCGGCTTCCAAAAAGCATGAAGAGAAAAACATGAGCATCTCAAGTACATTTCGCCACATGTGAAATTAAGTTAAGCCACAGTTGCTTAATTAAGATGAAGACTGTGGCACGAGGTCACCCGGAGTTGTTTTCTTTTCATTTAAATTCAGGACTATACTCTTTGATGTGTACACTAGTTTAAGATGGTTACCTGTTCTTCTCCACTGGCTAGTGATGGAAAGGAAGGGTAATGCTCTCAATTTCATTTGAAAAGGAAAAATGGTTTAGAAGAAAACATTTACTCTTAAATAATCTAGACTGATGACTCTTACACAGCACATGCTCAGTACAGTTCTCTGTGATTGTTTCACTGTGATAAAGTTGCAGCAAACATCAAATTTGTGAGATTAAAATATTTATTAGATAAACAATATACAATATATTTGTACAATATATTTGTTGTGCTGCCTGAAGCTGCCCTTAATTGTAAGCTGGTAATTTATTTCTAGGTTTCTAGTTAACAACTTGAATTAATATTGACACTGTAAGCTGATATACAAGATTTTATCAAGAATGTGAGGTCAGATGCGATTGTAACACTATGAAAAATATTTAAAATGAACATTTTCTGTTTTAAAGGAAAATGTAAACGTTTAGATTTCATTTCCTATGAAACCTTCACCATGAGACACAAAATGATTTCTAAACATGGCAAAATACCTCTATAACTGTTATTAAAAGGAGAGAATATTGATTATGCCAGACGTATAATGCAGACAAACTATTAGCACTTTGTCATGTTGCAACTGCCAACCAAAAAAAAGGTAATCCCATTATCGATCAGTTTTGACGACAAACCTGTTATGGGTAAGTGGATAAGAGGTGGCCTGAGGTTGTGGTGTTGCGAGGTGGGAACTTTAACAACAACACTTTAAGCAACAGACATCATAATCATAATAATAAAAAGCAGTGCATGTAAGCAGCAAAACATGGAAGCCAAGTTCTGAAAACAGCTACAGGGACGAAACTAAACACCAGCCTGCATTCTGCTTTTTTCTCAGACAATCAAACAGAGAGTGACCAAGAGCCTTTAAAACAAAATATTTTATGGCTTTCTAAATTGGTGAAGATCAAAGTATCTCAGTGAAGTTTAGCAAATGTACAAACAGAGCTATGGAGTCAGACAAGCATCTGTAATCTCCTTTAATAGCTTCTGGAGAGGTAAAAAAAAGAGAAGCAGAAAGCAAAGAGGAAGTAGCGAGAGAGAGGAGTGAACAATCTCGGGAACATCCCTTACTAAGACTAACGGCTGTTTAAACATTTCCAAGATAAAGAAATTGGCTCAATTTATACAAAGCAGGACTTCAAAAGCAGGAGTGCACTCCTTATATTTACATAACTAATGGCTTAAAAGTCTTTTCACTTCAAAGACATGAAGCCCAATAATGCAGAACAATAAAACTGAAATCATATCCTGTTCCTTCCATATTCATCCAACACGAGTTGGCTGATGGCTGCAGGCCCATTCTGCTGAGCTTCGATTCCCCCACTGTCAAATATCTGACAGCTCAAGTTTACATTTGTAAAATGTGATCATTGTAAAACCATATGCTCCCTAAAACCCATGTGTTTATCCAGCTTATCCCGGGAAATCGCTTTCCTCTGTGCTCACACAGGAAAAGTTACCTGCCCGGATTTGGAGAGGCATTACAATTAATAGATCGAAAAGCATTCATACTTATTCATGTTCTGAAGATATGTAATTTGGCAGTAAGATTTACCACAAGTAGAGCCTGTGAGGATTATTAAATATGTGTGATTTTGGATAAAGCACATCCAGTCTTGATGTGGATGTAGCATATCCTCTCTAATATTATAAGCTAATATAAGTTTATACATCATGCTCTTTTAGGGTCTACAAAAGTGTCCAAACCCATTTAGTATTTATAAAACATAATTAACCTTTATGAAACATTTTATTTAATTAATAATTTACCTTATTCCTTTTTTACATGACAACATTCTCTGTTTGGTGTACACAAAACCAAAACAGTAAATAGTTGTTATTATCAATATCATTATTTTTTATTTTATTAATTGAAATATAAATGTATAAAATATATACATTATAAAATATAATGTATAAATATATAATCTGTGTGGATTTAAGAAATCAAAGTACATTTTAAAGAAAAAAAATCTCTAATGAAGACTTGCATAGGACTCCCATTTAAATGACAATTTATAGTGTAAAAATGTCTTCTTTAGCATACTGTAAGGTCATGTTGTGAATTCATGAAACTCGTGTAGTTTGGGGGCCTGCTGGGCTTTCTGTCTGGATGAAGTTTCAGCGCCCCTCATAGGTCGGTCTGTGTAACAGAATATTCTCAATTAGCTTTCTCTAAATGAAAATGATAAACTAAATGCATAAAGAGACTAGGCGGAGCTTAGCACAAAAGGGTGAAGCATATGGACTAGTTGTCCCACTTTGTAGTCCAATGAATATTCATTTGGGTGGGTTTATATGTGAATGTTAATTTCTGTATAGACAAAAACAATACCAAAATGCTATTCGACAATCACCCTGTTATTGCCTAGAAAACAGATACAATTTATTGAACACACTCTGACCTTTTGTGAACATTTCCTGCTATTATATAGAGGGCTGTCACAATGGAACTTGCCATTAAACAGTCTATCATGGTATTTTCAGCAACATAAACCGTAAAAAAAAAAGGCAACACAAAGCAATTAACTGACCAAAAACAAAAGGAAACATACAAAAACAAGAAACTACTGCTCTGATCAATAAAAAAAATTGTAAATATGTTACAAACACGACTAGTGTGTTTTATTGTAATAATCTTTTAACACCTAATCCTGAGAATACAGTTATATATTTTGATTACAATATGTCTTCATTACAGTATATTGTTGACCCTGAATGTATAATCTGAATGTATTCCAGTGTGGTTTTATTGTTTTTACTTATTTGCCCAACTGTAATGGCATTAGAATATCACTTTAAAAAAGTATCTTTGCACAATAATTATTCCCATTTAAAATTATTCTTGAAATTAAGGAAGGTTTTAAACTAGATACTTGAAATCAACACACAAAACCACTGCTAGAAAAAAACAGTCAACTTTTGGCTACAAACCAGATATCTGAGCTTATAGCACTGACAACTAGCACCAGTGTCCTCTACATGTTAACGCTTCAGAAATGAAATGTTTCACATGTTTAGTTTAAAATGTACATTTTGCAATGAAAATTCTTGCAAATAATCAGTGATGATTCAGTATTTCAAAACAAAAATATTAACAATATAGCATTAAGATTCTTATTAGAGCTTCAGTGCTTTTTTTAGCTCTGTACTGCACAACTCTAACAAACAAACTAACAAAGCTCTTGCTTTAAATAATTGTTTGATTTATGATTTCTAAATTTAGCACAGCTTTCAAATGCTAAAGAATGTATTTTTTATATAATTCTTGTAAATATAATTTATTTGTTTATTCTTTTTGTATTTTTTATTGAGGAAGAGGAGGCAGTAATGTATTTTTCACTGACAAATGCTGATATTCGTGTTTTGTTATGTGTTATGTGATGGCTGTCAGTTTTCAGAGTATTATAGAACAAACAAGTGAAGCAAAAAACTGAAAAAAATTGAACAGTCCACAAAATGTACAACTTGAACAATATGGTGATATTGAAAAACTCAAGGGCAGTACTAAAACAGCTTGTCCATTACTCGTATTAGTTTAATGTATATCTTCTCAAAGCACTAGTCTGCAGTGGGGAGTGCCAGTGAGTGTAAGTTTTCCCATGCTGACAGGTGGACCTTGTGGCTTCCCTTTGAACAGCCAGTCTGATTTACAACACAGCCTGGACTATGAGACACAGAGCGTTCCAGCCCTCTGATATCACCAGTCTACATTAGTAATTAATACAGTCTTAAGGAATGAGAGCACACACTAGGGAAAACTTAGGAACCGGTAATTAGACCCAACAGTTGCTAGTTTCACAGTGATGGTTTAGTCTGATTTCTGATGTCTTAGTAATGACACGCTTATGGGTCTTATAAAGGCATAAATGTCAGTGGACAAAAATAAAACTCTAGAAAGCAAATTTGCCAAATAAATCAGTGCATAAATCTGTGTCTTTTTCACTGACCACATGCAATCCAGTTTAGCAAGCATTAAATGCACTGTAATAGCTCTGTGACATGACTTATTAAATTAAGCATCAGTCTTTTCCTCACAATATCTTTTTTTAAAAAAAGAGAGATTTTTAACAAAAGACAGTTTGGATACATATTCTAGCCATTATGAGCTGCAATGATTCATCAAATAATAGCCAAGGTCATTAAAATTGTTCATATATCTCTATGTAATGTGCAGGGCCTGACAGGGATGCACATAGTCTACACACCCACCTAGTCTACAAATAACTTTAAATAGAATATATGTACATATACCCAGTCATTATTTAGTTACAGATTAGTTATTGTATTGTATTGTAGCAACATTAGTGTGTTTTGTGTATTGTATTGTAATACACTTATCATGTAATAGGTTATAGTATAGTTAGGCCATATGTTAGAGGTGTTGCTGGTGAATGCACCTTAGGGTTTCCTATTTATTTTTGTTTTGTTGCATTGTATGCACTTACAATAGAAACTGAAACTGGACTGGATGTGGCCATTAAATGTGGATATATTTTCACATTACATATTTAATCACATTACAAACATAGAATTAATATCATTCTCCGTCTGCATCTAGTAAATCAACTTCACATTTAACGTCATGACTGCGAGACTATCACAACAAAATATGAATACATAGTAATGGACACAAATATTGAAGAAGGAATATGGACACTGGAAAATCTATTTACACATGGCTACACATAGCAGCTTATTATTATTTTATGTAATTAATGCAATGTACTTTGCAATATGCTATTTATTTAGTGCACCTATTTATCAGTTATTCAGGCTATTTCAAAAATAAAAGATGTGCCTTAGTAGCGCATAATAGGCTATACTTTATCGTTGTACAAATTGCAATCGAAAATTAAGCGTATCCTAAATTAGGCTAAAATATATCGGTTACTTCACAATGAGGCCGTATTTGTTAACATTAGTAAGTCTATTAGCTAATATGAAACCAGCATTGAGAAATATAGTTTTTCAGCATTTATTCATGTTTGTTCATTGTGCATTAACTAATATTAACAGTTTTGATTTTAGAAATGTATTAGGAAATGCTAAAATTAGTATAACATGACGCATAGTAACCAATCAGCAAGAACCAATTAGCAAACACCAACATGACTGATATATAATTTAGCTAATTAAATGACACATTTCCTTAAATAGGGCAGGCCTATTTATTCATGCTAGACCAATGAACAAACTTTAAATGAAAAACATAAAATGACTGGCATATTGCTGAACAAAATAAATAAAGGAGAGCGGGTGGCCCCCCCTTCAGGGAGGGGCCCATGAGCTGGAGCCCAGTCTAGCTCAATGGAAAGTCCGGACTTGGTGATGTGTACTTAAGCACATTTTGGTCATTTTGAATAACAGATTTAGGTGCCTGAGTTGCAGTGGTGCAGTGATTCTGTGCAGTCCCAGTATAGGATGCCTTAGCATTTAGGTTAGTTTCTGTATTCTCCACAACATAATTTTTCGAGCCAACCCATAAGATGGGGAACTGTTCCATTTGTTATGTTAGCGAACTGGGTGCTAAAGCAACAAAGGCAGCATGTGCAAATGAAAAAACTATCAGCATGCAAATTTGTTCTTAGTAAATTACCCCCTAGTACTTTATCAACAACAGCAAAAATCTATGCCAGTGCTCAATTGCCTTTTAATGTTTTCCAGATGTATATGTGAAATTTGTCTTGTTCCTTTGTCCCAAACTGAATTTCCATTCAACACAGAACACAGAAAGGTAAGTGTGCTGACAGCCCAGCATGCTGACTAATTCACTCATGTGCCACAGCTGAGGCCAGGACTGAATGCTTTATTGAGACTGTCCCACAGACAGACAGCCTCCTCCAGCAACATAACGCACCTGATAAAATCTCCCCAAATATTCCAGACATGCAGCTCAGACAAAGGACAGGGGGTTGAGGGGGGCTTTCATTATCATTCCAGTCATCAGATAGCCGTCTGTAATATAGGGACGTCTCTTGTCACTTTTTGCGGTGCTTTTGTTGCACAGGTCACTTCAGCGGTGACGGCAAGGACGTGGTCAACAAGACTCAAGTCTGAGTTGCAACGCCAACTTTTTTCTGGATCTGTCTCAGAGAGTAAAGGAATAAAAGGTAAAGTCTATGGTTGCTGGTAGTAGCTATAGATGTGGCATTCCTCTAGATTGTGTGCCGCTTGGTTTTTGGGTAGTGGTGATTAATGCTACAGGTATGTAATGCATGTGGCAGTGATAAAAGGGTCTGGACTTGAGAGGTTAAATGTGGTACGCTTCAAATAGTGGGTCGTTACTTATGCCCAAAAGTTCCCACAATTTTCTAATGTTGATGAGTCACAGTGATTTTCCCAGTACTGTTTATGTAAATATGCACAGAGCTATTTTTACATTGACTACAGGATCCCGGAGACACAGGGTATGTCTGGTCTGTTCCATCTGATCCTATTCCCATTGCCTGTTCTTGTGTGTCCTATACATACATGGCAAAAAGCCTATAAATAAAATAAAATGAGATAATGACTAACATGCCCTCAAAATAGCAAAATTGTTTTCACACAAGTTTCCTGAACACTCTCCCCATCTGTTACTGGTTGAAAACGTATAGTCCCTCCCACAATTATTGGTTTAGCCAAGCTTGAGAGTCCTCAAACTAATAGAACAATATTTTGATAGAACCACTGAGCCACAATGTATACACTTAGGAGGAATCAACATACAAATGGCTTGTTTATAGTTATCTATATTAATCTGAGATATAAGAAAGTATATTAGTATAAAAATGTATTACACACTTCACCTTAAACTCTGAACTAACACAGATGGTAGGGATGGAATGTGTGTTTGCTTTGTGCTAACTGACCTAAAATTGGACTTTATCGACCAGTTTGCTGACTTAGACGTAGTCCCAAACAATAACTGGATTTCAAAGTAAAAGTTGACCCTTTTAGCCCAAGGTGCAACATTAAAGAGATGTTTAGGTACGTGGCGTGTGCCAGGCAGGTTTTTTGTATCCACACAAGCTCAGGTCAGAGCACCTTGATTAGTCAAAGCAAAAGAACAAGCAGAGTCATGCAGCCATGCAGATAAGCAATGGATGCCAGGCGCCCTGTGGACATCCTTATCAGTTCTTCTGTGTGCTCTACAATATAATGATAATGGCACTCTCTGGACGCTTTCTGCACTCCCTCTCTAGTGTTTACTGAGTCACATCAAAGGCTAAAGCGTGAGCAGACCAGTTATGTTAGTCACTGACAAATTAAGCAAGGATTCATCTGGTCAGAGACCACCCACCCAATATCCTAAACACATCCCCCACCCTGTCCTCGACGGATTTGCTACTCAGCCGTCCAGTTTTCTTGCTTTGCCCTGAGGTGTTCCACACAGTAATTACTTCTGGGTAATGACAGCCAACACTTCAGTAGGTTGTAAACAGCAGGAGGCTTGTAAAGAGGCTGTGACTGGTAGAGGCGTGAGTGTGCTGGGCTGAAGCTGCAACAGCAGGGAGGAGGCCCACCCAAGAACCTCAGTTTACTCTTTACTATCCTACTCCACATTACATCACTTTGCTTAACTTTACAGTCCCCTACCTCACAATACTTCACTGCTGTAAACCTTTTTACTCCAGCCTGTTCTACTGTTTGCTACACTTCCTCATACTACTCTACTCTGCCCCAATATACACTACCCAGCCCTATAGTACTCTACCCTACACTACTCTACTCCACTCTACTCGACATTACACCACTCCACTCTACTCCACACTACACTACTCCACACTACACTACTCTTCTCCACTCCACTCGACATTACACCACTCCACTTTACTCCACACTACACTACTCCACTCCACACTACACTACTCTACTCCACAATATTCAACATTACACCACTCCACTCTACTCCACACTCCACTCTACTCCACACTACACTACTCTACTCCACTCTACTTGACATTACACCACTCCACACTACACTACTCTACTCCACTCTATTCGACATTACACCACTCCACTCTACTCCACACTACACTACTCTACTCCACTCTATTCAACATTACACCACTCCACTCTACTCCACACTACACTACTTTACTCCACTCTACTCGACATTACACCACTCCACACTACACTACTCTACTCCACTCTATTCGACATTACACCACTCCAATCTACTCTACACTACACTACTCTACTCCACTCTATTCAACATTACACCACTCCACTCTACTTCACACTACACTACTTTACTCCACTCTACTCGACGTTACACCACTCCACACTACACTACTCTACTCCACTCTAAACTACTCTACTCCACTCTATTCGACATTACACCACTCCACTCTACTCCACACTACACTACTCTACTCCACTCTATTCAACATTACACCACTCCACTCTACTCCACACTACACTACTTTACTCCACTCTACTCGACATTACACCACTCCACACTACACTACTCTACTCCACTCTATTCGACATTACACCACTCCACTCTACTCCACTCTATTCAACATTACACCACTCCACTCTACTCCACACTACACTACACTACTCTACTCCACTCTAAACTACTCTACTCCACTCTATTCGACATTACACCACTCCACTCTACTCCACACTACAGTACTCTACTCCACTCTACTCGACATTACACCCCTCCACACTACTCCACTCTGCACTACTCTGCTCCACTCTGCACTACTCTATTCCACTTTAAACTACTCTACTCCACTCTAGGCTACATTACTCAACACTACTAGTGTAGGTTACTGTATTTTGCTGTACTATACTTTACTATCCTGCACTCCACTGTGAATACCATCAGTGCAAATCAGTTTCTAATATCCTATATTTTCCATTTTAAATTACAGTCATATCCCTAAATAAATAGTTTTCAGTGCAATTGAACAAAGGCTTCACCTACCACTTCCAGCATAATGAAACAAGATCTGTGTCATTGGACTAGAATTATAGTATAGTATAGTATAATATCATAGTAGCTTCAGGAGTTTAAGGTGTTTGCTGATTTCAGTAGTATCTAGCACAACCCATTCCCCCCTGAAAGCACTAATTGTTAAACACACAATGCTAACATCTGTTCTGATCTTTTTAAATTAACTAGTTAGTATGTGATCACTAGGGTGTTCTAGGTGGCTGTTAAGGTGTTGATCTGTTGATTTTTACGTATAGTTAAAAATCACATATTTTCTCACCAAGCCCCTAAACATAAGTCTAAATAAAGGAATGAGTAATAGCTATGTTTACTTTAACAAGCACCACTTATAATGGTTTTTCCTTTCTTTGTTGTGGGGTTAATTTCTGTGTCTAAATATAATTGTTTATACATGCTAAGGATAGATGTCCAGACAGCAGGAAAGCCTTTCAATATCCCAGGACTTCAGACACACAGTTGATTGACCCATGACCCCAGAGCCTGCTGTCTTGCTATTTCTTTTCCATTATCTCTGAGTGGATCTCTGTCTTGAAGCCACGGCGCCTCAGGTTATTGTGAAACAGGCTGTGAAGATCAGAGAACACTGATTATGCTAGTAGTAATATAACCCAAATGTTCAAGGTCCTCTAAGTCATTACACTTGGAATCCTGGTTATTATACAAATCCAAAATGACCAATAACGAGTATTAGAAAGGAACTGAATTTGATTCAAATGTTAAGCTGTTAGCTTGAATTAAAGTGTTTTCATCTGGGCAGTCAAAAGTGTCTGTCATTCAAAAGAAAAACTGTTGCTCCCTGTGCATGGAAAATGGAGTTAAGTCTCAAATTTGATTAAGTGGTAAGGCTTGAAAGAGCATGATGACGGAAATGTTACAGTAATTTAAAGGGATTATATTTTCCTTTGAGCACAGAAAACACAGGAGAGTGTCTATAAGGGAACAGCAGTTAACCATTTATCACCATTTCCTATTTATCATGTTGATTGTTCAGGAGCGGAAATACTGTTTGTTTAACACAATTAAGGCATCATTTGATTTTCTCAATTCTGCAGCTCTGTTCCACATTAGAAATGCATTTTGTCGTTATGAATTTTTTATAGATAGTAATATCAGCTATATTACTGTAGTTTACTAGAGAGCTCAATATAAAACTTTAGAGTTGCATGAGTGCTGACTCCCTAACAAAAGATAAGCATCTGACTTTAGCATTTTTAAAAAGTTAAAACAGTTGTTCTTTTAAAACAGGCTTGTTTAACAGACTTTCTCTTATGAGCACTTATTTTCCTTATTCTCTTATTTTTTTCTTTGCATATTATTTTGCTGTGAATGCATGTGCATCTCTTCTGTAAAGCACTTTGGACACACTTTTTTTAAAGGTGCTGTACAAATATTGCTCACTGCAGTTATTTATTTTTTATTTTTAAGCATTTATGATTTAATACTTGGATTTAGTATACACTTTTCTTTCTAAACAATTCATTTGAGTTATAGATGTTTTATTAGTTGCCTATGTGTGAGTCCTGGGAATTTCACCCCTGACCTTGGCATTGTTAGTGCAATATTCTACCATTTCATCTACAGGAACAGTTTACAATTCTGATTTATGTTTTAAGTGTTTTCTTTTTTCATATTGTGTTCAATGAAAGGGCCAGAAACAAAATGCACTATTGAATCTAACAGTGCCTATGAGCTTATATTCTAACAGCAGACTTAAAGCATAAATAACAATAATTCCTTTAGAAGTTCACATTGAATATTTCTGAAATCTGAGCTTAATTAGAGAGGAAAAAAAGTTTTCTTTTTTGATGGCCAGAATTTCCCGCCCAATCTATTTAAATATGTATCATTTTTCAAATTTATTTAAAAAACATTTACTGAAATTGTTAGAACATGCGTACCATAGAAGGTTCATGTATGACTCTTGCTAATGAAATAAACTTCTTTCTGTTTAACTCAAACTGCAATTTGTCTCTCCCCCCCGTGGAAAATTACATTGTCAGACTGTGAGAGGCTATTAAACAACAACGTCTCTGAGTAAGACATAGAGAAGCCTGTTCTGTCTGTGGGGTCCTGCGTGTGTGCGTGCGAGTCGTCTTCTGACAGTATTCAGAATACACACATAGACACGAGTGGGATAAAAGGGGGTTTTGTGAACTTCAATTTCCAGTTATCATAGAAACATGGTGTCGCAGTAAACAGTGCAGCCCTGAGTGTCCATACAAAAGTTTAAACAAAGAGAGAGGCTGAGTGAAATACTTCACATTCAGCAGGACGCAATTACGAAACACTGAAAGAATGAGGGCCCGACACATCACAAACAAGCACTAAATGTCAACATGCTGCACATGACTGTGTCATGCTAAGAGTACAACCATAAGTACAGTATCCAAGACAGACAACTCTAAAATAGTCAAGTCTTCTGAACAGCAAAACTGCTGCCCTTCAGCAAAAAGAAAAATGAGTGCTTAGTTATTAAGAAAATGATACTGTTCAACACAATATCTTGTGATAACATGCCCCAATATCACATTATCACATATGAGATTGTTATCAGAATGGGAACCTATAGATGCTGATCTGAGATAAATGCATTGTTTATGAATTAAAAACCTATTGGATATTTAAAATGCTATTTAATGGCTTTTTATGAAAAACAAAACAATACAACTGTGATTAATCAATAATATAAAGTTACAAAATTGAAATACTTTCCCAGACCTGACATTTATGAAAAAAAAAATTGTCCTAAGAACACAGCGTTCTGTTAACATCGACTTTTAAATGTGGTCATCATTGTCTTCACTTGTTTACTTGAAGGCCATTAAGAAAAATATATGATATCAAAATGTTAGTTTAGAGGTATTTACATAAAGTTTTATAATTTTGAACTTGGTGCTTGAAACTAACATATATAACCACTGCTGGAGAAAACAAGCATCCATGCATCCATTTGACTTTGACTCAAAACATTATAAAACATGAAATATATCTATTGTGACGACTAGCCCCAGACACAACTATATCTCTCCAATAGTTCTCCACTACTCAAACATAATATCAAGAACAAATCTACTTTTTTTAGGAAAAAAAAAAGCAAAGGCAAAAAAAACGCATTTACATGCATCTTGATGAACTCTCTTCCCAGTGAACATTTTATTTTATGAAAAATGTTTATTCAACATTGCAAACTTATGGCTTCTAATCCATGTGACGCTATCATTTATTATTAAAGAGAGACGTTTAAGCATTTGATCTCTATGATCTCAAAGCAAGTTCTAAAAACCTTTTAAAATGAATGAACTGCTGGTGTTCTAACTATTGTGAGATGTTTTGTTTATATGCGGGCTGGTGCAACATCTCGAATAAACAGAGACATCTTGGCTGGGTTAAAAGGGTGAAGACTGAGCGACAAAGCAACAAATAACAAATCGGCTGCCAAGTTAAGAAAAGTCAGGGATGCAGTCACAGACAAGACACTCTTCTGTCTTCATGCAAGTAGCTAAGAGCATCCAGATTCCCTCAGCTCTGCATTTAAGTAGAGACTAAATGAAACTTCAGTGACTAATCCTTTCCACTGTCAGGTGTTGTGTATTAGTGTTTTAAAGCTGTTTACTTCGATGCGGATGTGCACTGTTGATAGTCACAGTTACAGTTTTAACATTACAAAGTTCTTTGACAGGATTATAAACAAGTCGGACAAAAGAAGATATGAAAAGTTCCAAAAAACATTTTGTATCAAATTTAGGTTTTTGCTTTGGGTCTGAAGCAAAAACAAAAGGGGTTTCCTTTTGTAACACTGCGTGCTTACACACAAATCTAAACAAACGTTTGAAATGATGTTCTAGAGTGGTTTGGTAAACAGTTGTCACAATAGTTTGCTAAATCGGTGTACTGCGTAAAGGCAAGCTTCTCTGTTATTACAGCTCATAAAGTTAGGGATTAAATACTAAGTATTAAACTGTGGTGCGTAACTAATCCTGCACTGTTTGTGGGATGGAAATGAATTAAACCTTAAATCATGTGACCTGTAGAGGAGATCTAAGTGACTGGTCCATAATGTTTGCACTACAAAAATATCCCATAGACTTGAATTAAAGGAGGGACCCAAGCCTTATTTAGAGAGCAGAATATAGAAGAAACTTGGGGCAGGATCTGTTCCAAAATGCACAATATACATTTCTTTTGTCTTTACGGGCTCTACCAATCCACCCAACGTCCACTATACCATGAAAATACTGTCTATAAAAAGCAGAGGATGTTTGGTTTAAGATACAACAGATATAGTTATAGAAGCTAGGCCTAGGAAATGCATTGTGTAGCCTCATTATTTAATACTGAGGCTGTTTTGAGAATAGCACAACACAGGTAATCCAATTCAGTATTTAAATGTTTTGCAATAGTATAGTTCCTTCAAAGACCCATTAAAGCTTATGCACATGGTATCCCCCACCTGTGCTTTGGTTTAAATGCTTAATTTCACAACTCAAAACAGATAGGGTTGTTGTGAAAGTTACTCTGGATTTCTCAGAAGCAACTGTGGTAATAACAGACACATCTCATTATTTCTGATCACACCTGACAGCGGAGTTTACAAACGTTTGAAGTCAGCAGTGCTCCTGCTGTTATCTAAAACTAGACGCCTACAGACCTCTCACCACAGGGCATCTGGACTGGTGGCACTCGGCGGCTCTCAGCTCACCGGTTTGTGCTGGGCCTCTTAGAGAGATTAATACTTAGCTAAAGATCAAGAGAAAGTTTAAGAAATTTTCAGTAACAGCAGCAGAATTCTCTGCTGTGTAAAATGTCAGGTGACAGCAGCAAGACTTGGTTTAATAAATTAATACAAATGAACTTTGACGTCAGCTAGATAAATCCCACAAATATTTAACACTGAGTAACAACGGTGGTCCAAATGTCTCAAGCAAATAGTGGACATGCTTTTATTTTGCAGTTAATCAATTTTTAATCAATTAAGTTACTCAATTTTACCATTCCAAAGACAATATTAAAGAAAACAGGATTTCAGTATTTCAAAGTATTTGTCATGCCCCCCTTTTTACTTCATCTTGAAAACTTTTTTATCTTGAAATTTTTTAAACCCTAAAACTTTAATTTAATATTTAAATCCCAGATTTTCAATGTGTGCACAGACTTTTGCAGCCCACCACACATGCATGCATGGGTTATGCATAATCAAATGATGCATTTCACTTTGATGAAAGTGTGGTGAGTACTTGGAAGTTTAAAGGTTGAACAACAGTGCCCCCCTGAGATAACAAACTTGTTTGTGTCATTACAACATGACCTATTAACTATGACCTATTTGATTTTGCTTTTGTAATTTAATTAATGTCATCACCTTTTTAAATACCATTGCAACTTAGCTAAGTATAATGTAAAACACAAAAAAGATGGTTAAACGTAGTTTAATTAATTAGAATTAGTTAATTCTTCCAAAACCAATCTATGAACTCTTTCTCAAATGTTCGCCTGTGTTCCATGGTGTAGCAGGTTAGGTTACTTAAGAACTGGGTCACTTTGACTCCAGTTTTTTATAAAAAGCTTGAATTATGTCCCTTATTAAGTGTCTGCAAATAGACTGCATACAGAGGCAGAAGCTTTCAGCAGTCTCACTAATAAAGCAGCTTTCAGGCACAATAAAGCATTGTCTCCCACCCCCCTCTCTACGGAAGGAAGTGGACGAAGAAAACATAAAACCAGGGGCTGTATGAATCAAAGCAATCATCAGAGAGATGCAGTCTGGGTTCAGGATCTGCTGCTCTATAGCTATGGTGACAGAGATAAGACATGTTTTTACTGTGATAATGTGAGCATATATGTGTGGTCTAAGCACTAATCCTGGTTTTCAGTCAACTCATAGAATGATCTCTGTATTCTTTAAGAACATATTTATGAACCAAACATTTTATATATATTTAATAAAACAATGGCAGAATGTTTGTGAATCTAATCAATGGTTCCGTTAGTTAATCAACCTGTTTAGAATCAATCATTAGTGATGTTTGCTTTATTGTTATTTATGTTATGAATATTAAAATAACCTGCTCCATACCATTTGAGCTACAAATTTTAATAACACCTCAAATCATGCGGAACTGCACTAGAAGAGGCAGGAGGTTTTTGTGATTTGGGCCAGAAAGCAAACAACCGAGCAACCATAAAGCAATGCATTGGCAATCACCCACAACACCCTATAGCATGAATGTAAGCACCACTCACATTTTCCTCAGACAATGAAACCATTATTTGATATTATTTATTAGATATTTGAGTTATTTGATGCAAAGTTACGCTTTGCTTTTAAAAATCTATGTACTTTGACAAATTTGTAAGGAAACCAAAACATTTGCAATGCATGCCAATACACCAACAGAGCAATGCTGTTGCGTCTCTAGCTGGTCATCTACAGATGTCTCACTGTCTCTGCCACTGTGTCAACACACACTCGTATGGCACCTTGCAGCTCCAGAGGGGCACTAACTCCCACAGTCTTTCCAATCAGATCAATGTGTCCTTTTCCTCATTTGTCACAGGCCTCTGGAGGAGGGATGTTGTCTTGTGCAATATCTCCACTTTGGCAGCATACTAAAGCCTGAGGCCTGTCTGCACTTAATGGGTCCTTAGTCTCACAGCCCCTCCGTTGCCTCTCACCTCAGACAGTTTGGCATGTCTGGAGTCAAGACCCATGTGTGAGGGAGCAGTAATCCAAGTTAAGTGCGCCTAAGAGGACCCTCTTCAAGGACACACGCACATTGTCTATGTCACATTTTGGCAAGCATGTGATGTGTCCATGCTAAAAATGTGTTTCCAAAATAAGAATCAAGAGCAGTCTTTTTAAATACAAACAATAAATCTCTGAAAAGTCAGGGCCATGGGTACAAACAGTATGCAATTTCAGGTTCGTCCTGTGACCATTTAGTTTACGTCAAATTCAATCTAATATTCGATCGCTGACTTTGCAGCTTCAAAACTGAGGATCTGGATGCTGTTCTTTAAACAATGCACAACAGAGAGAAAACCAAAGTATCTTACATTTTATGTTGTAAGTTGATTCCCTTCACTAAACTTAAAAAGGTTTTTTGTAACTAAGCCACTGTCACTGGACTCCTAATGCATGGAGGTGATAAAACAGTCCTAAACTAGCAAGTGTAAGTATTGAGAAATTATAGTTCAGTGAAAGTATCTTATAGTACTCAATTTTTACTCAATAAAAGGACAAATATCTAGCCAAAACCAAACCTGTGTTAAAGTAAAAAAAAGTGTCCTCACTGAAGTCCTCATTAAAGTTAGTATTTAAAAGTAAAAATACATTTGAAAGAGCAGCTGACATTTTCTAATCTTGATGCACAAACTGTGCAAGGTAACTTTAATCACAATTTCCCTAACACCCTGATTATAAATGGCTTTAGGACACACCAGACACTAAAATAAAACCAAACCCATAAAACCTGTTGAAATGAACACTGGCTGGTCATCCAGTTTAACATGATGAAAATGTATTGCTTTAGGACACAGACTCATCACATCTCATCACAGTAGGAATTATAGTAACAGTTGAATAGCTGAAACAAACATGTTTTTTTAGGATTGTAGGCAAGGACAATGTTGTCCTGCTGGGAATCCCATTGCCCCCTTTGAAGACAAATAAGTGTACGCCAACAAGTGCAAGGTAATCCTTTTACCCAGGAGACAAGGGGATCACTGTTTTCGATCGAGGGTCAAGACCTGAAAGACCTCACTCTTATAGGAACAACAGCATGTAAAAAACTGAACCTGGAACCTGGAGAGCTGGCAGTGATGTAGAGGGAACATTTTAGACTTTTTAGACAAATTACAGACAAACCATATCTATTCACCATCACTACAATTGAAGACAGGTTCAACATTAGTGTTTGTAGTAGGCTCATATTTACATTTTAGTTTGCATAAAGGCATCTGCCAAATACCTAATTATGTCAGTGCATTCAACATATACATTCTATCACTTTGTGAGTTGCCTGGGAATCAAACCTATAATATTGCTGATATTAGTGCCATGCTCTACTTATTGAGCTACAGGAAGATACAGGATAGGCTTTGGGGTTATGGATAGAATTAGTCATGCATCCTGGGAAATGTTCATTGGGAAAGTCCGCTTAAACCTTACCTTTTTTTTTTTATCCTTGTTAAAACCTTAAAGACAAAGTGCAGGCCTGGCCACTCCACTGAGCTCTTGGCAGCAAAGGATGGGTCAACTGTTTGGTTCTGTGTGTTCTGGCAGAGCCAGTGCAACAGAGACTTTAATGTAGTTGGCATGGGTCTGCACAGAAGTAGGTAGAGGCAATGCAGGCATCTCACTAAAGGAACAGAAGAAAACAGCTGTTTCCTGTCTCAGCATGAGAACAGTCAGGTTTTCGAGAGCAGAAGAACATTTTTTAGACCACTTTCAATAAGGCCACACTATAAAACAACAGTCTGAGAGAGATCACTTTATTAGCACATCTGAAATTCATTCTTAACTTCAAAAACACAGTGTTCACTGCACATCAGTTCGGCAGAAACATTAGATTGTTCAGATGTTGCTTTTTTAATATGTCTGATGTCAATTTCATTGCATAGCCATGACAGTGGCTTTCACAGTGACAAATATTTAAAAGCAAATAAAATTATATATTAAGTATTATATAAAAACAATTATATGGGGCAATACTTATGCTTAAGTAGTCTGTTAATATATGAATTGTACTTTTGCATAAGTAATATACAGGTGTAGTATTTGCACTTTTACTTTTAATTAAATTTTTTCCACCACTGTTGGATACAATGAGATCCAGAACAAGCAAGATAATGATGTCAATGAAATGAAGACATGAAATGTCTTATGAAATTCTCCCGTATTGTGCACGTCTGTCAAGTTCTAACAAATTACAATGGAGTCTTAAAATACACTACCACTAGTATATCAGAAATGGTGTATTAGTCTTTTGTGCCAGTATCATATGGTACAGTCATGGTATCATATATGATTTCAGCATAAATTTGTCATAAACCACGGTACTGGTTTACCGTGTTAATGAATAGTATTTGTACATGTGAAACCATGTCATACTTTTGGGAGCTTCACCTACTTTATATAATAATGTTCTTATATTAAAATGTATTTAGACCTGCCTGTAGTACCTTGCTCATTCATGGCTGCACATGGAGGTGTTGAACTCAATAAAGATGTTAATTGCTGGCAAGCAATTTGTTGGCTTGCAGGTTTTGTTTAAGTTGATTGTAGGTCAATACCCACTCCATCCAGCACTATTTTTGTTTTCTGTGTTCTCAATATATGTTATTTTACGAGTGAGAAACCGTGAACTGAATGAATCACGCAAAATGATTTGGCTACATGGCGTTGATATGTGTTTGCTAGATACTTGCTTACTGGACCAATCCAGGCCATTGACCCGTCACTCTGATATTGGTCGCATTAATGTAAATATAGAGTTTTTTCAACCACTAAAGGGCCTTATTTAGCAAACATGGAAGACAAGTTACACACTGCGGGTTTATGTGTAATAAGGGATGCAAATCCCTAATCTACTGAATATCTGTTTGGACAACAAAATAGCTGTTTGTATATACCTTGTGACACCAGGTAAGCTGTTAACTGACCAATGAAATGATCCGGTGGTAAGTCCTGCATAAACAAAGATCACCATCCCTTCCTAAAAGTTACCAGCTCCTGAAAAGGCAAGATTATAACACTCTGATAACACTTATCTGTGGCCAAACCAGACTAGACCTTTTAGTTTTAACAGTTTTTGATTAGCAGATGAAGCTTCCTTATCTGCAGTTATTAGAATATGCATTAGGGGCTGATCAGCCAGAAGGTAGATGTTTCTTTTATTAATTGATGACAGGCAATTTATACAGTCTGGCAAAGGACTGCTTCTCAGAGTGTGACAAATACACTATTGACATGTACCAACATGATGGAGTTTACTGGCCCCTGCAGACAGTCACAAAGACTTGCACTACATTAACTCATATACTGAAGATGTCCCCTAACAGACAACTGATTTACTTTACCAAGACAAAAAGTGCTTTGCTGAAGTAATGATTCTGTGGTACATTAGCCTTGAGAGGATAAGCAGAGTTAGAAATGTTGTGTGGGTTTAACAGCCACAGAACTTCCATCTTCAACAAGCCTGCTGAAGAAATTTTTTTTTCCTTAAATTAGATTTCCTCGCTGGTTTTTCATTGGTTAGGTACAGGTCTGTCTGCTGTCCACCAGAAAAATCTAGCAGTGCAGCTAGAAAAAGTTTCTAAAAAAATCTGTCATTGCGTAATCTTAATGCAGCACTTTTCATGTAAGTTCATAGTGATTTTGTCTGTCAAGCTCTAAAGGCAGAGAAAAAACACCAAAAAGTACAAATAATGTCATCCATATGACTTGTATATTACGCTATATTACAAGTCTTCTGAAGTTATACATTAGCTTTGAGTGTCGAACAGATTGAAATGTTAATTTTAAGCCCCATTCAATGTCTTCCATGTTAACGCTCAATTAAAATATGGTTCTGCTCTGTTCCATGTTAAAAAACAACAGAACCGCATCTTAAACACAATATATGCTGGTAACCAATTATGCTGGGCTTGTTAGCAGGGAGTGCAGTTGGCTACAGGCCAATTTCCCTTCCTTTACTTAAATTAGAGTTTTGACTGAAACTGATTTTGACAAAAATAAGCTTTAGCCAAGACCAGAAAAACAGGCTGAAATAATTCTGCATGTTATAGATGTAGACTAATGAACAAAAACTGTGATCACATTTCCCCATTGATGACACAATATTTTTCCACCATGTCACCAAGATTTATGAATCAAGACGCCCCTTAACAATCCAGGATATCTTTCTTCTTGTTTATGTTCTGTAGTCATGGAAGAATAAAAGCAAATGAAAATTGTTTTTCCCTCACCCCATCTCTCTATCTGTCTCTCTTTCCACTGCATCTGTGTTAAGCACGCCCTCTCTCAGTCTCAGACTTTACACTTAGACTCGTAACCAGGCTTAGGCTCAGGGGCATTGTCATAAATTATGATTGCAGCCACAGACTAGAAGTCTGTGAACCCTGTCCCTTTAACTTAATTTTCCCCTGTACCTGTATAGTCCCTTTGATGCCCTCAACCATTAAGCCTAATAACCCTTGTCTCACACAAGCTGTTTGAGGTTTGTTAGGGTGCGATCAGGTGTCTGGGGAATACACATAGTAAATCAGTGACAATGCTTTAGGATTTTGGAGTGAACTGAAAACATATGGGAGGCTCTATGAATATGCTACATCAGCACAGGACCGTTCTAAGGTCACGTTGCATTATATGGTGGACTTCTCCTTCCTTCCATGGAGACTGAAAAGTCATATACAATCACCCATGTGTCTTTAAAGGTTTTATATGTGGCAGCTGGGTCAGTTACTCCAAAAACGAAAGCTTCATTTATTGAAAGCATATAAGTGAGGCAGGTTAGTTGTCACACTTTTTAGTTCAGTAAAGATTTTTAAGGGTGGTGTTGTATATGAAAGTCAGTTTCTTGAAGTCCTTACTGTTGACCACACACAAAAGGTGTGTGTGGGTCTCGCACTCTCAGCTCCATTTTATATTTATTTTATTATGTTTAAGTCTTTTCCACAGATTTGGGTTCACAAAGGTTACATACTGACATTCTTGTACTATACAGATCAGGAACATTTTAAAAAATTGTATTTTTTGTAAAAAAAACCCCAAACATAATAGACAGGGCGCTTATGTAAGCTGATTGATTTAGACAGCAGTTCCAATAATTTAGGTGCACAGTCTGTTAAGCTAATATGTCAATTGAGTTGTGAAAGAGTAAGTCATTAGTTAATTACAGCACCACAAAGAGTAGCAGGAAAAGAATCAGACTGAACGTTTTTATCTGAATCAGGTCTGCTCACTTCATTGCTTTTTAATTCTAAAAAAACCTTGAGGATTTCCTCCCAGAGCATCCTGAGGACAATTAGCTCACCAGTCATCAAAATAAGTGCGTCCATCTAAACCAATTACACAGCGGAGCACATGCTAGCCACTGGTGGGTGGATGGCGCTTGTAATGATTAACTGGCAGACACATTGACTTGCCTGACCTCCTAAAGCCCTTTGGGGGAAACCCTTGTCATAAGGAATAAATCTGGGCCTCTGTGTTCAAACGTATTTATCAGGAGTTTACAACAAAAAATAAGTGTGAATGTTCCAGTCAGAATACATAGCGTGAATTATCTGCTTTACAATAAATGGTTTTAACTGGCATAGCTGGTAAATAGCACAGCTGGAGTCTTTTAAACATAATCTTCTAAAAAAGATAAATAGGCCATTTTTATTTAATGATTACATTTATTGTCTTTCTATATTTTCACATCCTTAAAGACATCTCCATCTAGACCAACAAAATCCATATTTCATTATAATTGTTGGGTATATAATTCTCTGCTGTGGGCTCTCTCTGCTGTGGGCTCATCCGGATGCCAGACAATGCACTTTTGTCCCTTTTATATTTGTGTCTGTTGTGATAAAACAAAGTGTATAATTCTGTTTATTGCTTTGTTACACAGGTGTTTTTTATGCATAGTCCACACATAGAACCTTGGATTCAATTAAATAACAAGTTCAAGCCCTTCCTAAACAGTTTTTAACCAAATCAGAGGGACAACAGAATCCATGCCCTTAGGTATGGGACAGTGCTTGGCTTCTGTTATGATCTGAATCATAACAGATCCCCCAATAACCTACACATCAGGTACATATCATTACAATGGATGTGACTCCCCATTGACTGGGAATAAAAGCAGATGCTACAGCATAGGGAGGTTATTGGATTAGATGTGGGCTGCCAGTAAAGACAAATATATCAATACTGTATTCAGCTCAGGACTGCTACTCTTTGGATTCCTGTTTTACCCATTAACCCTAAACAGTTCTTAGACAAAGTTTGTGTAATACTGGATTTAAGTAGAAGACACTGATCCCAGATTATTATAAAGGTGCAATATGAGTCAAGTTTGTATTGTATTGCTTTTTGTATCTTGGTTGAAATCTTGGTTGAAATCATTACACCCATGGTTAGAAATAACTTGCACAAAAAAAATTCAGCCATAATTTTTCATTTTGACCTCAAGTTCCATGTGACCCTTTAAGTTTTACTCTTTAGATCCAGTGTGAACTTAAACTGCACTTCAGACACAGTGTGAACAAATTGCTCTTCAGATCCAGAACCCAAATTCAGAGGGCAAATTGACCAAACTGAATACATCAGATATGGACTGTCATACATTACAACTCATACACTAAAATGGAAAGATTTAAAAAACACTAGCCCTTAAAAGAATAGTATGTTTAGCATGACTAGTCCATTATCTTTATATTTTATGTTCTTTACCTTATCATGTAAGCAGATGATGCAAGGAAGTCTCCACTCTGATGTTTCCTGTCTTCCAAAGGGAGCAGTGTGTGTTCTGTCTGCATTTGTTGAACATGAAGAGTATTGATATACAATTCATATTGATATTGATATACAAGTGGCACTCTGGCATGATCAAGGCGTTTTAAGGCTGGATCTAGATGGCCTTGGGGGAGCAAACATGGGTGTGGACCAGGGTGGAGCAGGCATTGAAGTGAACCAGGGTGAAACAGGTGCTAAATGTGGTGTGGGCCAGGTAGGTTCGGGACCAACTAGGGGCCAGAGTGTTTCATAGCGGGCTTGACTGTGGGTCAGGGTGTTTTTGAGGCTCAGGGCATGACATGGGCTGTGGACATGGTGTGGGCTCTGGTAGCTCACAGGAATAACATGGGCCATGGAGGCTATGAGGTTTCAGGGCATGGCATAATCTTGAGAGGTTCAGGACATGCCGTGGAACCATGGAGGTGGCTTGGTTGCGGTTATGGCAGGTAGTACTGGGCACATGAATACAGGCTCCATGGCTCCATGGGGCAGCATAAAAATGGTCTTGACGTCCTCTGCATGCTTGGACTTACTGGCAGCATCCCCGGTGCCCTTCACCTTGCTGGCAGTATCCTTAGCTCACTCGGCCTTGCTACTCCCTGGCTGCTTGCTGGCCTTGCTCTTTTAAAAACAGTACCTGTCTGTACCCTCTATATTCCTCTAATGTTTACATTTTGCTCTAACATATTGCTCGCTTGCATACTTATTTTTTGGACAAAATTTTTTTACACAACTTGTTGTAGACCCATGAATGAGGGGTCAAACCAACTGGCTTATTCAGGAGAGGTGTGCTATGACTTTCATAAGCAAGTAAAAAATGAACAAGCCATATCTCAGCATTAGAACATTGTAGAGACATGGAAGGTCTTATTTGACTCGGGCTGATAGCTAAAACATGCTAGCATCATGCTAGCACCATGTTAATTCATGCAAAATCATGTTACCAATCAAATATGTATGTGAAGCTATGTCATCATCATGCTAGCATCATGTTCAATCATTCTAGCATCATGCATAGTCATTGTTAAAGTCTAGCTAAAATTACTACATTATAAACTGTTATTTAGTTTTGTTTATTTATTTTAACTGTATTTGTTTGATTAGTCATTTTTACCTCTGAAAATGTCCTCAAAGAGGTTATGCCAGATTTGCATTTGGGTAACTAACCCCAAAGCAAAAATAAGTACACACACTTGGATCAGATCAGCCTGCTAGAAATGTGAAGCAAAACATTCAGTGGTCATGTCAGGAATACTCTACCTACTTACAAGTACTGAGTGCCACCTAGTGGGTGATAAAGACAGTGTAAGCTATACTTCACTAAATACTGTGGCCCCCAAAGTATTCAGACACTCAATCGCCAACATCATTCCTCAAAAAAAAAAATACATTTTAAAAAAGCAGTTAATACTTTTAGAGATACTGTTCAAAATGAATACAAGTATTTGGACATTTGGTGTCAAATGCAGTGGAACATGCCCACAGTTAAAATGAGTCTGCGTTACATGTACACATTTCTGATTACTAATATTGTGCCTCCGTTATTTTAGGACATGAAACATTACAGGATTGTGATCCAATGATCAAAAGAATATGCTCCAAGAACAAAACACACAAAGACCAGCAATAAACCTAAATATTTAGACACAAAACTGTATATGACATTTCCTTATTGCAATTCCAGGAAAAATATCAAACCCTAAAAAAGACAGCATCCAATACACTGATATTTAATCTGATTACAAAGAGAAATACAGTTCCACATCATGACTGACCACACATTTCAGAAGACCACAGTGAAGGAGGAAAGTCACCAGAAACTCAGTCGCCCTATTGCTCAGGCCACTGGGATATTACAATGAAACAATTTTATTGTTTTTAACAGTGATAGTATATAAAGAAAAATCACATGGGGACAAGTTATATCATGCAGAATCTGATTAAAAGAATATTGTTTTTCTCATATATCTGTTTTTTCCTCAGAAATAGTTTAAACCTTTGGCGCCTAGTAGGGATACTAAAAAAGTATGATTTTTTTTTAGGAGCTTTTGATGTAAATCAAACTTTCTGCAGCCATTGTCATTCAAGGCAACACCACAAGAATTACTTAAAACATTCACATCTAGAGATAAAAATACAATGCAAACTTTTAATACCATTTATTCCACACTTGTCACCCACCCTGAAGGCTTTTTGGAAAATCTCTTAATGTCTCAGACATAGAGAAACAAACCTCCTTCTATAAATCAGCTTATAACCACACATTTAGCTCTGTAACTGGTGTCGGAAGATGTTTTCTGCATTATATGAACTGACATTATTGATATAAAAAGATAATAAATAAGTTATCAAAATACATATGAAAATTTGGATTCCATAATAACCAACAAACAAAACACTCATCAACAAAACAAAATTAAAGTATATGACTGAGCATGCAATCCTTACCACTTTCATCAAGCTTTTAAAAATATATATTTGCTTCGTAATGTGAGATTCTCCTCTGATTAGGTCATTATCAAGTTTCATTTCATGCTCTCTGAAAATGAAAAATGGAGCAACTCAAGTTAAGAAAAACAGTTCTTAAAAAAACAGTGCTAAACAAATATTACTACAGATATGTAACATACAAAGGATGTGTATTGGCATGGGTGAATGTGCACACAAGCATCAATGGGGCAAGAAAATAAACTAGGTATCTTGAAAATGTTAAAAATATAACAAGTAGAAAAATATATAATATAGTACCTCCAACTATTTGGTCCTTTTCCAAAAATCTGTACATCTCTTAAGCATAAATGTAAAAGATGGAGTTGAATGATGCTGTTCTTCACTTTAAAGGGATTTGGATTAAAATGTACCCTTTAGGAGTTAGGTGCAGTTTGTTTTCATAAAATAACTCTGAAAGGAAGATTTAACTGTTTACTCAACCTTCGCATTCACACATTCACACAAATGTTAACGGAAAAAACATTAAACTACAAGACTCAACTTCAAAATCATAGATTAAAAGGACACACTCATTTGTTTGTTTTTGTGATCATGCAGGATATCAAAGACCAAAATGTAGATTTGAACGGCCTGAAGGAGGAGTTCAGCACACGCAGAGGGTTGCCTTACGGTGCTGTAATATGGAAACATCAGGTGTGCGTTTGGGACTCTTGACGCTTTTGCGTTTGGGTACGGAGCGTTCGCTAGTCCTCCGTCGAGAGCTGCCTGGAGGGAGAGTGCTGCGTCTGGGCCTCTTTGCCACCGGATTTGACATATGCGGGGAGGGTATAGGTGTCTCTATTGTCTGGTTGTCCTCACTGGGGCACAGAGTCAAGGCAGCTCTGTCCAAGAGCTCAATGTAAGAGAGGTTTTGGTCTAAAGGAGGATATGCACTGAGATTGACTCCTGACAGACCGTTTCTTCTCTCTAGGGCTGGCAAAGATTCATTGCTGACTGAGGACAGGTTTGGATCCAGGGTCTGTAGAGGTCAAAAATATTCTTCTTATTAAATAAAATTGAAATTAGCTCAAAATGGAAATAATGTTAATTCTTTATTAAAATGATTGCATTGCATTTACCAACAAACACACAAGTTTTAAAAGGAACGGTTCACCCAAAATAACATTGCTGTGAGTATTTACTATTTTGCTTCTAACATGTACTAACTTACTTTCTCCCGTGGAACACCAAAGGAATGTTTTGAAGAATTCATGTTCATCTATTCAATACAGTAACTTTCAAGCTCCAAAAATTGAGGTACCCTGGTTCAAACTACCATAAAACTTTTCAAGTTTTTTAAAGCTGTACCATAGCCTTTTTCGTAAGAAAAAGACTGAAACTAAAAGACCGAGACTGAACTGAAATTCTTATTTAATGAAAATCTTTGCCTTCACCACAACTCTCAGTATCAACTCAATAAGGACTGCTATTATAATTTTTTCCCTGGTCACAGTGAAACATTGATGTATAATGAAGGGCTGTATGAAGAATTTTTTGTTTAAACAAATCTTTTGTGTTCCACGGAAAAAATACCAGCATTCGGATTTTGAATGGCATAGGGTGAGTGGGCTGAAAATTTCTCAGTCAAAAAGTAAGTGTAACAGGCATGAAAAGATTCAAACTGCAAACAAATGACAGCAACTCTATGACATGCCTTACAGATAAAATTCAAATAAACTGACTGTAACGTCTGCACTTCATCACAACTTTACAATAGGGGAGCGCGGCATGGCTGCTCTTTTGCATTTTCTTGACCTTTTCTTTATTTTTCATTTCCCCTCTATCAAAATCATAATAGCACCAGCAGGCCAAACAGGAAAAAAGATCAAAGCAGCTTCCCTAAACCTCAAATCCACTCCACTTAAAAGGATTAAAAACACAAACATCTGTCCACTCTCCCGCTCCACAACTCAAAGCAAAACAGCTGAAAGCAGCTGGAAGAGCTGAGCTTCAAACACACTGGGGCCAAACAAACACCAAGACATGGCTTCCATCGAAACCACTCTGACAATGGAGGCCTCAATGGGAAACGGGGGAGACGAAGAGAGAGGAAGCATGTGTGAAAGCGAGAAAGAGAGACAGGTAAAGACACTCTAGGGGAAGTTAGCAGGGCTGATGGGTCTCTTTTTGCAGGCCTGGTGCCAAAGTATGGCTAACATCGAGAGGAACTCTGTGGAAGGTCTTATCTGGGAGTTTCTGAGCAGTTGTGTGTCTGGACAGTGTGAAGGTCTCTCTTGAATTTCAGGCTTTTGTCTACAACATACTCTTTTCATGCAACTAGCAGCACCAAACCTTGCCATTTATATGCAGCCAAAAAGATCTTTTGAATTCATTTCTTTAACCTGGAAACTTACTTGAACACTTACACTGTTGTCAGATAACTGAAAACCTTCAAGCACTGTTTGAATCTATATTCTGTTGTTTTGAGTTATTTTATTGTTAATTTTAACTTTAGTGATTTTCTTCCCACAGTCATCTTTGGCTTGCTCACTAGGGGAACTAAGGTACTATTTTCCACAAAGCTTGTTAGAAAAATAAGCATTGTGAAAGGCACAAAATAAATAACACTGACCTGACTTATTCCTGCAGATACTTTGATGAGCGGCATGTTACAGCAAGATCCTGTTCCCAGGTTGCAGTGCGGGCCCTCTGTTAGGCTAAGTATAATCTCGTCTCTGTCCATAGGTAGATGGGGTTTGCCAGGCTCAGACAGAGCAATGACTATGATGCTGGTGTTATCTGCACGAAGCATCCGCTGACGCCACCGCATCAACGCATGGCAGCCTAACCGCCGTGCAACGGACATCCCGAAAGGTACCTGTACAAAGTAAAACACACATACCATCCTCTGATGACAACACATTTACATTTATTCATTTAGCAGATGCTTTTATCCAAAGCAACATTTAAATAGATAGTTCACCCAAAAGATATTTTGAAGTGTGTTGGTGACCAAACGACAATAGCACCTGTTGATGACCTCAGGGACACAAAATCACATTTCCTTAAAATGTCTTGATTTGTGTTCCACTGTAGAAAAGATGTCTGAATGACATGAGGGTGAGTAAATGATGGAAAACAATTTTGGGTGAAATAATTAGGTTGGGGATTAATTAAGTGTGTGCGGGATAGGTGTTTTCTGTTGTTTCTTTAAGGTGGTGATGGTCTCAGCAGATCGTGTGGAGGCTGGCAGTTCATTCCAAACACATCTATATAAAATGTTTATATAACATGCTTTAAAGACTTGCTAAAGATATTCGTACCACAGCTTCATCGTGGCTCTGGCACACAGTCACCGCTTCCTGGGGCGGCACCATATTCCACAGCCCGTCACTGCCAACAATGATGTAACGATGCCGTCTAGGATCAAGGGTCACCACACTGGTGTCAGGTTCTGGAGACACCACAAATTCTCCACTGTAGAAGTCATAACTCCATAGATCACCTGCACAGACACATTTACAGGAATTTGTGCATACAGCAGCATCTGCTAGTAAAAGTGACCTAGAAAAAATAGCTTAATGAAAAATTGCAATATTAATTATGAGACCCCTATTGAATCTACACCACCAGAACTCAACAGATTTATAATTATCACTTTTTAATCATGTAATGACAAAACGTAAATTCTGAATTTCATTGCAACTTGTAAATTCACATCTGTAAATTTTACAGGAAAAGCTGTTTGCATAATACTTCAAAATACCATTTTAATAAGACTGCCATAAAAGCAAACCTAAAAGCAACCCAAACTTCAAGTAACATTAAGCTTACAATTTATCACTTTTGAGTGATAGTGTTATAAAGTGCGTTGTTGTTTACCCAGAGCTCTGGCAACAGCAAGGAAGGGGATCTGATCAATCGGCGTGCTCCTCCTAACAGGGCCATTGTGAGTTAGTCTAGGTCTCTTCCATACCACACGGTTCACTCCAGACTTCTTCACCACACTACACAAACACACACACAATCAGAGGGAAATAAATTAGGCTGCTAGAATATGAGTATGGTTTTCAGTTGTGATGTTTTAAGACTGTATGTTATCTAGCAGATTGATTGTTCTAGTGACAAGCAGCCAGACATTTTGAGTGTGGCAGTGAGCTGAGCAGCTCTCACCTGCCTCCCAGTCCCTCAATTCTCTGCTTTTCTTTTGGGAGCTCTGGCTTGTGGTCTTGTGTGACCTCCACAGCTTTGATTACTTTATCGGAAGGATCTTCCCTCACACCCAGCACGACAGAAGAGTCCCCGACATGAGCCACAAACATACGGTCCCCTCTGATGACTACCACACTGGCTGTAGTGCCCGAGGTGCTGGGGAGGCCAGTTAATGTCTTTGGCCACTCAGCTGAAAAGCATATAAAACCAAAACTCATTTTATCCAATCTATTTTAATGCTATTGCTTCTTACCTCTAACAGTGTTTAAAGGTCAAGTAATTTTTTTCTTTAAAATACTTTTTCCTGCTTAATATGCAGAGATAAACATATGCTATTTAAGTGTGGCCTAACACAGCGACACTGGTTCAGTCAATGGAGTGCATTTTTGCTGGAACCTTTTGTTTATTGCTCAATTAAACATTTTGCTCTGTAGGATTTTAAGCTCATAGACTACAAAATATCTTTGGGTGTTCTACAGAAGAACAACAACTTGAATGCCTTTTCACACTGAACGTGACACGATATAGAAAAGCGTTTCGCAGACGAATCGTGCTTTCAGACCAAACGCGAAATGACTGATCATCTCCAGCTACTTCACACCTGCCATGAATTTCACTGACACTACGCACCATACTTTCCAAACTGATCAGCTCTCTGACTTAAAACATTAGCAAAACAAAAAAAGTTGTTGGCTGTAGCTTGAAAGCTCTGGATGAGTTGATAAGTTAGAGTCATTACAAAGCTGACTGTTATGCTTTATTTAATAGTAGATTAGCTGAGTTTGCCAACTTCCCCATAACAATAGAATCTCTGGTAATCAAGCAAGCACCGCTAATAAGCTTGAATACTACAACAGTATGATGGCTTTGTCAACCCAACATAATAACAAGCTTAAATACAACAACAGTAATAATAATAATAATAATAATAAGTATAAATCAAACAACAGTATGTTGGCATTGTCAAGCCAAGGTAATGATCACCCTGTTCTTTTCATCTTACAGTCCACAAAGAAGATATTCTGAAGAATGTAAGTAATCAGACACCTGCTGGTAGCCATTGACATTCATAGAATGTAGAAGATTCATAGAAGATTTTTTTCTCCGAATCATTCAAGTCAGTGGTTACTGTTAACTGTAAATTCACTCTAAATTCACTGTTAACAACAGCTTCACTGAGCTTATTGCTTTAATAAATGAGCGTGTGGGCAATTTCTCTCATCTTACAGTCTACATAAAGGAATTCAAACTTGTTGAGCATCATGCCAAGATATTGAAGATTCAAAATTGCGAAGGGATCTTAAACTATGTTGCCATAGTGAGGCAATAAATTTATGGTAAAAAATGGAAGTAACTCATATCTTCTGCATGCATTGAGTGATGATGCAGTAGTGTGTGGGAGCGTCATCGTTGCTTGCAGCTTTATTTTCCTTTGTTTTATGGATCCAGTTCTATAAGGGTAGCTAATGTTTTAAGTTATGTTTAAGTATAATGAAAGTCAGAGGGCTGATCAGCTGAAAGGTACAGTGCCTTGAGTGAAATTCATCAGTCAGTCATGCGTGAATTAACTGGAGGTGCTCAATTATTTTGCATTTGGTGTGAAAGCATGGTTCATAGTGCTCAGTATGAAAAGGCCTTAAGGGGTTTCTTTCCTGGACAACATACAGTCACAATATAGGTAAAAATTATAAATCAGTATTATAAACTCTCCATTTTTAACCAAAAAAAGACACAGATTGCTGTCTTAACATGCCTGGCCCTCCCGTTTGAGCCTGGTTTCTCCCAAGGTTTCTTTCTCTATTTATATTTCTCTATTTTTTCATTGCAGTTTTGGTTACTTGCCACTGTCGTCCTGTTGGCTTGCTTAGTGAGAGGCTGCTGACATTTAACTTGGCTTAGGGTTTTGTAAATTGTTAATATTACTTTTAGCATAATGATCTAGCTGCAGTCCTAAAGGCTCTACTATTTCACTATTTCTTTGTCTCCCTTTCTCTTCCATTATGCAATGTTCATATATTTTATGGTATTATAGCAAATCTCTGTACCCTTGCCCTATACATTTTTATCTTCTTTCTAAGGGCTACCTCCATGTAAGCTGGAATCTTGCTTAATGTGATACCTGTCATCTAACGTGTTAATTGAATAAATGTTGCATAGTCACAGAAAATGTGCATACAATTTTGGTAGGCTGCCTGGGCTGAGATGGGTATGAGCCTTTGCATGCAATGACAGGTATTTCTGATGCACGTCTATTTCTTTAAATGGTTCAAATGTGTTGTAGTCATCAGTTCAGCCAACTTTATATTCATAAACAGATTACAATCTTGGAATACGATCTTGGGATTAGAATACGAATATGCATCTCATAATGAACAATAATAATATTTTCAAATTTGCAATAATACCACGTATGCTGTATTTTATGTGCTATAAATATTGCATATTTCCTGTTTTTTTATTAAATGCAAAGCTGCTTTTGAAACAACAACTAGTATTTACTTATTTCAGAATCAGTGGTTAGTGGTTTTAAACGCAGTAAATACTTCTGCACATGCGCACTGCGCCCCTTCCATCAGCTTTCCTCATTTCCTCCTTTAGAAACAGAAAGTGTGGCGTCCAGTTTTAAAACGTGTATTACCCGACAGCTGTATTGCATATTCTCGGCCATCGTGTTTACTTGTATGCATCCTATATTGCATTCACTGTTTGCATGGGATAAAAACATCATGCCTGTACTTACGCAGTTTTTTCCACATTGCATGATGACAAGCTATGAAACCCTTGCGAATCGCAGCGCAAACTGTCCGGTAATCCTCAGACCAAAAGCCCCGTTGCTTCTTAAGGAAATCCCACAGGTGATTTCGAGCAAACAGCGCGGCTTCTCGTCCGCCGTGCCCGTCGAAAACAGCGAAGAACCCGACCGATCTCCTGCCGTCCGATGCCGCCGGTTCATTCCGCGGCTTCTCCGTTCCGTCGCTCGCATCCGGCGACAGTGTGTTTCTCCAGGTTACTGTGACGGGAAAGGTGTCGTTCATCCTGTCCGACGGGTCGCGTTCGGAATCAGGCTCATGGTCAGGCTTTGGGTCGGTGTGTTCGGCCGCTCGCAGCACGTCGTCGCTGGGCTCCAGCTCCACGATCACCTCCGTTAAATCCTCCATGTATTTCCTTCCTCCTTGTTCGGAGAATACGCTCACTCGCAGCGACAGGTCGGGATTCATGGCTGATCGGACAGTCCTCGCTGGTTAATCGACCTAAAGACTAAAATGTTTCGATAAACGCTGAAAACATCAAGCCAAGCTCGTCTTTTGTTTATTTTCTACCTGTCTTCCTGTCTGTGCCAGTGTCATAGTAACAAGGGCTCAAAGCGCAGAGCGATCAAAGTTTCATTACCGCCCTCTGGCGGACAGGAGTGTTGGTACAATGCCGTGGGGAAGTTGGGGAGCAGGACGAAATACTTTGCTGCATATTTTGCGCCATCCATTGTACGAATATTTCGTGGCCCAATGATCTAAAGCACTTTTAAAAAGGGTCTTCACTGCTTTGTGTCTGACACTGTATGTTCAGTTATCTTTAGCCGAGCAGAGGTCTTGTTATGTTCAGGTTTACAAGCCCAGCTGATGGCTGTACTCAAACTGGTCTTCCACTTGTGAGATACAATACTACAGTGTGCCAGTTTTAGCACTGCCCCTGGAGTTAAACTTATGTTTATGTCCCTGCTGGTGTTATGCCAATCTTCTCTGGACCCTAACTGCTTCTAATGCCTGATTACAAAAAACATCTCAAAATATTTGCATGAAAAATGCAGTGATTCACCAATCACAATCAAGCATCCCATAGAGTCTTGTAATAATAATTATAAACCTAATATATATCAAACATAACATCATTTGTTAGTTTGGTAATCATATGCTAATTTAGATTGTATGTAGGATCAGAAGGGTTCTCCCGACACCAATATGGCAAATAGGAGCCATTGCTGTTCTTCACAAAACTCTGAGTTTCAAAGGTAAGTGTTGAAAGATAATGGCATCACTCAGAGGCTGACAAAGGATGGTTTTTTGGAAACAACAATCATGCTGAATTATGTAAATACACACCTCGGGTTTGTATTTACATGGTGGTGATGTGCCAGGTGTATTTAGAGAAGAGCCAAGAGTCAAAGCGCCACTACGCACAAATGCAGAATTGTAGAAATTACAAAAAGAAATAAAACAAATGATAACAAAATTAGTTTTTTCTTTATATTTTATTTATATATAAATATCTGGCTTTTCTCTTTTTATGATATGAACATCATGTTTAGAAGGTCCTATTCGTGTAATCATCAGCAACAACTCAACTTTTGAATTTGGAAAGTGAGAAACACATGGCTGAATATCACATAGACAGACAAGTTTCCAGATAATAATTCACCCCAATATTTCATAATAAATTGGGGGGATGGGAGAATAAATTGTAAAAAAATGTCTCAAAAGTTTTAACAGTCCCAAAAATATTATTTTCTTTATGGATTTTTGAACACTGACCTGTTATACACCTGTTCAATAACTGTTTTTTTTTATTTTTAAACAACAGATTGCAGCATTAAATCCATCTTGATCCCTCAGGTCTTGAAAAAGCACAGTCCACAGATTCTATGACCAAACCCAGGCAGAATCTGTAGTTTGTGAGGGGAATTTACAGAACCTTTTAAACAACAGCTGTTTAGTGGGCTAAAATTTCCATGCGGACCTAACTTAGGCTTAACAATAGAGGATCCAGTAGTTTGAGTCTCTTTGGATGATGAGAAATGGATGGCTCAATGTGCTGCTGAGATTCAGATATACTGCACTCTTACACTCCTAAACACACACACACATAAAATGCTGATAATCATATCTGATGTTTAGATGAATACATTGACGCAACAATGAATGCAGGTCTAAAATACAGTACAGTAAGATGGTTATTTTAAATGGTTACATGCGTACTTTATGGAGAAGGCCATTTCAGAAAGCATCGCCACACGCTGTGGAAAAAAGTTGGTGGATGTGTTGAGGGAACAGCTGATTATAAATATATTTTAATCAATACTTAAAACTATTATTAAGTTACCCAATATTGAGTTAATTATGTTAGTTTAGCAACATAATATTAAAATCTATTGTGATCAATTGTGTATCAAGTCTGCCAAGCACAACATGTTCTAAAAACTCTAAAAGTGTGGCATGGGCATCTAACAGCAAATTTCTAAAGAGCAATTTTGGAGGGGACTCCAAAAAATACAGCCAAAACACATTTCCCAAGAAGTAAATCAAATCAAATGCATGCAGAAGACATGATACACTCCCTGTTACATTAATTGCTATAAATTGTTTGCCTTACTGTGGCAACACTGTTCAAGATATCAACAACCGTTCACACTTTAGCATTTTCCATATCTCTTTTTTTGTCCAAGTAGGAAGCGACTTGGGTAAATTTATAAGGACTCTTAAATGCTGTTTTAAGTGATATACTTCTGCCAGCTGATGGCACTATGACTGTGATTCACAATAGCCACCTCTACGTCATTAGTCCCTAGAACCAAACATACAGCTCAAGTTGCAACAAAATCACTCAATGCACATTTTTTGCCATACATTTATTGTGACACCATGGCAACACTGTTGAAGATTTTAAAAAACCCAAAACATTTATTATCTTCAGTGTTTTGGAATAATATTGGCCAGATTTGGTGACAATAAATTCCCTAAAAAATTCACAGCCTGGAATTGACATAAAATCCAAATTTGATCCAAAATGGCTGACTTCATGTTGGGCAGAGTTAATGAATGTAATTTTGAAAGTTGTCCGGCTTGATGAGATCAATACCAAGCCTGGTGATCGTAGGCAAAACGAACCCTATCACCTTTGTCATAAGGGGATACTACAGAGCCTCATGGCCCCCTCACCACGCCCATGTCTAACTTTTGTCCATGTCTAACCGTTGATTATAATGTGTGTACCAAATTCCATGGCATTTCAAGTGTTAAGCGTCTCAAAAACATCTGAATGTGGTTTTAAAGTTTGACACGTTGCCACAGCAACAATATTTGCAATATCACAAATCCATTTAGTGCTTTATATCAGCCATGCCTTAGCCAAGACTTAAGTGACTTGGCTAAATGTAAGTTGACTATTTTATTGTTTTAAGTGGTGCACTTTCTGTTGGTTACGCTATGACTGTGACTCACAATAATCATATCAATGCCATCAACCCACCACTGTGAACATATTTGCCAAGTTTGTCAATCGTCCAATGCATGCTGTAGATATTAGAGACCTGTTGCCCCTTTTTCACCACAATTTTACGCCTCTCCATGGCAACAGTGTTTGAGTCAGGTCTACAAAATGCATATGACCAAACCAATTGATTGGAACCAACTTTACAAGCCCCAGTAAAAACAGAACACATAGTGCATCTAATGTTTGTAGTCTTTTTGCCTCCATAAGCGGAGAACATAGAATACTGTCTGTAAACACAAATCCATCTGCACTTCTGATTGTAAGAACAACAGATGTGTGTGAACAGTATGTTAATCTACACTGCCCAGAACTCACCATTTGAAAAGTCAATAGCAAATACTTTAGAAAATAATGAAACATACATACAGACTCTGATTCAGAGACGCCAGACTGACTTAGTAAACTCACCCACTAAGGAGAGCAAGTTGTACGCTGAGTGAGTAAAGTCAGCTGCTTGCTTAGGAGAGTGAGTCCACAGGAGAAGTCCATTGTTCTCTCCTCTGTAGGCACACTGGCTTATCAGTGAAAAACACAATAGCTACTGCCGATAGACTTCCCTCAACAAGTCACAAGTCTTTTTTTGGGCCTGTGGACCCATCATAAGTGGCAACACAACTGCAATAACTGATGCCACACCTTCTTTCTTTGCATATACATTTAGGTGCCATTCTTCAAATGTTTCCACACTGTGACATAAGAATGTAGGGAAGGAGTCGACTGAGGTGTTTTCGGCAGGCCTGGATCAGCCTTTTCTTTTAGTTAATTTAAATTATTTTGTGGGAGACTTTGAGCATTGTAACTTTTCATATCTTATGCAGCTGTTTCATAGGATTTATTTTATGCCAATAAAAACTGAATTCAAACTTTGAAGAAATGAACAAAAATAAATGATGTGAAAGAAGATAAACACTTTGAAAATAAAAGCGTACATTCTTTACACTTACTTGGACAATACATTTTCCTTAAAAACTTTATATAACAGTTTTTGTAAACGCACATAAACAAGCATAATGTTAGCGGACATTACACAAGATCAAAGATACTAAATAATTTCAATGGAATACTTATTAATATAAACAAGAAGGTTAATGTAATGGCTTTCCTATAAGCCGGGGAAGGGCTTTCAACTTGGAATAAAGAGATGTCCACACAATATTATCCATTTTACAATGAGTTGCTCATTTAATGAAACGATCACAAAAGGTTCATACTTGAGGAATCGTATAAAACTGGTATGAGGGTATGGTAAGAACCATATATTCTAAACTACATAAAACCCCAGTTCTCCTGTAGCTCAGTGGTAGAGCATTGCGTTAGCAATGCATGTGGTTGTGGGTTTAATTCCCAGGGAGCACATGTACAAAGAAAATGTGTAACTTCAATGTACTGTAAGTTGTTTTTAAGTGTCTGCCAAATGCCTAAATGTGTAATGTGTAATGCCTAAATTTGCCAAAAATGTAAATGCTTGTTTTCTCTTGTGTTAGATATTTAAGTTGGTTTTAAATTTGTTTAAATATTAGTTTGGATTTTAACCTTAAACAATGTTTGTTTAATTTTCAATTAAACAATGTTTTCTGTTTTCCAAACTAAATGTTGAATCCCAGTTTCAATTTTTTGCTTCAACTCTATAGTGTGTCAAACACACTATGTTTAATATTCTCATTAGGGTCCAAGACCCAAAGCAGCATAGCCCCTATTGCTTTGTATTTAGAGGCCAAGCCCTGAAGGGCGATGCCCCTATTGCTTTGGTTTTTCTTTATTATTATTATGGCCCAAGCCCTGAACCAGTTACCATTCTTTTCAATGTGGCTCTTTGACTGTCTAAGCTAAATTAGCAATAAGTTAGCTTTTAGGATGTGGGTTTAAAACTGGTGTGACAGTTGTGTAATGTGTTTTTACAATTTTGACTACTTAAATATATAGGTAAATTGATGCACTAAAGAAATATATTTTCTGTTCGTTCTCACCTTGTTCTTTTTATTTTGAATTCATTCTCACCTGTACTTCTGAAACTGTCTGCTTTTCACATTTTATTTCTGCTGTTTTTGCTCTTCTAGCTCTGCATTGCGCTGGCTTGGCCTTGATAATCGCTGCTTGCAGCTGTATTCGTAACTAATGTGATTGTCAATCTACAGATGAAAACCCAGTTGAAGGATAGTTACGAGGATAGTAAGGATACACGAGGACAAACAAGAATGTTGTTTCGCATCTGCATTTTAATGAGACAAAGCAAGAACACATTATAGTAAGATGAACATGATTTTAAAAAAGCCTCAAAACAAAGTCTCAGATTATTATTTTTAGGCACTGCCTGTTTTATGATCATCAGTTTATTCAAATGAAATCAACTCATATGTAAGGCAATACAATTGGACTCATCTATTAAAACTCCAATGGGCAACAGTGCAAAATTCTGAACTATTCAGGTTTCTTGCCTCAGTACTTCAAAAAGTCATATTTAGATACTATACACAGAATAACTGTAAATCTAAGAAAACATAATGCAGTTCAAAGAGCCTGTTTGAACAATGCAGAAAGTTCTTCCATAGGCTTCTTGGAATTATCCTTAAAAATCACATAGAACAGCAATTAACAGAGCTGCTTATGCTAAAGTATAGTTCAGATGAAGCCCAACCCCCTTCCCACCCTACAAAAGCAAGCAACCATAATGAACATCTGAGTTTTCCCAAAAGTTTGACACAGTTGTTTGGTTATGTACATACAGAATGGTATATTGTGTTTGTAACTCTTCAAAATGTGGAATGTAAAAATTTAAAATTCCTAAAATCTGTAACATCAAATGTTTGTGAAAACGTAATAATATTGTGCAATATTCATCTGCCTTTAAGAAAAAAATGTGGCAGTCATCCCTGCAATTGGTTTAGTTCGAGAAATTGAATGTCTAATTAAAAAAATACAACAGTTGACATCCTTTTTATTCATTTTATAAACAAGAGGCTGACATTTTACACAATTTGATAATGCCATCCCTCCTCTCAAGAAAAACAATTCCGCTTTAAAAATTGCAAGTTCAAAAAAAGAAAAGGCAAAGCTTCATATATTACAAAATCAGCAGCTGA
Source organism: Chromobotia macracanthus (assembly GCA_036877525.1). Classification (NCBI taxonomy): domain Eukaryota; kingdom Metazoa; phylum Chordata; class Actinopteri; order Cypriniformes; family Botiidae; genus Chromobotia; species Chromobotia macracanthus. The sequence goes on along the minus strand of JAZGTH010000068.1, from coordinate 2,756,532 downwards.
CATTGCTCTAACAAACAAAAAAAGAAAACGTTGCAGTTACTGTTCATTTTATTTATTTAAAGTACTTTTAAAGTGAGTTAAAATGGCATATCCCTCTACAATTGAGACCAGGGAGAAGAATTATGGTTTTATGTGGGTGCACATTAATTTGTCTGAATATACTTGTGTATAAGGGTTTGTTTAATCCAACTCAGGACCCTGCAATGACAAGAAAGATGAGCCTCATAGTCCACCAAAATCTGAGGGTTTACAGGTAGAGGGTGGGCAAGGTCAAAAATGGCACACCTTCTCCCCCAAACCAGGCTTCATAATAGGGGAGGTTGTGTTTAAATCCCTGCTGCAGCGGAGTGGTAGAGTTGTCAATTGCTCCATCAGTGTGTGTGGTATCCTGCTGTGCCCATGCCAGTTTGGTTGGCTAACACGGTCCCATTGACACCCTGTGCCGGCTCCACTACACCTCCGTTACTCACTGCGCCAACACCGGGCCACCCAGCTCCAGCCTGTAAATGACTACAAAGCAGCTGTCAGTTAGGGGGGGAGAAATGCCATTTATTGTTTGGCAGCTGCTGGTCACAGAAAACAATTTCCAGTATATTAACTGCCAGGGCAATCGTGAACAAGATGTTGGGTGCTCACGGGGCTGCATTCTGCACTAAATCTGCTTGTGGTTGAGCAAAACAGTACTGTATCACAACTACAAGAAATTACAAACCAGGTAGAAAGGAATTAAAAACAAAACATGTATTCTTATATGATACAAAATACTCAGTACAAGATAATCAGATAATGAAAATAGGCTCCTGTCATACACACAAATACCAAAAGACTGTATGCCTTTTTTAATATATAATATTGTGTAAATAATTGCAGGTTTGTTTTTAATGGGGGGTGAGGGGGTGTTGGTTGGGCTTGCAGGCTTATGTCTGTCAGTTAAAAGCAGCCATTTTACAGTCTAGTTATTACTGAAGGATAGCTAAAGCATGTAAAAGACTTACTTAAAGCCCTGTTGGTTCCACGCTTGTCCATACACGCCGTAAGTAGGTACCTGCCAGCCGTTAGGAACATACTGGCTAATTTGTTGTGCATTGCCATACCACTGTCCCCACTGACCGTACGGCTGTGCAGCAAAGCCAACTTTGTTTTGCTTTAAAATTTAAACCAAATAATTACACAATTAAAATGAATGCATGTTCAAAGTATCTCCTAATGAAGGCCAACTAGCAATTGCAGCATTCTACATGTCTAAACTCTCTTTACAGATGTGGGATGAATCCGTATTACTGCTTACCTGAGGTACCTGCACCTGCTGCAAGGGGCTCACCATGTCTGTGGTCTCTTTACCCCAGTAACATTTCACTATGTGACCCTCTACAGATGTGCCATTAACAGATACTATTGCATGAGCTGCACTTTCATGAGAGTTGAACCTGCAGAGATGAAAAGAGTTTCTCAATCAGCCTCTGCTATAACTCCCTTAACACATTGTCTTAGCTTCATATTGTAATGATATTTGTATACCTCACAAACGAGTAACCTTTGTCTGGGAACACTCGAACTTCCATTATTTGTCCAAAAGGAGAGAAGGTCTGTCGCATGAGTTGTTCTTTAGCATAAAGAGAAATAAGTTTTCCTTTAGAATTTGCTTGTATTTGAATGTCAAACATTTTGAGAGAAAAAGCGCACCTGTAAGGCCAGTACTGACTCCACCACAGTACACAGTGCAGTTGCTGGGGCTGGACTGGTTTACTACCTCATCAAACGACAAGTGCTTGGTGTTCGTTGCTATAACAATCACAAAAAAGGCTTACAAATTCTGATTGCTCTCCTAAAGTTGAAATTCTGTCATTCATCCATCTTCATGTCATTACAAACCTTTTTGACTTTCGTGGAACACAAAAGATTTCTAGAATGCTCTTTATTTGCAATGGAAAATAAATGGTGGCTGACACTGTTGAGCTCCATGTAACTCCTCATTAAAGGGATAGTTCACCCAAAATTCACTCTCATGAGATTCCAAACCAAAAAATGTAAAGTATGTTAGTAACCAAACAACATTGGCACCCATTGTCTTCACTTACTTCCATATGGACACAAACCAGTGATATTTCTCAAAATATCTTGTGTGTTATGCAAAAGAAAAAAATCAAACCCCAAAATAAAATGTCAAGCCAAACCTGCAAATTATCCCTTTAATGTTAAACCTGGCATTACACATTTGGACTCAACATATTTGAATTTAATGAGATTTGACAGCTGTAGCCATATTTTCACTTTAGAAATGTGGTTGAGTAAATTATAATTTTGTTAACCTACAATTCGAATCAAACGGATAGGGTAAGGTTTTGGTATAGCACCTAGAAACAATACATGGTTTCTTATAGCTGAAAACGAGTGATAAAACATAGGATTATCAACCATGAGTTAGTACCAACTTTCATAGGTGGCTTTTGGCACTACAGGTTTTCTTGTGGCCCAGTTAGTCCTGATCTGCCGGCCACCCAACCACTGGCCTCCCATCTGTTGAATGGCATTTTCCGCATCCTGCCAAAAACCAGTGCAACAAGAACATCAACACTTGGCCAGAGGCGTCTGGGATTTTAAAGTATGGTCGAAACTTGCACTCTGGCTCTTAGTTAAAAACCTGCATTTCTTGATGTTGGGATTATGACTCACCCATTTGTTGAAGAACGAAACAAATCCATAACCTTTAGACTTGCCTGTTGCCATGTCTTTTACTACACGGGCATCACTGTGAAATGAGAGCAAAATGTTTCTTCAGTGTGATGCATAACAAAAAGACACAGACCACCAAAGTGTGCAGATCAGGTCTTGCTTAGACCACGTTATCAGTTATGAAAAAAGCAATCAATAAAAACTGAAACAAATCTTAAAACCTATTTAAATGTATTATGCTGTTTCACTTACGATATTCTCCCAAGGGGTGCAAAGGCAGCTCTGATGTCATCAGTGGTGATTTCTGGGCTGAGGTCTCCAACAAAGACATGAAAGTGATCTAAAGAATACCAGACTTAAATGGTCAAAACACACTTTCAGGGAGAGTACAGCAACAAGAGTTATGCACTGAAATCGATTATTGACTATCTTAGGACGCTGCAGGTGCATAAATTAGCAAAACACCAATATATTGGTCCAACAATATCAGCCAATATTTTGCAATTATTGGCAGATAACTGTCTCTTTAATAGTTTAATACAGGGGAGACATAATCAGTTCTGTTAAACAATCAATAAATAAGCACTTACTGTTTTCTAATATTTTAAGCAAATGGTAAGCAAAATCTTACATATTCAGTATTATATCTCAATCACTAGTAGAAATGAGGAAAAAAAACTCACTGCTTGTGTCTTTTTTCTGGCTGCTTGGTGAGGTAGCCCAGTTGACCTTTACCTCCTATGACAGAGGGTTACCAGGTAAGCGGGAGAGAAAGATTGAGACAATGATTAGAAATTATAAAGATCCACTCAAGCTGCTGCTTCCACTTAGCTGTCAGCACATCACTCCTTACACACAATGGGTGTCTGATTGTACAGTTGAGACGAGGGAGACCTGACGACACTACTGAGTACTTATTTCAAAAGGTAAAAAATCTTTGCAGTGTAAAGGTCCAAATAACAAGGGACTTACAAAATAAGAGAAATTACCAACTTGTATTACTCCTCAAATGGTCCTTCATTACCTGTTGAGGATAAAATATTTGAAACTGAATGGGCAGAAGAAGCTAGAGAAATTGCCTCTAATGTTTATGTTACAAAGGACTTAGGGTCAAATTCTAGATATTTGTGGGATAATGTAGATTATTGATGATAAAAACAACATGAAGCACACAAACCAAATGCAGCAAAATGTTTTTAGATTTTGCCTCTGAATGTTGTCTGATATGCCAGGGATATTAAATTCCAGGGATATTAAAAAGGACGCTTGATGGAGCAAGTCACTTTAATAATGCATTTCCTGCCTGTTCCACAGCATAGAAAATTAATTGAGGAAGCACTTCATCTATTCACGGAAAATAACGGCTCTTGCCCATGCTACACGGATGGATAGGGATGGTGAATAAGGTCACAAAGCAACATGACATGCATATAGACCAAGATGAATTTCAGGTCAATTTAGAAAGCCTGTCAAAATCTCCGTCAATTCATATTGCACATCCAGGTTACAGGCTCATGTTGACCTCAGAATCAGATGTTTTAGCAACAGGAGTAAAACGGTTAATTATATTTTATGTGTTAACTGTCCCACCCTCCCATCCCAGCCCAACTCACCCTGTAGATACGATAGCTTACCTTACCCATTATTTTACGCCCATTCATGGCTGCAAGTGAAGCCGCTGCGTGCCTATGTTCAAAGAACTCCACGAAGCAGTATGGATCATTACCTGCCACCTAGAGGGAAAGCAAAGCAATAGGACTACGGGAACTTTAAAGTTAAAAGAAGGAGTGACTTAAGTTTGCGTGGTACATTTCAGAGTGAATTGCTCTCATGTAATGCAGGATTTGCAAAGAATTTCTTTGGTTTTTGAGGTTGGGACAGTGCCACACACCCCAAATAAACAATTTTATTCATTTCAAAGCATTTACAGTCTTAAAGGTACAACGAACACAAAAAATGTTTTTTTTCCCCCCAAGGGGTTAGAGAGAGGCTGAAAAATTCTCATGCACTTAAATTGGAGCATGCTTCGTAAAATTGGTGAGATATTAATGAATAAATGCAATGTATTAATGGAAGTCAAATGATGTACTCACATCCACAATCATTTTACAGCTCTTGCATGGGCCAATTTGACCGAAGAGCTGCACAATCAGGGCCTCGGTCACATCCCGTGATAAGTTTCCAACATACCTATAAAGAAAAGAGCAGCACACGACATCGATTACATTACCTGTTGAATACAAAAAAAATTCATATAAAATACTTATTACAGTGCAGTCTGTGCCACGTATGTGAGTTACAGCGATCAGTCTAATAAACAGCACAACGCAATGATCAAAATACGATTCAGACTTTATAAATCGTATAATCCTGAACACAAGTTCAAACAAAGAGATGACGACACGGCGCAGGCGCACAGACGAGCAGCTCACCAGCAACAAAAGCTCCTTCACATTCAGTGAGATATAACACGTTTGTGCTGTTATAATCCATCTCTATATGAACGCCAATCGTTATGAATACGTCGAAGATAAAAACAGACTGGCTCTTTGTCCCACAAAGCTCAATCTAACGACAGTGAGCTTTCATTCAGTACAAGGGAACTTCAGACACATACACACACACAGTAGTGTGTAAGAGCGGCCCTGCTCCGGACCCTACAGGCCTGCCGAAATCACCAGAAATAACCCAGTGAGTAACACAAGTGACACGCCATTTTATTTAATGAACATGATGATCTCGGTCCACAAACACATGTGGATGTGTTATTCTATCAAGCTTTTGTCAGAGAGAAATTATATATACACGTCTGCTTTGTGGTAGTAGTTCTCCAGCGTCACACTCGGGGCTTTCAGGAGCCCATACCAGCTATTAAGTTTGTCGTTTCAGCCGCAGGACAGGACGGGCCGTTTTCCTAATGAAGCACGGCATTAGTGACTTGATCTGATGTTAAGTCTGTCTCTCGGATTACAATAGGGAACATGTACATACAGGGTCTTAGGCTGCTCGTCGTCCATCATATTTTTCCGATCAAATTAAGACACCGAACCCGGAGAGCAAATCCTCTTGCGTCTTTTCTGAGATGATCCCGAGATCCTCCGTGTTTCCCGTGTCGTCGCCCCCTTATTTCGCTACCAAACGAGTTATAACGAGAGTAAATGTTAAAGTCCGCCTCGGCTGACTCCAGTTATGAACAATGGAAAGGCGACGTAAGATGGCGGAGGAACCGGACCGGAAATACGAGTGCGCATGCACTCTGTGCTCGAGAGTCGCGCAAGAAACGAGCCGCGGCGAGGCGTTTCAATTTATTGACGGGAGATTGAATTATTTACAACATGTTAGTGTTGTGTCCGTCGAAATGTCGAGAGGAGTGTAACGATAAAATGAGCCGAAAAATTCACCATGACAAACAAAACCCAACAGGCCCCGAGTCGCAAGAATGGGACGCTTACATGATACCACTACACCAGCATGATATTCGTGACAGATGTGGAGTTCAACTTCCTTTACAAATTAAAAAATAAAATATTATCGCTGTTCATATAGCGATTATCGGGATTCAGACGCTTTAAAGACATTTAAGGGCGTCTAAAGCTATCAGGAATTATTTAGCAGGTGTCTGAGCCTGTTAGATAACTTTTCATGAGACATGTCATTAGAAATTTACAATTTATAATGTTTGCAATTGTCAAAGCGCCACCTGTTAGTCTTGAGTCTCTGACAAATGGCTCAAATTTATGGCCATTTTTCTTCATTTTTGTTTTGGTCACTGTAGTGCCAGTCTTTGCATCGCTGTAGATTGGGAGGGTACTGCCATCCCTCATTTTCAGGTCTTTAGGACATACAGTTTGAGCTGCCTTCATCAGTTTGAGGGCAGAATAATAATAAATATATACACAAGCAGTTATTATCGGAGTTCAAGCGCCTTGAGACCTTTGCATGGGTCTAAAGTTATTAGGAATTATGTAGCAGGTGTCGCCTTCAAAAACGCCTGCTGAATAACCTTTTGCATTAGACATTTAAACTCAGACAACTTTATTTGATAATTATTGATGTAGAGAGTCCAGAGAATTGCACTGCACTGGTTTTATTAAGGTTAAGTGAAATGTATCTATTTCGGCATGCTTGACGTGAAATTTAAGCAATATAAGAGAACGGGTGGGTGTATCAAAAACTTTTAATAACTTGTTGTAATCAGTATCTTTAGATACTATATAACAAACTTCATCCAAATTGGACAAACAAGGAGTTTGAAAAAGTGGGTTCTTCTGAAAATTCAAAATGGCAGAAAATTGTTCATGACAGGAAAATTTACTGTTCTATAGGCTGCCATAGACGGCAGAAGAAGAAAAAACACACAATAAAAGCCACAATAAAAATCATAATTACAATAGGGCTTTTCGCTTGATCCCTTAGTTAAACACCCACATATATATATGTAAACATGCACCTATTAGATGCTGGTGATAGTTATAGCAACACCATGGTCAGCACTACTTATTTTGAGACTGTGTTGACTACATCAATATGCCAATACACAAAATTCCTTACAAACACCATCTGGGGATAGTGTCGCGGTCTCATCAAGAAGATTTCAAAACAGGATTCACAAACAAGGCAGAGAACTGAAACTGCTAGAAGCCCCTGAGGTGTCCATTGCTTTCTTAATATTTTCAAACTACTATTTACTACTATTTATTAATTACTATTTACTAATTATCAGAGAAAGCCAAATAGAGTCATATAGAAATCCAGCAATCAGTCTTTTATAAGCAATCAGGTGTACAATGTTTGCCGGGTTTTAGAAAAAGTGGAAATTCCATAGATTTAACATTGGGCTGAATTTTGTGACATCATAACTCCACATCAATATGTTGTAGAAACTTGGGGGTGGGCTCATATTGCTCGACTTAGCAGGCAGCAACAAATGGTGATATCACAACTTCATAGCCATGCCCTAGCAACCAGTTACAGTACCCTAGCAATCACCATTTAGACTTCCTTTGAAAAAGGTGAGAGGTATCAGAACTTTGAAGAGACAAGTTGGTGGCCTCTTTTAACTCAGACTGGCAAGTAGTCTTTAATTATAACCATGGAAATTGTACAGCCACACCCTAGCAACAATTTAAAGCACTAGCAACCCACATGAATAAGCTGTATCTTAGCACCAGAACATCATAGAGGCTTGGGAGTTGGCTCTTTTGATTCAGACACACATTCAGTCTATTAGTTTTATCCTGGTAACAGTCTAGTTACACCATAGCAACCATTTGCATTTCCCTAGTGACCTTGTAATGTAATGAATAATCCATATATTAACAATAAAACATTATAAAGGTGTGGGTGGCCTTACTTGACTCGGGCTGTCATTGGGTTTTAGGTATTACCCTGGCAACCACACCCTTAAAACCACTTAAAGCACCCTAGCTACTGCATAACATCATGAATAAGACATATTCCAATATATCTATCATGCAAAACATGCTAGCATGCAAAATTATGCTTTTAACATGTTAACTCATGCTAAATCATACTAACATCATGCTAATACATGTTAAAACCTGTTACCTGTTATCATTAAAGTTTTCTGACCCATGTTTGCAATGCCAAGCACCACTTGCTCTCATAACGTTCAGAAACCCTTCGAAATAACTTCTGAAAAAATACAGCCAAGGGGGTTGCATGATGCAAATCATGAAGTAACTGATAAAGTAACTTTGTAAAATAAAATCTTTGAACCTAAACATGATCTTAAACCCACGAATGGCGGATGCACCAACAGCTCCTAACGATATGGAGAGAAAAGACAACCTGGAAAACAGGAGGAGACAGTGTAATATCTGAATAATTGGCCTGTCCAAGGGCAATGAAGGGACCAATCCAGTCTTGTTCCCCAAAATCTGGCTATCCAATTTGTTGAACATCAAGTTCAAAAATCGCCAGGTTAAGATGGATCACGCACATTGCACTCTTACATGTCGCCCCGCACCAAGAGAGAGCGCGGGTGCAGATTCGAAAACTTCCCAAATTAAGATGTAGCACATATACTGCACGCTGTGGGCCAGCTGGTTTACAAATGACAATCTTCATCTGAAGATTTCTTCATTGCCATAGTAAGAAAAAAGACAAGCACTTGGACAGCTTGTCCAGATGAACTTCTACCCCCCAATCCAGCCCAAACCATCCCAGGGAGATCGATTGATATGGTAAAGTCACTCACATCTATTGGAACACAACTGTCATGAACAGAGAGAGAAGAACCCAGTTGCAGAACAGCATTAACAAAAATGCACTTTATTCAAACAAAACCCTCCAACAAGGGGGCAAAACAAGGACCAAAACAAGACTTGATATTCTAGATGTTGCGCTCAAGAAACTGCAACTGCACTGCTGGCTACATTACACCCCTGACAACAGGTAACAAGAAACAACACACCAGCACAAGACAGCAAACACAAGGGCATTAAATAAGGAAGCAAACAAGGCAGGTAATGAGGGCCGGCAGGTGAGGGGAATTAACTAATGAAGGGATGATTAACAAGGAAACAAGAGGGCGGGGTCGAGACTCAAGACAGGAGAGAACGTGGTGCAAAGTAAACAAACAATGGCCATGTGCTTGAGTCTAGACCCTGACTTTAAGATGCAAGAACCAAGACTGGAATAGAGTCAGGATCCAAACATCATGCTCTGACACAAAACACAGGGTTGTCAGGATCCTGCCAACCATGTTACAAGAAAGCCAGGACCCTGACACACACCTTCACTTGTTCTTGATATAATTAAAGAGCACATCTAGACTTTAAATATGGGACAATAACAACAACATTTCATCTGTGTCAATTGTTCGTTTAGAGTTGTTGATTGAGTAGATGAATGAAAACGTGACAATGCTTATAATAGTGACTGGTATAAACTCAAGCTAAAGGCTGCTGCCACTGTCGAGAATCATACCAATACTCTCTGATTTTGCGGTTTTATCTACTTTGTTCTTCAGTGGCTTTAACTCTTGATCTCAAATTTGAAACTGACCTGCGTCAGACTTCCTTTTAATACATATAAAATGTTTATGAGGTGTTAAATGTAAATGGTTCTACACTTGTGTTGATATGCAGGGTAAGATTATTTTATTTTTTAATCTTTCTTTCTCTTATCTTAATGCTGTTTATTGTATTGCTTTAAATCTATTATTTTAATCTTATAAATAATAAGAAATGTGTTGAATAAGAGTTGTGTTGGGTCATCTCACAAGGGCAGCTGGTATAATAAATGATCTTTTTGTTTATGGCAGCAAGTAGATCAATGTTAAAACTATGCAGCTGGAATGTGAAGGGCGTTGAAAATCCAGTAAAGGAGAAATAATTTAGATTTCTTTAAAAAGGAGCAAATCCACATTGCATTTTTGCAGGAGATGCACTTAACAAACAGTGAGCATGCTAAATTGAAGTGAGACTGGGTGGGGCAAGTGTATGGATTGTCATTGATTGTCAAAGAATACATCTTTTTTTTGGAGCTCACAAAACAGGCAGGATAGATTACTATGTTGCCTAAACCTCACTTTAAGATTTAATAGACTGTAATATCAGAAATATTGTAATTTCAGACCATGCTGCTGTTTTTTCGAACTAGACATATCTAATAAAACGTTCTGCCCAGCTCCCCTTTATATTGGAATGGCATATAAAAGATCCAAACTCAACCGGGATCAGTGCAGAAGCTGCAACTCTCAGATCTATTCTTCTATGGAACTTATTATATGTTTCATCTAAAAAACCTGCCAGCCTTAATTAAAAGTAATTTAATCCTTAATAATATGATAAAAATACAGAGGCTAGCTCATAAAATTGAAGGTTATTACTCCCATCTTTCTTTACCAACACTACTACATAACAACCCAGATTTCCCTCCAGGGATAAATTATGGATTGATGCATTTTAAAGATTAAAGGATTTGTGGTATAGGAGATGTAGTGGAAAATAAACATCTAATGATCTTTAAGCAAATTGTTGTAAAATACAACCTCAGTAAAAAAGCATTTCTGGACGTACCATCAGATATATAGCTTTATAACTAAAAGTCTTAAGATGCACTCTGTGGTTGAGGTAGCTGAGTGGAAAACTGTGGGAGATGCCCTCCTATCTTGCAAATAACTCTGCATGGGAAATGCAGTTTAAAATTGAACATCGTACATGTGATTCCAGCCCAAAGACATAAGATAAACCCTAAATTATCTAATCTGTAATAAATGCAAAAGATCGGACGGGAACCCCTTATTCACTGTTTTTGGAGTTGTATGAAGATTCAAAAATTCTAGATGGGCATGCTAAAGGAACTTGAGAAAATATTCTGCTGTCCATTACAAGTAGGGCCCAAAGCATGTTTACTAGGCATGGAATTTCCCTTCAAATTCAAAGGGACTCACCTTCTCCAAATTGTATTATGCTGCACACACAAATGCATACTTGTATGTTGGATACCAAAACTCTCAGTTACACAGTGGATAAATACAACTAAAGGTCTTTTTCTCTACAAAGCCTTCTCTACCGCATTAAAAGACAAACCTTTGTCAGGCAATCAATTTTTTGCCAATAAATGGAACAGGAAGCGTCTCATATTTTCTGCGTGTATTGAGTGATCTACATAAAACTTGAGAAGTGTGTTTGATGTTGTGGGCTGATGACAAAGATGTGGCTATTGTGAGTCACAGTTATAGCACCACCAACTGGCAGCAGGAAGTTTATCACTTACAAAAGACCTAAACAGACTTTAAAATGTTCCTCAATTATTTTCAGAAATCATTATAATTTTCTGAGAAGCACCAGGTGGCACTGTGCCACTGAGTTCCAACAACAGGTTTACATGCATCCAAGTTCATAAAACTACTGTAATTTTTTCATAATATACATTTAATATCACTTAATTTTTAAAACATTCTGAAATGATTAATTCGAAGCAGTTCAAAGTTTCATGCTCTCTATACTCCTCCTGTCCAGGAACCTGCTCCGCTCTGATTGGACAGTCTGTTGTAAATGGTACTCCCCTTACACAATGTATTGGAAACAAAATGCTTATTCCCATAATATATTGGAAACAATATATATTGGAAACAAAATGCTTATTCCCATAACCAAGGCTTATCAGTCTTCAGAGAAGGACAGAAAAATGCCATCAATTTTACCTTTTTATTTGAGTCTGAAGATTATGCAGAGTAGTCACTCAGCCCTAAACTCCACAGCAAGCACAACTTGAGCAGGATGTTTTTCAGTAGTAGCAATGTTATTGTATTTCTAATTTATTGAGGAGCACATGGGGGAACTGGATCAGAATGCTCAGCGAAGCAGACAACTTTTGCTGAAAACTAATTGATACAATAGTATCTAATATAATATAATACTAATTAAATAATACAATAATACAATTTACTGTACTAATTACATTTGGCTGCATCACAAGACAGGTCCAATCCTCTGAAGAGACTTGGCCACGTTGAAACGTACATTGGCCACCTGATCATTGGACATCTTTAAAACTACAGGAAGCATGTGTAATCTCCTGGCCACACACCCCAGACAGAGCCTGAAAATTATTGAAATTAAAGGGTATATACTTGCCTTATCAACATAATATATCCACACAAACAAGCAGAAATGTTTGAGGGCAGGTCAGAGTATATGTTGTTAGTGGGCAGTCAGTGAAAAACATAGACAGCCATCATGCAAATGTGTTACGTATATACATACGTGATGTACAGACATGATCTGAAATTCAAACAGGTGATGACTCATTACGGTGGTTCAGAATTAATTCTTATTTTGGGAGACAATAACTTTATTTATCATGCACTTTCAGATTTACAAGAGTTCATACATAGCCAGTTACATTGCACACTGCAATAAAGATGATATTTGAAAAAGCATAATGGGGCACTTTAACATGGATGACAAGTTTAAATTCTAAACTGCTGTAAAACAAACTACAAAGGCTCCATCATTCCAGCACCCACACGCAATATAGTAGTTGTTCTTCTATTTTCTGTTTAGACGTGACATAACCACAAGTCAAATCGTCAATTCCTGAAAAATCATACCCAATAGCTTAAATTCTAAATCCTTATTATATACTTACCATTGTGAATTGGCAAAGGGTAAGGAGATCATGTTGAACACTGGTCTATCATGTACTTGCTCAAAAAATGATTTTTGTTCTTTTTTTAACCAAAAATAGTTATGGAAATTAGCAAAAAGTATTACAGTTAAATGAAAATTATATTAGGTCAGAGTCAAGGTTGGGTCTATGGAAATCATATTGATTTGCATGGAATTGTAATAATTCTAATAGAAAGAGTTTGATTGCATCCAACAAACAACATTAAACACAGCTATATAATTGTAGTAACTTTATGTGGATATTTGCCACATGAATAAAATGTTCAGCTAATGAGTTTGTGTATTTCATACTAATTACATTTTGGTCATTCAATGTCAAATCAACCAAATTTTGGAATTTTCCTTGGATTAAATTTTAGTTTTATTTGTACAGAAGCCTACTAATTTGTAGAGGTGGTCAAAATGACAATTTTTTTACCTGAAATGTGGAGCCATATTAGAGGGGATAAAAATGACAGCATATTTTATTTGTACACACAGATTGGTAAATCTTTGGTGAGTAAATTGTCTGCAAATGCGTTGGATTGTTGGTTATTGAAACAGAGAATGGGTGTACTATGCCCAGTTCAGGCTATATATTTTTTCTGTTACGATGGTTGCTGATATGCGATTTTGAATCAAAGGTTCCTGTTTGCTTCCCAACCAGTTCCCCTGCATAATTTCATCTAGCATCACCAATACCATGGGTGCTTCTTAGTACTCAGATTGATGCTTCCTCATTTCCTCAATGGGTCCTTCAGCCCATGATCTGGGGCCTGTAACATAAGGCTTGTTTATTTAGCTAGCCAGGTAAGTTTTGGATACGTTTATGGCCACCCTTGGTTTTAGGTATCATGAAGGTTGGCTTTATTGGTTTGATTTTGTCAAAAATCAACTCAGAACTAATACTGTTGCCCTGAATTTCTTTAGCTACTTTCCTAGTACAGGCCCCAGGTGTAAGGGGATTTACAGTTAAGACCCACAGACCAGTTATGATGAATGAAGACAAAGAGGCAGAAGTGAGGTCAATTTGGAGAAAATTTACTAAAGAAATATTGTTTGTAGTTTTGCCAGCAGAAGTCAGCTTCACCACTCACAAGGAGTTCCTAGGCCAACCTGCTGTTACATTCAGTTCAAGACCAATATTCGTTTTCTGATTCGTTTTTCTGGTTAGGATATAGATAGTATATAGTACTATAACATAAGGTCCACAAACATTTCAAATATTAGCACTCTTAGGGCATATAATCCTTCACATGTTCCATAGATGGTCACGTATGTCAGCAGTGTGTCCAGGAACAGTTTGAACATATCATAGGTCACCACCTCTCGGGAGAAGAGTGATTATTCATTCTTCTCCCGATCCATCCTGTAAATATACCAACACAAATACAGAGCTCCTCAAGGTTGAGGTGTTCAGCTTTCTTACTCAGACTGGAGAATGTTACCAAAACTTCTACACTTCTGCTTTTGAGATTACTTTTATAAATTAAAAGTGTTGATCTGATACATCGATGATCTGATACATGGAATACAACCAAAAGCAATGGAGTTCACTGCACATCAAAAAATTATGCTAAAGGGATCATTGTGTGTTAAAAAGTGACATGCTGACCAGGTATCAATATGTGACTAGCTGGGAGTGAGAATGAGTTGTACTGGAATGTGTGAATGCAATAAAGATTTCACTATTTAAAAATACTAATTTTATTTTGTGATTTTTAGGTCAGAATTACCTGTTTTAAATAATGTCTTTAGAGGCCCAGGATCTAAAAAATCCAACTATTCAACTATCCAACTGTGTCCTTTTTCATAAAAAACTGTATTTTTGGCTTTATTGCATAAAAAACCACTAGATATTTTGCAGTTACAGTGGTTGCTTGTTTAATATAGTTGTGTTCTGACATACTAAGATTGTATTTCCACTGTAGAATTATTAATTTTAACAATAATTGTTTGCATTTCACTAAAATGACTAATTATTGTCATAAATCTGGAAGCTTCTATATTGTATTTCATTGTTCCATTGTTTTATACATAGTATAATCCATATTGTAATAAGAAATCATTGTTGATAAATTGAAATTTGCCTGTGTAACACCCTAGTTTTAAAGATTGTTTGTATTATGACAAAGTACAAAATCATTGCACAAATTTGTTTTTTTCTATTTAATGAAAATTTATCATTGTGATATTTACAGTGATATACTGTAATTTAATTAATTTTGACTGCAAAATCTGATCTGTTTTTACAGCTATTTCATACAATTTTGTGAAATGGTAATTTACCATAAACATTTAGAGGAATTAACTTTAAAAGTAGTTAGTTTTATTGTTAGTATATAGTTTTATTTCATACTTGTGTAAACCAGTCAGGAGGATACATGCATTTACAGCTAATGCTCTTTCTGTTGACAGGACTGTGGAGGTGTGAGGCATGCTACCAAGAGTTCCCAAACATGTACTTTGTTGTTCATGCTGGGCTTTGGGGAGGTTCTGTGTGGTCTCAGACTTTCCAAGGACAATTTAGTAGACTAGATCAAGGTGAAGAAAGCGTTGAAAATGTTGAACATTTTACTAAATTGAACACTAGGCGGAATGTCACATAATGTATTTGATTGACAGATTATTATTACAGAAGCCCAGGACCATTAAGTTAACCAGCAACTATGGCACTTCCTCCTCAGCTAAAACTGTGTGCAAAACAATGCCACCCTGTCCCTCAAGCAATCAAACAACTCATGTTGCTGAAGGATAGACTTAAACAAGACAACTGGTACGTCTGTAAGATGCATAAGAACAGCATAAAGGAGTAAATGTAGAACAAAAATACCAAAGAATCATCAGCCTAACCATTCAAAAGCTTCAATTTTCCTTTTTGGTATAACCTCTGCAGATGTTCAGTCAGGACAGATTGTGGGTTAGAACTGATGATTCTTGGAGAAGCTGTCAAATCTAGCGTGCTGTGCCTGCAGACCCTTATGAGCTTTTACATGTCCCAAAGACAAGACAGAATGCAGTTGCATAAGGTACAGTGATACAAAGATAAATATATCAATATATATAAATACACTCATTTAAAAAAAATGAATGTAAGCTAAGCTTTGGGTCACACTCTCAAGTAAGGTTCTGAAAAAGTATGGTTATTAAGCTAATGATTTTGTAGTACTATTCAATTAATGTGCTTTGTTTTACAGGAAATGGCATCACAGGAAGGGTCCTGGTCATTGCAAGTATAGCACATACAACACTGTGGCTGGATAGCAACTGTGCTGTAATTAAGAAAGTTTTTACTGAAACAATGTATTTTTTGGACATAAATACAAAAAAAAACAGTATTTAACAAAATATTATTAAATCTCAATCCAAGTGATTTTTTTCACAGTTCAAGCAAAGTGAGACAGACACACACACACACACGTTAAACTTAGTAGAACATGTCCATATTTAATGTCAAAAACTACACCTCTGTGTGAACTCGAGGGCAACAGCATTTTGACAAATTGTCTAACATTGTTTGTTTGCCGATTTTTTTTTTGGTAATTTGTTATTAATGCAATTCTTTTATACATTTAAATGCAACTTTTTAGGTGCAAGAGTTTCTGAATTCTTTATGGGCCCACTGTATGGAAAATATAAAAAGATCTGTTTGAGTAGCTAATGCAGAGGACTGATGGGTATGATCCAGTTTTCAGGGCTTGGTATTGATCAATCGGTGGGCTGTTCTGGAGGGCCTCATGGACATTGCCTGGTTTGCTCCGCAGAACCACCTTAACCAAGAGACAGATCCATGTGTGATAAATGCTGTGGGCATCATGGGGGTAGTGGAGTTTTCTGCTGTCTGAGAAAACTAAAAAAAAAAACTAGATTTCTCTTCTCTCTAGATTTAATTGCTTGCATTGTAAAATTTGACCTGTCAGTATCTTTAATTGAAGTATTATTGACAGTATTCTTTAATAGTCTTTTGACAAGTTATGTGGGGTAATGCCAGTTCGGTACACCAATGTTTTTCAGAACAATTTGCTAGTATTTTAGAGGGATTTATAGGATTTAAAATTAATAGACAAATATTACTCCATACTGTAGGATGGTATACTCTGAAAAGTATATTATACTTATAATTATATTATACTAATATAGAAAAATGTAATAGAAGTGTGCATTTAATCCAGGAAAGTGTACCAAAAATCTTGTTCACAGTACCATATATACAAATGTTCTTTCTATGATCAAAATATTCAATCCACCAATACCACCTGGAAATGACCAGCAATAGCAAGTAGCAGATTTGAAATAGTATACTAACATATTACTCTTACTATGATTAAAAGTATATAGTGCATGTTCTTAGTATGCATATTTTCTGTATGCTTGGGAAAACCCTGACCTCATACATTTGCCAAGTTGTGGCATTTACAACAGACTACAGAGCACCTACAGAGCACCTCCACCTTCATTGTGAAAAATAAAACAGTAATAAAGCTGCAAGCAGTGATGACAGCCCAAGCACTAGGGTGCTATTGTCACCTGGTATTTCTGAGAAAATGAAGCACAGCTGTCAAATGCATTTTTATTAAAATAATTGAGAATATTTTAAAGTTTGTTTTGTTGAAGTCTGTTAAAGTTTCTTTTAAAGTAATTCTGATGTAAGTGGAACACTTCCTGCTGCCAGTTGGTGGTGCTATGCTTCACAATAGTCATATCAATGTCATCAACCCACCACAATAAACATATTTGCCAAGTTTGACATAAATTGCTCAATGCTGTAGATGTTAGAGACTTACTGTTTCCATTTATTTGCCATAATTTAACCGAAATCTTCAATGTCTTGGCATGATGCTCACCAAGTTTGACGACAATCACATGAAAAGTTCACTGCATTTGCCAACTTCCTGTTCACATTTTCAGTGCTTAGACGCTAATAATAATCCTAAGGAAACAATAAACCTTCGCACTTTCAGTGGCTGGACCCTACATAATCCAACAAAATATCAGTATTTTAGTATTTCATGTTACTGTCAGGTCTTACAACATTATATATTATAATATTATTAAAGGATAATATTATAATATAGTTATAATAATATTAAAGACATGTATAAACTTGCTAGTACAATGTCAGACACAGCAATATTCTCTGGCCCCTCCCTGCTTAATGGGGTGACAAAATGCATACCAGACTGTCTTCACTAAATGGCTGGATGTTAAGTGGTGGTCACAGAATAAAATAGGTTACATAGAGGGATGGAGGCCATCACTCTCAACAGGTGAGGTCTACCCCAAAAACTTTTCCAATTGTCTAAGGTTGGTGCTGCTTATTTATCTAGAAATTTGGAGCAAACAGTCCAAGAACAAAACACAGGAAATCCAAAGACAATGAAACCCGCTCACAGCTGTTACCAGGGCAAAATAAGACTCCACCCCAAGCACATGTGAGTCTGGGGTTTAAATACACAGAGTAAATTGGGAACAGGTATGAGTGCAATCACTCTGAGGCACAGGCATTATGGGAAATGTAGTTCGGTATTCAGGTGACAGCTCCCTCTGATGGTGCGGGAGCCTCCTTCGTAACAACAACACATAGAATCATCTAAATATTATAAGAGACTGTGTCTGTCCCCTGGACTGGTAAATACAAAAAACCCTGTAAACAAATAAATAGCAACTGAATCAATGTTAAACAAATATAAAAGATACATAATGCAGACAATTAAAAAGGTTTGGTTTGCTGAATATTTGCTCTCTCTCTACACTTTTCTTTTTCAAAGTTCTTTTTGTTAATGACATGATCACAGATCATAACCTAGATGTGCTCTGCTTGACAGAAACATGGCTAAAACGAAATGATTACATTACATTAAATGGGTCTATCCCCCCAAATTACTGCTATAAGCATGAGCCTCGTTCAAAAGGCAAAGGAGGTGTTTCTGCAAATTATAGAAAAACATTAACAGTTATCCAAAGATCTGTATCTGACTTCAGATACAACTCTTTTAATGGTGCTCAATATAACTTCATTTGGGGTAAATAATAAGCAGAGTTTGTCATTGCTACTGCCTACAGGCCACCAGGGTACCACACAGACTTCATCAAAAAATTTGCTGACTTTTTATCAGAAGTAGTACAAGCCACAGATCAAGTCTTAATTGTTGGTGATATTAACATTCGGGTGGATAATGAAAAGGATGCATTGGGGTTGGATTTCAGTGTCTCACGTGTCAGAACCCACTCATTGTCTTAATCATACCTTACTGTCCTATGGTGTAAATGTTGATGACATTAATATTCTACAGCAGAGCAAAGACATTTCTGATCATTATTTGGTGTCCTGTATAATTGTTGTTTGGTGTCCTGTATAATCATTTCTGAGTGTTTATTTCATGTGTGTTGGATTACTCGTTACCGTTTGGATTACTACTTGGTTTTGGATTGTTTGCTGCCTGCCTCATTGATTGCATTGTACTTGGTTTTGGATTGTTTGCTGCCTGCCCTGTTAATTGGACTGCCTCATGTTTCTGATTGTTCGCTGCCTGCCTTGACCCATGCCTGTTCTGTTCTTAACAGAAACACAGGATGTAGTTCAGACTTGCATTAAACTTTGATTATGTTAAACAGCATAGAAAGAAAAGAATGCTTACACTTTGAATTCCAGGTAGTCAGAAAGTCTCTACATGATTAATAGCATTTGTAGTAACTCCCTATTATTATCTTCCTTCCAGGGGATAGCAGTGTTCTGGAGAACAACAGTAAGGGGATCAGTGGTTCAGGCAAACCTGCTGTGTGTGTACATGCCCAGAGCCCCAGGCGCACTTGCAGGCTGGCACAAACTCTTCCCCAGCTATGGCTCCCTCAGCACCTGTTCAACTCACAATATAATAGGATCACTCATCTGAAATGTTTTTTATGACCTTAAAAAGTCTTCCAATCTGAAGGTGTTTTCTTAAATGTTTGAAATTAGTTTTGTTGACATTAATATAATTACACCGACTTAATTTCTGTCATTAGAAAACTACAAGTTTATTTTAAAAATGTTGTGTAAATGGATGACTTGGACTGAATAATAACAAAAAGCAGCCAAATAAGAGCCCAGCACAGATGAACTTCATTACTGTTTAAAAATCTTCGCAGGGGAAACTAGGTGGTAAAATGCAAAGAGAACATTTTTGCAGTATGTGACTACATTAAATATGCTAAAATATCAGCTATCAGTTTCAGATTATCTGGTAATGGGAGGCGTTTACAGATTAAATCTTGATCTGCTACAGATCAGCCGATCTGCTCTGAGAAAAATCAGGGCTGCTCCGATCATATCAAACATATTTAATATTTAGGATTTTACATTGGGATAAATGCATCAGTGTTTCACTGTAGTCAATGAAACATGGAGATAAATGACACTTTATTAAAGAGTGATTGTGAAACAAGCTGATTTATGAGTCCATCAGACAGTGGTGTGGTTGAAGAGTGGAAACAACACAACTGCAATCAGGATTTCAGTCAGGATTTTAAAAATCCTGTAGTCTGAGCCCATCAGACTACAGGATTAAGTGTAAGTGTAAAAATCTTGTTCTTTGTACAAGAGCAAAGAGAAATTATTTCTTTACAACATCAGCACTTTGTTGTGCTTCCATGACTTTAATCACATTTATTTTTCCATTTTTTTCAATGACCAAAACAAAAGACCAAACCAAATTTTTATTTTTCATGATGTTCCATTCAAAGACAGGCAAACATTAATTGGTTTAAAGTTTATTTGGCAACACTTGTGAAAAGATGCATACTCTATAGTTGTCACAATTAAAAAAAAAAAGAATTTTCTCACAGGATAGAAAAGCATCGTTCTGCATTCATAGTCCTGATTTACCAGTCACAGACCAGTTTGGTCTTAAAGGAAGTGTGATTTAAGCAGCTAGATCTGTTGGAATACAGTGATCACTTTTGACTGACCAAGGAAACATACCAGTCATCATTCTAAAACCCACAGTAGCAAATCAACAAGACCATCCTTCATCAAATCTATTAATTCTAAAAAAATCTATACAAAGGACACCCGGTATGTAATATAGTGTTGGTCTCACTTCAAGAATAAGATCACAGAATTAAAGAAAATACACATTACACCAACTATTAATAAGAAAATAATAGACAATGACCAATAATGACATTTTAAAATTTTTGCTTCATGTTCTATATATTAAAGATGAGTGAAAGTGAAAGTAAAACTGGGACAATTACTGTTGGACAATCTTGAACTGTAATATTTAACACGTTTGTCAATTATTTAAGGTAAACATCTCACATAATATGTAATATTCCTTAAAAACTGCAGGTTAACAAAATGAATAATTGTTGCATAAGACAAAAAAGTAGATTTGCATAGTTTATGTAAATACAAAAAGGTTCAAAAGAATTTTCCATTTAGAAACTTAAAACAATCAACTGAACCTTTAAAATCATCATTTTATGATTAGGCACCACTTACGATTCAATATCATATCCCTATTGTAAGAATAATATTATATATATATATATATATATATATATATATATATATATATATATATATATATATATATATATATATATATATTTTTTTCATTCATTCTCTGGGACAACAATTTATGCCAAAACAACAAAAAAAACATTCTTTATCAGACATAAGATCACCCACCCAGCTTGGGTGAATTTATGTTGCTACTAATCCTTCTGACTGCACACAGAAATAACCAATATAAACCTATAGTGTAAATACAAACAATGGCAAAACGTACATACAGAAAAAGTGACAAATTAAACAGTATATGTTTGAAAAAATAAAAATCTTAATTTTATAATCTCCAGTTGTATTATACAACCCATTTAAATTAATTTGACAAACATACATAACTTGCAGTCAATTGCATTGCTGGTCATTTTCAATTGGCATTAAAGGAAAACAAACTGCTTAGGCCCAAAATAGATGTGCAGAAACACCATTTACGTGTTTTATCATATATTTACACACTGTAAAAATTAAAAGGCACTTGGTGCACCATTTGGGGTTCTTTAGTTGCCACACTGGCAGAACCATAAGAACCTAAGTCTCATATATCTTATTTGAAAATAAATTTTGAGTTCTTTCATATTATGATGGGGTTATTGAAGGAACCATGGATAGATTTTTCAGTTCTTACAGGAACTAAGGAAAAGTTTCATAAATAGGAAATTTGAGACTGCTAAAGGTATTTAGAAGTTCTTCAGAGGGTTTTTCATTGTGGCAACTGAGGGACCTCAAATGGTACCTGAAGAATCTTTTATTTTTCACAGTAGGCTAGTTAAAAACTGTCTGGTATTTTCTATTTTGGAACCTTATTATCTCACATCCTTAGGGACAGTCACCACCCCGTGAGACTAAGGCACAGTTTTGAGTAAGAACTTTGGGAGAGCCAAAAAAGATTACAATCAATTTTGTGACTTTAAATAACTTTCACCTGGAAGGAAAACAGCATTTTGTGATCAAACTGGTCGATCCTTTTTCTTAAGTAACAAAAAAAGAAACGGTAGAATGATTCATACATTCCCAGTGCAAAAGATGTCAACTCTCAGCACAGTGAATTACACAGCACAATCTTCACATTCTGTGTTATTTTTAAATAACCTGAGAAAGCTGGTTGGCAATTCTTGGAGATTTCATATTGCACTTTGCTGTGACGCTTAAGGATTTTGTTGACAATCGTTGAGTCCTTGACTGAAGGCAACAACTCCTAGAGGCTCTTGTGTGTAAAATGCTGAGAACATGCGCTGAGAAACGTCAAAAGAGAAAGCAACTGCAGTGGCTTAGCTGAGCTGCAGGCGATAAGTTCTGATCTCCATAGGTTTAAGGTTGATCTCCTGAGGGTCTGCTTCACTATTGTGTATGTGCATCAAGGACAGTGAGGAAGGAGTGATGCTTTTCACCTTCAGGTCTGTCAGAAGCTTTTCTAAATGGACCTATACCCAGCGAAACCCAGTGATTAGGGTGTTTCCAATGCAACAGCATGTGAATTCAGATATAAATATTGATATTACATTTGTAAACAGTAACACTCTGACATGTTTATTGATGATCGTAATAGTTTCATGCTAACTTTGTCAACAAAATAGGAGATAAACAGCTCAAAATTCATGCTGCAAATAGCTTGCTTCATTTTATGTTACATCAATGTTCACACTGAAACAGTGTTTGTGCAGTGTGTTACTGCAGCTAAATGCCCCGAAGTTATTGGTTAGTCTGCACAACTGGTGATTGCTTTTAAAAGCTATCAAAGCTTTGTGCAGACAAAAAGTTTATATATAAATGGTAGTGTGTAGTGTATAAATGTAAATCTATAACAATCCCTAAAACACGCAGGATTTGACCATGTAGGACCATGTAGGTTCACCCTCTCACTTTACAAGACTTAAAACAATACCTAAACCTATAACAATACTTAAACAAGACCTAAACTTGCTTTAAAAATTCAATTGTGTATTTAAAACTTGCTTAGGTTTAATGTGTTTTGATAGTTCTACAATTGTTTATCATATGAATACATATGATGCGTTAAAAACAAACCTGTCTAAATATACATCCAAAATTATTCCAAAACTCAGCCCAAAATTGCGCAGCAGTGATGAGGCCATCTTTGAAATTTTGGTGTGTATGTGTGGGCAGCCACGTGTTCTGCTTTACCTTGCCACGTGTGGTGGTGCATAGTAGGCCAGTGTTCTGATTGGAGAAGCCACAGTCAAAGCTTTTTCTGTGCAGTATCAAAGCAGCCTGCTCGGACGGACCTCCCCCTGCCTCCTGTGAGAGAAACATGACAGAGCCTTAGGCCACATAAACACAACACTGTTTCTTCTCAACACTCACACACTGGGCCAATTATGGAGCACTGCCTTTTTTACTTATCAGCTGCAGATCCACACTCAGGGTGAGATTTCCCATCATAAAGCAAAGACCTTTCATGCTTTTATATACTCTGGGGGGAATACATTATCCTCAAGACTTTTAAAATTTATTTTAAAAATTAAGCAACACCACAAAAGCTATTTGTTTCATTCCTGCAAACTGAATCTCAGAAATGTTTAAAACAGGTTTGGCTAACACATCTGCTATTGGTCCCACCCAAAATTTATGCCATCAGTTGATCCAATTGGTTACGTCAGGTAGTACCAATGTGTTAAAAACCAACAGCCTTCTGCAGAATTAAACAAACAATGGATTACGATTGTCTTGCATTTTAAGCTTGGATGGGAGACAGTATTTTACTATCAGAATAATTTTATCTTGTTTTTGTGAGATTCACCCATACTTGACAATTACCTGTAAATTAAGAGAATATAATCATACAACTTTTCATCACTAGAAAACCTGGAGCACTAAATTACCAGAAACATTAAAACAATTGACACACTAAATAAAGCATTCACAATGGAGATCATCCCTTTTAATCATGACAAAAATGTAATGAATGTAATTTATATCTGAGAAACACTTTTCTTTGCTATTTGCTAAGTGGCGTCCTTGAGTAGAAACTGCCAAAAGACAAAACAAGTGGCAACAAAGTGTCAGGCATTGTAAAATGACTCAACACCATTATAAAGTCTTAGGATAAGTGCATCACATGCTCTTCTGCAACTGTCCAACTGTCTTTTGGATCACTCAGTTAACAATGATTTAAATCAAAGAATGAATTCAGCCCCTCTTCAAAACTTTATGGCTTTCAGACAGACCCATTTAAAAAAAGAACAAAAACCTTAATCGTAGGTGCGTTGTAGACAAGTGGATCAAAGGTGCACAACCAATGCAATGAGTAGACAGCAAAAAACACTTGCAAATAGTGGTCTTCTGTTCTATTTTATGTTTCATCTACAAGGTAAATGCCTGTCAGTGAGGGCTATGTTTTCAAACTGTTCCCTAGATCCTTTATTCTGTCATGTGTTAAAAATACTGCTGCTCAGCCCTGGAAAAAGTGACCCTGAAATATTAATTAAAAGGTCAATATACTTGATGGCTCCCTTAGGAACTGAGCCAGCAGTCCTCTGTTTCCTAATTACAAGCAAAACAGCTTTGTGTTTCCTCTTTCAAATCCTCATCAGATGCAAACATAATTGAAAAGTACCTCAGACTGGATTGTACGCAGGTTCACCAGATGAATGTCACAGGGGAAGGAGGTGATCAGAGGGTTGTAGATGGTCAAGGACACATCAGCTGAGTCTAGACTGGCTACCATGGAGATGAGGGGATGGTTGAGATACATGTAGGACATGTGACTCAGTATAGATGGATAGCTATATGGTTCAATCTCCTCCTTGGCCTAAGACAGACAAATAATGGCTATTATACACAGTGCACACTGAGCTAATTTGTTTCATTATTAAGCACAAAATGTACTTTGGAAATAAGGATGCCTGAACCAGGAAGTTTAATTAAACATGTTGCAGTACAAAATGTGTAAAAAATGCAAAACGCAACAATTATCAGAAGATGTACACAAACTTTTATATTAGCAGAGTAATATTAACTGAATCATGAAAACAGTGCGAACTTTGTGAATAAGGAACAAACTATCATAGGCCTAACCAACACAAAGAATGTCTGTGCTGAAAGGAATGAAATGATGTTAAAAATTCGGTTTGTGCACTGGAGCTGTGCATTTAATTATAACAAATTTCAATTCTAAGTATGGCTTCCAACAATTCCAACAAAATAATTGAGGTAAAACAATTATTGTGCCACTTTCCGTTTTGTAAGGATTCTCTCATTTTTTCTTCTTATAAATCTATTTTTTACATTTATTTTAATTTGTTTTCCTTTTGAATCTATTGTTAAAATGTTTTTTGTTTTTTTTAATTCAATAAAAATGTTTCCAAAGTAGTGAGCAATCGTGTTAAATAATTGTGATCTCAATATTAGCCACAATTATGATTTCTGTCATATTTAAGCAGCCCTAGTGCACACTGTATTTTGGAAACTGGATGTTGGGTGGTTAATGAATAAGATGCAGATTTTTTAAATAGATCTCACTAAACTGAAGCAACCAAATAGTTAATTTGCTAATAAGTCAAATAAGTCAACAATTGTCATGTTGTGTTCCCTGATGTATAGTATTTTCCCGTAGTTCAATATCTCTCCATCCTGATTACCTTCTCCTCAGAGCTTCTTTCCAGCAGTAGGCGGAAGGAATTGGCAGTGATCTTATTGTCCAGCACTCCCTGACCTAAACCTCGATTATCATCCTGATTCAGTCTGCGGTCCATGATCACCTCCAGCTGACCTGTGGGATTCACATCAAGGAGCTTCATGAGTATATTAAATAATTACAGTACTTGTCCAAAGCACTAAAATATGTCTTCAATGCAATGCCTCAACATACAACATATCAGAAATGGTGCTGCAGCACTGCTTTTTTTACAGTGTATAACAGATTCTAAAATCTGATTAAATTAGCTGCATTCATACACATTGGTATAAATACACAGACCCTTTGCAAAAACAATTTAGCTCAGGTGACTCCCATTTTTCATTTTTCAATTTCTGAGATGTTTCTGTGCCTTGATTTGAGTCCATAAAATAAAACTGACTGGACATGATTTGGCAGTACATACTGCCATTTCAGTTATATATCAGCCGTTAGGCATGGGCACAAGCTCAGGCATGGGCACAAGCTCAGGCATGGGCACAAGCTCAGGCATGGGCACAAGCTCAGGCATGGCCATGGTGGGAGGGCTCTCTAGCGCCCCCTTTGGACTAAAATGATGGGGTTAGTTTTATCTATGGTCACCAAACTTGGTACATGTTTTGTTATCATCAAACTGGACAACTTTCAATTAGCTCCACCCAAAAGGAAGTCGGCCAGTTTGGATTGTATATGAGGTTTCTAACAATTCCATGCTCTGAATTTTTAAATACTCCTTTTAGGGGGTAGATTTATAAGATTGTCACGAAATTTGGCAAATTTTGTGTCAAGACATTGAAGATGCCAAATTGTGATGGGATTTTTGATATCTTGAATGGTGTTCTCATGGCGAGGCAATAAATGAATGGCAAAAAATGGAAACAGGAAGTGGCTCATATCTGCAGCGTAAATTGAGTGACTTCCTTTAAACTTGAGCTGTATGTTTGGTCCTAGGAACTGATGACAAAGGTGGCTATTTTGAGTCACACTGAGTCATTGAGTCACAAAAAAGTATGTCACTTAAAACAGAATTTAAAAGTGTCCTTTTAAATTTACTCAAGTTGCTTCATACTTGGTTGGAAAAAGAAGAGATTTTGAAAAAACTAAACTGTGAATGGATTCTTGATATCTTGAACAGTGTTCCCATGGCGAGGCAATCAATTTATGACATTAAATATAGTATTAGTAGTAATTTAGTATAGTAATTTATTAGTATCTCATATCTTCTGCGTGAATTCAGCGATTTACATCAAACTTGGGAAATATGTTTGGTGTTGTGGGCTGATCACAATGATGTGGCTATTGTAAGTCACAGTTATAGCACCACCAACTGGCAGCAGGAAGTGTCACAACAGACCTATTTATATCAGACTTTATAATCCTCAATTATTTTCGGCATTAAATGCTTGTGACAACTATGCATTATCTTCTGAGAAGCAACAGGTGGTGATGGTGCCATAGTGCTTGGGCCCATCATCGTTGCTTGCAGCTATATTTGTATTTGTGTTGTCTACAGGCACTTACATTTTTAAGTAAAAGCCTTTGAATAAAACAAACTGAAAATAGTAAATACCCCTAAGCAGATAATGGCATTACTGTTTTGGTCCATTTTAATAGGAAAATGAGAATTTAGATGCATATCTACTATTAAACTTTTAGGAGTACACTTGCATGCAGTATACAATTGCTTTTTTTATTAAATAAAATTTATTAAAAATGTTATGCATTTTCAATTTAATTATGTATTATCAGCATAACAATCTGAGAAAACCTTTCACTTTCATTTTGCTTGGACACTCAAATTGGTATGCTCTTTCCTATTGCCATGCATTATTGCTTAAGTCTGTGCAAAGCCTGATGACCCATGTCACTCTAGCATAATTTGAGAATGTTCCAGACAGCAATACAATTGAATTGTTTTGACAAATCTGAACTTTGCACATGAATTAACATGGAGTTACAAATCTGCTACATTTGATTACTGACCTAAAAATAATATCTAATATATTTAAGCTCCTTAAATATTTTGCATTCATTGTAGTCATAACATTACTTAAAGTTTCTTTTAAAACATATATTTAGTTTTTAAGTAGATTGTGAATCCAATATTTTTAATGTGGTTTTCGAGTTTTATACCCCCCTTATTTAAAGAAAACTTGAATGTGAAAGCAGATTCTGACCGCTCTTAAGACTGGCCGCTCCCAGTGATTGTGCACTGAGAAGAGAGAGTCTGGCGCTGGAGTCCTGCAGATAGGCCATGCTGGTCATGGGGTAGAAGTTTGCCTGCAAGGGGAGCTTAGCCATGGTTTTCCTCGGCTGCACCTGTAAAAATAGCCCAAGGCATGTTTAGCACTGCAGGGTGGAAACCTCTAAACTTCCACTGTTCAGTGCCCTGATAACAGTGTGCACACATGGAGGCACTTTTCTGGAGTACAAACACTGCAAAATTATGAGTTACATTGTATATGTGTTATTGTGACTGGAATACAATGGATTAGAAATTTCACAGTTTTTTCTTTCATGAGGCATTTGTTGTGTGAAGTCGGTTAATTAGTTTGGATGGAAGAAAAGCACTTAATCCTGGTCAAGGCCAGAAATACATAATTAGTTAAATTCTGCACTAACATAGCAACATGTGAAAGAAATGTGACAGTTGATGATTGGAATTGACACTTATTTGTTTTGGTCATCCCTACAGAACACTCAAATCTTCAATGTCATTAATTGTTTGACAAGAAAGATGGCATTTCCATTATGCTTTCCAAAACCAACAACTAGGTGTTTTGAGTGCTATTGACCAAATTCAAACAAAACTGTCAAAACAATCACTTCAGATACAATTTAACTGACCTCTGGTGGCTCCTTTGTTAATACTATATGTCCATCAACAGAATGAATTCAGATACAGATTTACATCACAATTATTTTAAACAGACAGCTTTTCTTATGTTTGTTTTAGTATCACATGCTTTGAATGTAATTTAAAAAATAGCTTGAATTTCTATCTGTGAAATGGCTACAGTTATAAACAATATAGCCACAAGCAGCAATGATGGGCCCAAGCACTACGGCACCATTGCCTCCCAGTGCTTCTCAGAAAAGACATAGCTGTCAGATGCATTTAATTCCAAAAACAATTGAGGAATATTTTAAAGTCGGATTTAATAAGCAAGTCTGTTGTAAATGACACACTTCCACACAGCCATCTCTATGTCTTCAGTCCCTAAGACCAAACATACGAATCAAGTCTGAATGAAACCACTTAATGCACACAGAAGATAAGACACTTCCTGTTCCTGACACTTTGCCATAAATTTTTTGCCTCACCAGGACAACACCAATTTCCTTTCACAATTTAACATCTTCAATGTCTTAATGTTGAAGTTGTTGGCATAATATTTTGGCATAATATTTGCCAAATTTAGCAAAAATCCCATAAACCCCTAGTATTTAAAAATTCTTACCCTGAAATTGTCAGAAAATCTAAATTTGATCCGAATTGAATGTAGTCAATTAATGAATGTAATATTAAAAGATGAGAACAATACATGTATCAACTCTGGTGACCGTAAGTAAAACTAACCCTATCACTTTAGTCAAAAGGGGGTGCTACAAAGTTTGTCAAAAATAGACATGGTAAATCTTTCAAAAAAGACCAATCTTAGGTCTATGTTCCAAAGCTTTTATGAATTACAACCTTTTTGGAGTCTGTATAGTACATTTTCATGTCTGTTGAAAAAGGGGCACCTTTAATGTGTATGTTTTAAAAAGAATTATTTATTGAGGCCCTACCTGGTAGCCATTGAGGTCGGTAAAGAATCGATCCTTGCTGTTTAGATCTGAGGTTATCCTCATTGCAATTTCATGGTTGTTTTCACCCCTTATATCCACAGTGTTGCAGATCTCAATTGACTGGGCCTCTACACCTATGAGAAGGGAAACAGAGAGGGTAAAACATGCAGAAATAGCAAGAACAGGAAGACTACAATGAACATCTGTTTCCTCAACCATAACTCCTTTGTTAACACTCTCATGACAATTCACTGACAATTCGACAATTCTTTCATTATTTACTCCCCCTTATGTTTCAAACCCGTATGCTGTTATTTCTTCCAGCTGTAAACCTCCAAAGGGCTAAAAATACCAAAAATCACTATAAAAGAACCTTACATGGCTAGCCCACTACAATTAACATCTTCTGAAGCCAGCATCTTATGAAGACCACAACCTTATAGGCCAATAAGAAACGTTAGGCTAATAAAATGCACAAAACAGCAGCTCATTTACTGTTTGGCATTAAACACATACAATCTGGTAAACTGAGCATTTGCCAGCAGCACTAAATTTTTTGTTTCTTGGTACCTCTTTAGGAACCTGTTTGTATGTTTTGTTCTCACTTCCCTGGCACTTCCCTGAAGTAACCCTCAGGAGAATGTGAGCAATTAGATTTGCCAAATTATAGTGAAAACATCTGAACAATTCTTCAGACTAAATGTACAACTCTAGTTTGACTAATTAAACTTTTGGGATTAAAATGCAAGAAATATGTCCTATTTCTTATTAATAAAAGCCTTTTTTTAAAGGTAGACACAACCAGAAAAACAAGGTGGCTTTTAGGATCATTTTCAACATGAGTTTACATTAGTGTATAGCAAGATGGTACCTACAGACCCAGTCAAAATTTAAATGGTGTAAGAGCAAGCATTATTATTGCTCATACTTTGATTTAAAGATTTAATAAATTGCTATTTGTTAAGTACCAAATTGTAGGACATAACTCCATTCATCGTCTGTGCCATGACATGAGGTAGGTTGTGCCAAGGACAAGGTATTTTCTCAATATGTCAGGCTTGTTGAGGTGTGCTATTATTTTTCACGGTGCCTTGGCTTGTGATTTCTACCTAGATGACGTTAAAATGGGTAAAAAAAAAAAATTCACTTGCAGTGAAGGAAGGGCCCGAACTATATCTATGCCCAGAATACATGACACACAACACCCTTGCATTGTCATAGCGGGTTTTGTTCTGTCTGTTTTGTCCCTAAGCTCTGCATACAACATTTCAGTTTTAACTTCAGGCAATAACCCAAAACCTTCTTTCAAAAACAAACACAATCACATTATTTTACCCCCCCAAGGGGTCTCAAACAGACAATGTAAGGGTGCTTTCACACTAACAGTGATTAAACACCATGAATGTTCAACAAATATGAAAACAATAGATCAAGTATAATAGATAGTATATTTATACTATTAATGTTTTAGATATATTTTCCAATATTATTACTGCAAATAATATAAATTGTTACGTTTATTCATTTATATTCATCAGTCCTCACGCTTGTTTACATGTTTAATTTGTAATAAATGTCTTTAAATGTAATTATGGACATTGCGATGTTCAGCTCAAAATAAACATTCAATATACAAAAGTGCTCAGTTAAGTGCTTCAGTTAAAAACGTTAAACTCTGCATTGAAAAATCATGCAGGCAAGCATGACTGATGATTTCAGTGATTTTTTTCTCTAATAACAGAATATACAGATTTCTTACATATGTTTCCCATAGCAATATCTTTATGTTGTTAGTATGCTTACAAGTTGCTAGAAACACCTTTTTTACATATGGTACTATGAGGTTTACTAAGGTTTTAATTCTCCATAGTTAAAGTCGATGGGCTGATCAGGTGGAAAATACGGTGTGTTGTGAGTACCACCTGTCTTACAGGCATGAATTCATTTTGTGCTTTGTGTGAAAGCACTGCTCACCTGCGAATTGCTTCTCTTTATCATATGGCACTCAGTGTGAAAAGGCCCTAACTCCCTGACTCCCTTGTGCTTTTGATAAAGCCATGTGCATTGTTTCAGCTTCTCTCTATTTATTTGGGATTTTTGGGAACTTTAATTTTAACAGACCATTAGAACTTTCTGTTGGACTGTCTTTTATATGATAACAAACATTTCGTGTTCTAAATTCCTCAAAAACCTACAGTAGCTCTTATAGGAAGTGATTGTGAAAAGCTATCTTGACACAAAATCCTTGAAACCAAGAAGAATGCGGGTTTATCCCGGGGTCAGTCAACTGGAGGTTACCTGAGGTTACACTGCTGCCATTGCTCCATTGCATTTTTATGCAACACACTTACAGCAAACTGCCAACTAGTCCAGCAGAACCAAACATTCGGTATGAAGTCTGGGCCACTTTGCAGTCTATTCTGGGCACAAACCAGCAACATAGACAGGATGATGCTGTCTGACTGACATGTAACAACAGTTATCTTCTTCATATGAAGCTTTGAGTGGGAAAAAGTTTGAAAGTGGCAGCTCATTCAATTCTTCCTTGGGTTGTACAGTTGGGTCACAAGTTGGGTCACAATATAATATTTTGCTTATATGACAATTGACAAGTATTGAAAATTTAGCCTTGATACAATAAATATTTAGCATAAACAGTGCTGCTGCTAAGAGTTCAAAGCAAAAAGTGTCTAATTTTTTTAGATGATTTATTTATAAATCTTTTTTAATATTTCTGTAATAAATATTAGTTTTATTTAATAAAAATAATATATAGAATTTTGCAACCATATTATATCAATATGTTTCTCATGTTTTCTGTGCAGTGTTGCAATTATAAATTTGTATAACTGTTCATAATTCTAATATTTGTGCAGAATTATGTGAATATAAAAAAAATAGTGAACATCTTTTTAAGCAAACCATAGGATTTAAAAGGCAAGCTACTCTGAGACCATGATGCATTTTCGACTATGTGCAACAGATGAGAGTGCCGCTGCTTCACTCTGAAGCATGCAGTGTGTGCATGCTAGATACTTATTTAAGTACATCACCGCCCATTCAGTTTAATAATGACTCACAACACTGTTACATAGCAAACTGGTAAAAACCTCTGACCTACTTGCATGGTAGTCAAAGCTTGCCATTTTAGACAATGCTTGTATTTTTATGTGCAATATCCTCAGACGGACAGTAAACAGTCTGTGGGTGGTCTGTCTGAGGTTTCAACTAACCAACTCAAAACCCCTCAATGACAGCAGGGGATGTCACAATTAGCTACTGTTGAAACCTCACGACATCTCATTTGTGGGCCTGTCACATCCACCACTGGCAAATAAAAGAGGAGTGATCAATTAGCCTCAGACATCCTTCAAACCGAATCATCACATATTTTATGGCTTCATTTTGGCAGCAAATCAACATGAAGCTCATTGTAATAGAACACCAGCCTAGTGTAAAAATCACCTCAGACAGCATCTTGGAGTCCCACTTTATATCATCTGACTACTATGGACTAGCATTTACAACGCAGTTATTGTGTATATGTTATGTTCTGCAAGATTTTTTTATTTGTTATTACTTTAGGACAAACTCTGCTAAAACATTCATCTCTCACACCTGTGAACTGTACTGTCAGCTCAGTAGTCATCAGCTCAATTTTTTTAAACATCTATGAGGGTGTCTGATGGGGATATAACAATTTTCAAAATTGAACCCGAAAAACTGTGATACACCACTCACAATCCGATAAGACCAATACACGTACCATGTTTCGTACAGGTGCGTGCATGTATGTAGGATATATGCATTAATTAAAATAATATGTATTGCGAAAAATATGTACACAAAAACATTGAACTGAGTGAAGTAGCTCCTCCTAAAAATGCAGGAATATTTTTAAATGTCTTTCTACATTAACTTCTTTAAGCCCCCTATCAAAAACCATAATTCCACCATACAAGCTTCTGATGGGGGAATTCCCCATACACTAAAGTTACTGTATTATTATTATTATTATTATTATTATTATTATTATAATACAGTAAATCTAGTGTTCTTTAGCATTGCCGGTACCATGCCATAAACCCTGACCATTGATAAAATCGAACCGAACTGTGGCTCCAAAACCGTGATATGACCTGAACCGTGGCATTGGTATATCGTTACACCCCTAGTGTCTGACAACTAACTCTCAGTTGTAAATTTAACTTACATAGTTAAAGCTTCATACACTGAAAAAGTCAGTGTACTGCTTGAATGTGATCCAAACTTCTGATGGATCTGATCCGCACTAATGAGTATTTAGTAAGGCTAGAACAGTGTGGTTGTCAAATGTAAATCTTTTTCTCCCTGCAGCTGGGCACAACTTTTTAATGCAAGCACTGAAGAGACAAAGACACAATCATACACACAGTCACAGAAAAAGTCACTCCATGAATTGCATTCTAATTCAGTCTATTACAACTGATTAATATTATACTGTTCCACCTTTTTTTGTGAGCGTCTGAAGGTCTAAAAACGCATCCAAAACTGAAACACTGTAGCTTATTCTCTCTGCATTACCTCTGATAAACACTATAATAACAAATTATCAACTAAAGTTGTAATAGTATAAATTAGGCATTGGTCACAATGGTCAACTATTGCTCCAGTTTCAGAGTAAGTGATTAATGACATCGATCAGTATTTTTTTCCTTTTAACTAACAGTTTAAGCCCTCCCAAAGAAGTCACATCTTTGAATTAACCTTTACAGCACCAATACCATATAGATGAAAACTTTATAACTTTGGTCACATCATCACGATTTGAGAGTATTGAGCTTTTGTGTTTCATGTTATAAAAATCATCCGTTCCATTTTGTTGCTAGCTAGCTTTTTGAACTCAAAAACATGTCCTATGTAAAAGCCTCTAAGCAGTGCGTTTGGTCACCATCAGGTAAACATTTAAGAATGATTCAATTAAGAATGATTAGATGATTGGTTGAATTATATGGGAAAGTAAAGCATTAAATGTTTTCCCTCCCTTACTTACCCTGAATGTTGTAGAGTCTGACAGTGTGTGTGATTTGTGAAAAAGTAGTGGTGATTTCAGAAAACAGTGGCCCTTTAGTGACTCGAACCACAGGCGGCTGAGAGGAAGTGTAAATCTGTGCGATAGAGGAAAAAAGAATTAATGTAAATTCAATCAGACTCATAAAATCCCCTCAGGGTATTGCTGGCAAAAAAAAAGAAAAGATTCCCTAACAAAACTGCCTAATGTCATGAAGAAAAAACAGGAAAGAAAAGAATGGCCCTTCCATATCATGCAGGACCGATACTCAAAAATATTTGTAGTTTTTTGCAGGTGAAACTTACTGTCGCATCTGCGTCAGGCAGGAACAGGTAAGCTCCACTTTTGTCTTTGTTGCTTGTGGTACCGTACCACACAAACTCCACCTTAACTTGGTGCTCTGAGCCATCGTCCTTCAGCTTTATTTTCTGTATGTCAGAGAAAATGCATGTATGTTAGAAGTAAGTCTTTTGTAAATTATCACCTAACCACAATAAACGAACAGTAGCGATTTATGGCCTTACCTCTAAAAGACCTGTGGCCATAGAGACATACAGTTTCAAGTGAGGATTTTCAATTTGCACAGAGGAGGCGTCTTGTTGGTAGGACAGTCTGAAATGATCCAGTCCGCTGACTGAAACTGACCTGCCTTCCTGAAGAACAATGTATTTGGAAGCTTCTGTCCTCTGCTCCATTCCTTCTATCAGTTGGTACGTGGTAAGACCCAGCGGGGTCACGTGAGCTACAAACAACAACTGCAGAAAAGAACAGATCGAAGCGTAGGGGTTTAATGATAATGAATAAATGGATAATGAAAATTTAATTCAATTAATTTGATTTAATTCAATGATAACTAATAACAATGATAATACTAACAGTACTAATACCACTACTACCTACTACTACTGATAATAATAATAATAATAATAAATACAACTAATAATAATAACGATAATATTAATGTGATTCCATAATACATGCATTCAACTTTCATGATCACATCAATGCATTTTTACCGCGCTAATGATGTGATACAGTGCATCAGTGTATCTCACCTGGAAGACACCAGGAGCAGCACCAGTGGCATCGTTCCATACCGCACTGACCTGAGCATGAACTACATGACCAAGAGCATCAAGCACACGTACATGATGGGTGTTTACATATAAAGTAACCATGGATGTCCTGGCCTGTTCTGTAGGGTTGTAAACTACAACCAACCTGGCAACCACAAAAAAAACATTTCTAGTTTGTTACTTTAAGATATGTACCAGAAAGCCATTCTCAAAAATGGTGACCACTAAGGTCATAATTAAATGATATGTTTATATTTCTTCACCAAAGTAACCAAGACACATTTAAAGAAAAAGTAATACTACAATTTCAGTTACCGTGGTTTATCGTGAATTTTAAGGACAGTCTTCCGAGGTAAGGCATCTTGGGCTGGCTGTACATCATCCTGTAAAAACAGATTTTTTTTAGAACCACCAGAATTAGGTCTAATAATATCAACATTTTAAGGATATACTGTAAAGAATGCTCACCATTTGAAAAAAGGGATTTGAAGGATTGTGGCTGTATGTTTGTTTGTCCTTGAGCACTAACCAATGGGCTGAACTCACAATGACTTGCTTCACATTCATAATGGAGTGAAATAACCTTAGTAAAAATAAATAAATAACAGTTCAGTTATTTAATAGCAGGGACGAATGTTCCAAAATTCACCAAGTAAAAAACATTTTGGCTTGCTTTAAAATTCATGTTTGAGAATTTTGAACACATTTACAGATTAACAAATCAAGTTATTGGCTGTTTTTAGTATTTATAGTTTTTTAAATAGATGAACATACTTTCTTAACAACAGACAAAACAATCAGACATATTCTTGTATAGAAACAGTAACTGATAATTAAACTTTTACATTTTCTCAAGAAAATGCTCACTGCCACAATGTGGTGAAGACAAGCTGTGGATGGTTAACAGGACATTGCTATGTGGTTGCTACTTGCAAGGGTGTCATAAATGGTTTTAAGCACATTGCTAGCAGTTTCAGTGGAGCTGATGTGTGCCTGCTTACTGGCTCAAGTCAAACCAGCCAAGCCTGTAGTCTCTGTGATCTTTTGGTCCCCAAGATAGCTCAGGCCTTTCAATCTATAAGACTGTTAGTCATTTTATCTCTTGTTGAGTGAATTTATACATTCACTTTTTCAAAAAAGAAATAGCACACCTCTGCTAAACATGCTGCACATTAAGGTATGTTTCATGTGTGCGGCAGAAGAAGTGCAGAACAGGTTACATGCCCAAGTTTAACACTTGGGGATAGAGGTTTGCTCTGGGCTGATAACCCTGAGGTTGTACCAAAAGAAGTAGTGTTTAAACTAATTTTTTTAACTAAACTTAACTATTTTTTGCTCCAAGGACACTGTAGTAGCAGTAGTAAAATGGAACTAAAGATGTGGCCTTTAAAAATGCATTTTCACCTGCAGGATGCTAAAGGCAATCAGTCAGAATGCCGCAAGACTAGTATAAAAAAAAGTTACACTCCGCAAAACACCCACCAGGTGGTGCATGGACTTGATTTAAACCTCATTGACAACTGAAACTTGCATAAGGAGTGCTCCCTCTATTATTTAGATTCCATGTAAAAATAACAGGGAAAACCTATAATTGTACATAACAATACAATTTCCCTTTTTTTAAACATTAGGTTTATTTCACATAAAAATGCAAACTGCATTACCAAAATCGCTTTGTTGTGGAAAGGGAGTGTCATGCGAGGGAGTGTCAATGGTCATGAAAACTGAAGTGATTCACACCTGGGGAGATAAAGGTCCAACCCCTAATGGGCAGCTAGAAGAAAGTATGCAAGTTTCATACAGATTACAAAATCATAGTATATCAGTTCATTCAAAAGTAGAAACTTCAAGCTGTCTTTAGAACTGTGTCATAAGGCTGTGTTACGAGTTGTAACCTGAAATGATTTTACATCATTTTGTAGCAAATTATCTAAACAAATTATCTATAAAGATCCAGTATTCAAAAGTATTGTGAACAAAATCTAAACACCCTGTAGATTCTTAAAAAGACTAAATGAAACTATTTTGTAAAGTCAGTTTATTACATATTTAAATATTTGAGTTACCCTATTTCGTTGTCTTCTCAGTTTTATCATTCGCAAGTATATGTACTTGATTCCACTGCTTCAAAATATACACACACCTCTATTTCTCACTGCTGACATGGATGAGAAAGCTGTGTGCAATAACTCAATCTCACTTCACCTATAACTCGCCTGCTCCAAATGGCAATCAAACAAACGCTGAGCAGTAGGGGAAGTGGTCATAAAATCTTCTGAATATTTATAAAATAAAACAGTGGTCCACTATTAAATAACGTTGTCAATTTGTTTAATTGTTTAACTGCTCAATGTCATGTAAATAAACGTGGAGTTGAGCCCTGGGTTCTCATTCTTGTATGTTATTGTATATATAGTGTATATAGTGTTTATCAGAGATATTGTGTATATATAACATGTAAGGTAAAGTGATAAATGTGAAAATCTTAATGCCACTTCCGTCCTGGTGCCCACAGACGCATCTCATATTCTTTACAGCTGTAGAAATTGGTAAATATGACAACTGCCACCTAACGGTTTTGTTGCGCCAGTCACGTCTGATTTACGGCTGATTAACACACCGCCTCACACGCATCGGCATGCTGGAAAATGGTGCTCTCTTTCTTTCTTTTTTTTATTAAGTCAAGATATAACAGCAAACAAACACCAAAGCATACTAATCTTAAGGTGTCTTAAGTGATCTGCTACCTGGTTCCATAGTCCACAACCACCCAGTCTTTGCCTGTGCCTGTGATGGCGTCATGGTGCTGGAAGAGACCAAGATTGCGTCTGGCTTCTGTCAGTAACTTGTAATTCTCAAGTGCAGGGTAATTACTGGGCTTATCCTTCCGAATGTTGGCCAAGGTCAAAGAGTAGATGATCTCGGCTGCCCTAGAAACAAACAAAAGAACATCTGAAACGGTCAAAAGATCCAAAGTTCTCTAAAAATAGAAAGCATTTTTTATAGTTTCTTATTTTATATTATTTTGATTTTGGGGTAAAATGTGACCTAAAACTGAAGGTTATCTGAAAGTTGTTATCTGCAATTTATTGTCAACCAACAGTTTAACAAAAAACTCTGAAAGGAGTACATCACCAAACTAAAATGACATTTCAAAGTTACTTGCAATTCCAATTGATTTGGTTTCCAAATAGACCTTTCAAATCAGAAGTCAGCAGATCAAAAAGCATTTCTGTGTCTCGGTCACAGGCAGTTTTGCAAGCAGTGCGCAGTAATAAGACAAAAACACACAGTATGAGCGACCTACATACCTCACATCAAATAAATGTCTGCTATCTGTTCAGTTGTGAACCAAACACTGACTTTATTAATTAAATAAACATCAAATGACCCTGCACAGAATATCTTTAATCTCATGCGTGTCTCAGAATATATTTGTGCATTTGTGTGTGCATGTGTCTGTATAATTGAGCAGAGCTGAACAAAGTCCTATTTGCAGTGTGACAGAAGTCGTGGTGTAGAACGGGGAATCATTTAACGATTGCATACTGACGAACATTGACTCCTGGCTACATTTAGACACCCATCAAAATGCTAATACTCTGTTAAAGAGAGTTCTCTGTGTGCGTACGCCCAAGGTGTAACTGTGTGTTTGAGTGCAACCACCTTTGAGAGAACAGGGTGCGGGGGCACAATGCAGGCTGAAAATGAGGGAAATTTACAGCCCTGTTTTGTTCTTAAACTAAACAATGAAATGTACGGTACCCACTCACATGCAAAAATTCACTTTTTTACAAACAATTGATAAATTCTGAGTGGTGTTAATTCCCTGGTATTTTGACATACATGTAATTTGATTTGGTAGACATTTGGAGGGCTTTCTTTAGTTAAAGTTTAGTTTAATTAACTGTAATATTTAAATTAAGGTTAAATGTATTATGCAGCAATGTGAGGGCATGGAGGTGAAGGCAGAATCCAAATGCAAAAGTTTAATTATCACAGCAACAATACAAAACACAAGGCAAAGACACAGTCGATGATACAGGTGATGAATCATTAACAATAAATGAGTCTAAAGGAAACAAGGCAAAAATGGTATTTCAGATAAACGTAAATCCAAGAAGGCAAGCACAATGGTCATAACAGATAAACAGGTAAAGATAAACGCTTGGTAAGACAGTGAGAATACAACTGGCAACACTACCACTGCGGTGTGAGTGTGGCATGGGTAAAGGTGAAGTCTACAGGAAGTGTGGGTGTGGCATGAAAGTCCAGTAGGGAGCTTCTTCTGGTGGGGAGCTGAATGGCCACCAGCCCCATTCGTTACAAGCGATTTCTCAAAAGATTTACAGTCATCTGACCAGTAACTATGTTATGTACTCAATAAAGCCAATGTTTTATCAGCACAGAGAGTATTAATTTTGGGGTCTGCATATTGTTTTCTTGTAGAATTGATCATTCAGGAGATAAATACAGTGTATTTGGTAAGCCTGCACTCTTGGCATTACCTGAGGTATGACTCCAGCATGCGATCCAGCCGTTTATAGAAGGGTCGTGAGGTGAAGTACCCGCTCCAGTAGTGGTCATCCCGGTCTGCATAAGTGAAAAAGTCTCCACTTAGCACGGGCAGGGCCAGATCACCAACACCTGTGCCAACTGGATCCATTCCAGTGCTTTTACGCAAGGCCTCGAAGTAATCTGAAATGGTGCCAAACTGTGCCTGCAAAAAAAAAAAAAAAAAGATTATGTGTACCTAAGTCCAAAAATATCCTGGGAATAATGTTACTAATTTATAGGGATAGCCCCAGTCCCCATTGTAATGAAAAGAGCACTGTAGACGTTCTGCTATTTATCACCTTTTTGTTCTATGATAAACAGACAGACATACAGATTTGAGTTAAAATTGCAGAATGTAACTTAAGTCAAGTAAGCACTAAAGTAAGCTTTCACCCTGTCTAAGGATGCCAGACCTTGACATGGAGGTTGGGGTTAGAATTCATGTAGTCGAAGAGCTTTTGGTAGTTTTCAAACTGTTGGTCCCATTCCACAGCTTCAGTGTAGCGGAAGTCATCTCCAAGAGGAGCCAGCAGCACATTGGTCCGAAACAGCTTTGATTTCTTCCTGTACTGGTCCAGAAGTATTTGAACTCTAAACATGGAAAGACTAAACTTAGTGGAGGAATATCTCCACTATAAAACTGGTCAGACTTAAAGGTATTCAACTGCATGAAATGAGAAAGATAAAAACTTTGTTGGGCAGTGATTTTATATAAAGTGTTGTGTAATGTTTTTGTAGGAGGTGCTGGCTATATTAGCATGCATCTTTAAGGTTAACTACCAGCTACATATATCCTTATTGTCCACTGGTACAGAGTGGATATAGTACCAATGCCACAGTAATTTTATTCGCTAGCAAAATCTAGAAACAGCTTTTTTTAACCAATGGCTAATGAAGACATTTTACTGGCCATAAATAATTCCAAACAGCCAAGAAATTTCATTTTTCAGTAGGAAAATATTAATTAAACACAAATGTCCTTTTGTCAAAGTGATCGTTTATAAATCACATTTATTGTTTATATAGCTCCTTTCATATTGGAAACAAACAGCCCAGATCATTGTGTCAGTCACTTGTCACAAAAAATGACAAGTCCTAATTCATAATAGATTTGTGTTAAAGGTCTGAATAGTTCACATCTGTGTAAAAACAGATGTGAGGAGTCTGGTAGAAATAATGAAACTTTAGATGAT
This sequence comes from Chromobotia macracanthus, assembly GCA_036877525.1. NCBI lineage: Eukaryota > Metazoa > Chordata > Actinopteri > Cypriniformes > Botiidae > Chromobotia > Chromobotia macracanthus. The sequence continues at coordinate 2,714,871 of JAZGTH010000068.1, read as the reverse complement.
AAATTGTCCACTGAGGTAAAGGTTCAAGGAGTCATGACAGATGGTTTAGTCTGTATGTCTTTGATTCAAATGACTCACAATGCTAAAGCAACCGTTTCATTTACTTTCTAAAGCTTTCTGACTGAAAAAAATTGCACTTTGCATCAACTGTGGTGCTACTTAAACTTCTCACTTTGTAAAATAAAAACACTACTTACACTTTTTTTAAAGCTAAATGACAGAAAACATGTAACAGCTCCAATAGTAAAAAGTACTAAGCTAGAATAATGCCTATTATTTTGCTTATTAATCCATAAAAGAATGTTTTATTTTTTTTGAGTAAGTTTTTTTTTTCAGTAAAGTCTCTACTGTCAGTAACTGGCATGTATAGCTGTACCTCTCCTGTATATTGTTATCTGTGATGGCTTGAGGTGGAATTCTCCATGGGCAGCTGATTCTTCCTCCTGGCAGCCGCTTGAAGTCAAACTGGCAGCAGATCTTTGGGTCAGGGCCACATGTATGGGGAACATCGTAGCTGTAGAATGGCATCATGTGACACAAAATGTCTGAAGTACCGTCCTGGTCTGTTAAAATAAAAAAAGGCAAATATAACATTGCTAGTCTAAGTTTACAGTATATTCCACTTTAGTAAACGCACAGTAAACATGAAATCAATAAATTATTCTCTTTATACACTTTCCTGCTCGTGTATAATTCATCAGTGCAAGTTTGTTTTGCTCCACTTTATGATCCAATAATTTTCAGATGGATAAAAATCAAGTATCTTTTTTGCTTATTTAAGCTCTTCTTTAATTGAATCTATTTAAATTGTTATTGAATATTTAAATCGCTCTGAAATAACATCAGATTACGGAAGCAAAATGGGTTGCGACTGTGAATAACATCTCACATAGGCTTTATAATCAAATAGCCAACAAGCTACTCGTTATCTTAACCCTACAACAACCCTACAACATGATCAGATCATTTTGATTTAAGGTTGAAAGACCAGGATTATGTTGTTTGCACTTAATTCATATTTCCAGTTTTATAAAGAACCCATAGACAAACACAAGCCATGAAATATTAGATGAAAACCATCCAGTTTCAGGGCAGCAAATCAGGAAATTACCCACTAATGTCAAAATCAAGTCACATTTTATTTGCAATAACAATATTCAATTACCCATTCAGCACAGTGTGCGCACCAGAGTGACCTTCATAAAAGCCATGCAAATAAATAATGCAAGATTTTCCTATAAACAAGAGAGCACAAAGCAGTCTGGCTGTCTAGTAAATGGTGATATATGGAATAATGTAGAGTAGGAACCTAATTTAGCTTGGCATGGAGTGTACGTTGTTGCAATCAAATGAACTGTAATCATATTTGTTCAGCAGCGCTTATGGTCAGAGATCTAAGTTTCAAGTCCATTTTGCCAGGGTGTTTAAGCACTATGTCTGGGGAAAAATGGTGCTTCCCAAACAGATGCACTGAACTGGCAGACAACAGAAAACAAACATCCTCCCACATCCTGTTTCATTCACTCCTGTTAGTTTCCCGTTCTTAGAAAAGCTTCTCTATTGTTTTATCATTCAAAACCTTGTAAAGATCTTCTTATGAAATGTTTTACTTAGAAAGCAACCTTGTTTTTAAAATAAACAGCACTTGAGTTGATACCTAACACAATGACATCTTTAAGTGTGAGAGACTAAGGTATCCAAATACTTTTTTGGCACCACTTTGTCCTCAAATTAGTCACTCAGCACATTTCTCCCTTGTAGTAGCTCAGAAAGTCTGCAGTATTTGTTTTTCAGAACAAGGTGTTTAACTGAACCTCAACACTGTTAAGATGTAGCCACACGCAGGATGTTACCCAACAACAACAATAATGTATCTGAAGAAAATTGAGGGCAGAGCCCAGGGAGCGCAATGCACCGGTGTACCATCATTAATTTGACTCTAATTCCTGCTTCCTGTTTGATAAGAGCTTTCTGAGCCCCAGGCCATTTCAAGGAGTTTGATAAACTCACGTTTTCCTCAGCCACAGAGAGCTACATGCTGGACTCGATTTTGAGCAGAATATTTCCATGAATAAAAAATGCAATCAGCTGCACATTAACTGGATGAGAAATAGCATTGCAGACCCACCAACACCACTGGACGATGTTACAGAACTTCAAGTGCTTTTTGGTGGAGCAGGTCATTACAGATCCTGTCAGAAGCTGTTTTGTGTAGTTATCTTTCAGTGTGAGAGGCTGAATGACCTCAAGTTGTGGAGATGAATATCTGGAATGGAAGAGAGCTTCCACCATGCACACACATACGCACACACTGTTGAGTCTGTTAGCTAACTGCTTCAGGGCCAGCAGCTGCAGATGGTTCATGAAAAGCTGGATTTATTTTGTCAACCTCCATTTCTAAATTATGTGGCTAAAATGTAGCACCACTCCCACCTGCCCAAAGTTTAATCAATGTAATCGCTAAATAAAAGATGAATTCAATCAATGAGAAGCATAAACGGCAGCACAAAGCTGCACTTGTGGCTTTCAGAGCAGCTCATTTGATTATATCTGACTCCTATAGAGATTTCCAGTCAAACGTGCGGGGCCATTCTGAGGCACAGGACTGTGATCACTTCTGAGTTGGGATATTTCACCCAAAATTGAAAATTCTGTCATCATTTACTTTGATGGATTACTTGCTACAGACCAAGTCTTCTGAAGCCATATGATGCCTCGAAGTCATGTCAGAATGATCAAATTTATGAGATAAATCAGATGTTCACATATGAACGCCACCGCAATGTCACATTTTATTGTAAAGTCTTCCACTGTTAAAGAGACAGTTCACCCAAAACAGATTTTTATTTGTAGTTTGAAAGGCTGTGGTCAATATGTTGTATGACAAGATCTAAATAATGATAAACAATCTAATGCCAAGCTGATGTCAACTGGCCAAAGTAAACTGACGTTGGTCTTAATTAACATTTAATAGTGAAGTGAAAGCTGACTGTACAATTTTGTGTCCTGTTCCTGGGAAAGAGCTACAAAGGTTGTCAGAAAAACCACTTAATAATATTTAGCTGATTAATAAAGTAACAGCCTTGTACCACAAAATGACATTTTCCTTAATTTTTCTGTGGTAGCACAAGAAAAAGTTAAAACATTCAACTTTTTGAAATAGCCTTTAAAAGTTTCCACTTTTGTGGCCAGCTCACCCCAGTTCTGTCTCCAGAAGAACTCCAGCGTTTTCTGTGAGGAAAAATGTTTCTTCACTGAGTAGTGTACTCTCTGGATCAGCATATTGGACAGACCAGCCTGTTTGAGCAGATATGCCTGGGTAGGAGAGTGACCAAATGGATCCACAGCCCAGCCAGTCTTGGGTTTCACTCCTATACAGAAAGGATAAATGTAGGGAAAAGGATTTTAAATTAAACTGGATAGATACATTTTCTGAAGAAAATGTGAGTGGAGGTTACTTTGACAAAACTCGGGGCAGAATATTTCAACAATGTTAACGTGTTTTAACATGATGATAGCATGATGCTAGAATGACTTAGCATGATGCTAACATGATGCTTACATGCTTTAACATGACTTAGTATGAGGCTTACATGTTTAAACATGACTCATCATGATATGGCTTATTCATGATGTTACGAAGTTGCTCTAAATGGTTGATAGGAAGTTGCCAGGGCAATACATAAAGCCCACTAACAGCTCGAGTCAAATAAGACCACCCACGTCTCTACAATGTTTGATTTGCACCAGCTGTGCATACAGTAAGTTAGAAATTAATCCAGTCATAGAATAAATGGCCATAACAAATACCTTTGCCCTATAAACTACTTTTAGAGATAGCACTAAAAGTAGCCTTAGGAACATTCAGGAACATAAATAAAATTACAGCAATCATCATAAACTGTAACAAGTTCAAATGTAAAAGCAACTTAATAATAAAAGGCGATGTCATATTACAGAGAGCTAACTAGCTATCTATATTCCCTCCCTCCTTTACTATAAATACCACCTGGCTAAAACAATGTAATCATGGATTGTAATTTTCTATCAATCAATTACTATGAAATTACTATCAATATCTCCAGTCAAACTATATTTGATAACTGGTCCACTGACAGAAGAGAGATCAGGAGAGCAGATGGTAACGTGGATGTGTGGTAATCCAAGATGGCACCTCAGATAGCTACTTCGGTTTGGAGCTCCCTAGTACCTAGTACTGCTCCCTGGTCAACAAAACAAAAAAAAACTTCTCACTTGACAAAGACTTCTCCAATATCGCTGCTCTGTGCTTAATGGAATAATGGCTAAATGACTCCATCCTGGACAGCGTGTTACATCTTTTATACTCTTAAATGTTTACATTCCTTCACAAGCATGTGTAAGTGAAGCACTGTAACAGCTGGTGGATTGTGTCACGGAGCAGCAACACCTGGACTTACTATTCTCAGGGACTTTAACAGAGCAAACCTTACCCATGAGCTGCCAAAATATAGGCAGCACAATACATGTCCCACCAGTGATAGCAACATATTGGACCACTGTTAAATCACAATACAGGATGCATATCACTCTTTTCCCAGAGTAGCTTTGGGTCTCTCTGATCACTGCCTGCTTCCCCCAACATACAGACAGAAGCTAAAATGTGCCAAGCCTGTTGTAAAGACTGTAAAGAACTGGACCAGGGAAACAGAGAAGGTTCTACAAGCCTGTTTCGACTGCATTGATTGGAGTGTTTTTCAAGCTGCAGCCACTGATCTGGATGTCACTGATACTGACCCACTACATCAGCTTCTGTGAGGATGTGTGTATTCCCATCAGGGCACACTTAACATCAGCTTTGTCAGGCCAAAGAAATGCTTATAGAAGTGAGGGCAAAGTCCTGTATAATCATGCCAAATATACCCTGACAAAGGTAACAAGAGCAACTAGGATTAGAACAAGTTTTCAGCCAACGACCCCGCATCAGTGTGGAAAGGCCTAAAGGACATTATCAACTACAGGACACCATCTCCTCAATCTGTGGGCAATCAATGACTGGCTGACGACCTGTACAACTTCTGTTGTCATTTTGAAAAGTAGAGTCTCACACAACACACTCCAACCAGCTCTAACCATCTCTCTGGTAGACTATCAACACCTCTTTTCCCCCTTTTAAACTTAGGATCTGCAAAGAGGATGTTTGTCAGCTTTTCCATAAGCAAAAGACCAGAAAAGACAATGACAACCAGACCCAGAAAATGTCTCACCCAAATCGTTATTGTAGAGACTGACCCACCTGAGTTTGAGTATTGGCCCACCTGAAGGACATTCTAGATCCCCTTCAGTCTGCTTATCAAGCAAACAGGTCTGTAGATGATGCAGTCAACTTGGGACTGCATTACATTCTGCAACATCTTGACAGACCAGGGACTTATGCTCAGACTTTGCCTTTAACACTATCAACCCAGACCTCCTTTGGCCCAAACACACCCAGCTTTCTGTGCCATCCTCCTCCTGTCGGTGTATAACCAACTGCACAACGTGAATCTGGAACTTTGGCTGACAGCCAACTCTCAGTGAAAATTAGAAGGCGAGTTTGTTCTCCAGTGATTACGTTAGCTAGCAGGAGGCTGGGTAGCGATGGTCTGCTAGGTCAAGCTTTTAGCTTGACATGATGTCCCCCCCTTGCCTCGCTTGTGTCTCCTTGGGTCAGCTCCTTCACTTGAGCGCAGTGCTAGAAGGTCTTCTTGGGGGTCACGGTGGTCACGGTTGTTGCATGAGGAGCGAACAATGCAGTGCAGGTGCAGAGGTATAAAACCGGTATATACAGAATCATGCTGTAACCTGGCGATGTTAAGCAACATATGCTTGTCATGCAAGTTATCAGTGCATGAGATTTCTGCACTGTAAGAAAAAGAAAACTGTAAAAAAAAAAACAGAATCACACGGTGCAGGAGCGGAGCAAGCAAACTCGTCTGCCATGGTGGGCACCATGTTCCCCAAAAAAGTCTGGTCTGGTTTGGCTCAGCTACAGAATTAGACCTACAAAGGTTACAATGAACAGTTTGAACGGCTGGAAGGATCATTGGTGCTCCCTTGCCCACTCCTCAGGACCTGTACTCCTCCAGAGTGAAGAAAAGGGCAGAAAACAATTTTGCTTCTTTGAACCGATTCCCTCTGGCCAGCGCTTCAGAGCACTGAATATCAGAACTTTCAAGCACATACAATAAAGAGCTTTTCCCCCATGCCATCTCCCTCTTAAACAGTTAACTGCTCCACAAGGGCAATATTCCACTGTCTTCATCTACTCCCACAGTTTATATAATGACATTTCATATATGTAAGTTAATTCCTACATTTACTGTATATTTCATCACTTCTTCTGTACAGTACCCTGCCTTTTTGCAGTAGTGTACACAATATCTGTAAATATTTAAATTCACAGAATATATTACCCTTTATAATGTCTCCTCTATTTTTATTATTTCTATTATTCTGAACTATTGTCTATATATACACATTTATTTTTCATTCTCTGCTATGTAATGTTATCATTATATGTCTTGAATTTGTGTACTGGAAGCTTCCATAACCTATGACAATTCCTTGTGTGTGCTAGCACACTTGGCAATAAAGCTCTTTCTGATTCTGGTAATGAAAGCAGGGCTTTGCTTATGTTTTAATACACTAATAATAAAACTAAAAAAAATCCTCCCAGAGGTCTTTGAGACAATTTGGGTAGCATCAATATGTAGAGGAGGTAAAATTCCTCATAGTATTTCAGTTAAGAGTTTTAAAATTCTGCTGCTGGGTTTTACAACTTGAGGTTGATTGAGAATTAAAAGGGATAGTACACCCAAAAATTAAAAATGTGTCATTTGTTACTTTCCAAACCCATATGACTTGCTTTCTTGCATGAATTAGAAGTTTATCAGAATATACAAGTTGCTGTTTGTCATGCACTGTAAGTCATGCACTGTTCTTTCATTGCATGGAAACCAGCAGCTTGGACATTCAAGTAAGCACCCTGCTTTGTGTCACAAAGTTTCAAAAGTCAAATAAATGCAAGTTATTGACAGAATTTTGGGTGAACTAACCCCTTTATACAGATCTGAAACACAATATTACTACCCAGTTCAACTCAACAAACTTCAAGATTTTCTCAAAAACAGGTCTCTGGAATTATGAGAGAAACAGGAAAAGTTTAAAAAGGTAGTTTTGTGTCTGGGAAATATGAAATATCAGATGGATATAGTAAAGGAAGGAACTAATATACATACCCAAATTTTTCTCCAACCACTGGTGGCCTTCAATTAGCTGATCTACCAATGCAAAGTAGTGAGTGTTGGCTTCATCAGGCATCACCCATCCTCCTGTAGCCACCTCGAACTGGCCACTGTTTACCAGTCTGAATCAGAAAAAAGAGTGAGCAAGAGAGAGGAGAAATTTATCTTTACCTTTTAATGTGTACAAAAAAGCGGCTATCACAATTCATGTAACTAGAAAAACTGAATTTAAAACTTTGTCTCCACTGTTCAGATTCATATATCTATTTGGCCAAGTAGTTTCACACTAGGTGCAGATTGCATGTGATGCAGGCATAGTTGCTGATACTGACTTCTAGCAGGTTTTCCTAAGGCGTTTTTTCCACTGTTTAGCAATTGTGGCTCTGTGCAACACTGTTTAAGAAAAACATACTACAACATCACTGTCTCACCCCCAGGCTCTGACTACTTTGTTCTGTGTCCTTGTCATGACAATCAGTGGGCGTCCTGTTGCTCATTAGCTGTGCTCTGGAATCAATAAGCGATAGATGCACTGAGCTTATTAATTGTTTTAATAATAAGGGTGTTTTATAAAATAAAGGACCAACCACTGTTGCAACTTGCTAAAATTAAGCTGAAATTAACATTTTAGTTGAAATGAAACTGAAATAACATTTTAAAAATGTGCGGTAAACTGGGCATCCCATACCATAACTAAGCCACACTTATGCAAGTTTACAGTGGATTGTGAATGACTGCTTCCCTTCTAAAACACTGCTGTCATTCACTTTTGAGGAAGCAATTTAACTAGGATTTGAAACCTAAAGATCAAATTCACCCTTGAGAGTATCCTGACTTATTGTTGTGGTAATTTATTAACTTTAACATTAAACATTCAACATTAAATTACTGTGTTAATTATTGGTTAAACTTAAACTCCATTACCAACAACAGCAACCTAAACAATGTGAAAGTACAGTAGCTATCAGTGAACATAAACCAATAACCTGCACAAGGTGATGGCAGCTGAAAACGAAAGCTGTTTTTAGATTAGGAGTAAGTTAATACGTTAATAATTTAATCATTTTTGATGAATGATATGTTTGTTTTTTAAAACCCTGCACAATAAGACCTGTAACCTGTGTTAAAACAGTAATAAAGTTGATTTTATGTTGACTTTAACCTAAGATAACAGAAGCTGTGAGGAGCAGAGAGAAGCTAGAAATGTTTCACCATCATCAACAGCTTTTTTCAGGGTTTTCACTACAAAGCACCTTCTCCTGATCCACAACTTTACAGTAACTAACAGGTTTATTGAGCTGTGCCGCTCAGTTAGCAGGAGCAATGCTGCAAACTAATTATTTTCTTCAACAGACAGCAGACACCTTGTATAATACCATCCCTTATTAGGACGAAATTCTTCAGTCCCAAATGCCAGTCAGCAGCTTTTCTCTGCAATGCCGCAAATTTCAGCTGCCGAATCATACAGTGTGACCCTCTGGAGTCCAGTAATAAGAGCGGGGGCAGCAAAACAAAGACCACCAGCTCAGCATATTGCTGACAAAAACTTTATTTCCCTGTCTAAAAAATATTATGCTATTCTCAAATCAGTCACATACTTAATTGGCCAAGATGATGAGCCACTGGGCAGCTTTGGCATTCTTAATACTTGTCATTAATCTCAAGACTTTCCAAACTTTTACTTAAGGCCCCTTTTCCACTTTTTTGAAATACCACACATAAACTGTCCCTGGTACCTGACAAATATCACTGAAATGGGTGTCTGCCAAAAAAAACTCACTTTGTTATAGAATTTGTAATCATTAACAAAAACAAAGGTCAGAGTGGTGACCCTTCTGATGCCAGTGTGAAATCTTTCTGCCTGTCAACCATTCTGCATGTTTGGGTTGGCTCACACCAGGTTTTGTGACATGTGTTTGCATTTACATTTATTTATTTGGCAGAAGCTTTTATCCAAATTGACATACAATAAATTCAACCCATACATTTTTAACAGTACATTCTTTCCACCATGAAAGAATACATTTTTTACCAAAGAAGCAAAACCCTTTTAAAGCTGTCCATTTACTTCTGTATTATACTGTATTAATGTACTGTAATAGAAATGTTAATTTTATAATGTCAAACACTACAGCACCATTGCCACCTGGTGCAGAAAATAATGCATAGTTGTCCATGCATTTAATTCAGAAAATAACTGATGACTATTTTAAAGTCTGTTCTAAGTATTTTGTAAGTGACATACTTCCTGCTGCCAGTCAGTGGCCCTATAACTAAAACTGTGATCAGCCCACAACACCAAATATATCTCCCAAGTTTGATGTTAATCACTGAATGCACACAGTATATGATATGACAGATATGAGATGCTTCATGTTCCATTTATTGCCATAAATCGATTGCCTTGCCTCGCATTTCATGCATGTTTAGCGCCTCAGATACATCCAAGCATGGTTTTAAAATTTGACACATTACCATTGCAACAATGTTTAAGATCCTTTAAGAGCATTACATCAGCCATGTCTCTGCATTATTCTGAATTCTAAATGCAGGTTAAAGTTAGTGACAAACTTCATGTTGCCAGTTGGTGGCACTATAACCGTGACTCACAATAGTTAAATCAATGTCATCAGCCCACCACACCAAACATATTTGCCCAGTTTGATGTAAATCGCTCAATGCATGCTATAGATATCAGACACTTCCTGTTTTAATTTTTCACCATAATTTTACTAAGTAAATAAACCAAATGTATTTATAACCAAATATAAATACTTTTATTAAGCAAACTTTTATTACACTACCTGTATCAAGGCAAACATTTGTAGAAAATGTTTTGATGCCTTGATACCTGAGGTTCAGCCAAGGTTAGACCATTTTGAAAACTTGTTGACATATGCTATTCAATTAACAAATTTACATGTCAGGAAAATATATGACAAGCCTCATTCCCAATACTCAACCATATATGGCAGCAGAGATGGGAATTTATAGACTTATCGGCAGTTCGTATTTTCCATAACACCTCAGGCAGACTCTATAGAACAGACAACTTGATTTATTCTGAAGATACACGTGCATGTGGCAGTGAAATTGAATCATTATGCTAGACCTTGATTCGGCTGATATAAAATGAAATAGAATCTGCTTGTGCCTGCCAAAAATCTTGATTTGGAGTCTGCCAAGGCCATCCTGGAAAAAAATGGAGGGGGTGAATGTTCACAAAGAAAAGAGCTTGCTTGCTTGCTTTACATTTCCAATTCACATCTAATCAATAGTGAATAAATATTGGTGTTGGATATTTCATTTGGCTCCTGCCTTCACCTTAGGCCATTTGAAAGATGCTTTAATTGGAATTCTAACCCACAGCACAAATGTTTATTGCATTTCCATGCAGTACTTGTGTCTTTTCCCAAGGCTGTACCGACATTACTTACAGTGAACACTGCCAGTTCTGCATATTGAGCATACATTTACAACCCATCTCCAATGAAAGTGCTGACCTTGTGATCATATGTAATGTGTACCTTAAAAACCACACATTTGCATCTTCTATTAATGAACAATGATGTAACCTGTTTAATAAATTCTTTGAAAGGTACACACTAAGGTACACAATTATTTATTATGAAAAATAAAAAAAGCTAATTTCACCTTTAAAAATGCATGCAGATGATATTGTACCAATGTCTCAACTTCATGTTATTTCTTTTTTAGTATTACATAAACTGCCACCTGAGATCTAGGCAATAAACTAAAAGAAAACTTTGAGCTTAATTAAAATGGGAACAAAAGCGCAGTAGAGTCACAGAGTCCTACAGTACATTCTGCCTACATCAGGTCTCAATGTAAAAGGTGTAATTAGTGAATCCATCAATTATATTGATGCATGAAGATAAACAGAAGGATACATGTTTAAGTGGTATAACAGTAGAAATGAATGGAGCAGTAAACATTCTGTTTACACCACATACACATACCACATACATCTATGCAGTTTTTAGTGGGCCGGACAGATTTGTTATTTAAGTTTAAATAAATTTATAAGTGGTTTATGAGATTTGAAGTAACATGAAAATACATTGAGTACAAATAAGTCGAGGCAAGGTTAAACTCGTTATTAAGGGGGGGGTTATACAAAGAGTTTTTACCAGTGGTTATAATATGTGTTAAGACAAATGCTTTTTTAACAACAGCTTTGAATGTGGCTAGTCCAATCAGAATTTAGTGTGTGAACTGTGAACAGAACTGTATTTGAGCATTTTAATTAATTATAAGTGTAAAATGTTAAGCTGTTTATGCACTGATGCGAGATTTATTCATTTGGTTTGAATAAAATTAATCATTAATTTGCAGCCATCATATTGTAAATAAAAAATATAGTTGCAAGCAGCGATTGGCCCAAGCACTACAACGCTTCCCCACAAGGAGTTTTTTTAAAAACAAAGCAGGATAGGCATATGCATTGAATATAGTTTTAAAGTTTGACACATTACATGGCAACATAATTTAAGATATCACAAATCCTTTTAGATCTTCACACCGACTATGTGTTTACGTTACCATGTCTGAAGTGACTTGTCTAAATGTAAGTGTATTTTAAAGTTTGTTTAAAGTGTCACACCTCCTGTTGTCAGTTGGTAGTACTACGACCATGATTCACAATAGCCATATCATTGTCATCAGACCACCACACCAAACATATCTGCCAAGTTTAATGTAAATCGCTTAATGCATGCTGTAGATATTAGAGACTTGCGATAAAATTGCAATAGCTGCGATTACACTCTGGTTGTGTGACACATGAGAGTAATGCAGTCGGCAGAGGACGTGTCAACGTGGCAAGCTACGCTGCACCTTGACCTGTTGCACAGTGGCCTCAGGCTTGACAGAACCTGACCCTGAAGAAACTTTAGTGTAAAAGAGGAACAGTACGTCAGTTGTGTGAGACTACTTTGGCTTTAAAATCCTGATGCTGCGCAGCATGTACGATAGTTTTTCTACTATAAAGCTGAACACGAGTGTGTCAGGTAAGCCAAATGCCAGGGATCAGGGAACAGGGATTACAAACTAAAATGTTTGAAAGCGTAACTCCATATGAATGTACTTCAAAAACAGCACATGGAAATTGCTCAAGTAGTAATAGAGATAAGATATGATGCTCCTCAGTACGGTGACCAAGCTTGGGTTCATGGCTTTGACACACACACTGGATAAGTGGTACAGCATGCCCCCCGCACATATTTTATGCAATGTCGCCATACGATTTTCCACGACTGTGCAAGATAGCCCTTAAGTATCTTTGTGTACCAGCTAAAACTGTTCACTCAGAGTGTCTCTTTAGCACTGCAGGGAATAAAGTGACTTTCACTTGCTCATCCTTAAAACTTGCAAAAGTGGATATGCTGGTTTTTCTAGCAAAAAACCTGTGAGGTACTGAGAACTGTACAGTAGAATTACTATGGGTGCAGTTCCATACTTATTTTGCCTTTTAGTTTATAATTTTCATATCAATTTATGCATCTTTTAATTTTATCATAACATACAGGCCTGGCCCACAGGAAAGAACAGTTTATGTTTAATCTATCTAATATTGTGTAGGTCATACTATACAATGATTTATTGCTTCTCTTTGTTGAATAAAACAGAAAATAAAGAGCTTAGAAAATAATCGCATATCAAATTAGTAAATTTTTTTTTATTATTTTCCAAAATCGTTCAGCCTTAGTGCCAAGTTTCAATAGTGTTTGAGCATGTTAAGGGGCCCAAAACCCCCCAAACTTAAAATAAATAAATAAATATAGCTGCAAGAAGCGATGAAGGGCCCAACCACTACAGCACCATTGCCACCTTGTGCTTCTCAGAAAACGATACATGATTGTCACATGCATTTATTTCCAAATAGAGTTTTGTAAGTGACACATTCCTGCCGCCAGTTGGTGGCGCCATATCTGTTGCTCACAATAGCCACATCATTGTGATCAACCCACAACACCAAACATTGTGATTGGTGACAATCCTATGAATCCCCTCAGAGGAGTATTTAAAAATTCAGAGCCTGGAATTGTCAGGAAATTCACATTCCAATGAAAATGACTTCCTGTTAGCAGTGCTAAAGAATGTAATGGACGAATGCAATGTCCTACTGGCTGGCCTTCCAGCCACCCAAAACACTGCAAATGATCCAGAATGCACCAATACGTCTGGTCTTTATTCAACCATGAATCTCCACATCACACCCCTCCCAATTTAACTCCATTGTCTATCTGTAGTCGCCCGCATTAAATTTAAGTCTCTGATACTGGCCTTCAGGACAGTCTCTGAAACCTCACCCTACTGCCCCAACCCACCCCCACAGGTATACGTCCCATCCCATCATCCATGTTCAGTAAATGGGTGACACCTCACAACCAGGAACAGACATAACTTGTTCAACGTTCAAGTGACTAATCTTGACTAGTATGCTACTATTTAATGCTGTTGACCAATAGCATTATTTAAAAAAAAACCCTGTTTTATGTTCTTCACCTCTTCCTAGTTTCAGATATATTCCAATTGTTGGTTTCAAAATTTTAAATTCTCCCTCATTTGTAAGTCACTTTGGATAAATGCGTCCACTAAATTAATTAGCTGTAAATGTTAATGTAAAGTAAGCCCATTTTATTCACTGGATTAAGCAAAAACAGACATTACAGGATTTTAAAAATTTTTGAGTTGTTCTTAGCAAAAAATAACTATATTGTGACATACACAGTTATTGTGCTATAACATTACTCAAACAGTAACATAAGACTGTGGTCATACTGCCCACACCCAGATGAATAGAAAAGCAGTGAAAAGCCTTACCTCTTGACAGCATCTCGTTTCTGCTCATCAATGTTTTCCCACCATTTTGAAAAGTACGAAATCTCAGACCAGATCATTTTCCTCCGGTTGTCCTCGTGCAGCTTCACCACCATGTTGTTGAGGATGTGTTGCGTCTGATCTCGATAGTAGTCATCAAATGTCTTCAGCCAGCCTAACCAGCACAACACGCATATTTGGCATTATTTGCAACAAGTGAAAATGCTTCTATTCTATAAACATGAAATCTAAAAAATATAACTTTTGTTTTAATGACAGCATCTATTACAATCTATGTTATCCTGGAATGATTAGAGAATTTTCCAAGACATCTTGTGGTTCAAGAAAAGGCAAATAAGTCTGACCTTTTGTACAAAGGATTTTAAAAGGTCAATGTCACAAATTTGCTTACATGTAACCACCAGCATGGTCTTAAATATTTTCAACTGTGTTGGTATGAGACAGAACCGTGTTTTGCTTTAATTATTAATGGCAACTACATAAATGATGAACATATGGTTAATGTTTTTGCATTTATCTCATCTGGACACATCTCATCTGGTGTAGTATCTTGTATATAAAGTTTATACAGCGTAACTCTTTACAAAGATGCAGTGTTCTCTAACCCTGTTACAGCATACATGTTAGATGTGTCCTTTATCTAATGCACCCATTGCAGGTCTTGAAGTTCTCTAGGCGGAGGAGTTGAATCGGGTGTGTTTGATAGAGGCACATCCTAAACATGTCTTGTTGTGTGCATCCAGGAACAGGGTTGGGAAACCCTGCAATAATGAATGATTTCTTGGCAGTTCACTAATCACCATAGTACCTTTTCACAGCCCTTAATCACAGGGGTTCTTTTTGTTGATTATGCTGATGAACAATAATTCGGTTAGATTTTTTTATATAGCACTTTTTAAAATATTGCATTGTTTCAAAGCAGCTTTACATATAACAAAAATGAAAACAGAAAAAAAACTGGAAAATGATCAAACATGTACAACACAGACATGGTATTATTGTACCATGTGTATTATTATTATACATGGTATTATTGCAAATTTGTATTGTTCGTTATAAGTAAAACTAATTAGGGATAGTAAGATTGTAATTAGTTTATAAATATTGAGTTAACTGATATGATTATAGCTACAAAACATTTAGACGTTTTGAGTAAATGGACGTGCATTGAAAAATACCTGTAATTGCATGCGAAGGCTTACACCTATCTCAATTGTCTATAAAAGGGTAATGTATTCAGACTGACTACTAAACAGTATGTACTTTTGGGACTATGCGACATTTAGTCAATTAACATGATAGATGACAGGTTTCATATTAAGCAATATATCCCGTTCCAGCTTACATGGAGATGGCGCTTATAAAAAAAAAAAAGTTTACAGAACAGGAGTGTAAGGGACTAAAATAATACCAAAAAAATATTTAAACACTGCATAATGAAAGAGAAGGAGAAAAATAAATATAGAAATAGAAGGGTCTTTAGGAATGTACATATATCATTTTGCTAAAAGAAGTATTCAAAATTTATAAAACCTAACCTAAGCTACATGTCAGCAGCCTCTAAGTAAGCAAGCCAACAGGACGAGAGTGGCAAGGAATAAAAATTCCAATGATGTATAGAAGGAGAAAAAAGTTTGGGAGAAACAAGGCTCATCCAAGAGGGCCAGTTTTTTTCTAGCATGTTAAAGCTGCAATTCACTTTTTTGGTTAAAAACGGAGAGCTTATAATACTTTAAAAATTTATAATTATTATTGTGCAATTTATTTTTAATTTTATATTGATTTAAAAATTGTCGGGCCTGATACTTTAAGTTTATACAGAACACAACAGACAGGAACTGTATCTCCCTTTATCACAGTGGATCCCACAATGACAGTTACCAGAAAAACTAACCTGTCCAGAGAACCGGTTTTCCCACTGAACTCTTAATTACCCAGTTTGTAAGTTTAAAGGCATTAAGTGATACTAACACTATTCATGCTTAGCTATTTTTATTGAGGTTTTTTTTGTATTAAATAAATGTCAAAAAGCTTCATTTTTTTCTTTTTTTACGTCATCACTAAAAAATTTCCCAAACAATGTTCCAGTCGAAAGAAGCCATGTTGAAATAAAATAGTCAAACAGACACTACCCAAAAAATCCAACCCGACAGCTCAAATTATAAATCATTATTATAAGCTTACTGTAGCAAAATGGGGTAAAGGAAGGAGACAATTCTGAACACTGATCTGTTATGTACTTTTAATGTATGTTTTATGTAATTTTATTATGTTGTGGATTGCATCTTTAAGAAAAGAAAGAACAAATTGTAAAATCGAAGGAAATTTAAGCACAGGACGAAAACAAGACAGATCAGGTTACAAGAGACAATAACAATGAAATCAGATGATCATGGCAGCTGCTAGCGTTGATGTGCATGCGTTTGTGAGAACAGTATTTATTTAGCCCGTAGGGGTTGCATCAAAGGTATATAGACCTTAAGAAAGGGTAAAGCATGTTTAAAACAACTTATTTTCAAGTCTGTGGACTGCCTAAATGGCTTGTCGACTAAATTATTGTCACCAGAAACAATTCTGAAAAAACATTTTCAATGTTGTGTTAGCTGGACAATTTTCAATTCTATCCCTAACAGATGCATTTGTATTTTCTTTCATTTACAATGTAAATAACAGCTGCTTGGTTTCCATTGTGCATTGAAGGTCTAAATACAAATGTCTAACATCTTCTAGCCTACTTTAGTAAAAAAAATTCAAAGGTTAGATTTTTTTTAACATTTATATGAGACCTTATAAAATACATCACAGGCAGGTTTGCCCTTGTTATTATAAGCATAACTGAAAAATACTAAAATGTAAGAAACCATATTCAGGCATTCTGGTAGTACTAGAAAAAGGAAAAAAATAAGTGCCTATAGATTACACAAAGAAAATGATGCACATTCTTGAGAATATTTGGATGTTTTGCATTGCAATATTATTTTCATGACAATACGTGCATTTTTACCTCTTTATCTCATTATCAAAATGTCTGTGTGCTTCATTTTTAGTAATTCTAAATCTCAGCAGTGATTCACATTAGATTCTCATTAGTGATATAGAAATGTTTTAAACTAATGTTATATTGCAAACTGTCTGAATCTTAGCTGATCAAACATTGGTCATTTTTGCCATTTAAAATATCTGGCCATTATTTATAACATCGTTTAAAATACTGACCACATATAAACAGCAGGCCTTTTCATCTTTGTTCTAAATAAAACAGGTCTATTCTCATAAATAAATTGTGATCTTTACACGTGGTCATGATACCTTCCATTAAAACTAAATCAACTGCGGTCAATGTTATGACTCACCTGGGTCATTATGAGAATGGGGCACAACAAAGACTTGGAGTGGCTCATTGTCCCATTCATTCTCCTGATAAGAGATATCAAAGCCCTGTTTCCATACTCCACCATCAGGGTTATCAAAGCTGAGCAAATCATAAACATCCAACATCTACAATAAAGCAGGAAAGGACATCATTTTATCAGACTGCATGCTCATACCAAATTTAAACTATAGGAATTAAGAGCTAAATTCAGCCTGGAATTAAACAGAAAGATTGAACAGTTTTGACATAAAGAATGTAAAATAAAGGTTGTGACACAGCCGTGTTAACCTCTTTCTACAAAATTCCTGTTTTACTTGCTTTTAGGGTGCTCTTTGGAACATTTTTAAATAATGATGGGAAAATAAATCCTAAATGTGGAAAACTTCAAACTTGTGAAATTCATGTTTAGTTTGACTTTGTTAGAATATCATATCAAAAAATAAACTAATAACTTTTCAATCAAAAAAGGTAGTGTAAGGGACTTCTTGTTTTTACTAGAAACACAAATTTTAATGACAACATTTGCATTTCATTAGAATATGCAAAGTAGAAACATTGTCACTAACAGCCTCAGATCTTTATACCTTACTGTATGTCAATATTTATAGTTATTAGTTGTACACATATAGTTACATTTAGGAATATTATAATAAAAATGATTGACAATGAATTTGATAACAGCAAAGACATACTAAAATGGCAGACAAACATCACACACATGCACATGCAAATGTATGTAAATGTATGTCATTTGTTGTCAAGGTTATGTTTTTCTTTGAAAAGCATATTGAGTCCTGAGGAAATTTTATTACTATTGTATAATGAAAACAATTTACAAAAGAGACCATAGTTCAACATTTTGGTCAAAATTTACGTTAGTAATGTCACTGAACCACACCTTAATGTATGCCACCATGCATGTTTTTTAAAACCTATTCTAATTCAAGATGGTTTTGAACATACAAGTCAATGCTAGAGAAAACAAGCATTTATGCAATGCCTTATAGTTTGAGATTCAGCCTGTGTGACAACATGAACAAGAACAATCAATCGCGCCACTTGATTTTGACACAGCTTTAATGTTTTTTCCCATTATACCTGCACTCCATCAGCTGCCTTGGAGTACATCTGCATTGCAAACCGGCAGTCCTCTGAATCAATGGGGAGCAGCACAGGAGCGGGGGGAAGCAGATCTGAGATCCCCTGACTGATGTTTCCTCTAGGAAATGTTTTCCCATCTTTCACAGTTTCCCTCAGGTTAATCACAGAATCCCTGATGTTAGCAATGATCTCATTGTTCTCTGCAAGTAGTCTTTCTAAGTGGTCTATTTTGTTCTGCAGAATACCAAGCTGGCCCTGTAAAACATGAAGAAACTCTGAGACATAATACAGAATTCACATGCCTTTGATGCATTTAAATGGCCTAGTTTAATAGATTGGTTCCCTCAAATAATACTAATGATAACAACAATAAAGATTACACATATTCTCTGGGCTATATTCCCCTATAGTTTTCTGAAGCTAGGAGAGGCTAGCAATACCAAGCTAGCTTTGAAAGCATAAGATCCCACCCCCCTTCATAGAACTCTCCAAAGCCACGCCTCCTCCAGAACACAAGAACATGCTGATGAAGGAAGATTGTCAAAGGGTGCAGAGGGGTGCAAAAACATGGTTTGACAGGCAAGTAGGACAAACTATCATTGCATTCAGACCAATTGCAATGATTGGATGAAAATGTTATGGTCCTGCACTTTCAACAGAAGCTGTAATATATAAATATATTTAGATCACTTTACTTAGTGATTGCTATCATGATCTGAAGAGATTTTCAACCAGCATAACAAAACATGTCTTTAGATAAAATCAGTGCGGTAAAGTTATACTTGTTTAATTAGGGCCCATGCACTGAAACTGTGAAGGGTACTATTGTTTTCCTTTTCCTTTTGCATGGACGCCCCTTAGCTCCACCCAACAGGAAGTCTGCCATTTTGGATTTTCTAAAAAGTGCATGCTGTGAATTTTTAAAAACTTCTAGGGATTTCATGTGATTATTACCAAACTTGGTAAGCATCATGCCAAGACATTGACGATTCAAAATTGTTAAGGGATTTTTAATATCTTGTACACTGTTGCTATGGCAATGTGTCAAAACTTTAAAACCACATTCAGGTGCATTTAAGCATTTAACATGTTTGATATGGCATGAAATTTGGCACACACATCATGGTGGTCAGCTGTTAGCCATGAGCAAAAGCTCAGATGTGGCCATGGTGGGGGGGTTCTGTAGCGCCCCTCTTTTTTTACAAAAGGGACAGGTTTAGTTTTGCTTACGAAACTTACAAAACTTGCTCATCACCAAACTTGGTACATGTATTGTTCTCATCAAGCCAGACAACTTTTACAAATTACATTAATTAGCTTAGTCCAAGACATTGGCCATTTTGGATTGTATGCGAATTTGTAACTCCAGCCTCTGAATTTTTAAATACTTCTATTAGGGGATTTATGGGATTGTCACCAAATTTGGCAAATATTATGCCAAGACATTGAAGATGCAAAATTACGAAGGGATTTTGCTATCTTTAAAGATGTTGCCATGGCGATGCAATACATTTACTGCAATAAATAGATACAAGAAGTGGCCCATATCTTCTGCCTGCATTAAGTGATTTTGTTGAAACTTGAGCTGTATGTTTGGTCTTGAGGACTGATAACATAGAGTGGCAACTGTGAGTCACAGTCATAGCGCCACCAACTGACAGAAGAAAGTATGTCACCTAAAACAGCATTTAAGAGTCCTTTTAAGTTTACCCAAGTTGCTTCCTACTTGGTTGGTTAAAAGAAGAGATATTGAAAATGCTAAACTGTGAACAGATTGTTGGTATCGCGACTGGTGTTGCCATGCTGAGGCAATCAATTTATAGTAATAAATGGAACAGGAAATGTCTCATACCTTCTGTATGCATTGAGCAATCTACATTAAACTTAGGAAATATGTTTGATGTTGTGGGCTAATCACAATGATGTGGCTATTGTAAGTCACAGTTATAGCACCACCAACTGGCAGCAGCAAGTTTGTCACTTACAAAAGACTTTTTTCGGGAATTTTCACACGTGACAATTATGCATAATTTTATTAAGAAGCACCAGGTGGCAATGGTGCGGTACTGCTTCAGCTCGACATCACTTCTTGCAGCTATATTTTCACTTAGTACTACTTTGGTGTATTCAAGAGTTTAATAACAGTTTCTGTGTGGTGTCATGATTATAGCATCAATCACAAATCCAGTTCAGTGGATAAACTGAATGAAATATGCTGTCATCTAACAATGAATTTTAAAGAGACCAGAATAAGCCACGTATGGACTTCATGGGAACTTTTCAGAGGAAAAGTATAGTAGAATAGAATGAAGCAATAATAGAGACTAGCTCAGTTAAAGATATTATTAAACATTTTTTAATGCGTCTACTGAAGCTATTGAAACTTTATTTCAGTTTAATGCTTATTAAATCGAATAGTCTCAGCAAAATTCAGCGCAAAAAAAAAAAAAAAAAAGGCAAAAAGGTCCGCAGATTTCGTTTGGACCAGCGAGGTCTCTCATGACTCTTATTTCAGTGATGTCAGACGGTAGGGGCATTTGATCTGTAGTGTTAAACATAAAGCAGGGCATTTAAATTCAAATGAAACCAATACATATTTATCCTGTGGTATTGTAATATATGTCTATGATGTGCAAAAATGCAGTTTTAGGGTCTTCACTGGGATTTTGAGACCCAGATCCGAGAAATGACCTTTGATATCAGTTCATTGCCCACTGCTGAACTCTTCCAAACGTCAACAAAACTACGTGATTGAATTTACTTTCAAGGTCGATAGCCTTAGTGACTTATTTAAAAAAAACATATGGAAATGTATTTGAGAAACGGGACATTAGCGCTCGGAGTTATCACAGGTTTCGTCCAATATTATAAAAGTGCAGGAATGTCTCTTGAAAACAAACTGCTTTTACAAACTACCGACATGCCTCGCATCCATCACATCACCATAAACTTAATATTAACACACAAGTCTGTATGACCGAGTCGATCTTCTATGTCAAATTTATCTGAGTACTTACGTTTTGAATTCTCTCTCCGTTTGGGTTTTTGCCATGATCCAAGTGATCTAACATCAGATACAGGGAAAAAACCACTACACAGAATATGACACTGCCAAAAACCGTGAACTGTCTGCTGAACCTCATTTCTCAGATGAGTGTTGTGGAAGATCAATGCACAGTCACATGAAAGCCAAACTTTTAAATCCTGGTAATGGTCATAAGACGAGCGAGCAGTGGCCCCTTAGGTGAACAGAAGGCAAAAGTGAAAATACACGAGGAAGTGCCACTTTTCGCCATGAAGACTTCTCGGAAGGAGACACCTTTCTTTCTTTCTTTCTTTCTCTCTCTCTCTCACGGAGGAAAAATCGCTTTATCTACCCATTGACGCAGAACGACGCGATCTGTCTTCAAAGTTTTAACGATGCGGAAGAGTTTGTGTGATTCAGCAAACTGGTGTAGAGCCAAAGGGAACCGTCGTGCCTGCCCCCTTCCTGCGCTCACTGTGTTGCAGGCAAAGATAAAGTGCGTGTGAAGCTGCGCCACCTAACGAGCGATGTACACGGAGCTCAGGTGAACCCATGTGTGGCCATTACTAACTAGACTTAGTCCTGCTGTTGAGCCAAAATGATGTGCCAATAACATTCATACTTGTGCCATGAGTTACTTCAGGGTTGCATGTAATTATCATGGTCCATGAATATATTAGTTAATAGTTAACGTATTAGTGAATACTAGTTAATTGTGGTTTACAAATGAATAGCCTACATCACACAACGAAATGCCCCTTTCAAATACAGCTGAACAAATACTTGTTTTATCGCTGCAGGTTTTTAGGGTTTTTATTCTATACAAAGCAGTATCATTACAGAACAGAAAGTTTCAGAAAGAACAGAAAGTTTGCTGTCTTGTGACACATTTACTGTCAGTAAGCTGCACAAAGTGTATTGGTTTTAAAGGATAAGTCCACCCAAAAATTATGTTTTTGCCATAAATTACTCACCCTCAATGCATCCTAGGCGGATATGACTTTCTTCCTTAACCCGAGTTATGTTAAATAATATCCTGGCTCTTTCTAAAATGGCAGTGAATGGTTATGGCATTATTTTGGCATTATTTTGAAGGTCCTAAAAGCGCATCCATCCAACATTAAAGTAATCCATACGACTCCAAGGGGTTAATAAACATCTTCTAACATGTAACAAGACTGAGACATTTTCCGATTGGGCATACCTGTGCACAACAAGTGATCATTGTGCTGTTTTAAAAGGGGAAAAGAAGATGATTGGGGGAAGGTGACTGATTTAAGACACTGTTGCAGTAAACATAAGTTGGTTATTTAGGGTCCACAGATATACATTGGGTTTATATTCAGCATCTTTAAAGAGTGTGCTGTGTATGTGATATCCTGCACAATTGATAGCTTGCTGTGAATCCTAAATGTGTACTGAGTTATTGTGACCAATTTTATTGGGTAATGATGTGGGAGAACTAGGATATGCTATCTGGATAAGGCAAAATAATGATAACTAAATGCTAATAAATGCTACTGAGCTGCTATAGACCTGTATCATGGCTGAGTTGATTATCTGAAAGTGCTCGTTGAAGCGGTGTATTAAGAATACGTGACTCGCTTGGTGAAAGAGTACCAAAGTGAAGCTGGACAAGTGATACAAGTTCTTCTTCTATTCTGTTCTATTAAGTTATTTATCAATTGCAATGTCAACATATTCTGGTTGCTAGTTATCCTGTTATTTTCAGCTTACTAAGAGAGACGTTTTACTATGAATTTTGTGTAGCATTGATGTAGCCTAAATAAAGCAACCTCTGAAACAATATGTTGATTTACAGAATTTGAAAATTGTATGTCTGTGGTAAGCTGTTTCTACTCAGTTTGCGCAGTCTAGAAAGAAATAAAGGCTAACACAAGCCTAATCATGTCATGCTATCAATCGTTCATAATCAAGACTAACTAACACTCAACTTTTAGCATAAGTTTAAAGTTAGCAGTTGCCAATAGGCTGGGATAACCTCCCTCCTCCAGTGTCAAATACAGATAACACAGAGGTATTAGTTGCTGCCAGTCAATGCAAAAGAATGAGGAGCCCTATAAACTACAGGTTGCTAAATGTTTGGAAAGTTTAGCCTGTTCAGTATTTGAACACAAATTTATTGCAGTCCAGATATTTCAGAAGTTCTCCACTTTAGTTTCAGACATAACTTAAAAATTGCAAAAAATCGACACTCTGTAGGAAATAGACATCATTAGTTTCAAAATGCATACTGCAAACGAACATACTCCTGCATATTATTTTAAAAGACCTTTCTTTTAAAGGGTGGCATTGTTTTGAATTAGAGCAGCCCAGTACACTGCAATAACACGGGCGAGAGGATTCAGCCATTAGTTTTGACTGCGTTGCGATGGTACAGGAAGTTGCAATTCACTGCTTCACTTACCGGAAACAGGAAGTGTGATAACGGTCTATTATTGTTAATACAATGCATTTTTGATACATCTGCTCTTGTTTTGTGCACTGGGTACTCCTCCCAGACCATACCGGTTATAATTAAAGGTGGTAGAAGCATAAAAATTTCCCACGATAATTAAAGCTCTCCAGTGCCCCTTAGTGGTAGTTTGGGTTTATTACACTGATGGCAGCAAGGGAATTAAATCCATTTAGCTAACACATTGATATTTGTAAAATGTAGATATGATGGAATATTCAGACCATGCACATTTTAGTGAGAAGCCTTTAGTTCAGGCAGCCAGTGGTACAGTTGGTAATATTCCTAGCCCAGTGAATCGCTCTGGTTTATGCCAGCGACATTTACAGGCAGAGGCCATGATTGGTTTGATTGGTCCCAGCAATTTGAAATGGCCACATATGTTAATAATTGGAATGAGGAGTTGAGGTTAAAATTTATGGCTCTTTTGTTTTCTCATAGAGCTGGGGATGTATTCTGTGGTTTGACAAATGAAGATTGTTGTAGTTAAGAGAATTTTGAAAAGCTCCAAGTAAAGGTTTTAATCCTTGTGAGAATAAGGATTGGAATTGTGGTAGTTTTTGTCTAGGAGAAGGTTGCTAGCAGAAAGTGCAAGAGAGTTTGACAATGCTTTTAGACAGCTTGTGGCTAAATCTTATCCTGTGGCTAATGGTGCCACGCAAGATCTTTTAGCACAAGAACATTTTATTGCTTATGTTGGGATTGGTGAGCTGTGGATACAGCTCTGTAGTGCTAGACCAACCACATTATAAGCAGCTATAAATCTGGCTGCAGAACTCAAGCTTATTTGAGAGTTAGAGTATAGTCAAAGTACATCTGAGGCAAAGGTTCGGGAGTATCTAGAACTGCTCCTGACAATAACCAAATGGCAATTTTGCTTGGAACAGAGGAGAGTTTGCACCAGGAAGTTAGAGCTTTGCATGTGAAATTCCAGAACCTTACTAAAGCACAAGCTAATAATATCCCTCCCTCTAGGTCTCCCCAGCATTGTGAGTTACAGGGCCCCAACTGTGGACCACAAGGTTGTGGCAATGTATGTTGGGAGTACGGTTATGACCACGATTTGAGGAAAGAATGCCCCTACATGCAGGGAAAATAGAGGGGGTGGGTAAAAAGCCAAATGCCCAACACCCCTTCCTGATTATATGACTGGCCTACGAATTAGCATCTCTCGTAGCAAACAGGGTGTAGGGGTGTTTTTATCAGCAAAAGTAGGGGGTGTGGACTGTTTGTCCTTCTGTTGGTTGATACCGGTGCACAGGTGTCTGTAGTCTCTAGAGAATTTCCTGACTGTATTAATAACAAAACAGGGGCCATTTGAATTTAACGTCCTTCTCTTTGGGCTGTCTAATAGTCTAAGTACATTTCAGAGATTTGTGGACCTGATTTCGGGACACTTACAATGGTCTGTGTGTTTGGTGTACTTGGATGACACCATTGTTTTTGGACAGAATTTTGAGGAGCATCGTTTTGGGCCAAGTGTTGTCCAAATTAAAGACTGTCAACCATTAAGTAACACCTTCCAAATGTAACCTTTTTGCCACCAAGGTACAGTACCTGGGTCTTGTGATTTCAGCTGACAGGGTTATGGCTGACCCTAGTAAAGTGGAGGCAGTACAAGTGTGGCCAACCCCAAAAAATCAGTCTGAAGTGCAAAGTTTTTTGGGCTTGCCATCTTATTATAGCTGATTTGTTAAAGATTTTGCTAAACCATTACTAAACCATTGCATAGCTTAACAGAGAAGGGGGGATGATTTCAGTTGGATGAGGGTTGTCAGGTTACCTTTGAGAAGCTGAAATCTGAAAACTCTCCCATTTTAGTATATCCTGATCCCCATCACCCTTTTATCACTGAAGCAAGTGATGTTGGGATAGGGGCTGTTTCATCCCAGAAAGTAGGGGGTTTGGAGCGATCATTGAGTAAACAAGAATGTAAATATGCCAAGAAAAGAGTTAAGTATGGTTACACTTTCCAAATGCATAATTTCCAGGGTGTGGAAGGCCAATTTGCCTGCTTGTTGGAACAGCTAGCTGTGTTTCAATATAAGATTGTCCATTGACCAAAGAAAAACCACAGTAATTCGGATGCTTTGTCCAGATTGCCCACTTACATGGGGGGAGAACTGTTAATTCGGCAAGTGATAGGGAAGTAGCCCCCACATCTCAGCTCTTTGTTTTAGAACAGAGGGAGTCAGGATTGGATTGTGAGCCAGGTGATGGGAGGGAAAATGATAATGAATTGGAAAGGGCACAGTATACTGAGCTAGATCTAAGGTTGCTGGAACTGAAGAACCAGGAGTTATTAGATATTGTGAATACTTATCCATCCCTTAAGAAGTATGGTTTGGTTTGGGAACAGATACAGGTTCAGGTGGAGGTTAGCCTAGCACCCTAAGCTTAGTTTAACAGCAAAGACCCATTGTTCCATTAGCTTGGGTCCTTAAAGTTTTAGGGATTTTGCATAATACTGCTACATTTAGGAGCACATTTAGGAGTGCAGAAGTTAGAAGGGAAGGTGAGGGATCTTTTTTTTGGCTGGGTGCTACAAGAATGTGAAGCTCATCTGCTCATCTGCTTGGTTGCCTGTTAATTTTTGTGTGTAAATTTCCCCTCAGTTAGACTTTTCACATTAACATAAATTCAGTCAGCAGTCTGCTGTTAGAGCTGCAATCAGTTATTTTATGCCAGTACCGCCATGTCTGTGAAACCTTCCTCAGTTTTCAATCATTAACATCATGACCCCATCCTCGTTGACATAGCTCTTATTTATCTCTTTCTCTGTCACTAAATCACACCCATAGTTCTAATCCATGCAAATGTTCAAACCATTTAATTTGAGCCTTTCTTTCATTTAACCAATCGTGAGTTACGGACTGCAACTTTAGCGTGCCAGAAGAGAACTGGCCCTCCCTGCTAAGCCTGGTTTATCACAAAGTTTTTCTCCATTTATACATCACTGGACTTTTGGTTCCTTGCCACTGTCACCCTGTTGGCTTACTGGGAGACTGCTGGCATTAGCTTAGAACATTCGCTTTGTACATTTCAATTATCATTGTTTAATCATTTTATTAATTTTAATATTTCTTCCTTTCTTCCTTTCTTTTAAATTAAATTTTTTTATTGTAAATTTCATTTTTCAATATTTTTCAATTGTACAGCTGCTTTGTAACAATGTGTCATTGTGAAATATTTCTATAGAAATAAACTAGCAATGGTGTCTGGAGTGCGTGTGGTGCACAAGGAGTCTGGTCCCACACCATGCTTTCCTTATTTCCTCTGTAACATTTCGTCTTTATGAGCAAGTTGCTCCAGATATATTAGGCCCCCTTCCTGAGACTGCTCTTAAGAATAAATGTGTTGGTAGTACGGGACTATTTTTCAAAGTGGACAGAGGCATACCCACTTCCTAATCAGGAAGCAAAAACGGTCACTAGAACCTTGGTAGAGGAATGGGTTTGCAGAATTGCAGAAGTGATTTAAGGGCCCATGCTGAATTTTGGAAAGGGTATCAGAAGTGTTCTACCAAATACAGCCAGAAGGAGGAATGACAAATAGTGTGGTACATTTCAAACAGTTGAAACCTTATGTTATTTCTATTTTTTCAAAATCTTGGGGAGATCATCCTAAGGCCGTGACTGATTGGGAGAATACACCCAATACATCTTACACCAGTGGGTGAAAAAGAAGCAAGAGTCCACACTTTGGGTCTTGCTTGGGTGTTGCTGGGTCACAACCATGGGATTCTCCTCCTTCTACTGGCGGTCCTTACTCACCTGTGTTATCCCTTCCTACCGAGGGGACTCCATTGGCAGTTTCATCTGCTGCTGTGGGGACATCAGTTTCATTGGTGCTGCCAACTGGGGCCAAGGACTCTCCAACATCTGACCAGGCAGTGGAGGTAGGGGTGCCTTGTTCTTCTGCTCCAGTTCCAGTGTTGGGTGGCAGGGCCTTGGAATCTGTAGGAGTCCATAGTACAGCAGATCAGTACAGAGACTAAAGCCCTGTGTGGTTAAAGGATTACGTTGGATCCTCCTAGGGACTCAAGGATGGAGTCCCTTAAGAGGGAGGGTAGCGTAATGTGTATAAACTGAATGAATAGAGAGTGTACCTGTAATTATAGGCAGTGGTAGCATTAAAATAGCCCCTTTAAATTAAAGCTCCACAGTGCCCCTTAGTGGTGGTTTGGGTTCATTACAATGCTTGTAATGAACCCAATGGGTTCATCAAACGCCACGTTTGAATGCAGACATTTATGTATAAAAGACTACACAACATGGTGGCACGCCGGCCCCACATCAGTAACGCTGAATCTCATTGGTTCTCGTGTGTCACTAAATACTCTCAAAATAATACTCGTTTTATTTCACAATCGTTTTTTACCGACATTTTACTGTTCTCTCATGTGGTGTTTTCCAAAGTCCTTAGCAGTGTTTCATTTTCTGCAGACTGAATAGCCCATTCTTGGTCTGCACCCTTTTACCTCATCTTAAAGTACATAAAGCAAATGTTTCTTATGAAATCGATTCCTCTGGAGATTTATACAATGAAACCAACTCAAGCTCAACACTTTGGCATAGTAATACTGTGTTTGCTTAGCCTATCCAGGTGGGCTTTAAACTGCACACGTGACGTCGCAGTCGGCTTGCAGTTGCTTAGCAGCACCCGGTCGTAATGCGGCCCATTATTCTCGCAGCTGATTGGAGGAAGTGCGGCACGTGACTGTTAAGTTTCGTGGTGACGTTCGCGGAGAGTTCACGCACGAGACGCGTCCGGGAACACAGGTACAATCCTTCAGACAACACGTTCAATAAAGTCAAACGATACCTCAGATTTCTGTGTGAAAATGCGGGACGAAATACAGCAAAAGACAAAATAATACCCGCCCTAGAATGCGCGGTGCTTTCTGACAAACGTAAATTAGCTTGTTAGCTGCGTTGAACTTGCATCAGGGCCCGCAGTCGACCGAAATGATCCAGTTTATCGTAATAATAGTAACATGTGTATGTGTCTGCAGATAGTCATCCGTTTCAACACGATGGTGCTTTATTTCCCGCAGTGATTTGATTTTAACTAACGTGACAAACGATATGTTATGTTGAGAGCCCGTAATGCGTATCGCTGATGGTTGTGATGCCTCTGCTGTAAACAACACAGACAACATTAGCTTGACAGTGTTGGGATGTGATCAGTCTGTGCCAAACAACTGCTATGATATTACTTTGTCGACCTGATCAGCTTAGGTTACTGGTTCCCATATGTTGGTCCTGGAATAACAAAACATTGCGCATCTAGATGTCACATGATTTATTAGTGAAGAGATAGACTTATGCGTTAATGTGTTTAGTAATACACAGTGGACCAGTGAAATGCAAGAAAGCTGTCTTTCCCCAGATACAGAAATTATTGATGTGATTACAGTAAAGCTTATTCAGGTCTAAAATGTACAACCATCATGCAGAATTGACTTGTGTTAGTGTAGCGTGTGTTTTAAAGTAGTTTGGTGTTGTAAATGTATTTACATTTATGTTTTAAGATGTAAAAGGCTAATGTAAGTGTCTTTTGTACAGTGGCCTCATGCCAAGTGTGCTGGTGTTATATTTTTGGTGTTATGACCCACTTGTTTTGATATTTTGTTAAATAATGCAATGGCATTTGTACACTTGAAACCAAACTGTATGCTTGGTTATTGCTGTCTTGTTAACCAGCATAATAGATTTCACAGGTCACTGTCTTGTGGGTACATTTATTTCAGCATCTGTCTTTCACAGGAATGGGTCAAGAAGCAGGCAAGTCTGCATGGCCCAAACCAGCTGGGGGATATCAAACAATCTCTGGTAGGAGATACGGCCGGAGACACGCATACATCAGTTTTCGACCCATTACAAAGAAGCAGAGATGCACATCTACTGCGGTTAGTCAGAGCATGGAGAAGAACAGTGGTCAGAAGGATCAGGCAATGGGTATGTTTACCTTTAACAGAACCAGTGAAAATGTTCAGAGTTAGTTAGTTTCATCTTTATAGAATCTGTAATCAGTAGATTAAGGAAGGAAGGAAGGAAGGAAGGAAGGAATAGTTTATGACATTGTACTGGTTCTCGTGGTAAATAAACAGCTTTGTCATGTGCACTAAGAATTTAGTGGAGCTGAAATATGTTTACCCAGATGTCTAGTTTGTTCTGAATAAGAATGGTGCTTTTGTCACCATCTGTTTTAACTTGGTGTAAAATATGATTGGAACATTTCATTGTGAGATTCATCTTTGAGTGCATACACACTCTGAAACTTCCATGTACAACAGGTGTTTTTAAATCCAGTAAAGGAGAAGCAGTAATAATTGAAGCATTTCTCCCTCTAGCCTCAAAGACCAGCGTTTCTTCAGTTCTTCAGACTATCCTCCCAATGGCATCCTCAAATTCAGTTTGCCCTGAGTTAAACGTTACATCAAATCAGGATGGCCACAACAGGAAACAGTCATCATTGTGCAGAGTTGCAAAGGCGCCTTCAAACAATTATAAGAGACCAAAGACTAAGCAGGTTGTGCCGTATGATAACTATCATTCTATTGTAGAAAAACGTAAACCAGCCAGAGTCTGGCCCATCACTGAGGTAAACCCCAAGAGCCCCAACAGCCCTGAAGTTCTGAGCTACATCAACATTGACGCCTATGAGCCTGACAGTAGTGGTGCTGAGGAAGAGGACTTGAGTTTAAACCCATGTCAGGCCATTCATGAGAGACTTGACCGTATGATTTCCAAACTGGAAGACAGCGTAGATTCTCTTGATGATTCTCATACCGGTGTATTTAGAATAACAAGTAAAGATACAGAACCTTTAGCTGAAGCAGCACCTTCTGGGTTAACAGAACTTTGTTGTGGCGAACCACATTTGCAAAGGACTGTAAAAGAAAATGAGAACGTTGATGAGTTGTTGGTCGGTGATAACCAAACTCTAAAATGTCATGGGGTTACGGCCAGCGTTGGCCCTGTTTCCTGTAAAAGCACAGGAAATATTAACCCAGAAGAAAGACTACAGTCAGAGATGGTTGTGAGGCCAAAGATCTACAAACAGACCAGCGAGACTCACCTTGAAAGGAGGAAACATTCGTACAAAAAGGAAGCTAGCCATTCGTCAGAATCGACAGTCAGAAACAAATGTGGCTTGGCACCTCCTGATTTCCTTGCACAAACAAACCCTGAAAGTGAGTTAGACTTTGATTTTTCAACCATGGCCTTGAGTGACCTCAACTCTCTGGAAAAGAAACTGGAGAATGGTAGTAACACTACAGTGGATAGGAATGACAACAAGGACAACATCTTTGAAGATCTAGAGAACTTTGATAAAAAGTGTGACTTATCTGCAAAGGTTGAAAGAAGGTACAGTATGTATTTTATATCAAAGTATCAGCGCATTATATTAAAATGCTTATGCAGAATAATCTGTTAAATGTGCTACATGTGAATGTATATTAAATAGCATGAACTTCTGCATCAGTGCACAGGTCATATTAACACAGTGGGAAATTGTAGATTCCCAAAATGTGATACAAATTGGTTTTCCTTTGCGTTTTCAGCACTAAATCAGAAATGTCATGTCTAGAGAAAGATCTAAATATGTTCGTGTGATAAACTTACTAACATAAAATAGTAGTTAGGAAGTAGCTAGTTTTCAGCAGTTAAAAAAATTCATGTAATTCCTTGTAGCACAGTAGCTTAAAAGTTATTTTTATTACCAAAAAGTGATATTTAGCTGTGTTAAATATTTAAGATATTTTAAATTAAATGTATATAAATTTTATATATAGACACAGACACACACAGACACACACAGACACACACAGACACACACAGACACACACAGACACACACAGACACACACAGACACACACACACACACCATGGTTCTGCCTGTGTGTGCTTGTTCTGCATGCTAAGGCTTTTCAACTAAGAAGATTAGGAGGTAGACTTAAATGTGTGCATGCGTGTTCTTTGCTTTGTGTTTCTGAGCAGCAGCTCAGAATGCAGTGAGGGCGAGTGGTCTGCCTCATGGACATCCGACTCTGGGCTGGAGAAGGAAAGGTGCACCAGTGAGGAAAGCTGGGAGACTCTGCCTGGCATGGATGAGCTGCCTGGAAGCAGTAGCAGCAGTCTGAAGGAAATGCCTTCTCTCAGCCTTGCACTGGAGTAAGCGCACATCCTCTAACAAAGGCTAAACACTATAGTATAAATCAAGTATTTAAATCAAAATAATGTATACCCCAAGTTTTTTTTATTTGGGAACCTAACATGGAAAAAGAGAAAATTGGAACAATTAAAATGTGTAGTAGTACTAGTTGTGCATCTATTACCATATAAATCTACCAGGGCTGTTAAAAGATATTTAAAAAATTCACAACTGAATGCAGTCATTTCAAAGTCACATTAAGTTAGTGTACTACCTGTTAAATTAATAGAAGGGAGCATATACTTAGCCTCAAAAAGTAATCCATTCATTTCAGCAGCCCCCAAAACAGCCTGAACTTCTTGCTCTGCTCCCTTGTGTTTGTATGTGCTGTGTCTCAGGGAGCAGACCCCTCTGGAGGAGGGCGAGATCCCCTGGCTCATGTATAATGAGGACTTGGCCACCAGCAGTGATGAAGATCCAGACAGTGTCAGTCAGTTTGTGCACCCTGGACTATTTATTCTGGATGGCAACAATAATCTGGAGGATGATTCCAGTGTAAGCGAAGATCTGGACACCGAGTGGAGGTCAACAAACCTACTAAATAATATCAGATAATAAAAGACATTGATGCAAAATTGTGCTTCAACTTCAGTTGTCACACAACTTTTCAATAAGATCAAATTATTTATTGCTTTGAGGAGTCAAAGTGTGTTTCTGGACCATTAATTTTGAAGTAGGTAACACTGTACAATAAGGTTCCATTCATTAACATTAGATAGTCCATGTTAGCTCCTGCATTAACAATGAGTCTTTCATTTGTACAGGACTTATAAATCTTTGTTAGCATCAGTTAATATAAATACAATTGTTCATTGTTCGTTCATGCTAGTTCACTGCGCATTAACTAATGTTAATAAACAGAATTATACTTGGTGTATACTTATTGTAAAGTGTTACCCTAAAGTGTGTAATTGTTGCACTACTACCTACCGTCACTAAAAAATTATATCAAAAAGTTTTGGAATACACAATTTTTTTTAGTGCTTTTTATTATAAATCGATAAAATAACAGAACCATTGTAATTATGCATTAGCTGGAGAACCAATAAGAAGATGCATTACTAAGTAAGAAAAGTGCTGTAAATGGCTTGTTATTCTTGTTCAGGTTTCTAGATGAATTTGGTGATGGTTTCGGTATGGCTCAAGCAATCTCTTACGTGGATCATTCCCAGCTTCTCACTTATATGGCATTAGAGGAGCGCCTCGCTCAGGCTATGGAGGTGAGGGACATCTGCTTTGCTGCATACATTTTATATTGAAATTCTTAGTTAATCAAAGGAAGCCTGTGTTTGCCTCATAAGGGTGCAGTATTGTAGTTTATGCCATCATGCAGTTAAATTAGGTTTGGAGGTCACCAAGAATCTTTGTACAAGAGTTAGATGAAAAATATTTAATGAAAGAGAGGCTTCTGTAATAAAAATGGGTCAAGATTGTTTGTAAATGAACACATTTAGATAGAATGTGATTTAATTTGATTATTGTACATGTATGATGAAAGATGTTTTATCAGTAATAATGTCTGTATGAACAGCTCGGCTTCAACCTTAATTAAGGTTTAGTTTATTGATTAGTCTAAATTTTATTTTCATTAGATGAAAGATAACAAACAAATTGGATTCAATTGATCTTCAGTGTTGTGACAGCCCAACAAAGAAACGTTCCATTAAAATGTAAGGCTTAATGTATAATTACCTTGCTTCTATTTTTATCCAGGGGAAATGAAATGTTCTCGTGTTTTCATGTGTTGCAGGCAGCACTGGCTCATCTAGAGTCTTTAGCTATAGATGTGGAGCAAGCCCAGCCCCCTGCAACTGAGCAGATCATTGACTGCTTACCCCAGATCACCGTGCATGCAGACAACACTGGTACCAGCTGTACAAAACACACTTATTATAGTTTAGTGTAATAAAGCAATAAAGTACGAAAGGGTATGCTTTTTTGTAAATACAGTCATGGTTGAAGAGCGCTGTTACACGTGACACGTGGCAGATATATTTAATATAGCACAGTCTCAAGTGCCTTATTGCTTTAATGAAATGTTTGCTAATAGAAATATAATCTCTTAGGTTAACAGTATATTTAGGTTAACAGTTGACTTCTGTAACATGAATCATGTATGCTGTGATATACTGTATACAGTATTTAGGTGAGCAGGGTGATTCCGTGTCAACTATAGGCCCCTGACTAAATTTTTAAATATATAAAAAAGATTTTACAGAAGCAAGACCAGCATAAAAAGTGGTACGGAGTGAAATATTAAATGCCATTAATTAATAGTTACTGAGTAATCCACAAATTTGTGGAGGGTGGTCAAAATGACAATTTTCACCTGAAATTAGAGCCATATTAGCAGAGGTGGAAAATGCCAGCATTTTTATCATTATTGCATTATATGCCAACAAGGTGACTGTTAAAAATTAGGAAAGGGCACTTTTCGTGTTCTGTTTACAAAGTTTTCATGCCTGTAACCAAAGACGTTTTAGTGTTATCTTAAAGTCCTCTTAGATTTTCATTTTTAAGCAACTTTTCTTTTGGGAGCTACATTTTTAAGACCTTATATGGTACAATCCCAAAGATATGGTGATCCAAATATGCCTTCATGAAAAACCGTTTTATTTAAGAAAAAAAATATTTTAAAGAGGAGTGTCTGAAGAACAAATAATGTTAAAGGCAGAAAGTCTTTAGTTATTCACATAAAAACAATATTTTTCATATCTTGGTTTTTGAGAGTCCAAAAATATATAGTTATTAGGAATAAGGAAAACATGGCTATTTAACTCATACAGTACCTTCATTTCAATTTTATAGTTCAGAAATGTACAAATGAAAGCCTGCTTACATACTAATGTTCTATTTCAACTGTAGGGCGCGGGTGCATTTGGGATGATACATCTTCCATTGCAATACATAAAATTGAAATGGCCTCAATTTCACCTTTAAACTAAATGAATGACTTAAATGAATCATTCGCTGTGTGTGTGATTAGACCAAGATGTTTGAATATTTGGTTTGATCTGGTAGAGTTTAGAATATGATGAAGACCCCAGGTGAGTCTTCTACATGCATTCGCATTCATATGCACACAGTCTCTTTGGTTTACAGAGCAGGAACAGTGCTGTGCCATCTGCTGTTGCGAATACATCAACGATGAGATCGCAACCCTGCTGCCATGTCGCCACATGTTTCACAAACTCTGCATCACTCTCTGGCTCAGAAAGGTATTTGTGACTTCCCCAGAACGTATTTACAAACAGGTGTGATTCTGAAATTGTCCTTTATATAAAACAGAAAACAGGAGTGGATCAAATGGTGGTTGTCACTCTTATGCATAACCAAACTGTGTGTGAACTAGGGTTGCATGACTGCTGATTTCTGCTAGTTGATTACTTGCCAAAACAATACTCAAGTTATTTGAGTACTCATAGTTTACTATTTTTAAAAAAAGAGTACAGTGTAGTTCTTGTTAACAAGTGTTCTGTAATTGACAGCACAATGTTTGCAACAATTATGTCTCTTATATGTATTATGAAAAAGTAAACAAGAATTTTTATCACTTAAAAACTGTGATTTTGTATTTAACAGTCAAAATAACATGTCAAAATGTTGCATATCTACTAGTAACATTCACGTCGTTTGACATCAGACAAAATGTGTGTGCATATATTAATAAACTGTTTTAGCAGTTTATACAGTGTAATGGTATTATAAAACATTTCATAAGTCTTCAACAGTAATAACAAAAACAGATCTGTAAGCCCTAGTGTAAACACAACCAAGAAACGAGACTGACAGCCTTATTCTCCTACTACATATGTTCAAGTTTATTTTCTTTATATAGCACTTTTCACAATTTGCAGTGCTGCAAAGAGGCTTTACAGAGTCAAGTATACAAACTAGTTGATACATTAAAGAAAATAGATAAGGAAATAAAGAAGTACAAGTCTTATAAACAATATAAAATACATGACGTTATGGAGTACACAGTACTCCATAAGTACACTATAATGAAATTAAATTATGAAAGGAATTTGGCAGAAGTCCTCTAAATTCTACACTGGCATTAATAACTGGGAAGTAGATAAGTAAATAAATAGGGTTCTGTGAGTATTTGGACCTGTTTAGTTGAAAGTGATTTTAGTGAAATATGTCTCTTAATATGTATATGCCAGCAGTCACCCAGTGAGCCAGCCAAAGGCGACAGTGGCAGGAAACCAAAACTCCAGTGATGTTGAGTGGAGAAAAGATCTTGGAAGAAACCAGGCTCAACAGGGAGGGACAGTTTTACTTTGGCACATTAATAAAGCACTGCTGCAACTGGAGAGAGGAATGCTGTTGATTATTGAAAGATTATTATAGCTGTCATTATGGCAGATTACCATTGCTTCTAGTGAACGGAGACTATGGTCTTCATTGGGTGGAAGAAACATTAGCCAGAACTGGCATTAGCCAGAACAAGTGCTGGGGCCATCAGTCTCTGGTGTCCTGAGATGTTTTTCTTTTCTTTGGGTGGGATAGGCTGAGCAGTAGAGTTTGTCAGAGACTGTCAGTCTCTTGTGTTCTCAGATGTCCTCTTCATGGACAGGGCTGAGCATCAGGCCGGACTGGAGCTGGGTCTGTCAGTCTTGGATGTCCTTGAGAACCAAGGATTGGACACAGAGACATAATAGGCTGATATTAGGGTAGAGGCTGCCCACAGAGTGTATCAGTTGTAAAGGATTTAATACAAGGTAAAAGATTAGTATCAAAGTTTGGTTCCGGTCAGCTAACTATTGCAGCATAAACATGTTTATGTAACAAGATGGGTAAATGCAAAATTAAACGGGTAGTTTAGCTGAAATAGCGTCCAATATAACACAATGACAATTTAGATGATTTTCTAAGTTTTGCTAGTTCTTCTGTAGTTGTAAACACTCTCCTATGCATCGTGGATACTTCTAGGTTTGTAGACTTCCATCTACGTTTCACGTTTATGTAACCACAAAGTACAATTATTTATGTAACAACATTCTCCAACCAGTTCACTCTTAAAATTAAGAAAATTAAGGTGATAAACATCTATTAAATATACATGGCGTGTACAGATCTGAATTTAAAAACTCACAGTTAGCGTAGTTTACTCTTTCCAATACGCCTCTCTCAACTGTACTAGCTACCACTACCCTGCAGTTTAACAGCAACCCATACTTTACAGTCGATAGAGTGCACACTGTGTAAAAGCTGCAATTTAACAAACATAAACAAAACGACTTCAGTGGACAAAAGTTTACTGCCAGACAATAATGCGCCCCTGGTCCCCTTACATTAAAAGTAAAAAAATAGACACACATCGGTTAAACTGTTGGCATTCATAAGTGTTGTTTAAAGCTATAATATGCCAGATCACTGCTACTGTTATCATTATATTAACAGTCGTGCTCTGGGGTAGTAGAAATGACTTCTATATTCTGTATGCACAGTAACTTTGAGGATTCACTCCTGTAAATAAATGCAGTTGTCATTTTTAAAACTTTGCAGTGTGTACGTGCCAACTGTTCTTAAAGAAGAAACCATATTCTTAAAGAAGCTACTGTAATAAATGTCTGTCTTTTTAATGTTTATATATTGGTGTTTTTTTACAGTCTGGTACGTGTCCAGTGTGTCGTCATGTTTTGACGACACAAGCAACGACTGAACCCACACCTTTAAATTCTGAGCACGAAACGCCACCATCCAATCACAGCGCATCTGGAGGAACATGCTAAACCCCCTTCACCTGTCAATCAAAATATTCTGCAGCGACATCCTTGCATAATAATGTTAACACAATAAGATTTCCATCTGTATCGTCTTGTCAAGTTACAGGCTTGAAATAGTACAGATTTGAATTTAACATAGTGACTTCTGCGACTATTCATGGCCCAAACACGGCCCAAACTTAAACTTATTTTCTAAGAAAATATGAATACATATATATTCATAGGAAGCATATTTATTCATGGTTCAGTTAAAATTTGTTTTTGTAAAGTCTAAACATAAATACATGTGTTTAACATTTCACATTTTATGTCAAATAAAATCGTACACAATCACTCAATAAAAGCTCACACTTGGTGTAAATGCACGTCTCTTTGTCAGTTCAGATTTGGAATAAACACTAACAAAGCTGCTTCCCAAGATGGTTTGTACTATGGACTCCATTATTGGTTTCAAATAGTCGAGATGCCTTGTAGCTTTTAGATTTAAGTGTACGTAGCCAGAGTATCAATGGTAAGATCTGTAAAATGTATTTCACTATGGATCACATTTGTATAAATCATTACAATTATTACATTAGTTTTTACAAAAGCACCTTTTGGAGCAATATTTCCAAAAGACTGCATGAGTAGCTGACAGTCTTAACTGGAAAATAGGATGTCGGAGGACTGTAAGTATGGGATGGCTTTGTGCAGTTTATCGCAAATGCAATTGACATGTGTTCAGTGTCATGTTGTTTACAGTTGGGGCTGTAGCTCATATCTGTGGAGAAAACCATTAACCCTGAATAATACACAAGGAAATTATTGGCTGAGTAATCAGTGAGACAGAATTGAAATTGTAGGCACATTCCACAAAATAGGGAACAATGTGCCTGTTATTTTCAAATATAAAGGCACAAATCATGAGAAAACTATTAAAGTACTAGTATAGTATCTATAGTATACTAGTATCTATAGTATAATAGTATCTATAAAATTAATGGTCATAGATGAACAAGCACATATTTCAGATTAACAAATTTCAATTGGCAAAATTATATTTAGTTATGCATATTTTGCATAAGTTACTGACTTAAATTTTCATTTTGTTAAAAATGAACTTTCCACAGTTGTGAACCCCAAAGAATGAACATCACTTAGAATCTTTCTTAAGCCTGGTGTGAAGACAAGTATATTATCTCATCCTATTTTCCTCATTTTACATTGTAAGGTTATTTAAATAGACATTTAAACTGCAAATCAATATTTTGTCCCTAACAAACTAGCCGCTAAAGAGCTATAGCTTATGGTAATTTATAAATTTGGTCTAAAATCTTTTTAAAAATTAACTCTGGTCCTGTTTGCTTATTTTTATGTCTACCAATGTCTATTAGTGAAAATTATGAAATCACAGAAGTTGGGTTTTAAACTAAATTCAGACATCCCCTAAAGTTTGGTTATGATACCAAAATGACAAATGTGCTATAAAACAGAAGCAACTTACAATACATTCAAGGAATAC
The DNA here is from genome assembly GCA_036877525.1 of Chromobotia macracanthus. Taxonomy (NCBI): domain Eukaryota; kingdom Metazoa; phylum Chordata; class Actinopteri; order Cypriniformes; family Botiidae; genus Chromobotia; species Chromobotia macracanthus. The sequence goes on along the minus strand of JAZGTH010000068.1, from coordinate 2,675,311 downwards.
ATTGAGAATTTTATTAGTATGTGTTCCCTGGTAATCAAACCCACGATATTTGCACTGCTAAGGTTGTACACTACCAATTGAGTTAATCATTCAACTGAGACTTTAATTTATTTCAAGATGCAAATTCAACGATTCAAAGACTCAAAAAGACTCAATTTTATTGCAAGTGTACAATATAAACAATGGGCAGGCATTGTTATAGTTCAATGTCTATCAGAGAGGCGTTATGACAACAAACACGGGTGGGAAAAACCCTACATGAACAAAGAAATAAATTTCAAATCTGAATATCAGCCACTTATCGATCCATATTTCCTCTTTAGGTGGGCGGAGTCAAACAAATCACTATAGGCATTAGTTTGATAATCAAAAGTCCAGTGTTGCTATTCTATTATTTTCTTTTTTTTATCAATTCAGGAACATTTTAACCAATTCAGTATATTCATCTCCTGAAACAACAGTATTATTGTTTTATATAAACACAGAGGTGCCAAGTCCTGCATCTGGAGGACACTGGCCCTCCGGAAGCAGGACTGGACACCCCTTATAAGGAGATATTTTAAAGCATAATAAAGGTCGAAAGTGCAATCAATATATGTTTTCATCAAAGAAATAGTCTAGCAAAGGGCAGAGTTAAGGAAGTTAGAAAAGATAAACTGAACATAAATGGCAAAAATTTGCTTACAATTAACAAATGGCCTAAGTTATGAACAAATGAACAATTACTTAATATTGCTCCAGCAATTAAAGTAATTTTTTCTGATGAAGTTTTGTTGTTGTTTGAAGTTATGTTCACTATGTGCAAGTGAGGCATGGTAAATCTAGTCTCTCTGAATAACACAAATTTCTATATAATGCGAGACAAACACTGGCATTCACTTTAATACACAGACAGTAGGAGTTATGGTAAATGGTAAAAAAGTGCAAAGATTAAAATGCTAGAATAATATTACAGTATTTCAAATAAATAAAAAACAGAAACATACAACACACTATAGGGATAATTGCTTTGAGATTAAAGGGCGGAAGTCATGAGAGCTCACTCACGTGTAATTTAATTGATGTAAGCTCAGCTTCACTAAAAAAAAAAAAAAATTAACTTTGTAACTGAACCTCCTCTGAAGATCTATAATGAGAATACATAAACCGAAACTACACTATATACTGATGTATGAATTGTCACCAGTTTTGCATGATCCATTTTGGCTGATACATTTTAGAGTAATGGCAATTTTTTGGAGAACAAAAAAAAAATCTTTCAGACTAAAAGAAGTACAGTTGCCGCTATGGGACCATTTCAACATATTCGAAATGTGCAAATATTAGAGCAGTATTGATCTGGGTCTTCATTACTTGTTAAAGTTGTAAAGAAAAGGACAATGAAAGTTGAGCCATATTTCTGAATGACGTCCACATTCTAATATCATAGTAGTTTTCGCAGTGAGAAAACACCTACAAAATTATTACGTTACTGAATCTACAAAAATTATTTACAAAATACAAAAAGGAATGCTTATTAAAGAGTAAACCTTGAAGGAACCATTATTCCATTATCTGTCATGCAAATGGAACAACAAAATTATGTGACTTGGAGGAAGTTGTTGGAAGTCTGCAGTATGCTGGTACACTTGTACACCAAGAGTGACATAAACATGGGAAACAATGGCCCCTGATGAAAATGGCTAGAGAAAATGAAAGTCTTAATACAAAAACAAATCTTTGTCTAGTCAATCTTGTAATACTTGTGCAGGTAAATACACATCTCTTAGATCTTAAGTGTTGTTTACAAGAAAAAAATTTAAACATAAGAGCAGTAACACAAATAGTAAAAGAAATAGAACTTCAGAATTCAAGACAATCGCATAGATAAAAAAATGTGCCTGTGACTGGCTTTGGTTGCTGGTTACCAAAAACACTGTTCCATAAACAGAGATTCCAACAGTCCATTTTGGACAAAGCTTGAGGTGATGTCTACTATGTCTTGTGGCATCATCAGAAAAACATAAAAGGGACAGTTCAAACAAAAATGAAAATTCTGTTAACAAACCCTCATCTAGTTCCAAACCTGTATGGAGATTTTACAGTGTTGCATGCTGAGTATTTAAGGCCTGGCTACTGGGAAGCTCCAAAAATTGATGTCAAAGCCACAACATTTTGTCAGACTTTGGTCAAATCAAGCTTGATCAATGACATCAAAGTTGGTGTGACGCATCTTCACATGGCATGTTTAAATATACCTTACTGAAATTTGAGCGCTACAGTGGAGCTACATTTTTGTCCTTATTCACACAAATTTAATTTGTAGATTCAAAAGAGAATATAATGAGTTTTATGGATCATTGTTATGCCACTACTTGTCATTTGTAGAGCCTAACAGCTCCAGCCCCATTTAATTTCTTTGTATAGAAAAACAGCTTGAACATTCTGCAAAATATCATTTGCATTCTGTAAAGAACGAAAGTCATGCTGGTTTGGAACAACATGAGGGTGAGTAAACTATTCATTGGGAGAGCCAAGAGCATGAACCATAAGAAGATAAAAGGCTGAAGTATGTGAAGGTTTAAAACAAATGTCAAGACTTGATGTAGACTGATGCTCTGTCCATGCCATTCAAACACAATACATGAGCAAGCAATCTGGAAAAACAGTTTGGTATTTATTTAAGGCCCCCGACTGCAGTGTTTAGATTCTGTTAATTAATTGCACTTATGTAAACCTATGCATTTGGTCTTATTGCTTGATGAGGGCTGAAATTTAACACAGTAAAAGTCTTATGTATGTGATCTCATTTACAAACAACAAACATCTGTTTTCAGAATGGTCCTATCATTCCACAAGTAGAACTAAAAACTACATAAAATGAATTGACTATAAAACAGCCAAAACCATCAACAGGTTTAGGACGTAAAAACAATGAGTGTTATTGTTATAATTTCAGCATTCATCCTACAGGTTGTACTTTAATCAGAAATACTTCATGGCATACTGACTACCTATATCTGAGAATATAAATCTAATGTAGCTTAACTGTTGCTCTGTGGCTAGTTACAAAACAGGGGAAATCTGCATAATATTGACATCAGAGCAAAGCATAGACCTCTCTCCATGCTAATGGCTCAAAACAGCTGGTGCATAGGCAGTTCACACAGTAACTGTGGCAGAGTACACTTTAGTACAATAATAGCATTTGATTTAGAGAGGGCGAAACATTTGTTTCTCTTTGTAGGTTAAAGATCACCTGGATGTGAAGTGTGGGTTCGGCCATCTCTTAATTAAAGGCTATTTTTTCTTGACAGCAGCCAGTTCTTTCTGAATGTCGGCAAATTTGGGTCGATTTTCAGGCTTGTACTCCCAACACCGCTGCATGATTCTGTAGACCTCATCTGGGCATTTCTGTGGGCAGGACATTCTGTACCCTATATTACACACAAAAGTGTCTTTAGTAGTGCTGATTTTTAGCAAAACATACTGACAGTGAATATGTAGGAATAATTAAATGCTAACAATTAACTTGTCGAGCAACAACATGACACCAGCAGCATAATTTGTATGCAGCAATCATAAAAGACTACTACTAGCAGCGAACTGTATATGGAGTATACTGCCTAATATTTTTATTACTGTTCATTTAAAAACAATTTTCAATAACCCTAATTTAAAAACAGTTATTTATCATACTTGTTCCAAGTTTCTTAATTTATTATCTTATTCAAATAATCAAGAAAATTAAAACAATTGCACACAAGATTGGTAACAAATGCATTATACCTTTCTCAACCTGTTCTCGAGCCTGTTGATTGGTCATGCCCGGGTAAGGACACACTCCTAGACTAAAGGTTTCCCAAAGGAGGATCCCATAGCTCCACACATCACTCTCCGAGCTGTATCTCCCTGTAAAAAACACAAATTTGAACAATAATCTAGATACAACCCAACATTCAGCACAAACCAATTTGATCTATTGGTTTGATCAACACTCTGTTAACTCAACCAACACAGCAGCTAAAAAGCCGATTCCAGTTTCTAAAATTGTAGCTGGTTCTGATATACTCATAAAACTGCTTTACGCAATCTCTGATTTATTATCGCCAAACATTTCAGAACGTATTATTGGAATACAATTTTTTTAACAGAGGTTTTGTCTATCACCAATATGAAAACCTGGCTGCTTTACCATAGTTCAATGCTTCTGGTGCAGTCCACTTGATTGGGATCTGTTTCAGGCCGGATGAGGAGTAAATACCATCATCCTCCTGTCTGGACATCCCAAAGTCACTTATCTTCAGTACATTATTCTCTCCCACAAGGCAGTTCCGAGCAGCCAAATCTCTGCAAAATTCACAGCAATACTGTATCATTACAGCAGCAACAATTTCTTGTGTGCACTTTTAGCCACAATCCCAGCTTTGACTGGTCAATACTAACCAACACTGATAGAAAACCGGCAAAATCTGCCAGTAGTGTTCTGCATGCTTCTATATATCTGTCAGAACATGAAGGATCACCTGAATTATCATTGCCACATTTTAAATGTGACACAATAAAGACTTAAAATAGGACACCCATTCTGTATTAACAGGACCATTTTTAGTCATCTTTAATTCCAAACAGTTAAAATGATTGGGTGTTAATGACATTATATACCATTTGTTCTTGTGTGTCCCCCACCAAAACATCAATGATTAGAAAGTCATATTTAGAAATCTTGGAATATAACATCTACATTGTATAAACTATTTGGTGGTGCCTTTTTTGGGCTTGACATATTTGGACACTATAAACTGTTGTGGTATAGAAGACAATAGTGTTCCACAGGGATAAAATAACAGCACATTGTAACCACACAACAGTAAAACATTACAAAATTAGCATTTCTGGGTAAACTATTTCTTTAAAATGGGTTAAAAAGATTTCTGCATCCCTGTTTGAAAAAGAAAACACTGTCTGGGTTCAGATTTCTACAAGAAATCCTTTCGATTTTTAAAGAAATAAGCCTTCATTTTTTTCCAGTTGTGTTTTTTGTATGTCTACGGTAGGCTTTTAAAATTTCCTCTCATATAAAGCAAGATGACCCGTTCTAAACCCCCCCATTTCCAAACAGATTCTATTTAAGATTCTAGTCTATGCCTACTGCTGTGCCACTAACTGGCATTTATGCTGAGAATACATCCTGAGCTACAGAACTATATTAGGTTGTCACATCCCAAAAAATTGCCTTGCTGACATGAGATGGGAAAAGACAGTGGGGGACAGTGGAAGAGAGAGGGCTGATCTGACAGAAAGGTGTTCAAACCACCGGCGCCCCTTAACATGATCATGTCTGAAGGTAAATGGATTTTAGCAGGGTGCTGATAGAGCCGTCCCTCCGAGAGTGTTCATTTCTGAGGCAAGATTCTCCTCTGGTCCTTTCAGCAGACTGGCCCGGACTCTTAACAGCAAAATGCACCAAAGCACATTTCACAGTTTAAAAATCACCCGAGGAAAAATGGCACTGTAAGGTGTAAGGAGTTGTTTCAAGAAGAGAAAAGGAACTGCTGGTGATGCTGTGCAATTTTTGGATAGTTTAAGAGGACACCAACATAATATAAGTTAGACATTTGTTGGTTATACTATTCCATGTCTGGGCTACTTGATTCTAATTGGCATTCTGTCAATTGGCATTGTGGTTAAAAAATTCTTAACTTAAACATGAGCATGTTTACACTTTGGCCTAGATGGAATACAACGTATCCCAACTTAGGGTGACACTGTAGTGTTGAATGTACCAATTTATCTACATCAACAAAGCCAAACCTCATATATTAAAGTCAAAAATCACACAGGTTTGGAAAGGAAATTATGTTCTCTTTGTGTCTGGGCTAAACCAGTTCCTAATCTAAGTCACAGTTGTCACTGCACTTGTCATCATTCATAATATGTTCACATATTATGTTCACAAGAAATGTCATCATTCATAATGTTCACATACAGGTATTTGAAACATTAAATATCTTCTTACTACACCGATCGTCCTGTTAAAAGGTTTTCATCCACCTGACTATTAATGCATTGTGTTGTCTTTGTTGCATCAGTGAATGTTTGGACCTTCTGCAATAGTTCTATATGGGTCTCTCAATTGTCCTCAGTTTGAAAATGATGATCTCAACATCATACAGTCACCGCTGGAAAGGAGTCAAATATGCAGATGTTGGAAATGCAAAGACTGCGCAGGACCTGGAAGACTTTTCTGAAGATTAGTGAGTAGTTTAATGGCTCAAGGCAAGCTATAAACTCTTAAACAACTATCACAAAACATAAAAATAGTAATTGATTGTCCACCTAAAAATCACACAGTATTAAGATGAGTATTAAATATATGTAAACTTTTGAACTGGGGTATAAGTTGTGTGAACTGGGATGTAAATTTGGTTATTCTGTGCTGTGGACTATATGTAAACATCTGTTATGTGAAATAGCTTGTTCAGGGCAGTGCTAAATTAAAAACAAACCTTAATTTTCAGAATGTCTTTTTTCTTTGCTGTTTTCTACTAATATACAAGGAAAGCCTGCTAAACAATTTCACAATCATAGGGACAAAAAACATTTTTTGCAAAATCGAGTTTCGTGGGTTAGGTGGCAGAAGTTAATTTTGGCCTCTGTCTGACAGGGCTACAGTTCTTCTTACCTGTGTATGCAGTTCTTTAGCTCCAGGTATGCCATTCCTGCAGCGGCATCTAATGCGAACTTTACCAGCTGCTTTGTCTTAAGATCCTCCTTTTTCTTTCGTAAGAATGATAAAAAGTCTCCACCTGTTGGAAAAACAGTGTTATAAATGAGCTACACATCTGTAATACATTAAAAGAGACACTGACATCTACAACAAAGTGTGTGACGTAACTTTTAACGAGGAAGGTTGTCAGGCTAATGGCTGACACAAGATCCAGTTTACTGACCTGGTACAAGTTCCATTACTATGTAAATGGGCTGCCGTTGGGTACAGATGCCTATTAACTTCACAATATTGGGGTGATCATATTGCTTCAGGATCCTAGAGGTGATAAATAAACATGGACATGACTGTGTTGTTTTATCCTTTCTTCTTAATTTTTAGAACATGAATGAGGTGATCTTTATTTCTTGATGCCTGAGTAGTAACTAAAATGCATATGTATGACGTAAAGGTTTTAAATGAAGTGTGGCTGTGTGTTCACCTGGCTTCTGAGAGGAACTTTATCTTGAGGTCTTGGGGTAGATCTTCCTTACAGGTTTTTACTGCCACAGGGGTTTTATCTCGCAACGTTCCTTTGAAAACCTCACCAAAGTTTCCCTAAACCAGCATTTATTCAAAATCATTTGGCTTCCTAGTTGATTTTTGAAATAGCAGACCAACTAACAGTACCACAAAAAACATACCTTTTGGTATGTTACCTTTGGTACCTTTTACGTACAAAACAGTACCACCATGGTATTTTGAAAATGATACGTGTACTGCCATGATTTTCTTGACATGCTACAATTTATTTTTGGAGGTACCCCGTAATAAATTTCAGTACCACTGTATACATCAAAACACCATTGTTTTACCATTGAACACCAACACAGTACTTATTTTTAAGTGCCATAACAATAAAATGTTTTTTGACATATTCCATGTTATTCCTTGTATCTTGGAGTTCTGTTTAAATATCCTGTTACATGATACTAATATAATACTAATATATTCTGAACACAGGCACAGAATGGCTTACTTTGCCAAGGAGTTCTCCAAGAATGACGTCTTCATGATTGAGGATCCATTTCTTATCCTGCTCAAACAAACAAAAGCAGAGAATTAGCATTCAGACATGTTCATTAATGAACTAATGACTCATGCAGAGACAAACAGAGAGAGATGCTTAGCGTACGGTGGGTCAGTCACTATGGTAATGGACTGCTAAATGATAATGATGCAATTATCACTTTGTTCTCCAACACATGGGGAGAAATATACTGCAAAACCTTCTGAAGCCTCTAAAAGCATTAGCTCAGTCCATTAGCTCATTCCTTCTAAAACAAACAACTTTTCTGATGAATCTAAAGATAGCAGCTTTACAGACAGTTATGTTGTCACATCAGACATTGCGTCCTATTAATACCCTTTCCTGCAATCTAGTTAGGATACCAAATGAAAGCTAAACACAGTTGAAAAGTCACCATTTGAGTTGCACATGAATAACCATGCTAATAATATTTCTTGTTTCAAAGTGATGGCGATGTATTCATTAATGCTTATCAACAAACTTAACAGAAACAACAAAACTTTTATCAGGTTGTTGTTTATTTGTTTTGTCTTCAGTTTTGTTTTTGTGTAACATGGTTATAGCGACTGCGATATCCAGGAATAGGTGCTTACCACCTGAAGTCCCCTGAAGGCAGCAAAAGTAACTGGCCTAAGCCTGTTGCCTGACAAATTGATTTAACTTTGCTCAGGCAAGGTTGGTAGTTGATTCTGGTACACCAGTTCAATGCCAACATATGCAATGTTTAAATGCAAGGCTCAAAACAGCATGAATATTTTTCATGAAATGTTTATTATCACCAGACTGCTTAGCTTTAGTGCATTTTTCCAAGCAGGATGAGTCAAAATTATTGTCTGTGGAACTAGATAGCATGTTACAAATGCTTTCTATAGACAGGAAAAATAAAGTAACCTAGAGTATTTTCAGTCTGTTCAATTTAACATATTAGAGTTGACCCAAGCTATTAATAATTAAGGTAGCGCTGTACGACAATGTTATAGTACATTTCAATTTCAGAGGTCAGCAAATACAAGACAATTAAAACACACAGACAAGGAAACTGCAAATCTTAACACATTTATAGAAGTGCTAATAAACAAACATTAACTATGACACTGACAATGGCACAATTAAAGAACCATTATGCTAAAGTTCCAAATTTACCTGGAATGTCTTCATTGACCTGGACAGTAATACACTACACACAACACACTCTCATATGTAACACTGAACACGCCAAAGACTGCAGTATATGCATCTGAACATACCCACTAACTGCTTAACCTTAAATCTAGTTAGTTCAAATTTGGTATAAATAAAACATTTTTTATTTGCCTGTATATGCCACCTAAAAGTATCCAAGCATTCACAGCGGTCTGTTTTTGAACAACCTTGATCTTGCAAGCTACAGCAGAAACATCACCACTATTATGATGTCAGTCAGTACAAGGTACTTCTATCCCATTATCTAAACGGCATCAGTTTGGCAGGCAATCATCTGACCTGATGGATCAACACAGGCATGCACTCCCCAGGGAATCCAAGCAGTCTGGACCACTGCAGGGACAGGGTCCAACTTCTGAAGAGCCACAATATTTTGTGTGGCCAAGCACAAATGAAACCACACCTCACAGGGCTTTGCATTAGCAAGACAGGTTGGTTTGAGAACTGCATTGCACAACATTCAATTTATTTCAGTTGAATGGGTTGGCCAAAATGATCTAAACTCTAATTATCTAATATTATAATTAGATAATAAGACACCTCATGGCTCCATGTTGGAAATACATAAACATTCTTACTGAAAAGGTATCAAATGACTAAACCGAGAGCCTAACAACTTTTGAATATGAAAACAGGTAATTTTTTACCTTTATGACAGGGTTTAAAAGCACAACCCCAGATTTTTTGGTGATGACTTGCTTAGTTGTATAGTGATGCTCTATGAGCTGTGGTATGGTGGGGAAGCCTGTGCCTTCAAATCGGTACTGGTTCTGTGGACAAACAAACATAATCATACAGCATACAGCACAGTGAGTTTATATGTAGCTAATAATCACAAAGACTGAGGACAGGCCTAATATTAAAAAGAAATAAAAATTGTTAAATGGTGCCTACTGAGTCACATTTAAAAAAATGTATGTAATGTGTACTGCACAACATGCCAAAAAAAATACTGTCATTTATTTCTTTTATTTCTGGTGTATTATTTCTCCCATGTTTTGCGGCCATTTGTGAAAAGGGGGCCAATGAAAACCCTAACAACCTGAAAAGAGACACCCACCTATATTCAGCTTGAAAAGTCTGTGTAGTCTGTGTATTTATCAGCAAGTAACGCTTAATTTTAATATCTATTCCTTAACAATCAATGACAGCATGAGCCTATCTGCTGTGCCTAGTAACTCTGGAGCACAATTGTCATTGATGTGTTAGTGCAGTCTGACCAGGCAATGCTCTCTGGTTACAGCTGTTCATAGGACCAACCCTCAACCTGCCTGCCACCATGAGAGCATGTATTTTAATAATTCTGAAGAATCTCTGCATCATACACTCACATCAGCAAACTGGATGATGAAATGTCTGCGCTGCCCATCTGAGAACACAGACAGCACGTATTCTCCTGGTTTGCCATGACTTTCGCGCACCAGGAAGTCTCCTTGCTGCTTCAGCAGCTCCTGAGCCTCCGTCCTGGGAATGGCACCATGATACCACTCCTGCTCACCCAGCGGTTTCTCACTGGTGGGAATCAAGTCAAAAAACTAAAGAGGGAAAAAACTGGAGGTTAGAGGAGGATGGCTAGAGAAATGAGCAGGAATTGGTGTTGAAAGCAGTAATATAAGCTGTGAAACTCACAGAGGAGGAGCCCAGTACAGATTTCGGAGAACGAATGATTCCGGCGATAGAGTGCCTGAGGGTCTCAAACTTTGATATCCTGTCTTTGCTTTTATCCTGAAATATGAATGAAGTGTCAATGACAAAGTTTTGTAATACATTCACCGAGTGCTAGCAAATGTTTTAAAAATTAAACAGTAAATCAAGTATGAATAGCACAAATCTGTTTAGACGTATAAGGCCATACATAAAGAAAATCTAATATAATTCAGTGTTAAGTCAATAAATTATTTTTACAATTTTCTTATACTGCAGTGCAAGTGATAATTTTCAAACTAGTATAGGGATAGCTCATCCTAAAAAATTTCTACTACTAACCCATGTCATTCCTAACCTGTATGGTTCTCTGTATTCAATAGTACACACAAGGAATGAATGTCTGCAAAATGTCTGAGCTGCTCTTTTCCACACAATGAAAGTGGACAGTAATTTATACTGTCAATGACATAATAAAGAATTTTCTCTATATGCAAAGTCTGTGCCCAGACAACAGCTTATGCACAGAACATTAACTGCAAGGGTCCTCAAGGTGGCAACAAGCATCTGTACTTGTGCTTAAATAAGTAACCTTAAAGGCTAGCAAACTGTGTATAAGCCTTAGGAGTGGTCAAACAAATTGTGCATTATACAACTTATGCTTTTTTATTATACATACAAAAACTGCAAACTATTTTTCTAAACTGTATTTCTCATATTTGCACTTGTGCATTTTCAAATTTGAATCATAACTAGCAATAGATGTATTAACCACTTTTTAATACATTTATGGTTATTTTACTGATCTGCAATTGTTCAAAAGGCGCAAATGGGCCCCCTTTAATAATTTGAAAACATCGTGTCAGAACATTATAGTATTATTTAACAAGTTACTATGATGGACTAGTGATAAAAAGGAAAACGTCCCAGTGATGTTCTGGTGTGATATCTGCACAGTCTTTCATCCACTCAGATTCAAGGAACAAAACATATGACAGTGACAGTATTTCTGAGTATACTAACTATGCCTTTTATCATATATACTGCACATAAATGTGCTGGTGAGAAGAGTCTGTAATAAGTGAAAACACTGCCCTCTTCAGCCACCTTCAGCACCAGCAGCATCATATTACAAAACAGCAGAAACACCTTGAAATCAAATTATAACACAGTATATATATTGTGCTGTAGTGCCACCTCACAGTTTCCATGTGTAAGATACAAGGAATTAATGTATTAGCATGTTCATTTAATCTTTAAACACCATGATGCTCTTAATCTACAGAGCTAAAGTATTGGTGGATTACATAGGGTGTTCATCCGCTATATCTTAAAATCTGCAAATACTTGAAAACATACTGATTTTCATTTACAGCATGTCTACCTTTCTCAGAATTCTCAGAATAAGACTGTCTGTTTGTCTGAAAAACAAATCTTGTGTTTCAAAATCAAGTGATTTCCTTGAATCACAGTCAAGGAAACAGATTTCCAAGACTCAGTTTGCTTGTGTCTACACTTAAACACTAACACTTAAAACATTGTACTTTTCTATGATGAAATACATACTTCTAAAAATTATTTTATCAACATATTTTCTGGACTTTAGCCTTTAATTTGATACAAAAGTAGGAGACAGGAAACAGGAAGTTTTTTTAATGAAGGTATGCTTGCATATAAGCTATATCATCTAAATCTGGTATTAAAACATGTTATTACTTAACTTCTAAGTTCACACATTAAAACTGACGCACCACCACTGTGCCTCACATTTTAGCAAATTTACAGCAAATGAATAAAGCGAGTGTTCTCGCTTTACAAGACACCACCCAATTAAAATTTGAAAAGTTTTTCTCTCTTCTATGGAACAGACCAAATATATTGATTTATTCCGAACTGCACGTTTGTCTAAAAATATAACCTTCAACTGAATGAAGTGCACATCTATAGACACATTAATCCCTATATACCAATGGTAATACAAGCACCCAATACACCTATATACGTACATTTATACCATGCCTACAGATTACTATTAACTGGTCCATTTTTTAACAACTAAATCTGAACTGATATTATTATTTCAATTTAAAACTGAAATCTGCTTCACTGTGTCAAAAGTTTTGAACTTGGCAGGGCGTCTTAAAAATCCTTTAAAAACAGCGAAAATTGCCTCTTCTGTAGCATAAAGGTGTTGTAAAGAGTATTAGATGAAAATGCATGTATTTCCACTGGAAATAGTATGCAATGTGGGTAAAGCAAGTTTGTGTTTTCACCCCATAAAATGATTTAAGACATTTCCAAACATTCCCTTTGCCAATAATTGCTATAATCCAGCGAGCTTTTCATATGCACAAGGAGTCTGATAACAGTCGGTGCTTCACACAGAAATCTGATCTCACCATCATCAATCAGTGTGTGTACAAAAATCTCACTGGATTATAACAAGTAATGGCAAAAAGAAGAAAAACTGATATTTCCACCTGTCACACTACAGCAAAATATATAAATATGTGGCTTAAAACAATGTTTGGGGTTAAAATACCAATGTTTATAAGACTTACTGTACTGTATTTCCAAGGCACCAGAATGCACAAATTTGTACAAACTGCTTTGTATGCAAATTAAGAAACAGCTCCAAGCAGTGTCATAAAATACAACACCTTACCACAGAGTTTACAGAGCGAGCGTCCTCCTCGTAATTGACAACTGAAGGTGGTTCTTTGCCTTCGTTCTCCTGCATCTTCAGCTCCAGCAGCTCTCTCTGCGCTGTGAGTTTGGCCTCCGAGCAGCGCAACAGCTGGACCGTCTGTCTTAACTCCTCTAGAGATTGTTTCTGACTAAGTAACAACACCACACTGAAAACAGAGAGAGAGAGAGATCACAATTCAAAGCACAATAAACACTTCTTTATAATCCCTTTTATTAAAGGATTTTTTTAAGTATCAGAAGTACCAGCATATATCTGTGAACAATTTTACTCTCAGAACAAAAGTAAACTTACAGAAATGCAAACAACCTTCAATAAATACTAGGGCTGTTTAAGTTAACATGTTAACACATTTGATTGTTAAATTAATAAAATTTATTTATTTTATTTACATTAGTGTGAATTCTAGAAACCAATGGAATTATCATAAAACCTTAGTTATATAATAAAACCAACAGGCAAACACACTGTAATTTGACAAACATCAATGAAATGAGAAGAGCAGTGGGGCACTGTTTGGTTAAAAGGTTCCACTTCAGTTACATATGTAAAATTAAGTGCATATATTATTAGTTAATGCACATTTGAGTTGAGTACATTTCCCGCACATACACATAAAAAGAATAGTATGTTTCAAACTGAAATAGCATTTGTACATCAAGTATATTTACTCTGTTTCCTGGAGGAGACCAGACAAGTGTGTTTCATAGGGCTGTAGAATAAAGTGCTGTCTTTATATATTTGCACATATAACTGCTACAAATGTAGTCACACTTGTAGGTTGGCTTCACTAAAGAATGTAAACATGGACTAAACATTCCTGTTTGTCTGAACATCCTGACCAGTCTGACTAAGCAACACTGGCTCAATCATTGGTATTCATCTAGGGTGTGGCTATCTGTTTGGCTGACCAATGCAAGATGGAGACTGCAAAAATAAACACAACCCAGTTATTATGCAAGTACATAACAGATCAGTCTTCAAAACTGCCTCCTTACCATACCCTCCTTACCGATTTACAACGGTAAGTTTATAATAATGATTCATAAGTTTTTGCTGCCGGGTCACATTTTGTGGAAAGTGTCAATTCAACATATGTAAATAAATGTATGTAACCTGTAATTTTATGTTTCAAACAGAGGTGGCGACAGGGAGGCAAAGTTATGGATTGCAGCTTTAACTACAAAAATACTGCAAGATTAGCCACAATTAAATATTTGAGTCGATTTAAAGATCTTACAGGGAGATCACTAACAGTGAGAAAAAGTCACTTCTATACACTTTCTTTAATGATCCTGAATCTTTTCTTAAAAATTCAGACTGGATTCTGTGTTCAATTCAAATTATGACTAAGTGCACCGGAAAGAGAAAAGTGTTTACAGTGTTTGCATATACCCAAGCAAATTTGCTCTGTTTGGACAAAGACGGACAAACTTAAACAAGAAATTTTACTGAGAGTTACAATTTGGAACACCACCACCACCCTCAGCCATAATTTGACCTGAACACAGAATGTTTTTTTTTTAAAGAACAGATTCAGAATCATGGGAAAGAATCACAACCCTAACAATGCAGCAAAAAACTTTAAAATAACATGGTTAGCTCTTTGGAATTAAATGGTACTTGTTGTGGAATTAACAAGCATGTTTTAATTAGATGAGCAGACATTTCAGGTGTAGTTCAGCACTACAGTCCATCTGTGGCCAGACTTTGCAGAGATGACTATATCAGCATTGCTTACGCAGAATTACCCAGCAGACCTTAAAGAATGTGCAGAATCTGGACAAATCTCTATGAAGCCAGCATAACATTACAGTTCACTGAACTCTATCAGCCTGAGCTTTTTCACAAAGATGCTGAGGTCAACACAGGGCAGTCTGCTCAGCCTCAATCTTCTCTGGAACTCAAACAGTCGAGTTCTCCACACTTCTTACTGCATTGACACTCTTGGAATGACTTAATGACAAAATGGTTTCCATGCAAAAACAGGCAATTTGCATTACATTACCACTGAGTTAATAACAACACAAGATTTAAAACAATAAAATGAACATTACAAACGTGAACCACATTCAGAGCTGTACTTATAACTGAACATCAGTTTTAATATTCATGCACTGTATTGTAACATGCTACAGCACATAGTTCGTAACATTGCTCGGCAACTGTAAAAAACAAACTCTATTTTGTGTTGTGTCTAACAACACCACTTAATGGCATGTTTTTCCTTGTCTAGACTCGTCTGCATCACTTATGTGTAATAATGTAAAGCAGTCCTGCTCACGGATAGCTGCATGGTTATATAATGATGGTAAGGTTATCACAGAATCGGTGATCAGCACACCCATACCATTACACAATATGTACTACAAATTTATCATAATTTATGACTTAAATGTATGGTAATTCATAATACAGTATCCTGAGAGCCAGGATACTAAGGAAAGGTATCCTAAATGTAAACAGATTTGGTTTAATATGCTACTTATACTTTTGTAATTTATTTATGGGTTTCTAGTTCACTATTAATGTATTTAGTTTCTTCTAAACTGACTGCATATTTAGTATTGTATATTTTATGTCAATGGTACGCTGCTGGACCTGGTTACAAATTTCATACGTGTCAACATGTACAGGATAACAATAAAATGAACCTTGATATCCTACAGAGACAGTACCCTAACACCAAGTTTGGACCAAGTATTACCATCCATGTTGGATCACATCCTGTCAGCCAAGACATGCTGTCATTTACAAGTGGTATTATTATGTATTTGAAGTGCATTACGTAAATTACCATTACAATACAATACCATAACTCTTATTATACCAATACAATATACATTTTAGAAAGACATTAAAATACTTTACGTTAAGATATAGTGGTTAAATATTCAAGAGGTTCAATCGCTTACTCTGATTTCTTCTCATAGGTTTTGGAAGATTCCTCTATTTTCTTCTCCAGGTCCAGCATGAGATCCTCTTTGCTTCGCAGACTTTGCTGGGTTAGAAGTAGCTCCTCTGAGGTGGTCTTCAACCTAACCAGAGATCAGTGAAACAGTGAATCTTCATTAATGTATCTTCTACATCAATTAAACTTCAGCCTGCTCAGAGATCAGTCACAACAAGAATCAAGTTTACCAGATAAGCCCGTCTTTAGCCTGAAAAATCATCATGAATCATCAATGGAATCATCAATGGACCTGTTTCTCATGATCATAATTATAAACATTTATATCTTGTTAGCTATTTAAAAATTATTATAAAAAATTATAAATTATAAAAAACAAGTATATGACTCTGAAAATGACTACATTCAATAATGTTGAGTTATCAAAACTTTAAATTACCTTAAGGTTACTTATTTGTTAAAGCATTCTTCAACATCATTATTTGACCTGCCTAATATGTAATCTGTTTTACTCACATTGCTTGTAAACTGTCCGCTGTCAAATTATTCCACAGAATTTCATTTGCTTGAAGATTCTCTGTTTCCTCTAAAAGTGTTACATCAAATTCTACATTTGGTTCTTTGGTTTCGGGTGATCTGAACATAAGAAAATTTAAATTAAGAACGAGTCAATCTTTAATACATTAGAAAAAAATGAATCTTGAACTACTTGAAACTTTTATATACAAGCGGGTTTTACATACCTATGAACTTCAATGAAGTTGTCATATTCTGACAGAGGATCGATTTGGTCAATGGAGGTGTGTATTTCTTTATGGACCTTCACGATTTCATCTGTTAACAGGCTGGTGATGTCACTATACTCCTCCAGAATCCATTTACTGCAATAAAAACAAACACACTACTATAGTATTCCTTTAAAAACTGGATTCATTTATGAACTACACATATTATGTGTAGTTTCATTGTTGTGAACCAAATCCACCTATTCATTTCATAGTGGCCACGCTCACACAGCACCAAAATACAGCTGTCAATCCCAAAGTCCTTTCACACACAGTTATTTACAGGAGTATTTAGGTACACTATTTACGGGAGTGTAAATTTTCGAGACTCACAACTGCATTCTCGGCGAAGCCCTGCTGTGTTAATGCAACCGTACAGGACAACTAGTTTTTTGTCATGTCACGTGATGTATGCACATAAAGGAGTTTAGCAGCTTTAATAGATAAGTACTAGTCAGTGATCAAAATGGCAGAAAGGGGGTTGTGTGGTTAGAGGTAGACTTAACTTTTATCAAGTATGTGGATGGCAAACAAAAGTTTCTGATGTAAAAAAATCTTAGCCACCGTTTGTTTATTACTTATTTGTAAATGAAATTGCACCTATTTTCGTTGTATAGCAAAAGTCCAGTTGTAATATGTGTTGAATGTGCTATATTTCATATTAACATCCGTCACTCTGGTTACAAGCGCTGTGTGCGAACATAATACGGCCGTGACTTCGGTTACCCATTCATACAGGCAGTATTCCAGCTTTGACTGTAAGCGGCTGTGTGAACGGGACATTTCCAGACTCACACCTGCAAGTAAATATGGTTGTCAATCCTAAAAACTGACAGTGTGAACGTGGCCAGCATTACCAAGACAAGCATAAGTATTACTATTGCTTGTTCTTAGAGGACAGACCACATAACAATGTGCCAAAAACACTCAGAACACCTTGAAGGGTCATGAAACATCCCTCTTTCTAACATGAAACCCTCTGGTTTAAACTAAATATTGGGATACAGTGTCACATATTGTACGATTTTTTCGTCTGGCAAAATTTAAGTACAATAAAGTATGCTGAAAACCATCTATTTTTTCTTAAAAAGTAACTGAAAGCCCTATTACATACACTAAATGAATCGCAGGTGTCAAGACATGGTACGGTATCCTTGCCTAGAAGCAAACTGCCTTCAACTGCCTTCAAACTACATTTCTAAAGTCCAACTTTCTCAAATTCTCATTCTCAACTCACCCAAGAAAAATGCTTGCCACCCACAAAGTTTTGAAGTGTTGGTAGAAGATGACCATCTAACTCCCTGCAGTTAAGCCCTGACAAAATGACAGGGGAAAGCTATACAACACCCTAACACTCTTACACCACAGAAACACAGAAACACAACTCTGAACAGGATTTTACAGTTGAAAGCATGTTTCATAGGAAAGCACCACATGCCCTCATGAACAATTAAGAGAAACATCATCTCATAGGACAAGAACATGCAGCGTCATGAATAAATGAAACACCATTTCATCATTTTAAACCCAGAAGACAAAAATAGCACAAAAAGCTACATGTTTCTCCTACAATCAACATTAATGGATTCTAACCCTGTCTTCTAAGATGTGCAACACAAACACCTCACAGAAAATGCTCTTTAGAGTCTCATGACCTTTTAAGGCTGTGAGGCATCAAACCGAATGTTCTGCAACTAGGTGATAGAAACAATTCAACATATTACATCGGACAAACACTTTTTAAAGGGTCTGACTAGAACCAATAGAAAAACTAATACACATTCAACAACAGCACAAAATTGGCTTGGTGTGATGTGGCCTTTAGCAACCGCATTGTGTCAAGTTCTGTACAAACAAGTACCACCCACATTCTTCTTTGATAAAAATTTTAGCAACTTTCTAAAATAAACCGACAACAAACTGATATGTTAGTCAGCAGTTCTAAATTCCTCTGATTTCACATTCCACATTGTATACTTTTGCATGGCTTATTTGACCCACATTAAAGCGCCATATATAAATCAGTGGTGTGAATCCCAGAAGGCTTTTGCAATTGTTTCATCTGGATTAACCTCCACTTCAGATTACTGCAAAATCTGTGATTAAAAAACAACTTAGGAAAGGAAAAAACCCAAAGAGATTTCTGTTCCCTGTTAATCCTCTGAAAGCTGCAGTATAAGCTACAACACAGAACCACAAGGATTTGCATGTAGTTGAACTGGTTGTGCAGTGTTTTAAACAAAAGTTTAATTTAAAAAAATTTCAAAATGTTCACAATAAGCATGGTGCATACTAAGTTTCACAGTTTCAGGGAAATTTCATTCAACTTGATTTCTACTTGTATACTTTTTTTTAAATATTAAATGCAATTGTTTTATTATAACATTATTACATTTTTTGTTAACATTTTTTTCTATCTTATCTTAAAGAAATTTTTAGCATTATATTACATTAATTGATTTGGTAGACAGTTTCATCCAAAGTGACATATTAAGGTATACACAAAATGCATTTAATGTATACATTTCTTCAAGACCCAAGCACGTTGCTCTTCTAGTTGTGTTACAGGTAACAAACAAAAAGTGATAGAACACAAAGTTCTATCAGGAAGACTCGTAATCCATTCATTCATTCATTCATTCATTCATTCATTCATTTATTCAGTTCTATCCAATCACAGTGTTCTTCTGGCTTTAAACGTCTTCTGACAGCCTATCATTCAGTTGCTTTCAGTGTGCAGACATGGAAGCTTTAACCTCCCACTGCCACCTGTTTTGTCTCAGTGCTGAAATTGCCAAAAATGTCTCAATGCCAAAAAATTTTACATTTCGCTTATAAATGATCTTAAATTATACGTATATTGTACTTATATTATATTATACATATTAAGCCTTTCTACTGGAGCTGTGATGTGCTGAATAGACAATTTCAGTACATCAGTTTGTATATAAACAAACAAGAAATTCGATTACTGTCAATGGAAGCCCCATGGGCATAATTGTAAACAAATTCTTAATGTAAGCAACCATTACACCACTTTAAATATACAACCAATGCAAATATGACAGCATGCCATGTCACAGCATGTGGACCATTGAAGTTCCTCCACTTACAGTGCA
Organism: Chromobotia macracanthus; assembly: GCA_036877525.1. Classification (NCBI taxonomy): domain Eukaryota; kingdom Metazoa; phylum Chordata; class Actinopteri; order Cypriniformes; family Botiidae; genus Chromobotia; species Chromobotia macracanthus. The sequence goes on along the minus strand of JAZGTH010000068.1, from coordinate 2,655,164 downwards.
CTGATCATCTCTTCCTGCATCTTCTGCAGGGAGTCCAGCAGCTGGGGCAGGGCAGTCTCGTGGTAGTGCTCCTGATGGAGCTGCGCACTCTTCACCGCCAGCACGTACTGGTTGTGCATGTTATGCAGCTTCATGGTGGCTTTGTCGTAGCGTTCACGTGCTTTCTCTGTCTCTTTGCCTGCAGGAAACAGAAAAAGTTCCAGTGAGATGAACATTTACTTGTGTTGGGTAAGCCCTTGTTCTTCTATCACAATGCTCTAATGTTCCTTTACACGTTCTCTTGAGTTTTACATTCATTATGTTAGTTAGTGGTTAACCAAAATAGGTTTTTTAATGCCCACTGTTGATATCTTGAGAGCAGGGTGGCTGACCAAAATACAAATATACTTAAATGTATATACATAAAACTCAATTAAGATGAAACAGATGTACACAAACCTGTTTAAAGCAAACTGAAATCAACTCTTATTTAACACAATATTTACTCAAAATTTACAAAAACCATAACCAGGTCACTGTTAATATCCATTGACAAGGTTTCTACATTTTGGACTTTACTGGGGCTGTAAAAGTTAACCAGCCTATGTTTATTTTTTTCCAACAAAACTATTAAGGAGGTTTAATAAATGTCACATGCACTTTTTGAATGGCGATTTAATTACCAAAACTGGATGATATACATTTGTGTATCTATTTAAAGTACATAAAATGGTAATTGAACAAGATATTTATTAATATCTTAAGGAAACTATTTTTTTTCCCAAAGGAACTGACTGATTAAATTTGCATGACTTAAACCTGAGAATCAATAAATACGTCACCTTTTACCACAGCCTCCTTGTATTTTTCTCGTGCGAAAATAGCATCCTTAGTTAATTGCCTGTAGGTGGATTTTAACTTTTCAAGATCACTTTTGGTTACCTGTGACGGACAAAAAAAGTCAGAACAGTGCACTGATCCATCAAGCTGACATTTCCTGCATGAGCAGCAGTCATCTATTCGATGGCTCACCTTGTTCAACTCAGACTCAATCTGCTGGTGGAGGCTTTGGTAACTTTTCTTCACCTGCTGCTTGTCTTTGATCATCAAGGTGAGGCGATGCAGAGGACCTGAGTTGAGCTCCTCAGCATGAGACTTCATGATCTTGCTTAACTGCTCTGTCTGCTGGACCATATGAGTCCACGACTGGTAATGAAACCACATACACAGACATAAAAATATGCATGTTTAGATGCATGCAAAGAGAAAGGAGACTGAATGACCAGAGACAAAAACAAACAGAGCATCATAATATTATACAAAATACTGTGGCTGCACTTTGGAACTTTGATATGCATTATGGTACAGAACTATTATCAAATACCATGGTACTGCCAAGTACTTAAAAAACTACCAAATAACTATATTTTTACATTTTATAAAGAGAATGTGATTTGTGTTTGCCTGAACACAATTTTCTGCTGCTAGTTCTGTGTTGTAGCCAGTTGCCAGGCAAGTTTTAAGTGTTTTTAGTAGAATAGTATGTAATTCCATCTACGAAATTCTGTGAGGTTGCCAGGGCATTGCTAAAGTGTTCTGGATGTTTGCCAACAAGCCACAACTCAAAAAAGCCCAAATATCTTTTAAAAAAACAGTAATACCTCACTAATTCACACAATTTGAGGTCTAAGTCTATGCAAGAAGAACAATGCATGAAGTCAACAACGTTTAATACTAGGGATATAGAATATGAGCAAACCCCTAATACTAAGTACGAGCAATTGCAATAGTAATGCTTTTCCTAGCACTGCTAATTAGTATCAGTTACGCTTCAAGCTTGTTATTTATGAAGAATTTAGGAAATGCTGAAAAACTGCTTTGCCCACTCACAGCCCTACTAAGCTTTTGAGCGAAGCATAACAAAACACACAATGTAAACATCTGTTTTATCTGTTACCCATGAAGCAGCTGAGGTCAGAAGACTGTTACCTTGGAGACACTGCTGACATAGTGGATCTGAGAGGAGTTGTCATGTTTGTCCACCTGCTGGCTGATGTTAAGCAGGAGAGAGGCGTATTCTTTATCGCTCTTCACCCGCAGAGTCATGAATCGCTTCACAGTCTCCAGCAGCTTCAGTTCCCAGTCCTGCAGCTTCAACAGACCCTCATGAGAGTTCCGCAGGTCCCGGCCGAACCCCATCTTACTTGAAAAGCACGTAGTCTCTCTCTCACTCAACATGGTGTACCACTCAGGTCTGCATTGTTAGTACTGGTGAGAGGGAATATGGATGGAAAACCATGACTGGCCAGTTAAAGTGGTTCAGAACTGCTGGAGAGATCTTTAAAGTGTGTCAGTTTAGTGTTTTTAACAGCATTTTGGACACATGGTTTTGTATGCAAGTCTAATGGTTGACTGTGATTTCTTCAAGTAGTACATGTTCTTTGAACAATTGGCCTTGTATCAACATTTCAATCAGATTATATGGTTAAGATTAGGCTTAAGGCTGGGTTTGAGATTTGAACATCATTCTTAATAACCTACCATTTCCTTATAATTTTAGGGCTTGTTGGTTAATGATTAGGGTTGGAGTTGTTGTTTGACAAGACCAAAGATGTTGATCTAGAAACACTCATGAAATCAAGGTCAACTAGTAAAGGTGTGGACTTTACATTTTTTAACATACAATAAGTGACCACCTAGAGAAGAAACAGAGATTTGTCTAAAAGATCCACAGAAGACAACTGGATGAGTGACAAGCCAAACTCAGGAACATTCTTATCTTGTTATCAGCATGTCTACATTTGACAAAATACCCTCACCCAAGTGCACATTAGCAGAATTAAGAAATAATCTATAGGTCTGATAACATCAGACGGCAACAAGTTAAAAGACAAAGAATGCAGTTTACCAAGTGCAAATCAAGTAAAGGCAGACTTCCTGTGTAACGACCAGTGAAAACCACCTGAGAAAACGGCAATAAACTTTAAAAACGTGAGCAAAACAATCTCAGGTCATCTTCAATGAGCGTTAAGTCAAAAATGCAGAAAGAAAATGCAACTCGCATTTTAACACCTATGCAATTTGCATTTTTAATGCCTTCAGTTCTATCTTTGGACCTGAAAAATGTGAAAAAGACTGAAATGAAATGAATGAAATGTGACACTATTGCATACAACAACAATTCTGCCCAAGCATAACAATATGTCCAATATACAACCATTCAGATAAAAAAACTTGTTTCCAGAAACAGAGAATGTGTTTGAATGATTTACAGTCTAGACTTAAACAGGAGGCTGTTTAATTACTGAGATTAGTAGTGGAGTTTAATACTTCACAAAACCCATATAAAGCTATTTATCTAGAGTGAATACCTTCTGCTCTCCTTCCCTCACCAAAATTAACAGTAGCACTGATTCATTAAGTAGCTTACACGAAGACAGCTCATTTAATGATGTTTTCCATTTTACTCACTAACAGTGGTGTTACAAGACTATTGTGTTCTACTAAAATGACAACTAGTATCATATCACAAAAAATTTTAATTAAATGACGCGCTTGATTTCTTTGGCTTTAACTTTTGTTTTTGAAGATATCTCTGTGCCAGTTTTTTCTGCCAATATGAAAATAAAAAATACACTTTTAAACATTAGTGAAATGGTTAAAACTGAGCAAGCATATCTAGATGTCAAAACCTGAAAAATGTGCTGACCTACCTTTAGGATACCACTCAACACCGATTGTTCAAAGTGGTTTGTTTAAATACGCAATCTACAGACTGTGAGAGGTGGGGAAGTTGTGTCAGAAAGCCACAAGAAAAAACATTAGCTATGTGACAGTAAATAGCTATATGTGGTTTTCATGCACTCATATACTGTCCTCAGCTTAAAAGTTCAAAATTTAAGTCCAGATTTAAATAGAAATATGGAAAGATTTTGATTATTTTTTCTTCACTTTGAAATCGTTGCACAAAGTCACACCTTAATAAAGCAAAAAATAAAGACAATGTTTTTTTAAGATGAAATATTACGACACTACCTCCCCTGAACCAAGAACAACACCTGTTAAAAACATGTATCTGATAATCAATGCATTAGTGTTGCTTATCTTTCATTCGGCAGAAGCTTGTGTCAAGTGGAATATGGAAACATTACAAGGCGATTAGTCAAAGAGAAAGAAACGTTTTAAAGGCAGAGCAAGTTATTACATTCTGATGAAAGATTACAAAGAAAAACCTTTTTCTTTTTTTTGGAAAAACGTGCATTGGTCATGTACAAAGAAAAACGTGCATTAGTCATGTAATACTAAGAATGTGTATTAAAAAGGTACAAAAGGGCATATTTTGATGTTGAATAAGAGGACATTTGTATCAATGTCCTCTTATTCTTAGTCCTCTTATTAATATTAGTAAGTTTAAACTGCTTCAGCTTACGAAGTTAAGGGGGCTCCTAAAATGATATGAATACTTTTAAACTGCAAACATTTCATCACTAATGACGTTAAGCATGCAGGTCCATGCTGCTATATAATCCAACACAATAAGGGTGGTTAGGCGCATATCAGTGGGAGTTTAACTCAACAAGGATTTGCTGTGTTCTACAAAACAGCTCTGTGGGGGCACAACTGCCTGAATAGCACTTCTGAGTACACTGGCTGAGGAATGCATGTCTTACATGAGCTTCTGAGAAATGGGACACCAAATTAAACATGTAAGCACAATCAGCTGCTTGTGACCACCACCAGTGTATGCTCTGTAGCGTTTGTTGATGTATTCATTTGCTTCATATAATAGTGATTAAAGATCTATATATATATATCTTCAAAATCTAAACACCAGCAGCATATCCCAGCTGTCCATGGTACAAGTGAGCCTGAACAGATATAGGAAATCAGCAAAAAAATGTATAAATGATCCCACAAAAAGCCCCATATTAATTCATGCATATATACAGTGGTCATTAAAAAAGTACTTAGGCCCATATGATGCATCATGCAAAACTAGATGAATGTCACTGCATTATATATCTAGAAATGTTTGTGTTAAATGTTGTCGAAGAATGAGAGCACAAGCACAAAGTAAACATAAACATCCCACAAAACTCATGCATGTTTCGTTTGAAATGATGTATGAGCAGATATAATGTTCAAAATGAAGAAAAGATATTTTCTGGTCAGACATAAGCAGAACATATTACCTGGTTAGGACAACTGTGTAAACATGACTTCAGTTTTTGATATATAAATTATGAACTTGGGACCAGTAATCCCAAAAATGCTTAAATGACATTACTTAATTAATGATCTAGCATTATTTGCTTTCAGATGACACTTGGTTTGATATTTTGTTATTTAATGCAATCACATTCCTGCATCCTTACAGTGTAAACACCATGCCACATGAATAGTAACCTTAAGTATGAACCTATAACATTGTCGCTGTACTGTGGTACTACATTATAATTTTATATACAGTATTTATATATATATAAATGACCAATTTCTTTGACTGGAAGACTGAAAGCACTCAGCATTCATCTCTGCACATAATCTGTCAGAAAGAAAACATTACCAAATAATTATCTGCGGTTATTTAAGATGGTCAAGGTGAGTAAACCGCAGTTTCTCCGCTTGTCCCCGTTCAGACAGCTGTTGTCAAAAGTTCAAGAAGGATAACGGGCAACTCTTTCTCTGCTTTCAGATGTACCACAAACATTGGCATCCCTATCCACCGCAAACATGATTTAAGGACAGTCTTTAAGAGGTTTTATACGCTTACTGAACATGTACATCGGCTTTCCTGTACTGGTGGGACGCTAGCTACTGCTAGCGCTGCCCGCTAACGCTGCCTGGCCTTTTCCCTTTGTAAAAACAGCAACAGTGAATAAATACGCGTATAATGCAGAGAAACATCGCGCATATCGCATTTTTTCGTGCGAATAAAATAGCTCATGAGGTAGGATAGTTAATTCACTCACTGTAGTGGGGTATTGTGGTATCTGTCCGTGTTTCCTGATTCCTCGGTATTCCTCTTTCTTTGACTGGGTTGGAGGAGTCGAGTTGGGATCGGGAGGGGTTTCCGCTCGGCTCCGCTGCTGCCACAAGCTTATGACGTTTTCTACACGACCCGTGCACGTATGTGTATGTTTTGTGAAAAATGCACACAGTATCGCAAATTAAAATGAAATGTCCCGTATCAGTTGTAGGGCAGGTGTTTATTATGGCTATTGACACAATGGTGTGGATCTGGAGGCTAATGCAAGGCTCTTTTTAATATCTACTTACGTTGGAGTGATATACAACTATAATTTTATACATCTGCATATCACTTCAGTTTAGAGATAGTCACTCCCTATCTAATGTTTTACGTTTAAATAGACATTAAATGTCAGTCCGGGTCACATTATAGGGTAGCCACCAGGCGGCGCTATTTCATCACTAGCTGTAGCTCTCTATGGGTCAAGCTCAGCAGTACTGCTCGACTCATTTATCCACGGAGAGATTGCTTGCAGGGCTAAACAATAACTGGCCTAATGTCAGTAATGTGAAAGACCGTCTGGTGGTGAGCACAAGGACAGAGGAAAAACACCATTTGTACCCAATTCATTATAAAAACAAGTATTGGACTTTATGATAAAATTCTGTAATTTGCCAATTGTAAATTATTTCAGTAAACAAATATACAGTGTATGTTTTCAAGACCCAGGGGTTCATTTGTGTTAAAATAAACAGATTTCAGCTTTACTGTTACTAATGTAACTGTTCAACCTGAAAGCAGTTCTGATGTAAGTCAGATGTTTCTGATTTTGAATGATGAGTTTCTAGAGCAGTTGTTGTCCATACCCCATACACTGACAGTGACTGATGAGATTCACACAGCATTTTTAGTAAACTGGAGGAAGGGCTGTTAAAAACTGATTTTTAAAATAATATAATACAGACATTGTTATTAATAATAACTGATGTTTTTTTAACATTTACATGGTACATTGGTGAAAAGAAGCATAAATTGTCTGTTAAAATATAGTGATTGTATACTTTCTAATGCTAGTGTAATGTAATGGGATACTTTCCACTGTCCAGCTGAAACCTAAGATGTATACTTTATACTAGTTAAAGAAATTGGACAAATGATTTAACAACAAGATGTGTGTGTCAGAAAGTTAAAAGATAAATTGAAAGAATAAGAAAAGGAGAACATAAAACATGGTGTGTGTGAAGCCTATCACTGTGTGGAAAATGACTATGATTTTTTTCACTGATTTCCAGTTCACCGGAAATAGATTTGCTGATAAACAAAGGTATTTATTGCAACTTTTCTGGAGAATTTATTGCATGGTTCAATGAGAAAGGTGTATTCTTTCTGTATTTTTGTATTATTATTTAGAAATTGCATTTCTGACAGATTTCCCTCGTTTTGTTATAATAATTGTTTGTGTAATAACTGCAGCTTGCTTCAAAATAAAGGTTTAATAATAAAGAATAAGTGGCTTGGCTAGGCAGGATGAATTTGATATAGATATTTTACAAGAGATGCAGTTTAATTTATTTTCCACTAAACTTAAATAGTGCAGCTTCAAATACTATATATTTTATGAATTGTATTAAAATGTCCTAAGACAAATTTGTTAAGACAAATATACTGCTATGACACTTCCTTATTTTTTTATTATTAAACCATTTATTTAATAACATTAAATTAATGTGATTTCAACACAAGGGACATACTAGGGAAGGATATATTTCTGTTTTTCTCTTATTTGCATGATAAATGAGACACCCAGTAAGCATTTTTAATGTGTTTTTTTATGAAGAAACAAGAAAAAACAAGAACATGTTCTCATTCATCAACTGACCATATACAGTCATCCCAGCTAACATTCTCAGATCATTGGCTAATGTTTTCTAAAACGTTCTCTCAAAGTTAAGGGATATCATACATATTAAAACGTTATTCTTAGGAGAATAGTGGAACATTTTAAAAACATTACAGAATTTAAAAAAATTATAATAATGTTCTTATAACTACACTAACATAAAATATGTTAATATTAAACATTAAACATTAATACAATGACTAAAAACTGGCTGTGTTGAATGTTCTTAAAACTTTTTTGTTACTGACAATGTAAACATGACAGTAACATTCTTATAACCTAATCTTGCTAGCTGGGATGTCACAAGGCTCATTTTCACAATTTTGTAATGTTATGCCCTGAGATAAATGATTGCAGTAATTTATAATTTAATAAAAGTCAGGGGAAACAGGAACATGTCCTACTTTAAACTTATGTAACAGCTATTTTAATTGCTCACTCCAAAATGAGTATGGTATAAAAACATTTTGTGGCAAGACAATGAATTGTCTCTAAAGCTTGTTGCTAAATAAATTGCTCCTCCACTGACATTCATTTAGTCATTCTGTTCTCCTTCTTGAGATGTGTCTTTAATTTCAGTCCCAAGGTGAATTATTTGATGGAGTAAGTACAGAAAATCAAAAGATAAATGTGCAATAACCTTTATAAGGAAACACAGCATTTCGAATAGTGTCATAACTGTACATCACATAGTCATAAACAATAAATGACCAGTGAATACTTAATATATTTGCATTTGTTACAAACAATATAGTTTTGTTTTTGTAAAAACAAAAATACAGAAACAGTTACATAAAAGCTGTAAAATATGTGATAGAATTCTTTACATAAGGACTAAATTGTATAATTGTTTGAAATACTTTAAGTCTGGCATTCTCTAACATGATGGTAATAAGTTTAACATATTTTAGTATGTGGTTAATGTTTTAACACGATCTAGTATGATTTTAGCATGTTAAGCATTTAGCATGTTAAGTTATAGCATAACTTAGCATGATGTCAGTATGATTTAGCATAATCTTAGCATAACTTAGTATGATGCTAACATTATGTTAGCATGTTTTAGCATGACACTAGCATGACTTAACATGATATATATATACTGAAATATGGTTTATTTATGATGTTATGCAGTTGCTAGGGTGCTCTAAATGTATGCTAGGGGAAGTCAGGGCAATACCTAAAGCCCACTGACAGCCTGAGTCAAATAAGCCTGAGCCAACTCCCTTATTTCTATGATGTTACAGTGCTGGGATATGACTTATTCATGTTCGTTGCTAAGGTGCTTTTAATGGTTGCAAGGGTGTGGCTGAACAGTTTCCAAAAGAGTCAAAAAGTTTAATATTATTCAACTGTATATAGCAGGTGAAGTATATAGTGGAATGAAACAACATTCCTCCTGGACTGTGGTGCTGCATAAGACATACACTACATAGAGAACAAGGGACTACGTACAATTACACCATTCCACATAAGTGCATAAGTGCAGATATGTGTAGACAGTAGAAACAAATGCAAAACAACCAGTACACTACAAAAACACTACATCGCAGTACAGTAGAGTACAGAGAGCAGCGCCGACCAATATATATATTTACAGAGGGTGAGTGAGGATACACAATTATAAACATTTGACTGTTAGCGGCAGTATCAGCAACATTCAGGAGATGTGCAAAAATGTAAAATATAAGTAAAATATAAGTCCTGAGTGTGTGTGTGTGATTGTTGTGCATTGTGTGTCAGTCCAGTTCATGGAAATTAAGGAGTCTGGTGGCTTGGGGAAAAAAACTGTTACACAGTCTGATTGTGAGGGCCTGAATATTCCACAACCTTTTTCTACACGTCAGAAGGGTGTGTGTGTGAGGGGTGGGTGGGTGTTGTCATCCACAATGCTGTTGGCTTGGCAGATGCAGTGTGTGCAGATGACTACAACAGAGGGAAGAGAGACTCTGCAGGGTCTTGTGGTCCGAGATGGACCAATTCCCAAACCAGACAGTGATGCACCTGTTCAGGATTCTCTCGATGGCCCTCCTGTGAAATGTGTTCAGAATGGGGAGGTAGAAGGTGTGCTTTTCTCTGCCTTCATAGGAAGTAGAAGTGCTTCTGGGCTTTCTTAGTGATGGAGCTAATGTTGAGGGACTAGGTAAGGTTCTCTGCCAGGTGAACATCAAGGAATATGATGCTCTTGACGATCTCCATGGAGGATCCATCAATGTACAGCAGAGAACTCTCCTGAAGTCAGCAATCATCTTCTTTGTTTTGTCAACATTCAGAGATAGGTTGTTGGTTCTACACCAGGCTGTAAGATGTTGCACCTCTCCTCTATTTGATGACTCGTCGTTCTTGCTGTTGAGACACATCTCAGTCATGTCATCTGTGAACTTGATGATGTGGTTTGAGCTGTACAGTGCTGCACAGTCGTGAATCAACAGAGTGAATAGCAGTGGACTATGTGGACAGTGGCCTCTCAAAGTACTTCATAACGATGGGTGTGATTGCGACAGGACAGTAGTCATTCATGCCTGACTACATACTTCTTTAGCACTGGGATAATGGTGGTGGTCTTGAGGCATGTTGGAACAATGGCACTGTTCAGGTAAATGTCAGTAAAGACACTTGCTAGCTGGTCTGTACAGTCCCTGAGCACTTTGCCAGGAATGTTGTTTTGTCCAGCAGCCTTCTGTGGGTTGACTCTGCATAGTTTACCTCACATCAGCTGTGGTGAGACAAAGTACCTTGTCATTGGGAGGTGGGGTGGCCTTCTTTACCGCCACGTTGTTCTGTGCCTCAAACCAAGTGTAGAAGTCGTTCAGCTTATCTGGAAGGGAGGCATTACTGTCACAAACAGGTGAAGGTGTCTTGTAGTTGTGATTGCATGGATGCATGGATTTTCTGGACATGCTTTGCCTCTCTGATGGCCCGGGACAGTTTGGCCCGTGCTGTTCTTAAGGTCAACTTGTCCTTTACTCTGAAGCCTCTGGATTTCAGCAGTACATAAATCTTAGAAGTTTTCGTCTACAGTTACTGGTTGGAGCGAGTTGGTCTTGGAGACAGTCACGTCATCAATGCACTTGCTGATGTAGCCAGCAACTGATGCTGTGTATTCCTCCAAGTTGAAAGCATAACAGCCAACTTCGATCACGTAAGGGACATCAGCCAATCAGCAAGGACAATGACATCAGTGTCAGAGTTTTACTACAGACAATTACAGTTCACATGGCAACGTTTCTTGCAACAATATAAGATTTTAATCTGCTCATTAAAAACAGCTTAACTGGGCATACAGTTATCTCATCATCATGCACAGCACTCATAAAAATCTCTTTATGCCAAATACTATATATAATACAACATAAACTTACAGATACAGTGTTAGAAGTTAGAGATTATTATTACTTTATAAAAGAAGAAATGACCAAGCAGACTTTTTGTCACTGCTGCACCTCCCATCTGGTGCATGACGCCACTGGTCCCGTGCAGTCACGTGATGTACGTCAGCGGTTTCCTCTGCGGCTTGAAGCTCGGTCAGCTGACGATCACTCGACCTTCTCCACTGCGGAAGATACGGACATCAAAACACGATCATCCACACTGCTTTAAAACAGACCTTTATTTCAGCCATGGCGAGCCAGTCACAGGGTATCCAGCAGTTATTGCAAGCTGAGAAACGAGCCGCAGAAAAGGTCGCAGAGGCTCGCAAAAGTAAGTCGCCGTTTTGCTCGTCATTGCTAAAGACTCAGCTAGCAGGCTAAGTGGCGATCAGTAAGCCACGGTTTACTGCTGGCGATTGTGTTTGTCAATAAAATGACATTTTTAATGAAATTATTTACATATTCATTTGTCGTTAGAATGCAAATAGTTACGATTTTGTTCTTGTATTTGATTGCTAGCTCGCAATTGGGTGGCAGGCTTGCTTGTATGCCTGGGGACGGACTGATGAGCAGTTGTTTTACGGCACATATATCGAGAGCTGGTTGCAGCATATTTCTTAAGGCCCAGTAACATCCAGGATGTTTAAAAAGATCTGAAACTTAGCTGTTGTCATTTTGTTGAAGAATTGCACTTTTTGATGATGGCGCACCCAGATTTCTCCTCTTGCTCTAGATGATTTTAATAGTGTTTTTTGTGTATGAGCTATTTAAGCTAATGTTTGCCACGTATTCCTTAAAGTGACGGAAATTATGGCAAGATAAGATCGATTCCGCAAAAAAAGCTAAAAAGTCACAGTGACATTGAGTCATTGCACATTCACTCAACATGGCAGTAAGATGTACTAAATATCTCCTTTGCTGAAAAATCACAGTGACATTGAGTCATTGCACATTCACTCAGTTCCTGTTTTATAATACTGCAGAGTTTCTGTTTCCAGCTCTCATTTACTTTATGCAAGACAGGATTTTCCCTGGCAGAGCAATATTCGACCTTTTCTCTGCCTGGAGGAAATTTGAAATCTCATCTTTGCTGACATTATGTCAGTAATAAACATTGTGTGCATTATTCTCTCTTGCTCATTTTTATATAGGGAAGAATCGCCGTCTGAAACAGGCTAAGGAGGAGGCGCAGGCTGAGATTGAACAGTACCGTTTGCAAAGAGATAAGGAGTTTAAGACAAAGGAGGCTGCGGTAAGATATATTATGGTGGATTCAATAACTTGTTTACATGAATTTTCTCATTTGAAGTCTTGGCGTCTTGAAAACATCATTAGGTGACTATCATCTCCATGTTAATTAGGTATATGTAGGAGAAACACTGATGTGTTTATTAGTGTTCCAGAAATGTACACCTACATTGCCATTTAGTTCTGGATCAACTGATAGACTCCAAGGTACGAGGTAAAGCATTTGAAACTATCCCTAATCTCATTTCTCATTACATTATCCAATAGGCACTAGGATCCCATGGAAACTCTGCTGTAGAGGTGGACAAGGATACTGTGGATAAGATGAGGCGGATCCAGAACAGTTATCAACAGAACAAGGAGGCTGTGCTTGCCAACCTGCTAAAGATGGTTTGCGACATTAAGCCAGAGATCCACGTCAATTACCAAGTTGCCGGATAAGCACCTCTGTCCAACCATTACATCCATTACAATTCCTAAAGGCCCACAAAGCACTGAGAAAAAGACTGCCACTGGACATATCGTTACAATCAAAATACTTGATAGATGGCTGCATTTATACCCTCCATATTTGGTTTACAACAACAGAACTCACATTTTCTATAGTGTCCAAAGATATTTATCAATATTTAAACCAATCATTATCCTTGGAATCATTACGTTGGTATTCTACACAAACAATTCAGTAGTTTTCTTCATTATTACAATGCATATAATATCCTTCGTATGATCCAATGCAAGTCTTTGTCTCAGCTTTCTTAGTAAACAGTAGTATTGTCCAGTTTATCAAATTGAGTTACTCTGTTTGTGAATGATACTTTTAAATGTTGTCTGTATCATAATGCTGTGTTGTTAATTTATGAGTAATTATGTTATTGTTTTATCTAATTGATGCATACAATATAGGCATCCCCTTAAAGGCTTTGTTGTGTTAGCCATCTTAGTGTAGTAATAGCATTTACCGTTGCTTCACAATTCCTGCACTCTTGTTCTATATATGTAGGTGACATTCCTCTCTTTGAACTTGCTGTGAAAATATAATAAATGTCTTGGTGTACAAATGAATCCACTACATGTTTTATTTTTAAAGCGTTTTTTTCCACCCGTGTGTAGAACAATGCTGGTGGTCACAATAAGTGGGTATTGTTTTATTTTTATCTATATTCAATCTAATGATAGATTTTTCACAGCGATTGAAACGTACCTTTAGAAGTAAATTACCAAGCAATTGTGAGGGAATGTAAACCTTTTTCAAAAAAGTATAGGTAATTCTTTACATATCTCTAAGGGTCTCCATAACATTTTTGAGCTACGTTGGCTGTAGTATTCATTGACACTCAAACAAGGGAGAAGACTGTTTTTAAATACACTAAAAATGACATTCTAGGGTCTTTACTAATTATACATTTCAAATATTTTTAAAAAAAGCATATTCAGTATTGACGATTTACAATTAGAATGTATGTGCGCAGTTGCCAAAACAAACCTAAAACAATATAGCTTTAAGCAGTGATGATGGGTCCAAGCACTACTTCGCCATCAGCACCTGGTGCTTCTCTGAAAATAATGCGTACACATGCATACAAATGCATGCGTCACATGCATTTAATTCTGAAAATAATTGAGGACTAATTTCTAAGTCTTTTGTAAGTGACAAACTTCCTGCTGCCGGTTGGTGGCACTATAACTGTGACTTACAATAGCTACATTATTATGACACTTCCTGTTCCATTTATTGCCATAAATTGATTGCCTCGCCACGGCAACACTGTTCCAGATATCAACAGTTCATAATTTAGCATTTTCTATATCTCTTTATCTTTCTGACCAGGTTTTGAAGTGACTTTAAAAGGACTTTTTAACAATGTTTTAAGGAACATACTTTTTTCTGCCAGTTAGTGGCACTATGACTGACTCAGTGGACACCTCTATATCATCAGTCCCTAAGACGAAACATGCAGCTTAAGTTTCAATGAAATCACCCAATCCATGCAGAAGATATGAGCCACTTCCTATTTCTGTTGCCATAAATGTATTGCCTCGCCATGGCAACATCGTTTGAGATAACAGAATCACTTTGCAATTTATCATCTTCAATGTCTTGGCATAATATGTGCCAAATTTGATGACAATCCCATAAATACCCTAGGAGGAGTATTTAAATATTCAGAGCCTGGAACTGACAAAAAAACACAAACAATCCAAAATGGCCGACCGTAGGTAAAACTAACCTTGTCACTTTAGTCAAAAGGGGGCACTATGGAACTCCCCTGACGCGTGGTCATATCTGAGCTTTTGCCCACGCCTAACAGCTGACCATTGTGATGTGTGTGCCAAATTTCATGCCATTTCAAGCATGCATAAGCACCTCAAATACATCTGAATGAGGTTTTAAAATTGATGCATTACAAGATATCACAAATCAATTTAGCTGTTTATATCAGCCATGTCTTTACATTATTCTGACAAAGTCTGAAGTGACTTGGCTAAATGTAAATTGACTAGTGTAAAGTTTGTTGTAAGTGACAAACTTCCTGTTGCCAGTTGGTGGTGCTATGGCCGTGGCACACAATAGTCATATCAATGTCATCAGTCCGCCACAAGTTTGACATCAATTGCTCAATGCATGCTGTAGATAGTAGAGACCTCCTGTTTCTCTATTTTCGCCATAATTTTAACACCTCGCCATGACAACACTGTTTGAGATGTCAGACACATCTTCGCCATTTTGAGTCTTCAATGTCTTGGCATGATGTTTATCAGGTTCGGTGCCATTAACATGAACTCCCTAAAAAGTATTTAAAAGTTCATGGCATGCCCTTGTCAGAAAATTTTAAGTGACTGATTTCCTTTTGGGTGGAGCTAAGGGGTGTTAGCACAAAAGTTGTTCAGGTGGGCATGGCCAATACACATACCAAGCTTCGTGCAGGTGTGTGCATGTTTGATATATGCACCATATTTTTGCACCCTGTACCAGGGGGCGCTACTGAGCCCCCACCCCATCCATATGCCCAGATGTTCTGAGTATCAGTCCCTAGGACCAAACATACAGCTCAAGTTTCAACAAAATCACTCAATGCATGCAGAATATATGAGCCACTACCTGTTTCTATTTTTGGCCATAAATGTATTGCGTTGCCATGGCAACATCGTCCGAGAGCTCAGAAACCATCTTCAATGTCTTGGTATAATATTTGGCATGCGTGTTTGATATATGCACCATCTTTCGTGCCTCGTACCGTGGTGCTACCAAGGCCCCCTGCCCTGCCCATATCCAGCCTTAACGTGTGTGCCACATTTCAGTACTTTCTGAGCATATTAAGGGACCCAAAGACCCCTTGAAAAAAGAAAATATTTTAAAACATAATAATAACTTTCAGTGCTTGGGCCCTAAAATAAAAATAATAATAATCTAAAGGAAAACACTAGGGCCCTGCGCACTTTCACTGCTTCGACCCTAAACATTGCCAAAGGGTCAATAACACACGTCAACATCACGGACTGCCATGTGTCACCGGAAGTCACGCGTCATACCACGTGACCTAAAGCGTCACTGTGATCAAGCCACAAAAATCGCCGGTCCCGAAACCGGAGGAAACCTCGTCACAATAATAGTTTGTAAATCTTGTAACACATTTAACAAAATCATAATCTGTTTCTCCCCAAAACGCGATTTCCCGAAATTAAACAACATGATAAAACTTCCATGAGCACTTGTATAAAACGACACGATTCTCTCTTTGGGTGTCTGCGAATGAAATAACTGGTAGTTAATATTTTATCTTTCTTATCATTAATACATTAAAAAGCAAAAAGATGCTCTACGCTGCTACAAGTAAGCGTGTTTATTTGTACAATTATTATAACCAATGACAGTAAAATGGTAAGCATGGGAAAACGTTTTGCGTGTTTATATTTGTGTGATATATTATAATTAATCAGCTTAAAGATGGAGAGACTTTTATTGTAGATTTTTTATGATTAGTTTGGGTTTTGCAGCCGACTTCGCTTCGTGATCGTTTCATCACCATCGCCGCTGGTCAGTAGAAACAGCACACAGATCAGATGAATGCGCTCCTGAAGTTGATGATCCGCGGCACATATTAAAGAAGCTCAGGAAATTGGTGGAGTTGTTTTCCGCTTGCTGTAAGGGTGAGAGTTTGTGTCCCTAAGCAACTTTACCATTTTAAAGTGAGTTTTAAATAGAGGTTTACTGCAATCTTTGTTGCTTTGACCTCTGCGAAGGCATCGTACAGTTCATCTTTTTAACTAAAACCTTCTGTCGTCTGATCTTTTATAAGAGTGTAAACATGACTAGGATAATGATTATGAATTTTTCTAGGTGCCACTTCACAAATGCAGAAATCCACATCTGAACTTTGATAGTACAGCTGCGTAATTTGGTCAGAATAGCTCTTCATGCTGGTCATACAGGTTAGGTAAACTGTGCTGAGAACCTAAGATAATGTCATTTCACACTATAATTGCTGTTGAAATTTGAGTGTTGAACTTGAACATCATTCAAAGCTCAACATTTAAACAAATTGTTGATACAACAATGAATAGATGTTCAGAAGAATGTATTGGTCTTTTTGTTTGGCTGCTTGGTCTGTCATGTCAGTGGCAATTAAAGGGAACTGCAAACCCCTCAGAAACCAAGTTACATTTTAAATCCAGTCTTGCTTGGAATAAATTGAACAATATAAAAAAAAAATATAGTTACTTAAAATAAAAGTGTTTTGGAGCCCCATCTCCTGTTCACACACTACATAAACATTGTTCAAAGTAACAAAAGGTTTATTTTAGCTTGTTTTAACAAGCTAAGGTCAAAACATAAGTATTGCAGGGAGTACAATAAAGAAAGCTTCAGCAAGGGGCCAAGCCAAAATAATAAACAGAACTAAGAACAAGGGGTTCAAGGGTAGCTTGAATATTCTGCAAAATTTTCCTTCCTCCCCTTCCTGCTTTACAGAATTTTTCCAACCAGAAGTTGGAAAGTTTGGAACAACGTGAGCTTAAGTGATGGCAGATATTTTTTGAATTAGACATTGCTATAACATTACAAGAAGTCTCTAACTTTCATTCCGTTTTTGGTATCTCATAGGGTATCTCATAATAACCAATGCATTGTTTGACAAACTTGGCAAAATCTTAAAATAACTGTTGTTGTTAGACAACTTTATCATGACTTCCTTTTGAAACAAATGATGTGTTGTTGTTTTTTTTAAAGGAAGTTAGTATCATTAATGTGAAAAACGTCCCTGGATTCCATGTGTGTTTATTTAAAGGTTTTGCTAAACCAGAAAACCGGTTATTGAAACTCTGTAACTTAGATGTATGAGGTCTTGTGCCATATTTTTCTATATAACTAGACAGTTTTTTTGCCAACTGATGCCATACAGTTGTCTAAGTTTTCACCTTTTTAGGAATACTTGTGTTATATCATTTTCACTATGTCTGAAGTACTTTCATTTGGATCAGTAAGGAAGTGCATTAGCAGGTCAGGGTAACTTTAGCCCATTGTCTGTCTGTTGTATGAGTGTGACAGTCTAGATTACAGATGACAAAAATTTCAAAATTTCTTCCTATGTTCTCGACACCAGTTGGAGTTATTTGTTGTGCTAGTGATGCGTGGACACAGACTGAGCCACTGATCACCCCAAAGTAGTTTAACTATAACAAGACCTATTATGTGGCTTTATAAGGACGAATCAGCTCAAATTTTGTAATGACATACAGTGTAGGTCATAGTAGTTTTTTAAATGTAGACAATAATCTGATTTGTGATTCTGATGATACATATCAAAAATGAAACACAAATGATGGAGCTGCCCTAGACAACTTCACGTATTGCAATATGGTTTCATATTGTCATCTGTCATTATTCTGGCCCTTCTTAAAGCCTTATAAAGCTATGGCATTGCCAATTAATAATAATTAATACATTTTATATGTAGTCATAGTCCAAGCCAGTGCACTTTTACTGTTGCTTATGGTTTGTGTCAAGGGTTTATTTTCAAAACAACAGAATTTTCTGAAAAAAATGTATTTAATGTCTCATAATAAAAATAAAATAGTGATCATCTTTCAGGGCTTGAAAGCTGTTTTATAAGACTAAACAATTATTGAATGTTAGTGTGTATCTAACATTCAGTGTGAAAGTCTGTGTATCATGCATTTGATGTGATTTGATTAACCAACTCTGTATTTCACATAAACTAAGACTTCTGGTAACCCAACAAATAAACATTAGAGTTGTTTGCTGTTGTGAAATTTTGGATGACATTTTCCTGATGAATTGTACTTTGTACCTCATTTTGACTTGACTAATGTTGGTAGATTACGTTACTAGTACTGTCGAACTCAGCTCATACAACTGCATGTTGCCCTGCCCACGTTCTGTTGCTTGCTTTCCTGTTTTATGACTTACCAACCAGAGGTTGAACATCATTATGATCAGTAATAATTGACAAAATCCTCATAATCCCTAAGTCTACGTGTGATCGCTATCTATTTGAACTGAATAAATGCTGAAAATGCAATTACGAGAAGGTCATTGACAAGTTTTTGAAATACAATAAGTATTATTTTTTGTGTACTCCTCACAAGAAATACTGGGTAGAAGTGTAACAAACAATACATTACAAAGACAAAAAAAATTAGTACAATGTTGCAGTGCGGGTAATGATAAAGTGTCACATGGTGTTAAAGTGTCAGTGTAAAGTGTCTATGTAGTGTAGACTACAAGTATTATAAAAGTGTACAGTACTGGCCAAATGTTTGGACATGTCTGACAGAATTTATGTGTCTATTGTTCTAAAATTTGGAAAACAATAATATGAGTATGTGTGTATAATGTTTTGGTAGTGTAGAATGAGCAAAAGATGATTTTTTTTTTATATAGGCTGTAGTGGGTGTGAATAAAACCTTGTGATTGGATTAATAGCAGAAGGGGGAAATAAAAGGCAGACAAGAGGTCACATGAGTAGTGAGTTCTGTGTAACCAGGCACACGTTGTATTCGCCCTTTTACTGCTGTTCTTATATGTCTGTCTAGATTACACCTCCATATATTCAGTGAACCTGCCTGTTGAAAGATACAAAGATTAGACTTGCATGTTTTTTGGTTACCAGACAGAAAGGACCCTTTAGGGACGAAGCCAACTGAGACTGATTGTGCGTGGGTGAGTTTGAACAAATTATTTATAGAGAAGTTGTTTGGCTTTCAGTTTTGTTTGGTGCAGTCTGACTAATTGTACCAGATTGTTTCATTGCATATACAAATAAATGCAGCATTTAACCAAGGGTTATGTAAAGGCCTTCTCTTACAAATAAAAATTACTGTTAGTTACAGCTGCTACTATTAGCATACTTTAATTACTACTATAATTAGTTTAATTAGTACCATAGTACTAATTGATTATCATATTTAAAAAATGCTGAGTATTTATGTACCCCAATATATACCATATTACGAAAAGTGGTAATATTTTACATTTCACTGCTTTTTGGTATTCTGTACAGATCTGAAAATCTATTTTTTTAGACTTCCTCTCAGTATGAACAGTCACGTGTTTAACTTTTTGACAACAGTGCACACAGTGTGTAGAAATGTCGGAGCAGTATGTGGTTTTAAAGAAAGGAGACAAGTAGATATTTGCTCTCTGATTGTACTTTGTAACTTGTTTTTATCCTCTCTTAATTGATGCCTGGTTGACGTAGTTTGTTGTTATAAATCTGGGCTAAATATAAGGGAATATTTAATTCTCTATGTGTGTCAAAACAGCAGTTATATTCAGTGTCGGCTTGGTAAGAAAACACTAAACTGCTGTCCAGTTGTTAGTACAGATACATGTATCGTCACCTTCATTATGTGTGTCTGGATCGTTTCATTAGCTTCTTGAGCCATTTCTAAAGTCACTTTAACCCTAAGGCTGTTCCAAACCTTTTGTTAAACAGATTTGCCTCAGGGGAATAATTGTTTTATGAAGGTATACGTTAAATTAGCCAGACAACATTCTCCAAGTGAACAGTCTCAGGTTGTCAGGGCATTCAATTAGAGAAGGTCACATAACTGTTCGTTCTTTTCTAGTCTTAGATCATTTTTTAGGACCTGCAGATCAGGATGAAATGGGTTTAGTTTTATAAGTAATGGAAACACTGACCCCAAAAGTATTTAGGAGTATTTATTATAGATATATACTGTTTACTTTTCAGATGATAAAACGTTTGTATACTTGTTGTCAAACTTAGCATAGTTTACTCACCCTCATGTCATTCCAAACTTTCCAAATTAATTTTCTTCTGTAGAACACCAAAGAAAATACTTTTGAGAAATGTCTCAGTGGGTTTGTGTCCATACAATAGAAGTCACTGGGTGGCACTGTTGTTTGGTTACCAACGTATTTCAAAATATCTTCTATATTTTTATGATTGTCAGTAATTGTGTAGTTAATGAGGTCATGTCCATGCTGAAACCATTACAAAGTATCATTATATAACACTAGCTAGGTACCTGGCTACTGACGTCATAGTACCAAATTCCTAGGAAAACAATAAATGTCAAGACAATGACACTAATAACTATTTGAAACCTTTTAATAACTTGGCACAGCACTAGTTTATCATGTTCTGCTCTATACCTTAACTTGTATAACTTGTTAACAAAAAGCTTTAATAACCTTTTTTACTCCAATTCCTCCCCAGCACCCCTAGCAGTAAGACAGATATGTCACATGCACACCACGGTCACCATGAGGACACAACCATGTTACCTCCAATCACAGATGATCATGGGGACCATGTGACGCAGCCCGACACAGACCACGGAAGTCACAACATGATGATGGTGAGACAGTCTTGAGATCATGTAGCCCTTGTCTCAGTATTTAGACATTCGCAAGTATAAAAGCCATCTGAGCATCTTTGTGTAATTATTGTGTATAGTGTGTTATCTGAAGACTGACGGACTGAAAATAATTGTTGACTTATTTATTCTTATAGCAAATGACTTTCTACTTTGGCTGCAAAAATGTTGAGCTGCTATTCGCTGGGCTTGTTATCAACACACCAGGAGGTAAGACCGCTCTGTAGGTTACATATATTTTAAAATTTCTGACACGTTTCGGAAGGTCTGCCAGGAGCAGCTTCTAATGAGGGACAATACTTTGTTTGCAGGATTGGAAAAAATAATTTTCCATAAAATAAAATGACACTAGCGACACCTTCAGCAATATGACTAAGCAAAACAGAAGCATACAAGATGTTTCACCATCTGATATAACAGTCTGATAGAAAATTCTATAGGCAATCAATTACAGTGTCATGTTGACCTCCAATGATTCGGTTGCTGTCAGTTTGAACACTGGAATTTTTTTTTTGAGTAATGTAATAGGATATCATTTTCCTGTAAAGGGCAAATACTCCGGTTTTACAAGATTTGAAACCAAGTTTAATCAAGCTGGCACATCTAAAATACAAGACTACAATATTACTACAGTATTACTACACAAGTACATTATCCTGGGATAATAGGATAAAGAAAAGTGGCCAACTGTGACTTTTAGAGTCTAACTTCTGTTCATTCTTAACCCTAGAGATGGTAGGTGCCTGTATTGGAGTCTTCTTTGCTGGCTATGTTCTATGAGGGGCTTAAGATTGGTCGTGAGGTCCTGTTGAGAAGAAATCAGGTGAACGTGCGTTACAACTCCATGCCTGTCCCTGGAGCTGATGGCACCGTACTTACGGAGACCCATAAAACAGTCGGGTCAGTTTGCATGTTTTTCAGGAGTCAAGAGCTGTGTCTGACATAGTCCCTTATACCCAAATAGTGCACTGTTTATGAGGACAGCCATTTTGTAATGGTGTGCGAAATTATAGTGGACATTATTGAGTGCCCTCAATCAATCCCATAATGCACTTCAATAACAAGTGTACAATCAACGTACCCTCAATGGTTAGCCACTACCACGTCTCAGCAGGAAGAATCAGGGTTTCTGATTCTGCTAACAAATTTTCATTCACTTCTTCAAGTGGACTATATTAATGATGTAGAGAATAGTAAATAAGGGTATTGGAAGCTATTTTGGATACAGCCAAGGTCAGCTCAGTCATTAAGTTGAAGCCCAAATTAAAGCTGAACTTGTCCCAAACCCAAAAGTGATTTTTTTTTTACAAGAAAATCAATTCCCTTTCAAAGCAAGTAGATGCTTCATTTTTTAATCAGCTATGTCTCAGCAGAAATGAAATATATACATGAAATACATGAAATATTACAAAATAATTGCACGGTATTTCCTTCATTGAAATTTGGTCAGCAAGTTAGGAATAGCCAAGGAGTGTTCCAAAAACTTCTTTCTTATGCCACAGATTCAAAATCTGTCTTTCTAAATTGATCACAAGTCTGAATTGGTCAGACAATTTCTTTAAAAATGAGCAGAGAACAATTACTATATTATATAATAACATTATTAATTTTTGGGACGTTGTCTCATTAATATTCCTGACTAAAACTCTGGAACACACCACCCCCACCCCACATACACAATCCTGCACACTTTTTAGATTGTTTTAACCTTTCACCCTTACTGCTTATTTGTAGTTTTCATATGTTAAAAATTGGTGATTTGATTGAGTGTCCATATGATAACAGGTAGACATGTCTAACAGATAATAAAACGTACTGTAAAAATTCCTTGGAAAAATAGTTATTTTAATTGACAAGAATAATCCCAGCCTGAAAGCTGACAGTTTGGATCTTGATTTCAGGTAGCACACTTAGGACCAACATGGAGTTGAAAATTCTGCGTTTTAGAGTAACACTGCTTTCTCTTTACAAATGTTTACATGATGAGGTCTGTGAATAACAGATGAACATCTTATGTTTGTTTACAGTTTAATTTTAGCATATATCTAATCACAGACACATAGCTGTTGTCAAGGACCGAGGTAATCAAGCGTTATTGTGTGTTCTTCATACTGATGACCTGATAATTATATTCCTCCTCTAATAAATTAAAATCTTTGTTCTGTTTTGTTGTCTAGCCAGCGAATGATAAGTCTTGCACACTTATTACAGACGTTTCTGCACATCATCCAAGTGGTGGTTAGTTACTTCCTCATGCTGGTGTTCATGACCTACAACGGTTACCTGTGCATCGCCGTGGCAGCAGGCGCAGGTGTGGGCTACTTCCTGTTCAGCTGGAAGAAGGCAGTAGTGGTGGATATTACAGAACACTGTCATTAATCCCTCAACAACCCCACAGCTGATCATCTATGTATATTATCTTAAAAAACACCCACTATTCAATTCAAATGTAAAACACATCAACTCTATGTATATAGAGCTCTGTATGAAAATAATCTTAATTTCAGTTCATTTTAAAACTTGGCTCTATTTTTGATTCACTTCATTTTATATAAAGGGCCTATTCTGACCAGCTTTGTCACCTCAACTCTAACTTGTCCTACAGTTAAATTAAATTTTCATCTATAATGTTAAGGTATGTGTACATAGCCTAACAGTCTACCTCCATGGTCATAGTACACTATCTGAATGAAAGGTCAGTCTGAAAGGTCACTCTGGCTCACCCTGTTCAATATATCTGCATCTGCTTCATCTATCTGATGTTTATGAAGGTGCTTTTGGGCCAGTGGTAGAGCCTTACTAAACCCTTTGCCTTAAATGAAGGAACACATACACCCAGCGGGGTGACTGTAGACTCTAAAAGCCAAACTAAATCTGGTGAACCTAGATTTAAAAAAGCATGTGTCATGGAGTTGGGATGTCATGGCTTATTATTTTTTTACCAAGTGTTTCTTTAAATGGGCATTACAGCTGCTGGAGAAATCAGTGAAACGGCCATTAATTATCAAGTTGTTTAGGCATGAGGACTGGATGGAAATCATTGTCATTTAATGTGTGCACAGAGAGCTCTTCTGATCTGTTGTGGGACTCTGAATTTGCAGAGTAGGTTGAACCTTGCTCTCTTTGTAGTCCTTTTAAGTAAATATGTGTTTGGGGGGGTAGGGGTTGATAGGATTTGGTGACAAATAAATGCAGATTTATGATCTTGAACAAATCATGAGCTAATAAAATATTAAGGTCACTATTCTGACAGTTCTGAGAGTCCCAGAATGGATTTTGTGTTTTTCATGGAAGTTATGCTCCTTAATTATAATGCATATAAGTGCAGTTATATTGTTTGTTTAAAGAAAAGGCTGGAACCAAAGGCTTTCTTACTGTGAAAAGAGCAAAAACACACTTATTTTAAATGAGCATGTGGGTTTTTGAAGGAAGCCTGTTTTCTCTTTATAGAATTGTCTATAATTTCATATAATTGTTTAGCTTTAGTTGAAAGAAAAACTTTTATAAATTCAGAACACTCACATCAAGTATTTGTACAATTTTCCAGTTACACTCTGTAGCTCTCATAATTTCTCTATAGTGGAAAAACAAGCAAAGCCAGGGGTAAAAGAATTGGACTTCATTTCCAGTGATACAGTGGTTATATTTCCTAGATTGTTTACAGTTCTGTCATGTTTGTAGTGTTTTAAATATACAAAGTCCTGCAATCATTTAAAGTAAATGACAAATAAATATTGTATGATTTGAAGCAGAAGCATTCTGTCCACTTCATTTGTATTGAATATTAAAATGGGTAACCAACCTGCTTATGACCATTTGCTGAGCCAAGAAGTATTTCTTCTTGCTGTCTTTGTCAAGCTGTACAGTAAGTAAAAAGATGTGTTTTTCCATCCTACTTATGGATGGAAATAACTTTATTTACTAGGTAGGAAAAAACTTTGAAAATGTTGTCACAAACTGCTTTAATACAAATAGCAAAACAATACTGCCTGTGATTTCGGTCCTTTTGCGGAAATTGAGAGTCATTTTGTAAGTGTATGTAAATTGTATGTAAGTCTTTTTTAAGTCTACTTTCAAAACTGAAGGTTCACAAAAAGTGATGGTAGTGTGTTGGGCTTTGGGTGGGGTTTGTATCCAATTCATTCATGGATAATTTGCTCTCTGGTTTTTCCATATGTGGCTGCACCTGATGTTTAACTTATCTTGCTTGATGTTGCTACACCAACTATATCCAACTCATCCCTCTGTTTCGGCCCTAAACTGGCAAGGAAAAATAACAGAAGTTACGAGGACAAGATCAGTTGTTGCTAAATTGAGCTAAGTGTTGTAGTTTATAGCAAACATTTTATAACGTGCCATATTTTTCCATTGTTTATTTACCCATCAAGTCCTCACAGGCACGTACCATCTCTGAGGATAAGAATTAAGTTAGTCTCTAAAAGACACTGTTGGCCAATTTTCTTTATTGTATTATTCAAGTATAATATAAATAAGAAAGCAAAAGCACTGTTCTCGTATTTTAGATGCACCAGTTTGATTAAACTAGGTTTCAAATCTTGTAAAACTGGAATATTTGCTCTTTACAGGAAGATATCCTATTACATTACTCAAAAATCCCACTGTTTTGAGCACTAAAAATAAATATCCTGACAACTAGTGACATCTTAAAAGCAAAAAGTAAATTATGATTTGAATCCCTTGTAGAAGTGTTTAAACTGACAGCAACTACATCGTTGGAGATCAACATGACACTGTAATTGATTGCTAGTAGAAGTTTCCACTAGACTGGCATGTCATCAAGTCCCATCAAACATTCTTTGCCCCTTGTGGACAATTCCTCTGCTAGAAACCCCAGCATTGGTGAAATCATTTCTTCTATCTCTTATTTTTAATACATTTTTCAAGTTTGGTGATATTAGTTGAGCTGGTTTGAGTGGCTGGACACTATGACCTGTTTTTTAAGGACCTGCTGGCATTTAAGGTACTCAAGGTAAGAAAATCTGGCAGTAAATCTAAACCCTTTTGAGTTCAAGGCCCTATAACTCACAATTTCTACTGAATGAAATATTCTGGAGCTTGGCTTAACTAGAAAGATGTATATTTATTATTAAAATAATAAAATACTACACTGAAAAATGGCTCAACAACCATTACTTATAGCAAACAATGAACGTAACTTTTTAACTTCTACTTAACATATGCTACTGCAAGGAACACAAAAATATAAGTGACAGGGTAAACTTAATCGTATACATAAATGAACAAAAAAGGCACGTCAACTCTATTACTGTTATGTTAAAATTAAGTAAACCTAATATAAAATTATATTAAAATAATATTAATTTAAGTATTTTTAAGTAAATGTAGAAGCCGTCATTTATTAGATATTTCTATATTCATAGATAGATACCAGCAGATATCTGGTGATGTTCTCACAGGCCTGCACTGTAACCACCTTCAGCTCGCTCTTATTTTGCAGTAGGGGCTGGCTCAAATTGCAGTTGGCTGCCACAGAAGTGCCACCACTAGCTGCCACTGCCATCATTTGAGCTTGCTGTCTGTCTTATTTTCTGTGGAGGTTTGTAGGACAGTTCACCCAAAAATGCAAATACTGTTGTTAAATACTCACCCTATATTGATCCAAACCCTGAAGACCTTTGTTTATCTTCAGAGCACAAATGAAGCTCTTTATTAATGAATTTTGAGAACCTCTGTCCCTCTATTGAGAGGCTACACAAGTAACATTTAGCACTACACAAAGTGTTAGTTTGTAGGCTGCCTATAGAGGGACAGAAAGCTCACAGATTTTATTAGGCAAAGGTCTTACAGATGTGCAACAACATGATGGTAAGTAATTAACAACAGTATTTTTATTATTGGGTGAGCTGTACCTTAGAAAATGGCACTCCACCTAAAAAGGTTTTTAGAAAAGTAATCCATCTCCCAGTCTATATGTAAGTGGATGGATCCCTCAACATTGACGCTTTAAAAACCAATGCAGAGCAAATGTGACTATAATCCATATGACCCCAGTAAATTAATTTATTTATTCTAAGCATAAAGATAGGTGTGTGCATGAAAAAAATCTATTATTTCAAACTATGATCCATCAGTTTCTGCCAACTTTCATCCATGCATTCATGAGTTCTTGCTAAATGTAAATGTCAGCATATTGTGAAGTGTGGTGTAAGTATTTTGTGAAACTCAAGGAAGAGGTGCTAAGTACTAAACATTCCTAAGTGCATTCTTGAACTTCAGGAAACACTTTTCATAATGTCCTGATGTCGCACTTAATAATGCAGTCATGAACCAATGTATGACAGTTGGGCCAAAACAATGGTTTATAGTTTAACAAGTGTAAAATATTCCTAATTATTTTAAGACATTGATTCATTAACTGGGGTGGTATATATTATGTTTGTTTTGGATGAGTTTGGGTCCCATCCACTTACGTCATATGGAGTCTCTAATAAAATATATTATAATATTACATATAATAAAATATATATAGTCTCTATAAAAATCTCATCTGTTAATCATCTGTTTAGGTATATTAATAAAGTAATATACATCTTGGACAGCATGAGAAAATTATCATTTTGAGATGAGTATGTCCAATGTTTATACAGCATATATTAATTCAGGTTCTGATCAGGTGACTGACATTCTCCAGTTAGCTTTAAAAGTCTTGTCACTTTAGCACTTTCAGATCTGTTGAAGATGAGTTGGTCAAATAATACCCCTGTTCCCTAACTCTATGGGGTCTCTGTATAATTCTTTTGTGTGTATGCACCATAAAAATCAGCTTTTTGTTTTATGTACTTTTCAGACCAGTGCTGTGGAAAAATGGAATGGGGTTGTAATGCAATGCTTGATTGTCTACCTCTCGGAAAATGCTGAGAATCTGGTTTCACACTGTGAACCAATTTGAAAGATACAGATAAATACAGATTTGCTATGTTTCTCTTCAAGGATACTCATTGGAATGAGGAACTAGAACAGCTCACACTGAGGATCACTGCAAAAGGAGGCATCACAGATGACCCTTAACTGACTGGGATAATGCTGGAAGTCATAGAGGTGATGACAGGGTTGGCAGATGTTGCGAAAGCTTGTGCTGTTCAACTTTTTTTTACAGCCTAATTTACGCAATTAACCTGAGTTACCCCAAAGAGCTCAGGTACCCTTTTGAGGTTCTGCTGGAACTAGACAGTGGCAAACTTTCCCCAAAGATTTATTCTCTGAAGATTTTATTCTCACACTTCTCTTTTTTGAACTGAGATATCAATGGTATTATTATGACCATTACTGCCAACATTTGACTGCAGCCTTGTTAAAGTCTGTTGCATGTTCCAAAAGTAAGTGTTGGAAAAATCTTTTAAGAAGCGTTGTAAAGGGTGAAAAAACAACAACGAAGTGACCCAGAAAAATATTTGAAAAATGTTAATCTTTCATGAAGGATTGCAAAGGGTCAAGGATGTGACCTGCTGGAAGTGAACTTCCATTTGTCAATTTTTGTTGTACATTCATCCATGCAGCCTGTGTCAGAGTGGGCAGACCAATAGCTGAAGATCTATATTAAGTTAAAATGTTATGTTGGTTCAACTCAGTTATCTTTTTTTAATATAAATGAGCCTAGATATTGAGTAAACTGAGCAACCAATTGCAAAGTACAGAATTATTATTGAGCAACCAATTGAAAAGTACAGTATTATTATTGAGCAACCAATTGAAAAGTTGGTTGGTTATTTGACTTGAAGTGACACCTATGAGTGTGGATGATTGTCCTGCTTAAGATGCCCTCACTGTGTAAATTCACCTGCATCAATGTAGTTGCATTGCAGCATCTTTGCGCCCCCTGCCGGTAATATTTGTAAACGTTGACGAGAAACTGTAGTTCCTGGTTAAAAATAGAGCTGTTAAAGATTTTTATTATTTCCTTTTCACAATTGAGTTTATAAGTAAGACTGAGAAACAAAATATAGAAAACGTATAGAAAAAGTAACTGTTTCTGTTCAATTTTGTTAAGGAAATGAAAAATGAAAACAAAATGTTTTCTGTGTTTTGATTTAAAAACGAATATGGAATGAACAGCACAGAAGACACAAGGATTGTTGTGGGACATATTATTCTCAAACTCTTTGAGTTTGAGACATCAAAAATTGACGTTTTTCTCTGGTTTATTTGGAGACGAAACACTATACATGTTAGTTTGTCATTCTGTATACCTCAACACACCTTCTAGTAGTAAAGAAAGAGAAAGAGATGATCTGTGCTGCTTGAGCACAAACTGTGCACAAAACACAAACTCGGAAGCACGAAATGACGAGACAGGATCAATAAACTGCTAATGGCTGTTGTAATTGACTGAGACTCCACAAACTTGTACTACACAAGCCTATGAAGTTTGCTTTATTTTTGATTTATAGTTTCAGCAATTTAAATTTAGCATAGGCGTACTTATTTTTTCTATGAAGAAGAAAAGGCATGTAGATAAATCACACATTCTAATTGCACCTCATTGCTCATTTGCACTTTCAGTGTTTGGGCCCTAATAATAAGTCTGCTATTTTAAATGGAATATGCCAATCAATTTCTTCTGTTCCACAGAAGAAAGTAGGTTGTGTCTAGAATGACATGAGGGAGAGTAAATGATTACAATTTGTGTGTGTGAACTAACCCTATAAGTTCATTTAAATGCTACATTTTCTCGCTGGTTCAAACCATGGACAAGAAAAGAAGGAAGGAAGAGTATGACAGGGAATGGGTCACTGTTAAATCACAAACTAGACCACAAGGAAAAAGGGAAAACACATAAAAAGCACGTTTAGTGGCAGACAAAGAGGGTGAAACTCCTGACAGAAATATGCAGGTAATAACAGATGAAAAACATCAGAAACATAACATAATGGAGAATAAGAATGAAAATTTGACCTTGAACACAAAACACCTCTGTAGATTCAGACATTTTAGATGATGATTCAGATTCAGATATAGTCAGTGACATTGCACCTCGAGGCCTGGAAAATCTAATTGCCCATAATCCTGCAGATAGTCTTCTGAAATTACTGAAGAAACATAGATCAAAAAATTTTCCATCATGCTCTAGAACCTTGTTTGACACTCCAAAAACTGTAAATATTCAGCGAAAGTCAGGAATGGAGTATTTCTTCTTTGGAGTAGAAAAGTCACATATAGGATTAAAAAGTCACATTTAGAAATAGTCAGTGGTGGGGCACATGACATATCAGCAGGTGGTCAATCTACAGTTGTGTACTGACAGGTCTTTAAGAGAAAGGCAGCAGGAAGAACACCACAACAGAGAACAAGAAACTCCACTTGGAGTGATGAAGAAACTTGTCCTGACATGGATGCGAGGGCCAAAAGAGACAAAGACATCTGCTGTACACATAGCCGTTCTAAGCAACAAGCCTGCAAATCTCAGAAACATTTATTCCAAGTGTGTTTGCCAGACATGCCAGGGGACTAACTAAAATTGACAGATGGAAAGTTACTGAGTACACAGCCATGTGCATTCTTGTCCATCAAGGTCTCACAAGAAAACGCTGGCAAAATGCGAGAGATCTCCTGAAATCTCTCTTTGTGCTACAGGGCAGAGAACGGTAAGGAAAGGGTTTCCTTGTTTTTTGCAATGTCCATCAGATGCTACATATTGCAGATGTTGCAAAATAATTTTCAGGGTCTGGATGAGTGTAGTGCTTTTGCATTTAAAAACTTCAGAAACTGAAGAGAATGGTCCACTCTGAAGGAAATGCACTGGCTCACTGTACAAAAAGGATTCTCAGAGGGCAAAACATGCAGAAGTGAATACTGGAGAAACAGATCAAGTGCACAAGGCCAAATTTTAGCATACCTTCTTTGAAGTCATTGAAGAAGGTGGGCTGGAAAAACAATCACTTCTATGTAGGGTCTACAACAAGACAGCTCTCCTCTACACAGATCCCTGTGACACTCACATTGTTGGTTCATGTGTTGGTGAAGTATGAAAGACAATTAGGAGTGCATTAAAATCTGAGCTTAAATCTCAAGCATTCATGACTGAGCATGTAGAGAACAAAATTATATTTCTTTACATTTTACACACAGATCAATTTATAGTACTTGATCTATAAACTGTAGTATAAATTCTATTTTACATTATAATACATTATATTTTTACTAAACACAATTAACAATTTAACAAACAAAAGCTAGTTTAAGTAAAAAAACTGCTGTTTCTGATTTCTGCTGTGAAGCCTCACTCACACCATTTTCCGTAAGTGACATTGGTTAAGTACTAGACTAGTACTAGACTTGTTGCAGACCCACCTTTTTATATGGTTTTATATTTATTTTTAATATTTAAAGCTGCAAATGATTGGCAACAACATTGCAAACTATTCCACCAACCATACTAGCTTCCAAATACTACATCATTTAACCATATTTTTTTAAAGCAAATTATCCTTTACAAAGCACAATGAAAACTGAACAGTGAATAAATCTGGAACTATTCCATGGGCATACACATAATAAAAAATGAAATTGCACCTTTCTCGCAATAAACAGAATCAAACATTCAACATTGATGTGCTACAATCAGAAATGTTACAACACATTGCCCATATTTAGCTTTTTATTATAATATGTGATATTTTATATAATTTTTCTTTTTTTCTTTGTAAATTGTTTTCTGTAATGCAGCTTTAAACAAATTTTTTTTTCATTCATTAGAGCACAGTGAGTGTTTCTGTAGCTCAGTCGGAAGCGCATTGTGTTAGCGGTGCAAAAGGAGTAACTTTGGATCAAAGCATCTGCCCAATGTGCAAATGCAGTGAAACGCACTATAGAAAATATCTTTATTGACAGCACTAATAAACAAGAAAACTAATAAACATGTCCATGCTTCAGTGCTTGGTCTCTTGTAATAAGCAAAATGGCAATGAATATGAGATATGCACCTTGATCTGCATTTCAAAATCTTGAAATGAACACTGCTCCAACGTGAGACTAGCTAAAGGTTATATCCAATAGTTCTTTTAATGCCGTTAACATGTTACGGCTAAGGTTTTTCATGCTTATTTTAATTTCTGTGGTAACTGGTATGATACCACAAATACCTTTCATTTCTAAAAAGTATTTTTAACGTCATAGCATCAGCAGTGTCCCATCAAACAAGATTTCAGAGGACATATGAAAAGCAAAGTAGTTACTTAAATGCTACATTAAGTTATTGTGTTTACCAGTATCATATCTGGCAATGCAAATATGAAGAATTTGGATGTTTGTGTTGTATTTTTGATGTCAGACTACCTCATGCTGAATACAAAACCTGATGAAGTGTTAACAGAGCTGCGTTGCAGACCGTTGCTCTGGGGCGGGAACTTTTTTGTTGTGTATAAAGTTGTGTATAAAGCTATAACCTTTTCCTTATATCCATTAACTTGTTGAAGCGATATGGAACTGTAGTGCAGTCCACAGACCTGGAATTACTTCAGATGTGTTTCCTGAAAAGCTAAGCAAGTTCATTAAATTAGCTCCAAGAAGACCAAGAAAATTGAAATGACCTGAATATTGATGCATTTGCTTTTGGCTGTAAGGTATATGTAGGCAAGTGAAAGTGCCTGCTCAATTTAGCCCAAAAATAAAATTCTGCCCACATCCATGACATGAGGTCCAAAACAAGAAGGGCATGTCCTCCTGAAAAAGAAAACCTGAACTTTGTGGTTTCAGCAGTTGCTTGCCAGTATCTGCGGCTGGCTTATTAGTTGTGAGATATTACAGGATTGCTGTTTCCACAACAACCCTATAATATGAAGTCAGTAGGAGCTCTGACTTCTATTAGTTTTTTAAACAAACACAAAATCTTTACATTAATAATGTCAAGTTAATTGCAAACCATGAACTATGGGATACATAAAATATTCAATAAATAAACAATACTTAAAATCTAAATATATACTAAAATCAATACTAAAATCTTATATATTTATATAATTATTTGCATCTGCAAATTATTCACAGCACTTCACATTTTGTTGTGTGACAGCCTTATTCCAAAATGGATTAAATTAATTATTTTATTTAAAATTGTACAAACAATACCCCATAATGACAATGTGAAAAAACTGCCTCTCGAGTCAGTTCAGGAAGGAGTGTTATGATTGGTGAATCAAAAGTTCAATGCGATTGGCTAAAGAGGACATCGCCCAAAAAAAGATGTGCATGAATCTCAACCCGCCAGAAAGCTCTCAAAACCAACACACAAATTCAAAGTGATCCGTGCACGTGTGACGATTTGTAAATTATGAATCGTATTTTGAATTTACGAATCTGATTTCGTGTATTTTTGAATAGTATTTTGAATTTACGAATCTGATTTCGTGTATTTATGGATCGTATTTTGAATTTACGAATCTGATTTCGTGTATTTATGGATCGTATTTTGAATTTACGAATCTGATTTCGTGTATTTTTGAATAGTATTTTGGATTTACGAATCTGATTTCGTGTATTTATGGATCGTATTTTGAATTTACGAATCTGATTTCGTGTATTTTTGAATAGTATTTTGAATTTACGAATCTGATTTCGTGTATTTATGGATCGTATTTTCAATTTACGAATCTGATTTCGTGTATTTATGGATCGTATTTTGAATTTACGAATCTGATTTCGTGTATTTTTGAATAGTATTTTGAATTTACGAATCTGATTTCGTGTATTTATGGATCGTATTTTGAATTTACGAATCTGATTTCGTGTATTTTTGAATAGTATTTTGAATTTACGAATCTGATTTCGTGTATTTTTGAATAGTATTTTGAATTTACGAATCTGATTTCGTGTATTTATGGATCGTATTTTGAATTTACGAATCTGATTTCGTGTATTTATGAATCGTATTTTGAATTTACGAATCTGATTTCGTGTATTTATGAATCGTATTTTGAATTTACGAATCTGATTTCGTGTATTTATGGATCGTATTTTGAATTTACGAATCTGATTTCGTGTATTTATGGATCGTATTTTGAATTTACGAATCTGATTTCGTGTATTTATGGATCGTATTTTGAATTTACAAATCTGATTTCGTGTATTTATGGATCGTATTTTGAATTTACGAATCTGATTTCGTGTATTTTTGAATAGTATTTTGAATTAGAATCTGATTTCGTGTATTTATGGATCGTATTTTGAATTTACGAATCTGATTTCGTGTATTTTTGAATAGTATTTTGAATTTACGAATCTGATTTCGTGTATTTTTGAATAGTATTTTGAATTTACGAATCTGATTTAGTGTATTTATGGATCGTATTTTGAATTTACGAATCTGATTTCGTGTATTTATGGATCGTATTTTGAATTTACGAATCTGATTTCGTGTATTTTTGAATAGTATTTTGAATTTACGAATCTGATTTCGTGTATTTATGGATCGTATTTTGAATTTTTTTTATTTTGAATAGTATTTTGAATTTACGAATCTGATTTAGTGTATTTATGGATCGTATTTTGAATTTACGAATCTGATTTCGTGTATTTATGGATCGTATTTTGAATTTACGAATCTGATTTCGTGTATTTTTGAATAGTATTTTGAATTTACGAATCTGATTTCGTGTATTTATGGATCGTATTTTGAATTTACGAATCTGATTTCGTGTATTTTTGAATAGTATTTTGAATTTACGAATCTGATTTTGTGTATTTTTGAATAGTATTTTGAATTTAGAATTATTTGTATTTATGGATCGTATTTTGAATTTACGAATCTGATTTCGTGTATTTATGGATCGTATTTTGAATTTACGAATCTGATTTCGTGTATTTTTGAATAGTATTTTGAATTTACGAATCTGATTTCGTGTATTTTGAATAGTA
Organism: Chromobotia macracanthus; assembly: GCA_036877525.1. NCBI lineage: Eukaryota > Metazoa > Chordata > Actinopteri > Cypriniformes > Botiidae > Chromobotia > Chromobotia macracanthus. Next base: position 2,619,940 of record JAZGTH010000068.1, on the reverse strand, counting down.
TTTTGAATTTACGAATCTGATTTCGTGTATTTTGAATAGTATTTTGAATTTTATTTATGATGTATTTTGAATTTACGAATCTGATTTTGTGTATTTATGGATCTATTTTGAATTTACGAATCTGATTTCGTGTATTTATGGATCGTATTTTGAATTTACGAATCTGATTTATGGATGTATTTTTGATTTCGTGTATTTTTGAATAGTATTTTGAATATTTATGAATTCTGATTTCGTGTATTTATGGATCGGATTTTGAATTTACTAATCTGATTTCGTGTATTTTTGAATGTTTTTGAATAAATCTGACTATTTTGAATTTACGAATCTGATTTCGTGTATTTTTGAATAGTATTTTGAATTTACGAATCTGATTTCGTATTTTTGAATAGTATTTTGTATTTAGTTATTTATGGATCGTATTTTGAATTTACGAATCTGATTTCGTGTATTTATGGATCGTATTTTGAATTTACTCTGATTTAATCTGATTTTGTGTATTTATGGATCGTATTTTGAATTTACGAATCTGATTTCGTGTATTTTTGAATAGTATTTTGAATTTACGAATCTGATTTTGTGTATTTTTGAATAGTATTTTGAATTTACGAATCTGATTTCTGTATTTATGGATGTATTTTATTTTGATTCGTGTATTTATGGATCGTATTTTGAATTTACGAATCTGATTTCGTGTATTTTTGAATAGTATTTTGAATTTACGAATCTGATTTCGTGTATTTTTGAATAGTATTTTGAATTTACGAATCTGATTTCGTGTATTTATGAATCGTATTTTGAATTTACGAATCTGATTTTGTGTATTTATGGATCGTATTTTGAATTTACGAATCTGATTTTGTGTATTTATGGATCGTATTTTGAATTTACGAATCTGATTTCGTGTATTTATGGATCGTATTTTGAATTTACGAATCGGATTTCGTGTATTTTTGAATAGTATTTTGAATTTACGAATCTGATTTAGTGTATTTATGGATCGTATTTTGAATTTACGAATCTGATTTCGTGTATTTTTGAATAGTATTTTGAATTTACGAATCTGATTTCGTGTATTTTTGAATAGTATTTTGAATTTACGAATCTGATTTCGTGTATTTTTGAATAGTATTTTGAATTTACAAATCTGATTTAGTGTATTTATGGATCGTATTTTGAATTTACGAATCTGATTTAGTGTATTTATGAATCGTATTTTGAATTTACGAATCTGATTTCGTGTATTTATGGATCGTATTTTGAATTTACGAATCTGATTTCGTGTATTTATGGATCGTATTTTGAATTTACGAATCTGATTTCGTGTATTTTTGAATCGTATTTTGAATTTACGAATCTGATTTCGTGTATTTATGAATCGTATTTTGAATTTATGAATCTGTTTATGTGTATAATTAATGGTAATGATCTGGCTCCATACTGCTAGGCCTGCAACTTCGATATTCCTAATGAAAAGCGCCATCTAGAGGAGAAATTGTCTCTCAAAACTTGCACATCTTTTCAGGTCTTTAAGTCATTTCAGGTCTTTAAGTCTACTAACAAGTTGATGACCTGAATAAAGTCTGTTTAATAAAGGAGACATATAAACAAACATAAAAATAATATTTAACATAAGAAAAAATAACCAATAAAACCCAAAAGACTTTTATGTAGTATACCATATGCAGTATGCAGTATTATGAATTCATTTTTAATAGGTTTTAGATGTTAGTGTTAGACAATACTTTGGGGCCTGTTCATGTAGTGTGGCTAATTGAACAAGTTGAATTGAACCATTTACTATGAACTTCATTTCTGTCTTTCAGAAACAAGGTATTGTTAGCAGTTACAGTACCCTAGCAACCAGCCCATAGACCTCTATTGAATGAAAGCGCACTTTTATAGCACATTGTTACAAAGCGCTTTATAAATGAAAAATATCAAAAGGTATTTAACAGTGAAATAAAGCAGTGATATTGGTAAAGAAAATGAAAGGAAAAAGAAAAAACATTCTTAAAACAATGATAATTAACAAAATATACAAAACATTATCCTAAGCTCATGTTCTGAGCTAATGCCAGCAGTCTCCCAGTAAGCCAATAGGGCGGCAGTGGCAAGGAACCAAAACTCCAGTGATGTATAAATGGAGCAGTAATGGCATAATTGCAGCTCTAACAGCAAATTGTTTGTACAAGACATGCTAACAGAACAAAATAAACAGGCAACCAAGCTGATAAGCAGTAAATAAACTGAAAAATTAAGAAAGAAGTCAAACATATTCCCAGTGCTTTTGGAGTACCCAAGCTATGGCTGTAGACATTGTTCTATGGTGCAAGGATGAGCATCTGGCTGTACCTGGACAATTTTCAGGCTGAACTGGAACGTTGGTCAGTCTGTTGGATAAAGCATCCATACTGGAGCTGGTGTAATCTGAAGCTACCCCGGGATTGATATCCTGAGATAAAAACCCAAAACAGAGAATAATTAGCGTAGCTGCTGTTCATAACGTTAAGGGCATATAAAGATTGTTTTGTTTTTTATCATTTGTTTTTTATCTGAGGTACAATGGAAATACAAGGTGCTTGGCTAAAGAGTCTTTAATTCAGATTTGAACTGTGAGAGCGTGTCTGAGCCTTGAACAGCATCAGGGAGACTATTCCAGAGTTTAGGAGCCAAATGCGAAAATGCTCTTCTGCTCTTAGTGGACTTCGCGATTCTAGGTACAACCAGAAGTCCAGAGTTTTGTGAGTGTAAAGTGCACATTGGCTTGTAGCGCAAGAGAAGGTAAGTTAAGTACATAGGGGCTATCCCATTTAAGGCTTTATAAGTAAGCAGTAGCACTTTGTAAGTAATACAGAATTTAACAGGTAACCAGTGTAGAGATGACAAAAAAATTGTCTAGAAAAATTCTAGCTTCTGCATTTTGGACTAACAGTAGCTTGTTTATTTAGGGTGCTAAACATCCTAGAGCATATTGTAATGCCTAGTGCATTACAATAATCCAGTTTTTCTGCATCAGGAATAGATAACATTGGGTAGATCTTTGTGTTATAGCTCTGTTATGTTAAAGCTCTGCATCAGAATGTTGTAGAGATTTGGGGGTGGGCTTATATCACTTGGCTTATCAAGCAGCAACAAATGATGACATTTCAACTTCAAAGCCACGTCCTAGCAGCCACCCCATTGATTTCTGTTGAAAATGGTGAGAGACATCAGAACATCGTAGAGACAAGTGGGTGGTCTGGTAAGTACTTTTTAATTATCACCATTGGAAATTGTCCAGCCATGCCCTAGCAACCATTTAGAGCACCCTAGTAACCAACATGAATTAGCCATATCTCAGCACCAACATCATAGAGACATGGGAGTTGTCTCATTTCATTCAGGCATACATCCAGGGGTGGACTGGCCATCTGGCAGACAGGGCATTTTCCCACTGGGGTAATGTACTTTTTTGGCCCGATACCTCTCATACTATTTTTGTCTGATTGGACCATAAAGCTTGTATATCTGCAGTATACCTAAGTCTGCAACACACTAATCTCTAATGTAATTCATAATGTCCTGTGTGGCCAGTTTTACCTGTTCTCTTCACCTGCTGTCTACTCATTTCCTTTCTGTGCTTTTCATCTTCATGAGTAAATGGACCTGACATTTTATAAAATATATATCTTATCTATATCTATATCTGCCATACTCTAATATGCATTTGTTCTTGATATTTATAAGCATAATATTCTGTGTGGTCTGTTCCTGAATGTTCTCTTCACCTGAGGTCATGTCTTCTTTGTTCTCTCCATCCTCATGGCTGAGTAAAATTGAAAAATAACCCAAAATATTTGTGTTTAAAATTATTAAAATATTAAAAACTAAAGTAAATCTTTAAAACATCTTTTTTATGAACACCCATATATTCATACAGGTCATGTGACTGTGTCGTAGGGTGAACGGTTGATATGATCACTTAATATAATAAAATACATTTTGAATTTTTATAAATGCTAAACAAAAATCATCATTGTTTTTTAAAACAAATAAGATTTTGATTATTTGTAAGACTTTTAAAGAAAGATTTTGGCAAAATGGTGACCCCTGTGCACTGCATGTACTACATAACCCATTTTTGTGCCCCTGATTAAGAGTCAGGTGGACGATTAATTTTTAAACAGGATGGATTTTTGAACTAATTTAGAATGCCAAACAAAAGTTAAATAATGTGTTTTGTTGCTGTTTTAAATATTCTTTTGAGTATATATAACTATTTATTAAAGAGTTTTAGAGAACAATTTTGGCACAAAAATTTGGCATCCCAGTTGTGCAGTGCCCCAATAGAGAATGTGAAGATGATGTCAGACAGTGTTGAATTTCGGGTAAATGTTTTGTTTCGACACCATATTAGGCGGTGAGTTTAGGACACTATTTTGATTTTCTGTAATAATTATAAAAAATACATGTTAAAACACCTAGGGAAGCATGTTGAGGAGGTGACGAGAAGATCAAATCTATTGAAAATCTATTGAAGTCATCATGATAAAACAGTGTTGATGTCTGTCCACTAAATGTGATCTACAATCTCTGACTCCTCTCCGTGGCCATGGGAAAGTAAATATTGTGAAATATGACAAGAAAACAACAGGAAATGTTTCTGACAAAGAAATAGATCGACATCTGTAAGCTTGATGAACACATTTTTATTTGGATATTTTTACCATGTGATGGCTGAAGCAGCAGCGAGTGCCAGTGTGACAGTGTTTTCATGGTAACCAGATACATTTTTAACAAAATTAAAATACAAAACAATAGTGAAAACATTAAATTATCATACAGTGCAAAAATAGCCTCTTCCCTACAAATGATGTCATGAAAAATGAATAAAAAATGAATAGAAATAAGCACATAAGTAATTAGAAATAAGCACATAAAGCAAATATTTTTTAAATGAATTGTGTGGGAAGCATGCTGAGGACATCTGCTGTTAAAAATACGTGTTGCAATAGAAGTTTTTATTTATATTATGTAAGGCAGCAGGTCTAGAGAAAAGCACTGGGTTTGTTTACAGAAACATACCTTAAAACAACAAAACACCAGCTGATATTTGTTCCCAGGCTATGGTTCCTTGCTTCCCCCCGTGGGACACTGATGACCCGAATTTCACCTCTGCTTTTCCTCTCATTTTAGATGAGACTCAGACTCAGACTCAGATCAATAGATCTCATTGAACATATATGTGCAACATACGGTGATGTTATTGAGTTTTCATTCTTATGTTTGATATCATTTTAAAGGTCATGGTGTGATGGGTAAAAAGGTGTAATTTCTATAATTATGGGATAAAGTGTATTAGAGGAAGGTACTGATACTGGTACTGATTATCTCGACAGTGGTCTTTCAGGTCACGAGAAACTGACCAACCAAATACCGAACTGACCACAAAATTTATGACTCTTTGTCTTATCTGTGTATATAAGGTGGCTAGGCAAAAGACTAGGGGAAGCATTCTGTAACCAGAACTTCCCACACAACTGCTGCTGTGTGTCTTATTTGCCAGGTATGATTTAGACTTTGTACCTCATTTTATTCTGTTGATCATGTGCTGTTTTCTAGTATTCAAATTCATATTATGTCTTTTATTTCTTTGAATTGATGTTTTAACCTGCCTGGCAAATAAATAGTTTTTCCTTCATACATTGTAAGTTCTTGTAATTGTTATTACTGGTAGATTAGAAGGAGTCCAAGGTTATAGCAAAATTAGTGTCAGGATATGATCATACTGGGGACTTGTTGAAAGGAGCTAGGAGCACATCAACCAAGATCTCCAGGTTTCTGTCTATCACCTGTCTTAACAAGTTGCATGATCGTGACTAAGACAACTGTTACTAGATCTGAGCAAGTCTGGAACAGCCAGGTTTAATAATATTAGTTTACCCGGCAACCTCTGAGTAAGATCAAAATGACCGTTTTGTGATCATGAGATCCACGTATATCTGCCGGCGCGAGACTCAGTGCGACCATGGGTCCCTAATGAAAGAATAACTAAGAGTATGGGAATCTTCAGGTAATCTAAATTATGATCAACAGATAATTTGGAATCATTAATCTAAAATTCATATAAATTGGAGTCAGATTGGAACTAACCACAGGGTCAATAAAACTAAATTGTAATAAATTAAAGAAATTTGTAGAAGTGCTACGGAAAGGCAGAACACGTGAGATACCTTCACCCACACCATTGGATTCTGTCGTTGGGCCAATGGGTGGTCCTTACAATTACATCTTTTATTTTTAACAGGATAGTACATGACATTGCACAGTGTAACACTCCAGGTCTTTAAGTTGCATTATTAATAATTTTAGGGGATTTGTACATTTATAATCATAGTGCTCCATACAAACTTGTACACTTCATTTAAAAGGGCTTGAAAGTTGCAGAAAGGATTCAAATTCTTCAATGTAATGGTAATTCATTTCTTTATTTCGTTTCTCATTTCTTCATTTCCCTGCCTACAGTTAACAGAAATCATACGATACTGATTATATTGACGAATATTTCATACAACATCGAACACCCTACGGCAGTGAAAGTAACACATACTGTAATCTCTCAGCCTGTACTTTCAACTTTTTATCAATCGTAAGGCCACTAGTTGGCGTAGTGGTAATGAAATCGCCGTCCAGATTACCTGCAGCTCCAAAGTTTCAAGTTTTGTTTGTCCAAAATCAGCTGCACGATGTCAACAAACGGCAATATCTCAAGAATATTACAGTTTATGGCTCCGGAGGATCGCTATCAGTTTGGGATGGAGGTAAATGGAGAATAACTGCAGAGGTTACGGGTCGATGAATGATAAATTGACAACATGGCAGTCTCTTCTCTTAACGTGTGATCAATGCTGCTTCTGCTGTATAAACGTTGTTTCTCGCAAAGCTCGACAACCACATAACAATGTGAAATAAAGACTTAAAGTTATACCCTCCAAAATGTATTTGTTTGGTCGCCAGGCTAGGGGTTTCCAAAACATTACCCAGCATGTTTCTCATAATGTCAAACTCATCCATGAATACGGGGTTATGTGATATGTCATTGCAGCAAAACCAAATTTAAACGATTAATAAAACATTACTGAGACATTGTACATTTAGTGACACTATAGTGCTGTATATTGACATATACCACAGCTCTGAATGATTTGTGTATTCATATAGCATAGCTGATACTCCAAAAAACTTCAGTGAATACCACAGTACTACAGTTCGTCCTAATTAAAACTAATATTTGTCCCAGACATAGTATCAAGAGACATTCATTTCATATTAAATAGAGAAATTACCATTAAAATGTTCAAATTAAAAATGTTAAAACATTGCAATTGACTGAATATTGTGTAATTATGTCTTAGACTCCTTACCAGCGGCTGGCAGGGCAGATGCAAGACGTATTAGGAGATGGAGGAATTCTCAAAGAGGTGATCCATGCAGGAGAAGGACCACCCATACCCTTGCAAGCTTCAGTATCAAGTAAATGAGCAAACTGAGTCTGGTTTTAATAGAGCAGGCAGTCATAGGTCTAGCTTTATGCCTGCGGTAGACGGGTGGTACAGAGATATATGGTTTTGTGATTGTCATGGGTTCTTTTTGGGTGAATCCCATTGAACCTGTGAAGAACATGCCAAGGGCATATGTCCCCAAAATCATAGGATATTAGATTGTGCTTACTATTATAGAAGCATTAAGATGTTTTGCATTGTGACATGCAAAACTGTGATGAAAGAAAAACAAAATTTAATATGAATGATATTTCTTTTGAACAGTATTTAAACATTTTGGTACTATTACTGTACTACTGTTACGGCACTACTTTATTCTTATTTAAAGTCATTATAGTTTTTAATTATGAAAATATAGTCAAAATGCATAGAATTTTAACAGTCGTAAAATGGGTTTCAAAATATAAACATATTTTCTTTGGATTTTGGAAAAATTTTAATGGGGGAAAATGTAACCATGTTTTATTTTTGTCAAGCTTTTCTGATATGTTTAACTCTTAAAAATACATTAAATAGTTAAATACTTTAAATTACCATGAAGCCTAATTTCATCCACAGTTCATTTTTCTGGTTTCCTTGAGTACTCTGATGTACCATTTGAGACAACCAGCCATCAGAAATACCCACGAATGATGAAGCTTGGTAGAGGTAGGGTGGAAGTTGAATTCTCTTGTATACTTGTATATCTTATTTGTCCTCTGTCATACCACTCAAATCAAATGTTCCCTTTCTCATAGATGTTACTTTATATGGACTAGAACTTGGCCTCCTTACCATGAAAAAAGGCGAGTTCTCTCGTTTTCTCTTCAAGCCCAAATATGCCTATGGAGACCTTGGCTGCCCTCCGCATATACCTCCATTAGCAACTGTCCTCTATGAGGTGCAAGTTCTTGATTTCTTGGACTCAGCACAAGTGGATGAGTTCATGGATTTGACTCTAGTAAGTTTTCATTAATTTACCCTCTTTTTTTCAAGTACTCTAGTATTACCCATTGAATCATATGGAATCTGAATTAGTTGTAGCAGTTTTTAACAATTTAGTGGTCTGGAGTTAATTCCACTTATACAGTATCACAACTGCCACACTACACACTACACAATTGTCCTGTGTGTAGAACTACTTACTTGTGCCACTCATTTAATTGCTATTTCAAAAAGTTTTAGAACAGAACAAAATTGGCAAAATGATGCGGAACTGCAGTCAACAGACCTGGAACTACTTTGATTTTTAGGAAATTCAGGCAATCAGTAATTATCTTCGGAGGGACATCATATATGCAGTATGTTAAACAATATGTATTAAATAAAAATATACGCATAAAGGTGACAAATTCGCGATAAGATGGTGATCATGAAGTCTGATTTAAGACTTCATGAAATGTGTTGCGGTATCATGAACGAGTGGTCATCGTTCCAGCTCTGCGTACTTCATTAATTTTAAATGCGACTGATTGTTTTGTTTCAACCCACTTAAAGTATTAAAACTATCAGCAGTTTTACCTAGTGATCTATGTTCAGAAAAAAGCAAGAATGTGCTTCTTTACACATGCTTCTTTGAAATTACAGACTGTCTGAGATTGCAATTTAAACAATTACTCCCCAGGAGGAGCAGAACACTGTCCCTCTGTTCAAACTGCTGAATGTGGTGGACACTCAGCGCAACTTTGGTAACTTCTGCTTCAGTAAAAAGCGCTATGAAGATGCCCGAGAAAGATACAAACAGGTTCAGTATTTTCTGTACTGTCGTGACTGTCTTCTTTTCTTACCTATATAGGGTTTTTTTAATCAAGCATGTGCTAATTAGAAGAAAACCTTCTAAACTGTTTCTGTAAAACTTGGTTAACTATGTGGTTCCTGTTGCCAGTCCTGTTGCATGTGGTTAATAATTAGACTCTGGAATAGTTAACACGATTTTATTACAAAAATGTTAATTCTGTCATGATTTACCTCCTTGTGTCATTCAACAACCTTTCAAATTTTGTTCACGCTTCTCCATATTCACACAGTTTTCTTCTTTTTCTATGGTGTTGTGTGTTGCACTCTTGGTTGTATGTAAACAGAGAAGTGCCTGTACATAAAAGTATCATATGAATGTGTAAAAGCCAATATTTATTAAAATACTAGCACACTTCCTCACACAATGCCAATGCTATCTTATGGCTTAAGAACATGGTGTATACTGACTGCTTTTGTGGTCCTTAGCTTTATGTAGCTTATGGAGTTTTAGTTTCAAATTACATGACAGTGAGTAAAAGATCACAGAAGTTTAATTTGTGGATAAACTATTGCTTATTTTCCAGGCTGGTTAAACTTAGTAGTGGGTATTCAGAATTTTTTATCTGGGTTTCTGACCTGAGATGTTTTTCTAGTAAGTTTCAATTGTGTTTGTTCACACAACAGGCCATGAAAATTTTGCAGTATCGACAACCAGTAAATGCTAAAGAGAAGCAGCATCTTGAGGAAGTGAAGTTACCTTTCCTGCTCAACCTCTCACTCACATACCTCAAACTGGAGAAACCCCAGAAAGCACTTTGCTATGGTCAAAAAGCTCTTGCCATAAGCCCACAGAACACCAAAGCACTCTTCCGCTGCGGCCAGGTTGGACCTGTTTATTGGTCATTTTTATGTTTTTTACTGTTAAACATCAGAATATTATACACTTTGAGTTAAAAGTATATTGATCTTTAAAGACCAATCCTTCATCATTTTTTATTTATATCCTCACGATCATCATATAATTGTATCAACTGTTACTTTCTTACTCTTATTCAGGCGTGTTTGGAGATGAACGAGTATGAAAAAGCACAAGATTACCTCACACTTGCTCAGTCAAAAAAGCCATTTGACCCTGACATCAATAATTTGCTGAAGAGACTTGCTCTGTAAGTATTCCTTGTCTAAATGTTTAGGCAAGTTATTTGTATATGTGAATACTCAACAGAAGCCAGACTAATCTACTGATATTTTACAGATGCTACAAGGATTATTTAGATAAAGAGAAAGAGATGTGTTCCAAGATGTTCTCAGGTTTTAAACCAACAGAAAAGTGAAGTTGTACCCTAGCTTCCAATGTCCACAGTGTGGTCTTCACCATTTACCAAAACCTTTCAGGTTGACCACAGGTTGGCAGTATAAGCACGACAAATAGCAATTTTGGTGTGAGTGGCTAATGAGATTGACACTTTTGATTGATTATAGTTCTTTCTGTTTTGTTTTGTATTGGTTACACATACGTTACCTCAAACGTTTTCAGAAATTTATTTAGAAAAAAACTTATGTTTTATTGTTATGTTATTGATAGCTCTATAGCTTATCAGAATCTTTTTTAGGTTCCTGGTTAGCAGGGTCATAAAGGGTATTTACATATTGAAAGTATTTCTTATGTGCATATTTTTTGTCAACATTTAGTATATCATGAAGTGCATGCACTGTGTTTATTTTCTTGTTTACAATTTTTATTAATTCCACAGTATCAGCACTGACCAAACATTTTGTATGTTAAGTTTAAAAATATTAAGTAATTACGTAAATGATAAGATGTTCAGCCTGACTCAGTGTTTGGAATTATCCATATATGTGTAAGAAATTCATACCACTGTTAAAGTTTAAAAATACAAATAAATTTTGTTTGCTCAATTCAAAATGACCAAATGATCATTGTCCATATGAATCTTCAGTTTTCCATTCTGTCAGTTCTTAATATTATGTTCTTGGTAGCAAAAGAAAGAATCTAGACTGCCAAACTAAGGTTTACTTCCACGTACAGATATCCAAGAACTAATTACTGAAATCATAGCCCTGTTCTCCAGCCTGTCTAACAGTTCATTGTTTGAGTGGCACAAAGTAATTTAAAGTTGCTGAAGAAGTTGATGTTAAATTTTTGATATTGAAGTACTCAGACCCTCATTTAATGTGTGTAGACAACTACATCACTAGTCACAAGTACAACACAAGTAGATTGACTTCCTGAAGATGATAAACAGTGTTTTCAATAGAAGATGGGGATCATCTGTTGGAGTTCTGTTGGAAGTTTGATGTCACCAAACCCTATTATTTTTTAATCCCCCAACCACATCATGGAATATCCTGTTTCTATTGGAAATACACGTTATGGAAGGAAAATAAGTTGCCAGCATTGTTTCTTGGTGGCAAGTAGCTTTTGTTGTAGTAGTTGACAAAATAATATTAATAGTAATATTTTGCTGCATTAAGTTAAACTTAAGATTTTGCAGACACACTTCATGTATCTGGAAAAAACACTTCACCGAAATGAAAGGCAAAAACATTTTTTTTGTTATGCTGGTTGAAAGTCTGTTTACATGCTGATAGCAATCATTAAGTAAAGTGGTCCAAATATATAAATATTTATCTTCTGTGGTAGGTCCAGAGCCATAAAATGTTCAATAATTGCATTAGGTTTGAATGCAATGATAGAATATCCTTCCTGCCTGTCAAATAATGTATGCATTCATGTGCTTGAGGCATTGTGGATTTGGAGAGTGCTCTGAAGGCAGGGTGGGATCTTATGCTTTCAGAGCTATTAAGGGCCCAAGCACTGAAAGTACGAAGGGCCCTATTGTTTTCCTTACAATAATTATTTTTATTTTTTTTCACGGTTCCTTTTGGGTTCCTTAACATGCTCAAAAAGTTCAGAAGTTTGGCACACACACCAGAGTCGTCGGCCATTAGGACAAGGCAAAGGCAGACACATGGGTGGGGGGAAAATATTACACGGGGCAAAATATGGTGCATATATTATATATATGACACACTGTATAAAACTTGGTATGTGTATTGGTCAAGTCGACCAAACAACTTTTGCACTGACATCCCTTATTTCCGCCCAACAGGGGGTCAGCCATTTTCTGAAAAGTGGTGAACTTTTAAATACTCCTCCTAAGGATTTGACATGATTGGCACCAAACATGGTGAGCATCATGTTAAGACATTCAAAACTGTGAAGGGATTTTTGATAACAATGTTGTCATGACTAATATAAAATTATATTATAAAGTAAAATTATATTTTAAAGTAAAATTAGGGTGAAAAGTGGGAACCGAAAATGTTTAATATCTACAGCATGCACTGAGTGTTTGATGTCAATCTTGGCAAACGTGTTTATTGTGGTTGGCTGATGACATTGATATAACTATTGTGAGTCATGATCATAGCGCGACCAACTGGCAACAGGAAGTGTGTCAATTTAAACAAACTTCAACTTACATTTAGCCAAGTCACTTTATTTAGACTTGGTCAGACTTTAGACTTTATTTAGATGATCACCAAACTTGGTACATGTATTGTACTTATCAGGCTGGACAATTTTTAAAATGACAGTTTAACAATTACATGTTTGGTCCTAGGGGCCAGTCATAGCACCACCAACTGGCAGATGGAAGTATGTCACTTAAAACAGTGTTGAAAAAAAGTCCATTATAAATTTAAGTAATTTCCTATTTTGTCAGAAAAAGAAGAGATATTGAAAATGCTAAACTGTAAACGGATTGTTGATATCTCGAACAGTGTTGACATGGTGACGCAATTATTCAATGGCAATAAATGGAACAGGAAGTGTCTCATATCTTCTGCATGCACTGAGTGATCTACATAAATTTTGGAAAATATATGTTTGGTTTTGTGGGCTGATCACAATGATGTGGCTATTATGAATCAAGAAGAACTAGTTATAGAGCTGCCAAGTGGCAGCAGGAAGTGTTTCCCTTACAACGGACTTACTTAGACTTTAAAATAGTCCTCAGTTATTTTCAGATTATGCATCACTGTCTAAGACGCACCGGGTGGTGATGATGCTGTAGTGTTTGGGCTGTATTTTTATATAGCTATATTTTACTGTTGCTATTGTCTTCAAAATTGGAGTACGTACCTTACCTGTAAGCATCTAAAGAACATTGCCAGGTTGTTCAGGAAAAAGCAGAGCATAAAACCAGCATCTAAGAACTTACTACAGTAGACTTATTACAGTACAGTAGAACCTAAAAAATAAATCTTCCTTATGCCTTCACAATAGGGTCATGTAAATGTTAGCAAAACACTGCCATGAAAAGTGTTAGACTCAGAAAAGATTTTTCTAACTAAGTTACATGGGTCTGAGAAACTAATTATTCCTTACTATAAATGAGTTATATTTGAGGTTTAAGGTTGTGACAGCAACAAATGATGTTAATCCAGGGTCATGTCCTACTTGCAAAATCATGGTCACCCATATACCTGTAGATGTAGAGACAGCAAGGAATATTAGTTTGTATACAGAGTTCAGCGTGCAAACTCACGGCAGATTCAGATCTTCAAAAGAAGCTGATAGCTGTAGACACAAAGAGTTAGTTGTCTGTTCCTGTTCATGCATGTTTTAGATCTGGAGAGGGCTTGTGAATGATTGTGTGTTCCTTCATATGAGGATCTGAATGGCATAGCTGCTCTGATAAGATAATGCTATCTTACAGCCATCCCAGAGAGTTTTCTGTGGGCCACCCATCACTGTAGATACTATCACAGTAAGAATTCCATTGACTAATTCATAGGCCACCTTTTCCAGGCAGGTTTAAAGTAAACCTTTGAGATGCAATAAAGGACCATAATAAATAATGTTTCAAGAGGAAGGTACTATATGTTTAGTGTCAGGCAAATAGTTAATTGTGTAGCTCTTTCAAGCTGAGGCACTTTTTGAAGGCAACTTACTGTGCAATTGGGTATACATTATTATCACTCCATCTGTTTCTGAGAATTTCTTTTTGACAACACAGTGCAAATGAGACTGCTTCAGCATTGGTTACAGAACCAATTCCTGCAGTGGACATGGCACCGTTGTACATATCTGGTGACTGACCCTCCGATCGGGATCTGTCATGCGGCTACCCAATTGGTTAGCTGGTTGTCAGAATGTCATATGAAGCGATTCCCTTTGGTAATCCATTTTAAGTATCTGTCCACAGTCCATTTTCCCTGTTGGTAAACCTGTGTCTTGAGCGAGACAGAACTATCTCCATTATCGCCCATAATCTGGGTTGGTTCTCCCTCCGGTAGTCCCCGCTTTTAGGCATAATTTGATGCGGTCCTTCCCCTAAAGTCCATCTGATTTCAACACATAACTCCCCTTAGGTAGGTTGTTGTCTCCGCAGTGTCTTCTCAAAGAAAAGGTTATTATCCCCATTATCCCTATTTCCATTCCTTCAGTAAGGGGTAATGCTTAATGCATTATCAGTGCTCCGCTTGCTGGCAACCACGCCACTTGAGTTCATTCAGCAATTGTGGTGTTTAGTATAGTGAGCCCTAGTGTCACTTCATAAATACAATGTTGAGCGAGTGACAGAAAGAGAATGTCTCAATTATGTTTGTAACCTCTGTTCTCTGATGGAGGGAATGAGATGTTTTGTCACTCCTACCACAATGCTGAACTAACTACAGACATCCAGGTACATCTCTTTATTTTTTTATGGTTTGAATGTTTATTGATTAGTGTAAACGATAATATGTCCATTTGATTTATCCACTTGATGTATTATCACATAATTTAACCACTTGAATAAATAGACTGACAGTCTTTTCTCTATTAAACATAAGAATATAACCAAATTTAATAGTTAAGAGTCAGCATGCTATGGTTTGTAATCTAATACTGATAAATGTTAATATCCAAAGTTAAAATAAGCAACAATAATTATAAATTACAAATAATCTGTGTAACATTGTTTAGTGTTCTTCCTGTTTACCTCCTAGGTACAGTAAAAACATTGTTGAAGCACTATGGCACAGTGGAGACTCCATATACATGATGCTGTTTTCAGATAGTTGTGAGGTATGACTGCCATCTCAGGCTTGTTCAGGCAGGTAACAGAGGCTTTGGATTTTTGTCTTCTGCAAATTTGTCTCCTGTGTTTCGTGTTGCTTACAAACCTAAGGAAAACATGGATATTACTTTCTAATGGTATAACGGTTCTGTCGCAATTTGCATATCCTCTTTATTTATATTTCTTAGTAATACTAAATAAATATTGATTAAGAAATGCATCACAGTTACTGTTTTTGATACTTTGGAAATGGGGTTCGGGAATTGAGCAAAAAATTAAACTGTGTCAAATTGCATGAAGAAAAAGCTGTACTCTTACTTTTCTGAATGATCAGACAAATTATTTTGACTTGGTGGACAATAAAATAGCTAAAATAGGCTTGCACTGTTGATGGGACATGGGCTGACTGGACTCTTTTGACTTTTGTTAGTAAACAAACATTTAGAATACTTGCAATTGCATTGCATCTTGAACACTCAGAACACCTTAATAACAAAGCAACATCCAAGCCTAGCACAGGCATTCTGTGGAAGTCTATGAATCATTTTTGACCTGTTTTCAATCTGTGCAAGGGAATGTACTTTGTTTCGGTTAACATCATAATTCTTGAAGAACAAGGCTTGATATTGTGTAGTCCTGCCTTTGCCAAAAATACCATATATGTTTTTCTTTTTCATTTTTTTCTCCCCTGCTTGCCAGCAAAAAAATCAGCATGTGAATATGGGCCTCATGTTAATGTTAGCCCAGCAGTAACTGGAACCAAGCAATAGCAGATGAGAGACAGTTCAGAAAGTATGAGAAGGAAAGTAAGATGAAGAAAACCAAGTGCCATAATGATAAAACAGGAGGAAATAATGAAATAAAGAATGTTTTTGAGTGGAAGATTATTAAGAACTTGGGGTTGGATGCCTTCCTTAAGCTCCAAGCACAACATTCAGAAATGTGGGAGTAGTGGCGAGGTCTGAAGAAAGACCTTTTTCACTGCCATCCTTGCAAGTGGAAAATAGCATCTCATCATTTATTTACCATAACACTGGGGCTTTCAGTGCTAATTGCTGTATGGGGAAGTTGTCTAAAAAGCTATATCTCAGTTACTATGAGGTTTTTAGTCAAAAAGCTAGTTATACAATTGTATGTTTTCCCTAGAAGTTGATTTAAAACCCTAACCTAGTTTAAAATCTGCTTCAACTAGAATGATCTTTGTTAATTCTTTCCTCCAAGCAAAAATGGCAATATCATTATATTACTACAAGGCCGTAACTTATCTGCTTAGTGCTTTATCATCCTACTTAAACAAAACATGGTAAACTTGCTGTATGTGGCTTTAAAATACACCAGAGAATCTCTGAGACATAATATATGTTAGGGACCCTAACAATTTTCTGTAATACAAAATATTTTTATACTTCAATATACATACATGACTATGCATGAGTTTAATGATGAAAAAATGAATGCTCAGTCAAAGGTTTACATTTCAGAATATTAACGACAAAGTTTCTGTTCTTTTTTCAAAAATCTTGACTGAAAAACAAAATAAGGTTTATGCAAATATACTTTATTAGACTGAACAAACTTATATGATTGTAATTGCAGGGAAATATGAAATTTCTCTCTCCTTTTACATCCTCTGTCTCGACTACTAACCAGTAAACATCTCGTTTATGACTGTTACCTTTGTTCCCTGATGGAGTGAATGAGACTTGTAATCAGAAGGTTGCTGGTTTGACTCTAGTGCCGGCAGGTACAACTGAAGGTAGCAAGCAGATTCCAGTGCCGGCAGGTAGCACCCAACCCCTGATTGCTCCCCGGGCACAGCAGTGCAGCCCACTGCTCTGTGTGTGTGTGAAGCATATGGGTGCTAAGATGGATGGCAGAGATGTCAACCTTTACTAAAAGGGGAAGGGGAAGTGACAGACCTGTGCACATTATCACCTTAAAAGAGGGGAAAGGATACAGTTCACGTTTGCACCCTGTAAGACTCAAGCTAGCACCTGTTCCACACAGAGATTATAAAACATTACAAAAGTGTTGGGTGTAGCCCAACCTGCTGCTCTACATATGTCTGCCAGAGAGGCACCAAACACCAATGCTCGGGAGGTCACGACACCCCGAGTGGAGTGTGCTCTAACTCCAAAAGGGCAGGGCAGATCTTGAGATTGGTAAGACAAAGAAATGGCATTCACATTCCAATAGACCTCTGCTTAGAGACAGTCTTCCCCTTCTGCTGACCTTCAAAACAGACAAAGAACTGCTCAGAGTGTGTAAAGCTCTGTGTGCAGTCCAAGAGTTAAAGTGAAAGTGAAGTAAAAGTGACATTTGTCAGGTATGACAACCCATACCCGAAATGTGACCTCTGCATTTCCATCACTGGTGAGGCGTGAACACACACTACAAAGCTGCAGCATTGCTGTACCCGGGAGCAATTCAGAGTTAGGCCCCATGCTCAAGGGCACCTCAGTTGCTACCTGCCACATTGGAATTGAACCAGCAACTTTCTGCTTACAAGTTTGACTCACTAACCAGTGGGCCACAACTTCCACCACAAAGAGTAAAGGTGCAAGGGGTGTACTGGACGCAGCAACACAGAGATTGAGTATTCCTTCCCATAGGGAGCACTTGCAAGTTCACTACCTGTTCCCTAAAAGGAGTGAGGGGAACTGTGGACAACCAAGAAAACTTGGTTGCACTGAAGTGGAGCGTATGTTACACCTACCTCAGGACATGACTCTGAAGCCAGAGTCAGGACATTGAAGTAGTCTCATGCATCAACCTGAGGGAAACTATTGCTGCTGAGGATGCCATATGCCCAGAAGCCTCTGAGACAGCTTCACTAAGACCACAGGTTTTTTATAGTTTCAGACAAGTTAACACTGGCTGGGCATGTTCGCTGGTAAGGAGTGATGTCATAGAGAGTCTAGTTTCATTCCAAGAAAAGAGATGCTTTGCACAGAGGGAACATATCGGTGCGTTCCCTAATGGAGAGAACGAGACATTGTGTCCTTCCTACCACAATGCTGAACTAACCGCTGACAGCTGGATATGTCTTGGCTCCTCAGCACAAACATGAATGAGTGGTGCACGCCATTTCCCTTTCAGATATCCAGGGTGGAGACTGGCATGCAAATCCACTTGTCAGTTCCTACTGTTGCTTATTTTTAAGGCCAAATTTCATTTACATTTTTAAATTAGAAGCAGAGTGATTGGTCTTCCAAGGTTGAACACCTAGTGTCACTACAACACAACATCTTGTTCCCTCCATCAGGGAAAGGAGGTTATATATGTAACCAAGATGTTTCTAAAATAAACTTTATGTTGAGATTAAGGGTAATAATGATAAGTCCTAGATACTGGGATGTTTAGAATGAAGAGACAAACAGAAGATGACATAGAGCCATATTCAGAACAATTATTATTAGAAAATATGCTGTCTAAAACACTTAGGTCAACCCAGCTTTAACAAATATGTATAAGTTATGTTTTGAACACAATACATGATTTATATATTCAGCTCCAAACTTTCCCACTATAAAAATATATGTATATTTTACTGTTTGAGAACCAAAAAGTGTTTTTGCTGCACAGCACGTCTGTTATTTAATAATTTAAAACCTACTTTATGTAAAATGATTTGTTTTAAAAGTTTTTACATAAATGGCACTTGATTTTGTCTTATTCGTTAACATGCCTAGAGTACATTACATTTAGCCATGCAATCCAAGGGAGCACACCAATCTAAAATTTCTCATTAGAATACATGACTCTAAAATGTGCTAAAAACTATCTCACTTTCAATTTAAAGGGAAGTTGGACACAAAACAATATGGACAGAAATGCAATGCAAAAAATTTAAGACATTGTGCACTCTTTTTCATAATCCCGCTAACTGACTGTTTGGCAGTGTTGTTTTCCGTCCTTTAAAGAATTAATTTAAAAATGTAAGTTAACTCATTAACTCATTTATTCCCCTTGCCATGCCAGGTAAATATGACTTCTTTTTTAGCTGAACACAAGCATTTTTATTTGCATATGTATAACATTTTGTCCAAACAATGAAACAGCGACTGGATCTATATGCAGTTTTAAAGTTAATTAAATCCAACCAAACATGAGCATAAGCCAAAGCTTGAACAATGAAACTTGAAACAAAATATACACAATAACTGACAAGAGACAATGGCAAAGAGGGGTATATATACACAGACTAATTATGGGAAACAAGGAACACCTGGACACAATTAGGACAGGGTGACAAGACTACAGACCTTTGTGGCATGGATCATTCAGGCAGATTTGTTCAAGATTTATTAAACTAAATCAAGTTATATCAAACTTGTGTCCATTATCTTTCTGAGTGTTATTTTGTATCAACACATTTCCTTCATATACATTTTTGTGTGTCCAAAAGTTTGGACACACTTACTCGTTCTTTTTGTAGCATATTTTTCACATGTTAGAATAGTAAAACCATGAAAACTATAAAAGAATACAAATTGTTTGAGAATTTTGTAGAAAGACCAAAAATGAATTTTAAATTTTAGAGGGGAAAACTTTCCTCCAGTAGTTTTTCTTTAGTATCCAACTCAATTTATTTTTACTTAAATAAGTTAGGTTTGCAGGAAAATAATGCATTTGTCTATAAATTAATTTCACTCATTTAATTACGCCTCTAGATCAAAAACCTATTAAGATGGCGACAAACATAAATTCAGTCATGTGTGTCCATACTTTTGACTCATACATATTTAGTTTAGTGTTAACCTTGTCATACAATAATGACTTCTAGAACTTCATATAAACGGATTTGCATAGTGATTAATGACTGTTTTGATCAACTTTTTCAATCTACTTGGCTCGTTTGTTCCATTCTTGTGACTTTTTCCTGGTATCCTTTGTCCTAATTAGACTTCTAAAGATGCCTGTGTTAATTAGCTGAGTAGCATGTTTGTAGTAAAGCTGTTCCCAGCATCAATGCCTGCATTTATAGCTTTGACTGATTGCCCTTGTAGATGTGATCACTCTGCTTTTATTTTTGCTCCATTCAACAAGTTTGAAGAATAGGCTCTTTCATGGCAAACTTGTGGTTGAGGACGTGGAAAGCGAGGCTTAAACAGCTCTCAGCCAAACAAAACCACCAAAAGGAATTCCATGTCATTTATATGAGCAGGAAATTGACCCGTCAGAGTATAAGAAAACCAGGGAAACGATACTCTGTACTGCGGGAGCATGTTTGCTATGCTGCATCCTGAGTGGCCTGGCTGAGAACTGAGTTGAGGGATAGTACATGCCTACTCTAAACTCTATAGGCCTCCCCCTGCTCTACTGTTTAGCATGAGAATAGAAAAGAGACGGACCATGTATCACAGGTGGTGCTTGTTCTGCCATTCGCCCAGGACTGCAGCATATAAACAACTACTAATGAAGAAAGACTATCCTAGGCCTCATGTAGACCAGATGATGAACCTGTGAAATTGTATTTGAGAAAAGGATTTGTTTAGGAATGGCACTGGTGTCAATACACACACTAAAACCCATAAAAGAAATCAGGGACTTTTAAGGGCATCAGTAAATTGGAGAATATTTTAATTTGTGTGTACGTATTTGTTTCACACTTTATACCAAGATAATAAATACAGGATGTATGCGAATACTGTATACAGTTTTATTATATATTAGAAATAGACACTTTTTGAAATTATTAGAATACACAATGATTTTAACTACATAGCAATAATATGTTTCCTTCACCCTGTTTTACAGTTATAAAATATTGTAAATGCATTCAAGCAAGCACATATACACTATGAAAATAGTGCCATCTTAAATTTGTGTGCAGTTGTGATTCTCAGAATTAGCAGATCACTGATGTAGAACAGTAGTGAAGTTTAATGACATTATGACCTGACAAATTGTAATGTTAGTCACATTTAACACAAATTTGACAAATGTTAATTTCTCCACTTCATTTTTGTAGCTGACAAAAGTGTTAGAACTTAAAATGTTAATCATTATGACATTTTGATAAATATCCCTATTTTAAATTTAATCAAATTAAATTTTAAATGTAATACTTGCTGTGCTTATGACAAACTTATTATGACAAGAGTGTGTGACCAGTGAAGGCACCTAAAGCGGTCTACTTATTACATTTTAAGTAAAATCCTAAAAGTTCATGTCTGTGTTATTTGTCAACAATAGCATGCCACACTGTAATAACCTACATTGTTGTCCCTGTTGATGTGACTGTTTTAATGCAAACATCCGTGTCTCTTTTAGTGCTTTTCAGTACTTTTCAGCAATTTCAAAATATCTGTTTATTGCTGCCTGTGAGAAGGGGAGCACTTCATCTTTATGGTGGAGGAGGTTGGGGTGGAGTATCAGGAGGAGCTTGTCAGTCACTCTTTGAAGAACTCGCCCCGTTTTAAAGATCACAACCGGGACTGCATCTGAAGTTTGAAGAGGTGGACCCTTCATTTCTGAAAGTTTTCTCTCACGGATGGAAACGGGAACGAAACTCCTCTGAAACGAGTGTGTTGGAGATTGTTTTAAAGAGTGAAACCTGTTTGTTTTGGTTTTGACCGCTGTGATGAATCCTGAGCGACTTATAACATGTTAGGATAAATATTCAAAGACTGAATCACGATGGAGTTTGAATGTCTTCATCCAGGGCATCACATTATCATTAAGTAATGGAGATTTTTCCACTATGAACACGTAACATAAATTATTAATAGGGACAATGAATGGACTTTTTCTTTTTGAAAATACAACTTGGGTGAACAAAGCAAATACGCATTTCTGCACATGCAGACTCGTTATAAAAGCACTCGTATGGCGCCGTATGTAAAATTATCTTTTGTCGTTATCGCAATGGCAAACTGCGTGAAAATGATGATGTTACTTTTCCAACTCGTGTTTGCTAGATCTGCATTGGAAATCGGAGCATATGATATCGAGCGAGGCAGACCTGCAAAATGTGAACCGATCACCATTCCCATGTGCCAAGGAATCGGATACAACATGACACGGATGCCCAACTTCATGAAATATGAAAGTCAAGAGGAGGCCAGTATTAAACTGAATGAATTTGTTCCTTTGATTGAGTATGGGTGTGACATGCACCTGCGATTTTTCCTGTGCTCTCTGTATATACCAATGTGTGCTGATCAGGTGTCCACCACTATCCCGGCATGTCGTCCTATGTGTGAGCAGGCAAGGGAGAGGTGTTCACCTATTATGAAACAATTCAGTTTTGGCTGGCCAGACTCGTTGGATTGCTCAAGGTTGCCAACCAACAATGACCCGAATGCACTGTGCATCGAAGCTCCTGAAAATGACAGTCAGCCTGTGACTAAAAAAGGTGAGGGCATGCTGCCAGTACCTCCGCACTTCAGACAGCCTGTAGCTGGGAGTGGACATTCCTCGAGCGGTTCAAGGTCCTGTAATAACCCTGAAAAATTCAAGTATGTGGAGAAGAGTGAATCCTGCGCACCTCGATGCTCACCTACAGTGGATGTCTATTGGTCAAGGCAAGATAAGGACTTTGCCTTCATTTGGATGGTCATGTGGTCAACGCTCTGCTTTGTTTCTACTGCTTTCACTGTTCTGACCTTCCTCCTTGATCCCCAACGCTTTCAGTACCCTGAGCGCCCTATCATATTCCTCTCCATGTGTTATAATGTCTACTCTGTGGCGTTCATCATTCGCTCTGTGTCTGGGGTGGAGAATATTGCCTGTGATCGTGAAAATGGAGAGCTGTACATCATTCAAGAGGGTTTGGAGAGCACGGGCTGCACAATTGTCTTTCTCATCCTCTACTACTTTGGCATGGCCAGCTCGATCTGGTGGGTCATACTTACATTAACCTGGTTTCTTGCAGCAGGAAGAAAATGGGGTCATGAGGCTATTGAGGCACAGAGTGGCTACTTCCACATGGTTGCCTGGGGTATACCTGCAGTGAAGACCATAGTCATCCTCACTATGAGGAAGGTGGCTGGGGACGAGTTGACAGGACTTTGTTATGTGGGCAGCATGGACACTAATGCTCTCACTGGCTTTGTACTGATCCCCCTGTCCTGTTATCTTATTGTTGGGACCTCTTTTATCCTAACTGGGTTTGTAGCACTGTTCCATATCCGTAAAATTATGAAAACTGGTGGCACTAACACAGAAAAACTGGAGAAGCTCATGGTGAAGATTGGAGTCTTCTCAATCCTCTACACAGTGCCCGCCACAATTGTGATCATCTGCTATTTCTATGAAAGACTGAATATGGAATACTGGAAGTTTCAAACCATGGAAATCAAGTGCTCTTCATTTCCTGGTCGCAAGAGTGAGGACTGCTCATTGGACACCTCAGTGCCCACAGTAGGTGTGTTCATGCTGAAAATTTTCATGTCATTAGTGGTGGGCATCACCAGTGGAGTCTGGGTATGGAGCTCAAAGACACTTCAGACTTGGCAAGGGCTGTGTAATAGGAGGTTGGCCATGCAGACAGACCACAAGCCTTGCTCTAACGTCAGCTGTGCCGGATCCCACTCCCATTACAAAGCACCGTCTGTGACACTTCACATGAACAAAACAGACGTGTACACAGATAATCCCTCACTTGTTTGAGACTTGTATGTTTCTGCCTTGAAACTACTTTCACGCACAGACCTAAAACCATCATATATCATAAAATGCTCAGCTTGAACAGCAGGTTGTATGCAAACTCTGTCAGAAGTGGCATTTATAAGCCTTTCCCCAGAATAGAAAACACACAGCCGAGGTCACTTAATAAAATGGAAGGTTGCTGAACCAGGAAAAAGTATTGGCATGTTTTGCTAAATAGCTTATTTATTGTGACTATTTAGGTATTGCTGGTTGTATACATTTTTTGCTGCCTGTGATATATTGTATATATGTACAAGAGGGAATTTTTAAAAAATTTGACAGTATTTGTCTCAATATGTTATAATATATTGTATGTTATTGACAGTTTGTTATTGTCTCAGAAGTGCAGCAGTTAAACATTTTTTAGTTTTCTTTATTTATTTTTACAGGTTTCATGACAAATAAAAACAAAAAAATAGTAAAAACAATTTTCATGTGTCTAGTATCAGAAAAAATTTGAAGTTGAATCTCTTTACATTTGCAATTACCCCATGTTCTTATTAGATGCTTTCTTCCCAAAGAAATATTGCAATAAAAGTGCATTGCAGTCAGTCGAAAACAGGTAGTTGGGAATTCATAGGGAATTAATGGTACTGCCTAGCTAGACTTGAAGCTTTTTTGAATTTTGCATTCCTAAATTGCATTTTCTTTTACAATGATTTAGTAAACTTTTTTGTTTCCTTTAGATAAAATAATTAACATTATTTGTAGTGTCCTGTCCATTGTTTTGTTCAGAATGCACAACGATATCAGTAGATTGTAGCCTTGGCTGATAAAGGTAAGATGAGTTTAAAATAATACTATGCACGTCTCATTTTAGTTAATTTTACCTTTCAAACTTTTCTTTCTCTTCATGAAAAGAACTTTGGTGTTTTTGGTCGCTTACAAATTTATGATGCTCATACAAGCTTTGGTTTATAATGGTTATTTATACAAGCTTATCTTAGAAGATAAGCTACAGCCTTGTACAGCAGTGTATGTGTGAATAGAAAAATGGTTTAGGAATTTAGGAACTATTTTCCTCACATGTAAATATTATTCATTTTTCATTGTATGTCTAATTTATCTTTACACTCTCATTGTGCCTGACTGCGCAGATTGTCCATTGGTTTGGCAGTTCTCAGGCGTTGGATCTTAAACTGCTGTTACATTTGGCTGTAAAAAAGCATATTTGTCTTGGAGCACATAACTTAAACTGCACAGTGCATTAACCACATGTAGCGGCAACTATAAAGTTCAATACATGGATGTTTTCAGCGTTTGAGTTTACAGTGCAGTAGCATGCATAAACATTGGAGTCTTAAGACAAAAACAGAGCGGGCATCAGCCAGCAGACTAGGAAAGAGTTTATGAAATGTTAATGAAGTGGAAGGTGAATGTTTAGCTCCAGTTAACTAAGACAATACTTATTTAGCAATATAAATGGGTAAAGCTGTGCTATTATTTAAACAGAGATAAACATAACTTGTTGAGTGTGGATTTGTTAACATTGTAAGAATAAAGTTTACTAGAGCTTTCTTTAACAAGTAATGGTTCTGCTCTATTCAGAATTAAATAAAATAACAGTTAAATACCATTCATTTAAATTTAAGTTGGCACACAGAATTCAGTATTTAGGACACTCATAAACGTCATGCATATGTATGGGGTATCTCCAGAAACTAGATGATATTATTATTATTATTATTAATTAATAATCAATGTTTACCTGCAATAGAAATGTGTAATGCATTTATATTATTATATTTAATAAATGAGCGTTTATTTTCCAGACTTTGTGAAAAACACAGTAAGAATGCTTTAATTTACTCCAGTCTTGTGTATATATGTATGTAGCCAAACAGCATGAAGCAGGCTGATAATATGGTACAGAACATCTAAGATGTTATCAGAATACAATTTGATAATTCTACTTCTTGTCTTTCCAATTTAGATCTGAATATCATGTATCTGAACATCCTGTGGGTATGGCCAATTCAATTCAAACTCCAATCTATGAATTGACAGTAAACCTTTTCTTATGTTCCATCCTTTGCCCAACTTATTCACAACCTAATGTAACATTAATGCATATATTATAAAAATGTTTGTTTCTTTACAGACATTTTATTCAAAGTTTTTAATGTTTATACAGCAACAGCATTCATTATTTATCCGGGCAAAAAGGTTCCATTGTATACCCTTATGTTTAAGGTTTTTAGTTCTATTTTAGGCAAAGCACAGCCAAAGAAGCCCCATCTGCTATTTGAGTCCATTATCAAGTGAATGGTAATGGCTTGTAAGTAAACTTAAGAACTGACAAGATAGAATAGCATTGTAAGTGTCTGCTAGTTTGGATGAGAACCAATGTGTCTGGTTAAGGGAGGATAGTTAAAGCATTAGGGACTTTCCCTCTTCTTTAAAGAAACCAGAGGAACCGAGAAAAGGAATAAAGCAGTGGTGCTCATTACTCTGTACCCCATGGGTAGTATCCCATTCTCCAGCATTTAATGTGGAAATTAGACTACTGCAAAAGACCATTGAGAAGCTGTTGTCACCAGAACTTTCCATCAAAATGCAGGAGTCTCATTTTGAGCTGTGAGTGTGACCCACACAGCGATGGGCCACCTGTCCAATAGCTTATCGAATACACACTCTGTTTGTTTTTGATAAACATTTGGCATTGGACTTGAAACTGTACAATTTGTGCATGTTTGTCAATGCTAATGGGTGACGTTTTAATCTGACATGTTTATCTGTCTACTACATAGAGAACAGTATACATTATTTATCACCATTTCAAGATTTAAACAATGGGAAAGCTGATGTTATGGAAAGAAGATATATAAACAAAATAGCATCAGTGGAAAAACCTTTAAAACTTTACCATAGGCAAATAACTATAAGAGTGTTCTCTTTTAGTTTTAGTCTGACAATGTATAGTGTGTACCCTTGTAAATAAGAGTAAACCCATGGGAACGGAAAAGCACCTAATTACTAACATTAGCAATATTTGTTTTTTATATGGATCTCTGTTTACAGCAAAACCTCATAAACAGGAGTCCCATGGCAGTTTTGTCAGCCCTCTGGTGATTAGCGAGATGATACACACAAGTCTAATAAAGTGTAAACCCCCAGCTGGGACATATGCTAATGGTTAGAACCCCTAAGAGTTGTGAACTAGATACATTGGCACCTCACACTGGTTTCCCTGGAGCTCGTATGGCCAGCTGGCATCACCAAGCCTGGCACAAGACACACAAATAAAGACTGAACATGCAAGCAGTGACTGTGTTGCTTTTTTCCCCTTGACTTGGCAAGTTTTCTTACCTGGCTAGTTCAGGAAGAGGCAATTGGTTATTAAAGTTTGTCAAAATGAGCACTCTGGTCATTTTTGTGGCACCCAATAGGACTGTAAAATGTTGTTCTCTTGGCTTCATTAGCAATTTCCTATCATTGCATTTTCCATGGTTATGTGTAAAACAATGATGAATAGACTAGTATTTCATGACTTTTGGTGGTGTTTAAAAGAGTCAGTGCTATTTGTAAATAAGCCGAACTTTGAAGCATTTTTATGCTGTACTTAAGTGTCTTAGCATTTTACTATAATTTCAAGTTATGGTTAAAATATAAAGCTAAATTTTATGTATTAATTATTTTGGTGTAATCTGTTCAAGATGTTCCAAGATATTTAACTTTGTTTAGATGCAATGTCCTGCTTCTTTAATTTCCTTACAAAATTGTGAGGTTTTGCCTTGCCTATAACCAACATTGCTGTTAGACAAAAATAAATGGTCAAAATGTACAACCATATATTACATATCTCACATGCATTAACTGTGGCCATTTACTGTATTTGCTTAGGTTTGGAATTATATGTGGGTAGTAAATCCATCCATTAATTTTCTATACTGCTTATTCTGTCATAGGAAGTGCTGGAGCTTATCCAAACACCTTGGGCCAGGCAGGGAAACACCCTGGACAGGTGGGCAGTTCATTTTGGGGTCAGGTGATCATTTAAGAACCACAGAGGTTACCAGAAGTACGATAAAGCTACGAGTAGGCATTGTGTTGATCTGAGAGCAATCTTTGGATTTCCCTTACAATGGTTATAGTTCTGATATGAGAACATTTTCCACTTGGGGCAAAGTAGTTAGCCATTAACAGAATGTTTTTTTAAACATTTATTTTGCATTCATTGTGTTAGCAAATTTTTCTTACTAAGGCAATTTAAAAAGTGCACATACTGTAAATTTTTCACCTTATTTACTGTCATCTGGAAGTCTTCAATGTGCAAGAATTGTCCATTGTTTGCATACTGATCTCCCACACACGTCTCTCTGCCCCCGCAGATCAGTGGAGTATGTTGGAGCTGTACTGCTGCTGATTATAATGAAATATAAGCATGACCTCACTCTCACAACAGCTGATGACTCATACATCACTGAAGCTGAGGACAAACATTGCATTCAATCAGTCTTAAAGGCATGACTGGGTATCCACACTGGCTTCAAGGTCTTGCTGTGATGCAGCTGTCTTTCTATGTAATCTTGCTTACAAATGCAACAAAGTCCTCTAGAGCCATTAAAAAAACAGAAAATTATTTAGCAATTAATTTTCTTTACAGTGTTGACATATTTCCTATTGAAACAGGAGGCTTTTCAAGGTCAACCAACTTTCAAATCTGTGATTTGCTATGTGGTATTTAAATTAAATAAAGTATTTAAGTTATGTCCAGCATCTTCTGTGCTTTTCACAGAATGTGCATCCAACTCCTGTGTGTCTAAAGTGTTTTCCAGTTTGGTCTATAGGTCAGATGGTCTATAGATACATTTACACTTGTAGTTGCAATCAAGCTATAACCACAGGTTTTTGTTAAGTCAAGCTACAATCTTGATCTTTCTGTCCAAGTATACAGTACAGAACTGTGTTATTGTTATGTGCAGCTCACTGGAATATGGAGGGCGTGAATAGCAATAAAATAACAAGTGCCTTTTGGGTCACTGGGAGTTCAACAAGTGGGAGGAAGGTGATGATGCCAATAACATTCTCACAGGTGCTTGCTTTAGTACAATGAAGTCCAGAAGGATGTGGGTTTTCTCTGTACCACCACACCCTGCCTAAGTGCTGAGTAACCAGGAAAAGCAAAAGTCCGTTACACCTAGAGAAAGCTTTTCATCACAGTGACATTTACATTTATGCATTTGGCAGACACTTTTATCCAAAGCGACTTACAGTACATTCAAGTTATATATTTGTCAGTACGTTGTGCTCTCCTGGGAATCAAACCCACGACCTTTACATTGCTAATGCAATGCTCTACCAGCTAAGCTATAGGGATACAATATACAGGAATGCATTTCCTTCACTCGTGTGGGACCCATGGAAGCATAAAACCTTTTGGAGCCAATCACCTGAGCTGTAAATACCATGTGACTAATCACTCTAATCACTCTGTCACCTGCATTGATGCAATGCATGCTAATAAAATTTTTTTGTCTGATGTTAGGAGGTGACACTGCAATGTCAGAATGGAGTATGCCATCAAGACGTTCCGCAAGACAAAGGTTAGACCTGCTGCCTGGGTCATCTGCTCCATTTCCTCAGAACAGCTGCCCAATCTCTGATGACGAACCAGATTATTGGTTATTGGTCAGGCTGTCCTTGAAAAAGGATGTTTTGTCTTTCTGTCCTCACCGAGAAACACAAAAATGCTGAATGAATGTTTTCATGTTGTAGTGTGGACAGGGAAAATGGAGATGTAGGGGATTTGAAAAAAAATTGAAAACATTTGAAAAAGCCAGTGTGAATGAACTGTTTTTCAGATTAATGTGAATGTAAGATAAGGTCTAAAAACACACCTGCCTACCAAAGACAAGTGTGAAGAACGAAGAGTAAGGAAATGTGAGAAATCATTCTCATTTTCCTACTATAGCAAACATCTCTCTTCATTGGAGAACAGTCAAGACCTGTGTGCCAACTATAAAAACAATAGTCCCTCCTCTTCAGAAATAGCGATTCTCCAGCCAAGGTGATAATTGTGCAGCTGATGATGTGAATTGGTTCTGTATGCATGTGTTTGGAAGAGTGTTGCCATGCTACATTAAAGGATGTTGAAACCAGAGCTGAAATAGTAGGGTATCATGGGTTGAAGGCTGAAACAGTACCACGCATGTAAGTTTAAGGTCAGATACCAGCAAGCAAGGACACTGACAGTCTTTATATGAACTCTGGAATCTCATCTGT
The DNA here is from genome assembly GCA_036877525.1 of Chromobotia macracanthus. Classification (NCBI taxonomy): domain Eukaryota; kingdom Metazoa; phylum Chordata; class Actinopteri; order Cypriniformes; family Botiidae; genus Chromobotia; species Chromobotia macracanthus. Next base: position 2,589,711 of record JAZGTH010000068.1, on the reverse strand, counting down.
TCTTTTGATACTAATGTAACCAATGCAACAAAGAGTTTCCACACAGTTGAACATACTCACACACACAGGAGCACAGCATTACTTTACATAACTGCTGTAACAATATTGAGAGCATTAACTACAGAGTGACGATACAGGATTTCAATTGATTGAGTGGTTATGGGAATTGGAACATGTGCCAGTGTACCACAAGAGTTCTCTCAGACTTCACTGGTCAAGTGGTTTAGTCTGGTGGCTGTACTTCCTCACCCATTTTATCCACCTTGAGGACAATTCTGAGCTCGCCTAGCAAGCTATTAAAGAGTTTGTCGCCAGAGTCTGGGCCTGCAGTTTCCTGTTAATGCATCTGTCAGCAGGAAGTCAGGGCAAGATTAAGAGAACAGTGGGCCGTGTCTTGTTTGTCTCTCTGTCAAACCCCCCCACTCTCTCAGCTGTTACTGTTCTTACTGCTAATGCCCAGCTATGACAAAGGATTCCAGTCTCTCAACAGCATGGTCAGTTTGCCCCTGAAATCCTGGATCTCTTAATTTGCTTCTTTTATCAAGAAACAAAATATTATTTCCTGGAGTGACTGCAATGTTTGTATATGCTCTTTTGTGCAGTGACAGTGGGAGATGTTTTGGTCTACTTCATGACTTCATGCTTGTCAAGGCAGAAAAAGTCAAGGGTTGATAAATAAAATGGACTGATGACATAAGCTGAAAAGAAACTATTTCAGAGTAAAGGTTAAGGTAAAAGTTACAATAAAAATGAAAGATTATGAAGACTTTAAATCAACTTAGGTCAATCAAGCTCAAATCAGTGGCAAGTCAGTGACAAAAATAGGTCTGTTCTATACAACTGGGGAAAGTAGCCTCAGTCTCAGATGGCCTGTGCATAGACTGTCTGGTGGATGTTTTGGAGAAAGATTCTGGTGAAATCTGGAACTGGTGAAATCTGTAAGCTTCATTGCGTAACTTTTGCAGTGTGTGTGCAAAGCTTGAATAACTGAACAACTGATTGAATTGAAGTGAAAATAACCGTAATTGTTGACCATATTTAGGCTGAACTTCTCAAAATACACAGTACTCCTTTTACAGCGTAAGGACATAATATTTTCTGCTGTCATTTTGAAAACCGAAGCCCAATGCATGTGTAATAAAAGCTTGATTGTTTTGTTATGGCTGGAGGAACTGAATGCTAACAATGGGATATAATAGACTACTATAGATACATACAGGCAAATTTGAATTGAATGTCAGAGTGCTGAGTCAGCCAGTGCAGACACAACTCAAGCTCAGCAGCACATTTCAGCAGACTCATGGGTATTCCCAGAAATCTACCCAGCCAGTTGGCTGATAGAGCTCAGGGACCTGTGCTGCATAAGGAAGAAAGAGACTGGATTCACAATATGATGAACCTGGTCCACAATATTTACAGAAGATCAGATGTTTCATATCACCCTGTCTGGAGGCGTAACATACTTCCTCAAGAGTGATGTAATATTAGAAGAAACTAAATATTTATACAAGCCAAACTGTTGTTAGTTTTAGCACTGATAATATCTTGTCCCTTGTATAAGAAAAAATATTAAAATATAAAACCAAATACCCTTGGAACCTATTTGCAAAAATGGTGTTTTATTAATACAGACTCATAACCAGCAGTGTTGGGTGGCGATTTTGGAATCAGAGTGTTCAGAGTGACTTGTGTCACCTGCTGCCTAGAGACAAGAGATAAGTGTCTGAAACAGGTCCAAGTTTTGGAAATTGTTTACCAGCTGAAACATTAATAACATTTCACAGTGAGATTAGAATCCTTATTCCTTTGTATCTCATCACAGGGATACAACAAGATTATTTTGCCTCACTGGCACCATTGTCTTCCAAAAGCCTAAGCGTTGCATGTGCAGTTGTCCCTAAAATGATCAATTTTTAGGGACAAAAAATTGAGAAAATTTATTCACTCTCCTTTAACCACATGAGCAGCTACTGTGCCAAAATGATTCAAGCAGGGGGATGCAATGAGTTTATCATAGGAGAGGTTGAAAGAGCCCATTATCACTGCCAGAGCTTGACACTAAACCAGCTTAATGTTCTCACCAGAGTTTTCCTATCATTACATCACTGCACAGGAATTTTGGAATTTTCACATATGTTAACCAGTAAGTTGAACAATTAATTTTATAATTTATCATTGTACACAAAAGCAGTGCAGTAAAATAACTAAGCAAACATCTACAAGCAAAATAAACTTGCATTGCATTCATGTTTCAAGGGAAATCATAGGACTGTTAAGTAGGATAAATCAGGTGATTTAATGGTTGGTAACCGGTTAAAAATATTATAAAAAGATTCGCATCCCTATATCTTTGGAAAGTTTTTTTGTGGTCAAGCCCCAAAGGGGCAGAGGCCCCTAATGTATCCTTTAGTTCTCTTCTTCTGTTTTTGAAGTCTATGGCAGCCCATAAAATGGTACATAGGACATTATATGAAATTTGGCACACAGATAGTAATCAGTCTGATTTAAATTGTATTTTAAATTGCAATATCTTACGAGCGCAATGGCATATCCTTACGAAACTTATGGTTCTTCATCCTTACCGTCTGAGAGTACTTACAATTTGTAATGGCGCCCTCTTGTGGTCAAAAGTTTTTTTGGAACTGCTTATAACTGTTAATTAATTTGCCTTGTAGTCATTTGCAATGGTGGCTGGTACCAAAAAAAATGTATTGGGGGGGATGTGGATGGAGGGGCAAACAAACTGAAACATTAAACTGTTTTTAATATGTAAATAATTTGTAATACAGGACTGCAAATAGTCATTTAGTCATGACTATTTTAAATAGTCATTCAGGTGATTATGTATCATTACTGCTAGATAATTAAACTTATAAGATAATATTGAAAATGTTAAAGTCAACTGTTAAAGAATGCAATAAATGTACCATGAATCAGTGAATTTTAGTTCAATGTGGATTTATTGTCAGTAGTAGTTTTATTGTCAGTATCAGTTTTATTATCAGTATGAGTTAAGTAATCAAGGTAATAATTTAACCCCCCCCACACACACACACACTGTGAAGTTGCCTAATCACTGGCCAGTAACACTATTTGAAAAGAAATTTTGCTCTCCTTTCTTTTCAGCTTGCAAATTTTCAGAGAGATGTTTTAAGTCGCAAACCCCCTTGTTGTCCACAACATTTCGGGTCTAGGACTTTGAAACAGCAAACAGAAAAAGCAATACAAGGCATGACTCGCATCACATCCAGCTAGCCAACTCCGTTTCTCATAAGAAGTGGTGGAAAAGCACCCAGTGTAAGCTCGAACATGATCACTTGACTGCTGCTGAATTTGGGTCGATCTGGTCCAAGCTCCTTTATCCTCTTTTTTCTTCATCCGAACGTCTTTTAAAAGGGCATTGTTACAAAGATAAAACCACATTTTCTTTCATTTTGAGATATTTTGCTTGGTTCCACATTGATCAGTACCAGTCAGTCAAATGACAATCTGCTGAGCGAGAATGAGACTCGTTAAAGTGAGAGGGTTTGGGGCAATACATAAAGCCCACTGACAGCCCAAGCCAAATAAGCCCACCCATGTCTCTACAGTGTTTTAATGCTGAGATATGGCTTATATTACATATATAAGGCCTCTCACCTTTTTAAATGGAAGTAAATGGGGTGGTTGTCACCATTTGTTGCTGCTTACTAAGCCGAGCGATATGAGCCCACCCCCAAGTCTCTATGACATTCTGATGCGGAGCTATAGTGTTACAAAATTCCACAGAATGTTAAGTCGCCCACTTTTTCGTACACCCGAAAAACATCGCTTATAAAAGCCATAGCACACCTATCCTCAATAAGCCAAACCGTGTGGGACGAAATACATACCAAAGTTTTCTCCAGAAAAAGTAGTAGTATGCAAGAGAGTAATGTTGGTGCTTTGTTTTGCAAGCACCAATAATAATAGTTGTAATAGTATAACAATAATAGTAGTAACACTATTGGTAATTATTATCCTAAGAGACTAGGAATTTTACTTTCTGTGGTATGAGTTCAGTCATTCAGCAGCTGTTGACTTATAGCTGGCAAGGCTTGGCTGTGGCCATGAAGCTGGAATGCCACCACACTCTAGTGTCTCTGAAAAACTCTGCAATGGGTTTCCATGTAGCTAAGCAAAGCATCCAATTCTAGAATCCCAGACCCGAATGGAACTCTAGATGCCTTTTAAAACACCTGGTTACAGAAGGTGTTTGTCTCAGATTTTGTAAGTGTGAACTTAGCGTGAACCACATAATTGAAAACAGTTTTAATCTGAGGTATTTTACTTCAAAAACTGATTTTATCCATATGTTTATTCTTTCGATTGTCTTTTGGTTTTTAGCTGGAGCAAGCCATCATATAAAATCAACAGAGAAATTAACATCACTGCACAACATTAGGACAAAGAAAATCTTTCCTAATTTCTTTTATAGCATTACAATGGAAATGTCAGAATATTGCCTGCATGCAGGTACGTGGGTGTGTTCTATGACTTGATAGAGTTGTTGTTGGGACTGTAGCACCTGGTGTGTGTCTGAGAAAAGGTCAGAGAGACCTTGGCCTCCAGATAAAAATGTATGCATGGCCTGCAGTCAGAAAAGCTTGCTGGAATTTTCTTGTACACACACTGGAATTTATTAAATGCCTGTTTTCATTGTTTATATGTTAAAAGCTGTAAAGAGTAGCTGGAATGTAGTCTAAACCAAAAGACCCTGATATAAGCAAGGCTTTTGATAGTTACTGCTCAAACTTCTGTATAAACTGTTTCAGTCTAGGTAATACAGAAATAACAGGAAAAATCAAACCATTTCATGCGGTCTTTAACATCCTATACTGTATCTGTCCAGAGGACATGCTTAGGTTATTCTGAATTACCACAGGAACACAGAGCAAAGATTGATTTGGGATGGCTCAGTTTTGTCCTCTCTCAGCTGTAATGGGTTGGCTGGGGTGCAGAGTCCATGTATAAAAATAAAGAGCAGAACAGTTGTTCACAGCTGCGAGTTCTACTTTCACCTAGCACAGCTGCGGCCAATCTCCTCTTCTCTTTTCTCACACCATCCTGCACCACACACACAGAAAATGGCCACCAGCAGGGTCTGATGTTTCCCTTGATGATTTTCTATGCAGTTTGCTATGTTATTGTGACGTGTGAAGGTTAATGCTTTACTAGAGCTTTTTTTTGGGTGCATTTCCTCACTATGGTAAATGTTTCCAGCAACAATGTCTAATACAGACTTGCCTAGACAGAGTATTGTCTACCAAACATGTCAGGCACAGAGTGATAAGTTAGGCTGAAAAAAAAAAGACGGATTGCTGCTGGAATATTTTCATAATTGGTTTAATTTTATTTACCAGTAATTTTCCTTCGATTTATAGGACAGCAGAGACCAGGCTGAAGAGTGCAGAGGAATAGAACTGGGATACGATGTAGGCCAGATTCGAACCTGCATCCCTGAAAGTATAAGAATTTGCAAGGGCAAGCAATTTCTACTTTTTTATTTTTTATTTCTGGCTATTTCTACTATTCAAATTTAAAGTTAGTTTCAGAACCCTGCTGCTTCCATGTCATTGTGCTAATACAGTTAAACTATTTGACATTAATTAATTATAATTCAAATTGTAAAACAGGCAAGGCAACAAAAAGCCTCAAACATTTACACTGCAGAAGGGACTCAAGCTATATCTATGAACCAGACTATTGTAAAGATATGAGGGTGGGTTTATTTTACTTTGCACTCACTTAGCAACCACCCAGAACCCAGAACCTATCAACCCCATAGCAACACCCTGGCATCATGACAGTATGCTTTGTCCAGGCAGAAAAAAATCTCTGGTAAAAATCTCTTTTTCAGATCTATTTTGCTATATTACATTTATACATTCAACATGTGGCTGCCCCCGTAGAGGTGTGATGTACCAGGTGATCCCTATGGAGGGAGTAGGGCCATATCTAGAATTCAGAGGGCAGGTGACTGGAGAGCAGAGACAGAGAAGAGTCACCCTGCCTTGCAGACTCGAGGTCATCTTTTAATCAGGAGCCAGAGAGCACCGGGCCTTCCTAATTCAGCTTTGGTAAAAGCAGGAGGGTGAATGAGAGAGAGCCATATGCCAATAAATGTCTCTGTGATGAAAGGATGAGGTCAGTGACAATGCATGTCTGCTTACCAGCCACTGGGAATTCCATCTGGTATGTAAACAAACTTTATTGTTTGTTATGTTTTTATTAATTTAAAAGACATTTTATGTTTTAAATGGGTTTCTTTAAAGGTAATTTATACATTTATCCCATATTTATCCTGTATTTTTTTCCTCAAAGCCCTTGCATGGCCTTAGAATAACAGAACGATTCAATTACTTTTTCAATTACTTTTCCATTGTATGGCAAACAACAACATGCAATTTCTGCCAAAGATCTCTTTTCTTGTGTATCATGTTTTGTGCTCCACGCAAGTCATGGGTTTGGAAGACATGAGTAAATGACAGAATTTTTTGGTGAATTATCCCTTTAATCCAGTTGTACATTTCTGTAATGACTTGTTTTTTTTAGTGGCATGGCCCAATCTTTGACCTTGTATCTGCAGACAGTGATGTAAGTTTGTGAACATTGTGACAGAAGCAGGTGCTGTAGGTGCCAGGGCTGAGGCTGCGTCTAACATTGCTGCCCCCTTTAAACTCTGCCTTATGCATGCAAGGGAGAAATGGAGAGAACTACAGTCGCAAGCTACTCACAAGGTCTGCACACATTCCTTCACTTTACACATGGACAGGTGGTGGAGGAACAGCGAGCTCTTTTCTAATCCACGTGCCTGTCTTAAGCACTGTACAGGGGTCCTGATAGCTGATGCTATGTTCTCATTGTATCCATCCAAATCTAATGAAGGCCAACTTTAACAAACAATATTTCACACTGTAAATGTGAATCAGTATTAAAATGCATCTTATTAATAGTAAAGAAACTATTTTCTGAACTTTGTCAGGTCAGTGCAATGTAATTCTCAATCAAATTACTGAACAAAGTCTGTTTCACTTTGTTTACATTTATAATTTAGATGGTGCCCTCTGCTGTTCATTGAGTGATTTACATGCACTCCAAAAGTATGTCTGGGCACTTAAGCCACACTTAAAACATATTAATATCATTGCACAAAATATCAACCCAACTGGCATCTGTAAAATTTCACTTTTATTTTTGGTATTTGGACAAGCAATGTGTAAGAATATTGACCATATATTTTGGCATTTACCATATATTTAGTAGAAATCCTTTGAATTACAGGGTTACTCCATGTTAACAGTCATGTCTTTATTAAGCTTGTTATATAAATATTAATATTTATATTATGTATGTGGACATTTACATAATGCTAATATTATATTTAACTCGGTTAAAAAACATTACAAAACATTCAAGTACAAACATACTATGTACATATAAATAATAAATAGAATGCAAATAAGTGACCTTTAACCAGAAACAGCATTATTTCCATGTAAGTTCATGGTGTTACTATGCAGAAGACTCTGCGTGTAGTTGTACAGTGGTGTTGATGAGGTCCCTGGGTAAACTCTCCCTCGCCTCCTGCATGCGCTTACGAGCCCTCTGAAACGCTTCTGAAACCACAAAGATACTTTACATCAGCAAATATAAGGGTCAATGCTGTGATGCTCATTTCTTGGGTTTATCTATTAATAAACAAAGAAATATACAAATTGTATACTTATTTCAATATAAACACTTTTTCATATCAAGATTTCATACATTTAATTCAAGGTGCAGAGCAACTTTTGGTTGATAGTTACACCATTTGACATTTTTGGAAACATTTAATTAAAGCGTCATCAACAAATTTTCAAAAACATATAAAACTAACATAATTTGTCCTTTTTATTAATTTGGACATCCATAACCGTCTCTGACACACAACCTGTAAAATCTGATATTCTGTACTGTTGCCAGTAGTAATCATTAGCAAAAAGGGACCCTTAGCAAAGTGATTCAAGGCCTCTCTTACCCAGTACATTATAGACAGAGCCCTGCTGACTGGGGTTGCCCAGCTGATCTAGCACTGTCTGTCTCCTCCTCTTCAGGGTGCTGGCATCAATAAAAGCCCTAAATAAAGCACAAAAATCTCTTATAATCTCAGTGGGGCAGAATGGTACTGCTGCAATTTTAAAATGCATTATTTGCTGATTCTGTTGGCCAACCTGGCATGCTGTATGCAATTAAGAGTAAATGTCACATTTCCAGTGGTCTGAGTGCGGAATCCAAACCGACTCAACCGCTCTCCCTGGAAACAGAAGGCACTTTTACAAATATTTAACTCAAACATTGCTCCATTTAATTACTGGACATATTAATACAAAAATTCTCACACTACGTAATGTGTAATGAGTAACCTTGAAAGTGCCAGGTATTCTGACATAACTGATGTCCTCAAGTTCAGGTGCTCCACCGATAAAGAAGTGCCTCAGGTCAGCAACCGTGCCTTTCTGGACGGGTCTCCATGTGCTGCAGGTCATTTTGTGACTTCCTGAGGCCACAGAAAATTTTGAAGGTAAGAGTTTACTAACATATCATACAATGTAACAAATTCTGTGACCTGCAGTTTGTTATGTAAATGATTTATGAATTTGTTTTCCGTTAAATATTACTGAAAAATATAACATTACTGTATGTAATATTATATTTATTAAAATATATCTCTTATAATCTTATAATAAACAAATATTATATGTATATAACATTAAATGTACTTTAGTGTACATTTTAGTGTATCAGTTTGATCATATCACTATAACGAAAACCATGAGTATGTTTTTTGCTAGATAAATCTAAAGAAGTCAAATGTTGTTTATGGTTCCAATATGTTACCCACATCACAAGTTTACTCCCTAGTGTAATATCTTCCATTATGATATTACACTATATGATTTTTTTTTCCTCAGAACAAAGGTTTGTCCTACCTGGTGTTGAGGGAATGACAAGAAAACCATAGCCCTCAGTTCTATACCGCTGCCAGAAATCCAGGGAGAGGACTTTGAAATATAACACTGGCCACTGGGGTAATGACTCTGCACAGAATGTACTTGGATTAACAGTACTACTTAATTTTACTTAAGGGTTAGTATCTGTTTGTGTGTAAGCATATCATCAAAGGTTTGTAAGTTTAAAGATACAAATGGTCTGAAGCAATCAAAGATCTCACCATCAGATTCATTCTCCTTCCTGAAGAAGGACTCAAAGCTGAAAGGATAGGAGAATAAGGCAACATCCTCCTATGAAACAGAGAACATGCTGTCCACACTTCCAATCAGACAAAGTTAACTGATGCTGGCAATTATTATGTCTTACCTTCCCCATACTGCGTGTGCGACAGGTCTGAGTTACACCAGACAGGCAGTGAAAGGGAACACTGGACCAACCTAAAGAACACATACCATAGCATAGCAATTGCCAAAAAAAATAATAAATCTATGTAACAGGGTAATACAGTGGCTCCACAAAATATTTGGAAATTGAAGCTACTCTTAAATTTATTGATTTTGATGCATAGATGAAATATAAAACCAGGTGACATTTGTAAACAAATAATGCTAAACCATATCTTTTGCTTTGATTACTTTAAACCAAATGGTCTCAACCTTTAATCTTATCTTTATTTTAGATAAATAACACTTTGATGTTTTATCTATTAGCTATCTATTGCAATGAAAAATATATTCTTTTGAGAGTGGCTTAGGTGTACAAATACCTTTTGGGGCTGTATGTGTATTTAAATAATTAGACATTGACTTACTGTTTGGTAAGTCCAGGAAGAAATGGACATAAAGATTGTCATATTCATAGCCCTGAGCTGAAACTGAAATAAAAATTATGATATTACAATCATATCTGTTACTTTAAAGACTCAGTTTGCTGTAACAGTTAAAATACACTACAAACACCAATACAAGCATGCATATAATCCACTGATGTTATAAAGCTTTGCCCCAGTAAATTTCCCATTGGTTAGGTGTGTACTGTCTGTAAGTATGACATGTTCTGAATGTCATTTTTATGTCTTTTCAAAACAAGACTTTCTCTTTGATGTGGAACACTAAGAGAGAAATTATAAGCAATGTTGACACTTCTCTTTTCCATATTTGAAGGGTAATGAAACGGGGTATTACATTTTCCTTGGTCTTCTGACATTTAAGTTTCAGACCTTAAGTTTCAGGGAGAGTAAACAATGACAGATAATTTGAGTGAACTATCACAAACTATCGCTAAGTTTTTCAAGAACTGATAATACTCACCAATCTCTCCATTAACAATCAGGCGAAGTACCCCTGGAGGCGGCTGAAAGAAGCGATTGGACAATTAGAAAGAAATTTCACATTTTTTTCAATACAACAGCTATGAGATGTATGATTCTTACCATTTCAAAGTCCTGGCCAACCAGACTGTTAAGGTAATCTTTGTGACGTGTGTACAGCTAAAATGGAGAGAGAAATGTATTAGAAATCATGGTTGTGAAAGTGAGAGGTATGTGCTCTTGTTCAACATTTACAAAAGCCTCCTAGACATGGATGAAGGTGAAATAATCCTAAAGGGACATACATCTCTGTACATGCGCTGCTCTCTGTCATTCTCATCTGCGTGAATGTCTGCGGAGGCGTTTTCCACAAAGAGCCTCCACACTTCCCTCCTCTCTCCCACCGTCTCTAGCCTGATGTAAAAGACCTTCTGTAATCATAATAAATTCACTACATAAGTCTACAATGAAATACACAGGAGGAGTAAGTCTTGCCTGTAAGGTCCTCTGTTGTTGTTAAAGTCTGGTTTGATTGTGATTACTCCATTACTGTCTGCTCTTATGGTGCATAACACATATTCATTCGTTTTCAGGCCCAACCTGTAAAACACACACACACAAAAAAAAAAATGTCTGATGTTGGCTCAGTTCTCATTCTACTTCTACCAAAATCTGACATATTTATTTCAATTTTATTTAAAGGGGTTATATAATTTTCTGGACCTTAAAAATTAATGAGCTGTGCTTGAATGAAAACATTTGTCTGCCCAGTCATGATGAGATAAAAAAATGTCCTTTTGCAGGAAGAGCAGCTGAATTTATTATTGTTTATTATTATTATTGTTAAGGTAGTATTTCCATCTGGCCTTACTGTTTGTAAAAACATAAACAAAAATAAAAAACTTTTTTTAAAACCAAATTTGAATATATGGCACAGTGAGTGCAGAAATTAACTGGAAAAGATGTTTACATTGAAGTTCTTTGAATTAACATTTCTCTAGTTCTCTAGTACTGTTCCTGTAGCTCAACTTGTAGCGCACAACACCAGGCTCAAGATTTCACGCATAGATTGATAAAACAGAATGGATAGATATGTAGGGAATGCATGGATTGATTTTGGATAAAAGTGTCTGCCAAATGCATACATACAAATGCAAAAACTAACCACTAACTAACAACTTAATTAACATTAAAAGTAGACTTCAGGTAAAAAAAAAAAATACAAAAAAAACAAAATGTGATATTGGCTAATGATGTCACTTACTTTCCTGAAGGCCCAAGATCCCCCATAATGTACATGCTCTGCACAGGTGTGTTGATAGTGTGACTATTCTTTATGAACTCCTCTGAAGGTTCCCACGTGATTAAACGGGACTTGGGAACATGGGACTCTCTATTAAACATAATTTAATACAAAGTGGCATAAACTTTAAAATCAAGCATTAAGATGATGCCTCTTCTAAATACAACAGGTAAAGTCCACTTACACGGGACGTCTGTCTTGCCTCCTTTGTCTAACATTGGCCATGCGTTCTGCTAAGAAGGAAGGGGTTGACTGAGCTGGTATCATTAGACTCTGAGCTTGCTGCCAACACAATTACAACTTCAGAAACATATAGAACTGTACCACAAAAGTCCCAAGAAACCTGTCAAGACCATGTCCACCCCAAAATCAAATGAAGGAAACTTCATTTTAATTGTGCTCAAAGACAATAAAGCTTTTTAAGAAACATTCATTCCATTATGGCCTTATTTGAAAGATGTCACAATACAAAATCCTAATATCTTACTAAATAATTCTAAACTAAATAACATTCTTATCTTTACGCAAAACAATGTATTTATTTTTATTTTGGGTAAAATGTGATGCTTTTATGAGAAAGTTAGACATTTAGATCTCCTAATGGTCTAATGGTACAATCATTGATGGAACAACACGAGCAAGAAGAGGTAGGGTTTACTAACCTCGTCAGACCTAGCAAAGCAATCAGAGTCTGTGTAGGTAAAAATGCGCTGGTTTTGCCTTCTATTAGCCCTTTCCATTGCCAAGATTTCTGTGTGATAGTGACGCTCCAGTGGCGTTTGACAGTTTGACTCCGTCTGGTAAAAGTCCACTTCATACTGCGTATGGATGATAAGAAGTCAGCAGACCATTGATATTTACCTGTCTATTTAGGGCCACACATTGACTTCACACTAGTCCCTTACCTGACTGAACAACTTCTCCTGCCAACCAACCACCAACTCCTCCTCATCAGTGGCTGCATTAGAAAAGTAAACAGACGGTCTTCTTAATAAGCAGGAATATTATTGCCATCGCTATCTAACTGTTTAGTATCTGTGTCTGTCACATACTGGAGGCCAATCGCGTCTGCGAGCTGAAGGTGTCCAGCTCTATGACTCCTCGCTCCTGCTGAGACAACACTTGCTGATGGAGGTGCTGAGACAGAGCAGCAGTGGATGTCACACGCTGTATGCGGATACTGAGACAGAAACATGCTATCATAGTACCAGAGTATTGTCATGTTTTAAGCCATTACACAGCGATAATACCTTAGTGTTTTAGACATGTACTATGGTATTATAACTGTATTCTTTGAGGTACTTTTAAAGTACTTATGAATTATACAATAGATACTATAATTATTTAACAGCACTGCATTACTGTGACATTATCACTGTAATGTGGCCATAATAAGAGTATTATAACAGTAATGTAGCAGGTGTTACTTGCTGACAATTTTCGTGCATCATATTCACATGACACATAGTGATAACACCATAGTCCTCCTTTTGTTAGAGATGTCAATAATCTCTTATTTGTGAAATTATAAACATTCAGAGGGAATGGTAACACATTACTCATTCGGTTGCGTGTCTTACCGTATCCGTAAGTTTTTAACTGCATCTCTCGAGCGGTAAACCGCTTCTCCGGTATCAGTACACCACACGTCGGCCATTTCAAGTTACCAAGCCTAAAAACTTGAGCTTTAATTTATTATTTGCATACACTAATATTAGCGAAAGTCACACCGCTTATTATTATTTACACCTGCATGTATTACTCGAGCAGAAATGTGTTACTAAGAGCGTCTCGTTGCGTGGTAATATCCGGACGGAAGCAGCAGGAAGTGAATCGTGCGCATGCGCGGCCACAGCTGATCCAGAATCAGCAGCCGTAGTAAACACTCTCCACGCTTCAAATCCATATGGTGAACCGATGCTGGATTAAACTATCTAAACTATTCCTTTAAAATAAAAATAATCAATAATCAAAGGTATGCTATAAGTGCATTTGTGTCTGTGTTTGGATGTTTGATATGACAGGTTTTCTATTAATACTTGCATAGCATTACACAAAGGCAGAAGTTTTCGTCATTTTAGAAAAACATGTTCAGACTCATATTCCTCACCCATATTTTGTATACTCTGAATATAAAGTGTCGGTGATAGTGCATTACAGAGATAAAGCATTTTTTTTTTTGCCAAATTCAACATATTTGTATTTTTTTTTTACATTTCTTTAGCACCTTTACAACATATTTTATAGTTGTACTTTGACCAATGGACATTGATTATGTGCTGTCTTTGTTAGCTGTCCATTGAGGAGGAGCAAGTCTTGATGGTAGCCCCTTTTTGGCCCAATCAGACTTGGTTCTCGGAGCAGATGCTCCTTTCAACAGCTCCTCCTTGGTGCATTCCCCTGAGGAAGGACCTTCTTTCTCAGGGGCAGGGCATGATCTGCCACCCCAGGTCAGACCTCTGGAACCCCTATGTCTGGTCTCTGGACAGGACACGGAAGATTGACTGTTGTCAACACTATAATCCAGGCTAGAGCCCCCTCTTCTAGGCTCTATGCCCTGAAGTGGCTTTGCCCTGAGGTGGCATCTTTCAGTCTTTCAGAGGTTAGTGCTCTCTCTCTCAGAAGATGGCCCTCCTGACTGAGCTTGCTTCTGTCAATAGGGTTGGGGATCTGCAGGCACTGTCTGTGTCCAATGAGTGCCTCAAGTACAGACTAAGATTTTCTCACATTCTCACCAAGGCCTCATCCGGGCTATGTGTCCAGTGTTCCCACAACTCCCTTCAGGGACCAACTGGTGAATCTGAAGACCCTCCCACAGTCGGAGAAGAACCCAGCCCTGTCTCTGGTGTGTCCAGTATGCACTTTTCATATATACCTTGACCACACTGAGGAGTTCAGAAGATCTGAGCAATCCTTTGGCTGCTTTGGAGGATGCAGGATGGGGCACACCCAGTACTTTTGCAAGGTTCTATAGCCGCAGAATTTATCTTCTTTTCTACCTGTCTAAGGTCAGCAAGGTTTCTTCCACCTTGCTGTCCTTTGGACAAGCATCCTGAAGATCCAGCAGGGTGTCAAGCCTGCTAGAGCATCTTTCCCCTCTGGTGTTCAGCATCCTTAAAAAAACAAGCTACAGTTAGTCCAAAAGTACCCCCTTCTCTCTAGCTCTTCCACTCCCTCTAGGTTCAGAGAAATGGAGCACACTGAACATATATATGCAACATACAATGTGATGTCATTGAGTTTCCATTTTCATGTTTGGTATAATTTTAAAGGTTATGGTGTGATGGGTAAAAAGTTCTAATATCTATTATTATGTGATACATTGTTCTAAGGGATTAAAAGCTTAGAAAATAATCTACACCCCTGGTATGGCTGTGTCTTTCCCAGGAGATCTGGACATTGTAGTGTTAACTATCCCAGTGGGGTGCCCCTTCAGGTCACAAGAACTTCACCAGACCAAATCTTGAGTTGGCCATAGAATTTATAACTCTTTGTCCTATCTGTGTATATAAGGTAGAAGACTCATGCTCTGCTCTCTTTTGTGATCTGTGTGGCTTTGTGTGGAAGCACATGGCCATTGTTTATTTAGTTTGTGCCATGTGCTCTCCTGTCTTGAGTCTTGACCCTGCCTTTTTTGCCCAACACCTAGAATATCTAGTCTTGTTTTGGTCCTTGTTCTGCCCCATTGTGCCCCACAGTTTTTGTTTGAATAAAGATCTTTTTTTATTAAAGCTGTTCTGCAACTGGGTTCTTCCCTCATGATCCTTGATACATGCTACTGCAAATATGTGTTCAGGATATAGTCAACCTGAAGAACTGTGCTTGAAGGGAAAATATCTTAACTTTTGTTTGAATAGAAAATGCCTCAGCTTAAGTTAGACTGGAGAAGCCTCAGCATGAGTTAGAATGGAGTAGACTTAACTTATGCTTGTCTGGAGAAGCCTCAACACGAGTTAGAATGAGGAATGTCTCTGCACAAAAAGGAATCATTTCTTAGCACTTTTTTTGTATATCACCTGACAGAAAATTGTATGTAGCAGCTTGAATAATTATTAAGTTGTGTGCAAGTAAGAGGTGGCAACAGCATGAGGTCCCCAAAAAAAGAACAAAAAGTATCAGAATTCCAGAATAATTCAGGAACCAAATCATGGTCAGCATCAAATTGGAACAATTATTCATCTAAACTGGAATCAGATTAAAATAAACAACAGGGCCAATTCTATAAAAGCACCTAGGAAAGACTGAACACATGAGAAACCTTCACACACTCCACTGGATTTTGTCACTGGGCCGATGGGTGGTTCTTAAAATATTATTGAAGATATCGATATGGACTCAAACATTTCTCACCAAATTCACCCAAATCTAGATTATTTTAGCAATTGTAACATAAGGCATAATGGCACTGGTGAGATTATTTGTTGATGTCAGTCTTGACACAGGCTATGCATTTATTTATCCAGTTAGTACAGCTAAGTTTAACATGGTTAAAGACAGTGTTACGACCCTGTATATGTGACTGCGTTATGTCTTGTGTTCCTTTTGGATTTCTATTTTCCATCCCTCTCTCTCTCTCCTCACTTTCCCTCTCTCTCCTCACCATCCCTCTCCCCTCTCTCCATTGTGAGGTGCAGAGTGACTGCACCTCACAATGGAGTTTCCTTCTGTTATTGGTGACGCTATGGCTGTGACTCACAATAGCCACCTCTATGTCATCAGCCCCTAAGTCCAAACATACAGGTCAAGTTTGAGCAAAATCACTCAGTGCATGCTGAAGATACAAGACACTTCCTGTTTCCATTTTTCCAAAAAAGACCAAATGTTAAATTCTTTTCTTGTTATGTGCTAGAAACAGGACTTTAAACTGATGGTCATACAGTATAAATTATTTTTTTCAAATGAAATGTTCATATAGTTCCCCTTTAATGTTTCTTTTATTTTCCTCTAACAGGCATCCTATTGCACTTTAGTCTGTCCATCTGCACAGGACGTTGATGTTGATGGCGACAAGACTGCAGCATTATTTACTCAGACGTCTCTAATTAGCCCCCCACCGTGATTAATGACTGGATTACTTCATCAATTAACAGTCTGAGAGTCTGGAGAGGCCCATTGATCAGATAAAGAGAGTCTGTAGAAGAGAAGAGAGTCCCTTGACTGCTTTGTGTGACCAACTTAACACAAGACCTGCTCTTTACTGGGTCTTTATAAACTCAGGGTGTAATGTTTCATTTTTAAGATGAGGAAACATGAATATATTTGTGTGTTTTTTCTTGTAAACATTTGCTTTGATTAAATTACAGAAGAATCCTACAGTAACTTTTGAATAAATAATCAACATGGGGTTACTGATAATGGGGTTACCCTATCTGTTGCAATAAAATTACCACATAAAATTACCACAAAAAGTCAACCTCATTCTATCAGGATAGTTTTGCAAACAGTGTCCTGTTGTTTTATTGGCAAATAGTAGATCAACCTGGTGTTCCATATAAACATAAAACTCACACAGTGTAATTAGTAAGTAAAGCTTATATACCACCTTTTACAAATATTTGACAAAAGAGATATACATAAGTACTGACAGAAAACAAAATGGGGAAAAAAAAATAAAAGCAATTTTAATAACCTTGGGAGTTGATGGATCAGAGTTTACACCTATATGCATTTTAAAGCCACCAGTAATTAAAATATATTCAGTCAGTTAAAATCCTCGAAAGCAGTTCCCCAAAATCATCACAAAAATGTGTACATAATACACACCTGTTTATACTGCAGTGAGCATAGCCAGTCACGTCTAATCAGCAGTACTTGAGTTAGTTCAGCAGGTGGCAGTGCATATATGTTTGTATGCCTACCTCTGGCTTGACAACACCAGGCATCAGTATTGAGTTTCTCAGTGAATTAAGATGAGGATTGGGCCAAAGGATGCTGGTGCTAGACCAGTTCCATTGATCTGCATTTATGTAAAGTTCATTGAATCAGTATTTGCCACCTCTGTCTCCTATCCCTGGTTTACAATAAAATTACAATGTTCTCGACTGGCATATCTACAGGGAGCAGGACAGGACGATTATGCTTTTAATACTGTAGGCAGTTAGACCTTGTTGTTTTGTATAGTTGCAGGGAAGAGTAAACTTTAGGAGGATTTAAGATGATTTAATAAAGCATTGTATTTCTTTCTGGGGTGAATGATCTGCCAGGTTTTTTTATAGGAATACGTTTATTCTCCTTTGTCTCACAAATTGTGGGAAATGTGTTTATATGTTGAATCTAGACAGATCTATGGTCTGTTTCAAACATTATTTGCTTTTAAGTTTAACCATTTAATACCATTTTCAAGAGCCCACCCCAAGGCAGTCTCTATGATAGACTGGTCACTAGAGATGCCTCTGGTTTCTCTTTCAATGTAGGTCTTTATCCTGTTTGCTCCCACTTAAAAATAAAGGTTTTTAAATGGCTGTGTCAGGATTTATGGTTCCATGACAAAACTGTATGGAGGAGGAAATGGTTTTCCTTGGCATCACAGCCAAAACCTTTTTGGTTCCCTCTTTTTTAAAACACTTTATTGTCTTGCAAGTCTATCATTTTAGGTGTCATGCATATCTATAGCATAACAGTGATTTTACGCTTAGGTTAGTGGTTTGTTCAAATTCCTAACTTAAAATATGAGCAATAGCAATAGTGATGCTTGCCCTAGGAGGAGGTGCTTAAAACCCCCAGTACTTGAGCACAATATTCTGATTCTTCCTCTATTTGCTAAATCAAAGCTGAAAGTCAACATTCACAGAGTTCCACTTTTCTTTCACATGTCACATTTGTCTTTGTTTTATCAGCTCTCAAGGATGAGTCCCGGACGTGTCTGCTTTTCTCGCCTTTGTGTCGGCAGGTTAGATTGACTGGCATTTCCCCCTCCCCAAAGTGCAGTTCTATTAATCTGTTTAATATGCCACAGAAACAGTGCGGTGAGAGAGCTGAGAGCAATGTAATGGAACAGCTCAGCGTAAAGCTGCCTGCTAGCTCTGATAGCTGGAGGTCACGGCTGATGGAAGCTTTTTTAGCTTGTCTAGTATGTAGGACCAAAAAAATCCTTTGCGTGGGGAAATAGCAACTGCAAATGTATGTCATTTATTGAATCTCCATGTTGTAAAGTTTTGTGCTTCAGAGACTTGTCGTAAAATAAATTGTGAGCTAATAGGATGTTGCATTGCATGCAATGCACGTTTAAGGTCAATCAGATCAGTCCAGGACTGACCATCCATCAATCCATCCATCCATCTAAATTGATGGTAATCTTTATGTTGCTTTAATTTTCAAACACTTCCTGTCCCCCCCCCCCCCATGTACTAAATTAAGTAACTTCATTGTGCATATACAAATTCCTCATAAATTTAATACATTTATAAAACAGTATTTTTTCATTACAGGTGGTGAGTTATTGCTGATGTGCTATGATTGGGGTAAATGTGGATCTCCACTGATGAGACTACAATTACTTTAAAGCTATCTTTAAAGCAATACAATTATTTGTTAAAGCTAACAAAGTGTTTAACATTTTTAATGGCGTTATTATGAACACTTTCATAATAACAATGTTATTATATTTTATTATGAACACTTTTATTTGACCTAGTTTTTAAGTCATTTCAAATTGTTCTGTTTTCTGTTAATTAGTGTTGTTATATTACAACCAAAAATTTGAACAAACTTATGCCTGTGGTAGTTATATGTTGTCAAGTAGTTTAAATCCATTTGAAACAACATACAAAGGCAGTTGTTCTCATGTGCCTAAAGGAAAAGAAAGCATAATCCACAATTGTGACAAATTACTGAATAACATAAATACATACTGCCTGGATGGGTGGTTAATGGGTAGATCTTGTACCTCTATATATGAACATGAGCGGAACTATATACAAATATATAAGAGTATGTTAGAACATGTAAATATAATATGAATATGTTTTTAAATATATTAAATATGCTTGTATTCATATAGTCTCTCTTATTATGGATAATAAGTGCTTAATTAGTGATAAATAATTTTATTTGTGTGATGAAACCCACAAAAGACATGAGATGTGCTCTGTCATTCAAACTGGTTTCTGGTCAAAGTGCCAGACAGTAGAGAACACCGGATTGTAAACTTGTGTGTGTGTGATGGTAATGCAGCATGACACATCTGAAATGAGATTGTGGTTGCTATGGCACAGAGCCAGAAGAGGACAGACTGTGGTGTCAGTGAAAGCATTTACATCATGGAACATGTGAACAGTAGTATAGTCATCTCATATATATGATGCTTTGAAAAAAATCCAGTATATTTTCATGTCCCCATCATATGTCTTAATATCATTGATAAAATATTCATCTTATAATTTACAATGGGACATCTTAATTAACTGGCTTTAATTATAACATTGCAATTACACAAACAAGGAGTGAATTTCTTAATATTCATTACTTTGGCTACAGTATTACAAATTTTGCCATGCACCTGGATGCATGGCAGGTTTATTTACAGTGTTAACTTACTAACTAACTAAAACAACAAATAAAATTAAATAAATGCCGTATACAGTATGAGCTCAACAGGGTGGCAGTTTCTTAATTACATCCACATAATTTAGATCAAAAGAAAACAACAAAACCTTCTTCACAACAGACCTGATAAATTGTAGGATGTTTTGTGGTATTAATGTTTATGTCTCACTTCATTATGATAATGTTAACATTTCAAAAGTGGGTTAATATCAAAATAACCGCCAAGTTATCACCCTGTAGGCTGATAACTCTCAAACTGTCACTGATCAATAGGTAACACAAATTGTTTTTTTTTTTACATCTGTTAGGTTCCATCCAATTGTTTTTTAAACAAATACTTAAGTTACAAAGTTGTTAAAAGTTACACAGTTCAAAAGATACCATATATCAGACGTGCATATAACAGTCTTCTGTCTAAATATGAGGATAGAA
The DNA here is from genome assembly GCA_036877525.1 of Chromobotia macracanthus. Taxonomy (NCBI): domain Eukaryota; kingdom Metazoa; phylum Chordata; class Actinopteri; order Cypriniformes; family Botiidae; genus Chromobotia; species Chromobotia macracanthus. Next base: position 2,569,111 of record JAZGTH010000068.1, on the reverse strand, counting down.
TGTAGCTGTGAATGTTTGACAAATCAATGACAGACATCATCAGTAGTCACAACAGAGACACAGAAACTCACAGACTGTATTTTGCATTCAACTGGTGCTGAGAACATCCTGTTAGGAGAGTGGAAAGCAGTTTTTTAAGGCTTTATGTTATGCAATGGCCCTAACAAGTTCATCCTAGCAACTACAGACATGCTCACCTAATTTTTATACTTTATGCAAAATGCTTGAAATGTAGTTCTGTGCAAGCTTTCTTCAAAATAAATGCCACTTGGTTTGATATTTTGTTATTTAATGTAATAAATGTTGGCATTCAGACACAGTTTGGAGATCTTTAAATATAGCTGCAAGCAGTGATGATGGGACCAAGCACTATGGCGCCATCGTCACCTGGTGCTTCTCAGAAAACAATGCATAAGAGTCACATGCATTTAATTCAGAAAATATTTGAAGACTATTTTAAAGTGTGTTCTAAGTCTTTTTGTAAGTGACACACTTTCTAATGCCAGCTGGTGGCGCAATAATTGTGACAATAGCCACATCATTGTGATCAGCCCACAACACCAAATTTTTTGTAGATCACTCAATAAATGCAGAAGATATGAGACACTTCCTGTTTCATTTATTGATGAATTGATTGTCTCACCATGGCAACACCGTTCAATATATACACAATCTGTTCACAGTTTTGGATTTTCAATATCCCTTCTTTTTCTGACCAAGTAGTATATGACTTAAAAGGACTCTTTTAAATGCTGTTCATGAGCAACTTCATGTTTCTGTTTTTTTGCCATAAAATCATTGTTCAAGATATAATAATCTCTTAATATAGCATCTTTAATAGCATCTTTAATTATAATTTAGCATCTTTAATGTCTTGGCATAATATTTGCCAAATTTGATGCCAATCCTACAAATCCCCTAGGAGGAGTATTTAAGAATTCAGAGCCTGGAACTGACAAAAAAAATCACATACAATTCAAAATGGGTGACTTCCTGTTGGGCGGAGCAGTAATTGACAGTAATTTTGAAAGTTGTTCGGCTTTATGAGAACAATCCATGTATCAAGTTTGGCCTGACCTTTTCATTGCTTTCCATGTATTATGATGATGTCTGAAACTATATTAAAACTAATATACTTCAGCGAGGAAAGAAATATTATTTCTTTGTTTTTAATTCGCTAACACAATGGTAACAAGTTTATTGTTAATGTTTTAACATAATTTAGCATGATTTTAGCATGATGCTAGCATGTCTTAGAATGATAGATTTACTATAATATGGCTTATTTGTGATGTTATGAGATTGCTAGAGAGCTGTAAATGGTTGCTAGGGTATGGCCAGGAAGTTGCCAGGGCAATACTTAAAGCCTCAGCCCAAGGCAAAGGTCAGCACAAGTCAAATAAACCCATCCACATGTCTCTACATTGTTGTAATGCTCCGATATGTCTTATTCATTTCATTACGTTGTTGCTAGGGCACCATAAATGGTTGCTAGGGTGTCTCTTTTTTGTTTTTTTCAGCTAGACAGTTAACAGGGTAAAATTAATAGATGAATGTGTGTCTCTGTGATGTTCTGGTGCTGAGATATAGCTATTTCATGTTGGTTGCTAGGAAGCTCTAATTGGTTGCTATGGCATGGCTGAGCCCAACTTTAAGTCTATGACATTCTGATGTGGAGCTATGACGTCACAAAATTTGGCCAAATATTAAGTCTATGGAATTTTTCACCCACTTTTCATACACTCGAAAAACATGTACACCCAGTCACTTAAAAAAGTCATAGCACACCTCTCATCAATAAACCTGACGTTTTGACCCCTCATTTATGGGTCTATGACAAATGGTGTGGGATGAGTTACGTAGCAAAGTTTTGTCCAGAAAAAGAAGACAAAGAAGTATGCAAGGGAGTAATAGTGATACTTCGCAAGCACCACTAATAAGCTTAAATACAATTAAATACATGCTTTTGTCAAGCCAACATAACCCATTACATTTGACTGTTGATAGACATAGCCAATTCATCTTGACGGCTTAGTTAAAACTATATGTTGTAATAGCTGACAACATAGCTCAGTGTTGTCATAATCTGTTTAGATGATAAGACAGATCCTGCAGATAAAACCAACAATGGAACAACAATGCTTGAAGAATACGAAGAAACTGGGATGCTGTGTGATAGTAGAAGGCAGCAGATGCTTAACATTCTTGCTTCACACATGGTTGAGACAGAATTGTAAGTTTGTTATATTAAGGTAAGGCAGTTAACAGCTATTTAACTTCCTTTGGTTGGATTGTTTTATCCTATTCCTTTAATAATCATGCAGTGTGTGAATTTTAAATTAGATTAGATTGTAAAAGGACATCAGTGCTTGTCTGAATGAAATTAGAAAAACGGCAGCAATATTTGTAATGAGCTCAACTCTCTTGACTAAAGTAATGTGGCAATTGTTCCAGCCCTACTATGCACAAAGGCTTCTGTGTGTGAACAGACAACAATTTACCTGTTTCATTTTTCTCTGCATGAGAATCCCTCAGTGAATAAAGAAAAATATGCATTAGGAGTTGTCCCCTTGTTCCCTGCATTAAAAGACCCTTTTTCAGAAAGGACATACAAGTGTTACAAGATTAATACAAGTGATGTATTCATCTTAATTATGTACCTACTTTTAAAATGTAATTGTCGTCAAGAAAGGTTGATCAAGTGTGGATGTGCTTGAAACTGTACAATGCTGATTAGGGGAATTCTGTTTTAGAATCACGTTAAGTGTTCTAACTCCTGACTTTATTACTATTATTAATACTATGAAGTTGTTACAAACAGGTTCTTGTTATTTGCCGCTTATAATTTGAATCTGTCTTTGATAAGGAATGTTTTCATATGACATTCAAAGTGGCTCTGGATTTCTGGAATGGCAGCTCAAAACAGTTCAAAGAAAGACCTTTAAAATACAGACCACAGGAGGAGGTGGTCCAAGGCAAGAGAGGAAGCTGCCTAAGATTCATCACAGCAGTGACAAAGAAATTATCCTGCAGAAGATGAAGGAGACCTTCAATTATAGACAGCGCATTATCCACAATCTTGATGAATTACACACCATATTCTCAGTTTTTCCAAGGCTGTTGGACACTAAAGGGCTGGTAAGTATTAGCATCCTTTTCCTTAACCACAATTCATAGCTGTAAACTTGGCATGTGATCATCGGAAATGTAAATGAAATTTAAATGTAAATGAAAATTAAATATTCGTAAAATTTTTGTTCTTGCAGATAGCTCAAGATTTTAGCCTTTTCTTTCTCCATAAACGACATCCAAACTGCTTGAGAAATGGCATACACTCTATAAAGAAAAGGTGATTAGAGAAGCAGAGAGCCTTACTACCACCCCAGTGCTTCCAAGTGTGCTGAAGTCTGCCAAGAATCAGTACAGAAATTAATTCTCTGTGGATTACTCGGATATTTAAATAAATTGTATTCTATGCATTGTGTCATACAGAATGTACAAAGTAATGATGTGCCTTATTACAAAACAATTTAAATTAAGATGGGTATGGTCGCAGAAACTTGATTAAAAAAAAATCTGTTTTTTTTAATGGGACAGTGATTTGGCACTTTTCCTGCTGCTCCTGCATATTCTACCACCTCAACCTTCTAATAAGAAAACTAAGAAGATCAATGCTGCTTAGGCCATGGATCATCTAGTTGTGTTTCACAAGGTATGTGCTGCACCACAATTTGTGATTTAACTAGGCAGCACAAACTAAAGACAATATTTTTATGTAGATTGATATGCATTTTTTTCCCACAGTCCTGCAGATTAAAGCGCATTCATATTCAGTGTAAGCTATGATGAAGCTCTTATCGCAACATGTACACATTCCTCCAGACCTCACTCTATAGTATTGATGCTAATACCACTGAAGAAAGTCAAAAAGATTAAAGAATTGAGAGCCAAATTGAACTTGAACAATGTATAATTGTTTCATTTGCAGATCATTGCACAATGCACTTTGTGCATTAATTCAAGTATTATTTTAATGGGTTATATTCTGGCAAACATTTTGTTTGTTGTTGTTCAAGAAGGATGTTCATTGTATCCTAAAAGTTTAAAATGTTTGAGAGACCACATCAGTGAGACTTTGGTGAACAGAGCTCACAAGAAGATGCATCTAAAATGGATCTAGATTTGCTAAATGAACTTTCAACATCCCTTATGTCAGACGACCAGGCATAAGACGTGTTTTTTACTTCAAAGCTACATGGCAATGTTGCCTACGGTGTTGTGTTATCTGTTACTGAAATATAGAGGAGTATGTCAATGAAGCTTATTCAGATCTTAAAGAACGTCTCTGTTGACAATTTTTTCTGACACATTGAAGTGTCAGAAAATATTGTCTTTAGCAATATTTTCAATCCGTTCAGTGATTTAAACACAGACTTTATATAGCCAAAATATTTTAGTTTATTGTTGATCTGGGAAAAATTCAATGAGGTGTGAGATTTGATTAAATAAGAATCTGGTGTATGTGAGCAAGTTCCAGTAAATGATACTTGGGTCATTCATGTCAAATCAACCAAATTTTGGAAATTTCCCTGACACAAATTTTTTATTTTTAAATATTTTTAAAGAAGCAAGACCAACATAAATAGTAATGAAAACAAAAATATTAAATGCCATTGATGAATAATTACTGAGTAATCCACTAATTTGTAAATCCACTAAAATGCCATGAGAAAGGTGCCAGCCTCATTATTTTATTTTTTTCACAGAGATTCATAGATCTGTTAGTAAAATCGATTCACTTTAGCAATCCATATTGCAATGTATGCCAATGGTAACAGTTAAAAAATGAGGTACAAGATCTTTTTGTGTGTTTTTTACAAACTTTACATGCCTTTAACTCAAGATGTATTAGAGATATCTCAATGTCCTTTTAGATTTTAATTCCTAAGCAACCTTTCTTAGGAGCTACATTTTTAAGGCCCTCTATGGTATAGTCCCAGAGGTATGGGAATCTATATGTGCCTTTATGAGTAAATTGTACACATTTACAGTCATCAAAAACCAAATGTGGGTTGCTGCAAAAATCTGGTACTTCATTTCTTTTACAGAGAAATGTCAGATAACATTATAATAACATCAAATAATGTTGAAGCTAAAAAAGTATCTTCTTTCCTTCTATCAAAACAACTGCATTGAACATAATCATTTCAGTATCTTGGAGTTAGTGTTAAAAATAATCAAGTTGACGCACATTAAATGCCCTTAGTAGTTTATTCATAAGATTCTGTGTTTGTATGAATTTCATGGAAATTTGAATGCACCAATGGTGTGAGGACCCTATTGGAAATACTCTGTTATTATCTCAAAAATAGATTACATTTTTAAGAGACTAAACATGCTTGAAAACTCAAGAAAGATTGCATACATGTTAGAATTGGTAAAAATGTACATCTGATATGGGTTTAACAGTAAAGTGGGGCAAAATGGCTCTATACCTCCACAGTCTTTGCGCTCTGTTTCACATACATGTATGCAGTCTGGTAGGCTCATGTAACATTCCACATACTGCTACAAAGTCAACAGCAATATCCTAAATCCAACAGGAAGTCAACCATTTTAAATTTGATTGCTGTTTTTAAGCCATTTCCAGGCATTGAACAATGCCTAGAGATTTCATTACATCAAAATCACATTTGGTCAGTCTAATCTAATGACCTTTACAATGTTAAAGTGCAAAGCTTTTCAGTTTTTTCAACAGCGTGTCTGTGATGACCCGAAAGTTTGATGTTTCATCAGCATCCTCAACATGCACAAAGATGTAACAGATGATAAATGCTGCTTGCATCTTTAATTTTAATTGCTTCTGGAGCTACTGTGTGTTTAAATATGCAAGATTTAACTCACCTAGATTGTTTAATTATTAGACCCTCCTCTGGTTTCAAAATGTAAAGCATATCCAGACATGCTAGATCAAGTAGTATCCACTGCTAGGTGTTATATTCAACATCACCTTAAACTGTAAAATATATTTTCAACACTTTATTTTTCCAGATTATTCAAATGGCCAGGACATGCTAATGAGCGGTATGTACCAGTCACATTCTAGGTAATATTTGTCAGCTTTCAGCCACCACTGATGGACAGTGACGAAAACATTCCAAGGATAAGTTATGCCAGAGCTGTACATTTCTGAAATCCCAAATTAAAATGAACGAATGAATGAGTTAAATAGCTATGTTTTCCTTATTAACAGTATATTTTTGGACTCAAAATTTAAGTTATTAAAATATTTAACATTTAGTTATTCACCTAGTTATTCATAACTAAATACATTTACATTTCTGGCTTCAACATTATTTGTTCTTCTGACATTCCTCTTAAAAAAGAAATGAAGTACCAGATCTTTACAAGTGATCCACATTTAGTTTTTGACAACTGATGACTACTTGACAACTTTACAATTTATCAGTTTACTCATTTAGATCCCCAAATCTCTTTAAGAATGAAAATCTAAAAGGACATTATGATATCTCCTTTTTAAATAAATGTACCAACAGTGCTTTTGGACTTAATAACAGTCAAACATTATGCCACTAATCTTCGGCATTTACTGTTTTGTGCTACATATTAATATTTCATTTTCTTCATATATTACAAAGGTAATAGACACCTTTCCATACGTAGCGCACAAGACATCTCCATTGGACAGGATTGAAAATGTGACAAACAGACAGGACTTACAAAGTTATTCAAATTGAAAGCGCTGGCATATGCAAACACCAGATCAGATTAGATAACACCTCTTGTAAACAGTCAATCATATCCTTCAATCAGAATGATTTCAATCAAAATGACAAAAGTGTGCCTGTAAACGTGGCTTAACATAATGCCAAAGGGATTGATTCTAGGAATGTCAAATGACAGTTATTGACTGATGTTGAAAATGGTGATTTGAGTGTTTTCACATTAGTATGTCAAGTGTCACAATTTGGGTTAAACATAATGAAATTGAATACCGCACATCTTGTTGTTTGAACGGATTTTATTCATGAGATGCCAGTATTTATTCATTAGATTGTTTGCATCTTTTCATCAAATTTAATATTCCCCTCAAAAACTGATGAGCATTTTCATGCTTTCATGTTGTTGAAAATGTGAATAATATTTCAATTGTTACACCTTGTAACTTTATTGAAAAGTCTTATGGCACAGACTCATGTTTCTATGTTGTGCCAGATAGGTGAGCATGCAACAGTTATGAGCTACCTCATGTTTTTAGCAGTTATTTTAACTGCCCTGTCCCTTGTTGAATTTTAATGTGAAGTCCTGTTAATGGAAAAATAAAAAATGTGTTAATTGCTGCACTTTTGGACTGATTATTGCATGGTGGTTACATGGTTTCACTAATAAGTGGTAACTTGTAATCGTGTTATTCCAGTGGAGCAGTGTAAAGGCACTGTAATTAGAAACCTTTCATTGTGCTTTTAGTGTAAGGGAAGAAGCAAGAATACAGCAAGAAGGTCTTTTCTGACTCATTTCTGGAAGGAAGGATATGATGATCTGCATCCACCTTCCATCTCTCCATCCACCCTCATGTCTCTTTCTGGCCTTTCCTACTGATCTGTCTTCTAGCAGCATAAATCACGTTTCAACTTTGATAGATCCTTTCTTGGCTGTGCTGGAGACAGGTGTCACCAGTTATTGATTTCACTCAAGCTCTCCACCAGCCTCCAACACCAAATCATTACAGAAAAAAATGATCTCAGATTTATATCATGCCTAATCAAGTATGTTTTAACATTACTAAATGTTGGTGCATGGGAATAAATGATTTTGAGATCTAGATCTATTAGAACTGTATTGGTTTGTTTGGGGTTTATCATTGAAGACAAAGTATGCTGGTCCATTCCTACAGTTCATTATTTGTGAGGTAAGCATCAGTCTTACTATTACTCATATTCAGGGTGTTTTCTTTTCAAAGGCCTAACCTAAGTATTAAACATTTTCATGTATCTCATTGTGTACTTTTTTATGCTGTGAAAATAAATGATACCTCAGATAACGTGGCTTGTTGGAAAGAGTTGTGCTACTTTTCTAAGCAATCTATTTTTCAACAAATGTTTACCTGGTGGATTATTAGCGTAAAAAAATCATATTAGGGAAGACTTTAAAAGACACTGATGGAGCCATATCTATGGATCAGAATACAACAGAGATTTAAGGGTAAGCTCATTTGAAACCACTTAGAAAAAACTGAGTAACTGAACAGCAACTCACTGAGAAGCACATAGAACATAGAAGTCACTGCAATGCCCTAGCAACCACTCACCATGCACCAAATCTTAGCATTGCAGCGGTAAGTTTTGCATGGTTAAGCACAATATTTTCTTTCCGAAAGGTAATCTATCTTTGGCTAAAAACTGTGATTAACTATTAAATTGTGCCATTCATACTTTAAACTTGGTCATGGTATGCCCCAGAGTAATGATAATTCTATCACTTTAAACTTGAACAGGTGACTGAAGAAAGACAGAGAGCTCTAGCAGGTCCAATTACTCTACCCCCTGCCATCAGCATCCTGTGGTACAGCACAGAGGTGCAGAGGACTAATAGAGGAGCTGCTGGCTGCTCCTTTCACCCAATTACAAACCACATTGGCCACCAGTGTCACGACAGCCACTGCTGTGAGACAAGACTGTGTGAGATGAATAGCACAGTAAGAGGTCAAGCTGTGGGCTGGAGGACTGCCTACAGACTTTAACATTTTTTGGTGTTTCCACTCATTTGGACACTTGTAAAGCTACAGTATGTTAATGCTTGGCATGTTAATGACTTGCCATGTTTTGAGAGATTATATAAAACCCTTCATTGATGAGAAAAAGCTTTGGAAGTATTAAGGGCTATGTTGTGTAAATATTAAATAAAACACTGTTGATATTGCATTTTTTAAAGCTGTTTTGCTCACCAAGCTAAGGTTGCCTTTCAAACTCATTTTTAAAGTTTCTTAACCAAAATGAAGGGGGTTAAACACACCCCTACCTGTGAAATTTAATTGTAACCTGTGGTTAATTGTAACCACAACTCTGCCACAAACCAAAGACAACAGTGGCAAGGAATTACAGAAAATCCAATATGGTGCTACTTGTAATGTTTGGAGAAATCCAAGGAAACGAGGACATAATCTCAAAGTACACGTTTAAAAACCAAAACTCAGGAACTCACAAGACACCATAGCAAAATGAGGACCAACAAAGAACTGACCAAAACCAGGGAGTATAAATAAACAGGGTAACTAAAGTAGAAACAGGTGAAAACAATAAGTAACTAGGGCGATGGAAGAGGAGCTAATTAACTAATTAACAGGATAATGGCATTTAAATAAGGAACACAAGGAAACCAAAAACACATGACAAAAAGAATGTCACTAATAGAGAATTTTAGGCTAAATCAGGCTTGATTGGATCAGAAGACCCTAGAATGGAAGACTAGTTCTCTTTTGTCTGCACAGTATCAATGCTAGTTGCATAAATCATGTTAAATTTGTACACATAATGGAACAATGTATAACACTGAAGGATATTCATTTTACATTACAAACTGTAAAAAATAATTAAGGCCCATAGGAATCATGTTCATTTGAAGTCTTAATAGATGTCAAAAGTCCCAGTGAGCAAGCCTGTGGCAAAGAACCAAAAACAAAGCAAAAAGCTTGGGAGAAACCAGACTCAGTCAGGTTTCAGTTTGTTAATTCCAAATGGTCCTTTAAAATATTTTTCGTATTTTAATTTATAAAATTAAAGCAATCTAAAAAAAATGATGATTTATTGATATTTTGCAAATAACTGAGAAAATAAATAGTCTGTCACAGATTTATATTTTGGAATGATATTGTGAGTAATTAAACTAAATTCAAATGTCAAATTAAATACAGAACATTTTGTATTTGCCTACTGCATTTAAAATCGCAGACTTAATGTGCTAGTCATGTGACCTGCAATGTTTTACTGACCTCTGCATGTTCTTCACACATAGCTGCAACGAAGCTGTCATAAGACAAAGAACAGGTGAGTTTATCAGGAAATATGGCTGCTCTTCACGGCAAAGGCCACACATGAGGCAAGAGAGTTATGAGAGCTTTCATGAGTTATGAGGTCTTTCAGGAGATGCAGAGATGAAAGTGGGGGTCAGGAATATTGATGGAGGGTCTCACATTCCATTATTTTCAGAGAAATAAGGATACTGTCTGTGAAAGCTCAAAAATCTCAAACCTCAACAGGCTGCTTAACCTAAATCTAGCCTGTACAAATTCTAATTTCTGTGTGAATATTTATGACTTTTTCATATCCATCCAAATTCTTTAAAACAGTCTATTGTTCGTATTGCTTTCAGATAAAAAACAAATGGATGCTTATATCAAATGATCAAACCTGTTTTTTTCCATACAAATAAAATGCATTGTAATCACATGGCCCATTTGATGTCAGCTGAGATTTTGCTCAGTTTCTTATATTAATTATATTATTTGTATATACACATAAATTTTATGGGTTTGTGAGTATTACTTTGGAATTGAACCATTAACGCTTATGTTGCTAGCACCGTATTTTACCAGTTGACCTTTATCACTCCACAAAATAACATACATAACTAACATTTATTTTTTTCTTCTATTACTTTTGAGTGCAGTTCTACTGAGTACTACTTTCAATGTAGTGAGATTTAAAGTGACATTGCAATTGTTTTTTGTATTCAAAAACAAACAAACAAAAAAGGATTAGTTTTTATTTTCCAGAATTTATTCTCCATGGTTATTAGGTATTAAATAAATTACAGGATTGTGGGTGGGAAGACAAAAGGGGTGCCAACCTGAACGTTTGGCAGCCATGATTCATTTACCATTAATCCCCTCTCCCTTTATAGTCCACCCTATTATCTCACAGCACCATTAACTACAACTAGCCTCTTAACTATTAAACACTATTGCTGTCATAAAAGTGGACTGCTGAAGGATGTTTTAGGCTTCTATTGATAAAGATACAGATGAGCCAGATGAGCCTTCATCAGCCAGATGTTTCAATGGACTGATAAACAGTCAGCACCATGTATTCAGTCTGAAATTGTTTTGCAAGCTTGATTTATCTGTGTCGCAGTGAGGACTATTAAAAGATGAGGACTGATTTATTTCTGTTTATCTTTATTTCACTTTTTATTTGAATTCTAACAAACATTTACCACATTTTCAGTTAAATGCAATAAGTTTGTATATTATGTTGAGTTTGTTTTGAATGTATGTATTTGAATGTATTGAATATGTATTTTCATTACATATTCAATACAGGCATTGCCACTTCATGTTTATCAGGGGAGCAATGCATGGTTGTCACGTGCATACCACCCAAAACATTTCTGAGGACTATTCCAAAGTCTATTTTAAGTAAGTCTTTTGTAATTGACAGACTTCCTGCTGCCAGTTTGTGGTGCTATAACTGTAACTCAATAGCAACATCATTGTGATCAGTCTGAAAGACCAAACATATTTCCAAAGTTTAATGTAAATCACTCAATGCATGCAGAAGATATGAGACAACTAATGTTTTTATTTTTTGCCATTATTTCATTGCCTTGGAAAACTGTTTGAGATATCAAAACTCCCTTAGCAATTTAGCTTCTTCAATATCTTGTTATAAAATATTTGCCAAATCTGGTGACAATCCCCTAAATCCCTAGGAGGAGTATTTAAAAATTCAGAGCCTGCAATTGAAAAAGAATCGACAATCCAAAATGGCTGACTTCAAGCATATTAAGGACCTCAAATACACCTGAATGTGGTTTTAAAGTTTGATACATTGTCATGGCAACAATATTTAAGCTATAAAAATCGTCTTTAGAACTTTATATCAGCCATGTTTCTACATTATTCTGACCAAGTCTTAAGTGACTTGGCTAAATGCAAGTTGACTATTTTAAGGTTTGTTTGAAGTAACGGACTTTCTGTTGCCAGTTGATGGCGCTATGATTGAGATTGAGACACAATAGTCATATCAATGTCATCAGTTCATTACAGTAAATGTATTTGTATACATGCTGTAGATAGAGATTTCTTGACTGCATTAACACTGGCAAAAAAAATGAGAATTTTTACATCCGACACAGATTAGAATTTGTTGCACGTGTGTAAACACACAAGATAGTTTTTTTGTATAAAATCTGGGCCACTTTCAGATGTGGATTTAAATAAAATCCCTTCACAATTTTGAATCTTCAATGTCTTGGCATGATGCCAACCATATTCCTAGGAGGAGTATTTAACTGTGAGTTTCACAGCATGCACCTTTTCAGAATTTCCAAAATAGCTAACTTCCTGTTGGGCATCATACAGGTGTGTGCATGTATATATAATATATGTACCATCTTTTTATGCCCTATACCAGGGGGCACTACCGAGCCCCCCTGCCCCACCCCATGGGCACTTTCAGTGCTCGGGCCCTAATAGGTCTATATGTTCTCAGCACAGCCCTCAGGAAACTTGTAGGAATATAGTTGTAATCGAGCTAAGAGTCTCTTAGAGCTGGGATCCATATGAGTGCAATCATCCACGTGCCGTAATTGTGGTAACTTTGTATCAGGATGAGTGGCATCATCATGTCAATGAGAAAGTCTCTATACTGGAGAGCCCTTTCTGTTAATTACACTGAATTGATTTTAGTGGCTGATGAGGGTGATGTTGATACATTATGCATCCTCTTCACAGACACCTGCTCTATAGCTTTACATGCCAGATCTGGGCCACCACTACAGTTCATAGGGTCTGGGACAAATTGATAATGCCCAGCAATGCCCAGCAGGGGAAAGACATGTTCACTAGGACAATGTTCCTGGTTGCCCCAGGCATCTCAACAACAGCCCTTTGCCAGATAGAATATACCTAATGAACTTGGGGTGGCAATATTTTCTGGCTATTGATACAGTACCTTTATAGTGTTGATTCAGAAGTCCAAAAGATGTTCTGTCATATCTTATATTTAAGAGGGTCAAAAAATTGCGACACCTTTTGTCACACCTGCCAACAATTTGTCTGGAAAAACAAGATATGAGAGGATATGGGCAAACTGACTAAACTGTGACTAAACCTGTGAAAACTTAATTTGTGTTGGTAAAGATTAAACGAATGATGTGGCACCAAATTACTGCTTATTTTATAGGTGCAAAAGAAAATAAAAGCCAATTATTTTGAGTACCACCAAATAATAAGCACTTTAACAAAGTGTTACATGTATGGTCTTTTTCATGTATCTAGTATCTTTGAGTTATTTAGTCAATATCAGTACTTGTTTTGGTTAATTAGCCATGCCTATGTTTCCTTGGATTCTAATTATGTTCACCTGCATCTTGTTTAGTTAGCCCTTTAGTTTGTGTATTTATAATCCCTCTGTTCCATGTCCTGTCTACTGTCAATGTATTTTGTGTCTCCCTGTGTTCCTAAACCAAAAACAGCTTGTCACACCCCTCCTGACCTCACTCCACTGGTTACCTGTAGCTGCCCACATCAAATTTAAATATCTTACGCTTGCCTTCAGGTCAATAACCGGAACCTCTCCCTCCTACCTCAACTCACTCCTCCAGACATATGTCCCCTCCTGCCAGATACGGTCAGCTAACGAGCGACGTCTGACCGTTCCCCCACAACGAGGGACCAAAGTCGCTCTCTAAACTGTTCACCTATTCTAGTCCTTTCTGGTGGAATGAGCTCCCAGCCTCCACTCGATGTGCTGAGACCATCACAAACTTCAAAAAACAACTCAAAACACACCTATTTCACAGACACCTGTCTAAACCCTAACGCTCTTCTATCATATTCTCAAAAAAAAAAAATCCCTGTTTCTAGTCTATCTTTCTCTCTAGTAACAGAATACAATATCTGCTTGTAAATGTAGCTTTGTACTCTCGTCCTTTGTAAGTCGCTTTGGATAAAAGCGTCTGCTAAATGACTAAATGTAAATGAAACTTTTTTGGTGATTCCCCACCTTTGTGAGCTTCTTATATAACCACCTGTGACAATAAGTAAACAGCCTGAAATTGGAAATGACCTCCAGTGTTGTAAATACAAAGCAGAATAAAGAACTGTTCTCAAGCAATTAGGGAGGTGATTATGGTAGATTGCTGTATTTCTCCACACACCACCTTTTCACCTGTACTTTTACTGCCATGTAAAAGCCTCCTTTATAAAAATTAGACAATTACACAATTTCTCTATGGAAAAAAAAGCCACGCCATATTCAGTTGTGAACAAAGGAAATGGCAACAAAAACTGTCAGTTCTGTCAAAAGGACTGAAGGGGGGTGATTTGTCCTGTGCTTAAAATATGAATTAAAAAAATTCTGGAAAAGTAGGCAAAGGTGCACAGTTTCCACTTTGTTGAAAAAGGACAACAAAATTAAAACAGCAAAATTGCTCAAACTTTTTATTTTGAACCATACATATTTATGTTCAGTGGGGTCTAAAAGTCTAAGACCACCAATAAAATGCTATTTTATGTTATTTCCAACAAAAAAGCATTACAAATTGAAATATTTTCAGCATAACAAAATGAAAAACTAACCTTTAAAAATCTTTAATGTTGGTCAGTTTTCCATGGTATTTAATATGTCCCCCATTTTGCTTTAATGACATGTACTTGCATAAATTCTACAAGTTTATACAAAACCTGACAGACTGTGTTATCTCAGCATGATTTTAAAGAGCTTAATCAGACATAAATAAATCAGATAAATCACATAAATCAGATAAATCACATAAATCAGACTTTTCAGTCATTCAACATCAAACACAGTGCCACGGTTCACAGGTTCATTGACTCTCTCCGTGTGTGTGTGTGTGTGTGTGTGTGTGTGTGTGTGTGTGTGTGTGTGTGTGTGTGTGTGTGTGTGTGTGTGTGTGTGTGTGTGTGTGTGTGTGTGTGTGTGTGTGTGTGTGTGTGTGTGTGTGTGTGTGTGTGTGTGTGTGTGTGTGTGTGTGTGTGTGTGTGTGTGTTCTCCACGCTGATGAGCTTCAGCTGTGGCTCATCAGCTATCCTATTTAATCACTGTGCTTCCTGTCTTGTGTTGTCAGATCATTGTAGCTGAAGTGTGGAGGCTTGTCCTGGAACAGCTCTTGTGCCGGCCAGTCTCTGCTCTTGCGCTAGACTTTTGCTGTCATTCTGATTGGATTTCTGTTGTGCATTATACTGAACTCTGCATCAGTGTTTCCAGGATTTTCTCTGGTAGCACCTGGGAGACCGTTTCTTGTGTCCTGCCTGCTTCAAGTATGTCAATAAACTGTTTTACATGCACTCGCACTTGAATCCTCTGTTTATTACCGTGACAAAATGATCTGACCTCACATGGATTCAATGAGTGCCTTCGAGCTCCAGAACATAATGCAACTAATGCCACCCACATGGGTCACCAGGGGGAACTACTAAGAGTAATGGGATGAGGTGTTCAGATGTTGGTAGCACAGGTGACTGACCTGTCCATCCAACTCCAGCACCTGAGAACTGAGATTGTCAGTCCGCCCATTGCACCACCACCACTGGTCTCCCTGGCACCTGCCTCTATTAGCGGCTCAAGCAACCCCACCTGCCACTGGTCCCATATGTTGGTTGAGCCTTTTTTAACCAAATGCTCACTGTTGGAGAGAGGGAGAGATGACTATTTATACTGCAGTGCTGCTGGCCACCTCGCAGCCAGGTGTCCAGTAAAAGGCCAAGCCCAACCATAGAAACAAGGTTATGGTCATATGCATTGTCCTTTGAAAAATCCTCTACCTCAGCTCTCCTTCCGGTTCGATTACTATGGACATCCAGCGCCCACCCCTGCCTGATGTTGGTGGATTCAGGAGCCAAAGGTAATCTCCTAGATTTTAATTTGGTGTTACATTTACAGCTGGCAATTTTTCCCTTAAAGGATGAGGTCTTGGCGAATGCTCTCAATGGACAAGGACTACCTGCTATTACACACGTAACTGGTCTGGTCACACTCATCACTTCAGGGAATCACACGGAGGAGATCTGTTTTCTGCTCATGAACTTTCTGCTCACTCCTGTTCTCTTGGGCCACCCCTGGCTGGTCCTCCACAACCCTTGTGTGGTCTAGGGCCCAACTCCATCACTGCATGAAGTGATTACTGTCACACCTCCTGTCTTATGTCTGCCTGTTTGTCTGTATCTTGTTCTGTGTTTCAGGGGGAGTCAGTGGACCTGTCTAATGTGCCTATGGAGTACTCCGACCTGAAGGAAGTGTTCAGTAAGTCCCGGGCTGCTTCTCTGTGACCCTGCATTGACTATCGGGGACTGACCAGCATCACAAAGCATACATATCCTTTGCCACTGATGACTTCAGCTTTCGAGCGGTTATAGGGAGCGTCCGTCTTCACAAACTGGACCTTCGTAACACATCATATGGTTCGCATATAAGAGGGGGATGAATGGAAAACCACATTTAATGCCCCCAGAGGACACTTTGAATATCTTATGCCATTCAGCCTCTCAAACTCCACCTTCCAGGCATTTGTTAATGATGTGCTAAGAGATATGGTCGACCAATTCATATATGTCTACCTGGATGACATATTGATTTTTTTCTTCTCTCCAAGAACATGTTTAGCATGTCAGGCAAGTGCTTCAGAGGCTGCTGGAGAATGGGCTTTTTGTAAAGGCAGAGAAGTGCGTCTTCCATGCCTAGTCCGTTCCATGCCTAGTCCGTCTCATCTGAGGGCGTGCACATGGACCCCGACAAGGTTGAGGCTGTGTTAGATTGGCTGTGTTAGGAACTCCAGATTCCTGCAGGGCCTTGCAGAGGTTCCTGGGGTTCGCCAATTTTTACCAGCGTTTTATTCGCAAATTCAACCAACTAGCCCCTCCTCTGACTGCCTTGACCTCCACCAGGACGATGTTCAGGTGGTCTAATGCAGCTGAAGTTGCATTTTCCAACCTCAAGAGCTGCTTTGTTTTGGCTCCCATCCTCATAGCCCCTGATCCTTCACGTCAGTTTGTTGTGGAGGTCAATTTTTTTTTTTAGGCATGCTGGGTCAACTGATATCCAAAAGTCCATGGTCTGCCATTTTTGGTATTGGCCATGTTAAATGTTATTGTAAAATGTAGTATTTTACAAACGTAATCTTTACGAAACTTGGCATGGTTCATCATCCTCATTTTCTGAGGGCACTTACAAAATTGAGATGGCACCCAGTGATGCTATCTTATACACCCAGTGTATAACGTGGTCAAAAGTTATACAATTTACGAAACTGCTTTTTTTTTTTTTTTGCTTATGTCATGAGACTTATCTTTATAGATTTCCTGGCAAGTGTCAAGTGGTATGACAAAAAAAATCTGCCATAGGCGAATGTAATTCCTATCCACCAGTTTGAGGTCCTTTGAAAACCTACCTTTTAATATTTATATGTACTGCAAGTGAGAAGGGCCCAATTGTTTTCTCTAGGATTATTAGGGCCCACACACTGAAAGTTCCAAGGGAACTATTGTTTCTCATTAGATTATTTTTTTTTGTAATTTGGGGCATTCAACCCCTATACATGCTCAAACTCTTGAAATTTGGCACACACATCAGGGTCAAATCTTCTATCAAATCTTTAAGTTCATTCTCTATATTGTTGAACTGTTTCTCATGTACATTCTTCTATTTCTGCTCTTTTGGCTGTGCACTGCTATTACACTATTTGGGGCCTGGCCAACTTACTGCTTGCAGTTATTATTCTTAAAACAGAAAATGTAATGCATGCTCTGCACAGATTGAAAAGTATTAGAAAGCCAAGCTCTCAGTGCAAAATTTATATTTCTAGCATAAGTGTGTTTCACTGAAGTACATGGCCCTTGCACACAACAATGAGAAGACATGCACAAACCCTGCTTCATATTCACTGCCTGAAGCATTGGCTCTCTAATAGTGGAGAAACAAATAAATGTGACTGCTCTGATGTATATCATGTAATCAGCATAATATTTAATTACATTTTGATATGGTGCAGTGTGTGTGCTGGAGTGTGTTTAAACTCTGGCAGGGGGTGATTTTACTAAGGTGTTAATAGTCTAAATGATGACAATAAGAATGATGCTGTGTAGAATTTGTGGGATGGCAGTGTTGATTTTGAGTGAACAATGACTTCTGGTCTGGAAAGGTCTTGAATTTCATGCTTGGAAAAGAACAATTAAATGCCACTTGATGACTTTCTCTGTTGAAGGACTCACAATGGACTGTACAGCTGTTTTGTCTTTGACAGAATGTTACAGCTGATGCAGCACCAAAAGCTTTTTTCCCTGTTGGTGATATATGTGAAGATGATGCAGGACAAAATAACATTTTACACTTACTCTTTAAATGAGCTTCCCCAAATTACTGCTGTAATGAAGCAGAAGAGTTTTAAAGGCAGAGTTCATCCCAAAAAAAACTTTCTTTAGTCAAACACAATCAGAGATAAATTAAATAATATTCTAGTCTAATCTCTGCATTGCTTTGTAATAGCATTGAATAGTATCTGAGATTTTGAAGCTTGAAAAAGTGCATCCATCCATTCCTTCATTAATCTCATTGGTTCTTGTGTGATCTTATTGTAATATTCTTAAATTGGCATAAGGATGATCATTAAGCTGATCTGGAAATGGGACTAGTATCAGGTCAAACTGGAGCTGGGTTGGTCTGTTTCAAGGGTTGTCCCATCCCATCTCCCCACCATTTAGTCAGATCCTGCTGACTGCAGGACCTTGAGGAAATGAAAAACAGACAGACTTAATTTGTGCCAGTACATCTTTTCTTATGGGAAGTGTCCCTGGTTCCGGTTTACCTAGGTAATTCAGCCTAACTGAATTAATCACTAACTCTTTAACCATTAGGCCGTGTTAAAGGATAAAACAATATAATTCAATAGTTCATTTACTATTATCTGTTGTGTTTAAACTTGTCTTTAATATGACAAATGTAAGAAACTCCTTTCTTCAGGTGCAACAGTGATGGGCACTGTTAACATGAACAGTGTAACGATTAGGAAAAGCAATGCATGTTTTTGATCCTGTTTAAACCAGAGTAATTACATGTGCTTTGATGTCTGTGTGTGCAAGTGTAGGGAGTGAGGCCCTTTTTGTTGCATTTCAGCTGAAGTGGCTAAACCATGGCTCACAACCAGTCATTTCTATCACTCTACAAAGTGCTGTTGTCCCTATAACAATGTTCTCACCTTGTCCATCTTTCCTTTGGTTCACAGCCAGAATCTCTCAACAGGTTAAGCTTCCATTAACAGCTCACTCACACATGCTAACAGCAGGCACTAATTTCTGAACGGCGTTAACAAGGTTGTCTAGTAAGAACTCTAGAGGAGCCCGTAGAGTTGAACCCCATGTCCCAGATGGTGTCTAAAAGTGGTCACAGGCCATGTAGCTCTTTCTTTTAATGGTTTTATGCTGCATTCTATTCAAAGTTGCATGTGGGAGGATAATTTTAACTGATATTTTGTTATATTGTCTTGATGCTCAGAACATGATAAATGAAGAAACTAATATAGCTAGGTTTATTTGGAGGAGTACATTTATTAATAACAGAAGCCAATTTCTGTGTTTTACAGTGTTTTACTTGCTTTTAATTGTTTTAATTTTTAAACGGGTTTAATTATCATGTACCACATTGATGCATTTTTGTGCATGTTTACCATTAGCCATATTCCCACATTCAATCTTTACTGGGTAAGTTACCAGTAAAGCAATTACCAGTAAGTTGTACACAGAGCCACACCTCGGTAAATTCTGGGTTTCATTTTTTTGTGCATGCAAAGAAAAATTGCTCCATTCTTATGTATTTTTAAAGAACATCCATAGTTAAATAGTTGATTTTCCTTTTCTTTTTTAACCACAACAAATCTTTATGTTAGTATCTTACAGACCAAACTTTGTTCTTCTGCATTTTGTGTTAATAAATGCACCTGTAGCATTTACATTTGCTTCAACATCACCTCACGGTGGTATTTGCATGTTTAGAGCTGCTTTTGTCTGTTACTATGCCAACCAACACCACAATGTCCCCCTCTTGTCGACATCCACAGGGCAACAGGGGCCATGAGGGGGGATGGGTGTGCCGTGGCTTCTCCTCTTCAACCCCAGCTTTAAGATCTGGATTAACTCCCTACATCCTATCACAATGGAATCACGTCTGCCTATCCACCACAAGCCCATTCTGAGCTGCTTTACTCAAAGTCTAATAAGGATTAGTGTTAATGAGACATAAGGAATTAAGCATGAATGAAGACCTCCTTAAACAGTCATTTATTGCATTCTGCACTTCCTTATTCTCCAGCTGCTTCCCCTCTGTGTTTGAGCACAAGGTGTAATACTCTTCAAAATCAAAAGGTAGGTGACTCAGATGAATTTGGCCTCAGATCCTAAAGCGGTATTTGTTCAGTTTTTTGCCATCTGTCTTGTTTCTTTTTACCCACAACCACAAGTAACATCCTAGGGCTGTCAAGCTCCATAAAGGACGAAAAGTATAACAAAAGCAGTTGCATTAACTAAAAAAATTCTGTAATTTACAGAATTTTAAAAACATTGTTTTTTTGTGATATCAACGTAAATTTTTATTTTTGAGTTATTAAAAATGCATCATCTCCTCAGCAAGACATACACTTAATGGTTTTAGTCTGTGTGTGGACATCCCATATGTATAAAATGACCTCAGTTCTGTTCTCTGTTTGATACTTCTGCTTAATGCACCTCTCTACCTTCTTGCCAACTAATGTCTACCTCACAAGTCATTTAAAGAGGTGCATTAGATGATTGGGACAGTTGGTTTAAAAATCTGTATAAAACCATAGGTAAAAGCACTTAAAACACAATAAAATTGCAAATAACTTTTGACCAGTAGGTGGCACTGTCACCAAATTTCTATAGGGTGAACAAGATGACACATGCTAGTGATGACGCATACAAAGGTCCTACTGGCGTAGTCATCTTAGAATTCATTGACATGGTATACGGGAACCATTTGATAAATCTACATGCTTTAAATAACTTTTTGTTATGAGTGTCTCTAAATTCTATATAAAACTTTCGTACAAATCGGACAAATTTTGTAGAAGGATTGAATAAAATTCAACATGGCGGACAGGAAGTATGATAGAATATGGTAAATTTGGTATTGTAAGACTTGTCATAAGCCAACAACTCTAATGAACATGGGTCTGTTTAGAGGAGTCAGAAATAGTAGATTTTTTAAAAAAAATCAAAATGGTGGAAGGAAAATGGCAGAAAGAAATTTTGTTACCAGAAATGCAATAGAAGCCAAGGAATCAGAAAGAAAATAATATTGTTTCTAGGACGTACGAGTCAAAAGTTATGATCATAAACATGAGTGAAATTTTGAACTGCTGGTGGAACTACAGGGTCTGACGTAGAGAAAAGAAAGGATAAAGTTTCAAGTCAATACACTAAAGTTTTGCAAAGATACTGCCTGAAATCTATTGCATATGCATGCTATTAAATTTGTTGACATGGTATACGAGAATGATTCGAGCAATTGACAAAAATTTAAAAATTCATAGCTCTAGTCGTAGATAGAGCACAGTCTGAAATGTTACCATGTTAGTCTCTACCTCTAATTCTTTAGTGCCACAAACAGGTAAAAGTTTCTTTCTTTTTAACCCTAAGTCCTAGAAACAAAATTATTTTTCCTGTTTCCTTGGCTTGTCATCATCCTAAAAAATTTTTTGAAATATTTTGATTTTTTTTAAAAAAAAACTACTTTTTCGAACTCCTCCTAGGGTGTTTGTTCAATTTGCATGTTTGGTATGTAGCATCCAGAGACACCTCTGACAAAAAATTGTGATACCTCTCACCATTCTTGTATACTCTGTCTACAGATTTTTTTGTTCTAATTATGTCGTAAAATGCATTATTTAACAATGCAATGGCATATTGTTACAAACTTTTATATGGCTCATCGACATTTGTTTTTTGATTGCAGGTTGCACTGAGCAAATTTTAAAGTTGCATAAGTACAAGCAGCTAACCCTTAACCAAACTCTACTCCTAACCCTATAGTAAGTACATTATGTTAATTAATATTACTTAGTACTTAATTGTATGTCACAAGAACATCTTAAAATATGTGTAATCCTTTTAAATATTCATATTAATCACATTGTTATAAATTAACCTGTAATGCAGGTGCCCTTGGGTACACAAAGATGTAGTTATGATTTGCAGAGGAGTGAGTTTAAAACCTTTCTGTAGCACAGTGTAAGAAAAATATGCTTGAAAATCATGTTTCTCTGGAGTATAAAAGAAACCATGGAGGCTGAAGAAGAGCAGAGTGTGTTGTATGATAAGAACATAAGGTAAGGTCAAGAGCATGCATCCTGTGGGGAGAAGCATGAGGATCCTCTTCTATTTTGAATCTTAACATTTCCATCTTCATTTTTATCAGCCTCTCTCTGGCCTCTCCAAGATATGAGATAAATGCTCTGACATGAATTAGCCCCAGATAGACACATGTACACACATCCATTGGGATTCACAGAGCCATTCACAAAATCCACCCTACCTCCAACCCTTCCCCTGTTTCTAGAGGCTCTCTAATCCTCCATTTGTTCTCCACCTGCCTGTTGGCTGTCACTCGTCTTTTGGCTGGCAGAAACTCGCCATGTTGATATCTTGTGAATTGAACTGTTTTAGTACCAAAAAACAACAAATCACAGTAAAGGCAATATAAGAAAATATTTCCACTGTGATTAGCCTTTATGTACTGTAATTAGTACTTTTTCAGAATTTTCTAGTTGTAAAATCCCATAGTCCACATAATATTCTATCACTATGGACCCCTGGAGCGCATAATATCATATTAATGAACTCTCTAAATTCAAAGGCAGACACTCATTTTGTGGGCAGTTACAAATTTAAAAAGAAGAAATTGACCTGTTTTTACAAATACTCAGATCAACGAGACATGCCAAAGACAAAGAACAGAGGCATTCTTATTAGAGCTCAAGCCCTGAAGGGGTGAATATCCCTATTGTATCAGTTAATCTTCTTTCCTTCTTCTTGGGCTGCCTATAGAACCATACGTAGGAAAGTTAGGAAATTTGGCACACAGACAGAGGACAGTCTGAAGTGTTACTGAACCAAACGTGGTGTCTCTATCTCAAACTCCATTTCAAATTTTTCATTTCGAATTTTCGAGAAACCTACTTTATCGAAATTCTCCTGCAACATTTGTCCAATTTCTATAGAATTTGTTACATAGCATTTAGAGACACCCAAGATAAAAAGTTATTTAATTTGTGATGATTGCTCTTGCCATTCTCATATTCTGCATCAACTGAATTTATTTTGGAAGCACAGAAAAATGAATATGATGCTGTATGTTGGCAACGCTTTTGTGTTCTGACACAAACTGACACATGTAATTATAGGCATCAATTAAGGGTGCATGCACAGCTTCATCATAGCACCTACTGATGCAGAGATTAAAAAAAATGTCTATTTTTGCCTATAGCTTTAAAAAATTTGGTCTAAAATCCTTAAGGGATGCCGATTGTTATGTCAATGCCAAATTTGTCAGTCAGTGCTATTTTCTGTCAGCCATTTTGAATTATATTGAAAACCTACTTTTTCTAACCCCTCATAGGGTATTTGTCCAATTTGCATGAAAAACATTTGTGTATTGACTTAACTTTGTAGGTGTCTGACACAACATTAAGACAGCCTAAAAAATTGGTGGCAGCACCACCTATCGTTTAAAAGTTATAATTTGTTTTATTGTGTTGTAATGGGTTTTGCTTATGTTTTCTTCTCCTAATCTCATTATCAGAGATATTTACAAATATTTCCTTTGGTGCCATTGATGGGCTTGACCCTGTAATTGTTGACCCTGTAATTGCATGAAGCACTAAAACCCTATTGTAATTGTAAGGATTTTTATTAGGGGTTTAAGCGCAAAACACTTAACAAAACCCTGTTGTTTTGTTAATACTGTTATGTGTGTTTCAAGTCCGAAGCACTGAAACCTTATTGTAATTGTTAACATTTTAATTAGGGGATTGAGTGCTTCACACAATTACAGGGTCAAGCCCATCAATGGCACCAAAGGAAATATTTGTAAATATCTCTGATAATGAGAAACCCTGTTGATTTTGTTAAGACTGTTGTGTGGGTTTCAACCCTGAAGCACTGAAACCGTTTTGGTAAGATTAAATTATTATTTTATATTATTATTTTATATTATTATGCTGGCTTGTTTAATTTAAACTTATTAGTGGTAAACTTATTAGTTCACACCCTAGCGACCAGTTACAGTACCCTGGCAACCACCACATTGACTTGCATTGAAAAACGTAAGAGGCATTTTACAGAGAAGGAAAGATTTTAGAGACAAGTGGGTGGTCTCTTTTAACTCTGACTGGCAAGTAGTCTTTAATTATAACAATGTAAATAAGCCATATGTCAGTATATTTGCCATGCTAAAACATGCTAGCATAATGCTAACTCATACTAGCATCATGCTGAAACATGTTAACATCGCTGAAATATTCTAGTCTGAATTTTACCATGACAAGCACCACTCACATTTTCCTTATCTAGTTACTATTAATATTCTGAGACCCCAATTTTTTGACTGTAAGTACCCCTACAGCTTTCGAACTACACTTTGCACATTTGTCACAGACATTCAGGGTGTTCCCTCTTATATATATATATATATATATATATATATATATATATATATATATATATATATATATATATATATATATATATATATATATTTATTTTTGTTAAGCTTTTCATTAGGGGTTCAAGTGTAAAGCACTAAAACCCTTTTGTTAAGGTTTTTAGGGGTCCATGTGCAAAGTGCTGAAAACCTAATGTTGTTGTTAGGAGTTTTATTATTATTATTATTCTGCCATAAAACTAGTCATGGAGACCAAACTGTAAAGGCGTGGAGAGTTGAAACTAGACAGAAAACTGAAACCAGATAGTAGGTCTCAGTTTGGGGACAGATTGACAGGATATGACCCTGTTTAACCAATGGAGGGTGCTACAGCGGTCAAAAATATGCTCAGTTTGTTGTATTAACAAATGCTTTATACCGTTGTAATCATTGGCTCAAGATGAACAAAAAAAATTTATTGTTTTCATTTCCACCATGATAATTTTCCCACCATTTTGAATTTTTCTCAAAACCTACTTTTGTGAACAAGTCCTAGGTTTTTCACTCAAACTCAATAACACCAGTGCAGTACAAATCTCTGGACTCTTTAGGTCAATCATTTTTAAAAATGTTGAACTTTTGCATTTGGAAAACTATAACAGGGCCGTTTCAGAAATGGGGCATGGCCAAGTGTAACATTACATCTATATTTCCTAAATTAAATATCAGCCAATCTTGAAAATAAGGCAGCTCGTGCAACTTGTGACTATAAAGAAGCATGCAAATTTTTGTGGTAATTGGACAATAGATGGCACTATATCAGTTGCAAACATTGAAAATGGAATGACATTGGATTATCTTGAAAAACATGGCCACCATTGGCCAATGAAGTTTGAGCACATGTTAGACAAGGTTAACAAAGGCCAATTGGAACCAATCTTGGTGGGCATGTTTGACTTATGACCCGAATTATCTGTGAGAATTTTGTAATAAATTGGGCACCAGGGAGTGCTATCTGAATTGCATATCACGCAATGTTTTTCAATTCAATTTTATTTATATAGCGATTTTTACAATGTTGCATTGCTTTAAAGCAGCTTTAAATATAATAAAAAATAAAACACAAAATAAAGAAACGTGATCAACCATGTACAACTTAGAAAACAGAATACATGGTATTGCTGCAAATTTATGTTGTTCATTATAAGATGTATAACAATAAAAATAACTAGTGATACTTAGAAGGTAGTTAGATCATGAATATAAAGTTGACTGAACTGATGATAACTACAACAAATTTAGGCCATTTAAATAAATGGACCTGCATCAGAAATACTTACTACTGTGTGTTAAGGGTCATACCTCTGTAGTCTATGAGAGGGTAATGCATGAGAGAAGGACTGCCTGTTAAAACAGCATGTACTTCTGAGACTATGCAACATTTAGTCAATTAACATGATATGGTATGACAGCTATCATATTAAGCAAGATATGCCATTCCAGCTTACATGGAGATGGCGCTTAGAAAGAAGATACAATTTTATAGGAAAGGGGTATAAGGGATTTGCTACAATACCATAAAAAACATTGCATAATGAAAGAGAAAGGGAGACAAAGAAATAGCAAAATAGTAGAGTCTTTAGGACTGTAGTTAGACATTATACTAAAAACAATATTAACAGTTTACAAAACCCTAAGCCAAGTTAAATGTCAGCAGTCTCCCCATAAGCAAGCCAACAGGGCGACAGTGGCAAGGAACCAAAACCCCAATGATGTATAAATGAAGAAAAGAGGAGGAGCTTGTTACAGAGGAGGTCCCTGCTCCACCTCCTCCATGGGATTGATTACTCCCTGGACAAATTGCTATCTAACAGCACACCCAGATTCTTAGCTGATGAAGCAGGCTTTATAGAGCATCCATCAACAGTAAGACAGTATTCTAGGTTGTTCCATGTGTACGATTTTGCTCCAAGAGGTAACATATAAAGGGTAAAAAGCAGAGGCCCAAGCACTGAGCCCTGTGGCACTCCATAATGAACTTGTGATAGATCTGACACCTTTTCACTAATAGCAACAAACTGGAATCCATCATATAAATATTAAAGTTTTAATTAAAGTTTTCACCACTAATGGGAACATATGAATGAATCACTAGTGATTTCTCTGTTGTGTCGGCTGCAAAGTAACAGTGCATCGATTTAATTTAATACACAGAAATTTGCACCCTAAATAGGGCACTTATTGCCACCTATTATTAGCATAGATTATTGACACTGTTACAACAAAAAGAAATAAACAGGAATCAGGGAAAACTGTTTTATTTAAGCCAAACTTACGTGACTGCCTGGATATATTGTAACATAAAAGTTGTGCGCATGGTTTGAATATTTTATTTCGATCTTTGAAAATGCTCAGTATTTCTCTTCAGTTATCATGAAATCAGCCATCATGTTTGAGGCTTAAGGGAGCTGTGTTGGTCCCTTAATTTTTTAAAGGTGAAACTGTTACTAAGGTCTTTGTAGCAATGCATAACAGAACTTAAGGGAACACTTAAGCAGCTAAGGGTACATATTTAGTGACAGCTCCTTAAGTAGACCCTTAGGTTTTTTCTTGCAACCCATGTTTCAGTAAGGGTACACTTAACCTTATACTTAACCCCAAAATTAAGAAAACCCTTTTCATGCAACTGGGCCCAGACCCCTAGTGTCACATCATTGACACAATGTCTCGTTATCTCCATCAGGGAACAGAGGTTACAAATATAACAACACAATTTCTATGGTAAATTACTAGAAATTAGTAAAGTTGTCATTTTCATCTTTGTTTTGGGTGCTGATAGGCTTGCTTAATATTACATATCTATTTAAATCATACTATTATGCATTCCTGAAGTGCCTGAATTCTGATAATAAATTCTGTATTGTGACTAATACTTCTTTATTTTGTGTAAATGAAAGTTCAAGTTCACAAATACTTTTAATATATGGAAAACAGGTCAATCCAAGGTAACATGCTAAGGTTCATCAATGTTTGTTAAACGTTAATTTTAAATAATCATTTTATTTCCTATGTGTAGGCTGCAGTTCTAGTCCACTAAAGGCAACATGGCAATAGATATTTTTAATATATCATATTAATATATATATTAATATATGAATATATTATATTTTAATATATACACATTTTATAATGACAACATATTCTCAAATATGTTAGGTTTAATAAATGTTTAATGACAGAGGGGATAACATTAATGTTTAAAAGATCAACCACATCATCTCAAATGACTGTAGTTTTTTTTTCAATGGAGGTAATCACAAGATAAGAATTCATCAGTTTACAAATGCATATAACTTCATTTGAAGAATAAATGAATGAATGAATGAAAAAGTGTGCCATAAATCAAAACACATGAAATAAATACAATTTCTTCTGAGTTTTATAACTGGTTTGCAAATAAACATGTATATGCCCAAGTACAAGAATATTTAGTTCATAAAGACAACACATTTCTCTCACAACACCTTACTGCACATTACTGCACCTTATTGCAGTTTTTTATCTGCATTGACATTTAACAAACAATCTAACACTAAATTATTGTACCCTTCCAAACATGTCTGCTATAATAAAGTAGTATTGTTAAGCTAGGTGTTTTAAACTAACGAAAATGGTGAAGCACAATTTTACAAACATTATTTATCTATTATCCATTGCATTTTATGTAATGTTCACCAGTGTCACGCATAGCTCTCTTCAAAGGCATTCATTGCTTAGAAGTACATGATGAAACTTAGACATAATAAAAAGATGCTTGACTTATCTGATTTACAGATCATGCATGTTGTTCCAGCTGTAAAGTTTGTGTAGAAATGGTTACTTAAGGAATGTTTTAAACATTTCCATACATTATTTGAAACTACTGCTAAATAATAAATAGTAACTGTATACAATTCAGTAAATTAATGTTTATTTCCCTTGTTACAGCAGAATTGTGATGATGGAAAGTGAACTAATAATGGAAAGTGATTTGGAAAGTGATTTGTGTGAATAAATCGATTTGTTTTGACAGTTTATTCTAATTCTAAGCATAAAAACAACATTTACTGACTCATTTGACAGTTAGGTGAACTGGTTTAGATTTTGAATCACTTTAAAGAACTGGTTTAAAAGCACAATATGCTCACAGATTGAACATCACCAGTCATTAACTTCAGACATTATTTAAATTATTTCAATTCATCCTCCTCTTGTCCTTTCACAAGATACCCCACCTCCTATCCCCTCCATGCAGTGGTCCCCTGTCCCAGGAGAGAGTTTGCTCTCCCCAACACTGTGTGAATGAGAACAAACGTCAGCTCTCTTATCTGAGCTATCTCCAGGGTGCAGTATCAGCCCTGAACAGCACCAGACTTATTTTCTTCTCTCTTGTCAAAAAAGCCCACAGGGAGCCCTCACAGCCTTACAGCTAATCAATTCAGGGCAAATAGTTTTATTGACATGACAAATGTTACATCTGCATCTCCAGAACATGAACACATTTGGACAACACATTTGGACAAACCATGTGAACACATTTGGACAAACCGTGTACCTATAGGGAAAAGACCTGAATATATATCAGCACTGATATTAGGTGTATATTAGGTGTATAGTTCATTACTGAAACACTATACAGGTACTTAACTACATAGTGGCCTATTTGGAGAAAATGTATGAATGTCATTGAAATAGATAACAAAATGTCAAACCAAGAGGCATTTAAAGAAAAGGTGTTACAAGCATACTTTTTAAATGTAATGACCAAATAATATTAATATTATGTATTTAATAATAATAAAGACCAAAGTATTTTAACAAAGTATGTTCCAGATGTAATCAACATTTGTAAATGTGTAAAGTAAATAGCCCAAATAATTAGATGATCTATCCCAGTCTTCGCCCCGGAAATCCGCGTACATAAGGGAGCTGGCATGCACCATTCACTCAGATTTGTGCTGAGGAGCCAGAAGTAAGTCCTGACTCTAACAGTGGTTCAGTTCAGCACTGTGGCAAGAAGGACAAAATATCTTGTTCCCTCCATCAGGGAACTGAGGTTACATAAGTAACTGAGATGTTCCCTTTCTGTCACTTACTCCACTGAGGGGAAGACACAGGATTTACCGTGAGGGAACCTGTCTGTGGACAATAGATTATACAGGGTTAGAGGAGAAATACACACATATACAGCATCAAGCTCAGATACACAGGCTTACCTAAAAATGACTATCCCCATGAGTGTCAGGACTGATGTCCAACTCTTCCCCTGTGTTGTCCACCAAGACATGTGCTAAAAATAACCCTCAAGATCTGTGTTCGAGGTCCTGTGTTCAAAGACATTATCTGGACAAGAATGGTGCAAGTTATCACCTCAGCAAGTGGTACACCCACCTGGTTACTATTAATCACCCTGCAAAACACGCATCCGGGTCCACACAGAGGTTGTTAGGTGTTAGATGTTGCCCAGTCCACAGCTCTACATATGTCTGCCAGTGAAGTGCCCCATGCCAAAGCCCACGAGGATGCAACTCCTCTCATAAAGTGCACCCTAAATCCCCAGCAGGCATGTGATTGGTAGGCCAAGGTAATGGCCTTCACAATCCAATGGACTAACCTCTTTTGGAGACAGTCTTCACCTTCTGCTGACCTCCATAGCAGACAAAAAGCTGTTCATAGTGTCTGAAGCTCTCTTTGCGGTCCAAGTATAGGTGTAACACATGCATGGACAGGGCTGAATCTTCCTCCATCGTGGGGAGGGCTAGCAAGTTCCCCACCTGGTGCCAAAAGGGAGTGGTGGGAACCTTGGGCATGTAGCCTAACTGGGGTCTCAGTGTTACATGAGAATACCCAGACCAAAACTCCAGGCAGTGACTGGTGACAGAGAATGCTTGTAGGTCCCTGACCCTCTCAATAGATGTGAACCCCACAAAAAGAGCCATCTTGAGCATGAGGATTCTGAGATCAGCCTCTCCAAGGGGATAAAATGGGACCTCTGCAGTCCAGCAAGGGCCACAAAGAGGTCTCAAGAGGGAATAAGACATGGCCAAAGAGGGTTCAACATCTTGGCACCCCTAAAGCACCTAATAAACAGGTCATACTGTCCCACTGTCCTTCCATGTAAGGTGTCATGTCTTGCAGAGATCACTGCCTTAAGAGTACACCTTAAGAGTGAGGGGAGGCAGTCGTCTCTCCAACCTCTTCTGCAGGAAAGACAACACCACACTGACAGAGCATCTCTATGGATCTTCCCCACGGGAAGAACACCAGTTTGTGAAAAGATGCCACTTCAGTGTGTACAGCCGCCTTGTCAAGGGGGCTCTCACCTGAGTGATGGTGTCTATCACCACTGCTGAAAGACCTGCCAGGTCTTCCGCATCCTGCCCAGGAACCAGACGTGAAGATTTCAGAGGTCTGGTTAGGGGTGCTGGAGCATGCCCTGCCCTTGAGAAGGTCCTGGTTCAGGGCAATGTGCCAGAGAGGAGCTACTGTCAAAAGCATCAGCTCAGAAAACCAGGTCCCGACAATATGGGGCAACCAGAAGCACCTGTTGCTGCTCCTCCCTTATCTTGCACAGAACCTGTGCAAGGAGGCTCACTGGGGGAACACATATTTGCAAAGACGCCATGGCCAACTGTGTGCCAGAGCATCTGTTCCAAGAGGAGCCTTGGGCAGGGAGTACTAAAGGGGACAATTGGTGGACTTGCTGGAAGCGGACAGGTCTACCTGGGCTTCCCTGAATCTCTTTCAAGTAAGTTAGACTGTGTGGGGGAGTCTCTACTTTCCACAGACCGTGACCTGACATGAAAATGCATCTTCTGCACAATTCAGGTGGCCCAGTATATGAGTGGCCTGCAGGGACTTTACCCGTCGCTGACTCCACAGGAGGAGACAAATAGCAAGCTGTGATGTGCCGTGACCACCAACTACCTTGTTGATTGATATAGGGCACAGTCCTTCCAGACTAACACATGCTTGCCCTGAATCAACAGTAAAAACCTCAGCAGAGCATGCAGAACTGCCAGCAGCTCCAGGCAGTTTATATGCCAATGCAGAAAGTGTTCTTTTAAGAGCTCCGGCACTGCATGCTCAGTGCACATAGCACCTCAGTGCACTCAGAATTGAAGCCAGAATTTTCCCCCTTCGTCAGAAGGGTGGCCACCTCTGTCCACAGGACAGGCGTGTCTTCACACATCTTCATGAATTGGATAAGGTAGCCGAGAGAGATCGTCCTCAAGAGCCACCACAATGGGCTGGAGAGTGACTCCCATGCTCCAAGGAACAGCATGGATCTTTATCTGCCTAATGTCTTCATATTTTGTGATGACTTCCTGTAAGGAAGAAATTATTTTACTTATACAACACTACTTTCCTAATTGTTTACAGCTATAAACAAGCTATATTAAGACCATAATAAAATATTTAATTGCCTCATAAATATGGATCTTCTCCTCAGGCGGTCATAGCATGTCTGACCTAGTTCCAGGTGTATCAACAAGCCAGATAGACCCGTCATAAGTCATGTTATTACCAAAACAGCACAAATATATTACGTAACTAAACTGTTTTTGGTTACCTTGCAACATTAGGACATTGTAATAGCTATGTTGTGAACTGGTAATTTAATGAATGAAACTACATGTCTGTGACGTTGCATGTATGTTGCCAATTAATAAGTCATGAAATAGACCTTTATCACAGTGCAATTTATTTATCACAATAAATATTTATCTGAAAGTGCTCATCAAAGCAGTGTATCTTGTAGTGATTCTTCTTTTGGTCTGGCTAGCAAAACAATGGACTGCATGGAATGCACTGCTTCACTTAATGGAAATAGGAAGTGTGATAAAGGTCTAATACCAAAAAGTACAAATATATTACGTAACTGGTACATCATGTGTTAGCTGGCTTGAGCCAAAGGCTAGTAATAATTGTTTTCAGATTCCATGAACCCTGTAGTCTTTGGGCATGGAAGCTACCTGCAGATTTTCAAGTTTTACTTTCAGGATAGCACATTCCAGAATTTCGACTCCAAAAACATACAAGTTTTTGGAGATTGGCCTTAGCTTGGGCAAATTCTAGGTTTTTAATATATTGTTTTGTTTTCATTCCTATAATTTGATCTAAAAACAATTCCATTAATTGGTACGTTTACTGGTAAGAAGAATAGCCATGTACACACTTGGATAACTGAAACTGTCACAAATAATTACATGTATGGTAATGACAGATCATACTTTATGTTTCAATCAGTTCTGGTTTATGTTTCCAGTATTGTACAATTATAGCTGAGTCATAGCAAAACACTACCACTGGCTCTAATATGAGAAGGGGTAGTTCTATTTAAAACCCAAACTTTATTTATTGCCATATGATCAACTGTTTTTAACACGTGAGTGGCCAAAAAGATGTTTTTTTGTAATGTTGTTTAAAAGAAACAAAATGTATATTTTTTCCTTTCCATTGTAACATGTCTTTACTTGACAGCATTTTAACTTTTTAGTATGTAAACCTTAATTATCTGTTAACAACTACATACTGTATTTATTGTATGTGGTGTAATTCCACTCTTAATTAACAGGATGCACCACTTAATCTGGGAAGAACTGATTGTGGGATATTCATGCTAATGGTAAGTGGTCTTATTATTGCTGTGCAATTGTGTATGTGTAGTAAACACTGCATTTATTAACATTAGAGGTTTTGTTGTTTTTCTGTATGCCCTCCATTTAACTTTTTGATTGAAGCCTTTTGATTTTGCTGCGTGGTGAGTTTGTGTCAATTTATAGTTATTTGTTAAGCAAAAAGGACAGAGAACACTAAAAAAAATTTTAAATGATTTTCCATTGCCATTTTTAATCAGTCTGACGTGTCTATAATCCGGAGGTGGTGGTGCCACCTGAAATCAGTTATTTCAGGCATTTCCTCTGACAAAGTATGATATTGATAATTATACTTTGGAGTAAAGTAATGTGAACTGCCAGTAATTCAAAAATAAGAAAAATGCACACCTAATAAACACTGTACTGTTTGTACCTTTTCCTTCAATGTCAAGTCCCAACAGCCAGTCACCAAGGAAACAAATCTTACTGAGCCAGGCATCATGGAGGTCACCCTATCTAAGCCAGATGTTATGGAGGTCACCCCACCTGAGCCGGGTGTCATTGAGGCAATTCCAATTCCAGTCAAATTCCAAGAATAAATGTACGTGAAGGGAATATTTATGTATTGCTTGACTATTGTTTGCTTATTTATGTGTTTATAAGAAGTACTTGATTATTTACATTACTGGATTTTTTTTTGAACAAAGACTCACATTCAGTGAGTCTATGAGTGGTTGGAGAAGAACATTGCTGGGAAGATTGGACTTCCAAAGATCTTAATGATAAATAAGGACAATGTCTTGTTAGTTATCACAATGTGGGACTTGTCTGTAAACAATGTGGGACATGTTTGAAATCAGGGCTCCCTTCTTATTCACATTTCAAAGACCTGAGTACATGGAGGTTTTCCTTCAAGAAATACATGACAACAGAGGTATTCATGTGCCTTATTTACACAACCTACACTTGTGAATGTACAAGTAGGGTTGAAAAATGTAAATATTAATTGGGTTTTGTTTGGAAAATCCCATTGATTTCACAACAAATGTTGTGAAAACAAATGTTGTGGTCTTTAAATATATATTTATTGTCTTATATCTTATAAAATGTTTGCTAGACTGAAAATAAATGATTAATGTTAGCTGCACATTAAGCTAATTAAGGTAAATAAAAACAAATAAATCTAGAAACACTTGTAGGACAGTGGAATATGTGACTAGCAAATGTTGCTAGAATGGTTGCCTCACCACCAGTCTTAGAGCCTATGTCCTCTTGTTATTCCTCTAGTGTGAAAAGTCACATGGCAGGTCTGTTTTTTTGACAACTGGACCAATTACTCATTACCATTTATAATACATAGCCTATCACATGAAGGTCTAAACAAAATTGCATTCACATATTCCTTGTACATGCATTTGTTTTTCCTTCAAAAAATAATGGGTAGATTAAGTAACCTAGAACAAACTTTATAGTTAATCAGAGTTAATCAGATATTTTTAATTGATTTAAATGGGTTCGGGGGAAATAAAGAAGGCAGGGGTGGACAGTGTTATGAACACTGTCTCTGCAATCTCCCCTGCCCACAAGAAGAGGGCTCTATCGCCTGAGTTCTAGCCCTGTTTTGGACTGCATTTCCCATTATACTGTTCTCAACCTGATTACGCTCACGCCTATTTCACATTCCAACCACAATTTAAGCATCTCTCTCTCCCATTAGTGTGAAGTCTTGTTTTGCCATGGTGAACATTTCTAAATGGTTTTCCTTGTTCTCTGGGTTTATTCTGTGTGTTGACATTGGACTGATTTCTGATTCTTGCTCCTGTGTGCTACCCACCCTGTTCTCTGGACTGTTCCTGCTCTGATCACTACCTGTTTATTTGTGTTTACTAGTGTTTGCTGCCTGTCCTGACCTCCTGCCTATTAATTTACATGTTAGTACCTGCTTCCTGTTTGGATATTGCTGTAATAAAGCTACTCATGGATTGTGTTTCGGATCTCTCATTACAGAAGATTTCACTCACCACAGATCCAGCGACTCACAACAATTAACAGAGGAAGTTCATGCTCCGACAAGTATTTTGTCTACTCTATGTATTTTGTTCTACTTAGGGTAGAACTCCATTCAAGAAGACTCTCAGGAACCTCTCTGACCGTAACACCTCAGTCCAGTGCCACAGCTATGGTTCACAGATGAACCTATGCAAATAGGGCATATGTCCTTAAAACCAGCTGAAACAGAACAACATGTCTGTTTATGTCTCTGCCTGTACTGTGACCAAGACTGACATCAATGTAAGGAATGCCCCATTCGTCTTTCTCAACTGACGCTTCAAGTGGGAGCATTACACTTTAAAAGGATTTCCTAGTTCATTCAAAACCCACTTGACACGATTATTCTGGGACAATTTCCTGGGGAAATTTTCTTGGCAGGATGGGTAGATTATTCAATGGGGCAAAACATGTTTACAGAACTGCATCACACCAATCACTTTCACCCTGGGGCTAACCACTGTCCAGAATGACAACCCTAACGTACCCAACTTACCTGCTGAGTATGCCAATCTCATTGATTTGGGATTTTTTTCCCTATCAGATCCTGAGACCACAGCTATGCAGGCGTATACAGAGGAAGTGACTATAGGGTTCATAGGATTCACTCTACATCCCCTGCTTCTGTTGGCTTTTTCTTTGTAGAGAAGATAGACTAGATAACTTAAGTTTTGCAACCCTTTACCACTGATACCAACAGCACTAGAACAACTAGATTCCCCCAGCACTTTACCAAGCTTGATCTTCACAGTGCCTATAATCTCATCTGCATCAGAGAGGGGGATGAGTGGAAGCTGGCCTTTCCCACGAGCACAGGGCACTATGAATACTTGATGATGCCCTTCGGGTTTGGTCAATAGTCCCTCTGTCTTTCAGTCATTCACTAATAACATGCTGAACCAGTGGGTGATTCTCTACATAGACAATATCTTGATCTACTTAAGCTTGTCATACATGTTCCTCCAGTGAAATGTCTGCTGCTTCTCTAAGTTACACCATCAGCGCTAAGGGGTGGCCATGGATGACAGTAAGTTACTTAACTGGCCTACACCTAGAACTGTTAAGGAGCTTAAATATTTTCTGAGGTTTACAAATTTCTACCGATGCTTTATCTTAAATTTTAGTACCATCCCTGCACCCTTGACTTCCTTGACTGCCAAAAGGAGGTACCACCAAGCTCAGCTGGACCCCTTTAACCCTCCAAGCTTTTGATGACCTTAAATCACGCTTCTCCTCTGCTCCTATTTTGCATCATCCAGACCCTGATAAACTGTTTGTGGTGGAGATCAATGCATCCAACACAGGGATTGGGGCCAGATTCTCTCAAAGCCAGGGATCACCACCCAAACTCTACCCCTCGCTCAGCTTAACAAGCAGTAACAAATTGTGACATTTCAACTTCATAGTTCTGCCCTAGCAACCACCCCATTGACTTCCATTGAAAAAGGAACACTGTAGAGACAAGTGAGTGGGCTTATTTAACTCGGGCTGTCAGTGTGCTTTAGGTATTACCTTCCTAGCCACACCCTAGCAAAAATTTAGAGCATAATACCAACTGTTTAATGTCGTGAAAAGGCCATATTTTAGTATATCTATCACTAAAACATGTTGCATTACATCGAATCTTATTAGTCTTGTGACTAGTGCAGTGACAAAAAAAAAAAAGCATTATTGATGTGGAGCCTGCATGCTGCCATGTTCTGTGTTGTCTTACAGTACAGATACGTTTACATTAAAATGTATTGTTTCACTTCAGAAGTAATTTATTAACCCCCTGGGGTATGGATTACTTTTATGATGGATTGATGTGCTTTTTAGCGCTTCAAAATAATGAGAACCGTTCACTGCCATTTTAAAGCTGGGAAAAGCCAGGATATTATGTAATATAACTCTGATTGTGCTAAAAGGAGAAAGTTATTTCCTCCTGAGATGCCTTGAGGGTGAGTAATTTATAGGCAAAATATCATTTTGGGGTGGACTTGTCCTTAAACTCTTAGTATGAACAATAATAGTGATGCTTTCTTACCAAGTACTCAGGGTCATTACTGAACATCTTAGTTTCCGTCACACACTGCTCATTTTTCACTTCCCAAATGCACTCTGATGGTCTGCAATAACTCAATTAACAAATGACCATCCATATTTGATCATGGCTTTAATAATTGCCAGTCATGGCTAGATAACTTTTGATAACTAGTGCCCTGTAAAAGATTATTAACTCTGTATAATTCACACTAATGATACTTCTCTATTAGAGTTCCCATGATAGACTTCTACCACTCACTTGTAGGAAATTTGTAGAATATTTAATATAAAATCACTTAAGCTTGTGAAATTAAACTGTCATATAAGCAGCGCTTTAATTTTGACATAATTAAATTAAAGGTGTCAGACTAAAGGCAGGTCATTTCATTTGCCATGAAAATTCTATGGGTTTTGATTTGTGCTTTGAAAACCACAATGATAGTAAACCAAATCATAGTTAAAGCAAATATATGCCAATCTTTGATTTTTATATTGAATAATAATAATTTAAAGCATTTTATTAATACCCTGTATTTCATAGGATTTGACAGCTGTGTATGAAAAAGCATAAAAACCAATGTGTTTCTGTATAATTCATTCTTCATTCTTTAGCTTCTGTAAGGTGTGACTCTCCATCTGATTCGGTACTTGATGACGGTGGAAGCTGAGGTACTGGAAATAAAATATTCATGTGTCTCTGGCAGACTTCTTGCTAGCTTGAGGCGATGGTTGCTGTCCGCTGGCTCCACCCTGCTGTGTGATGCATTGAACATAAGAGACTGTAAAGGGGCCCGATCAAACAAAGCATGAAGAGAAGTTGTGCAGCTCTGGGATCAGGTGTTCATTGTTCATCTGTACTGGTCTATTAGCACTATTACACTGACCCCTAGCACTGCAGCCTGGGGTCAGCATTCATCACACAGACATGTTTACTTGCACAATTTTTTCATTCCGATTGAAATCATTCCGATTGAAATCACTGGAAAACCTGAAAGAAATCTGTACATTAGCCTATATATATCCTGTTTGTCGCATCTTAAATCCTGTCAAAATGGAGATGTCTTATTGCACTACTTATGGAAAGCATTGCTTTTAATCAAGCAACAGTGTGTCTATGTAGGCCTATGCTATGGAAGGCCTATGTATCGCTGGAAGGTGTGCAAAAAGCAAACCAGTTTGGTGATTGTGCATTGCTAAAAAGCATTGCATTAAAGTCTGCACAGGACTCAATAATTACTCAAAAAACAGGTTATTCTGCACCCACCTGTTTCTGATTCACTTTACCCCCGCAAACTGCTTGTAATTATTTTTTTTTCCAACCTGACTGATCCAGCAAACTTTAGATCTCCTTTTCAGAGTATCATATTTTAATTTATTTTATTAGATAAAGAGGGTTGGGGGAATCATACAAAAGTAGACTATTTTAAGGGAAATCGTTTTAAGATAAAAAACTATATATGAACTAAATACATTGGCTGAACCTCATCTTTACCCCTTCTCAGTGGCTGTGTGTAGGGTTGGTGAAGGAGGTGTTTTGACAGAGATTGAGGGACCTGTGAAAGACCTGGAACATTTGTGTGGAGGTCTGTGGAGACTGAGAGCAGATAATAGCCCCCAAGTTGACATTCCCTCTCTAACTGTGGCCAATTAATGATGGCTGGCTAAAAGATCATTTCATTAGTTTTCGCCCTTGGCTGTTGCGCATGCCTGTGAAGGCTCTGCTGAAAACAGATTAGGACATTAACTCATAAGGAGCTGAAGGACTTGTGGAGTCGTGCCTTTAGGCTCCAGCAGGCTTCAGAGAGCCTGATGCTGTTGCATCGCTCCCACTTTGTCATCCAGTCTGCCAAACACATTCATCTTGAGGCTTATTTAAAGGTCCAGACCCTTGATTTTATCTCCATCCTGCCTTTCTTTTTATGCATGGGAAAGGGCTTTATGTATGGAGCACTAAGCTGCACTGCAACAGTGTATAAAATAATTACTTGAATGTTTGTATTGTGACATGAGAAAGGGGAATTTTAAGTTTGTAATCAAAGGTCAAACATTTCAATATGAACATTTCTTATAAAAATCTTTCAAGATCAAATAAACTAAACTAAGCTATTCTATGCACATTATTTGTATAGCTTAATTCTCTTACTGTTTATTAACAGTTAACTCAGTGGTTTCATTTAATTCCTTTTAGGGGGAATGTCTGAGAAAACTTGTTGAAAATGAAAATTCTGTCATCATTTAGTCACAACATTTAAACAATTTCACAGTGAAATTTTAACAAACTGTCATGACAGCTCAGGTATCTTATTTTTTAGATGTTACACCGTGTTTATGCAAGATCCAGAAACAGTTTTATTTACAATAGAGAAGTGAACGATGCTGCACTTCCAGATGAAATGTAAATGATGCAAATGACATATCAAGGTTTCATGTTGGTGGCACATTTCTCCAGGGAACTTATTTAAATATCAGGTTGCTTTCTCTACAAAACAAACTGTAGTACTTGGAAAATGATCATTAAGCTGCACATACCTTTTTTGCTAATATTCTTGGCTTATTTATTAATCCTTAAAGTACTGAAGCATTTTTATTTAAAAAAATCTCCAATAAGTCTTCATAACTATAAATTAAAATTCAATATGTTCTTATTTTACAGTGCCTTTGTTAAACATGTTACATGTACTTACATGTACAATAAGAGTTATTAATGCATAATTACATGC
This sequence comes from Chromobotia macracanthus, assembly GCA_036877525.1. NCBI lineage: Eukaryota > Metazoa > Chordata > Actinopteri > Cypriniformes > Botiidae > Chromobotia > Chromobotia macracanthus. The sequence goes on along the minus strand of JAZGTH010000068.1, from coordinate 2,528,992 downwards.
CACTAACTCTAAACCAAACCATAAACCTGATTTGAACCCTATAATAAGTACATGTTGTTAATTAATATTACTCAGTACTTTAAATGTATAATTACACTGTAACAAGGACACCTTAAAATAGTTAAAAGCATGTTACCTAAAAAAGAAAGGTACTTCATCTACTATGCTTCACCATATCTGTAGTCTTGGCAGACAGGCAGAAGTGAGCTTTCAGCAGGAAACAGGGACTGATACACTGATATGGTCTGTCATATTAACATGAGGATACCATAAAAACAGTGTCTACTGTGGCAGATAAGACTTGTGATTAATAGCTAGTCAACACCAACACGCTCAGCTAAGGGACTGGACAGATGTGATAAAATTGAGAGAAAGCAAAAAAATATAGCTGCAAGGAATGAAGGGCCCAAGCACCACAGTGCCATCGCCACATCTTCTCTGAAAACAATGCACAGTGGGCACTTGCGTTAAATAATAAAATGTAAAGTCCATTTTAATTGTCACATGTTGTTGCCAGTTGGTGGCACTATGTCTGTGACTCACAATAGCCACATGCATGTGCATCAGCCCCCATTACCAAGCATACAGCTGAAGTTCAATCCAAATCACTCAATGCATGCAGAAGATATGAGACACTTACTGTTTTTCCTTTTGCCATAAACTGATTGCCTTGCCATGGCAATGCTTTTGAGATATAAAACATGTTTTTCAATTTACCATCCTTAATGTCTCTCCTTTATTCTGACAAAGCTTATTGAGACTTGGATAAATTTAAGAGGACCTTTTAAACTCTGTTGAAAGTCACATAGTTCCTGCTGCCAGTTGGTGGTGCTATGAGTGTGTAGATTACAGAAACTTTCTGTTTTCCATTTTTCGCCATAATTTTATCATCTCGCTATGGCAACACTGTTCGAGATATCAAAAAATCCCTTCGCAATTTTGAATCTGCGATGTCTTGGCATAATGCTCATCACGTCTGGTGACAATCACATAAAATCACATGAAAGGAGGGGTATTTAAATGTTGATGGCATGCGCTCTTCAGAAAATCCAAAGTGTTTTGTGACTCTGACATGTATGCCAAGTTTAAAACGTTTCAGAGCATGTTAAGAGGCCCAAAAGCCTTGAAAAAAAATTAATAATCCTAAGGAAAACAATAGGGTACTTCGCATTTTCAGTGCTTGGGCCCAAATAATCCTAAAGTAAACAATAGGGGTATGCTGTTAGGTCTAAATTCTCTGCATCTGCAAAGCCTTACACTTTACTTTAAAACTTAAACCTCTAAGATTTCTAAGACTATTTCATTAGCTCATGCATGTTATTGTTTTCAACATCTTGCCAATGATATAAACTTCAAAATTCTGCTGATTACCTACAAGGCACTGAATGGCTTAGCTCCTCAGTACCTGAGCAAGCTGCTTTCTCATTACAGTCCTTCACAATCTCAAAATTCCAGCCAGTTGATAATATCCAGAATTTACCCAGAATTTAGGAAACACATTCTTTAAGAACAGCTGTACTGGCTCCACAATATGTCTGTTTTTCATTTCCCCAAGGTTCTGTAGTCAGCAGGTTCCAGATTATATCCAGACCAGACGGTGTAAAGACGAGATGGGATGACTCCTGAGACAGACTGACCCAGCTCCAGTTCGACCTGACACTTGTCTCAATTCCAGTTTGGATAGATGCTCATGTTCGTGCCAAATTAGGATGATTACTGGCATAACCTGGGTCACTCAAAAGCAGTGGGAATATGATGGATAATCAGACCATACTCCTTCTGGGTCTTACAGTGTCTGCACAAGGTTTCCATTCAAATAAAGATAATCTTAATGCAATGCTTCATGCGCCAGTTCCTACAGATGCACATCAACTTTGTTTTTTTTATTTGAATTGGTCAGAAGAGGCTCAGAAAAGCTTCAATAGTGTGAAAGAGTTATTGCTTCAAAGTCCTGCCTTGGCATTATTTGATCCTAACTTGCCTGTTGTGGTTTCAGATGCCTTAAACTATGGCCTAGGTTCTGTTCTGTCTAACATTCATGAAGACTAAACTGAACACGAAGTTGCTTTTGCTTTAAGGACTTTGTTAACTGATGAATGCAAGTATTCAGTGATTGAGAAGGAAGCCCTAGACTGTGTCTGGGATGTTGAAAAATGGAGAATTTACATTTGGGACTGGAAATTTCACTTGCATACTGATCATCAAGCTTTAACAGTGGTTCTTATTTTAAAAGGCACAGATCAGGCTGTAATCAGAATTACACGTTGGGCAGCGTGACTCTTATGTTACCGCTCTGTTCTAAAAACCATACTGCTGATAGTCTTGATTACCTTTTCTGCTTCTGAAGAGGATCTTTCTGACATGGAACTTGAATTCGTTGCACTTGTGTCTTCTGAGATGTCTGCTGTATCTCCTATTGAGAGACTGCCTCTGTACCATGTTTAGAATTGACTTAATTACATGCACAAATTGATTGTGGTTGGCCTTCTTCAAGTGCCATGGATAAAGGTCTACTTCCATATTTTCAAGTAGAGAAAGAGCTGAGTGTACAGAAGGACTATGTTTTCAATGGATCATGTCCTATTGTTCCTGTGTGTGGTGTACCTAACCCTAACCGGTGAAAGAACAGTTGAAGGGTAGCAACCATATGGCAATATTGGTTGGCTTTGCTTGCTTTAATAAATTGCTGAAATAATTTCTGTAATCTGGATTCTTCATGCCTATTAGGACTTTAAAACATTGAAAGTTTAGGCAACAGGTTAGCATGCTAACCTATTAGCAAGCTAAGCTAACTAGCATAAGTTAGCTTGTTCAGGCATGTACACAGGAATGTTTAGGCATGTTCAGAGGTATTTCTCAGGAATTGTAGCAAATAGCAAAAATCTGCTTGGTCATTTCCGTGCCTCTTGGTCCACAGATCATCTGATTGGAATTTGGACAAAACTGGACAAAATTTGTAGAATGAGTAGCAAAAAAAATGATTCTCATATGCTTTATGAGATAACAGAAGAACAAAATGGTGGAAAATAACTGACATATCAACAGAATCAGCATAAGCCAAGGAATAAAATGAATTTTAGACGAAGTATTCGAAAGTTATATACTGTACTTTTCAAAATGGCTGTTACTTAATGTAAGAGTCTTAATGTAAGATATGGAATGTAATGATCATGATAAGAGGAATCAGATGTACTAACTTTCTTTCTGTAGATCAAAAGGGTCAAAAGTTATAACCATTTGAAAAGTGAAATTGTGAACTGCTGGCACTATAATGGCACTATAGAGTTAGTTCTAGAGACCCCAAAGTTGGTCAGATCACTGATGAGTAGCACCAGTATAACTGTGCCGAATTTAATCTTCCCACTTTCTTACCAGGGCTTTGCCCTAAAAATAATCCTAAGGAAAACAACAGGGCCCTTCGCACTTTCAGTGCTTGGGCTCTAAACAAAATGAAAAAATAAGCCTGGATGTAAGTGTGTGTATTTGTTAAATGTTTACTGATGCATATAATAAAATAGAGAACAATGGAAATGACCCATTACAACAGTTATCAGAAAGAAAATGTAGCTTAATAATAAGGAACACTAACAAATTTTTAAAAAAATTATTTATTTCCTGCTGTGGTTTAAACAATCCAGTAAAATTGTATTTATAAACCTGTGCTTATAAAATGCCTTACAGAGAACATATGTACATACGCATTCACATACTGTGCATACATATGAAAGCAGATAATCATAAAACATGAAAGAGAAAGGTCATAAGGACATAATACAAAATAATGAACCTACTAAAATTGAAAACTGAAAATTAGCATTTTAAGTTGCATTATAACAGCATTATAACGTGCATTATAACTGTAAGAATCATTGAAAGTTTGCTGCACCTTTATGACAACTTAAATGTTACTTTAATTACTGATGACTGGATGAACTGGGTGGTCTATATTTAGCATTCATATTTCTGCATATCAAGATATTTAAAAATAAATAAAAGCATAATGAAATCAATTCCATAAGAAAGAGGTAGCCAGTCAAGAATTTTAAATTTACTAAAATGTTTTAAATGAGTTTCAGTATAGCAGTTTAATGATTGTTTTTTTATGTAAACGGCACGACACATTTCACCATTCAGTGTGACAGCATGAATGCATGTGTAAACACACGTGTAGAAGCCTGGTGTGTGTTTGTGCATGTCATTCTGAGTTTATGCTAATAGGCTACAAAGGGAGGGGTTGGTTCTTCTAACAGCTTTTTGAATGAGATGAATAGCTTACAGATGGCCCACTCAATATTAGAATGTGACATGCAAAGCAGGGGGCGGGGCCTATGCATGATGGGCACTTTTCTGAAGCTGCTGGGCACCTGTCTATCTTTCATCACAAACGTGTACAAACATACATATGTGCAGTGAGACATGACAGTTAGGCTTTATCCAGGGGAACAGCGTCATGGAATCAACCTTATCAACCAACAAAATTGCGTCTATATATAGAACCTCTTTAAAACAATTGTTAAGGAAATATTTCACAATTTCCCACACTCATCTCATTGTGTAACCATATAGATCTAACATGTCACATATTGGCATGAAATTATGTTTACCCATGTTGTTCCTTTTCACATTGAAAGAGTTCAAATAGCAATACTGCATGAATCCAGAACTGATATAAATACTAAAGGGTAAATATAAACAGATTTAAAACCCCTCTTTAGTTGTTAAATTTCATTTACACTTGCATATGTTTAAGTAAGAGAGGTATGCAATTAATAATGTCAAACATGATTAGCTCTTTCTTGCACATATTTTGTAATCAATCATGAAACATTTTTGAATGTTGCGATCTGAACTTTAGCATGAGTGAAAATCAGAGAATCAGATCTATGATGGAGGGATTTTCAATAAATAACTTAAATTTTAGAGTGTATCTCACACAAACTCACACATGTGCTTAGTAGCCCTGTTACTGATTCACTTTAATTATGTGGAAAAGATCAGCGTGAACATTCTAAAACTATATATTTTTGTGCCACAGAAAAAACATGTTTGACACAATGAGTTTGACAGGAGGATTAGTAAATAATAATATAAGCCAATTACTTGGCTTTTCACACTATTTTTAGAGGTCTCACCGAGTTTAGAGGTGAAGTGGAGGTCAGAGTGTTTGGAGTAAATGTTTTTGATTTAGGGGCATTGAACAGGAACAGGGGTTGTTGGGAATGAAAGGTTCAGCTGATTTCTCTGTGTCTATCCCTCCTTATTGTTACGCTACCAGTGACACGTGCTGTGCACCTCCTCCATTCCCCTACCCCACCGTCTGGCTATGCATACCCTGGCATGACCTCCTGATCCTCACAAAAACACCCGGCCAGCTCCATTTTTAGCAAACACGCCCCCTGTCTGTTTGGCGCTGTGATTCATAGGTGGGATAAGCACAGATGCCAGGTTTTCCAAGCTCAGAAGACACAGACTGTTAGATTGGTGGTACTCTTCTGTTTCCCTTATAAAGGTTATAGAAGATAAAAAGAGCAGAATTTTTACATTACCAAAGCTGTAATGGCTTTAGATTGTCATGTCTATTTCATTGTTTAAATTATCGTTAGCTTGGTGCAACTTCAAGTTTAATACTTAGTAAAAGCAATATAGTTGGAAAGTTTTACTAATGTTTCCAAATGCCACTAATTATTATTTAATCATAAGGGTCTTTTATCACCTGCTGAAAACAATTAAATTAACTTTATTGTAAACATCCTAAATGTTTATGTAAAAATTAATATATATTATGGTCAAACATGCCATATCATTATTGATGTTACACGATATGACATTCTAACTGAAGGACTGCATAATCTAATATTCGTTCTTTCTGGGTTTTCAAATCTGGGAATTATATTTGCCCATGATATCCATGCAATTATGTAGACGAAGGATTAGTGTGGAACTAAGCATTAGTGTTACGCATGGCAATGGTCTAACATGACTATTTTTCTTCATTTGCATATCTTAAAATGCTGACAGGTGCCCAGGCCATGAGGTGAAAATTAAAGGCCAGTGGACACTGTGACCCTATGGTGTGACACATTGGTTCTCTCTCACACACACACTCACAAGCACAAAAACTCTGAGTATGTTTGTCACAGATAACGTACTGCAGATGGGTCGCTGGACTATCTCTGATGTCTGAGCAATGTATCTGAATCTAATGTAATCTGTGTGCAGTTCTGTTGTGGGCTGTAGGCTCTTGTGCGGGCACTGATAAATCAAGGCGAACATTATATGAAAGCCTTTTTTAGCATAGGAACACACATTCTTTGAAGTATACCTCATGCATCATCGTATCGGAATCTGCCACTTGGTGTTGATTTTTCTCCACCGACAGCCGGTCTCATAATACATGCTTGGCTGGTGCTTATAAGAGTACAGAATCAATCGTTATATTGTCTACACACCACACTGAAAATGCTAAAATCTCCTTATCGACAACAAATGTATTGTGGCCTGCTTATAGAACAACCTATCCTTTATTAGGACAGTTCAGTCCATGCAATCTATATTGTACAGCTACATCATTACAAGATAATATTCTTTTTGACTAGAATGGGTCATGTACATATGTCACATGTCAGATATAATTGGGCAGAATTGTAAATGGAAAACAAAACCTGGATTTCTATTCATTACTGAAAACACTGATGTATCTCTCCTTCTTGCATTGCTGTACTTATTATAGGGTTCTATAATGTGGTAAACTGTCCTTTGCAAGCAAACAAGTTTTGTATCTGCCTCATTCTTATTGTCTGTGGTAAAGTCCTGTATTACACAGACCTGGTTACTGATTTTAAAAAACAGCAGCAAACAATGTAGTGAAAGACACCAATGTTTAACAAACAATGTATGTTAAAATATCATGTATTAATATCATTATAAACAATTTATCCCCAAATTTAACAATTTAATTTATAAATTACAACAATAAGTATAAATGGTTTAATCCTTACTGTTGTATACAGTAATATGTATTGTGTTATGACCTTGGAACCTTGGGCCTGTGGTGAAAATATAATAATTTATTCAACTCTATAAAGCATGCAAGTTAAGGCATGTATACAGCCCTTAATGACATAAACAGTTTGAGTTACGTTGTAGACATTCAAAGAATATGATCTCTATACTGTCTTTCCTCTGGTGCTCACTGCTCATACAGGGTCCCCAGGAGTCACTGTATCAATTGTGCAGCTCTTATTTAGGTTTAATAAGGCATGCGGAAGGCTAGCTTGCTGAGAGCTGGGGACTATTGTGAGGGTCCCATCTACGATTGCTGTCTGGAGGGGGGTACTAGCCTGGAGGTCTTTTGCACGTCTGTGGATAGTGGGTGTGAGAAGGGGCAACAGTGAGACAGTTGATTTGCCCAGATGGGTGAGTGCATTGAAAAACCTGTCTTAAACATACATATTATATATATATATATATATATTCTCCTCTGAATTGTCTTCATAAGTGTGGGAATGTCTGGCCCCTTTATTTATTATTTATCTATATAAACCAGCAGGCTATTCTTAAAAGGCTGTTGATTTGTGCATAAATGTGCTTTGTTTTCCCTCCTCTTGCGGCATGAAACTTCATCTTCTTATACTGACTACCTTGTCATCAAATGGCTTTAAGGGCATCTTCACACTGAAACTCATTTCAGAGTGAGGGTGATGGTAGATTAATCGCATGGCTACCTCATGGCTTCCTGGGATCAGTGAGGTCATGCTGCTGGAGATGATAAGCTGGTGAAGAACAGGGCTATCGCTGCACTTGGGTCAGTACCCCTCCATTGCTATTACAAACATTACTACACACTGGGCTACACACACAGTGTCACACACAATTAAGTATAATGATATAAAAATAGTATTTTTTAAAATATTTTTATTTTTAAAATAAAAAAAAGTAAAGAAAAAAAGATTTTTTAAAGTAAAGAAAAAATATATTTTGTATACTTAAATTTGGTCCTGATTCAGTTTGGCTTGATTTGCTTCCTTGTTGGAAGTTCAGTGTATTTAATTATGCCTCTTAACACTTGTGACTTACCAAACACTTGCAACAGATAGACCTTTTACACACCCTTTAGCTGTCTGGGATACTGCTCAGCTTGCACATACACACAATAGCTGCCCAGATTTGCACTGATCATGAGGGTGAACAATTCAGCTGGTCTCCACTCCCTGCTTGACACAATGATGACCTCTTGTGTGTGTGTATTGTGTGTGTATTTGTCTAGCTTCTCCCTGTAGCTGTTCTCTTCCTTTTCAATGCCAACTGCTCTCAGGCAGGGCTGAACACCAGAGGGCCTGGGTGAAGCCCCAGATCACCTGGTCAATAAAATTTAGATTGAGGAATAATGATCTGCAAATTATGTCTAAATAAGTTAAGGAATTGACTTTAAAACAGCGCTGGAGAGGATGTTAAAATTAAACAGACACAGAATTTGTTTTCCTGTTTGTACTCTACTGTCTTACACAAAAAAAGTAATGCATTCTTATCTGTCTGTATTTTATTAGACTGTTTTAGTAGCGCATGCCTAAATAAGCATCATTATTATTATTGCTCATATATAAGAAATATAAAATTTGAATTAACACCACACCCAAAGTATTAAACTTCAGCAAATAAATTGTTCTACACCACTTGTGATGTGGACATAAAATAGTGTTGCTTGTTGAGGAGAAAATTATATTTTTACACACCATATAGAAAATGTCCCCAGAAACCATGTCCCATGGTTCCTTGTTTTGTCTGTATCTGTATTTGTGACACACAGAAAAAGAGAGAGTAAAAGGCATGTAACGGTTCTCATTCCCTGAGGGCCTAATGACACTAAAGAGACACATGGAGAAAAAAGAGGAGGGGAAACCCATCACCCTCTGCACCATTCTGTTCTTTTACAACGTGACAAAATAGCCTTTTAATTTTGCTGAATGTCTGGGGCCTCTGTGGCTCTGCCTGCATCAATCTCCATCATCAGTGGGCTGCAGGCACTGTGTCCCCAGGGCCCTCTCACCGCCAGAAGACCACTGTCTCACCCCCTCTGGGTTACGGCAAAGCAGAGCTGCCAAGACTTATGTCTCCCCTCATGCTCTTCCCTCTGCAGAGTTCACAATGTTTTTCAAAAAAGTTATAAAAATGTATGCAGTTTATGTTAAGCTTTACACTACCATTAATGGCAGCCCTAGCTCTATAGGTATATAGTTTGGGTGTGAAACTCATTCCACACTCTTTGTGCTACAGATATTAAAACAATGTGGCTTCTTAAGCATACATGCATTACTTGTGCTGGTGATCAATACAACATATAAAATATTGGATACCTTAAAGGAGGACATGTTTAGAGTCCAGAACATTACAGATACTTGGGTGTAGGATCTTATAACTTGGGCCAGTAAGTAACCACGTAGCAACCACCAAAAATGCAGTAGCAAATACAAATACATGAACCAACGATTTACTCACTTTTGCAACCACTTAGCATCCTAACACCCAAACATATACACATTTTTGGATTGTTGCTTGGTTTGAGTTTATTTAGTGTTGCTGTAATGAATGGTCTCTTGTGTGAGCTGGCTTGATGCAGGGTGAAACAAATCAATGTCATCAATTGGCAGGCTGATTGAGAGGCAGTCAATATGGATTATAGTCTCTCCCTATTGTTCATGTTCATATCTTTGTGTATAGAGTGTTTCCCAAGGTAAAGCAGGACAGGTGAGAAAGTTCCATAGCAAGAGAACACATCTTGTGTTATCATGTGCTTTCATAATGCAGTTAAAATGTTTTGCTTACGCTACAAGATCTGATTTTAAAATAAGGCAGAATTATGCTTTAACAGAGCATTTCATTGTTGAAAATTGGGAAGCAATTTTGCAAGTAAATGTGTAAATACATAAATAATTCTTATTACTTATCTTACCTAATTTACTTTTGTACATACAACATCAAATTGGTCTCACCTGTGTCAATTACAAAATTACACAATTTAGATTGAAAACATTATTTCATTAAAGACATTATTAAGCATCATTCTTCGGATAAATAACATTCCAGATGCTCTTAAAAATACTGATACCAAAAAGTGGGTTGTATAGCGATGTCGAAAAAGAACATTTTTGGTTCCTTATTTTATTAAGAAATAACGTTTTGTTTCTAAAAAATATTTCTTACCTTCATTTGTAATGAAACTTTCTCCATTACAAATAGGTTCCACTCATGATCTCACACCTGATCTCACAGGTTCTTTGAAACATACACCCTGAAGAAACTTTTTGTTGATGAATGAAAGTTGACTGTCTCGAGACTGTGCAGGTAATATATCCAGCAGCCAAGTGAACAGGTGTTTTACATCATAGCTGTTACTGTATTCTGCATTTTTGCATGGCTATACACACTACATTGACCAATCAGTATCCACAACCAGACTCCTTCATTTTATAATTATCCTTGAGAAAGCATAAAACACCCTAAATTAAAACCACTCACCTTCAATGCACCATCAGTCCTTTAAGGTATAAGATCCATATTGAGGGCAACCATAAAACCATATACTGTAACATAATAAACTTGCTCCCTGCTGCACCCAAACACACATGACCCCAAGCTCTCTTTTGACAAATGGTTGCCATGGGGATCTTTGTCCATCACACTTTCCAGGGAGGATAACCTTTTAAGTGCTATATTTAGCACTCTTACCTATCAGCCATTTAGCACTGGACTGCTCATCCAGAGACTCTTGTTCATGACATTCTACTTACTGGACCATAAACCTGTAAACAGATGCTTCTAGAATACTAATTTTCAAACAGAAGGATCTGGGTGTTATATTAGACAGCAATTTGTCTTTTGAAAATTATGTCTCAGATGTCACAAAAATACACTTCTTCCACCATAGAAACATCACTTGTCAGAAAGACACCTCCACTGCCTACCACGCCCCCACGTTCCTGATCGCCCAAATACTAATCACACACACCTGTCAACAGTTTCCTGCAGTTCTCACTCCCTTGTCCAGTATCACAGCTTACTCGCTGTGACTCACCCTCCTCATCTCAAGAATCTCCTATGTTCTCCATGAACTCTGATGATCCTGTGTATCCTCTGCGATACTATCCTGCAATACAGAAAAGACTCTGTGTACACTTCAGCTAAGTCTGCTACTTGCTTAATTGCTAATTATATGACTTGTCTGATGATTATTTACATTCTGAAGATCTTTGGTTTTGGATGCTAAAGCTAATAAAGCCTTTTGTATTTTTTTTAACCTGCCTGTTAGTGATTGCTGACATCGCTAATCTGTGAAATCTATTATCCATTCCTGATGCAGAAAAGCTAGTTCACACATTTATGTCCTCCAGACTGGACTATTGTTTTGCACTACTAGGTGGTTGTTCAGCGTCCTCAATAAACAAGCTACAGTTAGTCAAAAAAGCAGCAGCAAGAGTTCTTACCATATCCTAAAAATAAAATCATATAACCCAGATTTTATCATCTCTAGCTACCTGTCAAGTTCCGTATTACATACAAGTCATACTTCTTTATACTTAACAAGCCAATGCGCTCTTTAAGCTTACAAAAATCTGGACTTCTAGCACCTGGAATTGCAAAGTCAACTAAAGGAGGTACAGCATTTTCACTTTAGGCTCCTAATTTCTGGAACAGCCTTCCTGACACTGTTCAGGGGTAAGACACTCTCCAAACTCAAATCTATATTAAAGATACATCTTTTTAGCCAAGCCTTTACATAATGCATCATGTAAAACCTAATATTCCAATTACATTGGATAAAATGCTAATGTTAATTTGTGCTAATGTTACCAACTGCAGCTAAAGTATTTATTCTTTGTTTGCCACTCATTTCTATCTCGGGATACCTATCCCAAGGTAGCTACAAATCATGCCAACTCCTGTAGGGATCCAGCATTTTAGGATAACTTCAGATGACCCAACACTGTGAAGAGAAGACAACCTCTGTGAGGATTTCGGATGATTGCAGTTTCTGCTTCAATGCATACACAATATTTGCCAATTTGGTGTACCATTTTACTGACAATGTTCTACTTTCATTGTTCTGTAAAGCAGCTTTGAAACTATATGTATTTTGAAACACATTATACAAATAAATCCAAATTGAACTGAATTAAATGACATCATATCATTAAAATAAATATGAAAATAAAAGGGGAGTGGTTGTAACACTTTGTTTATGAAATTCTGATTAGTTTGCTGGTTCAATCAAAGAACTACATATAGACATTCTTGGTTGTGAAATGAAAAACAGATCCACATTAGCTATAATGCTTTAAACAGTACAAACTGCTCAAAATTAAGACAAAGTTAACATTTTTAGATGGTCAAACTGTGGTCAAATGTCCGTAATTAATGTGATGAATTATGTATATGGTGTAATAATGAATCTGTTAGGTTACAAGTGTGAACATGGTAAGTGTGAACATGAGATGGACTTACTTTTTGCATCCACTATTATTTACCTCAGGGTCAGTTGGTTAAAGGCAGGTAGAGGCCTGGCTTTGAAGAGCACTCTAAAGGGAGGATGGGATTGTTTGTTTTCTAAACTAGTTGCTATTGCTATTGCTATTGTTATCACTATGAAATTGCTTATCCTGCCTTCAAGAAAAGTATAGCAAGATTTGAGAAAAAGAGCTTGTATAATTTTGTTTTTAAATATGCAGGTGTTTTCAGACGATTTCTGGACCCTTATTTTGCATGTCTCCCTTATTTGACATGCCCAGTTTAGGTCATAAAGGTCATTATTTTTGTAATTATCTAATAGGTTAGGCGGATATCCAAAATTGTCTAGTGATGGATAGCTTTTAGTATGAAAACCCCTGATCTAATGAAATGAAATTCATTAATTTTTAACTGCAGTTTAAGTGTCTAAGCACTTTCTGGGTTCACTGTAGATGTATAAAAAGACACATTCAAAAACTCAAAAATACACACCTGCGCACCACTTAAACTGTGCTAAGTGGTTTCATTTGACAATATATTATGTTTTTGCAAATTATGTTAATTAGTGGTCCCTCTGGGTTGCCATCTCATCTTGTTGAACTCGATTAGAAGTAATTAACACATGCTAATGAGAGGAAGTGAAATCCAAAACAAACAGTGGGAGCTCTGCCTCATATCTGACAACAACAGAGGCACCGGGTCAGGCTCACTGCCTCTTAGTCTGACAGAATTTAGATTATAAATTCAAAGACTGCAGATAAATCTTATTCATCCACATAATCCAGATTTAAGCAGAAAAGAAAGTACACAAGATGTTTAAACACTCATGGTATCTGAATTATCTTTAGGATTTATCTCAGATCTATAGGATATAAAATAAAACCTATGTACTCCATACACTCTGTGTTCACAATGCATGTTTGCATGCTAACCTCTCACAAATAATCACCTTTCTGGTATGAAAGCATTTTATTGTATCTTTGACATGCAGCCCATATAGCAATTATATAGTTTTAAATGAACCTAGTAGTGGCTTGAAAGCTTCAGCAACAAAACTTATTAAAATGACTTTGGTCCTCTGCGGTGTGGTAAAATATTGAAATTACTTTTGGTCAGTGCATTTGATCTATAAAGAACTGATTAATTTTAGGTAAACTTTTTAACAAAACAAGAGGTAAAGGTTCTAAATGTATAAAGGTAGTTCAGTTTAGAACCATATGATCACACTTTATTTTAAGTGGCTTTACATACGTTTAATTATGTGTACTTACATAAAAAAGGATGTAATACGTTGTGCTTGTTATGCACATACATGTTGTTCTGGGTAGGTTTAGGGATAATGTGTGTAATTACATGAAGACACTTTAAATACAGGTACAATTTAACAACATGTATGTACACAATAGGTAAACTTTAGTTAAACAGGTAAACAAGTAGGTATACATGTTTTTCTTGTGTAAGTACATTTTGTTAAAGGCACTTAATATAAAATGGGACTGAGCTCTTTATACTAAAATTGTTCTTTGTGTTGTGGTTTATGGTTCTTAACTGAAGTGTGGTTGTGTTAGCTCAAAATGTTTTTTTTTCCTATTACAATAAGCCAGAGAATCATAATTTTAATGCCATTTAGAATCAGAAATTTAGCAGGTATCACCAAGACGTTTTGTCTTGGCAAAACTGAAATTTCTCATAAACCATGCACAGATGATTTCGTTAAACAATACATGCGTAAAAACATTCTCTCAGTCCATTGTTAATGATGAAATCCCTCGGTAAATGATGCTTGTTTCCTGCAGATGCTTGTTCCCTGTCTGTTCTATGGCACAGAAAATCCGCTATCTCGTTTCCCAGCTCTGCTCATTGCTCCCTGTGCGCTGCCCATAGCGCGATAATATCTCCCAGCAGCCGAACACTTTATATTATAATCATTAGTTATCCTTGTCCTCTCACCCGTAGTGAAAAATAATCGCTGAGGAACATTAATCTGGGCTGGAAACTACCGTGCCTCTCATTTTCCACATGGCAATCAAGGATGTGTAGTCGAATTGCGCATATTTTATGATAACTAACCTCGAATTCACATTGGGCAGAAACTCATACATGGCTCACGTTTGTATCATGGTTAGTCCACATTCACCATTATTTTACTGTTTACTGTTAATTACCGTTATTGTTTACTGTTAATTACCCTATATTAGACATATCTATATATTTTATAACAATTTAAACAAAACAAATGGGATTACCAATTTCACGTGTAATGGCCTGTTTATATCACATACAAATAAATTCAAGACATTTCCCATTTTTTGTGTGTTCTTAAATGTGTGTTTTCCACTTCTCGTTATACATTATTAATAACAAATATTTAAAAACATGGCTTCATAATAAATTCAAGGTAAATTATATGGCCTCAGGTACGTTATCCTTAAACTGAAAAACAAGCTTGTTTATGTTTGGCACTGAATTTTTTTACCGAGTAACTATCTGAGTTAAATAAGGTAGACATGAGTCCAACATGAGTAACTAAAATCTATAAATCCGGGCTGTCAGTCTTGACGTTTAAGAAAAAAAAATAAGTAAAAGAAATTCGGTAATAATCATAAATAATTGTAATATAAAATGTTAAGATTAAATTAAATTTTATGTTTTGCTTCTGTGAGTAGAAAAACGCACAACATAGGCTATAGGCCTACATTAAAAACTTGGGTGTTTCT
Organism: Chromobotia macracanthus; assembly: GCA_036877525.1. Taxonomy (NCBI): domain Eukaryota; kingdom Metazoa; phylum Chordata; class Actinopteri; order Cypriniformes; family Botiidae; genus Chromobotia; species Chromobotia macracanthus. The sequence goes on along the minus strand of JAZGTH010000068.1, from coordinate 2,513,774 downwards.
CATGAGCGAAATAGTTTTTTTAACTCCACAGTTGAAAATAAATTATTAATTAATAAATTATTGAGTCTGAGTCAATATTGTTTGGATAATGCTTACTGTGTGCTGTTCCTTAATGAACTGAAGACGGAAGAGATTGCAAGGGAATAGTATTTTCATCGAAATTTCTGTAATCTGATTGGTTCTCTTCCAGCATGACGTCATGTAACAGGCAAAAAGGACTCTCCCCAGCTTCCACTCTCAGGTGAGGGTCAGAAGCGGTGCGAGATGTAACCGGAATGACACAGATAACTAGGAATAGACATAATATAATAATATAATTATATAATTGAAATAATTGATTTTGAACACGACCGAATTAAACGCATTTCGAAACGCGTGCTATTTCTATTCAAGCCTTGGGAGCACTGGATATATCGTGCGCTTTATCTAATTCAAAATATTTTCTTAGAAGAAAGATTTCGCGTAACACTTCGATGACGGGTGTTTATTGTTTTTTTGTTTTTGTTTTTTTGAAGAAATATATCCATGTATGATAACTCGTCTTTAAATAGGCAATTGATGACCGGTTTATATGGTGTAATTTTAAGTCAAAATATTGGGATGCTGCAAATTTTCCAATGTCTACATTTGTGTTGACATTTGGTTCACTTGAATCAGGGACCACATAGTTTGCTCCAACTTTTAGCACATATCAAACAGATTTCTGCCTCCAACGAAGGACGGCAACTAAGTGACTGGAGTCACAAAATATGGTCCACTGTGCTGGATGTGAGAGGCCTATTCTCGACAGATTTCTGCTCAGCGTCTTGGATAGAGCCTGGCATGCCAAATGCGTACAATGTTGTGACTGCAAATGCAATTTAACTGACAGATGTTTTTCAAGAGAAGGAAGACTCTACTGCAAAAATGACTTTTTCAGGTAAGCATTAAAATCGTTTAAGATTATCACAATAAGTGTCATAATCTTCAGTTTGATTGTATGAAATGTTATAATAAAAGGCTTTTAAATAAGCAGTGTTATACAATGCGACATCTAAAATGAAGCTCAATTCAATTGCACAATTAAAAATATATGCAAATATTTCGATACGACCTGTGCACAATAGATTTTGCACTCCCTAATGCTTCACAACTTGTTACCTGACAGACGGAAAGAATAGTTTTCTTTGTTTACAAGGTATGAATGTCAGGCAGGTAGAGGGATGAGGATTACACCAGCCCCTGACAAAAATGCACCCTGCCTCGCTTCAGTCTCTCGCAGCATTCGCGTTTCTTTGCAAAAGTGCAAACAAAGATAAGTGGATTTGAATAATGAATGAGCTCCAGAGAAAAGCCACACACTTGCAGTCAACAACCATTTGTTAACTATTCCCATTAACACAGAGACAAACGTGTATTATCTCTTGCAAAGTTTAGAAGAGGATTAGGTTCTGCGCCTTTATTTTAGGAAAATGCATTTGCATTGACATTGCTTATAAGCACTTTAATGTAATAAGCAAACTGTGTAATTATGCAAATATGTAACGTATGTGGCAAAACGTTTAAATATATTTTCATGATATAATTTTCCTTTCTCACAGGCTAATTTAAAACATATACAGATTTATATGATATCACTTTTTAATAATGTTGTTCTCCGTTATTCTGACGTTGCAGACGTTACGGCACTAAATGTGGCGGCTGTGAGCAGGGGATCTCGCCCAGTGATCTGGTTCGGAAGGCGCGGAGCAAAGTCTTTCACCTGAACTGTTTCACCTGCATCAGGTGCAATAAACAGCTTTCCACTGGAGAAGAGTTATACATTTTAGATGAATATAAATTTGTCTGCAAGGAAGATTACATGAGTAACAGCAACGGAAAAGACACAAACCTTCTGTCATGTGAGTAGCTTTGAATCCTTAAAGTAGCCTAGATGAATGTGTCTGTAGGGTGGTTTAATATGAATCTATCGAAAAGTCTTCAGGACAAACCTGGATACTTTTCTAACTGAATGCTGTATTGTTTAAAATACGTTAAACGGATTTGTAGTGCAATCATTTACCATCTGACTATGTATTGCATTATAAAAGCAATGGGCTACAGGGATAAAGTGCGCAATAGTATAGTTTTTGTTATGACGATCACTGCAAAAATATTTCTTTTATGAATATTATTCTGTGTTGCTTACAGTTATTACGTGCAGTGATCCGAGCTTATCTCCAGAATCTCAGGACCCACATGATGATTATAAAGACTCTGAGACTGGACATCTGTCCGACAAGGAAACCTGCAACAACGAAAACGACGAGCAGAATTTGGGTGGCAAACGTCGGGGGCCACGAACGACTATCAAAGCCAAACAACTAGAGACACTAAAAGCTGCTTTCGCCGCCACCCCCAAACCCACCAGACACATCCGAGAACAGCTGGCACAGGAGACTGGCCTCAATATGCGAGTAATACAGGTAAAATGCATACATAAACAACCCCTAGTTAACGTATAAACTACTTAACTCTTAAAGACTTATTTAAAAAACCCTAATCATATACAATCGCGCCTCACGTTGTAAAGGGCGGCTGTGATAAAACAGCAACATTAAATGGAAATATACTGAAGAATAGCTTTGCAAAGTTAAAGAAATGTCAAAACATGGGGGACCCCTCCCTCTCTGTTTATAATGATTGCTGCATCTCTAGTATGTGTTTATGAATAGTCGCTGTGATGCAGGGGCAGAGCCAGGAATTGTTAATGGGGTGGCCAGGCAGGGACCACCTACTGTGGGGTGGTTCAGAAAACTTCAAACAAACAAAGAAGGCAGTCACGCAATCTTCAGATCGTTTTATTCAAGTGTTAGTTATTCAAGTGTTTCAGATTGACGGAAACTCTCGCGTTATTAACAACAAAGCGCGTGAGCATAAATCACGCGACGTCTTTGTTCTCGCAGGCGGCTGATCCCGTGAAAAGGGAGAAATGACAACTTTACGTTTTCACCGCACATATTTGGTCCTCTTAGTATCGTATCTCTGAAATGACTTTGTCTTGAAAACGCAGAAACTAGCGGGGCGGCCCGTGGGGTGACACGGACTTTGCCCACGGACTTGGCTTCGCCCCTGATGTGAACGGTTTTAATAGATGCTGCCTCCCAATTCACCTACTTATACTACACCCGAAAGTGGCGAAAACACATTTATTTCGCAATCTGACTAATCCCTGATGCTACGTTCAACTTAAAGAGAAACCTACTAAAAACCTTATCCTGTCTCTTGCTTCAGTATGCGACTCCCACTTTTAAATGTAGATTTAGGCTTGTTGGTTCTTAGGGCAAAATGTTAAATGCTGTGTCTCTCTTTTGATAAAAAGCGTTTGCTAAACGAATTAATGTAAACGGGACATACTGACACATAACGGAAGTGGCTGTTGTTGCCATTATGACGTTAACAATCAAAATACAACACCTCGCATTTAAGCATTTTTCATTTACTATTCCTCATGCAATGTTTAGTTTAATTTATTAATTAATTGAAGCATCACTTATTAGATTTATTAATTCAGTGTAGCTTCACCCTCTAGCAATGAGTTGTTAGTAATATCAGCTGTTAGTGTTGATGGATCTGCACGGATTTTCACCGTAGATACTCCTGTCAACATACTACGATTTGGGACATACTAATTTTAACCTCAAATACTATTTAGGGTAGATAGTATGCGAATTGGGACGCAGGGATAGCTTTATAGGGAAAGGTTGTAAGATGAATTGCATCGAAATGTGAGGCATGTAAAAAAGCAATGACCTTATAGACAATACGGACTGTTAATAAATGACCTGTCAATAACACTCGTGGTCACGACGAATGAGTTTTCCAAAAGTTACTAAACGTTGAGAGCATTTTCTGTGTCAAGAAAAATGAGAAATAATTTTGTCAGAAAATACAGAGTACACACTTTCTCATCTGTGCCGCGTGTGTTACGGATTAAAAGGCATATATGTCTCTAGGGTAATAAAAGGTGTCTCTCAAACGACAGCGTGGCGGTGAAATGAATGGCTTTGGTGTTGAAGGATTTTAAAAACTCGTGCCTTTATGGGGACATTATTTTTGTCTTGGGCAGGTATGGTTTCAGAATCGGCGCTCTAAAGAAAGGCGCATGAAGCAGCTGAGCGCACTGGGCAGACGACACGTGTTCTTCCGCGGTGCGAGGAGAATGAGAGCGCTGAGCGATCCACCGGAACCCGGAGAGCTCATTGCGAACGGACATTACTCTTATTATGGGGGTGAGTTTAGGTTTAGTTAAGGTAATTAATAAAAAAAATAATACCTGAAAGGCTAAATGCCATACCGAAATTGTTTTGTTCACCTCCACTTGCTACAGCAAAATGCATAGCTGGGAAGTAGTTCAGTAACGCTGCCTAGCTAGAATAAAATATATTCACTTTTTTATATGTACATTTATATGTAAAAAGCTGTTTAAAAATTATATAAATGTGCGTTTGCATTTATTGCACAAAAATGATATAGGAATTTATTTATTACATTATTTGTAGTGCGTAATAATTGCTATTAGCCTTTAGGGGTAAAACCTGACGGTACGTGATGGCAGTTTAAAAAATAAAATGAAAACATAGAATGCACTAAAAAACAAATGCAGAGCAGCTCTGAAGAACTGGATGTATTTACATCTATAATGATGTCATTTAACAAACAATTGAAACCCGCAGTGTGCTTACTCTCAACTCTTCTTTCTTGCAGACTATCAAGGTGAGTACTATGACCCAGGGTCTAATTATGACTACTTCACTCAGGGTCCACCACCTTCTCAAGCCCTAACTCCAGGTGATTTAGGATTCATGCCCTCCTCTGGCCCATCAGGAACCCCTTTAGGGAGTATAGACCATCACCATGCAGCACACCACCCCTCCAATGAGGCACAATGCTTCAGTGAGATGATATCACACCACCCAAGGGACTCTCCTAGCCCAAAGCCTAGCGCACCCACCTCCATTCACGGTATTTCAGATGACTTGTGTGACTCTACTCCACCCTTCACATCCCTGAACTCTCTTAGTGGCAATGGATACAGCAATCAATTGTCGCTCTCCTCATCAGAGATGAATGAGGGGATGGTTTGGTAGCTTCCACACACCCCAGACTTATTCAGGATACAAACATGTGGAAATGTAATTTGTGATTTTATAGTGTGATGTTATAGCAACAATGTTTTAGTTAACTGATCCATGTAATTATCTATTTATTTGTTAAATTGTTTACCTATTTATTTAATGTATTTATTTAAAACAGCATTTGTGTACTTGAAAAAGGAATGTCAAATATTGGTCTGTAGACCTTATAGCAGTACTAAATATTGTCCACTGAATACAGCTGATGGATAACAATAGTATAAAGAAAGCTAATGTGGAATGTTTATATTTACACCTGGTGTGTCTGTTCATATATGTATTATAATCTGGCTCCTCATACCTCTTTGCTTTTCAAGTCTTTGCCATAATGACATTTGAAATCATCTTTGAAATCAATCATCTTTGAAATCAACCCTAACCTTCCCAAAATCTGTCTGCTTGAACATTTGCAATTACTTTTCTTTGATACGTTTTGCCAAATCTTTGAGTATTTGTCTTTTAAAGAGAAACTTAATGTTGAGACAAACCCTTTATTTGAAATATGACTTGAATGATAAGACAAAGTCTACCTTCTAAAATTATTTTATATGGTCAGTGGACAGTCAGTTGTTTACATATATTTTCTTCAGGAGTTTGAATAATAACAATGACTTAAAAAACCCTCTTGAGATTGTCTGATAAACTTCTTCAAACAAGTAACCTAACTTTTGTATTATTTAATTAATATTTCACTGTGCTAGTTTGTACATGATACTGTGTTTGCATAAAGCATACAAAAACATAAATATATGTTGCCAAATAAAAGCACAAATATATGAATGGTCCAATTATTTTTGGAACCCCATTCCAACAAGCTAATTGAGTAAAATTAACATTTGAAGTGCTAGGTAATAAAGTTTGTGTACAGCAATATGATTAGTCTTTGTCATATGAAATGTTTATATCTAAACTATACAAAGATATCAAACCACTGTTTGGGTCAACAAATATTGCTATAAATAAATTATATATATTCAAAATGAATTGTTTTACTAAAATTGGCCCAAGCAGTGGTGTAGTCTATTTTCTTTTTGAAGATATTGCAAGTTTTCCCTTCCAGTCTCATACCCATCCCAAAGCGACACCCCATAAGCTAAACCACACTAATGCAAACAGTATGCATCTACATGTAATTGAGAGCATTCTGAAAGACTGCTTATGTGTTATTAACATGTCAATTTATTATAAGTAGCACAAGACTGGACTGATTTTCTACTGTTAAGCCAATTATAGCAAGTTAAGAGCTATATTCAGTCTTAAATGCTATATGAATACGGTCCCTGAAGCACAGGTTTTATCAGCTGGCAATTTTCAAAGCACATTAAAGAGTGCAAGTTGCAACTGATTAACAATAATGGAAAGCTGAGGCTTATCAGTAGCAGTATTAACAATGAACATTTGTGCAGTTCTATCATCACCAACACTCATTAGCCTCATCAGACTCATTTTCTGTAGTTTATGTAACGTTAACATTCATGTCATCTGCTGCAGCTGCAGTGTCACAAGAAGCAGATGCGGCTTCAGGAGCATGTTTACAAAGACACTGAAAGAGTGTAGCTGTCACGCCAACATATTGTATTTAAGCTTATTGACAGGGTTATTCAGAAGAGGTGTGCTATGACTTTTATAAGCAATCGGGTGCACAATGTTTTTCGGGTGCCATGCAAAATATTCTAACATCATGATAAAATATATTAGTATGTTAAAACGTAGTAACATCACGTTAAAATGTTTTAGTGGCATGCTAAAATGTCTGTGTATCATTCTATTTAATGTTGGCGTCATGTAAAAATATTTTAGCATCACGCTTAAACATGCTAGATTATGTCAAACTTTACTATCTAGTTTGAGTTTGCTTTTGTTTCATATCTTCTTTAGTAATTTACATTTCAATTAATTTCAAACTCAAGTGCAGAGAATGACCACCAAGCAACTGGGTGCTTCTCAATACTCAAATGAATGCTTCCTCATTTCCTTGCTCCTCCGTCCTCCAGCCTGTGTCCCGGAAACCAATCAAAGACAGCCATCTTGAAGGACAATTTAACTGTCTTACTGCACCGCAAGTCCGAAAGTATTGCTTTGCTTTTACAGACAGGGTGAATTTATTAATGAAAGTGTGAAAGTTCTGTCAAAAAACTAGGTTGTTTTATGTATACTCACGCAGGGGTATATGAAAATCATTGACCTTTCCTAGTGCATACCACTGTATACCTGTGTATCACGTAGACTACACCACTGGGCACAAGATACTGGGATAGGTTCCAGCCCCGTGACCCTGCAGAGGACAAGCAGGTTTGAAGAATAGATGTATATATTTAAAACGCACTTGAAAACATTCCCTCATAAATTTAAAAATAACATTTATAAAATTTTAATTGATAAAGAAGATAATCATACATCATACACATTGTATTAGGCATAAGCACAGTATTATCACTCTAAATTAAATAATTGTATATATTTAATCTCTGTTTTCAACTTATATTTGTGTACTACTACTCAGTTTGCATTTCTTGTTAACCTCTTGCTTATTGTATTTGAAAAACAGGCGTCTGTGCACCCATCTAATATAATTTATTAGATTAATTACTTTTAATTACTATATTATTACTATAATTATACTCCATGATTTAGATGAAGTATAACTATAAATATTGTTGATATATATACTATATAAAGTTAATATAAACTGACTGTTGACTAAGATTTTGTGCACACGCAACTTGTATATAATTTAAGTAACTTACTTTTCACATTAAAGACGTAACTTGAAAAGCTGTTTATAAATAACTTGTAGAAACTTGTTGGATATTGTTGGTTGGTTGGCGAGATAATATCGCTTATGTACGCAAGCCTTACTCTGGCGCACATTGATGACGTCACGAGAGGATTGCAGCGTGGGACAGACATGACCAAGATGGCAGCTTCCATATCACAGGAGCTTGAGGATTTGTTGAACCCTTTACCAACATTCGTAGATCCTGAAGACGACCAGGATGAAGGCATTATATTTATTACATACCTACAATTTGTTCATGTGTTTTTGTATGTTTTAGTGATGTTGAAATAGAAATATAGGCCTGCTATCTGCTATCTCTAGTCCCAGCACGATGTGACTGCATGATTCATTGCACTGTGAACAGTAGTACTCTACTCTTGAACAGCATATCAGACTTATAATTAAGGTTAAATAATTGTTGAGATTTAATTAAAAGAGGTTGGTAGGAAATCTGAAGACATTCTTCTGAGAAGTAAAATTAATTAAGCTTAATTTATTATAATACTTATTATAAGTTTTGTTATTAAATAGTCATCATCATTTGTAAAAATATATCTTATCTTTGCATCTTTTATGCAGGTTCAGGTCTTATGTATAAATATAGCATCACTGACTGTTGTTATGATTATGACTAAATGATTTTGTGTTTCCAACCTAACTAATCATTTATTTTGCAGAGACAAAAGCCAAAGTCATAGAGAAGTTTGATGAAGGTCATGATGAAGACGGAGATGAACCTGTGTCTGGTCAGCTGCGGAAACGCCCTTTTGCCATTCTGGCAGACACTGATCAACGTTACCGTGGCAAGGCAACGTCCAGAAAACAGCTACAAAAAGAGTTTGATGAATCAGGTGAGAAGTGGCTTGTTTGCTTATTCTTGTTTAATAACAAATTCCAATAATTGTGATCTTGTAGTAATTTTATAAGCAATACATTTAAGGTTTGATTTCTTAGAACTAACACTTGTTTAAATATTTTCAGATGATGATGATGAAGAAGAAGAGGAAGATGATGAAGAAAATGAAATGCTGGATAAGTACAGGGAGAGCATTGAAGATGAGGAAGAAAGTGATGAGGAAGAAAATGACGATGACGATGACGATGATGATGATGAGGAGGAGGAGGAGGAGGAGGAGGAGGATGACAATGACAATGAGAACGATGATGGACAACAAGATGACAATGATGATGATGAGGATCTTCTTGCAGACCATAGCTCACAGATGTCAAGCTTAGTCTTTAAGATGAGGGACACTGATTTTATGAAACTCACAGAGGGGATGGATAATCTAGGAGACAGTGAAGATGAGGAGGATTCAGATGAGGAGGATTCAGCTGAGGGTGATGAAGAGGAAGGAGAGAGTGAGGAGGCCTCTGAGGAGGAGGAATCAGCTTTGAGGACTTTCTCTAAAGAGAAGCTGGATGAACAGGTTGAAAAGGGGAAAGCAGTGAAGAATCAACTTGGTAAGTGACAGTTTATCTAGTTGCACACTTTGTACATGCTGTTGTACTCACTCTTTATGCTGTTCTCAAATCTTCACAGGTCTTTGGGACTTGATGCTTGAAGGGCGAATCAAAATGCAGAAAGCACTTGTGACAGCCAATCAGCTTCCACAGTCACAGATATTCCCAAAGTTCAAGAGCAAGGGAGGGCCTGAATATGCAGAAGCTTTAAAAAATAGTAAGTGAACTATTAATTTTTCTATGCATGTTCTATAAATATTTATAAGGGCTAATTTTGCTTCAACATATATTTATAGTGTGTATAGTGTCTGTCACTGTGAGTTAAATCATAAGTTGTTAATTAAATGTAGGGTAGGAAATTTTTGGAGAGGCTAGCAAAAGCAAGATCCCACCCTGCCTTCAGATCACTCTACAAAGCCATGCCTCCTCCCAAACGCATGAACACGCTAATGAAGGAAGATTGTCTGCACGAGCAGGGTGCAAGGTGGTACACAAATGTTTGACAGACAAGTAGGAAAACCTATCATTGGACAAACATTTTAGCTATTATAACATTATAGTTCACTAATCGACTTAGCTCACTTGGTGTTTATTGAACAGTGTACCTATTTTAAGGGTTATCTACTGATTCTTTAAGACTATTAGCGTTTGATGGACATATCTAGTGTCGAAATATCTAGTGTTGAATTATGAAGCAGGGATGGGACATGAAATTAAACATTTTTCTAAATCTTTTTTTTTTGTCTTTTATTTGTAAAACTTTTACATGTCATTATTTCTATTCTCAGACATCAGTCTTTTTTGTGATTTCACCTAAAAGAGAAACTTAATAAACGTCCAGCGCTTTTATCTTCTAAAAGTTTGTGATGTTTTAGAATTACACTTGTTAGTGGTCTTAAAGCTAACGTACATGGCCTAAATGTCTCAAAACTCTAGTTTTAGTTTTAATATTCTCATCCTGTGCCTATTTTTGGACACAGTCTGTGAGGAATCATACCAGGAGTACTTACTGTTGCTTAAACGTGCCGTCTGATGTGCAGTCAGCTGGCACGCCCCAGTGAATCGCTGCCTAAACATCACTGAATTCAGCTGTCATTTTAATATCAGAATTCTTTGGCTCTGAGCAATTAATACGTTTGTGCACATTCGTTCTAAGGCAGATCTGTGCTTAGAGAGACTGCCTGTTTCTCATTTGCATATTTATTACATTGGTCCTTTAGCCAGAGAATGATTGATGTGGGGCCGTCCTCCTGAATTCTGAACAACACGCTGCTTTGAGATAGAAGGCAAGGGTTTGCGGTGTATGTGTAGTTTTGATTAGCAGTGCCATAATCTGTGTACATCAACCTTTTTAGGAAACGCTATTGCATCCTTTAGTTAGGTAACACACTGAAAGTGCAAAGTGCCCTATTGTTTTTCTTAGGATTATTAGTGGTGCTTTTGAAGCAAAGCATGACTGTTATTCTTTTGCATACTGCTACTACTTTTTCTGGCCAAAACTTCAGTGCGTAACCTGTCCCACAACGTTTGTCGTAGAAATAGAGGGCGAAAAATTTTATAGACTTAACATTGGGCTGAATTTTGTGACGTCATAGCTTCACATCAGAATGGTGTAGAGGCTTGGGGTTGGGCTCATATCGCTTGGCTTAGCAAATAGCAACAAATGGTGATATTACAACTTCATAGCCATGCCCTAGCAACCAGTTACAGTACCCTAGCAACCACCCCATTGAGTTCCATAGAAAAAGGTGAGAGGCATCAGAACGTCTTAGAGACAAGTGGGTGGTCTCTTCAGACTGGCAAGTGGTCATTAATTATTACCATGGAAACTGCCAAGCCATAGTAACCATATAGAGCACCCTAGCAACCAACATGAATTAGCTATATCCCAGCACCAGAACATTATAGAGGCATGGGAGTTGGGTCTTTTGATTCAGACACATCTCCGTCTATTAGTTTTTGTCTAGCTACACCCTAGCAGCCATTTACAGTACCCTAGCAACACTGTAATGAAATGAATAAGCCATTTCTCAGCATAAGAACATTGTATACATGTGGGTGGGCTTATTTGGCTCAGGCTGTCAGTGGGCCTTAGGTATTGCCCTGGCAACTTCCTGGCCAGATATATTTTAGTATATCTGTTGTTAAATCATGCTAGCCTCATGTTAAATCACATTAAAACATGTTAGCATCATGTTAAATCTTAGTAGCATCATACTAGCATCATGCTAAGTCCTGCTAGCATCATGCTAATTCAGGCTAAACATGTTAAAATCATACTGACATCATGATAAATCATGTTAGCATCATTATAAAACATGGTAGCAACATGTTAACATTGTTATATTCTGGCTTATGTTCTTTTTTTAAATATTCTTTTTGATAAAAGTGTTGAGGTTTGTTTTGCGGTTAGTTTTGCCATTAAACTTGGTACATGTGTTGTTAATTAAGCTGGACAGCTTTCAAAATTACATTTATTAGCTCCGTCCAGCAGGAAGTCTGCCATTTTGGGTTGTATGTGGATTTTTTTTGTCAATTCCAGGCTCTGAATTTTTAAATACTCCTAGAAGATTTATGAGATTGTCACCACTTTTGGTAAATATTATTTCAAGACATTGAAGATTAAATTGCAAACAGATTGTTGATATCTCAGATAGTATTGCCATGGTGAGGCACATGGACAGGACAAGTCTCATCTTCAGTGTGCATTGAGTGATTTACATCAAACATGGGAAATATGTTTGGTGTTGCGGGCTGTCACAGTGATGTGGCTATTGTGAGTCACAGTCATAGTATCACCAACTGGCAGCAGAAACATATTTTGATAAACATATTTTAGGAAAAAAATCCATGTGACAACCCTGCATCGTCTTCTGAGAAGCACAAGGTGACAATGACACCATAATGCTTGAGCCCGTCATTGCTGTTTGCAGCTATATTTCTTTCTCTTATTCTGCTTTTAAATCTATGGCAGCCCATAGAACCGTATATAGGAAAGTTATGAAATTGTACACACAGATAGAGGACAGCCTAAAATGTTACAATCGCAAAATGCTTAAATTGTTCTCATACCATGTCAGTTAATTTGATGGCATGCATATGCAATGGACTTCAGGCTGTGTTTTTGCTAGACTTTTGTGTATTGACTTGAAACTTTGTACGTGTCATTGTCACAACATCCTGACAACCTCATAAAAATTTGATAGCAGTTATAAAATGTTAATGGCTTTTTCTAATGCTAATTGTTCTGAATCTTATAGATGTCCTCAAATGCTTCTCTTAGTGCCATTGATGAGCTTAACCCTGTATATGGTACTTGCAGGTATATTAGGTATATATCACGCCCCGTGGGGCGAGGACCCCTATTGTATATGTTATCGTTAAACTCTCTATGGTTCATTGTGGCCATATTCTGAGTGTAAAGTTTTAGGTCAGCCCCCCCAGTGGTCAAGAGATATAACAAGTTATGAAAATGCTTGTAACAAATGAAACATTCAACATATTGTCATTTAACTCACATTAATATATTTGTTAGCTTATGCAGAGTCCTACGATGACAAATTTGTTCTCGTATACTGCATCAACAAATTCTAAGGCGAGTACACCAATAAGACTTCAGGCTCTTTCTTCACAAATCGTTAGTGTATTTACACAAAACTTGGTATGTTTCATCACACTAACACATCTTGTTTACCTCATATAAAATTGGTGACAGCGTCACCTACTGATCAGAAGTTACAAGGAACTTTACTGTTTTAAGTGCTTTTACCAATATTTTTATACTGATATTAAAAAAGTCATCGTCAGATATGGCAACATATGTTTTCCTTTGTGCCCTTTTTGAGCTTGGCCCCATAGTTCCTGTCTGAAGCTTTTCATTTGCTATATATGTAACGTGAATTGTAGCTTAGGCCTTAGATTTTGTGGTAGCTCTACTGGTAGCTTGTTTTTTCTGCAGATCTGCTTAAAGTGATTTTAAAATTAAACATTAGGTTTGTTTGTTATTGCTGTCAGGATAGAAAAGAGCTTGTTTGTGTATATGTTCAGATCCATCCTTCAGTATAAATGTTTTTTTTTCACCTGTCTTTGCAACAGGCTGCAGGATGGTTGCATTGAGGTATCATTTATGTCTGTGGCAAACTGCAGACATACTCATGCCGTTGATTGGCACTTTTTTGGGCCAGCATTTAGGATATCAGACCAAGTCTAAAAATGCCACAGTTCTTAAGCAAGTTAACATACAGTTGGCTTAACTATACTTTTCTCAGCCTGTTACATTGTGACAGGAGAAAATATTTTAACATCAAAAAAATTACACACTTTATCTTTGAGTGTTTGATTTATGGTGTGCATGCCCTGAGATGTAGTTGTGTGATTCAGATCAAAGGAGATGAGTTGTGTTGGCCCTATATTTAGAGAGGTGTGCTGAATTGATGCTGTGGTCAGACATGTACTGTATGATAAACTCACATCTGTGTGTGGTAGGTCATAAAGCCCTGAAGGCTCTACAGAGATCTTTGCTGGAGCTCCAAGATCTGCTGCTTCACCAAAACCCAGAGACCCGAGAAATCTCTCAGGGCAAGACCTGGTCAGCTAAGAGGTATCCCCTTCAACCATTACCTGCCTTTTTAATTAGGCTTTACTAATATAAAAGCACTGGTGTGTGTTTTTGGGCATTGTGCCATGTTTTTATGTACCATGTAAAACATAATAGTTTATAAATTGTAACCACCCAGAACCATGGCATATATTATCATGGTATTAATATGGAAATTAACATGGTATTACCATCTGATACAATTTTCTAACATAGCATCATCACAGTAAGGGCTTTATATACTTTTGCTTATTAAGAACTTCTCCACATCTCCTGCCTGTATACATGGATGATGTGTGTTTGTGCAGTCTATTCCATGCAATCCATGAAAATGTATTGCAGTATTGGTCGGTCTTATGTAAATTTCTTTTATAACTTCACACACAGCAATGATAAAGATGATGAAGAAATAAACAGTGAGGATGATGAGGAAAATGCAGATTATGACAATAATGAAGAGCAAAAGGTGGGTCAAAATAGACCTCCCAAGCGAAAGCTGGAAATGGCGGAGTACCCCAGCTTCATGGCCAAGCGCTTCGCCATTTTTCAACCTTATCGTGACACTACCCTGCAAAAATGGTACGACAAGACGCGGCTTACAATGGGCAAAACCAATAAGGTAACAAACACTGGCGTTGATAATCTAATAATTTGTATAATATGACATTATTTTTTAAATCTACAGTATTTACAGTGGACAAAAAACTTGGACACAAATCACAATGTGTTGTAATGCAGTGATATTTATACAGCAAAATATCAAAACGCTGCACTGCAAAATGCTGCACTTATTTTACAGAAAGCCATAGCGCACAAAAAGATGTTTGGTACGTGAATCAAAAACAGCTAAATATGACATACTTTGTTCAGTAAAAAAGCATTTAGACATTATTATTTATTTGTTATTTACTTTAATTAATAGGTTCATTTTGTCTAAACAAGGTTGTTAATTGTTCATGTTTAGTGAACTATGTTCATTAAACAAATGTTTAAAACAAATTTGTGATGTGTAAGTTTGCAAAAATAATTGCAAAAAGCATTTTATGCATTTTCTTAGGCACTGCCAATCGTGGTTGAACTTGTTCATTTTTAGTAGTACAAATATCCAATTTAGTTGCTCAATTTAATGCAATATCAAAAACTTGACTATATTTATTAGAGAGTTATTTATTAGAGAGTTGTATGTCATTTCAACTGTTTCTTTAGACTCTAGTAATTTCTTTTGCACTCACAATTACACAGGGTTTTGGATCATTTGATAGGAACATCCTGACACAGGTTGAGCAGGTTTTAATGGATAAAGAGAGGTTGGTGAGACGTACACAGACTCGCAGGTCTCAGTACAGAGTTCTGGGAAAGCCAGAACCAATGGCTTCAGAAAACACTGGCATCTCAGAAGGAGAGGTAAGCTGCTTCAGACCTGCTTATCCGCTTTCTAATTGCAGATACTCTTTTAATGAATCTGCTGGTTTATAGCTAATGTGGGTCATTTGCAAGATAAAACGAGTAATATCAGCCTCTGGTTTATCAATGACATATTCTAGGCATTCATTGAGAATATGTAAGAATGTATTTTGGTCTCAGAAGTATTGGATCTCAGGAATTAAGACCTATTGAGACCAAGAATAACAGACAAAAGGTCAAAACTGACTGTTCTGATGTTTCAGGCAGCAGAACTGGCACTAAAAGCTAACGTGCACCTGAAAGATCTGGATGAGGAGATATTTGACGATGATGACTTTTATCATCAGGTAAGAAAATGAACTGGACAGAATGCTATGCCATTGTTGTTTTCAAAACTGCATGTGGCCTGAGGAATTGGTGGAGGTCAGGTGCTAAGATCTGCAGGAGCTCATGCCTAAGCCGGGCTCAGACTACAGGAAAATGAATTTACCCGCTTGAGAATCTTGGAAAAATTGGGTCCAGGTTCGATGTTTAGCCCAGATTATTAAATATTAGTTAAAAAATGTTAAATCTTACACATCCCGATCTGTCCTAAGAATTGGGGGCTTCTCTGATCTTATTAAACCTGTTTCAAATTGGGATGATCGTGTTAGAGCTTTCAAAATAGTCAGTGAGAGACGGAGGTGAAGGACAGACCTTATGAAAGAGGAATTGTTAATTAAAGCTGATTT
Source organism: Chromobotia macracanthus (assembly GCA_036877525.1). NCBI lineage: Eukaryota > Metazoa > Chordata > Actinopteri > Cypriniformes > Botiidae > Chromobotia > Chromobotia macracanthus. The sequence continues at coordinate 2,497,646 of JAZGTH010000068.1, read as the reverse complement.
ACGAGTTCGCACGACTCGACTGCATGTTTTACGTATACATGAAAACATCACAACCTTTCTGTCGAAGATGAGCAAGTGAGTATAGAAATATTTTATCACATTAGCCAGCAAATGTAAACATAAATAATAATATTATCCTTATGTGTGTGCTGCAGCCAGATTTCATAATCAGAAGTCAGAATTTTCAAAAGAAAGAATAGAATTAGTCTGAGCCCAGCCTAAGGTATCTTCAGCTTCTACGGAGATAGGATAAAAAGTACTTATTTGTAGGATGAAGTACTTATTTGTAATAAAATACTGTTTCAGAACTTTTTATTTGACACAAGTAACTGACCACATACACAAAAGGTTGAAAAGTTTTTTTGAAAAAAAAAAACATTGATTAGACCGCTAATATTAACTGTACAGTGATTTGTTTTCGCTTGGATTCCTTCAGTTTTTAATTGCGACTGCAAATAGCCATCCATAGTTTTCCACCAACACACTTTAAATGTGGATGAGGTGTTTCAGATCTGTTCAGCCATGCCTCTAGAACTGCTGAAATTAAATTATTTTTATAACCATGAAATCATTTTTGCCATCATTTTTAAAACATAGATGCTCTGTTTGAGTGTATTGATTCAGTATCACCTTACTCTATTGTATCAATTTCTCTCACCTCCTGTAGGCTATTAAGTGCATCATGGGAAAACGTCTTGGTTACATATGTAATCCTTGTTCCCTGATAGATAGAGCAAGATGTTTCAATGATGGCACTAGGGGTTCATTCTTGGGAGCCCCAATCATCTCTGATCTTTGTATAAAGGCCAATGAAAATTGGTGAGTGGAATTTGCATGCTAGTCTCCGCCCTGGATATCTGGGTATATAAGCAGGTTGGCATGCAACTCTGACTCAGATTTGTGCTGAGGAGCCGGAAGAGGTGTCCTGGCTCACAGAGGTACAGTTCAGTGCTGTGGCATGAGGGAGACAACATCAGGGAACAAGGGTTACAGACGTAACGAAGACGTTCCCTTTCTTTCAGTTGCTTGGCGTTGTGTCGATGACTACACTAGGGGTTCTTGGCCACAGCTGTAAGGTAGAGGCAAAGAAACAGGGTTTACCAACAGGGAAACTTGTCCTGTGGACTACACATCATACAGGGTTACCCAAGAGCTGGGAATCCACACATATGGAGCACCGAGCACTGATGTACGGGCTTACCTATGATGAGGGCCATGCACACCAGGCCTAGTAAACAACTCTGCTAAGTTGTGCACCGGAGGTCCTCGGAAAAAGACCCTCAGATGTCCTCTGTGCTAAACAGTAGATAGAATGAGAATGGTGCACAATATCACCTTGAGGGGAAGATCTCAGAAGCAAGTGATACACCCACCCAGTAGCTGTTAATCACCCTGTAATATGTGGGTCACAGCCGGGTCCACGCGGAGGTTGTAGAACCTTGCAAAGGTGTTGGGTGTAGCCCAGCCCATTGCTCTCCATATGTCTACTAATGAGGCATCCCTTTCCAGAGCCAAGGAGGATGCTGCTACTCTTGTGGAGTGCGCCCTGACTCCCAGTGGGCTCGAGAGTCCTTGTGATTGGTAAGCCATGGAAATGGCATCCACAATCCAGGGGGTTAACTTCTGTTTGGAGACAGCCTTCCCCTTCTGCTGATATCCGAAGCAGACAAACAGCCAGTCAGAACGCCTAGAGCACTCCGTATGGTCCAGACAAAAGTGTAAGGCATGCACTGGACACAGCAAGGACAGGGCTGAGTCTTCCTCCCCTGTGGGGAGCACTTACAGTTTCACCACCTGGTTCCGGAAGGGAGTATTGGGAACCTTGGGCACACGACCAGGCTGGGGTCTCAGAACCACATGGGAGAAGTCCAGGTAGTCACTGGCCACAGAGAATGCCAACAGGTCCCCAGCCCTCTTGATGAAGCGTCACTAAGAAAACGTCTTTATCGTAAGTACGCTGAGATCAGCATACTTTCTCCCAGGGGCTCGAACAGGACCCTTCAAGAACCATGCAGAGACCCCAAAAGGGGATAAGGCGTGGCCTAGGAGGGTTTAACCTTCTGGGGCCTCTGAGGAATGTTGCGATCAGAATGTGTTGCACCAAAGGCCTGCCCTGATGGTGTTGTGGCCGGCAGATGTGGCCACCACATAGACCTTTGGAGTGGAGGGAGACATGCGTCTCTCTAGTCATTCCTGGAGGAAGGCCCAGTTGAGGTAACCCAGTATGTGAGTGGCCCGCAGGAACTTGATCCACTACTGACTCCAAAGGAGGAGGTAACAAGCAAGTGGTAATATGCAATGTGACCTCACACCACTCGAGTGGTTAATGTAGGCTACTGTCACTGTGCTGTCCATACGGACTAACATGTGTGTGCCCTGGATCAACGGTAAACCAGGTGACCAACAGGAAGGGAACTGTTAGTTGCAGTGTGTTTGCTGCTGTTCTCTGATTAATCTATTTTTCACAGCTCCTTCGAGAACTTATCGAGCGCAGAACAAGTGCTGCAGACCCCAATGATCAAGTGGCCATGGGAAGGTGGGTGTGTCTGTTTATATGTGTGTGCCCTGTGTACACATACCTGTGTATACCTGTGTACAATATAGGCGTTTGACCATAATAACCCAATCTCTGATATTGCAGACAGTGGCTCGCTATCCAGAAATTACGTAGTAAAATCAAGAAGAAGGTGGACACCAAAGCTAGCAAGGGCAGGAAGATCAGGTAAGCATTCTGTCTCTCAGAGGACACCAGAAATGTTCCAGAGATTCATAAATACTTACAAAGTTTCTCAGTCATAACATGAACAGACCTTAGTACAATATATTAAAGAATCACATGAATTCTGTAAAGAGCATGCTCATTTTTTGCCCTAAATTCAAAAGTGAAATAAATTATATTTTGCCTGAAAAAATGAAGCCTGTTTTTGAGATGGTTGAGATTTTGGACAAGACAGTTTTTAACTGAAAAAATTTAAATGAAAAATGTTTCAATTTCATTTGTATTGTATAATTTAATATTAAATGAATTAATTTATGTTGCCGAAAGATTTTGTAGTTTTTTTCATTACAGATCTTTTACTGTTCTTTCACTGATCTTTCACAAATGTCATTATATATACAGTGAGAGTAGAGGTAGACAGTGGAATATTGCACTTGTGGAGCAGTTTAATAGGGAGATGGCCTGGGGAAAAAGCTACTTCTTTGCCTAGAAGTTCTGGTATTTAGTGCTCTGAAGTGCCGGACAGAGGGTAGCAGTTCAAAGTAGTAATAGTAATGTCCAGGGTGCATGGAGTCTGTAATGATTTTCTGCCGTTTTCTTCAGTCTGAAGTAGTACAGGTTATGAAGAGTAAACGAGGGAACACCAATAAAATGGTTTCAGCCATTTAAACTATTAGTTGTAGCCTTCTTAGGTCTGATTTGGTAGCTGAGCCAAATCAGACAGTTATTGAAGTGCATTCAGCCCTAGGTTATTTTGATTGCACCAGATAGCTGCAACCACCTTTCTGTAAGCAGATTCATCAGTATTCTGGATTAGGCCAATGACTGTGGTGTCATCTGCACACTTAAGGAGTTTGATAGGGGTCTGCTGAGGTGTTCATTCATTCTCCAGTGTTGTACAGGTACAGGTGCTGGATGTAAATCTTCCCAGCCTCACTAGCTGCCACCTGTCTGTCAGGAAGTTGATTATCCACTGACAGGAGGAGTTTGGCACAAAAAGCTGGGTAAGTTGGAGCAGGAGAAGGTCTGGAATAATGTTAAGTGAGTTCTGGTGGGAATATTCCAATGTCCTCACAGAAGTTGAGGTAGCATGTCACAGTATCAGTGAGCTAATCCAGATCAGTGGCTGCAGCTTCAAAAACAGTGTGATCAGTCCGATCAGTGTAGTCAAAACAAACTTGTAGAACCTTCTCTGGGAGCAGAGCAATATGCCTACCGTATTGTGGTGTAGCAATGGTACAGTATGTTGCTATCTCTGGTGGGACACGTCATGTGCTGCCTGTATTTTGGCAGCTCACGGGTAAGGTGTGCTCTGTTAAAGTCCCAATAATAATAAGGTGTTGCTGGGTGTTGCTGGCCCATGTCTGTGATGAGGCCTTGAACCACTGTATCATCAGCAAATTTGTCAATAGAAGTGAAGCTGTGTAAATACATGCAGTCATATGTGTAGAGACAGCTATGTAGCTATGATTAAACAGAGAATAGCAGTCAAGTGTGTTTGCCCCTCTAGTAGGACAGGATACGTTCACAAAAGTTCCTGTGGTGGGCTTTGTTAGTCCCCCACCACAATGATGGTAGCATCTGGATGTGTGTTTGTTAAAGATGGTAAGCAGATCATGAAGCTCAGACAAAGCCAAATCTGTATCTGCCTGGGGTGGGATTTATACAGCCGTAATGATAATCAATGAAAACCCCTGTGGCAGATAGAATGGACGGCAGATAATGGGTAGATGTTCCAGATGTGGTGAACAGGAGCACGACAGAATGGAGATATTGCTGGGATCACAACATTTGTTGTTAATCATGAAACAGACTCTTCCACCTTTGGATTTACCGTCTTCCACCATCCTGTCCGTCTGTAGATCAGAGAAGTTACTGGGCAGCGTTACAGCTGAGTTTGACACCATTCAAATTTTATTTTGACTCTAAGACTGTCCATCGTATTCTCCAGAGATTGGACATTAGCGAGCAGAATACTCGGCAAAGGGTTGTGTGCTCTTTATCGAATCCCAGCACATTTCCCTTAGTGTTTATTTTCCAATGTGACTGGGAATTACTAGAGTGACCATTGTTCCTTTCTGTGTCCAAAGTATCTCAGGTGGCCACAATGTGTTGAATAATAAAACATCCCGAAAAGCGGCAGCGCCATCTTTAAAAACATGATTAAGCATCAGACATCATCTCTCTCAAATATCTCTTATAACTCCTTGGATGTTTTGTCTTGCTGTCCATAACGTAAATAAGTTAAATGCCACTCAAGCTGTAAATAAACTGTCACAGTCTGCAGGTCAGTCTTTCAGCGATGTCCATTTTTGAGATGTATCTTTTCTTCTTGCTTTTTAGAAGATCATTTGATGGCTAGCTCTTTCACAGTAAAGAAAGTGTTTGTATATTTCTTCTTCACAGCAGTAATACAGTTGTTGTTGTTTGTCACCAGGTTCCATGTTCACAGTAAGTTGATGAATTTCATGGCTCCTATAGACAACAGCAGCATGAGTGATGATGCCCGGTGAGTGTTTTTACGTTTTCCTGTCTTAAATACAGGGCTCTGGGGTGTGCGATTTTCTTATTCTTAATTATGTGTGTGCTGTATCATCTCTTTCTGATAATGTGGTGTTAGGATTTTCAAATGCAATATTCCTTTACTTCAGTTTAGCTGTTAGGTGACTAAACAGTGTAAACTCTTTTTATCTGTAACTTTGAATAGTTGCCAGAATTCCTGTGTATTTTGTGCCAGTTTTTTTTTGTACACTTACTGTTTCAGTGACAACACTAGCAGGAAGTCATGGCTGTGTGTGTTTAATGAATGGTTCAGTTGTGTTGTGTTCCTGTCAGTCAGCAGTAATCCTCCACAAACAGAGAACAGACTACTCAAACACACTTTGGAGATATGCACATACACAAACACTCACACACAGACATTTCAAAGATTTGAGTTTAATCCCCCTTTGTTTTGTTTTTTTGTGTGTTTATCTGTGGTTCCATAAAGACATTTGTGCATTACTGATGTTTTGTGACTACTGTTTTTCCAGTGCCATTCAAGTAAACAAAACAGTATTTTTATATGTAAAATAATGTTGCACGTCTTTCATAGACCTCAGACACCCGATTATCTGTAAATCATTTTGAGATAAAATTCCAGGCTGCTCCTCACACAAAGCTATTGTACATCTTCAAAATACTGAGACACTAAGTTGTGTCTACTTTTGTGGTGCTCTGTTTTGTCCTTTTAGGAGCTTGACAGTTCCCCAAAAACGTACTTGTATATCAAAAAGCAGCGGGGCATTTTGGCATTTTAAATCCACAGGGCAGGGGTTTTGAATGACGTGTAAAATCTTTTTTTTCTGGAAATTGACATTATTTTTCATGAAGTCTTGAACAAATACTTGATACAGTTATTATTCCTGAGGATTCCAGAAGTATCCTGCACTGGGTCTGGAGAGGTGCAGATTTGCAGGCAGGATTAGAAAGGTGAGGATGGATTCTAGCTGAGAGTGAAGTGATGAAGAGCTGCAGCTGACAGATAGACTTGGCCTGGTGATCACGGTCAGAGTGCTCTTCTACTTGAGCATGAAGTGGACAAAAACACAGCGCGCTTAAGAGTGACAGAAATGAATTATGCTTGAACACACGTCTTATCCAGATGAAGCTTATGCAGAACATCCACAAAGAAAAACGTAGATACTTAAAAAGCACAAAAGCACAATGGGTGATTTACAGTGAGAAATAGAGTAACTCTGTCTACACTGGAAGAGCTTTATGTTGCTGTGTATGTATCTGCTTAAGGTTGTCTATATTGGAAGCTTTGAAGCTTAATGCCCCTTTTTGAATGTTCTCTATGAACTGACCAATCAACAGTTGGGTCGAAACTACATTTTAGTCTAGTAACTGCAATAATTCTGCATTAACATGTCATTTTCAACAGAAATCAAAATGGTATAAAATATTGTGTGAACAAATAATGCAACAGGACACAGCTGATCACAGTTTTGAGCCAATTGTCCCAGAACTTAGGCTCATATTAGAGGGATGAAACTCTCAAACTCTTAGTTTTAACCCTCTAATGTGAGCCCAAGTGCTGGGACGGTTGGCTCACAAATGACATTCTGCACTTTTGCCTCATATTCCTCTTTTAATCATAAGATTTCTTGACTCCACAGCAAGCAGAGCAATTTTTCCTTAACTGTTTAAAACTTGCATGATATATAAGACATACTTCCTTAACATTGTTATAAATACAAAAGTTGATTCAATCCTATAAACAATTAATTGTTTTTACAGTATGTAATGTGAAATATTCAATTAATATTTTAGTGGTATACATTCTGTAATCTATATTCTACTTAACAACTTAATATGAACAGCTGACACTGTTCAGTGTTTAGACAGAAGAGGACTTGGCTAGAAGTTATTTAACCGTGTAATAAAAAACTTTATAGCAATAAGTTCATTATATTTGTGTGTTAACTTTCAATCAGGCAGAGAAAAGTTCAGTATATTTCTTTGTTCAGTTTAATTTGTTTGTAAAGAACAAAGCAGCTTTACAAAGAATAATACCTTACAATTGTGCAATAGCTGGGCAGAGTGACTAAATAGAAATAAGGCAACAATAACAGAAAGGCTTCAGTATAAACAACTTTAAATCTTTTTTAATGGAAGCAATCTAGTTTTGTTGTGCGGTTGTTGCTAGTATTCAACATACACACAATGCCACTCCTATAGCTATCTGTGAGAGAACCAGGTATGTGTACAAACTGGCAATATTATCAGTATCACAAACTGAAACCCTACCTTTGCAAACAGCAACAAACGTGCATTCTGGTTCTGTCATATTTACATAACAACGTAAGGTGTACCACAGTAATAATGATGCATGTCAGTGGCATCAGAGTGGAACCTGTGATCTTTGCTGGCAAGAAATTCCAGGTGACCTTTTCCTCATGCAGCCAGATCCACTCATACAAACAGTGCTTACATAACCATGCCGCCATAGCTCAACATCGCCTCTAAAGCCCTGACATGCACCACTTGTCCTATGAATGTTAATGCTGATATTGCCAGATGGGTAGCACAAAGGCAAGCTAGCTGTCACACGGCATACAAATTCTGCTGGGGTTTAAGAGATAATCACTATGCATTTGCCACTGATGGGGTGAGGGGAAGAGTCTGAGGACACTGGGTTTGATGAGGACTGGGTAAAATCTCATCACGAGATCGGGTTTTCCTTTGATCCTGAGCATCCCTCCTCACCTGTGTATTCTGAAGGTTCTGTTAGAATGAGAATGTATATGCATTATGTGACCGTCCCAGTGTGCTGTAATCCTGGACACTGGTGTTGCATTACTAACAGAGATTGGGGATTGAAGTGCGAGTCTGTTGTGCCAGGCTCAGCTCTGTCCCTCTGGGACATTAGCATCTCACTCTCAGGCTTCTGAATGTGTACTTTTGTGCTGTCTGCAATAAAGAGGGACATAGTTTATCTATTATCATTTGGGGCCTTTAGTTAAGAGGTTTAATTTTCAGATTTTCTTAAAATAGTTTTTAATTTTTTTATTCTGTAGAACTGTAAATATGGTCCTTAAATTGCTTTCAATTTTTTGTGTTCTGTTTGTTTGCAGGTCTGAGCTGTATCGTTCTCTGTTTGCAAATGATCTGGTGAATGGTCCAGTGATGGCACACTGAGTCTCTACACACACAAATGGCAGCACACAAATACTGCACTGTTTTCATATACATCTGCTTCAGATAATAACCTTTAATATTTGTTGCTCTGGAAATACCTGTAAATGAAACAGTTTCTGTTCAATATTAGAATTACACCTTTAATGCCTTTTTATATTAAAGTGCCATTTTATTGTGACCAATTATTTTTAATTTTTGTTGCTTTACATTTGTTTATAGGTTAAAATTAGTGAAACATGCATATGATACATGTCTGTAAAATCTCTGGAGGTATTTAGACACCTGCTTCAGTGCTGTCTGATCAGAATAGTGGGAAACCCTCTTCACCACCCTGAGCTTTCACTTTCATTAACTCATTTTGAGTGTTGGATTGGTTTGATTCACTTTGAAAATCCAAGTATATTTCAGTGATAATGTCTATTACAATGTCTATTACATTCAAATGTATGTAAAGATGTGTCAACAAAGAATACAATACCATGTTCATTTTTTCATTTTATTGTTACTTTTTTCAAAGGCAATATCAGTTTGCCACAGTAAATCCATGGGAATCCTCCCTTTAGACATACAGACACCTGATCATTTCAGTAACGTTTATCAACACAATTTACTACCCATTTGGGGTATAGCTAATATCAGGCATTTGACGTTTCATTGAGTCAAGCAGTAGTGCAGCACTGGAGAGGAATCCTGAGATTTTCCGGTAGTGACTGCAACCATCATGATGCCATAAGAATGTTTATAACCTCTATAAGATATTCCTTACCTCAAGTTAATGTCTACACCACTCCAAGTATATCATTGCAAAATACAGAGGGTAACAATAATCAGATTCAACTAGCCTATATGTTGAATAGTCTACCGCTGGTCTTAGAGGACATGTACCAAGTCGAGTACCTAGTTTGGTTTAATGACATTTTAACATTGACATTAATATCATTAATGACAATATGCTAAAAACAGCATATTTATAATAGTACAATATTAGTGAATACATGTTTAAAAAATTGTTTTAAGCCAGGAAGAAATGAAACAAACATAGTAACTGATGCAGTCATACAGCAAAATTATCTATCTGCATGTGAAGAAAATATCACATTTACACTGCAACAAAACTAGATCAGTCTAGTTTGGTCACATTGCTTGCTGTCAGTGTAAAAAGTGTGCAAAACAGTGAGACACATCTCTACATCCGCACTATTTGTGTGGCTCAAAATTTAGCATGCATATGCTGCAACTGTGCCATGCAACTGTGAAAATCCCAAATCTGTCTATTGTAAGAAAAGTGTTTGATGAAAGAGTTTCTACTTGCTATGAAGCTGTAAACATTTCTGTTAAACATTTTCTCTCATACAGTAATCGACTGCCTACTAAATTACATTACATTGACAAGTGTTATCAATAGAAGAAAGAAATCCTCTAAAAGTAGCTTTTTGGTCTCTATCTATTTATCAAAGTGCCCTTGGCGAGATTGCCAAACCACATACATGCTAGTCCTTTTTTTGACTTTGGTGTCTAAAGGTGCACACTGATGTGTACAACTAAAGTTTCAGAATCATAGCCAACAATGTGCAGTAAATCACAGCACTGCTATGTTGGCTCATCTAGGCCCAGTTTCCAGTAACACTATTCTCATAGCATTAAAAGCTGTCTCTGAGATGATTGTGTAGATCGTGCTCTATGAGGAGGCAGGAGCGTCCATGGTGGACAGAATGCGGGCAACCTCAGCACGCTGTGTAGGGGATATGTGCTGGGTCATGTGAACAATGGAGTCCATGGCCACCTCAGGATTGGCTTGAACCAGGCTAAGACAGAAATAAACAAACAAACAAACAATGCAAGACATTAAAATTCACAAATTGTCAACTGCATGAGTGATGGAAAAAATAGATGCTGTGATTTTATTTCACAATTAATAATTTAATTATTATAAAAAGCTTTTATATTTTTCTTTTAAAAAGTTTATCTTGAAAATACTGAACTGTTTCTTGTTACAAAAAAACACCAAACACAGTTCCCTAAATCAACTTTCGGTTCAGTTGTTTATCCAGTTACATAAATTTAGTATCTTCAACATGTTTTTAAATGAACCACAATTACATATTGTAAAAAAAATAAAATTAAACAGACCTAATTTCATGGTGCATAAAATAATTTAGTTAAGAATCATAACTGTAATTTAAGTCAGAGCAAATATTTTCATTCTTACTGTACATTACAACTTATTTCATAACTCTCTAGAGTACTTGATTCTGATTCGTTAATCGTAACATTCGGTAAAGTATTTCTTAATAATAACTCTGTAGTCTCTACAAAGAAACCAATTGCCTTTAAAAATCAATAATTCATGTCAAATTATTTAAGTGTTTGTGTAATAAGCAGGATAATGTAATATCTCTATTATAGGTGGATTTCAGATGTTAAAGTACCTGCGGATCTGTTTAAGAATGTGGTCCCTGCGGATGTATTTGATATTCTCATCGATGACAGACCTGGCACCCTCTTCTTCTGCCAGCTGCCTCTCCAACCACTCCACAACTTCCTTGTTACTGTCCCACAGATACGCCTGATACAGACAGCAAAAAGATCAGACAAAACAAACAAAAGAAAAGAAACAAATATACCTCCAGCTTACTTATCCTTCTTTACTTTCTGTAAATATTTCTATATGAAAACCAAATCATAGCTACTTCATTTAGGAAAAGTTCTTCATTTAGGCTGATCTGAAACAAAGCACAAACTTGTGCTTGTGAAGATTTGTTGAGGTTTTAAAGGGCTTCCGTGCTTCTAAACACCACAAGCACTTGCAGTCGGCACATTTAATGCCCTATATATTAATAATTTTTAATCTGTTTGATTTTAATTAAGAAACAGCGTGTTGCTCTCCTATCTGTGTGTGCCAGGGTGGAGATTAATTGGAGCATAAGATAGCTTGCTCTGATTGGACTAATGTATTAGTGGTTCAGACACTGTTTTCCATAGATACTTTGGCCTGCCCTGGGGGCTTGGCTCTGCTCCAGGCAGGACCTGCGTGGTGATTCCTCTAAGGCCTTGTCTGTGCTCTGCAAGACGGTCATCCATTCTTATCATTTCCACTCTTCATTTATTCTCTGGACCACACGCACACACAATCTCAGGAAAACGAAGACCTTAAAAGAAATTCTTCCCAGAAGATACAGAAATAAACAAATTGTTGTTTATCGGAGATTAAGTGTGTGAGACTAGGGATGATAAATAGTTCCTCTTATCCTGCGTCACTGTGCAGATGACCGTAAGTTAGCCACTTGCAGATTTCTCAGAAAATCATAAATATTGCATAAAAACAGTGATCTGATCTGAATATGCAGTTTAGTGACAAATTACCTAGTTTACTGTATATGAACACTGGTAGATAGAGCAGGGAAGTGTGTGGTGAAACAGACATTTGGTATTGCTAGTGATGCAGAAATAACTATGATAAAGAAAATCATTTGTTCAAATAACAACAGGTTTGTAAACAATCATGCTCAGTTTCTTGAATGATCTTTAAATTTTCTGCCAACATACTTTTACAGTGCCTTCTGCTTCCACAAACCAGCGCCGCAGCATGGCTTGAACCTGTCCATTCGTCAGCTCGCTGTTAGCACACTGGATTTTCCTCTTCACTGTGTCCTCCAGCAGTAACCGCCGCAAACGCCAGTAGAAGAACTGACGAGACGTCTGCCACTCCAGGACATCCTAAACACACGTTTAAATCCGATTTGAAAAGCTGCCTATAATTTAAGTAATTCAAGTATCTGTAGCTATTACCATGTATTTAAGTGGCATTTCCATTTGATAGAGCACAGTACTCTTTCATAAAGGCATACATAGTAGAAAAATTCATCAGCTTTGTAAGTGAACGAAAAAAATCAACAGCAGGCCACTGCAAGTGTGAATACTCACAGTGATGACTCCCTTCTCCTGCATGCGGCCTGGCGTGTCATGAAGGTCTGCAAACTGCACGGCTACCTGATGATATATGGGCAGCAGAAATTCTTCTCTCTCTTTCAGCTTACTCTCTAGCTCCTTACGCTCATTCAGACTCAGCTCTGGCATGCCTGAATACAAACAAAGATTGGTGGATGTAAATTTACCTAAATCAGTATAATCAATTTAGCTCAATATAACTGGCAAATATGTGGCCATCACAACAGAAATGTTGGCTCAGTCAGTTCAAATATCTATTGTCAAATGTGTCAAAAAATAATGCACATTTTTAAATGTATTTAAATGTGAATGTGTTTCATATTTTATATGACTATTATGAACATTTTACAAATGCAATTCATACAGTCAATGACTTAAATACCCATTTACGTAAACAACTTTCCAAATTATACATATATGTTACCATTATATATATGTATTCTATAACAAAATGAACATGAATGTGCCACCCAAGGAGCTCTCCAGGAACTCCATCAGGGACTAACAGAGATTGATTATGTATGTATCATCCACCTGCGGTCTTCTTTACTGACTGCTGAGGGTGTAATGGATTAAGATTTGATCTGAGGCCCCTGTGATTGACATCTCATCAGGGAAGACAGGGAAAGGAGAGAAGCAACACAACCAGCAGAATGTAGCAGTTGGTGTTTAATACAATGCTCATAAGAAAACATTTCAGTGGAGAAATCACTTGGTAATGATAAAAATGACAAACAATTACTTTGAGTTTGTGCTTTGATCCAAAATGGACAATTTGAAAGAACTGGTTTAAATAAATGAACTTAATATGCAATCTGTCATCATTTTAGCTAATGATATTTAATAATCTGAGACTTCGAAATTCAAAAACTATTAGAAAACAAAAAAAAAGTGCATTATCATTGTGATAAACAATGATTTTGTCAACAATCTAAAATTGAGCAACATTGCTCATCTCTAGCACTTGGCTATTATTTACTCTGAAATATTACTGAAATCTCAACAAAAGCTCACCCAGTCTTTCTGCCAGGCCCATGTACACTGGGTCCACCCGTCTCATGGTCTTCACCAGATCTTTCTTACGAAACTTAATCTCCACTGTGCCCTCGGGCTCCAGAACTCCACCACTGAGAAACACAGTATATAAATCTCTTTACGGACTAATATAAAAGTGGGAGATATATATATATATATATATATATATATATATATATATATATATATATATATATATATATATATATATATATATATATATATATATATACACCACACACGTTTTTATAACGTATATATATATATATATATATATATATATATATATATATATATATATATATATATATATATATATATATATATATACGTTTTATAACGTATATATATATATATATATATATATATATATATATATATATATATATATATATATATATATATATATATATATACGTTTTTATAACGTACTGATTTTTAATATATGTATTGATCATTAAATATTAACATATACTAATCATTAAAAAGTGACAATGGCACTTCATTGTGCAGAAGACAGCCTAGCACAATGTAAAGAAATATAAAACAAGAAATCTAAAAAATAATAAATTTTTTGGCTCGTTGATTAAAATGTATTTAAGTATAAAATAAGTATTTTTGACAAGGTTTGTAAAGCTTTTGCTTCTCTACCGCCATCTCTTTTTTAAACATAAAACTGCAGGATACTTGCAGTTATTTTCTTAAAGTGGAATTTTCACGTTTAAACTCTAAACAACTGCTGTAAGAACAAGCTACAAATGCTGCATCATCTACAGTACCCAGCAGATTTTTTTTAGCCATTTAGCCTTTTTTGTCCTGCCCTGCTGGTAAATACAGATCTTTTAGTTCCACATCCTGCTCCTCTTACCGGCTGTCCTTGTCTGCATACATCTCCATGTGCTGAGGGTTGATAGTAGGGTCTATAACAACCCAGGATCCTCCCCTGAGCTCTGCCTGTGGTGGGATGTAGACCAGCACTGGCTGTCTGTACTCTCTCAGCCCATCCACTATATATGCACCAAACTTCAGCACCTGATCATACATGTCTGAAGACAAGCTGAAGTGTTAGCAAATATCATCACACATCAACATATGTATAAACCCAAACCCACTGAACTTCCTGTATCAATGACCTTTCATTCCTCCAGAGAAGCCCCTCCAGTTGGCAAACACAATGAGAGGAAGACCCTCTCTGTTAAAGTCTTTAATTGCCTGTGCTGTCTTGAAGGCAGAGTCAGGGAACCACACCTGCCCAGCCTGCTGGATGAGCTACACACAGTGCACATGCTAGACATTATCCTCAGATAGAAAGGATCGCATAATCACACTTTCTGTAAATGCTCACCTTGGCTTCTGAATCTAGATTGGCAGGATCTGCTGGTATGGACAGCTCCACTGATCGGGTTTCTACTGCAACAACTCCAGTTGGTATTCCACCCAACCTTTGATGGACAAGAGACGTTTTTACAAACAAATACCAATAACAAATTTACATCTTAAAAAAATATGTTAACATTTCCTTATTTAGTTGATGGCTTATTTTTAAAATTAAAATGAGAAACAATGCCTCCACATTGGTGTGTTAATGACACACATTTTCCATACAAGTGGAACTACACATATAAATGATATGCAAAAACTGACATCACAATATTGTATAAAAACGGGGTTGATGAAAATACATCATATTAAATAAAACAAATAATCCTTCTGCATTTTAAAAGAATTAAAACAAATCTCAGGGCTATGCCGCATTTGAATCCGTTAATTGCTTTTTAATTTTGTTCAATTTGAACAATTGATCTATAGTATGCTGGTGCTTACCTGGCCCGCCCCACAACTACACTTTGTGCCCACGGCTGCATGATCTCCAGAAAAGATCCATGGTCAAAAAACCCACTCACCCATACACCCTTAGTGTCTGTGGAAGGAGGAAAAGACAGAAAGACAGCCATATTAGTACCCTATCTTCATCAGAGATATGCTGAGTTAAGACAGACAATATGTTTGGTTTAGAGAGGTTACCATTCAATTACACTGTGAAGCTTGTCTAGGCACCAAGACAGAGATTCCTTTCTCTGCCACCCTACTCTTGATATCTCCCTACCTCTCTGTGGCAATTTAAGTGATGTGTAATCTGTATCAGCAGTAAAAAAAAAAAAAAACATCCCATATATTCCAGTCTTATCTTAGGGAGGAGAGACCTAGAGCTTTGCCTCAAACATAAACCCTGAGACCACAGTCATCCATCAGTAGCTCCTTCACCCCTCCTAAAACACATACACAAATCCTATCAAGCCACATTAAACAAAATAAGGATTGTTATGTGTGTATAGTTTTAGTTTTAAAGGGGTCGTGACATAAAAAATTTTCCTTGTTTTCAAGTTCAAGTTCAATATCGCTATATGTGTATAGATATATATATATATATAAAAATATATATATATATTTAAGAGGTATGAGGTTTTTTCAGAGGGGGGCCGTGCTTGAGTTCAGGGCTCTCACAGCCTGGGGGAAAAAGCTGTTGAGCAGTCTGGCAGTGCGGGCTCTGATGCTCCGGTACCGTTTTCCTGACGGCAGGAGCTGGAAGAGACTGTGTGAGTGATGGGTGGGGTCCTTTACGATGCTGGTGGCTTTGTTGGAGCATCGTGAAAGGAAAATGTCCAGGATGGAGGGGAGAGGGGCACCAATGATCTTTGCAGCTGTGTTCACTGTCCGCTGGAGGGTCTTGCGGTCTGCGGCGCTGCAGTTCCCATACCAGACAGTGATGCAGCTGGTCAGCACACTCTCAAGGTTTTTGACATAAGAGGTCTTGGTATTAGTAATTTATCCTGCAAGTTTCATAGCTTAAAACATTCCCCTTATCAAAAACAACTGCAACCTCACAAGAGGTGAAAAAAGCGACATCTCTTCAAAAGTATTAACTGCATGTGGGTCTGGGGGCATCCTTCCCAAAAGGGATTTCTTGTGATTTTAACATGTTAAAGCATTATGATGCACTCTGACAAGAAAATAAAAAGAACAGACAGTATTTTCTTTGCTTAGCAATGTGTCTTTCTCATGTAGCATTTTCCCTTTGTTCGGCTTTAAGCCTTTTTTTATGCAGCACTTAGATGGCTGACAATTAAACTTCATTCTCCTTTTTTGGAGAAACTTTTCTTTGTTGCTGAGTCTTGTCTCTTGTTCCTGCTGAACTGAATTTGCTGCACAGCCTAGTAGATATCCTATCTACTACCCTAAACTTAACATCATCATTGAGGTAACAGGAGTATAGCTGAGGAGGTGCTGACTGAGATGCTCTGTAATGCTTCTGAGTGATGATCTTGAATGAATAGTTGAACGGGACCTTTAAACCTCAAATATTAATTACTAACTGAAATGCTAGTTAAGTAAATTACAGACATTACACAAATCAAACATTAAAACTATTTTGATAACAGCACCCAGATAGCTCTGTAGAGCAGTTAAATCCCACGAAAGGTTTGTGGCAGTATGGCGAACAATTTGCGAACTGAAAATAAAAACTATGAAAGCATAAACGAAAACTCTGTTAACATTCATAAACCACGATTCATGAAAAAGGAAGATGCATAAAACAGTTCTAAAAACACGGTTTGTTTTAAAAACTATGCTACACTTTTTAGTTTATTTTTTTTTGTATTTTACACTTCACAGTTTAAGTGTCTTTCTTCTCTCACATTATTTATTTCTGTTTGTTTTTTCAAAGTTCATTTTCATTTTACTGGCACAAAATAAATCCCACAGAAAACACTCCAGGGGCTGCACCAAAGATGTTTTAGGGGAAAAAGACAGCTCAAGAGATGCCTAGGATCTCTCCTCACTCCAATCTACCCATTTCCAAGTTTTGTGAGGTTTATTATGCTTGCCAACCAACACAACTCCCAGACCAAAAAAACCTCTTCGGATGCCAGTGAAATGCAGTGCTGCATAAATTACCTAATTATGAATGTTTTTGACCAATATTATAATTACACATCAGGGTACAAAATAAAACAAAAAACATTACCCCTTGTAATGTTCCAAGTTCCATACAAATTTGCTCTACAGACATAATTGCATGTGTATTTCTGTAAGCACATTTTTATTCTTGTCATTCACAAACTGAGGTGAGCTGGAATTATTTTATGTGATGATCAACAGCATGCACTCACTCTGACTGGCACGTCCTGCCAGCATCCAACGTGGGTCATAAGGTGCCTTTGTAGGAACAAACTCCACAGACCGGTCAATTGGGTCCTTAGCAGCTAGCATAGGCACAGGACTAGAAGTATTCTGAGGAAGAGCAGCAATGTGAGACACAAACCATCAGCAGTCTAATAATTTCAGTATCGTTCAATTCCCTGAGAAACAGAGGTCTGCTTTAATCACAAATCACTTAAAGCATTTTTAGTCATTTTTTAGTGATTAAATAAAACCTTTGACATTCATGGGATAATCATATATTCCACAATCAGTCCTTTTAAATGTGAGCTACTACTGCTGTGCATTATGCATACCTTTGGCATGTAAGACAGCCAATGCAGTAATGAAAACACTCCCTCAAAATCATCACATACAGTGGTGTGGGTCACTCCATTGTTGTGCATAATTTGTACTCCACCCAGCTGGTTATTGGAGGTGTATACCTCACGGCCTAGAACCTGTGAAGAGAGAGCAAAGAGATCTGGTGCATTGAGATCTGGTGACTGTGGAGGTTATTTGTGTACAGTGAACTCATAGTCATGTTCAAGAAACCAGTTTGAGATGCTGTGAGCTTTGTGACATGGCTTGTTAGCATTTGGAAGTAGTCATTGAAGATGGTTACACTGAGGTCATGAAGGGATAGACAAGGTCAGAAACAATACTCTCGTAGGCTGTGGCATTTAAACAATGCTCAACTGCTGTAAAGGTGCCCAAAGTGTCCCAAGAAAATATCCCCCACACCATTAGACCACCATCACCAGCCTGTCAGATCAGTGTTGTCAGGCAGTCAGATGGAGAGTTCAATGTTGTGAATGACTTGGGAAGGATGACTGTGTCACTGAGTGGTCAATGGATGAGAATGAAAGGTTATTTATGCCTCTCACATTCACATTTTTGTTTAAATACTCTCTTAGTAAATTTCAACATGTCTGATGTTTTAGATTTCCACTGAGGTATTACTGTGTGCGGGGCTATCCAGTGCAGCTCTTGTCTACAGGGTCAGGTTTTGGTCTAGGTAGTAAGAATATGGATCTGGTCTGGACTTTGGGAGTCCACCGAGTCAAGTATGCACTTTCAAAGTATACTTTGAAAGAACAGTTCGCTCAGCTGTGCATGAGATGGAGCATAACAAGGAAAGCGAAGTATACATGGGCCTTCAATGGATTTGGAATATTGTTCTGTGTCTTAGGCTTAGGTTTTGGTTTAAAACTTAGACATCATCTTCAGACATCTTCAAAGTTTTAATCATCCACAGGCTTGACATACTCAGAGATCAGCATTGAGATGCTCATCTTTGTTTTTGAGATGCTCATCTTTTGTTCTGCATTTACTAACACAGTAATAGCAAAGATGTTCAGAAGAGATCAATGGGACGTTGCTACAGATTCAGAGGAATATGACCAGATACAAAAATATATGCAAGTGAATTCATAATAACCTACTCTGGACAGCTGCAGATTACAGAGAAACAGAAGAGAAACAGGAGAGAGAGAGAGAAAGACAGCGAGAGCAAGAGAGAGGAATGATATGGGTGTCTCTCCAGTCTCAGCTTCAGACATCAGTCTATTTCTATGCAAATAACTTAACGCTTCTCTTTTTCTCTTGTCTTGGCAGGAGACAGAGAGAGACACAGCGGTTAGGTGGCAATCACTGAGGGCTGAATTATATGCACAGACATTTATGTAGCTATCTAAATGGGTAACAGACTTCTATTGTTTTTGTATACAGCTCTAATCCACACCCTAATAAAATGCATTGCATAATAACTGTCATTTTCAGAAATAAGAATATCCCAATTTTTTTCTAATTCAGCTCAGACCTGGAAGTTCTTCCTTTGAGTTCTTTTTTAGATAGATGACTACTACTGTACTTCCAACTGAAAATTCATCTGTAATGTTTGTATCTAGGAAAATGTGTATAAAAGATACTGTCACCATGTTTCTCGTTTACAATCGTAAGATACCAAAACAGAAGCATTTTTATTTGTACAAACAAGTACAAAACCAATGTCTAAGAGAACATGAAGGTGTTGAAAACCTGACAAACTTTGAAACAAAAATCACAAGAGCGTCAGCTTAAAACACGCTTTAATGTACCAACCAAATCCAGTCCCTATCATCAGTAAAGTAAGAAACTGGCTGATTCATTAAAGTCATATTGCAATTCATTCGTGGTAATTGCATGAATTAGGGTTTAATTTATTTGGGTCATAGTCGAGTGCACACAAGGCTTTAAGAGTTTACGCTAGCCTGTCACAATTCCTGCCTCAGCCCAATCAAATTACTTTACGTAATTAAAAAAGGCCAATTAAAATGCCCTTATCAGCAAAGTAGGTAATGTATGCACATGTGCCATCTTTATTAGCAGCAACTAAACAATGGAAAAGACCTTTATAAATTGACGAAACAGACTGCACAGACTAGGCAAATTGGAAAACTGATTTGACATGGCAGAGATGACACATAGCAGTCTATCAGAAAAGATAAATCGGAAAACACTTAGACATTTGCTTACTGTTATTTCTACATCTCTTATAATCAAGTTTCGCAATCCACTGTCACAATCTTAAGCCAGGCAATGCATTTACTGCATATATGACCACAGCAACACGGAACGTTTAAACAACACCAGTGTACTAAAATGGAAATGTTTTTCCTTTGTGCTTTTCGCATCCAGATGAAAACATTGTCAAAATGTCTCTGTTCAAATGGATACATGGCAATGACCAAAAACACAGTATTATTATTATGCATGCCAGGCCAGCAGCTGGCTAGATAGACTGAACACATTAAGCACACAACGTAACCTTTTTTAAAAAAAAGGGTTTGTTGCTGACCTTATTGAGAGCTCCAGCCCCAGTCAGGATAATGTGAGAGTTCTCCACCTGTATGGTTCTTTGACCAAGTCTTACCAGGTAAGCTCCAATTCCAATGGCTCTGCAAGTCACCTGAGGACCACCAAAACACAGAGGCTTCTAAACAATGTCTGATATTAGTGCTCAAGTGCTTCTCCATACTTATTTCTTGAACATTGTCTAATGTTTCTGCAATTCTGCAGAAGTTTGTAACAAGTGCATGTGTTTAGTCAGTGTACCAGGTTCATGGTGATGATATCCTCATATGCTAGTGATGATTCTCCTGCAATCATGCCAGAACCTCTCAGGTTCTCCACCCCCAACCCTTCCTCTTTACCAATGATATCAGTGATCTTATATCTGCCAAGATAGATGCATGTTCCATTAGGAGAGTTTAAAAAAACGACAACAAAAATCTTAATTTTAAAATGTTTCCTAGTCAGTGGAGGCAGATCAATAATTAGAATATGTAAACACTTGCACTGTGTAAGCTTTCTTCCAGATTATTAAAAGTAAGGGATACTATACAGTCAGGCAGTCATTAATGTAAAACAAACCCTAAGAGGACAATAAGACAATGAGGGTGGGGTTATTAGGGGGTTATTTGTGATAATGACCAGCTAACTTAACATTTTCCATTAATAATCCTTTAGAAACAAATATTCCAGACAGTCATGTAACAGTCTAACACGTTAAAAGTTAGTGCAACTCACCTAGACTCTCCCTCATCCTCTACATGCTCACAATATACAGAGTTCAGAGCAGAAACCTTCTTATAGTCCTGAGGTGTGAGGTACAGGTATTTGAAGCCCTACAAATCAGCAGCCCAACACTGATTAACACACATCTTGCAAGCAAACACTGTATTAATGATCACAGATCCCTTCCCCAGAAGCCACTTTAAACCTTGTATGGGTCTGCTGGGTCCTGCCAAGCAACATGGAACATGTGTCTGATTTCCTCTGCCAGGCCGATACGGGCTCCACTGTTGGCAGCGATGTAGATTCGCGGGATGCCATTTTTTCTAGCCATCTCTGAAGCATGTTGGAACAGAATATCTTCCTGCGGCCCGAAGGAGCCTATCTTGTGCGTGATATCATTGCTGATTACGATGGTCTCACGACCAGCCGGGTACTCAGGGGTTCTGAGAGTCATCCTCCATGCAACCATGCCAATCTAGAGAATCACACACAAACAAATAGCATTAGAAATTATATAACATATGTATGTATGTATGTGTGCATGTATATATATATATTGTCCGTATTGTCCATATTGTCCAGATGATGCATCACTCATCATCTGGACAATACCATCCCATCAGTGAAGTATGGTGGTGGCAGCATCATCAAAAACATGTAAGTGTTTTTCAGCAGCAGGGAAAGCTAAATGGAGCAAAGTAAAGAGATATCATCAATATAAAACAGCACGTGGTCCTGAGTGTTTTACAGTACTCAGGACCTCAGACTGGAACAAAGGTTCACCTTACAACATGACAATGACCCTCAGCACACAGCCTAGACACAGGAGTGGCTTAGGGACAACTTGGTGAATGTGCTATAGAGTGGCCCAGCCAGAGCCCTGACTTGAACCCTTTTGAACATCTCTGGAGAGACCTGAAAATGGCTGTCCTCCGGCAGTTCCCATCCTACCTAAATGATCTTGAGAGGATTTGCAAAAAAATTCCCAGAAAATTCCCAAATCCAGTTATGTAAAGCTTGTTGCGTCATTCCCCAAAACACTTAAGGCTGTAATTGCTACCAAAGTACTGAATAAAGGGTCTAAATACTTATCTAAATGTGATATTTCAGTTTTTTCTTTCTAATAAATTTACAGACATTTCCAAAATTCTGTATTCACTTTGTCATTATGGGGTACTGAGTGTAGATGAGAAAACAATGAATTGTAATGACTGTAGTATCAGGCCGCACCACAACAAAACTGAAGTGAAGGGGGTCTGAATACTTTCTAAATGCATTGTATATACAAACAACATAAAGGACACAAAATAATGTGCCCAAAATTGCTAAGAAGAATTAATGTTTATTCTTTTCATATACTTTTTCAACTTAACAATATATCAGCCTGGTCAATATATCAGACTATCAGTACTGTTGAATTATTTATTTCATCAAGATACCACAACACATGAAACCAAGCACAACAATCCTGAATAAACAACATTTAAATGCAACAGAGAGACCCCTTGTGTGTGTAAAATATACTACATGTGGTGATTTGTGAAATAGGTTTATTGTGGTGTGAATTAACCTCATTTCCTCCAGGTAGACGGTTCATCTGCACCAGCTGACCCTGAGAATCCAGGACCAACTCTGTGAAGGTGAGCAGCTCAGATGGTAGAGGGCATTTAGGCAAGTTGGCGTGTACGTCCATAGATTGCCATAGTTTCCTTAGAGCCTAGAAAAAGATGGTTACAATAATCAACAATTTGCTCTGAGAAATCTGTTTTATTGATTTAAAGATTGCATCACAGTGCTTTCTCAAATGGGTTAGCACTGATGCACAAAAATCAGAATATGAATGGGCCAAATCTATGATAGCATAAGCAGAACAAAAGGGTGTGTTTACAGAGATGTTTCAATGTGTCATAGAGGTGGCACAAATTAGACTTAGTGACATCAGCCTAATGGGTAAGTTCTTGGCGAAATTTACTACATTAAGGTAAACACAAGATAACAGAACAGAACAGTGTTTTTTAACAAGGAGGCTGGGGACCTCAAGGGGGAGATTCTTATTAAAAACCTGAGATGTATCAGAAACGTTTTGTCATCATCTCTCCTTGAATTGAAATCTAATCAAACAGTGAGGTGTCTAAAGATTCACACTGCTAAACCAATACCTGACGGAACATCTCTGGAAAGTCATAGACGTAGGTGGTGCCGAGGCTCTGGGCCTGGAAGCGTTTAGATTGCAGGAGGTCTTTGGTGACATATGGTGTGTTAATAAGCATACCATGCAGTGGACCCTGCTTATCTCCATATGCCTGGAACATAATCTGAGGAGAGAGAGAGACATGCAGAACTCAAGAAATACAAAAAGGTCCAAAAAGCATAAAAATAAATATGCCCCAATTTGACAAACAGATAACAGTGGGTAGATGACACAATACAAACAACAATAGTTATTGTTACAGTGACTAAAGCAGATTTTGTAAACAACAGTTACAATAAATCTTTTCCAATAACATTAATTTGGAAACCTAAGCTCAGACTGAGATGCTGGTATGTCACTGACAAACAAAACCAGATGGTGACATGAGCAAAATGAAACCGTTGTGGGCCAGTAAAGTTGCTAAACTTGACACTTAAAAATAGTGGTCTACCACTATGGCTTTTTTATGGTCAAAACTGATATATAGACATCAGGGTGGCCAAAAAGGCACTAATTATAGTAATTCTTTCAGAGTTATTGTAAAAACATATTTATGAAGGAGACATAAACAACAAGATATACAGTAGCTAGCTAACCATAGACAGTATGCATGTGTTGTTTTTACAGAAAAAAAATCTAAATATAGCTGCAAGAACTGTGGCGCCATTGCCACAAGGAGCTTCTCTAAAAACCATGGATGGGCACTTGCATTTAACTCGATAAAAAATATTTGTGGCATAATTTAGCATCTTCAATATCTCTGCTTTATTCTGATCAAGTCTGAAGCAACTTGGGTAAATTTAAAGGAAAATGGTTTCTTCAGCTGAACCCAATCAGCTGAGTTATATTACATAATATCCTGGCTATTCACAGCTATATAATGGCATTGATCAGTGTTCAGCGTTTGGAAACTCCATAAAGCACATCCATCTATCATTAAAATAATCCAAATGACTCCAGTGGGTTCGAGATATCAACAATCCATTCACAATTTAGCGTCTACAATGTATTGGCATAAAGACATCTTTCAGTGCGTTGGCCATAATAATAATCCTAAGGAAAGCAACAGTGCTCGTCACACTTTTAGTGCTTGGGCCATAACTAATTCCACAATAAATATGATTTTATTAGTGGTGTATTTAATATAGCACAATGGGCTTTAAATTTAAATATGGACTTTCGTGCCCGTGGCTGCAGTCTTACAGTCTTATAGTCCAGACTAATATAACTGTATACTTCAGAGTCTTCAGAGGAAGATCTTATCACTGGATTCACACAAGTTTGGCAAAGTTTGTGGTATTCCACTTTATTAAATAAAGGGTGTTTAACTAAAGGGTGTTAACATATAGGTGTGATACTAATATGATATTTGGAGGATATGTCTTATTTATTGTCATCATCTATGTATCAGTTGACCACTATTTAAAATGACATTAGAAGACAACAAACTGTGTAGCTGCTTTCTGATTTCAAAATTAGTTGTTTAACTGATATTTTCCAATTTGTTTACAAATGGGCCTGCAGGCTTAAACAAATGATTTTCAGATAATGAAAAAAAGAAAAAAGAAAAAAAGGGGCTAAAGCTGACATGTATGTACTGTATGTGTATGTGTGTATGGTAGATGAAAGACACATGAGCCCCACCTGTTGATCTTTGTGCCCCACCTGTCCTGTATGGGAGTCCGTGACCTCCTTGTACAGGCTGATGTCCAGATAGTAGCCACTCTCATTGGTCAGGAAGAGGCGGATGGGGATCTGTTTTCCAGTGGGCGTCAGCCGGATGTTGATCTTCAGCTCAGCTTGGAGCACACGGAGTTTCCACAAGCGACTGCCATAGCGCATGACCATGGAACGCACAGATTCCTCAATCTAATCAGGCCACAAACACAAAACACAAAAATATTGTATAAAAATAATGAACACTTTCAAAATCTTTTACCCTTTAATACAAAATTTATTATTATAGGGCCAATAAATAATGAATGAAAATTAATTAAAGATTAGGTTCCCCTTAAAAACATCCCAGTCTAATATGAAAATAAAACTATAAATAGGCCAAGTGCAGGAATGAGATTTTTGTAACCTGGAAACAAGTTAGAATTTTACCACTTTTTGTATGTTTTTTGTTTAAAGTCTAAAACAAGGTTGGTTACCCCAAGCTCAAGATATTTTACCTTTTTCTCAGACATTAAACATATGTTAGAAGTTTGGTGATGATGACATTTGTTTGTCTGTGGTGTAGTTTGTTTATTGCGTTTCACAAAAGTTGTGTCCATTTATGAAGATTTCTTTGGACAAAACATTTATCAAAAACTTGTGTTGATCACAGCTTATTTTTTTTAATGTAAAACACTACGGAAAAATCCTATTTGCTTTTTGTTGAGGGACTGTGTTAACTTCCGAGCTGGCCCATAAAAATACATCATCAGTGTAAACATTCTGTTGTAGGCTACTCCTGTGACCCAGAACACCCATGCCAACTATATATCAACATGACAAATTCATTCTGGATAGCAATTCCCTAACAACAACCAAAATACCCTAGCATCATGGCCGTAGGTTCTGCACAGGCAAGCACCATTTACACTCTCTTTACGAAATGTAAAAATGTGGTCATTTTTGCAAATAGCGGGACAGACACTATAGATTTTGCCTTTAAACTTTCAGACTACCACTAGCATGACTGAAATGAAGTGTCTGTGTGTGTATCTCACCTTAGAAGGGTCCATGATGACGGTAGGTACAAAGTTGAGGAAGATGTGGTTACAGTCTGTGCGCACAGTGGTGTTATTAAAGGCCACCTCCAGCTCATCCATGGCCTCCAGCAGCAAACGTTCGGCCTCATTATGCAGGTACTCAAATGATGCCTCCTACACAGAGAACCACATGTTGTCACTCTTCTAACTACATACATGGACATTGAGGACAACACAGAAGCTCTTACCTTAGTGACCAAGTCAGAGTGGCGAATGATGGCTCGCACAAAGAAACGGTAGTCTGTGACCTCAGTGCCCACTTCCACACGGGCGGCTCCAAGGTACAGGTGCATCTTATGGTTGGCGCAGGGGATTGCTGTCAGCGCAAAGTTCCGCATGCGGTTGAGCTCCAGCTGGAAAGCCAATGCAGGCTCCAGGTGCCTGTAGATACGGTCCTCCTCAAACTGGAAAAAGAATTGGTTCGCCATTAAGAGTTTAATTCTTTTTCAAACAAAAGCATAATTTTTCAAACATGATGTGGTAAACTGAAGATAACAGTTAAAAAATAGTGTGATAAAAATGGTAACAGCTTACAATAAGGTTCGCTTCAGTAACATTAGTTAATACATTAGCTAACAAGTACCAATAAACAATATAATTCTTTAGCATTTAACATTATCTTTGTTAATGTTAGGTAATACATACCAAATTGTTCATTGTTCAATCATATTAGCTCACAGTGCAATAACTAAGACTAACAGATAGTGTTTGGTTTTAAAAATGTAAATGCTAAAATTAACATAAATTAAGATTAAAAATGCTGTATAAGTATTGTTAATTGATTTAATGCTAACCAAGCTGGTTAACTAATGTTAACAAAATGAAATGCAAAATGTTTTAAAAATAATTACCTTTACAAATAAGTCAAACCTTTAAGCAGAGATATACTAAACATGTTTAATGTAACAAGGAAGATAATAGTTTTATGTATAGATGCAAGTGTGGGTCCAAGTTTGCTTAGATCTACGCTTACTGAAAACCACAATCTTTTAGGCAATGTTATGTTTCAAGACTAAAAGAATGAATAAAACTGAAAATATGAATGACAAAATTTGTCATTTGAAATGTTGAGAAAGTGAGTCTACAGGAGAAGAAAGTGCCTGTGAGCTACAATATAATAGCAGGCTGGATTTAGTAAATGTAGGTAATCACAGCGGCTAATGGACATCATCCCTCTCAAATGAGACAAATAATTAAAATGTTCATTAATGTAATGAGCTTTGCTAAAACCATTTTAGCAAATGATCAGGGCTGATAGATGACAGAGAAACGCTATTGATCATGATGGAGTGACTTCACAGCCAAGACAAGAAACAGGAATATAACTGCTTCCTCCTCTTTACCATCCCATTTCCTCTTCGCTCTTTTCTCCCATACTTAAAGCAGTCGATAGAATTAATGAAGGCTTACATGGTCTTTTGTGTCTGTCATTGGCAGGCTTCTGTAAACCATAACTCACCTTGTCTCGAGCCCGGAAAGTGAAAAATTTGGGGAATTCTCTCTGTGAAATAAAAGGACATTAAAATGAACTGGTATAATAACAACACTGTAATAACACTGTATTCTTCCCATGTCAACACCCCTTCCCATGTCATTTAACTCCAGCACCAGACCTGTATTAATGATATAACACAAGAGTTTATATTTCTAGAACTAAAACAAGTCTATTATTTAAAGACTGCAAAGTGTAAGCAACTTAAGATACCATTTGTAATGTTCCAAAACCTAGGGAGCTGAATACTGAGACAGCATCTACATGCAACATAGGTGTACTATGAAATTTCTTGAGAATAATGTGATCCTAGACGCACTGTAATGAGAACAGTAAACAAAAATGCAATTCAACCATTCTATGGAAGGTCCAGAATTAACAACCGTCAATTTGACTGAAAGTGAAAAATGAAAGCAAAAATTGTCTTTGGCAAGTATATACAAGTCACATATGCCAGTAAATATGCCAGTTGGTAACTTAATTAAGAAATGCAACAAAGGGATACAAGTATCAAAGAGATACTGAAAGTCTAATGCAAAAGTTTGATGTGAGCAATTTAAGTTTTTAATTAAAAGATAAAAATTAAGAAAAAAACATCACAGGTGCTTCAAGGATGCCTAGTTTTTGTAGCAACCCCATGTAGGATCATTTATTTTCATTTTGGTGACTTAATGTGGGGAATATACCATGAGTGGGTTATAGATGCCTCTGTGCCAATTGGTGTTTTTACAGAGGTGGAACTCTCAAATGTAACTATACAGCGTTATTTTTCTGACAAGAGAGAGGAAGGTCAAGAGGGAATATTGTTGCACAAAAGCATTTATATTATGCGTGAGCTAAACCTCTCTGCTCGCATGTGTATTTTCTTTGCTCTCACACAAAACTGGACGCATGCTCTCAGGTAAGGGCTACTTTCTTTCGCTGTGTGAAACTGCTCACCTGTTCACTCCTTCACTATTCCCTATACAGCAAATAACATTTGAGTCAACTACCTGGAGAAGTGATTTTCAGACACTGACGTGAAATACCATGCGTTAGAGAGTACTGTCACAGATATTTTCATCATAAACCTTATGCCTATACTGTGGCAGATTGTATCCTATAACAGCCAAGTTAATTTTCTCCCCTTTGATACATTTATCACATCTGGTAATAACAGAGAGGACAAAACTACATTATTACAAATAAAAATAAATAAATTAGTTTAATATTTATTAACTACATTTAATAAATATATTGACTATATTCTAAATAAAATTAAAATTCATAGAATTACTTATTTGTCAGTTGCTTAACAAATAATTACATCTTTCAGGTATTTCTATTTCCATCTTGGACAAAACATGCCAAACCATGCCAAACCAATGCCATAAATACGTTTTTCCCTAGATATCTCTATTGAATAATTTCAGTAAACAAAAAGTCTGAGCATTTGAACCTTATTTATTCAACTAAAAAAAAAAAGTATTTTTATTCAACAAGCATTTCACACTATTCTACACTAGACTGAATGAGTCATGCAAATTTAGATCTATCAAACCCTGAAGGAACTATATGCCTGGTAAAAAATCTGTTGTGTACCTGTTGTGAAAAAATACAAAGATAAAAATACTTCAGATAAAATGCACAGCAGGCACACATTTAACAATAATTATCGAAAATGACAACATAAAGCTTAAACCATGTTTTGTATAACTTAATCGTTACTCCAAAAACGACCAATTAAATACATAACACAAAAAGACAATTTTTGTGTTATAAGAACTGAGTTCTTATTTTCTACCATGATGACTGCTTAGTAATCATTATCTCTGCCCACTTCCGGTCTAAAACTGCTGCCCAGGCGCTGCTGACTTGAAAGCAAGAGCACTGAGGGATTTGCGAACACATGGGATGCAGTGGACACATTTTAAGTGCACACACACTCTCTGGGTAAGAAGAGAGAGAATTCATAAAGAAAGCAAAAAAGTCGAGTTTTGTGTGAGAACAAAGTAAATCCATGTGCGAGCGGAAAGGTTTGCGCTCGCACATTATATTTATGTTTTCATGCTACAATAATGTGCTCTCAACATTTGTCAGTAAAATAATGCCACAGAACTCTCTTAGTCTATGCGTGACACAATTACCTGTGCTGGTTGTCACAAATATGGGCAAACAAAATAGCTAAATGATTAAAGGTCTAAGGTATAATACTGTATACCTGTTTAATTTAAAAAAGCAACACAGAGCTTCATGGCCTTAAGAACAATTTATGGCCAGTTACTTTTCCCAATTCATGCTTGATAGACATTGTTCAAATGGTACAATTTGCATAATTTTAGACTCTTTGTGATGACTGTGGTTAGGATGCTGCCTCAAAAGGTAGCCATGTAGGAAAGCAAGGCAGCTCATTAGATTTTGGAACTGAGCCAATATCTAAACCCATTTACATGGACCTACTACTTACATGAAATCTCTGGTCCACCTCACAGTTGATCTGCTTCCTGAAATCCTGTTAATAACGGTGTCAAGAGGAAAAGGAAAAGAGAGACAAACATGCAGTGGACAGGCCAGTTTTGAGATCATTCATAACAATTCTTGGTTTTCAGATCCAGACAGACTGGCAGATTATTCAATTAGTAGTGATTTGAAGAAAGAGTAGCGTGAAAGAGCAGAAACATGCTTCATTTTCATTTTATAAAACATACCTTCTGAGCGACCAGGAAGGTAAGTCTTCGGATGCCGTGCTCAAACAGCAGAGATTTCTGTGGTAAACATTGATATCATTCTTACTAATGTAAATAACAAATTGAAATAAAGCTATCACAGCAATTCTGATACACTGTAGTACATAACATAATAAACAGTTTTTTGTGAAACACTTTTCACCTTAGACTGGGTAAAGTCACGAAACAAGGCCGCCAGCCCATCATCACTGATGTCACTGTCAGTTTTTATGGCCACATTAAGAATATGAATCGGTTCATCTTGGATGCTCTACAGCAAAATAAACAAAAGTAGGTTGAACAATTATAAGTAATATCATTATATCATTCCCCAGGCCCCTGCTGCCCTGACCCATTTTTGAGGGTGACCTCAGTTTACCTTGCCACAAAACATTTTCTTCCTTGACATTTGGTTAAATAGTAATTAGTACACTTTTAACACCTAATGAGAGTTTTATATTTTTCTAAACATACACTAGGGGCTGAAATTTAGTGTAGGATTGCGCACATTTTTTCTTTGCATGATAATAATACAAGAAATTCTCACGAACATTTATAAATTTATGAATTAAACCACACAGATCAACAAATCAAATTTTTCTTTCAGTGTGTAATTTTTATAATCAGCATGAGTGAATCAGCATGCTCTCTCTCTCTCTCTCTCTCTCTGTGCATGTGTGCAGGGATGTGCATGTAAAGAAGCATGTTCTTGCTTATTTCTGAATGCAGATCGCTACATAAGGCCGCTGACAGTTTTAAAGTTTTCTGCACCTTACGACAAAGTAAGGTGTAAAGTAAACACACTTAAGACAAAGCAATCAGTTGCGTTTAAAATCAGTGAAGCATGTGGCGCTGGAATGATGACGGCTCGCTCATAATAAAGCAACACTTTTCATAAGAAACACTTAAATCAGACTCCATGATCACCACCTTATAGCACATTTGTGTATATATCTATACTTCATGCAGATTGTCGTTATTTAATATACTGTATATATGATGTACCTCAGAAGATAAATGTCGGTTTTAGGAACAAGGTTTTCTCTATCAGGATATAATCGATTGATATCTTCAATGTTATGAATAGCATATTTCTGCAAGCATATTCTGTAGGGTTGAATATTAAATGGCATGTATTGCTGTGTCACAACCCCATCTCCTTGCCTAAAGGCACCCTTTGTATTCCCGAGCCCACAGATGAGCTGACAGAGATCAAAGACTATTGGCTGAGATGTTTATGTTGCATGCAGGGGGTCTGCCTTTTGTCTAGTACAATGGGGGCTAAACATGTTCTCTGATTGGTCACTTTGATTGCCTTAGGTTGGTCACATGGTCAAGGAAAGGATAAAAAGGGAATGTAAGATATGCTGTCTTTTTTCCTTTTCCCCTTGCACCCTTCATTTGAGCTCTAGACCCAACTTCCAGCCCTCTCGTTTCTCATCTTTCTTTCTCTATCTTCTACTCTTTTCTATAAGGTAATATTCTTCACATACACTGTTTAAAGTTAATTGTATTTGTTAGTTTACCATTATATGCATCTTCATTGTAACCATGTAATTTGTAACTTCAGTCAGTAATGTTAATAAATCCTTTCACCTATAAACTCTGTACCAGTTTTGATTCATTGTAAATAATTAAAAGCTACATACTGCAATACAATATAGTCATTATAGCAATGCTCTCCCACATTTAGCTGTCCTAACTGCACTTAACTGCAGCAATGACAGACCCAAATACTAGGGCGCCATCGCCACCTGGTGCTTCTCAGAAAACGATGCATAGTTTTCAAATGCATTAAATTCTGAAAATAATTTCTATTTTAGAGGACTATTTTAAAGTCTGTTCCAAGTCTTTTGTAAGTGACACACTTCCTTCTGCCAGTTGGTGGCACTATAATTGTGACTTACAAAAGCCACATCATTGTGATCATTGTGATTATCACTGTGATCAGCCCACAACACCACAGTTTGATGTAAATCACTCAATGCATGCGGAAGATATGACACACTTCCTGTTCCATTTATTGTCTTAAAATGATTGCTTTGCCATGGCAACATCGTTCAAGATATCAACAATCTGTTCAGTTTAGCATTTTTAACAGCCCTTCTTTTTTCTGACCAAGTATGAAGCGACTTGGTTAAATGTAAAAGGACTCTTCTAGCACTGTTTTAGGTGACATACTTCATTCTGCCAGTTGGTGGCACTATGACTCGCAATACCCACCTCTATGTCCTCTTTGCTCCTATGGTTATAAATGGTTACAAGCAAATGCAATTAATATGTGTTAAAAATCAAATCAAGGAAATTAGTGCTAATAGCAGGCAAAACAAAGCAATGATACAATGTTAGGAATATGAAAATGTGTAGATGACTTATGTAGATGACATGTAGATGACAGGTTTAAAGTTTTACCTTGTTGTCCTCCTCTCCGTACAGCACAGGGTTGCCCCCCTCAGGAAAGGTTGGAGTAGAAGGGGGAGAGTCTGAGAAACAGCTCAACACATCCCTAATATTCCTGTGAAAACACACGCACATGACACTGAAAATGCAAGCTCATTTAAAGAAGACAAGTACCATAACAATGACAATCGTAATTTATTTAAATCCATCATGTGACATATTTTTAAGTGAAAACAAAAAACAAATACAGCTGCAAGCAGCGATGACAGAAGCCTCACAATAGCCATCTCTATGTCATTAGTCCCTAGGCTCAAATTTAAACAAAATCACTCAATTCACACAGGGCATAAAAGCAACTTCCTGCTTTAGTTTCCTGCCATTAATTTATTGCCTTGCCATGGCAACACTGTTCAAGATAAAGAGTCTGTGACTTGGCTAAATGCAAGTTGACTATTTTAATGTTATAATGTGACGCACTGTCTGTTGCCAGTTGGTGGCGCTATGACCATAACTGACAATAGTCATCAATGTTACCAGCCCTCCACAATAAATATATCTATCAATAAACATATTTTAAGTATTCCATGTCTTGGCTTGATGATCATCAAGCTTGGTGACAGTCACATAAAATCTCAGTAAGACAGAACTCTTGACTGGTAATCTCAGACAACCCATCAATAGAACACAACTTCACAGTTCAACAGTTCTACTTGGTCTGTTAGAAATCTTGGGGTTTTGCACTTTGCAACAATCTCTCGGTCATGCAGGTTCATACTCTACAACATCAGAAAACTCAGACCTTTTTTTCCCCCAAGAACGCAATGCAGCTCCTAGTCCAAGCACTCATAACATCAAGGCTGGACTGCTGCAATTCCCCTCTGGCTGGCCTTCCAGCTACTGCAACCAAACCCCTGCAAATGGTCCAGAATGCTGCAGCACGTCTGGTCTTCAATCAACCAAAGATTCTCTCACTCCACTGGCTACTGCCTGAATTAAATTTAAATCTCTGACCCTGTCCTTTACGACAGTCATAGGAACTTCAACCTCCTACCTCTACTCACTCCCTCAGACATATGTCCTCTCCCGCCAACTACAGTCTGTAAAGGAGCACATCTGATTGTTTCCCCACAACGAGGTACCAAAAAAAAAAAAAAAAAAAAAAAAATATCGCTCTTTAAACTGTTCACCTATTCTTATCCTTTCTGGTGGAATGAGCTCCCAGTCTCCCAGTACCTTCAAAAAACTAACTAAAACCCTCAAAACACACCTGTTCTGCAGACACCTTACTAATCCCTAATGGTCTAATGTTCTTTCATATATATATATATATATATATATATAAACGTAGCTTTGTAGACTTGGCTTGTTGGTTATTTAGAGAAAATGTTTAAATGCTCTCTTTCTGTGTAAGTGTCTTTGGATAAAAGTGTCTGCTAAGTAAATAAATGTAAATGTAAATTCCTAGGAGGAGTATTTAGAAGTTCACAGCATGTGCTTTTCAGAAAATCTAAAATGGCCGACTTCCTGTTGGGCTGAGCTAAGGGGTGTTAGTGCAAAAGTTGTTTGGGTCAACATGACCGATACACATATAATGCCTAAGCCCTAAGGAAGGAAACAGTACAAACAATTCTAAGGAAAACAATAACCCTAACTCCAACCCCAATAATAATCCTAAGGAAAACAGTAGGGCCCTCTGCACTTTCAGTACTATTTGTTATCAAGAAAATAAATAGGGCCATTCTTCACTTTATGTTTTAACATATTTTTTTTTAATTTTAAGTGACCTAGAATCACTCTTACCTGATGAACTCCTGAAAGGAGCGGAAAGAAACCATGGCACCCATGCGCTGACAGGGCGGAGTGAAGGAGGTGTCCAGCAGAACATCACTAACACTGGCCACGTGGACCATGCCATAGTGGTTTAGATTAGAGGAGAAGGACATCCTGAGAACACAACATACACAAACAGACAGACAAGTTATTAACCAACAACACAGCCATTTATTTACAGTATGTGGTAGATCACTCCCTTATTTAAGACACCAATAGTAAGATCATACCATCTCCTCACTCAAGATCAAAAGAGCAGTAGGGAAAAACATTGCCTCCTATGAAAATTGGACCAATTGTCAGGAGGCAATTTAAACAGAAGTTAAAGGAAAAATTAAGTATGATTGAAATTAATGCAGCCCAACCAGTAATGAATGTATTAAAGATGTAGTTGAGGTTGGTTTCAAAGAAATATTCCAGGTAAACATCAAGGCCTTTCAACAGAATCTGCAACAAAAAATTGTTCCTCAATTTAAAGAATGAGAACAATTTAAACTTTTATTTACTGCAAGTTTAAAACTAAACACATTTGTCTTTTCCTGTTAAATAACTGAGATGAGTTAAATTGATTTTCTGCGGAAATCAGCCTGCAGCTAACCCAGAATACTCTTGGACTACCATCCATAATTATAATGCATATTAAAATAAATTCTAACATCTGCTATCAATTCTGTCTTTATTTATACTTTGTACAGATAGAAAGATCTCAAACTTCAGGAAGTGATAAGTTTCCTTATCCATGTTAGTATTATCCACAAACCTTAACCTGTAAATACCAATTAACATAAAAACAACCATCAAAAAGATCAGTGTGAATGGGGGAGAGGGAAAGAAGAAAAAATAAATAAATAAATAAATAAAAATCACCCAATTTAACCCTCTCTGTGATTTAACCCTGTAAGTGATCTTATCATCTGTCCTGCTCTACCTCTCCTCACTCTCAGCAGAGTCACTAACTGCCCCCGTGGCAACACTATCACTTGCTGTGGTATCCAGAGTTCTGTATTCCTGTAGTGGGGCAGACAGTTTCCTGGGAGAATAGTGATGACAGTCACATTTTGACACACACACACACACACACACACACACACACACACACACACACACACACACACACACACACACACACACACACACACACACACACACACACACACACACACACACACACACACACACACACACACACACACACTATAGACCTAATTACCACTGCTGCACAGTTAATTCAAACCCAGCAAGAGGTCTGAAGATTTTTTCACTTAACACATTACAAACTGACTAACAAACTAATTTTGAGAATGATTTTAAACAGAAACGCACACATTTGTACCGAGATCTTGACTGACATGGATTATTGCAATAAGCCATGCAAATTGGTTTAACATTTGCTGAGAGCTTACAGCATGAGGGCTGCTTTTATTTGTGGAACGAAAACATACAACAAACACACATTCACACAATGACTGTAATTCTCTGGTTTGATTCAACATATTGAGAGATAAAAGCATTGACCTATGGAAACCATCTGCTTGATTAACCAAAGTAGCTGGATCATTGGATCGATTCGGGAGGACGCGTAAATGTATTACAGGTTAAAAATGTTCTTATTCATAAATTCCATTTAAAAAACATATAATAATACTTTGGCAATGTTTTCAATAGAATGCACATCATTCTGTATTACTGCAAAAAATCCCCTGTATATTGTCTACTGTAAGTTAACATAAACCATGTAAAACAGTACAAACTGTAACATTTTTTCAATTTTGCATGCTGTACTGTTGTTAAAGACAAAAATATTTAATTTTTTATTTTAACAATGATTTGATGAGATGTTAATAATCACAGTGAATTAAACTGTCACACTGGAAATGACAGGTCAAAACAAGCACTTTGCATTGTTGAATTCAGTATTTCACAGTGTGCTCTGTTAATAATAAAGCAAATAATTTGGGTATTCATGTATACAAACAAATCTGTATATTGCACATATGTAAACTGCATACTACAAAAAACAGGTAGCATGAACGTATGCTATTCAACACAATCAACACAATTTGGTATTTTGGTTCAATGATAATTAGTTGAATGACAATTAAATAATTAGGATGTCTTTACACATAAACATGAAAACTTTTCTGGGCTTAGACAGCATTTCTACGAGTCTTAAAATAAATGTATTTGATCATGCTGCTCTACTCTGTTTTCTAATTCTAGGTTTAGGAAAGAAAGAATGTGTACTATACCTGTTTAGAGTGGGAATGTTCCCTCTGAAATCAAACAACACTGATTACTGATTGGTTAGTGTCAGGCATCAATAGGAGGGGTCAATCCGAACAATCAGAAGTGTGTGGCCCTTTCACACAACTGACAAATCCAATCTGATTTCAGTGTGTGATTTTAACTGATTCACAGAAAGCTACCAATGAAACTTGACAAGTCTCAAAGACATTCTTGTTCCTTTTGCATAAAGTTAAATTGCGTTTCCATGGTCCTTCAGCAAATACGTATATAGTCACAGCTTAAATTCATAATTTCATAAATTGACTTAATTTAGTTAATATAGGAGTAAATCTCATAAAACTTGTCAAGAACTTCCAGGGTTATATTTCCACACCTCAAAATCAAAAGAAATATGAAATTACATTTATAAAATTAAGCACATTTTACAGTCTTTAACATTTTTGCCATTGACTGTTTTCATGAAAACAGAAAAGTAGCCAATTCTTGTATCTAATTCTGATTTAAATTAGAATGAGCCGTTTAACTGTCACAAAACTAATGTACAATACAAAAATCCTAGACTAGACTAGAAAATCTTAGACTAGGCCACACAATTCACATAAGACTGCCCCTCTCTCACATGCAACAACTTAATTGAAGCTAAAATTTATACTTGAATGCA
The DNA here is from genome assembly GCA_036877525.1 of Chromobotia macracanthus. Taxonomy (NCBI): domain Eukaryota; kingdom Metazoa; phylum Chordata; class Actinopteri; order Cypriniformes; family Botiidae; genus Chromobotia; species Chromobotia macracanthus. The sequence goes on along the minus strand of JAZGTH010000068.1, from coordinate 2,460,222 downwards.
GTACAAGGGATAAGTCATTCATTTTACACTGATCGTATGCAAAACAGCAGTGACAGCTGCAAAAGTATATATGGAAACAAGGATTATAGGAAAAACAATGACTACTCAAGCAAGTGACAAAAAAACACATGTACACAGCATCAATCAAAGGAACTAGTGAACAGTTGCACCCATGGAGAAGAATTTGTGTTGCTCTCAACCAGCATCCTATTTGTCAGAGATGCTGATGGCTATTGAATTAAATTACACTGCGTCTGAACATGCTCCTCTACAGTACCAGGTAAGGGGGATGGAAGAGGTGGGGGGAGATAGGCTTGCAGTACATTCTATGGTACCTGTTGGGGTGCGATGTGGGCAGCATAAACTGAAACTCCACAATGCAGGTGTTGTCTTTCAGTTGACGGTGCTGAACGCTATTCAGCTCATAAGCGATGTAAGCTCTGCGAACATACACCTGAACACAGAGAGAGAGAGAGAGAGAGAGAGAGAGAGAGAGAGAGAGAGAGAGAGAGAGAGAGAGAGAGAACCACATGATCATCGCATGAGAAGGATAAAACACTCTCTCTCACTCAATGTCTCAAAACTCCACACAAGGCAAACAAAAATAAGGCTACGGTCTTACCTCAAGAGCAGCCATCCTCACCACCTGATTACTGTGGTAGAAGAAATTTGGCAGCACATCAAAGATGGATGTCTCTGAGAGAATCAGTTTCTAGAGAGAACCAAATTTAAAGGGGTATGAATATTTTAACAATAAACAACGTTTACTACTGGCACCAATTTGAAAATGAAAAAAGAAGACAAAAATTACTAACATGCTAATACTAAACTAGTAATAAAATGTGTATATATATATATATATATATATATATATATATATATATATATATATATATATATATATATATATATATATATTGCTTTTTGAGTTATATTTGTGAGAAGACAGAAAGAGATACAGGTTTAAACCAACAATTTTTACAATTGGTGAACTGTTGTGTTCCTTTAAGTATCACGCACTTCAGCAGATGTCACTACAGATCAATCTATGCAGAAAGTGCATAAAACACAAAAACAGCCACAACATCCTACCTGCAGGTTCTCAATGCAGAACTGATGTCCATACATGTCAATGGCTGAAAGAAAGATGGATTCCACTTGATTGTGTCGCAACTCGTATGAAGGAAGGTGAGAGGCAATAAGAACCTGTGAGAAGTTAAAGTTATTATTCCTGTGGTCTTTACACAAAGAACAATGATACCTTCATAAAACATGTTCCAAACCCTAGTGAGCTGACTCATTGTCTACACAGGCAGCTATCTCATGAGGAGACACCTTGACCTATACAGGGAATCGCAAAAAAGCTCTTAAAAGGCAGCAACTCTGTTAGCAGTCACTCAAGCAAGCTTGTTACAGTGAATTCTGGGATTGCCTTATTTGACAAGTATGCATGCGATGCTACCTTAGGATTTTAGACATTATTGTACTGTCAACTACTGGAACATTATTCTCATTGTTGCCCAGGTGGGCAGCTCACTAAGTTTTGAAACTTAGAGTTTACAAGTGTATGAGGTCTACAGTAAGACCTCAGAGTTCTCAGTGTGTGATTGTGTGTGGTGGTCCAACCTGGCGTGCACGCAGTGCTACTTTGGCATTGGTGGTCTTGCTAAGCTGTGTGAGCTCTGTAAGGATGGCCATGAGCTCCTCTGTCAGGGTGGGGTCTCGGCCACACAGCTGATCCTACAGAGAGTTATTGGACAAACCATTTACTCACATGACAAAACTGGAAATTGTTTGCTGAACTCTATTTTTTGTAGTCTTTATTTTACACTACAGTCAAAATACTACTGTCAAAACCCTACAGGGCTTTCTGAAGAACAAAAAACAACACATCCATATTTTCATTAACACAGTGCTGTTAAAATACAGAGTATGTACTTACAATCAACATGGTGACCACAGAATTCTTCTTTGTTACTTGCGCGTGAGAGAAAATGTAGTTGAGCACATTGGCCATGTCCCCTTTGTTTTCCTCTCGTAGTGCAAACACACACTTGTCATAGTGACCTGAATAATGACCACACACACATAAATGAAAGATAAAAAGTTGTTTTTTAAAAATTAACATCCAGTTAATATTAGCATATATTGTCAGGTGTGTAAGACACAAGCAATACAGACAAAAGACCCAGAAACTTTTGTAGGTCTTAAATGCTTCAAAGACCTTTTTCAGGCAATTAAAAATCATTGGATGAACAGCTGACATATTTAAATTATAAACTTTTACTGGTGTGCAACAGCCAATCTCATAGGTCATAACCAAGCATGTAAAATCAACTGTAAAGTTACTTGGTTGAATTACAATAAAATAAATATTTTAAGGATTTTTCATACTTTGCATTGTGTAAGTCAATACACCAGAATGCATCTTTATTTCTTAAGTCAACACCTAAGAAGGTAAAGCCATATAAAGACGTCTTACCATGCTGAAACTGAACTTCCACTCTTAAGTACTGCCTGAGAAGGTCCATTACTACAGCCTTCATATGGCCCCTGATGCCACTGCGGTACCTGGGAACATAAACACACTGTCTAACTGCCACTTATGTGTTTGTGTGCAAGTGTGTAAATTTTGAGGTTGTTTGAATGTAGGACTAACTTTTGAACCAGCTGTACAATGCTCTGTGTGTTCATGAAAAAGACCTCTCGCTCTGACTTCCTGTTTAGTGTGGCAGCATGACTGTCCAGTATATTGGCGATCTGAGATGAAAAATTGAGCACATTCATAATCAACTGTAATAAGCACTCAAACCATTTTGCTGTTTTCTACGTAGGCAGCATCCTTACTGTCATGGGACCTCACAAATAACTGATCTGAAATGTTCCACAAAAAGTTAACTCAAGAATAGATTTGAATGAAGTTTGGCGTTAACGATTTGCTGAGCTGACCAAACAATATTTCTAATAAAAATTTATAGCAAACACTAACACTGAGTAAAACAGATAATATTTTGAATTGAATTGTAATAATTGAATTATCTGAATTGTCTTGAGGGTACCATCTAATAATAATTTTCATAGAGCTCCTCCCAAAACATTTTGGAACTCTGTCTAAATTGCCAAAAAAGATATGATGCTGCCTTGAAATTTGGCCACAATAAGTATTTTAAACAGCAGCATACTGCTGCAGCATAACAGTAGCATATTGTTTTAAAAAGCACAATAGGCGTATCACAACACAAAGGCTAAAAGTAGCACCTGTTGGCTGGGAAACTGGCAGAGGACAGAGGTGATATTACTGGCATACTGAGCCATTTCTTTCTTAATGGCCTTTTCTACAGCAGGAGGGATTCGGCCTGAAACACTCGTCATGATGTCCTGAAGCTCCAGCAGGGGCAAAGAAGGGTCCCTCAGAGTCTTCATCAAAAGCTCCACCCATTCCTTTAGCTAAAAACACGCATACCTTAATGCCTGATCACACCAAGAGAAAGGCTGCAAAGCTGATAAAACTAAAACGTGGCATGAATTTATCTCAACAAAAAGGTAAACAAAAGTGAAGTACACTTTGAGAACAAGGAACACAAACCCCTAAATATAGCTGCAAGCAGCAATGACGGGTCCAAGCACTACAGCGTCATTGCCAAATTTAGCTTCTCTAAAAACAATGGATAGTGGCTACTTGCATTTAATTTGGTACATAATAGGGAACTATTTAAAGACTGTTTTAACTGGAACTTCCGGTTGCCAGTTATATCAAGGCAGTGATATAAGACTGAGGACTGTGTTCCCTTACCCTGGAGGTGAAGAAAGGCTCTGGAAGACAGTAGCCATTCATAATGTTCACCAGATGATCCAGAATGCTGTGGAAGACCCTGTGAAGCTTCTCTCCTCTCAGAGCCACAGACTGAACACTGGGCAGAGTTCCTGTAAACAGCTCGGCCTGAAACACATTATTAACTCTTATTTAAATCACTATACCACTTTTCCCAACTATATTAAGCATGGGACACTAAGCTGATGGTTAGCCGTCAAACAACGTCAGATAGTTTTTGAACATTAGTCAGTCTTGTTCTTTTTATGAAACAATGCTACCATCTTTATGTAAAACCACTTTACATTAACATTGCACCTGTTTTTTAAATTTTAAAATGTTTTTAATATGTGAAATATGCATACTTTTAGAAGTGAACAACCAGCTTCTTGCAAGCATGTAAATACAATTATCCCACTTAGCATTAGTTAATACCAAAATGGGAATAAACCTATATTTAACAACATTTTACTGCATTTATTAACCTGTTAATGGTAATTTATACACCTCAAGTTTGGCACACTGTGCCAAATGTAATACATTCAAAAAAAAAAGCGGCATATGTGTTTTTTTACCATATTTGATATTCCTTATTAAAAAATTAATTGCAGCTTTGGCAACTTGAAAATTACACCCTTTAAAATCGCAACTTCAGTTTAAAAATTGATTTAAAGTGCAGCCCTTGTATACTACACAAATTTGTTTATTTGTTAATTATATCTGTTTATATAATATACTTGATTATTTGTGTACACAAATCTTAAAAACTAATATAAAGTTTTTATATAGTTATCATACATTTCAAAAAGCTACACTAATCCAAATGATTACAGAGACTGATTTGAAAATATAATCAGAGAGAGCTTTGTTTATGGTTTGTATATCCAGTTCTAGCTCCTTCATTTTCCCTTTATAAAGTTTTAGAGTCATTTCCTCTCATGCAGGTAAAAACCGTGTTAGCTGCAGTCTTCGCGTTGTGTTCAAATCAACTGTTCTCCTCAGACTCAACCACAGTGAGACAGTCAGCTTTTGCTGCCTCCAGTTCTTAAATATCAGTTTGGTGTGTTCTGGCTATACATCTTAACCACATATAATGGGATATATGTCCATACCTGCTGTACTCTGCTGGGGTCGTCAAGCTGTAGTTTCGCGATGATGCAGCCCGGCTCTAGTACTGCACCTGCTCTCTTCACATAGTGAATACAGCCAGACTCAGAGGCTGTTAGGGTCATCACCATCTTCATCACCTTCATCACAAACAAAACATAACACACAAGAAATATCACACAAGTGCAAAAGTCTCAGTGGTTTCTCTAGTCTCATGGCTCATGGTGAAGGCTGAAGCTAAGACTATGGTCTTTATAACGCACCTCTATCTCAGCATAACACTGTCCAGCAAACACATGGCCTCCATCCTCCACTGTGTACTGAATGAGTTTCCCAGCAGATGGCGAGAGAAGGAGTGATGGGTCATTCTCCTTATCAAACACACACGTTTTGTTACCAATGATGATGCGATACCTAGAGAATAAAGAAAACATGCCTAAATGATGATGTCTGAACCCATCAATACATGGCAACAAAAATCTGCCTTACACTTTTTTATGCATATATGTATATAAAAGTGTAGGAAAGACTTGATAACATCATTTGTAATGCTTTACTAGGAAAGACGTTATAAGGTGTGTTCGACTTGATGTGGTGCTCTCGGATTTCATGGAAAATACCTTAATTTGTGTTCCAGAAATGAATGAAGGTCTTACAGGTGTGGAACAACATGAGGGTAATTAATGACAGGATTAAGGATTGTGGATAGTGTAGTACCAAGATTTAGGCATTTAAGTACAAAATAAGACAAAGCTGAATCCAATCTGACTTATTGCTTTTTAGAGAAGCATACAGGCCCCACTTTCTCTTAACAGCTTATGAGCAAATGGCAGGTCATTTTTAAGTTTTGTACGTTGTATCTCTAAAATCATTTACATTAGTCAAAACCAGTTTTTCTATGGATAATTTTTTTTTTTGCTTCCATAATCATACTATTGTTCTTGTGTTTTTCCAAAATGTCTTTACCTGTCCACCTCCTCCTTCATGTACGTGGTGTAGCTGCAACCATCATACGAGAGCAGCAGACCCCCGTCACTCAGCCGATGAACATCCACCTCAGCTGAAGAGTTATTCATAATGACCACATAAGAGTTCGGAGACTGTCTTGTCACCTTCAGAACATATTTGTTTCCCTCATATATCAGCTCCACATCCACTGTGTTCAACAAGGTGTGTGCAGGTAAAACCTGACCTCTACAGACACACAGGAAAGGGAAAATGTGCAAGATGGTTTTAACATCCATGTTGAACTCATTAATCAAGTTGTCATTTTTAAAAATGGGTTTGGGCCTATCAAAGAACATGTCTGGGTCACACTGCACTCCAAAAAACAATAATAATATTAGGCCAGTTTTAAAAAAAACACTAAGATTTCTTGCATTAATATTATTTCCACTATAATGAATCAAACTGTAATACAACAAAAATAATGATATAATCAGGGCTCGAATTGAGGGGGGATGCAGGGGGTGACATTTCCCTTTAGAATATCATGGCAAGAGAATAATATGATAAGGTATGATATTTATGTGATTAGCATTTAAAGACATTCCTGTGACCTAACATTATATGTACGTAATGAGTGCTCCAAGTTAATTTAATTAAACATTTTGTGAAATAAAAGTGTTCAAAATTAGACAATTTTGTAATCATTGTAAACGTTTAGCTACAGGACCCACCAAAGAAAAAACTTATTGACCTTGAACTATTGAATACAGCTGCAAACACCGTTGATCGGCCCAAGCACTACAGCGCCATTGCTACCTTGTGCTTTTCAGAAAATGATGCATAGTTATCACATGCATTTCCAAAAACAACTTAGGAAAATACTATTCTTCTGTTCTGAGTAATTCTGATGTAATTGAATTTCTGCTGCCACTTGGTGGCACTGTGACTCACAATAGCCACATCATCATTGTGATCAACCCACAACACCTGAGAAATGTTTCACAATTGTGAAACAATTGAGTTATGTGCAATTTGGGATACAACGTTTTTGTTTTGTGTAGTGAGTGAAACTTATTTTAGTGTAGTGTTTTCTATTCAAGAAACTATTTTGGTTGTGACTGTAGTGTTGTGAGGTGTAACAGGATAAATTATGGAGTTTAAATGTTATAGATAAAATATAGATGTACATAAAATGAAACTAATGCCCAATTAATTTTTGTAATTGATAATTGTTGTAATTTAAGTATTATTTGTTGTAAAGAGTGCACTAAATGTTTGTGAGTGCAGGAGGCAGAGATAATCAAAAGTTAACCTATGTTTGTCATTTGTCATGCAATATTTTAATGAAGACAGAAGAGATATGTGTAAAAGTAGTTATTGCCCCATTATTGTTGTATTGAGTTCTTCATGTTTGTTTATTTGTTTGTCACTGATAAACTGATGACTGGTGAGCAGTTTGGAAAGACAAAGGTGTAAATGTAGGTATATTGAAATTTGTTGGTTGGCATACCCTGTGTTGTCCTTTGAGTATATAAGTGTAATGTACTGTTTTGATGAAAAACAATTATATTACGAAGTATTAATTATATTATGAAGTAATTTTTATAGTGAAATTTTGATCAGTTACTGGTGGAGTTGTTGTAATAGTAAACATTAATAACTGGTTAAGTATAGTATATTGAAGTACATATGCAATACTTGAATGTTTTGTGTGGTTAAGTGGAATTTTTAAAGCACTGGAAGTGGAAAATGAAAATAAAGCCTATGATGTAAGTGTGACTGTGTTGCACCTCAAAGAGGAGCTAAAAAGTGATAAAGTAGGAAATTGTTGTCCTGTTTTGTTTCATTCTGTCAGTGCTGATTTCAATCGTGTAATCTTCTGTCATGTTCATTTGTGTCACTGGTAAATATTTTACATGTCTGCAGTTTGGAGAAACATATTTTATACATTGCAGGTAAGTATATTGAATATTGATGATTCTGATGCAATGTGTCTTTGGTTTTGCGGGACTGATGTGCTCTGTTGGGAAAATGCTGTTTTTGAAAACTGCATTGTTTTTTCCTGATCCCAATATACAGTGTTTGTCCCTGATATTGCAGGATTGTGCTGTATTGAAGGACAAACATATGGTTATTGTAGTTTTACAGAAAAACAACAGGTTAGCATATTTAAGAAGCTAAGCAAGTTGTTTCAGCCAAAAATAAATTAGAGTAATCTGTTGAATATTTTATTGAACAGAACTGTTGTTGTGTAACACCATGTAGATATAATTGTAATTAGGCATCAATTAGGCATTGTAATTGTAAGTTCTAAATGAAATTAGGTAACCAAAGTTATTAAAGAAATTTATGTAGGCATCATTGCAAGCAGTACATTATTGGTTGTGTTGTCATTGCCATGTAATGGGAAAACTGTGTTAGTAGTTTTAGTTGGCGAGGAGAGGTTAAAGGTGTAGGCTATCAGGGAATAATATTAGCAGTTGTGGTTGTTTGCAGTAAGGTATCTGATATTTTTTTATGTTTTGGTTTATTTTGTACGCAAAATGGCTTACTGTAGCACGAAAAAAATTCCTTGTGTGGAAGGCCAAGAATTTGTCATATAACGAGACTGCTTAGTAGTAATAAGTGTTATGTGCTTTTTAAGTTGTTTTATTAAAATGTTTTATTATGTGTTATGCAGTAATGTTGATGTGCCGTTTTGTGTAGTATCCTGTTATGGATGAGAGCATACCAAGAAAGAAAGTGAAGGTGGATTTGATGAAGGTGGGTGTGAGGGTGATGAGGAGTGATGGAGGCCGAACTGAAGTACCTACAGTCTCTAAAAAGAGACAGTAAAAGTATTTTTGTTATATTGTACATGTAAGGTTTTCCAGACTTGTGGTTAATGTGTGTCAGTGTGTTTAATGGAAATGGGCTGCTTTTACAGATGCTGTGGAATCGGGGTCACAGGATGGCAGCCAAGTCGTTAAGAATGATGCGAGCACAATATTAAAGGATGAAACAGGATGGAAAATGGAAGCATCAAAGAAAGTGTTGGAAATTTCAAGAGATGGTAAGCCAATGAACATTTATTTCTATTTTGTTGTGAACCAATGACATCCTCCATATTTTTTTATAGTGTACATTTTTAAACCTGTAAGCATGTTTAATGTCTTTGTCACTGGCAAACCATGGGAGGTGCAGACTGAATTTGTAGATGTTTGAGCATGAATTTTAAGCATGTTTCTTATTGCATCTGAAAAACAGCATTGTTTAGCATATTTAAGCCTTTGTGTCGTTGTCTGTCACTGACATACATTTTACACGTCTGCACACCGTAGACACACAGTTATTCCCTAGATTAAAAGTGAATTATTTAATTTTGGATACCTGATAGACAATGGGAATGTTTAATTGTACATGATATAGAAGTATACAAAAAATACAAAAACATGTACTGTCATAATAGGAAAACAGCATAGCAATAGTTTGGCATATGCAAGAAGTTATATAAGGTTTTTCAGCAAAATAATTGTTTACACCAGTCTGGTGGGTCAAAAAGAACCTTCAATGTGTAACAGCAAGTTAGGAATCCAGAGTTTTAAATGCTGTCAAAGAAAGTTATTTTTTATGTAATTGTACAAACAATACATTACTGTTGTGGTGAGTATTCCGGTAAACGTATTAGTTTGTGAACGCAAACAGCTGAGAAATATAGTGAATATTTGTGAATACAGTATTGAAAACATGCATTAGGATTTTAATATTTCTGATTAGGCTCCTACATATGTGTGCCAAGTTTGGTGAGCATACTTTATTCCCTTTCCAACTAGTTAGCAAAAGTGGGTTTTGATAAAATTCAAAACAGCTGAATTTTTTTTGGCAGAAACGAAAACGGATATACATTTTGTTCATCTTGAGCCAAGAATTCCAACTGTAGCACTAATGAGCACTAATGCATTTTAGATCACTGTAGCACCCCCTGTTGGCTAATCATGGTCATATTTTGTCCAACTCTTACCAAATTGAGACAAGTTTTAAGTCTGTAGGCTTTACCGTTTGGTCTCCACGTACAGTTTTACGGCAGAATATTAATAATAATAAATATACCTGTAAACAGCAATAACAAGCCCAAGCACTACAGAGCCATCGCCACCTGGTGCATCTCAGAAAATTATGTGTAGTTGTCACATGCATTTCATTCCAAAAATAATCAAGGACTATTTCAATGTCTTTTTAAACTACGTCTGTTGTAAGTGACAGACTTCCTGCTTCCAGTTGGTGGCACAAAGTTTGATGTAACTAACTCAACCCACACAGAAAATATGAGACACTTCCTGTTCCATTTATTGCCTTAAACTGATCGCCTTGCCATGGCAACACCACTCAAGATATCAACACTATATCAACGTCTTTGATGTCATAATACAGTCTTGGTGCTACAGAATCCCCCACACCAAGCCCATGTATAAGCTTTTGACCACACCTAACAGCTATGTATCACTATGATGTGTGTGCCAAATTTCATGCCATTTAAAGCATGGTAAGCACCTCAAATAAATCTAAATGTGTTTTAACTTTTCAGTGTGTTACCATGACATTTAACATATCAAAATCTTTTAGGATTTTATATCAGCTATGTCCCTACATTATTCTGACCAAGTTTAAAGTGACTTTGTTTTGTTTTAAGTGACACTACCTGTTGCCAGTTGATGGGTCCAAGTGTGATGTACAGTAAATCACTTAATAGAGACTTCTTGTTTCCCAATTTCTGCCATAATTTTACCTTATCATCATGATGCACACCAAGTTTGGTGACAATCACATGAAATCCCTAGGAGTTCACAGCATGCGCTTTTCAGAAAATCTAAATTGGCCGACTTTCTGTTCAGCAGGGCAAAGGAAGTTGTTGTGGAAGTTGTTTGCGTCTAAAAGACTGATACATATACATACAGTCATGTGAAAAAATTAGGACACCCTATGAAAGCCTGTGTATTTTTGTAACATTTTTGCAACATTTTGTATATATGGATATTTAATCTCAATTTTATAATTTTATAATCTCAATATATCTAAGCAATTAAAACTGAAGAGGGGATTTTCTGTAAAATGTAATTCCACAAAATGCAAATTCTAACTGAGGCAAAAGTTAGGACACCCTCACATGTATTCCCTCTTAAAATGGCTCAAATCACACACAGGTGTATCACACCAGGTTCACATAATAGTAGATTGTTACTCAGCATTTTGAATGAGGCAAGCCTCATTCATCTAAACCTCAGACATTTAGTTTGGTGTGCTCCTGACTGTTGAAGTGAGAGTGAGCACCATGGTGAAAGCAAAAGAGCTGTCAGAGGCCTTCAGAAAAAAATTGTAGCATCCTATGAGTCTGGTAAGGGATTTAAAAAGATCTCAAAAGATTTTGTAGTCAGCTATTCCACTGTCCGGAAGATCATCTACAAGTGGTGGGCTTTCAAAACAACTGCCAACATGCCCAGGTCTGGTCACCCCAGCAAGTTTACCCCAAGAGCAGACCACAAGATGCTAAAAGAGGTCTCCAAAAACCCTAAAATGTCATCTAGGGACCTACAGCAGGCTCTGGCTACTGTTGATGTAAAAGTGCATGCCTCTACAATCAGAAAGAGACTGCACAAGTTCAACTTGCATGGAAGGTGTGCAAGGAGGAAACCTTTAACATCAAGGCCAGACTGACATTTGCCAGAGAGAATGCTGAAAGACCAGGACTTCTGGAATAATGTTCTTTGGACAGATGAGTCCACAATTGAATTATCTGGACACCAGAGCAGAGGACATGTCTGGCGTAAATCAAAGACAGCATTCCAGGAAGGTGGAAGTGTCATGGTCTGGGGCTGCTTTGCTGCAGCAGGACCTGGTCAGCTCACCATCATAGAATCCACCATGAATTCTACTGTGTATCAGAAGGTGCTTGAAGAACATGCGAGACGTGAGATCTGTTAGAAAATTAAAGCTGAAGCGGAACTGGACCATGCAACATGACAATGACACAAAACATACTAGTAAATCAACCAAAGACTGGCTGAAAACGCAGAAATGGAGAGTCCTGGAATGGCTGAGCCAAATTCCAGATCTGAATCTCATTGAGATTAGCTATTAGGGGCTAGGGTGTCCTATCTTTTTCCTCAGTTAAAATAGGCTGATAAATTTTTGTAGAATTACATTTACAGAAGATCTTGAAAAGACTTTTCTTCAGTTTTAATCGTTTAGTTATATTACTTTAATCTCTAGATTGTTGAAATTGAGACTAAATAACCATATATTAAAAAAATTTACAAAATACACATGCTTTCACAGGGTGTCCTAATTTTTTCACGTGATTGTACATGCACGCACCTGTACAAAACTTGGTACAATATATATATATATCATCTTCTTGTGCCCAGTACCAAGGGGTGCTACTGAGCCCCCCTGCCCCGCTCATGTGCCTGCCTGTGTCCAGCTCTAATGGCTGGCAACTATGACGTATGTGCCAAGTTTCAGGAGTTTTTGAGCATGTTAAGGGACCTAAAGGCCCCAAAACCTTGAAAGAAAAGAATTTTAAAAATATTATTAATTCTAAGGAAAATAATATCACAATAATAAATATAGCTTCAAGCAGCGATTGATGCCTGAGTTCATTTAATTTTGTGATTGTCTGCCGTTTTGTTAGAAAAATATAAACTTATTGGTATACTTGGCCACGCCCCAGTTATTCAAACTGCTATGTTATAGCTATTGACCTAGGGATTCCAGAGATTTTTAAAGCTCTGTTTTATTGATTTTGAGTGAAAAAACATAGAACGAATTCGTAAAAGTACATTTTGTAAATATTCCTAAACATTTAAAGAGTGCATCATTGATAGCAGTTCTTCTAGAGGCAAAGTTGTTCAGAATGAAGAGATCTAACATATGATATCAATATTCTGTCAAACACTACATGATATAAATTTGTTAACGCACCTGAAAAACAAAATAGTTCCCATACACAATCATGACACCTTGGACAAAGGCACTGCATGCCAATTTTCCAGTCGATTGCGCTAACTTTGGAATAGTTTGTTCTTTTTGTGTTTTTTTACACATAACAGTGCCACCAAGATTTTTTACATGACTCATGAGACTCCTTCATATGTGTACCAAATTTGGTGATCATATCTCTCTTCCCTTCCCGAGTTATAGCCCCATAACAAAAAAGTAGCCTCTCCCACTTCAAAAGTTTTGGCGTCCTGTCATAAACGTGAATCAAAATTTCAAAGGAAGGGAATAAAATGCTGCATTGTGAAACAACCCTTTAGGGAACACCCTCAGCATGATAGTGTTGGGGGTTGGCATTCAAATTTAATCCTGCAGCCTTGCTGAACCAAGCACTTCCTACAAACTTGAAAGGGCCACAATGAGTTTGGGTGGCATCTTCACCTTGCAATTACTGAAAATCGATATGTCCCAAAGTGCACAAGGCAGCGGAGCAAAGATCAATTTCCTGAGGGCTGTGTGAAGGAGCAAAACTTGGAGGTTCTGCCACAGGGGAGATCACCCTCTGAAGCCCGGGCCAGGCGTCAGGGCCTTCTCTGAGGATAACAGTTCTTAGATCTGTTTTCCCCAACAAAGGCTTTGGGCAATTATGCTGTTTCAACCATGAAGGGGGGGTTCTAGAGGCAACACTCTTCTTCTTCTGCTGCCTATACAAGGAGCTGGCAGCTGGAGACCAAGATGAGATTTAGAGCGGTGGGGAATAAACCTCTTAAATGCGTAATTGGCTTTTTTCCTCCTATAACCTTCTGCCCCCTGTAACCTCTCGACGACTGAATTAACCGCATTGCTGAAGATGCCAGAAGGCAAGATGGGGCATCATGAAGGAAAGACTTTCCTTCTCACTAATGCCCGAGATGTTTAACTAAAGGTGCCTCTCCGTAAATACCAGAGCTGCCATAAAGTAGCCAAGTGGCCCGGAGAGACAGGTCTGTGGCCTCAAAATACAGGAAGAGAATGGCCTTTCCCATGATCTCGACAGATCAAGAAAGAAAGGCAGACCCTGACATGGAGGCTGAGCCCGGAACAGCAGGAAACGCTCATCCAATTTGTTTTTTTTTTAAGTGTTTCCTGCTTTTCTAGTGGCCAATCGATGTTTAATTTGGTCATTGCCTGAGTCACCACGTATTTTATCAAACAATGTCAGGCAGAAGCAGAACATTCTTAAAAGGAGCAACAGTGTTCACAAGCGTTGGTTTCAATGCATACTCCACTGATACAAACAATCAACACACAGCTTGTGTGGATCTCTGCCCGCAATGGATCTTGGGTATAGAGGAACACACGGCTTGAATTGATTGTTCCTCATCATATTTTTATTTCTCACACAGAACAAACAAGACAAGACTGCTTCATGCACAGAATGCTTGCTGAAGACCAGAGGCTGACTTCCGTATGTTTCAACATCTTTTTGTAGCTTCTATGCTATGATGTCACGCAGTACCAATCAAGACTGGACTAGTTTCACACGTGTTTCAGACACTGTCACGCTGAAGGCATTACCCAAAATGTTGTTTCACAATGCAGCGCAAGTTCCCTCGAGAGGGAGCTAACTGATACAACCTCTTCAGGGCTTGACCCCTAATAATAATAACATTAAGAAAACTAACTGATACAATAGGGATCTCCGCCCCTTCAGGGCTTGATCTCTATAAACTACTTGTATAAGCTAGTGGAGTTGAGTTTCCTACCTCTCCAGTGAGTGCAGGAAGTTAGACACACTATTCCTCAGGTTGACATCAGCCACATGCAGTGCTCCACTCACCACTCCTAACATAGTGTCAGGACGCTCGGCCTGCACACAGTTATGCACATTCTAATTGGAAAACCTGTCCTCCTCCTGTTGTGAGGAATAGCACTATAATTTACTAACTGAATTAACCAGCTGATGCGAAGGAAATGTCCTTTATATTAACTGATATTACCATCCAGTGACAGACAGGAAGTGATGTAATTTTGTCCTGCAGCCATAGCTTGACTGAAGCATATTGTAAGGTGAAATGAAGTAGGTAATGATTTAAATGACTGTACCTGCATCTTCTCTGAGATGAGCCGGTCTAGCCAGCCTGTGTCAATGTTGTTGTGTTGGAAGCTCTCTGTTTCCAGCAGCTTTATCAGATACTCCACTGTGGTCCTGAAGTCCCCTCTGATGGACAGCTCCTTAAGCGCCACCACCATGTTGCTAAGATAATACACAAATTCTTGTTATAAGGTATTGAAAGTAAACTGTGACTTTTATCAATGTTACAATGTTGTTGCTCTGTCCATGACAAGAATCAAAGAATTGACTGTTTAAATATCGAAGACGGGGGCAGGGGCAGTGGCAGTATCAATGGCAGAGAAATTACTTCACCTCCAAGAGAACATGAGGAAAATGATCTGCTAAGTTTTACTTTTTTAAAGTAGAACAAGACTCACATTCATAGTGGAAGATAAGTCTGAGAAAGAAAAAACAAACTGCATCATACTGAAATCACTGCACTTCTTTAACATTCATTAGTATTTGTTCTTTGATACTTTTTACATTTTACTTTTAATCTGTTTTACTAGTAATGTTACAGCCTCAATATTTCATGTTTCAGTTATTGCACTTTAACATTCTTGAATTTTCAATTTACAGTTTAATTTTTATGCTTTAGATTTTATTTCACTAGTGTCTATTTATGTTGTTGTAACAAAGAGTTTCCTCCAGTTTAAGGAAAAGTTTCTTACAGTGTCTTATCTAAGTTAACTGCTTTTTGTTGTAAACTATATAGATTCAGGTTTGTTATAAAATTGTCGTTTCAAGATTGTGTTCTTGGGAACATTTCGGACAGCACTTTAGGTCATTTAACTTGGAAGTTTTTATCACACTCTTTATACTAACAAAAAAGAAATTACCAACGATTTGTGCGCATGGTTCCACGGTAACACTTTGGTTATGGCAACAGAGGTTTTTTTAAAGCAGGAAGTACTCACGAGATAGCTTCCTCTCGGTTCTCTCCCCAAGAGAAGCAGTGACCAAACTGAGAGTCAGCAAATTCATGCAGGCCTCCAGCAGCCGCCACACTGAAGTAGCCCCACACATTCTTATTACTGCGGAAGTTGAGCTCCTGTACGGTACCTGAACTGGGCTTAAAACCCTGACCAACACAGACACATAAGCATCATATTAACAGTGAATATGATCAATTAAACCATACTGCAAGATATTTCAAGCAGTTAATCAAACATTCCTATCCTTTTTAATCTTTTTTATAATTTTGTTATAATTTTATTTTTGTACTTGAGGTCTACTTATGTTAGTCAATGTTTCAATGTCAGAAGTATCATATCGCCATTCATAACCATTTTATTAACCCTCTTTCTGAGACTTAAAATTAATCAGTTTTATTTTTGCAACTGTACCTTTAAAACATTTATGTAACTCCTATTTCGCATGTGAAATTATTAAATGTTTATTAGATTAGTCATGATATGACCCCATATGGATCAGTGACTCAGGGTCACATACCTCATCTGGGTTTTCACTGGTAATTCGAGCTGCAATGACATGTCCTCGTGGAGAGGGGGTGGTAGAGAGCCCATCAAAGTCAATGGGAGAGTCTCCCCATGGCTGCATCCCATACATCACTCTGATGTCTTTGATGCGGTGAAGCGGGATGCCCATAGCAATCTGAGTGACAGAAAATACAGACAGATGTAAACGCAAGACACTTCATACAAAATTACTGTTTTATTAATTTTCTCTTTTTGTACATGTACCATGGAAATGCCATTGCATTCTTTAAAGTTCCATGGTATATTACCATATGATGCCATCAGTGTATTATGGTACAATCCGCAGTACTTTTTTGTAAAGAGGTTCCAGAAAATTACCAAAATATGTCCAAAATTTTAAAAAAAGAACTACTACTACTACTACTACTACTACTACTACTACTACTACTACTATTACTACTACTATTACTACTACTATTACTACTACTATTACTACTACTATTACTATTACTAGTAATTACTAAAACAGTTGTATTTTTAATTTTTTAAATGAAAATATAGCTGCATGCAGCAATAATAGGATCAAGCCCATTAAGGGCACAAAGCAGGAGTTCGAAAAAGTATATTTTCAATAAAATTCAAAATACCAGACAGGAATTATCATTGACTAGTACAAATTTGGTATCATAGGACTAGGCATGAGCCAAGGAAACTGTTATTTCAGTCATTTGTTAAGCATTTACATAAATTGTTATAACTCTTGACCACTAGGTGGAACAGCCCCAAAATTTGCAAGTCACCTTAGATTTCGATGATGAACCATACCATGTTTTGTAACAATAAGCAAATTGCGTTGGTTGAATTTTTAGACAAAATACGAAATGGTCAACACCTTAAATGGCCAACCTTGGAAAACTGGATATTGATTGACTCAGCATGCCTCAAGGCACATAAAGGGACCACTCTCATGATTTTAGACAAACGTTTTCAAAGTTATAAGTACCAAATTGGCTACTGGTAACATTTCAGACTGTCCTTTGTGTGCCAAATTTTATAACTGCCAGTTATAATTCTGCCAGTTGGTGGGGCTATCACTATGACTCATAATAGCCACCTCTATTTTATCAGTACCTAGGACCAAACATACAGCTCACATTTGATCAAAATCATTTAATGTGTGCAACAGATATAAGATATTTCCCGATTACATTTTTTGTCATAGATTTATTGTCTGCCACAATAAATATATTTATATTTATATATATTTATTTAATAAATAAGTTTTTTGCCCAGTGTGTACTTTAGATATTAGAGACTTCCGGTTTCCCATTTTTCGCCATAATTTATCGCCAACCATGGCAACACTGTTTGAGATATTAAGATTTCCTTCACAATTTTGAATCTTTAATGTCTTGGCATGAAGCTCACCAAGTTTGGTAACAATCACATGAAATCCCTAGAAGTATATAAAAGTTTACAGCATGCACTTTTCAGAAAAAAATTGCCAACATCCTGTTGGGTGGATGTAATGAGTGTCAGTGTGAAAGTTGTTTGGGTCAACCAATACATGTACCAGATTATGTACAGATGCCTGCATGTATAATATATGCACCATCTTTTTGTACCCTTTACCAGGGGGCGCTATCACACTTCCAGTGCTTGGGCCCTCATAAATAATAACAATAATCCCAAGGAAACCAATAGGGCCCTTCACACTTTCAGTCTTTGGGCCCTAACAACAACAACAAATACAATAGGTGTCTTTTATTAGCGACTTGACCCTTGAAAAATGGCTGAGTGCAGATTGCTTGTGCAAAGCATTGTGTGTGGCTGTCAAGAGCACTACAATCGCTAAGGTGTTCTGAGTGGTTGTTAGCATGTTGCTTTGCGGTTTCTGATGTATTCTGCATGGTTGCTAGGTGCTGGCTAGGGAAGTTACTATGTAGCTGAAGACTAGCCAAAGACAAAAGAGCCTACCACCAACTCTCTATGATAGAAGTTTGACATCTTAAACAAGTAACACCATACCTTTCCAGGTATCATTCATAATAAGAATGTTGCAGGACATTACATACTAAAGCTTTCCTTAGACAGAAATCCCTCTTTGTACAGCCCTTTATATGTCCACTTCAGATATGCATTTAATGAGCAACCCTCCGTTCCCCTCCGTCTATTATCAGCTTCTCTCATCCATCTGCAGCAATCTTTGTGGTTATGTAAAAGTATCCCCCCCACACTCCCACCAGCTCTATAGCACCCTGGCCTCAGCTGAATGACCTATACAGTGAAGACAGCAGGCACGTGACTATTTTATTGCTCACATGACACTCTTTCTCTAGTGGTTGCTGGGATCTGCATACGCCTAGAACCAAGAATATGAGTCACATAATGATACACTGGACATTTCTTCAAAATAAATATACCATGTTAAATACAACTTGAGATACACTAGAACAATAACAACAGAAAATAACTGACTTATCTCTGTTATTGAAAACAAAAGGGAAAACATATGTTCAGTAATGCGCTTATGCAAGTGTACAACTGTAAACCTTTTTGCTTTTACAGAATGAGAAACAGGTTGATGTTACATTCTGTGGCATTTGTGATATTGACAGAGCTTAAGTTTTATTTAACCAACAACATTCCAACACAAGTTCACACACAGACCTGCAGCTGGGCGGCAGGCAGATTGACATCAGCCACCATCTCAGTACAGGGATGCTCTACTTGAAGACGAGGATTCAGCTCCAGGAAGTAAAAGCTGCCATCCTGACCGTAGAGATATTCTACTGTACCAGCACTCACATAGCCCACCATTTTCGCCAGCTTTACTGCACACTGAAACAGATATACATATTCTTAAAACAATAACAAAAATAGTAACCTAATCTTAAATAGCAACAGATACTTTATTGATCCCCTTAGGAAGATTTTGTATAAACGTCTGCTTAATGGGCATGATTATCTCTAATACCTTCTCCATATTCTCAAACACATCAGAGGTAGCAATAGTTGCAGGAGCTTCCTCAATGATCTTCTGGTGTCTGCGCTGGACAGAGCAGTCACGGCCGAACAGAGAAATTGCATTACCGTACTGATCAGCCAAGATCTGCACCTCCAAATGGCGTGCATGTTTGGCCAAACGCATGACGAAGATGGGGGAGCCTGGAACCTCTGCTTGAACCTGTGTGAAACCAAAACACTTATAAAAGTGTGCAGTAAGAGCAGATACATTGTTGAACTTTCTAGCAGCTTGCAAAGTATACCCAGGATTTCCAATGGGTGCGTGAAAATATAATGTAGAAGTGTAGGATTGAGGTGGAGATGAGCTTTGACCTGTCTAAACAGGTTGGGAAAGTCTTCTGCACCGTTGACCTTTCGGATACCCTTTCCTCCTCCGCCCTCAGACGCCTTTACCATCACAGGGTAGCCCACCTGCTCAGCCGCCTGTCAATCAAAACACACCATTTGAGACAACTTGAGAGTGTGGTAATGCTCTATCACTGGCATCACATGTGGATGATATCGAGTCATTTACCTTCATTCCAGCTTCCGCATCCTGTATACAGCCCTGCTCATACAGCTCGGGAGGAACATTGATGATTCCTTTCTTCTGGTCATTCTCTGTCCACTCAACAGTCAGTCCTGTACGAATACAGCATTAGAGTCAAAATTTAAACCCACAGAGAGGACGGGACATGAGAGAGTGGGATTTGTACATGACACAAGATGGAATCAAACCTGCAGGATAGCATGATATCTTTGTTTTTTGGCAAGGTGTGAAAGGAGTGTTTACTGCTTAATGCACTTGAGAAATACTAACAGTGCAGTCAAGTACTGCTCACACTCCAATAAGTTTTCTTTTTAAATTAAACCTAAAATCATGTTTATTTACTATTGCTCTCTGTCTTAAAGAACATAATTTAGAATTAAGAGTAAGTGGACCCGGTCCTAAGCCTGTATAAACATTACATTTCTGCAGAAAGTCTCACCATTTTAATTAAGAACTGCCAACTTACACAGGAAACTGTCATCTGATCAAAACAGAAAGTGTCCTTCCACACGCTTTTTATTAGACATTGTTTGGTAAAATATAGTTGTACTTATATGTATAAGCATCAAAAATAAAATTTCAATATTTTTAGAAGACGCAATACCATGCACCTTGAAAATCAATTAGCTTCCTCAGAAGCACTTACTGTATCTACCTGGTAACTTGTAAACACTTAGTTTCCTGACTGACTGACATGACTGCATAAAAGTCAGCTGCTTGCAGTTTGGTGTACAAAAAAAAAACATGAGATGTTAAGTGAACAGACTGTGAACGTACTGTCTCAGGTTAAGACTAACCTGTTCCACTCCAAGGTAGTGTGGGGATGCCAGCAGTCTGGGCCACGATAGAGGAGGCGATCTTATCCCCAAGAGCCCACATGGCCTGACTAGGGGGACCTAACGAAATACACAAACCAGTAATTAAAGAGGAACGTCATCATTTTAGGGTTCGTTATGGTGCTGTGGGACTTTAACATCTCAGTCTCACCCATGAAGGCGATGCCATTCTTGTGTAGTAACTCGGGGAGTTTCGGGTTCTCAGAGGCATGACCCCAACCAGCCCATACAGCCTGAAATGGGTTTTAAAGTAAAACAAAGCGATGGGGAAGATTAACCATACAGTAGGCCAAAATAACACTTTGCCAGTTAGATTACACTTACATAAATGTCTATACAAAATACCAAACCAAGTAGCTTCTGCAAATAAATAATGCTAGAATTTTTTTTCAACTGTTGCCAATTTTCTTTTTTGTAATTACTTTAAACAACTGACTGTTGGGTATTTGTAGTGGATGAATTTTGAACAGTATGGTTTATATTGTTTTTCCTATTAAAATAAATGCATTGTTATAAAATGTTCAGCTTGGTGCGTGATTATACTACAATGCCAATAAGTATGGCCTGTGGGGGCAGTGTGGCCTACTGGTTAGTGAGGCAGGCTTGTAATCAGGAGGTTGCTGGTTCGATTCCAATGCTGGCAGGTAGCAACTGAAGTGCCCTTGAGCAAGGTACCTAATCCCCGATTGCTCCCCGGGCGCAGTAGCATGCTGCCCACTGCTCCGTGTGTGTGTGTTCACAACTTGCAGTGATGGGTTAAATGCAGAGGTCACATTTCAGGTATGGGTTACCATATCTGACAAACAGATTTTTAATTTTCTGAAGAAAATGCTGCTAAGGTAACCTGGATGTTTGTCTAGAATATGCAGCTTCAAGGTAAGCGATTAATAGGTTATTGTTATGCAGCTGCTAGGGTGTTCTGTGCTGTGTGTTTACCTACTAAGTCCAGCTCACATGGATTTACCTGAACAGGAATCCGTTTAGCTATGTCCAGAATAAGTTCCACATTAGCATAGTTGTTGTTGTTTGTCCCTCCTGGGACAGGTACATAGTGATCAGCCATCTTGATATACTCTGTGGACACAGATTTTTTTTACAGTGAATAACATTAAAAATGAGCAAAGGACTTACAGGCCAACTGAAGCATCCTATTCACAAAAGACTATACATTACATTGTATACATGTAATGTACATTGTATACATGAATATATATTATACATTGTTATAAATCCATTTGGCTATAATGTAACAAATTTTCTAAATATTACATATTGCTTATTCAGCTCAACAGTATCAGGAAAAGGAACATTAAAAAAGATGCAATTGCACTTAGTGAGGAAAATTTGTCTGTCAAGAAAATTTTGGTTACCATTACTGCATACGTTTCACCTTTTGCATATTTTTCTGGTCAAAGCAAATCACAGACTAAAGTTCTTCTGAACATGTTACACAAATCAATGTATCAATTTGAAATCTCAGGGTAGATAACAAAACTCATGCATTACTACCACTTGTGGCTGATCCAACCATTTGAAGCTGGTTCCGTCTCATCCATCACTGCTTATACCATGAGTGGGGGAGGTGTTTGTTTTTAACGATTAGTGTAATGGTTAAGCCCCATTCTTTAACTTACCTGCGTTGGCCTTGAGGTCCTCTGGGGTCACCATGACGACAAAGCGTATGGCTCGTTCGTTTCGAAACATTTCGTAAGCCCAGCGACGGATGGAGCGCATGCACTTGACCGCCGCAATGCCATTGTTGGCAATGAGGACCTGTCGCAAAAAATATGCTATTTAATGGCTGTTACTACACACATACAAGTATAACAGACAGCTGTTAAGAATCTTACCTTCTCAATGACTTTGTTGCCACCAAAGCGGGTGACAAATTCAGCAGGAGAAGCCACGGTGAAATCTCTCTGCAGGTCGATGCGTCTGCGGTCCCTGCCCTGCTTCACAAGATGAAGTCCTGACATACTAGGCCTTGAGAAAAACACACACAAACATCTCTGCAATTCACAATGCTGTCTGATAAACCAGACAATACAAAGACATCTATTACTACTATAGCGGTTCAATAATATAAGATCTAGTAACCAGCTTTTAACAATATTCAATTTCTTGTCTGTATGTATTTAAATGTACAACTACATTAATGCTAGTGAGCTATATTTACAGTAACTATTTAGTTCTTTAGTAAAATTCAAGGTTTTCTGTTCAAGAGCTTATAACCATTTTTATAATTTTATTATTTGTATCCCCATTTTCTCCCTCAGCCTCCTCTCATCTGAAGAGAGTACCACTGCTCTGGAAATCATCATGTCTGGTTTCAGTACCTAAGAAGGGTGTGCCACACTGGTCAGCTCATCGCTGGGCACTTTGCATTTTGCTTATTGCCCCCAGGATGGAGTGGATGACAGCATCATATACAAACTGCAGAGGATCTACTTACACCTGAACTACTAGCGGCACTGTGAGAGTCATGTTCTTTGACATCTCTAGTGCCTTTAACAACATTAAACCAGAACTACTGGGGAAGAAACTGGAGGTTCCTCATTGGAACCTCCAGTTTAGTGCCTCATTGATCTCCTGGGTCACTGGCTACCTTACAGGTAAACAACAGTTTGTCAGGCTGAGGAACTGTCTTTCACAGTAGGTGGTTAGCAATTTACAGGAAAGTCAACTCAACTTTTTGTGGAGACTAAAGCCCTTCAATGTATACAACAAAATGTTGAACACGTTCTATCAACCTGTGGTTGCGAGTTCCCCCTTCTATGCTTTAGTGTGCTGGGGCACTATATTGTGTATTTTTGTAAAACCTTTATTGTAAAACTGTCTATCTGACAATTTATCCATCCATCCACCTACCTACCAAGCAACTACCAAAACAAGCTCCACCATTCTTAGCATCTACATACGCAATATAGTAGCAGGATCTTCTTTCTGTGTATAGACGTAAGATTTTAATTAATAAAACTTTAATAAAATTAATAAAACCAATGCATTATCAATATTTCTAAACAAGAAACTGAAAATAATTGAAAAGGAATAACTGTGTGATGTGAAACTGAAGAGTAAATGAACCCCGGTAAATTGAAGTGCTTTCTATTCGACGCATTCTATATGAAATTAATCACATAGCCTAGATACAAAATATAAATGTAATATTGCAACTTGCATCTATCTGGTCAAAATGTAAGTGAATTTGAACTAAGTTATGTGCCAGTCAGAAAGTGTAACTCCCATTGTGAATGCATTCTTCAACATTTTTGTCTGAGATAGTGATGTGATGTAAAGTTCGTCTGGCTTGAAACAAAGAATTTATATATATTTTAAACCCATGCAATGTTTGTTTTCGATCGATTGTCACCGTCATGTCCAAGTACTCGTTCCTAGCTGATAACATTTCATTACACTGGAAATGGAAGGTGAAACCCACAACCTTGTGTGCACTGGTTGTGCACTGTACATTTAGGCAAATGAAGAAAATAACAAAAGAATGCTATTCCAAACATATGATTTCACTTTGATTGTGGATGAATTACGACCCTCCCCTAGACCAATAGATGAGTTATGGCAGAGGGACACATAGTCCCTGCATGGCAGTTTCAGCACCACTGCCTCTTGGCCTCCCAGTGTTCCTGTACTCAATACAATAAAAGTGTATCTGCACACTTAAGATACATTCACAAATGTAAAATGTGAATGTTGTTGCATTACATGACAGAATATCAAAACAAGGCATTCATACACCAAAAACATACTTTTAAGCAAAACATTCTACAGAAAGAAGTTTGATGGGTTTTGAATTATAAAACAATACACATGATGTTTACAATCCAAGACAAAATGCATTTTTCTGTCACATTTATGTGAGGAACTACAGCTGTAGTTACTCTACTGGAATGCCTGTGGAAACTGCCATCTACCAAAAAAGAACTTAAAGGGATAGTTCACCCCAAAATGAAAATGCTGTCATTAATTACAAGAGGACCACGATGTATGCGTGTGGTGCTGACACAGGAGCCAGCACAGAACCCAAAAGGTAAAAATTTCAAGTGGTCCTCTATGTGGTCACGTGCAGACATATTTACAAATACTGTTCTATGTATAGCATGCACCTTTCTCTGTTTGTAAACACAGTGCAGCGCTACCAGGTTCTATGTCAGTACACCAACTCCTGCATCAGCACCATGCGCATACATTGTGCTTGTCTTGTGAATGTGTGTTGGAGCCTAACACAGAAGAGGAGAAATTGCTGAATGAAGTTATTTAGTTTTTTTAAGGTTGATCCACTATAGTCACAGGGACCATTTTAATTTTCATTTGGGGTGAGCTATCCCTTTAATGAGAAAATCTCTAACATCATCTTCATGAGATGTCCGTTGGGTTCATACTTTGGTACCTAATGCAATTACATTCATACATTTTAAGTGTGCATAAAGTCATACTTGTGCATATACTACTTAAAGATGTATTTCTATTCTCCATGTGCCCTACAGCAAGGACAGTCCCTCTGGAAGACAATAAATGAAAACAAAGCATTTATTAAAAATAATTAAAGCGGCCCTTGTTTTTCTGGGTTACTCCTGCGTAGGACTGTACCATTGGTCTTTGTATTTTTAGTTAAAAATCAAAACCATTACACTACCACTATTTCAAGGTTATCTAAAAAATAATCTACCCTCAGTTCTAATCTAACCTATCCTAAGCAGTCTCACTCAGACACATGCTATCAACACACATTCAGCTGTGACATGTCTGTGTAAGACCCTGGTGGTTATACAGCAAGAACAAAATGCCAAAGGCTGGTACTGAAACAGCAGTTGTAAGTGCAAACACAAAGAGGTACTCTGTACACATTTTCAAACTGTGTAGAAATGAACTCAGATGAACCCTGATCAGCCCAGTATCCTCAGCCGGCAATTTACAGAAATTATCCTCTTTACAAAATTGTTTTCAAAACGGTTGACACTACTATTTTGTTCAATACGTTAAAAGTAAATGGTGACTGAGTCTGTCAAATTCCTCCAAACATCTTTGATTAAGTTGCACAGAGAAAAGAAACTCATACAGGTTTGGAACAACATCAGGCCATAAAAATAATGGCAGTTATTATTTATTACGTTTTTCGTTATTATTTAGTTAATGGCAGCAATGCAATTTTTGCATTTTTGGGTGAACTACCCCTTTAATCAATACCATAACCCTGTTCTTTTGTACCAGAGACAATAACTGATAAGAGTTAAAGCAGCTCTGACCTCATATTGTTCAAGGGCCCATCCAGGCCGTGGAATCCCATGTCGTAAGTGCCGTCCAGACTGACGGAGGTGGGTGAGAAGGAGCGCTGATTGTCCTCAATCTGCAGATCAAATTTCCCTGCCGTCTCATCCTCCGAGTTTTCCTCAGACACGCAACCCACGATGAAACGCGAGTGCGGTGCGGCTACAGCTGGAGGCTTTTTCTCCGCCGAGTCCTGCTCTGCCATGAGTAGGCGACGCTGGCAGGCCGCTAGCACTACAGCAGGAGGCAAGTGAGATTCAACCACTGTAGCCAAGTATGCAAAGTAATGAAACAGTATACAGCATAATAACTCATATAACGCTTTATGTATGCTTTTGCAGTGCACTTCAGTATACAACGTCAAAGGCTGTAGCATGTAGCGTATTTGCATGGTACTCTATAAAATGCAAAAACTAAAAAGAAATTCTAATAAAAAAAAACATGGTTCATGTCCATAGAAACCATGACAGCACCTTAGTTAGCATTATAAAAAAAAAACCTGGCAGTACCAGCGTATTGCATTGAGTTATCGTGTTGTTGCAGCGATTCGGCAAATATTAGATATGACGGACGTACAGAGTTCACATTATTTCAGGGTCCACCAAGTCACAATGTGGTAATGCGATTTGTAATTATCAGGTCGTACACGAACAGGGTGTCGTCATCACGTTACATTTATGGGTAAAAAATACATAAGTATTATTCTAAGTATTTTTCTACCCACAATGTGTCAACAGGCACTTTTTGGACACGGTACCTTAGTAGCAATATGATGGCATTCTTTGAAATATCGTGATTCATCAATCCAATATGTTAGTTCCACCGTATACATATTTAAGTAACACAGACCTACTGATCTCACTGATAAACCATGGCACCAAATGATAAAGTGTACCCTGTTTCTTTGTCTTGCGATTAACCCACCTGAACCGATTCGATTATTATGCCTGAAGTCAGTAACTCACCTGAAGGTCTGACAGGAGAAAGAACCGTACACCTAATCGAACCGGATATACCTGATGAACGAGTAAGAGGGCACTACAGACCCTCCACCATTTTAAAAGTTACTTTAAACAGCTAACAGTTATTAACAATGATCTATTAGTTAATAGTCTAATTATTAATAGCCTCAAAATTAAAATCCTAACAATTACATTCTAACAGTTACAGAGACTTATCCCTCATGGCAGAGCATCGCCTGCTCCTAAGGTCTCAGAATAATCGCTCCGTTGTCAAACATTTAAACTGCATGTCGACACTTGGGGTAAAGCTGTTGTAACTGTTGTAGCAAATGTGCTAACAGATTACACCACCAGAAAATGTCCTGCCATCTGATTTGTGAAAATACGCCAGCCAAAGTCGGAGCTGGTGTGTTAAAAATCCTTGCGCATCAACATATGCAGTAAGCCGGACAAAACGCCGGCAAAAATGCACTCAAGCAGCTGGTATCTGTAATAATGTCTGTCATAATTATTGTACTCACCGTGTGAAAAGAGTCTCCAAGCAATTCTGATGTGTATACACACACGTTTAAATATCGACTGAATGAATTCCCTCTTAATTTATAAACATCTCTCCGGTGATGCACTATATAACGCCAGACTGGTACCGTCGCTGCCGCCCCCCCTTCGACAGCAGCATCACGGTGGGGTGATGAGATGGGGGTTACTTCTGGACGTCGTCCTTTGACCTCATCACGCAATCACTCACGATGGCGCGGCGGACCAATCATACTGCGCGCTCTGCGTTGGGGCGGGTCCTCCATGCAAATAAAACCGAAGGTGCGCCCAATTATTCGACAGTTCGCTGCGCCCACGTGTTTGCTGTCACTGTGTGAGCAGTAACAGCAAATAAAGATCGTGGGAAAGTTAATAACGAGAAATGTTTTACAAAGTCTGAAATGTAAAACAAAAGAGAAAAGGCTTTAGGTATCAAGGTTGTGTAAGCCTTACGTTTTAATACTTGAGCTGTTTAACGAAAAACTGAATATTTAATGTTAAATGTTAAGTGGTATATATAATGGTAAATGGTAAATATAAGTGGTTGCTATGCGTTTAGATGTGAGACAAACAGACTCGCCCAATGTAAATCAAGGAGATTTTTAGATATGGTGGTTTTTTGGTGAACCAGTACAAAAACATAGATCACATAGAAAAAAAAATAAGCCTAACTACAGTGTTAGAATAATGTAAAGGGCTTTGCCACGTTTGGTGGACTTAGTTTGTGGTAGAGGTGTCGCAAAATAATATTACTTACATCCATGATATTAATAACCATGATTATTTTTTACTGTGTTAATACTACACAATACTGGTTGACACTTCAACATACATAAGTTTAACAATGGTTACAAAAGGTTTGTGGATGTAGTTTGAAGACTAAAAGGAGTTACATGTGGTCTTATGAATTTTAATTATGGTGGACTGACAAAGCCAACCCACACACACACACACACACACACACATATATAAATAGTACAAACCTCACCTAAGTGAAGTTCACATGACTGGTTGATAATGCAGATCATACTGAAAGGCTGTTAGGAATATGCTGTAATATGTTGCATAAACTTTGTTAAACCAACGTAAGTCCTTACTTTCTATTGCAGCTCTACATTCAAAACTACCAACTATGAACTATTCTGCCAGACTATAGTCTAGACACTGAAGCCTGATCTAGATATTGGGTAAATCATTTTTCCCAGATATTGGGTAAATCTTTTGGAAATCACAAAGCAGAAACATGCATTGCATAACAACATAATTTATGCACAGAAATTCTATTTATTGGCCAAACATTTGACATGGTGTACATCCTCCAAATGCACAGTTAACATGGTATATGATATAGTTATATTATAACACTGCAAACAATATACAAACAGTATTCTTTGAATATACACTGAATATACAATGTACCACAATATACAATACAATAAACTTAGGGGTAAAGAGTGCATTTGTAATAGAATTTGGAGCAATAGTTAAAGAATTTTACATTATTTAGTGGGTAAATACAATAAGCAATCTAAAAGATGCTTATGAGTCTAATCTGTTGTAGCATTGTGTCATTGTGCCAGGATGATAGCTAATAATAAGATAATGACGGTTATAACAGTTACAGCAATTTTAGTTTCATTCAATATTTAGAATGTTACTTTTATACTTAATTTCACGTAGGTGCCACGACTACGTTCTGTACTTTCTCTTGCTCTTCATCTCTCCCATAAATTCAGTGACGTACACACAATTGGTTGATAATGTAGATCATACTGGAAGGCTATTATGAATTTGTTGTAATATGCTGCAAAAGAAATACATATTTATTCCTTATCCCATCACAAAGCAGCAACAAATCTTAAATATTTTAATACAGTTTTAAAAGCCCAATGTAACTTTTCTAAATGCAGAACTTCCACAATATATACTTAAACTCTGGCTGACATTTTATCGTTCCTGGTTTATTTGCTTTAAATGACCAAATCCTAAGATGTAGCAACATGTACTTTGATTACAGATTTGGCTTTATCTTTATCTGAACACGTGTAATTGTACGGAGACCTTAACATCTGCCACATGATTAGTATAGTGAATGTTGTGTCAAGGCAGTTTTTTTATACAGTTAAAGAACACATAAAACATGAGAATGCGCCTAAACAAAAAAGAAAACAGTATCTGCTGGCAATATTTTCACAATGTATTATGGACCATATCTGCCAAAAATAAATATGCAAACACTGCACTATAAAGGACCATACACCATACACTTTAAATATTTCCATTATACCCTTCTGTATTTATATGTGTTTTTGTGTGAACCTGACAATTACTTCCGTAATGACCCTCTCATGACTGTGCATACGACAACTGGATGGAGGCAATGTGGAATAAGAGTTTTTTGGAAAGCATTGACAGCAAAACTGCTCTGGGAGAATGGGAGAAAATTTTAAAAGGCGGGGGACGTTTTGGTGTTTACAAAACAGTGTGGGAGACCCTCACAGTTTTGCTTAAAGGTTGGGACCTCCACTGAAAGGTCTAACCAAGATTTAAACTTATTATTACACCATGCGACAGAGAGTACACTGGGTCCAGAAAAAACCTCACTCAGCCTGCCATGAAACTGGGCAGTGGAGCAGTACAAGGTACAACTTTTGCGGTATTAACACCATTTGCTAACCAACTGAGCTCCAGTCTTGTTGATTTATGCTCAGAAATCTGCAAGAAAATACCTAGTTTCTATTATCTTAAAATCACCACATTCTTCACGTGCTCTTTATGTGAGCATCTGAGGCTCACCTTTGCAGAAAAGTTCTTCTGGGTCCTATGTGCTTTTTCAGGTCCTAGCACCAGTCTCCCTTATGCC
The DNA here is from genome assembly GCA_036877525.1 of Chromobotia macracanthus. Classification (NCBI taxonomy): domain Eukaryota; kingdom Metazoa; phylum Chordata; class Actinopteri; order Cypriniformes; family Botiidae; genus Chromobotia; species Chromobotia macracanthus. Next base: position 2,429,813 of record JAZGTH010000068.1, on the reverse strand, counting down.
ACATAGGACCGTTATCTGAGCATTTTTGTGATATTTATTTGTTATATTGTTAATTTGATTTAGAGCCATTTTACATAAACTTTATAACGTTTAGGGGAGAGCAAGAAGTGCTGTGAAACAGGGATAGTTGTAACACTATTAATTTGAACACAGAAATAAGATGCAGTGATGTTGCAGTAAATGTTTAAATCAAGATTATTTTAGAATTTTAGACTTACTGTCATGGAGCTACGCCTCCCGCACCAGACATCACAAATCCGCCCACACATTTCCTCTCAACCACCTACTGATTCTCCGCACCTGCACAGTTAATCAGGGACTCTCTATATAAGCACAACTCCAGTTTTGTCCTGTCTCGTTGATGTTTACCTCTCAATGCTCCAACTCCTGTTAAGATCACTTACCTGTTTGACTGTTTACCCATCTTCCTGGTTTCTCCATCGTCTGCTCCACTGGTATTCTACAAAAGAGAAAAGACTGTGTTTACATTCAGCTATGTTACCATTCATTCATTTGTGGATTCATACTCACCTGTTGCTCCTGATTCCTGAGTTCTGTTTGCTATCGATATTCATCTGTTTGAACTTACCTCCATTAATAAAGATTACACTATCTGCTATCTTGGTTTCCGTTCCCCTTTGTAGTGTGACACTTACATAACCTAAAGTAGCAGTTTCTATAGTTTAATTTAATGCTTTTTGCCACTCTCTTGAGGGACAGAACCTTAGGCCCAACCTACTCGAGCAGTTCGAAGGGGGCTCTCTGAAGTCCAGAAAGGACTAAGGTAAGATGTCAAGAGGGAAAAAGGGGTGGCCTCAGGGAATTCAACCCCCTCAGGAACCTGATGACCAGCTCATGCTCCCTAAGGACTTGCCATCCACTGAGCTGATACAGCAGCCACATACACCTTCAGGGTGGAAGGGGACAGTCTCTGTACCAACCCCTCTTGCTGGAAGGAAAGCACAGAGCCGACTAGGCAGGAGCAAGGGTCTTCCCCAAGGGAAGAGCACCAGTCAGTGAAAAGGCTCCACTTCAAGGTGTATTTCAGTGATAGTGTTTACCACACCTGGGGGTAGACCACTCAGATCCTCTGCATCCCATCCAGGGGCCATACATGGAGGTTCCAGAAGTCAGGACGCAGGTGCCATATAGTGCCGTACCCCTGAGAAACGTCATGACCCGCTCCTCATCCTTTTTTATCTTTAACAAGGTCTGTCCAAAGAGGTTCACTGGGGGAAATGCATACTTGTGTAGACCCTGCGGTCAGCTGTGTGCCAGTGCATCCATGCAGAGGGGGGCACCGGTCAGGAAATAGAACAGTGGGCAATGGGAGGACTACTGGGAGGCAACTGAATCGACTCCAAATCAACTGGACAACCTGGGGGTGGAGTCTCCACTCTCCTGGGTTTGACAGCTGTCATGAGAGCATGTCGGCCACATGGTTGAGCTCACCAGGAATGTGAATGCCGTGAAGTGACCTGAGTCAATGCTGACTCCAGAGAAGAGATGGCGGGCGAGTTGAGACATGCGACGTGAATGTAAGCTGCCTTGGCAATTGATGTACACCACAGTCACTGTGCTGTCAGTGCGCAAGGGGGGAAACTGGCATAGGGCCAGGAACACTGCCAACAACTTCACGCAATGTATGTGCCACAGGCATCAAGGTCCCATCCAGGACACAGCACCACAGCCTGGACACTTGTTCTCAGCACTACAGCCTGTAGAAAGGCAATTTCCAACCAAGGGCTGAAGGTTCGATGGCAGGACAGTGTGATGGTCACACAGTGTGTGTCGTGGCACCATGTTTATCTTGGGACTCATTCATGTAGCCAGTGCTGCAGCAATCTCATATGCCTCAGACCTAGCCAGGCCTAGTGGGGTGACCACATGGATGCCATATGCCCCAGGAGCCTCTGAAACAATTTCAGTGGGACTGTTGTTTTGGCTCTGAACAGGTTCAGGCATCGCAGCAGTGACTGTGCATGCTTGTTACTATATGTCCAACCAATCAAACCCTATAGGGAAAACAATACTTCTCATTATATAATCCTTCTGAAATACATGTCAATTACTTACCAAATTTAGCAAAGGAGGGACAAGTTGTTAAGGGTTAGATTTATTCCTTTATTATATAGATTTATAATCAGTGTCCCATTCACTGTCATTTAACCATATATAATACCCACCCACCCTACAGTGCAGACACCACCTCTCACTATATAATCTCTAATTTGAAATGTGTGTCAATTAAATATAGCTGCAAGCAGTGATTATGGGCCCAAGCACTATAGCACTATCGCCACCTGGTGCTTCTCAAATGATGAGGAATAATGAAATAATGATGAAAATAATTGTGGACTATTTTAAAGTCTGTTCTTAGTCTTTTGTCTGTGACACACTTCCTGCTGCCAGTTAGAGGCGCTATAACTCTGACTCACAATAGCTACATCATTGTTATCAACCCACAACACCAAGCATATTTCCCAAGTTTGATGTAGATCAATGAATGCGAAATGAATGCAATGAATGCAGAAGATATGAGACACTTCCTCTTCCATTTAATGTCATAAATCGATTGCCTCGCCACTGTAACTCTATTTGAGATATCAACAATCTGTTCACAGTTATATTTTCAATATCAAGCATTTTCAATATTTCTTCTTTTGTTCTGACCAAGTTTAAAGCAACTTTGGTAAATTTAAAACAACTCTTTTAAACTCTCTGTTACATGACACATTTCCTTCTGCCAGTTGGTGGCACTATGACTGTGACTCACAATAGACACCTTTATGTTATCCATCCCTAGGACTAAACATACAGCTCAAGTTTCAATGAAATCACTCAATACATGCAGAAGATATGAGCCACTTCCTGTTTCTTTTTTTGCTGTAAATTTGCTGCATTACCATGGCAACATCATTTGAGATATCAAAAATCCCTTTGCAATTTAGCATCCTCAATGTCTTGGCATAATATCTGCCAAATTTGATGACCCATAAATCCTCTTGGAGGAGTATTTAAAAATTCAAAGCCTGGAATTGATAAAACATCCACATACATTTCAAAATGGCCTATGTCCTGTTGTCCATGTAAACATGTCAATCGGAATGAATTGGACAGATTCGATTGTAAGGGGTGGTTTAAACCTTTTCCAATCCAATTTAAAATTAAACTAGAAAGCTGGCGTGGCGCACAGCTCAGTGTTTTAAATATTAATTGTGCTTTAAAAAATGTAAAAAGAAGCAATGGCTGCTAGTATGCACATCTTGGAATGGCGGAAAACTTGTGTTTGTGCATGTCAAATGCGCATATCAATCTAATTACTTTATTCTGCATACATGGAAACACTTTGTTCGGATTTATCAATCTGGTTGATTATATTCTGATTGAAACAAAAAGTGTCCATGTAAACGGAGCAAGTTGTTGATATCATATAAAATTGTAAAACTCACACATCAAGGCCGTCCTTGCTGGGTTTTAAATACTTTAGCTACAGAGCAGTTCAAAAAAATGTTTTATGAAGATCATCATTTTATTTGACGAAAAAAAATTCCTTAATATGGATTTACACTCCTCACTTAATGTGTTATATTTCATTTGTTTAACTTTTTTGGACTCAGTAGTTCCAAAGTTTTCAATTATTTTGTTTAAAAGATCCCTGATATTACTGACTGTCTGCATACCTGTTTTCTAAATAAATACTTGTTACCTGTATTTGGATCTCCTTGTGGTTACTGACAGTGAGATTGCACTCTCACCATGAAAAGGTGGTGGGAATCCATGGTATAGTTAGCTTGCATGGTTTAAGTCTTTTCTTTCAAACAGAACCTTTTCTGTAAATGTTGGTCAAGATTTTCACAACTTGCTTATTGGGGTTCCACAGGGACCCATCCTTTGTATATGTTACATGGGTCAATTCTTCATAGGCATGGAATTTCTTTTACTTGTATGCAGATGATATGCAAGTGTATCTTCCTCTGCAATAGAACCTAAGAAGCAAATCAAATCTTTGTTGGACTGTACATACATACATACATTTTAAAACTGAAGTTGTGTGCTTTGGAGTACCAATTAATTTTGGTGATTTGGTCACTGTTGCCCACTTTGGAGGGCCAGTAGTGTGAATTTTAAGGGTTCTTTTTGATAGTGATCTCAAGTTTAAGAAGTAGATTTGTTCTGTGGTTAAGTTTTGTTTTTATCATTTAAGATTAATTGCAAAGATGAAATTTGTTTAGTGATTTGATTAGCCCAGGTTCATGTTTAGATCATTATGTTGTGTGGAGCCTGTGACATTTGTTTTAATAACTGTATTAATTAATTTCTGTTGCACCTGCATTTGAACCGGTTGCATAGTATGGCTCTGCTATATTTGGTAGAACTGGTTGAGAAATATAAGCCAAAACTGTCTTAAGGTCAGCTTACCTGCTGGTCTAAAAGGAGCGGATCGAGCTTTTGCAGCACTAGCTCCTAAACTTTGAAATGATTTACCTTTTCTCTTTCCCTTACCATGCTAACAAGTTTTAAATTCAAGATTAAGGAATAGTTCATGTTCAAGTTATTTATATAGCGCTTTTCACAGTGGCACACTGTTACAAAGCAGATGTACAAATGAAAATATCCAAAAATATATAACAGTGAAAACTGAAAATGAAAGGGAAAGAAAGAGAGAAAATTAGGAAGAGAAAAGGAAGAAAATTCAAAATTGATAAAATTATTAAACAATGATATTAACACAATGTACAAAGCAAATGTTCTAAGCTAATATCAGCAGTCTCCCATTAAGCAAGCCAACAGGGCAACAGTGGCAAGGAACCAAAACTCCAGTGATATATAAATGGAGAAAAAAGCTTGAGAGAAACCAGGCTTAGCAGGGAGGGCCAGTTCTCCTCTGGCACGCTAATGCTGCAGTCCTTAGCTAAAGCTAAAATTTTAAAAAATATGACCATCACATATTCCCGGAGCAGAGGCAATTTTCAGGAGAAACTTGAGCTTGGGTAGGTCTGTCAGATGTTGACAGATCTGTAGCCGTCTGTAGCCATCTGTAGCCGTAATCTATAGCTACCCCAGGATTGAAACCCCTGGATAGAAAACCAAAACAGAATAATTAGCGTAGCTGCTGTTCATAATGTTAAGAATATGAGATATTATTTACTTTGAGGTAGAATGAGAAACAAGTGATGAGAAGCATTATGAGAATGCTTGGCTAAATAGATGTGTCTTTAAACTCAATTTGAACTGCAAGAGAGTAACAGAGCCCCGAACAGCATCGGGCAGGCTATTCCAGAGTTTAGGAGCCAAGTGCAAAAAAGCTCTGCGAATTCTGCTTTGCAATTCTGGGAATGACCGGAAGACCAGAGTTTTGAGAGTGTAAGGCACACATTGGCTTGTAGCGTGAGAGAAGATCGGTTAAGTAAATAGGGGCTAACCCGTTTAAGGCTTTGTAGGTAAGCAGTACAATTTTATAAATAATACGAAATTTAACAGGTAACCAGTGTAGATCTGACAAAATTGGAGTTATATGGGCATATTTCTTGGACCTGGTAAGAACTCTAGCTGCTGCATTTTGGACTAACTGTAGCCTATTTATTAGAGAAGCTGGACAGCCACCTAGAAGTGCATTACAATAGTTCAGTCTGGAGGTCATAAAAGCATGGACCAGCTTTTCTGCATCAGAAGTAGATAAGATGCTACGCAGCTTAGTGATGTTTCTAAGGTGGAAGAAGGCAGTTTTTATAATATAAGCCACTTGATTTTCAAAAGACAGACTACTGTCTAATATGACACCCAGGTCTTTAACAGTATTAGATGAAGTTACAACCTTCTAATTGGAAACTAATCAGAGAGCTTCTGTTTACTTACGTTTGGTCCAATAAGTAATATCTCTTATTTGCATTTAGAAGAAGAAAATTACAAGTCATCCAATGTATTATGTCTTTAAGAAAGTTTGATAATTTAGCTAGGGTAGGAAAATCATCCGGTCTTGATGTAATATATAGCTGAGTATCATCTGCGTAACAGTGGAAATTTATCCCATGACTTCTAATGATATTACAGAGGGGCAGCATGTATAATGTGAAAAGCAGATGGCCTAAAATAAATCCTTGAGGCAGGCCATATTTTACTGGCATTAATTCTGATGATTCCCCATTTAAATTAACAAAATGGTAATGGTCAGACAAGTAGGAGTGGAACCACTGAAGAGCTTGACCTTGAATGCCAACGTAATTTTGTAGTCGATCTAACAGGATGACATGGTCTATTGTGTCAAATGCCGCACTAAGATCAAGTAGAACTAACAAAGAGATGTAACCCTGTGTTGAATAAAAACCTAGGGTTGTTTTTATGTTTTTCTATTTGTGTGCTAAGATGAAAAGCCTTTGCTGCTTTTAAAACCTTTTTATAATGGGACATACTATCTTTCCTACATTAGAATACATCCTAATCTGAATACTTCCAGATTTGATTTTCTCCATTTCCCCTCAAGGTTGCGGGTTTCTCTCTTTAGAGTGAGAGTCGTACTGTTATACCATGGGGCAATATTTTTTTCTCTAACTTTTTTTAATTTGAATGTTGCGACGGTATTCAAAGTAGTGGAGAAGATAGAGTCCATGCTGATTGTCAATTTATATAGATCTTTAGCATTTATGGGTGTGCTGAATAAGTTAGACATATCAGGCAGGGCATTTGAGAATCTGACTTTTGTGTTTGAGGTAATGGTTCTCCCCAATCGATAGTGAGGAGCGATAGAGCTAACATCAGCGATTTGTATTACCCATGAAATAAGATGCTGCTCAGTGATCTCATCACTTTGGGGTGTGACATCTATATCTGTAGGGTTTAGTCCATGTGATATAATTAGGTCTAGTGTGTGATTAAAGTGATGAGTAGGTCTAGTGATGTTTTGTGTGATTCCGAAAGAGTTTAGCTGGTCCCTGAATGCAGTTCCTGCTGCATCATTTGCATCATCTACATGAATATTAAAATCTCCAACAATCAGAGCTTTGTCAACAGTCACCAACAGATCAGTGAGAAAAACAGAAAAATCATTCAGAAACTCAATGTAGTGCCCAGGAGGTCTATACACAGCAGCCAGTATGAAGGAGAGTGTAGATTGTTTCCTTATGTTTGGTACATAAGTACCATCAATTCGAAGGAAGTAAAGCTAAGTTGTCTGGTCTGAGAAACCTTTAGTATGTCTCTATAAATAGTAGCAACACTACCACCACGACCAACCAGATGGGGCTCGTGCTTATAAGAATAGCCTGGTGGGGCAGATTCATTGAGACCAATGTAATCATCTGGCTTGAGCCAAGTTTCAGTCTTTCAGTCTCAAGTATGTCAAAACTGTTATCTGAGATCATTTCATTTACAATAACCACCTTTGGTGTTAGTGATCTTATGTTAAGGAGCCCAAGCTTTAGAATGTGTTTTTGTTCTCTTGTGTTGTTATTTTCTAGTTTTGTCTAGGTCTTGCCGCAGGTCTATTTTTTTGCCTCATTATTCGGGGAACAGACACAGTCTCTATTGACTTGACTATACAAGCATTTTTATTTGTTATTAAAGCAGAACAGCAACAGTGATGAGATGCATCTGAACTTACTAGTCAAATTGTTTGTAGTGTCCTGGAGATATTGCCCGACATAAGATCTGCTCCAAGTCAGCTGGGGTGCAGGCTGTCAGGACGAAAAAACCTTGGTCGCTCCCAGAAAAGATTCCAATTATTTATAAAGAGTAGTTTCTCTTCATTACACCAAGAGATTAACCATTCGTTTAATGCAAATAGTCTACTGAACCTTTCATTTCTTCATCAATATGTGGGAAATGGTCCTGACACGAAGATCTTTGCTGTGGGCAATGAGCAGCGTACCATGTCGATCAGGCTGCTAAAGTCCTTCTTCGGGATTTTTTTGACTGCTTCAGCCTAATGTCATTTACTCCCGCGTGCAGTATGACAGCTCTGATGTTATCGTTATCCTTCAGGATTGCGGGTACCTGCGCAGCAACGTCAAGAACACGAGCACCGGGAAAACAGTGTGCACACCTTACCCTTAGTGGAAGTAGCGTGAACATGCCAGATGATGGAGTCTCCGATGGCCACTGCATCGCAATCCATTGTGTGGAGGGGGGTGAAGCGATTGTGGGTAGCGGTTTTGAAAACCGATGGCAGCGTAAGGGGAGCGGTGTTGGCCTGGGTCCTGGCTCACACCTTATGTCGCTGGTGTGTCGGTGCCGGGGTGAAGTTCATGTGGGCTATATAGAGACAGATGGCATAGAGGTGATTGCAGTGTTATCTACAAGCTGCAGACTTACCGTGGGTCTGGGTGTGTCCGCGTAAGATGTTTCGGTAACATAAGGTTTCGTAAGATGTAAGATGTAGACGGGCCTGCTTTTCAAGAAGGTCGGTAATCAGCTTTTCCACTTTCTCTAACTCCGAACACATCGTTTGCAGCTCGGATGAGTCATCACCTGTACTCATAGGTAGGCACAAATCCGAAACATTCGCCAACATTCGCAGCAAATGGGTGGCGAGTAGCGACAGCAAAATGTAAACAATGCGAATACCTCCTTCCATTAGCATATAATGGGGCAGAGTAATTGGCTGTGAAGGACAATTGAGGGGTTTATTCTCTTATGTTATAAGAGACATGTTATAAGGTTTTATTATTAGTGTTGTTATTTATATCTTTTACATATTGTACAGCACTGTGCACTATGGGTTGTTATACCCAACCACCCTGCAGTGCATACCCTGCTTCTAACAATTTAATCTCTAATTTGAAATGCATGTCTTACCATTAAGACCATGTCACAACCACCCACCCTACAGTGTACACTGTAGTTCTAACTATATGTAACAGGTACTATATTATTAATTTCACTCAAAATTTCTCCCCTTGTAATTATCAATTTTTTAATTTAATTTTATATTCTCAATTACTCTTAATTTTAATTTCCTATATTTGAGATTTCATGTTTTCATAGTTGTTTATTTTCAGCAGCTGGTGTATTGTTAAATACGGTAAGTGGTTCCTTTAAGTGTTGTGTTCCTGCTGCTCTTTCTCAGTTTGCGGCAAACACGATTGAGGAGAGGTGAGTTGCACTGAAGCTCCGTCTAAAAAGTTTCATATGAGTTTTGTTTATTGTAATAATGCATGTAATTTTGTCTCTGTAAACATGTAAATAGCTCTTCTAACTATATAATGTTCAATTTAAAATGCATGTCCATTACTTACCATGTCACACTTGCCTACCCTACAGTGCAGACCTTACCTCTCACTGTATAATCTCTAATTTAAAAAGCATGTCCAATACTTACCACATGACCCAGCCATCCTGCAGTGCAGGCCCTACTTCTAACTGTATAATTGTTGTCTATTTTCTTTGTCAAGATCATACATTGTTAACTTGTGTTTGTTATTCACATTGTAGATTGTTTAAAAATGCAGAAATTACATGTAATGCCACTAGGTGGTGTGTTGTGATATGGTGGTTAAAGCCGGGTACACAGTGTGATTTTTAGTGTTTTGCGATTGTTGCTTGTCAGATTGTACAAATACAATACCCCTGTCAAACTTGATCTCAGTTGTCAGACTGTACGAAAATCAAGATGTGTCTATAATGGACACATGCAAGAAGACTCGTCTGGAGTATTATGTCATCAATCTGTGACACGTCCGCTATTGGTAGCTAGCAGCAACCAAAAACAGTAATTATTCTCAGATGACCAAATCATGGCCAAAATTGCAAACCACAACACCGCTTAAGATATTAAAAGGAATCCCACCTATTCTTGGCAGGCAATTGAGCCATAACCTCTGTAAAGGCATTTTTGTTTGGTTACTAGTCTGGTCAGCAAATAAAGCACATCAATCTAAAGAACCTGTCAATATGTTATTCTTGGATCTGAATACATGTGAAGTTTTAGCGTGGAGGATGTGTCGCTTTTTACAGTGGGTAAACTGCATCAAGCAGTTTTTTTTATGTGTGGTGGGTTCAAAAACCTTTGCTTTGTTAAAAAATTTAATCACAGTTTAACTTAAGGGCCTAATGTGTTTGTGGAAAGATTTGTATATTTAGAAACTGCCCACAACAAGATGGAAAGTCTTTTTAGGACTATATTGCATGCTTAAAGGGGCTGGCCTGCACCTGTGAGTTCGGGGTCAGCATGGATGAGTATCTACAAGACCAAATATAGCTGCAAGCAGCAACTATGCGGTCAAGCCCATCAATGACACCACAGGAAATATTTGTGGACATCTCTGGAAATGAGAATAGGAAAAGCAGTTCAAGAAAACATAAGTAATGCCCATTTTAACACAATAAAACAATTTATAATTTACGAGTTACAAGTTATGAGCATAAACATTAGTGAAACTTTGAACTGTTAGTGGTGCTAGAGGGTCTGAGATAATGACTCCAAATTTTCAGACTGTCCTCTGTCTGTGTGCTAAATTTCATAGCTTTCCTATGTACCATTCTATGGTCTGCCAAAAATTCCAGAGAAGTCTAAGATAAAGAAGAAAACTAACTGGATATGTTACGGAGGAGGTCCCTGCTCCACCACCTCCGTGCCACCAGAGGGAACCGTCCCCAGAGTATTAACCTTGTTTTGGACTACATTTCCCATAATGCCCCATACCTGGGATTGATTACTTCCTGTTCACCTGTTTCCCATTTTCCCTCCAATATAAACACTGTTCATGCTCGATATCCTTGCAAAGTCTTGTTTTGCCCTGGCAACATTACTGAGCATTTGTACGTGCTCTGTTGGATTACTTGTTGTGGATTTGGATTGGTTTATCTGGTTTCTGATTGTTTGCTGCCTGCCCTGTTTATCGGACTGTTACCTGTTTTTTTTGCCGCCTGCCACGACCCTCGCCTGTTCTACGTTGATTCTTCTGCCTTGTCTCTGAATGCCATTTGCTGTTGTTTGACCTTGTTGTTGGTCTGGGTTACCGCAGTTTGGAAGGTGGATGGCACTATATTTCCAACTTTCAATGCTTTTCTGCAACACTTTCGAGATGTATTCGAACATCCTGCAGAAGGAAGGTGTCCTGAGGAAAAGCTACTCAGTCTGGAAGTCAGACGGTAGATTATGCACTTACATTTCGAACTCTAGCTGCATAGACGGACTGGGTGGAGGATACGCTCAAGATGTTATTCCGAAGAGGACAAAATCCCATCCTTCAGTCTGAACTAGCCTGTCGAGATGAAGAGAAGAGCTTGAATAATTACACAGAGCTCGCCATCCAGATAGACCATCTGATTCGCTCAAGACGCTCCACTCAACCCACACCACGTTGCGTGTTCAGAGAAACAGATCGATCAGAACCCAGCAGCTAGGCTTCAATCGCCTAACCTCTGAGAAAAGAGAATGCCGGAGACAGCTCCATTTTTGTCTTTACTGCAGACAGGAAAGTCCTTGTGCCCTAATCAACCTGTTAGACCCTGGCCTGGTGAGTACAGTCTCAGTCAATTCCTCTTCAGCCTCAGTCATTAGTGTTCCTGTTGTACCCACCACCACTAACAGAACCATCTCTACTCAGGCCCTGATTGACTCCGGGGTGGTTGGGAATTTAATTTCCAGTGAGTTCACTCAGCAACATGAGATCGATCTAACCTCTTGTACTTCCTCCCTAGCAGTGGAGGCGCTAGACGGTCGACCACTTGGGAAAGGCAGAATTCAACAAATAACCACAGATGTAGAACTTAAGGTTGCTGCATTACATACCGAAAAGATACAACTCTGTCATAACCTCACAAATTATCCTGTGATTCTGGAACTACCCTGGTTACGTACCCATAATCCTGTTATTTCCTGGAAGGAGGGACAAATAGTCAAGTGGGCCTCTTCTTGTTTTGATTACTGCCTCACCAAGGTTGTATGTCAAGTCTTTACTCCAGTTCCCCAGGAGGAGGTCTCCAACCCCGAGTCCAGTCTACCCTCCGAGTACACCGATCTGAGAGAGGCCTTTAGTAAGAAAGGAGCATCACAACTCCATGTAGAGCAACTGACTGCGCAGTCGATCTGATTCCCGGTGCAGAATTACCCAAAGGTAGAATTTTTCCCTTGTCTGCAGCAGGATTTTTCTTTGTGAAGAAGGCGGACGGTGGACTCCGACCCTGTATTGATTACCGTGGTCTCAATGATGTAACAGTTCAATTCCGATATCCTCTTCCCTTAGTTCCTGCCACCCTAGAACAACTACGCAAAGCTAGGATTTATACCAAACTGGATCTATGCATTGCCTACAATCTGGTCCGCATTTGAGAGGGGAATGAATGGAAGACCGCTTTCTCAACAACTAGTGGACACTATGAGTACCTGGTAATGCCCTTTGGTCTTGCAAACAGTTCATCAGTATTCCAGTCTTTCATGAATGATGTTTTCAGAGACATGCTTGACAAGTGGGTGATCATCTATATCGACAACATCCTCATTCACTCAGACACGTATGAAGAACACGTGGAACATGTAAGAGCAGTCCTGAAACGTCTCATCCAAAATCCACTTTATGCCAAGGAAGAGAAATGTGAGTTCTGCTGCACCAGCACTTCATTTTTGGGTTACATCATTAGTCAAGAGGGGGTGGCCATGGACTAGATAAAAAAGTTAAAGCAGTTACCGAATGGCCACGACCACATACAGTTAAAGAACTCCAGTGTTTTTTGGACCTCAAATTTCTATAGAAGGTTTATAAGAGGGTTTCGTTCTGTGACAGCACCACTGACAGCACTCACCAAACATATGAGAAATCATGTTTGTCCCCTGAAGCTCAAACCTCCTTTGAGCTCAAGGCTCATTTCACCACGGTACCCATTCACCGACACACCGACCCTGATCGGCCTTTCATAGTAGAGGTAGACACTTCTAACACTGGAGTAGGTGCTATTCTCTCTCAACGACAAGACTCACCTCCCAAGAAGTTTCTATGTGCCTTCTTCTCTCGGAAACTGTCAGCTGCTGAATGGAATTACGATGTGGGGAATAGAGAACTATTGGCTACGAAGCTAGCTTTAGAGGAATTGCGACACTGGCTGGAAGGCACTACACACCCCTTTACGGTTCTAACCAACCACAAGAATCTGGAGTATCTATGATCAGCCAAACGGTTAAACCCCAGGCAGGCCAGATGGGCTTTATTTTTTTTATTCATTTCGATTTTACGGTCACTTACCAACCAAAAATACAAAGGCAGATGCATTGTCCCGTCAGACAGATGAAACCCCGGTACCTGTCCCACAAGAGAACATAATCCCAGAAAATCTTTTTAATCGCTCCAGACCAATGGGATATCCTGTAGTTACAGAAATCCACCAGATCAATGCTCAAGAACCACCACTGAACGATTGTTCATAACCTCACATTTGTTCCAGAAACTCTTCAAAAGTGCACGAATTCACGAATCCCCAAGCTCCGGTCATCCTAGAATCAGGATGCAACAATTAATTTACTTCAAAACCATTTCTGGTCTCCCGCTTTACCCTCCGACGCCACAACTTTTGTTAAGAACTGCACAATCTGTCAAACCTCCAAAGCTCCCAGACAACTTCTGGCAGGATTACTACAACCATTGCCCACTCCTCAGCGTCCCTGGTCTCACATCCGTTTTTATTACTGATATAACAAACTCATCCGGTAACACCACCATTCTCACGATCATAGATTGATTCTCTAAAGAATGTTGCCCCATTTCTCTGCCCAAACTCCCCTCTGCATTTGAAACCGCTGAGTTTCTTATAAACCATGTTTTCAGACTTTATGGATTGCCTGAGGATATTGGGGTTGGGGGCTTTGTTACGGTCCCTGCTCCACCTCCTCCGTGCCACCAGAAGGAACCATCCCCAGAGTATAAGCCTTGTTTTGGACTACATTTCCCATAATGCCCCATACCTGGGATTGATTACTTTCCACTCATCTGTTTCCCATTTTCATCCTATATAAACACTGTTCATGCTCGATATTGTTGCGAAGTCTTGTTTTGCCCCGGCGACATGACTGAGTGTTTTCTACATACTCTATTGGATTACTCATTGTGGATTTGGATTGTTTGCTGCCTGCCCTGTTTTTCGAACTGTTACCTGGTTTTTGATTGTTTGCCATCTGTCACGACCCTCGCCTATTCTACGTTGATTCTTCTGCCTTGTCTCTAAATGCCCTGTTTGCTGTTGTTTGACCTTGCCTGTTTGTTACCTGAATAAATGCTGAAAATGGATCCCCGTATGCCTCACTCATCATTACAGGATACAGTAAGGGTCTTTGTCCTTTCAGGGCTTGACCCCCTATAAAAGCAGTTACAGAAAATATAGGTAAAACCCATTACAACATCATAAAATGGTTTAACTTTTGACAAATAGGTAGTACTGTTACCATATTTTTGAGGAGCTCAGGATTTTGCGCCAGTGACATCTGTACCTGTACCCCTTACTGTTCTTGTACAGTTCATCTAGGAATGTTATGACGTGCACAAAAACGGATATGAGGCTGTATCTTGGAAACACTTTGGTGTATTGACATGAAACTTCAAACTTTGAAGGTGTCATGGTCACAACATCCTGACAACCTAAAAAATAGGGCTTGACCCCTAAATAGCAGGAAACCAACAAAAATAACACAGCGAAGGCCCCAAGTGGTCATAACAGGAAACTGTTATAATATGAAATCTGTGGAGTGGTTAAACTGGTTCCCTTTCTGTCACTCAACGTTGTCGATGTAGTTACACTAGAGGTTCTGATTTTTCTAAAAAAACACCAAATTAAAAAATTTGCACCAATAGGAATTGGCAAGTGGAATTTGCATGCCAGTCTATGCTCCTGATATCTGGTTATAAAATGGGGATGGCCTGCACCACTCATTTAGATTTGTTCTTTGGAGCTGATCCATGTACTTCGCTGCTGCTTTCTGTTTGTTGACTGGGTTTACAGTGTATTTCAGCAGTCTCTGTCTCCTGAATAGATAAGATAATAAATAATAGAAAAGCACCCCTATAGGAGACATCTGTAGAGCTGCGGGCTGGGTTACATCCAATACTTTTGCAAAGTTCTAAAACCTCAGGATAGATCCGTTAGATTGTCATATGTAGTGCTTCCCTTCAGTAATCCCATATGACTTTCTTTCCACACTATGGTTTCCCTGTTGGTAAACCTGTGTCTTCACTTAGACGGAACTATATGTCATGACTTATAATCGGGGATGGCTCTCCCCGGTAATCTCCAGCTTGTATGCATCATTTGATATGGAGGATAAGTTCACTATCCCAACGTATTTGACCAGCAGACTTGTTCTGCAAAGACCTTCTAGAAGCTTTATATTCGTTCCTCTGATATGGTTAGCTTCACACTCTATCAGTGCATTGAAGGTTATGGATTCTGTGACAACTTGCTCAGGCATGCTATGTTTGCTGGCAGCTGGGCCACTTGAGTCCATAGCGCGGTTCAGCTGTTGTGGTGCTTAGTATGGGGACCCCTAGTGTGAGTACATTGAAACAACGTTGAGTGAGTGACAGAACGGGAACATCTTAGTTTTGTATGTAACCTCTGTTCCCTGTTGGGCGAAACACTGCACTCACACAACATTGAACTGACTGCTGACAGCCGGGTAAATCCCAGCTCCTCAACACAAATCTCCCTTTTATACCTGGATATCTAGGATGGAGACTGGCATGCAAATTCCACTCACAAATTCCTTTTGGTGCTTATTTTGTAAGGTGTGATCTGTCTCCCAAGGTTGAAATCCTAGTGTCACTACATCAATACAACGTCACTTTCCCTTGTGTCATTAAACTCAACAAAGCTCATATGTAGGTAGTTAATATAGTTATACACAGTTTTCTTGAAAAACGCCCTACAGCGTTCTCTCAAAATTCCAAACACTTTATGTAGAAGGCACTGGAATTTATCAGTATTTTATTATGTTTGTATATGTTTACATACTGGCCATGTCATAACTATTTTGGAAAAAAATATTTTTGTAGATTTGCAGACCCCACTGATTTGAATTTTGAGGAACATGGGTACCCCCATGGGTCCTAAAACTTTAGGTTGTGTTAGAAAAATATGACTTCTTGGAATTCCAGCACTGCATTAATCATTTTAAAAGAAATGGGACATAACAAAACAACTATATCTAAAAGTATATTTTCCTGAAATTGTCACAAATGGCACCTTTTCCTGAGAATAATCCTATTATTCATCAGTGAGTCAGCCAGTGATTGGTGCAAGGGGAAACATCTCCACCTCCACACTAAACCATGTCAGAAAAAGCACCTCACACTGCACATAGTTCTTTATCTGCCTAAGGACATTACTCTCACTGCACCTTTATTTTAATTTATCCAATTTCTTTATTTCTGCATCATCGAAATAAAACTTAATAAAGGCTCCAGCGTAGTACTGCTGCATTATGGTAAGTTTATTTTAAACTTATTTAGTGTAAAAAAATCAAGCAATATAACATTACAGTACGTTGAATAACTCTGTAAATATTATCAAAATATTTAATATTCAAAGCAGTTAGAAGTTTTACACCTTTTCCAGCTGGCAATCCTTGGCTAAAAGCATAAGTCATAAAGTAGCTTATCAGAGACAGTATAATGAAGGCATGACTTTACAATTATCTGGTCATATTATTTTATATTATTAATTATCTGGTTTGCTGTTGAAGTCATGTAGAAATACATTGTTTGAAAAATAGCCTATATATTATTTAAATCACATCTGGATAAATGTTATTGCATAGAACATTTCATAAAAAATAAAATTGTTAAAGATTAAGTTAGAAATTATGTAGTAGTAGTATTTAATATTAAGGAGGTTAGCTTTAAGAATTCCACCTTAAATTCTGACTTTAATTGGTTCTGTTTTAGGCCAGCAAAATTGTGAATGCTCAGAGGGAGGCGGATGAGGTGAAAGTCATTATGCTGGAAAATACTAATAAAGCAGAAGAACGTGAAGAAAACCCCACGGCTCTCAATCAAAGAGCTGACCATCTTCAGAACACTGTGAGTGAAGTGCACATTTGTTCTCCCTAAAGTAAAACACTGGCATGAATAGCAAATGAGTGCAGCTCCAAACAAAACACTGTAGCACTTTACAATAAGGTCTTATTAACATTAGTTAATGCATTAGCTAACATTAACTAACCACAAGCAACAGATTTTTCAGCATTTGTTAATCTTTTTCATGTTGGTTAAACAAATACAGTTGTTCATTGTTGTTCATGTTAGTTCATTGTGCATTACAACGTACAACGTTTGATCTTAAATGTGTTTAAGTAAATGCTAAAATCAACGTGCCAATATAATAAAAAAGATAATAGATAACAGATAATAAATGCCATAGAAGTATTGTTCATTGTCAGTTCATGTTAACTAAGGTAGGTAACTATTGTTAACAAATAGAACCTTATTGTAAAGTGTTGCAAGTATATAAGATAAACATCAAATTGCAGTTCTGTAATGTACTATTGTTCTAAAAATGAGACAATGAAGTACGACATCATATCCAATTTTAATAACATCTTAAATGATCCTCCTTAAAGAATTAAAATAAATGGAGAGCCAGTTGAAACTTTTGTTGAAGTATACTCAGACTGTTAACCTGAGTACAAGTTTCAACAAAACAACAAACTATGCTGAGCTCAGATATGTCTTGATACTAGTGTCTAAAACTATTTAAAATGTATTTCTGAAATGTGAATTCTAATTAAATTTCCTTCAGTATATATTCACACACAGATAATCATTATTAATTATCTGTGTGTGCATATGCTATAAACATTACATTTATAGCAAAAAATTGTGTCATTGTAGTTTTTTTGTAGTCTTAGTAGTGTTCAAATTTTTTAGTTAATACTCATATCCAGCTCTATTTTAATTTCATTTTCAGTGTAAGGATTCGGAAAAACCTGCAAAGAAAAAGAAGACAATGGAATACCTTTGGGCTAATAAAGGACTGGTATCCATTGTACTGGTTTCAGCCATTATTATATTTGTTGTGGTGGTTTCCATGCTTGCCACCAAAGACACAGAGGCACACTCAGAAATACACAATGATTTAGAAAATCCATAGTGTCAACTACAGTAGACTGATGGAACAAGAAGCGAACAAATCACCAGCACACCAGTTTGTACAGGAGAGTGTGACTTAGTCCACTAACACTGGGACAATAGTATTACTCAAAAGAACTGTATATAAAATTATTCAGTTGCCATTAAAAATTCCCAAACTCAAAAAATATAAAAATATATTTTTGTGACTGTATTTAGGTTGTCATTTAAACATTTTAAGAAAACTGATTACTCACCAAAATTTGTCGTATAAACATGACTTTGCAGAAGAGGTTACCAAGAAGTCTAATTCCCCATAAAGAAGGTGCTAATAGTTTGGTGTGTAAACACTAGAAAAGTAAAAGGAAGGGCATTTCTAAGGTCATGTGCATGTATTTTTTTCTGTTTCTGTGCTAACAACTGTGTCACAAGATTAGGCTTTGTTCCACACTAAAGAAAAACAATATCATAATTATGGTATACTTTGTGACTTGGAAACTGCCCTAGGATGGCCTAACCTTTCCTAAATTTGTCCATCAAAGACTGGCTGAATCTTACATTCTGATAAAAAGTGGTTTAGAAAAGAGGTGATAATGAGAGCAGAAATCTATGATAGTCAGCTGTTATTGGATCAACTTTACTGCTTCCTGTTCTCATTGTTTTAACTTATGCATACATATTTATAATTACAGTCTCTGAAGATTTTATGAACTCTAATAGAAGTGTAATTGCCATGCATCACTTTTTTTTAAGCAGCAATGCTTTAAAATAATTAGTTTATGCTAAATACCAGTACTTTAAATTTGTGAATAAAGTTTTATGTTTGCTTTGCTCAGATAAGGGTCTTAAGGTTGCTCTGATAAGGTTGCTCTTAAAAATAAAGGTTTTGTACTACGCTAATGATTTCATATTAAAAAGGTGTGTTTTAGTTTTGAACTGTTTCAAACATGGTATGTTAATCAGAAGAAAGTAAAAATAAAAGCAGAAATCAAAGTCAGTCATTGTCCTGGGGTCATCCGCAGTTGCTTTAAGTGTTGACAAAACACTTCAAATGCTTGAGTGAAACAAACTGGTTTTCACAGGATGTTCATACATTTCTGTGAAGTTTCCAGCATAGTCACTTTCATGTTCAATTTTCCAACAAGTCACTTAGCAGTTGTGATATTTATGTCAGTAAGCATAAGGACGTAACTACACTTCTTATACCTAACCTCTTCTGCAGACAATCCACCTCTCTGGTAAGACAGAGGCATTATAAACATGGTGTTTGATGAATTCATGTTTTTTTTTCTTTTTGCTTTCCTGGCAATTCCTGTAGTCTCTGAGATAAATTAAACTTTTAATTTAAACTATTTTGAGATTTCGGTTTGTCATGTTCTACTGGTTATTATTTATTGTAAGTACATTAAATGGTTAAAACCTTGATACACAATTTTCTGTATCATCATAGGTACCTCACTATGATAGTGTTCCACCAGTATCAGTTAAGCAATGCTGGTGGAAAAAGAGAAAGTTGCTCTCAGTGTAACAGCACCTGAAGCACATGTGAAATTAGTCCAACTGTAATTGGTTCTGCATGATGACGTAGCATGTGACGACAAACCACGGGAGCAAAACAAGGATGTTGGAACATTTAGAGGTCAGCTTATGGTCTTCAGCAAATGTTCTGTGTGAAGCTATCTTCTGTGTGAAAAAGTTACTATTGCTAGCAAAAATAATCAATTTGTGTGTTCCTGCTTGCCCCAGATATATTACGGGAAGGGATACAAACAAGCTTTTTTATTTTTTGTTTGGGAATAGAGCCTGAACGGGTAGTGCTCGAAAACGCTGCCTCTGAACATTGTGAGTTGCATCCTTTGTGATTCCTTACGAGGAGCTCCTGGAGGTGGTGACTAAAAAAGGTTTGATTGGCAACTAGACAAGCATAAAACACGTAAGAAGAGTAAATTGGATGACTGTTTGCTGCAGTCCTGGGTACAGCCTCTGCGTCAGGGTTTGCCTATCTTTCCTGATCCCCACACTAAAGTTTTGAGATCCTGGAAAAGGCCATTCTCATCCAGCATCACTGAGGTTGTTGAGACCATTTTAAACTCCAGAGCTCCCTACACAAGGAAACTTTATGCCTTTAAGTGGAATGTTTTCACTTTATGCAGAGAACATCAGTTTGACCCAGTTAACTGGCCTTTTCTGTCTCCTTCCTGTCTGAAGTTTGTTACAGGGAGGGTCAAAGCCATTCTCCACCCTAGGCCAGGTTAAGTGCCAACTAATGTGGCAGCCTGTGGTACTTCAGGCCTTCCATCCTCAACCTCATGAGTCGGCTGACCACAGGAAGCTGCATTTACTTAGTGTGAGTTCCATTGAAAGGGAATGTCTTGGGTTACAATTGTAACCCTTGTTCCCTGAGAATGGAATGAGATGCTGCATCCTAAGAGCTAACTTCCATATGCTACAACATCCTTTTGTAGCTTCCATGGTCTGTCATCACATGCTACGTCATCATGCAGCACCAATCAAGATTGGACTTGTTTTCAGATGCTGTTATGCTGATGCCTTCCCCAAAGTGTTGTTTCACATCGCAGTGTATTATGGCTGGGCAAAGGCTAGCATATGGCTGGGGTAGGGGGCTCGGTAGCTCCCCTGGTACAGGGCACAAAAAGATGGTATATATATCATACAAACATGCACCCACCTGTACAAAACTTGATATGTGTACCAGTCTTGTTGACCCAAACAACTTTCACACTGACACCCATTAGCTCCACCCAACAGGAAGTCAGCCATTTTGTTTTTTTCTGAAAAGTGCATGTCGTGAGCTTTTAAATAATCCTCCTCTTAATTTCATGTGATTGTCATCAAACTCGGTGAGCATCATGCCAAGACATTGAGGATTCAAAATTGTGAAGAAAAATTGTGAAGGAAATTTTGTATAATAGGTCATAGCGAGGATAAAAACCAACTGCAATAGGAAGTACATCACTTAAAAAAACTTTTAACTTACATGTAGCCAAGTTTCTTCAGACTTGATCAGAATAATGTAGAAGCATGGCTGATATAAACTTTAAAACACATTTAGTTTTTAGGCACTTGAAGTTAAAATTGTTGCATAAAAAGAGCACTACACTAAAATAACCTTGAGATTAAGTATCCATATACCATAAGACTTAAGAGACATAGCAGAATGGCACTGTTCAAATGGTCATCTACACTGTAAAAAAACTTTGCTGCCTTAAATTTTTAAGTTTAATCAACTTGGCTATACAAGTCTAGTCTAGTCCTTACTAGTATAATTAAAAAAAAGAGGTTAAGCAATTTTCAACCATTTCTTAGTTACAGCAAGACCAGTCAAGATTACAAAGAGTAAATTGAAATGACTTGTGCAGCCGAATTAATTAAACTTAAAAATTTAAGGCAGCAAAGTTTTTTTTACAGTGTAGAATTGTGCTGTACACAGTTCAATACTGGCAAACAACCTTGATAACAAATGCGTTTTTCAAATTTAGGTATTTTATTTCACTAAACAAACCCTTGTTAAAAATAAGGAAACATGCAGATCAATGGGTCATTACTTAAAACAGAAAGTTGCAGTTTAAAGTTAATAGTAAAGTTAATAGGTTTATTCCTGTTTCCTTGTTAATCAGAAAATCTGAACAATAATCTATTTGTATTCTGTTTGTGACTGACATTTATTTAGTTGTTTTGACAAAAAGTGACTACATTAGTATAAAATGTGATTAGGGCCTTATTCAGCTGCTCTAACGATCTCATATGACACATTAAGGACCATGGGGACACCTCTGTATCATAAAGAAAAGATTGTCTGAGCTTTATGAAGCAGTAAGAATCACAGACTTCTCCAGATGACAGAAAGCAGAAACAACATATCTTCAGTTTAAATGCATTAATATACTGTACGGTATGTCTGAGCTTCTCTTCTGAGACTTCTTTGAACATTTCTTGAATCATTCACTGCAGCATGATTTTACAGAGGAATACTTGTTTGCAAGTACTTTTGCAAGCTGAATATTGCAATTTATTTCAAAGAAATAAACTATAAACAAATAAAACAATCAACTGTCATTGGTTTCTATAATGTTTCAATATAACATATTGCTTTCAAATTAGCAATATTTAGAAACTAAATACTGTGTATAGTCAAAATACAGTTTATTATAGAGGATTTCACATTTTGGGACCACTAAATTAAAAAATATTCTCCCTTTAGTGCACTACATAATTTCTAACAGATTTTCAGAGAATTTCACATATTATAAAATGCAATGTCTAGTAAGAGTGGTGTTAACAGTGCGATGAGGATATTGTAATTATCGACTAGGGCCCATGTCTAGGCCTTGTAGTACTCATATTTTATGCGTCATTATGCTCAGCTAAAGACATTCATTTACAAGCAGCTCTTATACAATTACTCTTTATAATTTACACAAAGTATATTTTAAACTTCTAAATTTAAAGGAACTGTAAATAAGGTTCTCTTCTAACATTGTGACAAGTGGTGACAGAAACTAAACATGTTAGAAAAACAAAAATAAACCCATTATTATACATACAACATTCATAAAGTCACCTAAGATGAGGAAAAGTGATAAAATCATTAAGTTGATTTGATGACATACTAAAACCTCTAGGGAGTTCCCTAATAAACTTCAGGTGGTAAATGCAGAAGCAGTCAACAGCACCAAATTACCACCATATTTTGGTGACACAATTTACACTCAAATATTGTTTTGTGAATTGCAAAAATGTGTATAGCTTGCCTGCATTTTATAGCAGCATTTGCTGTTTTGAAATTGAAAAATGTAGGATTAGTAGGATAGTCTTCTTGGGACAATTTTGGGTCTGTCACAAATATAGCATCTGCAGTTGCTTATGGACCCATGTTCTCCTACCGGTGCTTTCTCATGGAGGCTACGTAAATCCAAGAATGATTCTTCTTGGGTGGGATAACCAAAGAAAATCAAGGACAGAAACTTCTTTACATCATCAATGAATCTTAAATGTTCTTTTATGACAGAGACCTACAAAATATCTCAAAGTATGATTAATATTGCCTTATATTCCTAAATTTTAAAAATAAAGTAAAAATGAGTGTGCTTAACAAAACAATAACTGCCATACAAAATGTTTGTTTGCATTTGGTCTCAAAATATTAACACCTTGTTTGCACAATACTTGGGATGCAACAGATCCATGCAGGCAGTTTTTGGATCAGGTTGAATGTGTAGCAACCGGCTGATGCCACACAGTCTAACAGGTTATCCAAGATTAGAAACTTTGTAACCTTACAAAGTGTATGGTGATGCACAACAAAAAATTGTTTTTATTGTAAATTGTATTTCATATAGCTACAACCTGAATAACGTGTACCCCGCCAATGGCCCGAGATGCTGGGATAGGCTCCAGCCCCCCATGACCCTGAAAAGGACAAGCGGGTTTAGAACCTGAATAACCACACAGTATGTAGAACTATGGGACAGGCAATCCACAACACCTGATGTCATGACAATATGGTGCTAATCATCAAACAATGCTATGAAAACACTTGGAATACTAGAATGATAGATATAGTGAGGTTCTTCACTGCAAACCAAACTACTGGCATCAATGTCTAGTGCAACTACACTAGCAACATGTCCATTGTTGTAGTAATGGCTTGTCCTTTTTTACTTGACTTATGATGTAACTCAATTCAATTCATTTATATAGTGTTTCTTACAATATTTCATTGTTTCAGCAGTTTTACATTCAATGAAAACACATAAAACAAGAAAATTAAAAACATACAAGAAAAAAACAGAATACATGGTATTATTGCAAATTTTATTGTTCATTAAAAAAGGTATTTTAGTAAAACTAGTTAGGGATACTAAGATTATAATTCATTTATGAATATAATTGACTGAAATGATGATAACTACAACATATTTGAACCATTTGAATAAATGGACATGCATCAGATATACCTGCTATTGCACGCAAAGGCTCATACCCATCTCAGTGGTTTATGAGAGGGCAATGTTAAGAGGACAGCCTTTTTGAGACTACGGTACATTTAGTCAATTAACATGATAGATGACAGGTATCATAATGACCAAGATATGCTGTTCCAGCTTGCATGGAGATGGTGCTTATTGCAAAGCTTATTGATGGTGCAAATTTTATATAACAGGAGCATAAGGGATTTGCAATAATACCATAAGATATCTAAACACTGAATAATGAAAGAAAACGGGGGAAAAATAAAAAAACTGAAATAGTCTTCAGGACTTTAGTTAGATAATTATATTAAAAGCAATATTAACAATTTACAAAACCTTAAGCCAAGCTAAATTTCAGCAGTCTCCCAGCCAACAGGGCAACAGTTGCATAGAACTAAAACGCCAATGATGTACAGATGGAAAAAACTTGGGAGAAACCAGGCTCAACTGGGAGGGCCAGTTCTCCTCTGGCAAGTAAAAGCTGCAATTCTCAACTTTTTTGGTCAAAAACAAAGATCTTATAATAATGATTTATAATTTTATACTGATTAAAAACCTGTCAGGCGTGATTGTGACAGGCAGTAATCATAGTTCCTACAAAATAAACAGGTGAAAGAAGGATAAGTTGGATAAGTTTAGCCATTTATCTTCATTGTCTAGCCAAATGTCTTGGTATTGCTGGCAGATCTGCAAGAAATTTAAGGGACATTTACTATTTCTATTCAAGAGAGTTGTCGATCTGTGGCGTTGTGAGTGACTGTTTATGATACAACTAAGTAGACCAGTGACACAATGTAATGTAACCATGAATGGCTGTGGAGACAGTAGCATGTAATTGGCCTCTTGATGCAGTTTGGATATGGCCTCTTTATACAATTGCAGTGAAACAAGAATGCCGACTAGGGACCAACAGTGCAACGACTTTCCAAGTTTTGGTGGGTTTAATTGCTGTCAGTGTTTGAACATCTTTAAAGAATAGTTATTGCAGTAAACACAGTAAATTAATACATTTTCATCTGAGGCCCCACGAAAGGGAAGGATTTATTTGTGCTGGTTACTGGGGCTGTATGGGCTTGTTTTACACGTAAATGCAAAATATAATATCATGCAAAAATCTGTTATGACCAACTGGTTAGATTATAATCTAACCAGGTTATAAGTATGTTTATTAATATTAATTATATATTTATATTAATTATATAATTATATTTAATATAATTATATAATTAATTATAATTATATACTGGTTATAACTATAACCTGCTGTAACCTCACACTGTAATTTTGTATTGCTTGTACCAGTTTTCCAACAATCTGTGAGACACAGATGTAAATGAGAAAAGAGTTCTGTTTGAGACTACGTATTGAGGTGTAAGAGTATACAGCATTGCTTAAGCCCTAAAGCATGGCAATGCTTTCTGGTGTACAGTTGAGGTGTGTGGAGGTGCTACTACCTCCAGGAGACTTGAGACTGCGAGCACCACACCCCATTGCAACACCTTTCCCTACAACCCCCATAATGACCCCTGACCCCGGATGGTGATGTTGAGTGCGCTTCATTAAGGCTGCCATTATGGTGTCGCTGTTGACAGTGCCAAACTCGTAGGTAAAGGTGCCATAGTAGACCAGAACCAGCACAGTAAAGACCCATTCACAGATAGCTGCAGCATGTTGTAACACAAAGCTCTCATGGACAAAGAAGATGCCACCTTAAATGGGAAGGATGATGTTAAGAAATCCATTTGAAAATGAATGAAACACTCAGTAGTTAGCATTATGTTTTCTGCAAACTAACACCACAATATTATTAATAATATTATAATATTAATATTATCCAAATATAATAACTTGAATCAACATATTATTGTCAGTATCTATACATCTTCAGAAACTCTCCAAATAAAAAGGATACTGAGAACAAGCGATATCAGAGCTCCGGCTGAGAGAGCTACACGCACATGAGCCATCCAGTAGTCCAGCGTGGTCTCTGCTATACGGTAAGTCAACACGCATTGCAGACACACAAACAACAAGCCTGCTGGAAACGCCACCCCAGCTCCCACATAATGAAGAGTCTTGGCATGATCGACCTGAGAAAAGACAAAAAGAGTGGAACTGTGATCCACTTTACATTTTAGAAAAGTAGAATTAAAATTATGTAGTGACTAAACTAAATTCAAAGTAAATCAAACTGTTACATTTTACCGTCTTTAATGAAGCCACCTTTTGTCTAAAATTTGCATAAATGTACTCTCATCATTTTTCACCCTGAGATTTTTAAACTGCATAGGAGTTTCCATCTACGCTGGTCTCTTACTGGCTGCTTTTTCTTCTTTATATTGTTGAATTCAATTCAAGTTTATTTATACAGCACTTTTTACAATTTTGCATTGTTGCAAAGCAGCTTTACAGAAAACTATTTGTCAGAAGACATTTGGACATGATTTTATCCAAATCCATTTCGAAAACTCTAATATCCTAAATTAACATGTTGGCACAATTTTATTTTCGTCTACAACAAGGGTGCCCAATCCTGCTTCTGGAGGGTCAGCTAATCAAGGTCTTAATAGGCAGGGGTGCATTACCCAAAAGCATTGTTAGCCAACTATGGTCGCAAGTTTCGTTGTTAAAGTGGTTAAGCAGCAAAATATGTTGTTGAACAAGAAACATACTACAAACTTCCAGGCAGATTTGTTGAGGCAAGTTGGAGCTAAACACTGCAGGACAGTGGCCCTCCAGGACTGAGTTTGGACACCCCTGGTCTACAAACCTTTAAGAACACGCTTTCAGATTAATGATCATGACAAACATTTTAGTTAAGTGACCCAAAACCTACGTCTGGAAGTGTATATCATGGGCTGAGGTCATTAGTCTCCTCTTGCCTACTGACCTGAAAGTTGCCCACCATGACCAGGCCCAGAGCATTAATGCACCCAGACACCAATGCGCTTGTGTTGGTCCAGCAATGGTGGCTGTGTTCAATCACTTGAGCATAGCGCAGCATGCACACCATAACCACTGTAGAGAGAGTGTGCGGAAGGACAAGAGAGAAGGAACCAAATTTTAAGAAATTTTCTGGGAATATCTGCTCTAAGTGATGGAAAGACACATCCTGATTAATTACTGTTATTTAGCCAGATATCAGTCTATAGACAGACAGGTTAAGGGGACTACTTATGGTCATTTTTAAGGAAAGACATTTAAATGTGAATTTTATAATTTTTTGCCACTCTCCATTTATCTCTGCACCTTAAAACTGGGACAGATAACATCATTTTAATATTCAAATAATTACACACTAAATCTTTACAGGACAGATTAAGTAAAAACCTGTGTGACAATGGAATCCACTGAATTATGATTACTTTAGTTATTCTTACCCATAAAGGCCCCAACATTGCCTATCAAACTAAAGAGACAGCTCTCTGGTGGATAGCAACCACATTTACTGTCAAAGGAAAAGAAAAAAGATGTTCAAAAAAGGTTTTCATGGCAAGTTATTGTCGCATAGCAGCTTCAGAGCAAGCATTCACCTGATAAGGGGGATGTCTTGAAGAGTGCAGCAGGTCTTTGGAAAACCCCTCTTAGCTGTTTCCTCTGTACATGTCAAATTGTATGACCTACAATACACAACATAATACACTTAAAACTATACATTAAAAAGTATAATAAAGCCTAAGCTGTACCCTCTGAATAAGTTTTTTAATTTAATTAAATTTAGCCCATAAATTACTCACCCTCAAGGCATCCTACATGTGTATAACTTTGTTCTTTCAGCCGAAAACAATCAGAGTCATATTAAATAATAATTAAAATGGCAGTGAATAGTCTGATGTAGTCTGATGTTAAAGCTCCAAAATGCATATCCATGCATCATAAAGTAATCCATATGACTCCAGGAGGATAATACATGCCTTCTGAAGTGAAACAATGTTTGTGAAAGAAACCAACTGCTATTTTAAGTGTATTTAGTGACAGATCTGTCACGTTTGAATATAATCATCTGTATGAAAGACACCGGACGTAGCGGCACACCTGCTCCACATCAATAACGCTTTTTTAGAGCTTCAACATCTCTGACACTATTTACTGCCATTTTAAAGCTGGTAAGAGCAAGGATATTATTTAAAGGGGTCATGACGTGAGGTATTAATTTTCCCCTTTGAGGTCTTGGTATCATTAACACATCCTGCAAGTTTCATAGTTTAAAATGTCCTCCTTATCAATAATGAAAGCATTTGTTTAATTGTTCTCCAGAAATAAAAATGGGAAACGCTGGATATGTAATGTAACTAAGTAGATTCATTTTCATGTTGCATGCCCAAGAGAAAGATTACACCTAATTTTATACATAGCATTGTTGGTGAGTAATTAATAGGCTAAATGTTATTTTTGGGTAAACTATTCCTTTAAGGTTTTCAGGACATTCAACTTACCAGTTTTCAACAGGACACACATGGTGGTTCATTACTGCCATGGCATAACTACAAATGAAAGGTATATTACTATTAGTCATAATTACAGATTACATCACATTAATTCTCTGTAAATATAGCACATCAGATACAAAAGTATACTATATAAAAATTCACAATACACAGGAATGTTAGGGCTAAATATCTTTAATCTATACAATTATGAAAACTGTGCTGGTACCATGGTACTGATAAGTCATGTATTAGAAAGTAATACCATGATGATTTGATATATGCCACGGTACCACATGATTGCAATATTTTCATTTTATGTTATTTACATGATATTGCAGGGAACTTCTTTGCAGAAAAAATATTAACACCTGACTTCAATAATCGATGTCCTGTTCTGATTGGATGACAGGAGGGGAGAGAGAGTATTTAAACTACAGCTGCCCTCAGAGTGTTGTTGGTGGTGGCATGAGTGTGTGTAGCAGCTGAAGGCTCATCTTCAACTCCAGAGTTTAAAGTGGCTCTATATAACTTTACCCATTTGTGTCGGTGTATTTTGTTTGTAGATATTTTGACTCACTGTTTTCACTCTATGGATAACAATCAAAAGGAACAAAGTGAATGATAATTTGAGTTACTTTGTTTTGTCTTATGATTTAAGTCTACTTTGTTAATGATTTATTAATTCATCTTAGGGGTTAGTATGGGCCCTTTTTTTTGATTTACACGTTTTTTATCCTGGTTATGTTTAGTTAGGGAGTTAGCTTATTTTGCTGTATTTTTGCTCCTTGTTCTGTTTTAGTTTAGCTAGTTGCTTAATTGAAAGTTAGTTTGGTTATGTTTGTTATTTTGGCAATATCCCCTTCTGAACTTGATTTTCCTATTTTTTGACTTTGTAAATAAAAACAAATACTGTTTTGGAAAGTGATCAATGTGGTTATTGTTATAAGCCAATTCTGGGGCTGAGGATAGAGCGTTTTACTTGGCTGCTGCACACCCATTCACTACCATCCATCTTGCTGATGTGCTTCTGCACTTAGTAGGGAAAACTGGCGTAGAAAACATAACACAAGGTATTACATTGTCAAGGTATTACATTCTTTTTGATACTTTTTCTTTTCACACAACTACAAAAACTGTTTTACACAAAAAACATATGTTAAGCTACATGCAAATATCGAAGGAATGTCTGTCATTTTAATATCCTAATATTAAAATAAACACTTACACAATCCATATTCCAGTGATGGAGAAAGCAGACAGGCTGACAGGCAGAACAATCCAGGCAGTCATTGGTCAATCTGTGAGAGGCCTGCGACCCCAACATGAGGGTTTGCAGGACTGGGGTGATGGAAACACAAGAGACACCAGCAGGTGAAGCCATGCAGCACAGGGACAGGAGGACCAGTGGGGGCGACGCAGTGCCACTTTGGCTACATCTATAGTCCCTCTGATTCTCAGCACCTAACAACAATCACTAGTGAAGAAACAGCAGAAATAGAAAAAGACACTGTTAAAGGGAAAGTTTACCCAGAAAATTAAAACTACGTATTTATTGACTGTCAAGTCCATAAATCCACATATGTCCACATATGGGCAAATCCATATGTTCTAAAATCTTTATCTCTTTGGTAGAACAGCTGATCACCAGCTTTGTAATAGCACTGAATAGTGGCTGAGATTTTGAAGTAGGGCTGTCGCGGTATGCATTTATCTATCATGAGCGGCCATTTAAATGTTTGCCCGCAGAATTTGCAAGTCATCTTTGTGGGTCATCTATTACCTTCTCAAAATTATCACTTTTGATTTCCTGCCTGTCATAATTAGCCTGCACAAACATCTGTCCATCACAGACTGCATGACTTTGCAGACTTCCATATTTTTGAGACTAATAGACTAATTAAAAGTTTTTAGACTAACATTTAATCGACTGATAGGGGGCAGACTTACACTGTCTCTGGTTTCTGTGGTTGCTTTCCTTCCTCTGTGGTTCACTGGTCATTAGTGCGGATTTGCAGTTATAGTCTTCTGCGGTTTTGCCCTATTTTGAAACTCTAAAAGTGCAACCCTCCATCCATCCATTATAAAAGTAATCCATTTTGTTAGTCTTCTGAAAAGAAATGATATGTGTGTGAAAAACAGTTAAAGGGGTCATGACATGTTTTTTTCCTGTTTTATTTTGTTTCCAGAGGCGTAATTATAAAATTATAAATGAAGTTTTTTCCTAAAAAACATTTAAGGTAAGTAATTAAAGTAATTTATGCCCTTTTTTCCAACCTTGTTTTAGTCCCTGAAGTTAAAGTCAGATTTGAGTGTTCCCTTTTAGAAACCTTCGACAGTAATAGTCAATGTGTATAATAGTGATGTTACATATGACACTGAAGCTTCATGTCACATATCGAGCATGCAGCACAGTCTCTAGTGAAGTCTTGTACTGAAGTGTGTTTTGATTTCACTGAATCACGTGATCGACACTAATCGAAGCCTCACTTTCTGTAGTCAACTTGCTCGTTTTGCTTAGGGTGTCAGAAAGTCAGAACCCACTATATGAGCCCTTGTTTGCTCTGTGTTCGTAATACTTGAATGTTACGTCTTACACCTATAGTATTGGACTATAACACAGGACTTTAAAATCAATATTTTTTTTTATTTTTAGATTTTAGATATTTAACTTTTCTACTTTAATACTTTATTGCATTCAATGCCTTGTTATCTGCGTTCATAACATCTTGCACCTGTTGTATTTGCAGTACAGCACTGAACTTTAAGATCCAATAGGTTTTTTCTATTTAACATGTTTTCATTCACAAAAAAAATGATACAGAGTTAAAGTTCTTTTGACATTTTTTATGGTAACAGGTGGTCTTGCAAAAAGCTTAAGGCAAAAAGTGCGGGTCCTAGAAATAAACAGGAACTCAACAGGCTTGATCCGTACAAATACAAACAGATTACTTACAGCCTTGTTATCTGTGTTCTTAATACCTGAATGTTGTCTTATACCTGATGTATACAACACACATTTAAGTTCAACAGGTTTTAATTTTTACTTTTCTATTAAACTTTTTCTATTTAAATTTACTGCTTGATATTCACGTTCATAATATATTTGAGGGGCACACTGCGGCTTTACATCTTACACCTCTTGTAGGCTATTACACTGACAATGAACTAAGGTTTTCACACAACTGTCATCAGCCATTGGGCGGGCAGGGCACCAAATGATAGCGTATATATCTGTACAGCTGTACAAAACTTGTGTATTGTGCCATGTGTATTGGTCTTGTTGACAACTTTCGCACTGACACCCATTACATCCACCCAACAGGAATGTGGCCATTTTGGATTTCCTGAAAAATGCATGTTGTGAATATTTTAATACTCCTCCTAGGGATTTCATGTGCTTGTCACCAAATTTGGTGAGCATCATGCCAAGACATTCAAGATGCAAAATTGTGAAGGGATTTCTTGAACATTATTGCCACAGCGAGGTGGTAAAATTGGTGAAATGGTGAAAAATGGTGGCAAGGAACCAAAACTCCAACAATGTATACATGGAGAAAAACCTTGGGAGAAACCAGGTTCAACAGCGAGGCTCAACAGGGAGAGACAGATCTCCTCTGGAATGTTAAAGGTGCGATTTGTAAAAGGGAAATCAACGGACATCAAATGTTGAAATCAAAGGACATCAAAAGTATTCTTCTCCAAAAGATTACAGATGACCCACAAAGGTGACATGCAAATTCTGCAGGCAAATGTTTATTTAAAAACCATCAGCGAGCATCTTCTCAAAGGCCGGTCCACCAGCTTCATTGTGAGCGGACACAGAGCTCACTTCTCCCTAACACCGCAGAAGAACTCAAGTACTACAACACTTAATGTGGCTTACGATTCATGATACACCTAATGAATAAATCCTGTAAAACGTATAGAAAAGCTGAAGAGCCCAGAAAAAAGCTTTATTATGGTTTAGTATTTCTCTGTAATGTAAAACAATGTAAGCAATGTTACATATAGCATTCGTTGTCATTAGCTTCCATCTACACCACTGCTTTAAATGCATATTGTTCAATATTGTTCCTAGGTTTACAATTCCTCCCAGCCACTCTCACACTATGCCTTTATGTATTAAACTCTATATTATAACTAGTCTTTCTCAAAATAAACATTTTATTCACAATAAAACACACGGAGTCATATCAACAATCTACTACAGTAGTACTAATCTACCTTTCAGCACCGATCAGACTGAACGTCACTGTCAAGTGACTGTAAATATTGGACAAATCTAACCGGTTAAATGGTTAAGTTCTAATTACACACAAATGCAAAAGTTAAAATAAGATGACAGTACGTTTTGTAAGAAATTATTGTTTTTAAGAGTACACTACACATCTTAAGATAGCTTGTGAGCCATCCAGCGGATGCTATTCAAGTTAAATAACTCTTAAATCGATAACAATCTTGTAATCCATGTATTACATCTATACACGCGGTGTATCTGTTTCTATCGCACGTGAAATGTCGTAAATTTGGTCATTTTTGAGAGTACAGATTAGATTTGTAAACGCAGAGTCTTACCTCAGGCCCTCTCACTACTCGACCCATACCGGAAACACGATTTGAACTGCGCATGTGCGAAAACGCGTCTACTTCCTGTTTCGGATAGTTATAGACGGAAGTCCAGACGGTGTTTTGCGTTCATCGTTAAACAAGACGGCGTAGTGAACGTCATACGAAATGTCGTCCCTGATGAAGAGAAAAAGACACTGTTTTCATTGCTTACTTCGCCAAGTGTATTTAATATAAAACGCTATTGTGAGTTCACACATCAAAAGCTCCGCAGTGAGTAGGACGTAATCGGATTGGATTTTGCCGATGTTATTATTAGTGGTGCTTGCGAAGAAAACATCACAGGTTTCACCGCATTTCGGTTCAGTTTATACAGACATCCCACTCCTCATTTCAGGGAGGTAACACCGACTACTCAAACAACCAACCCCACCATCCCCACCCCCCAAAGGTTCTCTAACATTTTTGATTACGTAAACAAATTTAATACAACATGTTTAGCACTCATTTTAATTATTTACAGTACACACATATACACACTCATTACTTCAGTACTTTCTGTCTAAAATGGCTAAAATAAATGGTAATTCTAAAACTTTTATGCATACAGTTCATTTTCTTTCAACTGTCCTCTCAGGACACTAGACTCTCTGTCATTGCCAGTTAATTGACACATTTTCCTTGCACTGACATGTGGCTTGCTTTGCAGATTTGAGCATTTTACTGGATGGCTCAAAGTCACAGCAGTCTGTGAGAAATTTTTTTTTTAATGTCTCTCTATGGGACGAGGATGCACCTCTTGTTATGCACGATATGCGCACTAGCCCATCCGTGGCCTCTCGTGCTGCTCTACGCTTTCCCCCCTTTTTCCCTAATAACTCCCACCTTAGCCAGGGTGAGAGAACAAGGACTGACTTTGATTCTCATAGCACCCAGGTGGCCCAAAGCTGGCAGAGATCATACTTCTGCTGTATGCTCAGTCATGGCCACTCCCATTATGCATGGACCTCCTGTCCCAAGTGAATGGGGAAATTTACCAGCCATAACTTGGGTCATTTGGGCCTGGCCAAAGAGAGGGTGAACTCAAAAACATTGGGACTCCCCCCACGTGTTATTGCCATTATTACGAATGCTAGGGCCTCTTCCACACGCTCCCTGTATGACTGTAAGTGGCTTGTATTTGAGGGGTGTTGTGATCACAATAGGGGTGTGGTGTCATCAGTTAATTTAATATCATTGCTCGGTCTCTGATATATTATACTTTTTACAAGACGTTATAGATAAGGATCTTTTCTACTATTAAAGTCTATTTAGTGGCTATCGCCACATGTCATGTCATGCTTCCTGTGTCTAGAAGAGCTGTGCCTCAGTGGGACCTCTCCATGGTACTGAAGGCTTTGTCACAACAGCCTTTCGAGCCTTTGGAAAGCATTTCCCTTAAACTTCTGTCATTTAAGACAGCTCTGCTCCTTGCATTGGTGTCTGCCAAGTGTGTCAGCAAATTTGCATGCACTCTCTGTCCATTCCTCGTCACAAAATTCTTTCTCAGTGGAGATGAGTTTTTTCTCAAGCCTAACCTGGCCTTTAAGCCTAAATGCTTCCCAGCATTCACGTGTGAGGTGATTGACCTGTCCGCTTTTCACCCACCTTCAAGAGAGGATCAAAGGCTGAATGCTCTTTGGCATGTACATGCCATGCGGATTTATATTGACAGGACCAGTTCTTTTAGAAGGAATGACCAGCCCATTTATAAACAACGTCTGTCTTATTGGCTTGTGGAAGCAATATCTTTGGCATATTAATCTAAGGGGGTGCAGCCCCCTGGGGGTCTTCCCATAGGTGGATCCCTCCACTCGATGTTTCAGAGAACCAGGGTTACGGACAGTAACCTATTGTTTTCAGGTATTTGTTTTGTTTCAAAATTGCCCATATGATGATCATTTAAAACAGTAGGTGTCAGTAGGTGCTTTTTTGTTTTCTCATGCTTGTGTCTTTTGACCATAAATAATGCACTGTCACTTTAATTCAGCGTTAGTAATACAGCAGAAATAGACTCACTGCCGAAACAAAGGCAGCACTGCTGTAATATATCTCAGAAAGTGACATTTTTTACTTTGCATCTGAATAACATGCGTGCGGGTAAGCGTCTTTATAATTATTACCTACATTAAGTCTTAAAGGGTTACAAAGCAGCCACCAACTCCTTTGGTCAGCTGTTTTTAGTCATACAAGACCAAGCCGTAGTTACTTAAAGATAGGGAGGACAGATATAGTTAAAATTGCTGGCTGAGATTAAACAGTGAACTAAACAATATACAATTAAACAATATATTTCCAGCTTTTCCTTGTCGGTTCAGCTGCTGCGCATGTGCAAAGGTATCTGTATAAAGGTTGAGAGCCAACTTTGTTTTTTTTTTTTTATTTAAACATATTATTATGTTAGTGTGACACTGTTCATGTCTTCCCTGGTCCTATCTGTGCTCCGTTCGTCACCCCCGACCTTCTGCTGCAGTCCCAATTTAACATTTAACAACATAACAACGGGAACAGCTGTTAGATCATTATGAGGGAGGTGTTTCCCTTAACCATTTTGTCTCCAAACCTGTCTCTCCGCCGGCAGTCACGACGAAACCACGCCCCGCTTTCCACAGTTAGCTTGAGAAACATACATTATGTTGATTATGCATTTATTTATTTTTAAATTGTAATTATTTGAAAGTCTTATTATTAATGAGGTATTTATGTACCTCAGAACTGGAAGTGAAATTGTTTTTTAATGTTTGAGAAGTTTAGAAGTTTGTGTTTAGAAGTTTAAAATCTGTGCAAACTTGTTGCCGCAAACTTGCCATTGATTCTGTGCTTTGACTCGTTATGAGTGTAGGAAACATTGCCCCATTCTTATATATGTTAGTGACTGCTGCTGTGTTTTTTGGTATGCCACTGTGTGCTGCGTAACATACTGTGCAGGACCTGACACAGCTGTGTTCGCTGTTACTGTGCTCCCACGAGTCACCATCCCTCTGTTCAGCCCTGTTTTAGTGCAGCGGCTCAGCGTACTTGGTTCCCATCTCTCAACCAAGGGAACTAAGGCTATGACAGTCGGATATTTCTCTTGTTTCACACAGAAGTCTTGGCCACCTTCTGCAGTTGTGCAATTCTGCAATGACAGATGTCGCTGATGTCCCTCAGCATGACAGTCTGTCAAAACAGTTATATAAATAACATCTGTCAAAATAATTTTTCATAAACAGAAATATACTTATCTTTCCAGAAGCTCTGTCCTGCCAAGTTACATTGGGAATGATGATGCCTCTGCCTTTCACAATGGACTTCACAGAGGAATTATGTTTATGTAAATTGTTTCTTTATGTACAGTTTACCACATTGTAATGTACATTTGGATTTTATGCTACATCTTATGTTGTTGATCTGAATGTTGATTGTGCTGTCTTTGTGTTGTGTGTTACCATAATGGTATATTGTATTTGTGTCTAAGACACTGAGTAAATTCCTACTCTGATATGACTGATATTCCAATAAGTAATGTTTGTGGTGCTCCTGCAAATACATCTAATTTAATTAGATAATAAACAAATATTTCATGTTATATAAATGTTAATGATAGTAATAAAATGTCGTAATAAAAATGTTCGAAACGTCTTTTAAGTTCTTTTATAAAAATAAACATATATATAAATATATGATCCACCATAGAAATTATAGCTAAACAAAACTCCAAGTTCCAAAGGAAGATAATGAAATAATATAGCTGCAAGCAGCAATGACGTGCCCAGGCACTACAGCACCATCGCCACATGGTGCTTCTCATAAGACAATGCATAGTTGTCACATGCATTCCACTTCATAAATAATTGAGGACTATTTCATTGTCTGTTTCAAGTAAGTCTGTTGTAAGAAACAGACTTCCTGCTGCCAGTTTGTGGCACTATGGCTGTGGCTCACAATAGCCACATCATATTTGGTGACTATCCCATAAATCCCCTAGGAGCATTATTTAAAAATTCAGATCCTGGACTTGACAAAAAAAATCCAGATACTGTCTCATGTCCTGTCTCTTCATCATTCTGACCAAGCCTGAATGACTTGGCTAAATGAGTTTTTATTTAGAAAACTTTTTTTATTTGTTTGAAGTGACTTCCTGTTGCCAGATGGTGGCACTATGACCATGACTTACAAAAGTCATATCAATGTCATCAGCCCATCACAGTAAACATATTCCCCAAGTTTGATAAACCGATAAACCGGTCAATGCATGCTGTAGATGTTAGAGACATAATTTTACTGCCTCACCATGGCAACAATGTTGGAAATATTAAAACTCCCATTGCAATTTAGAATAGCCAATGTATTGGCATGATGCTCACCAAGTTTGGTGCCAATTGCATGAAACTCCTTGGAGGAGTATTTAAAAGTTCACATGCCAGGATTTCAACCACAGGGTAAAATGATGCTCAAATGGAAGTTGTCAAATCCAGACACTATACACCATAGACAAAACACCACAACAAGCAAAACTGAAAACTGAAACCATGCACTTGAGTGTCTGGATGAGTGTCTGGGTCCCAACATCAGGAACTGAAACTGGACAATTACAAAATTTGCCAGGATGTGAATAACATGCTCTGACATAACATCAGGTGCCACACTGGATATCACAGTCCGGTCACTAAAGGAACAAATTACAAACATGACAAGACTGTGAGACTACCAAAGTGTGGCAGGATGAGTCAAGTAAAAAGCAAAACTTTGGCAGTTCTATTCCAAATATAGCTCCAAAATAATTATTTAAAGGCAAGCAGGATTGGTGGATTATGGATTGGTGAACAGGCCGTCAATTTATGTGACATCTGTTTCTACACAAAAGCAGTTTAGTAGCTGGGACTTTTCCTCTTTTGAGATCAATTCAGTTGGAATAGCCTCTTGCCTCCCCCTTGGAATGCATTTATAAATGATGGAGCTCGCCCTACCGAAGAGGCTCTGTCCACAAATAATTATTTTTCCTTCAAAAGTTTGCTTTTTGCTTATGTATTTTTAGGTCACTAATGGAAATTTGGTAATTGGAAAACATTTGTGGAGCATGTAAAGACAAAACATTTTATTGTTTTCTAGGCACCCCATTTCTTCTGTATGTCTATATCTATTTAATTGCATGTCCCTGAACATAGCTAGGGCTATGGTTGGGTTTAATGTTTTACTATACCACAGAGAACCCATCCAACAACAGCACACTTCCAGAGATTTTCTGCTGCCCTGGGTGGAATACTTTGATCAAAGTTCATTCTTGAAATTTCTCTGCCACTTCCTTACATTAACTGAATCATTTTTATGCGTTTAACTATGTGTGTTATGCACATGTGGCTCACCAGCCATTTTGGGGATGAGCTTGTCCTAATATCTATCTTGAAGTGGAATTTGTTTAAAAGCAGTCTGCAATTTCTTACAGCATGAATTAATTTTTCAGGGTTTTACATAGAGAGCATATGTCTTAGTTTGGATGTTTTTTTTAATTAAAAAATGCAGTTTTACAAATATTGGAAATGCGGTTTTCAAAAGAAAAATTTGTAATAAGAAAAAGAACTTGTAATAAAACCTTGTTATGTGATGTGTGAGGTAGTTAAAGTGCAGTGTATGGAGAAGGGTGGGGGTGGGTTGAGATTATGTCAGTTTACATTGAGTAATCGGACAGCTTGAGGAAAGAAGCTGTCCCTTAGTTGGCTTGTGCGGGTCCGGATGCAGCGGTACCGTCTGCCTGAGGGCAGCAGGGAGAGCAGACCGTGACTAGGGTGGCTAGAGTCACTGATGATCCTCCATGCCTTTCTCAGACACCACCTGTTGTAGATGTCCTGGAGGGAAGAAAGCTCACCTCCTGTGATGTAGCTGGCAGTTCGCACCACCCTCTGCAGGGCCTTGCAGGTAAGGGCGGTGGAGTTCCCGTACCAGGCTGTGATCAAAAAGGACACCCAGATTCTTAGCAGATGAAGCAGGATTTATAAGGCATACATCAAGAGCATCCATCAAACTCAGACCCTTCTTCTTTCCACGGTCAGCCAACTCTGAAGGCTTAAATCCTTGCTCTGTCTCACTGTAACCTGTCTGTCAAAACAAAATAATTACTAAAGCTGCAAGACATAACGTTAGA
The DNA here is from genome assembly GCA_036877525.1 of Chromobotia macracanthus. Lineage (NCBI taxonomy): Eukaryota > Metazoa > Chordata > Actinopteri > Cypriniformes > Botiidae > Chromobotia > Chromobotia macracanthus. The sequence continues at coordinate 2,390,617 of JAZGTH010000068.1, read as the reverse complement.
AGTATGATCGTATTTTAACAAAATACCGTAATTTACATATTTATAATATATAAATTATTCATCATATAGATGTATAGACACATATATATATATATATATATATAATGAATTAAACGTACCGCCCCCATCTTCATGCAGCCTATAAGAAACATAGGAAGTAAACGTATAGTCGCCGCTGATTGGTCAGAACGCAGTTGTCCTTTTAACTCTTGCTCCAAACCATCTCGGCGCTTAAATCCGGATGACAGTCTTTCAAAGATTGAGCAAACAGAAACGTCGTTCACAAAATGAAGTTCACTGTTCGTGCAGGTAGAGCCGAAGACTGCAGAGATATAGAGCGCATGATTATGGTAAGCAGTGCAGGACACAAACAGTCCCATACCGCTGCGGAAAAGTTGGTTTCGTATTCGGGGTTCCGCGTTAAATAACTTTCTAATTGTAAGTTTAATGTTTGCAAATTCAAATCAGCGACATTTATGATAACCATCTCCATTTATCGCAGTCGAACAAAATGGGCAAGTATTGGTTTAATGGTTTTTAATTGGTTTCAACACTTGCGAGCGTCCACTGAGTGTCCGATATAGTGGGGTGGAAAAGTTAGGGACCGTCTAAAAAGTGCTTATCGTTGCGCGCAAACACCGTGATATTAAAACCATTTTAGCAAACTACAGATACGCCAGCATACATCTGCTTGATTTTTTTCATGTCTTCTAATTCTGTTGATTTTCCTTTAGCAACAATAAAATATAAAATTGCAATGATCTTTTCGAAAATGTGTACAAAATAAAAAAGGACGAACGTGTACACTAACCTTAATTTGTAAACAATACAGGGAAGTAAAAAAATAATGTGTAATCACCTGAACATAGATAATCTCTTCATTTCACTACTGTTTTGACTGCTTCATTTATTTGTCTCAAAATGAGCAAATACCGTGTTGATTTTAACCAGGGGTGTTAAATATAAATATATATATATATATATATATATATATATATATATATATATATATATATATATATATATATATATATAATACATACCATACATGCCACATACTCAGAGGGTACTGTATGTAGCTGGATCGTGCATATTTGTTTAAGTGAACATCCTATTATAAGTAAACATCTTGTGGCATATTTACTTATATATTTATATTTTTCTCAGTGGACACAGACTTCATCCTTCACAGTACACCTGTCTTTTATTTGTATGGCCCAAATTCAATGCTTTTTAAAAGTTGGAAAAGCTATGAAATGATAAATATAATTGTTTCTTCTTTGAACTGAAACATAAATAGCACAGTACATGCTATTTATATTATATATATATAACTGCTTTTTGCCTTCTGCAATTGTTCTGTAAGTGAATGAAGCTACACATTGACCGGAAAATAAAGTTTCACTGTTTCCAGGGTGTACACATCATCTTGTGAAATAGGCCTGTTTAGCAGGTATGCCAGCTGTCGAAACATTTGAAAACGTGCAGAGACTTCATTTAGCTGTATTCACATGACATGGATGTTTTGAATCATCCTTCAACGCAGTGTTTGGAAACATCTATTTAGTTTCGGCAATCCCATTACATACCTTCATTATGATTGATTGCAAAGTTTTGAATTGTAGTTTATCTGTGAATGTTTTAATTCTAGGAACTGGCCGTTTATGAAAAGATGTCCGACCAGGTGAAAATATCCCATGCAGGTGTTGTGATTTTAATTAACCTAGCCAATTCATATAAACAAATGTATGACATCCAAAATAATACAACTTTGCATACTGCAGTTAGTGCCTTGTTGTGTCTTTTTCTTACCTTATAGAGCTGGAAAAGGATGGTTTTGGCCCGAATGCTTATTACCAGTGTCTTGTAGCTGAGGTGCCTGAAGAGAATAAGTCTAAAGATGGTAATACTGACTTCTAAAAAAGCTAAACGACACCAAAGTATATCAGAAGAGACAAACGATTGACAATATGAATAACTACCTGCAAGAGCTTGAATCTTTGCACATTGCACCCTGTTATAATTGATCTTAGCTGCCAAGACAAAGTTCAGGAGTTACCTTCAAGAGATGTATGACATAAGCCAAAGACACCCCCATTTAAGATTTATGTACATTACTGTACTGTTGTTTTGTCTGTTGTATCTTTCACCTGTCAAAAACAGTGCAAAGTATTCTGAGTCAAGTGTACTTAAGTTTTTTAACTTTTTAAGTTATTTTTTGTAAATTCAGTTGTTACTGTTTTGTGGACTATATTTAAACACCCCTTACGTGAAACCACTTATTCTGTGCAGTACTACTACATAACCAAAATGTAAATTTTATGATCTGTCTTATTTATACATATATATTTTTTAATAGTGGTCTATATTATAATTACCTCAGGATTTGCAGAAATGCCCACATATGATTAGGTCTTTAAGGCTTTTCTTATACTGCCACAGGACACATGAAGATTGGCTATGCTCTCTTCTTCTATACCTATAGCACCTGGAAAGGAAGAGTTGTGTTTCTAGAAGATCTGTATGTCATGCCAGAGTACAGAGGTGAGCATTTTGTAAGTAATTGTAATTGGTTAGTTACCAAGACAGCAGCATTGTTGTTGCAGTGTAACATTCCGTTATGAAAATATTTCATGACAGACATTTCATTATTTCAGTTATGAAAATATACACAAGAAGATGATTACATTTTTTATGTGTATATATATTTATATATGTATTGAATGATGTAGTCATTACTGCAAAATGAATACTGTTATCCTTTACATTTATTAATTTAGCAGATACTTTAATCCAAAGCAACCTACAAATAAGTGAGCATTTGATATTTTGCCTTAAGAGCCAACAATAAGCACAGTATACAGTGCTATGTTTACAAATAGAAATAATATGAAGCTAGGGAGAAGTGAACAGCACAAGTTTTTATATCGTTAACAATGTTACAGTTTAACAATGTAAAGTTAAGGATTAGTCAAGTGTAAAGGGAAAAGGTGTGTCTTCAGTTGTTTTTTTTGAAGGTTGTTTTAGCAAATCAGGCTACATCTTCAGAATGGGTACATGTTATAGAGAGCCATTTCAGTTGCCACTCATTTACTGATTATAGATGACAGAAGAGAACAATACATGTAGGAGTAAGGGAGTGCAATTTCAGAGACTGTCCTGAAGGCAGTGAAGTGTCACTTAAGTGTGACGTAAATTTCATTTTAGGTGGCTACAGGTACCCTGTGGGGTGACTGCAACATTGAGTTTATTTGCTTATCATTTATCATTTTTTGCTTATCATTTATCACAATTTAATACAGCTTATTTGTCCGAGAAGAGTTTGCAGAGTGATACAAAAGACAAAAGCAGCACAGCTATGGAACAAAGGTTTTAATGTAAAATCTTAACCAAAAAAGCTGTAATTTGTGAACTACCCAGAGTACTACTTGACTGTTTATTTATTAATTTATTTATTTTTGCCTTATAGGTAAAGGCATTGGAAAGGCTTTAATGGCAACTGTTGCCAAAGTAAGTTTTTTTTTTTTATCTGTGTCCTTTATTATAAATAAAAGCTTCATTTAAATAACTACAGCTGGATAGATCTGAGGATTTGTGTGTAATAAAATTGTATTGTATAATATTTTGTGTTTAACCCAGGTTACTTTTCTCAGTGACACCCAATGTCTTTTGGATTATATTGGATTATACTGGATTAAATGTAATCTTTTTTTATAGGAGGGCAGAAAGCAGCAATGTGCACGTTTGCAGCTATCTGTACTGGACTGGAACAAACCCTCTCTAGACTTTTATTTGGCTAAAGGTGCAGAGGACCTTACAGCTAAGGAGGGCTGGCATTGTATCCGCTTTCATGGAGAAGCTCTGGACAATCTAGCACAGGAGGCACCCTGAAGAATATTTAGATGTATTTGATAGTAGTAGGTGGTTTTGGTTTGTTTTTTATGCTTTGTTTTGACAACATTTGGCAGTAAACTAAACATTCTACATCAGCAACCAAACAACATACAATTATACTTTTTAAAATGTATATTAAAAATGATTATAATATAAATTATAAATAAAATAAACATACCAAGTGTGATATGTTTGAAAGAGTAGCAGTAGATTTCAAATGACCATGTTACCCAGGAACAAATGCTGCTTATCACAACGAAATATTTAATAATTGAACTGTTAATCCTTTGTTTAATTGCACTTATTTTTGCAAGCTAAAGTTTGAGATAAACATAAAATAATTATTTTTTCAAGATGATACATATGGCACACTATTGTTGCTTGGTGACAGGGTAAAGGTGCTGTAATGATGTAGTTTCTCTTGTGCTGTAAAGAATTGGTTTATCTATGTAAAAACCATGATGAGTAGTGTCCCTGTTTAGAATATGTCAATCAGGAATAAACATTCCCTTTTCATGGGTGTAACAAATATTGCTTTTCTCCATTCTTGGTGGGGGTGAGGTCAAATCAATTATCACTAAAATTATTAAAACTAAAATAATCAATGAATTAATAAGAGGATTCTTGTACAACTTGACAAACAACAATGAATTTCTGTAGTATAAGCTTGTTAGAGACGAGTCCTATAGATTGTGTTAATACAAAAGAGAGGGCACAATATTACTGAAGCTATGACTCAGTAGGCCTATTTCACAAGGTGACAGGCACAACCTGGAAGTAGGGAAACCTACTTCAATGCTCTACTTTCGTTTACTCACAGAAAAGTTGGGGAGATTAAAAACAGTAAGCATGAGGGGTGTCCTTTATGTTTCAGTTAAAATATATATCTATCTAATATATTTGGAGTCCTTTTAATTCATATAGCATAAACGTATGTTTTACTAAATTTAATAATTACACTACAAACATTCTTTTCCGAAACCATTAATTTTCTCATACTCAAACATTAATTTGTGGTACTGTCTCACAGTTACTCTGATTATTTGTTAATATCGCTCATATGTATTTGGTAGAGGCAAAATGACATGCCCATCTGGTCTTTTTTCAATTTCTATACATTTGTTACCTCATATGGAAGTACAGCAATGTAGCCTGAACAGAATGTTACATGTGAGAATCCATGCAAACATACTCTGTTCGTTCTGTCTGGGACAGATGGTGTTTCAACAAACAATGTGTTATGTGGCTTGATTTTGTTCTATATGAATTTTTAAAACTGGGAGTGCCATCATCACCTGCCATCATCACCTAACAGCTCCTGTCCAAACTGGGGTCTTACCTTCCGTTTATACTCAGGAATTAGGTGTGGCTAAAGACAGTCTTCTGAGTGAGAAAAAGAGAAAGCTGGCCAGGCTCACTACCCCTCCCAAACAGCGCACCTCTCATTATGTTTAACAACAGCTCAGGTTTCGATGAGGCATTATGCAAAATAGCTTATATAAGTTTGAAGAATGTAAGAATGTGTTTACCGATGAGCGGGGAGCGTAACACACACAATCCCCTCTTCTCCTGCTCCTCTGCTCTTCTCATATAATACACCAAACCAGAGTGCAGTTTCCAACACAAAGGGTTTTTTTTCCATTCAGGTGGATGTACCTCATTCAGTAACTTAAAGAGTTAAACACTGGGACACCAGCTGTATTCTATGTCAATGATACATTGTTCTTGTCTGTCAGCATTGGGACTCTCTTATACAGCGTACCATCATAGACATCCTGGATACAATCAGAATTGCTTCTCTGTACAAGAGAAGCAAATCTTTAAGATTGTGGTTTTCAAAAAGATTTGTAATTTAATCTCTCAAGAGGGTATGCATTAAGTAAAAACCTTTTATTGCTCTCAACATCTAGCATGCCAATTTAAGCACCACAGTGAGGATTAGGATAATAACGATGTATTTGCCAGCTGGTTACGTCAAAAGCATGCTTAAACAGGTAGCTGGTGGAGGGAAAACTATTTTCAGGGAGATGCATCTGAAACAAATGCAGTAAATCCTGTTTGGTCACATGGTGGTATATCATCTAGCAGAGAAGTGCCGTCAGACACCTTTTGAAAGTTTGGCTCCAGGAAACAAAGGCTGGTCACCATAATGGTGGTAGTAATCATAATCAAAAACAGACAAACAGATCAGGGCAGACAGCTAAGGTACAAATAGTAATCCAAACAGGCAAAGATCAGGGCAGGCAGCAATACCAAAACAAGGTCTAAACAAAAGAGGCGCTCCAATAAACATTTAGAAATGTTTACTGTGGCCAGACACAACTTCAAAATGAAGCCCTCCATATGCTGTGCTTAAAAAGTCAGATAATGGGGAAAAGGTGTGGAGGCAATCAGCCGGGTATGTGAGATTACGGGTAATGTAGTTTAGTAGTTTAGTTTTAGGATTCATAAAGTGTTTCAAAACTTTGAATGATAGTGTACATAAACATCTCTTTCAACATCTTTACTGTAGTCTTAGCACATCTTTAACTTACTGACAATTAAACTTAATGTATGCTGTTTTTACACATGGCTACAGTTTTGGTCAGTCAATTTTTAAAGGATGCCTTTATTAAGATATAACTATTAAATTAGTTTAACATTATATTATTCAACAAAATATTTATATTTACTTTAAACTACCTTTACTTTATTGATCATATAAACAACATCCAATTTTTATTGTGCTCCGTCAATAATAAGATATAAAGCGGACCGAAGTAGGTACATGCATGGTCTTGCTTTCATTGCATCCTCAACAAACCTGATAAGATGAGTGGGAATGCGAAGACTCAGATGTTCCTGTAGCTTAATTGATAGAGCATTGTATTACCCAGGGTCCTGGGTCTGATGCTCAGGGAACACATATACTGATAAAATGTAAGCCTTAAATGCACTGCAAGCTGTGTTGGATAAAAGTACTTGCCAAATGCTTAAATGTAAACAATAAGAAGGATCTCTGTCCAGATTTTGGTTGATTTTGTAGTAGCAGATCCTCACAGGCATTTTTTACGTACACCCTGTCACTTAGTGGTCAGATTTTCATAATAATTACTGTCTGCAATCTGAAAACTGTCAACTAAACATCTGACATCTGCTGCCGGTAGTTTTGGAAAATCAGTTATTGACTGGGAGAAAACAAGCTGCTTGCAATCCAATATTATAATGAATAGCCATCGCAGCGGCACAACAGGAAGTAGGTTTTCCCTCTTCTTCTCTTTCTCTCTGTCGCCATATTGTCAAATAATTTGCTGCAAAGTTAGATTGTGCATGCGGATTGCGCTAATGCTGTAGGCGGCGGTATAGCCGAAAGTTGCCCTATGCGTCGCAAAAACATACTGCGGAAGAAAAGTAGCGTGTGTACGACAGTGCATTGGCGGCGCTGTTGCTTGTTATATGCGGCTCTTAGGCACATTGTGCAGATGTTATGACAAGAGGAAGACTGCTGTTTTGTTGGAAGAAACACTTTATATTATTTTCTACCTAATATTTGAGACTCAGGAAAGGCCAAATGGCGACTGAAAGTGAGAAGAATGGCACGGAAATGCAACCTGAGGTCTGAACACTTTGGCAAATGTGGGACCAGTAAGACAATGCTAAGACACAGCTAAAGCTAGCAAGCATTGTGACATTGATTGGTTTATGCTTATAATGCTTTACTATAGGTCCCTTTTAACTCTTTTTGTGTGTTTATTTGTAAGTAAAATTACCCGTGGACGTGTAATAGTTTATAGTATTTATAGAGAGCACACATACAATAATATAATATGCCTATGAAATTAACAAACTGCCTCAAATACTCGAATCTAGCTGGATTTAGCCCCGTTGGCTAATGGCTGTTCCCCACCGTCGTGTCGTTTATGTGAGTGTGTTTGTCCTCAGGTGGAAGAGTCTGCTTATTCGTTTGCTCGATCAAAGCTAGAGAATCTCCTTAATAAGAGCATGAGGATTCGTATGACAGACGGGCGCACGCTGGTGGGTCTTTTCTTATGTACTGACCGAGACTGTAATGTCATCCTGGGATCTGCACAGGAATTTCTCAAATCCACAGGTGACTAGTGCTGCCTTTATACACAAAACACAAAAGCTCTAGTAAACATTAACGCTCTAGCACCCAGAACACCTTACAAACCCCACAAATTTGCCTAGCAACACTATTACATGCATACATCCTAAACACCATATCAAAATCAAAAACTAGATCTAGTTTTTGAAAAAAATCTAGAAATCACTTAATGCAGCAGTGAGTCTGGGCACGCCCAATATTAGGATTTTTTAAGACCAATTTCAAGATTTAGATGGTCAATTACCTGTCACATTTTGTGTAAAATCTAGTTCTGATTGTTTCAGAATGAAAAAAATGGGTTTTTTTCTAAAGTCTGAATTGTTTTTCACAGACTCTTTCTCACAAGGTGAACCCAGAGTGTTGGGATTGGCTATGATTCCTGGACATCATGTTGTTTCTATAGAAGTGGAATCTGAAAGCCTTCAGACAACAACCCATGGACTCTAACAACATTAGAGATGTTATGAGTCACCATATAGACTGTATAAAAAGTAGTTTGCATGCACAGGGTGCGTCTGGAACTACAGATTTGGCAGTAAGATTCTGTCTGAGTTGAGATTACTGCAGTCCAAATAAATTTTGTTGATGGAATGCAGTTTCATCTACAGTGTTTTTTTTTGTTTAAAGTAAAATAATGATAGCTGTACTTTGTGTTTGGGTACATTTCTGTGTGTGTTTGTTTGTTAGTGATTAAAATTGTGTGTACAAATATTTTTACATTTTTAAAGTAATGGGGCAGTTGAATACAACATGCTGTATTGTTATTATTATTATCCATAAATAAACAGCACCTTAAAATATAGCAGAGTCTTCACCATATAGTTTGGTTCCATATCATAAATATGAAATGTTTGAAAAATGAAAGAACATCTTTGTTTCACCATAAAAGTGACACGTCAATGTTTTCAAAAGTCGTGTTTTAAGCTTAAGGATGGCAATTGTGAAGTTTAGAAATTGTTTTAAACCAATGACTGACACAAAACACCCACCCTGTTATAAACAAATACATAACAGCCTAATAGACTTCAGTATAACATTTGTCTAATATTAGCATAAATCAACAGATAATATATCCTTTAATCTCTTTGGGTATCACTCTTTGGTTCCTCCACATAATGAACCTTTAAGACATACAATATAAATAAAAATAGCTATCAAGAGTTCAGCTAATAAATTTATTTTGCACATCATGACTCATTAAGTTACATAAATAATTAAAAAATTTTAAGCTATAAAATGAATTTAACTTGCTTGTTGATCACTGAACAATTTACAAAAAATTCAAACAAAAATTGTTTGAATAGTCATGAACCAAGGAATCAGAGGAAAAAGAATTTTGTTTCTAGGACTTACGGTTCAGAAGTTATGAGCATAGAAGTGAGTGTAAGTTGAACTGTTGGTGGTGCTAGAGAGTTTGAGGTAGAGACTGCATTTACACTGGCACAGTGTTTTTACTCACATCTTTACACAGATTGGAATTTGTTACACAAGATCCATTTTTTCATATCTGATCTGAGTTAAATCCACAACTTTCAGATGTGGATTTAAATCAGATACATATCCGATATCCAGACATCCAGCCTGCGCCTACACACACATAATCTGATTCACCTTGTAATGTCACTGTGGATTGACACGATGGATTGCATTGAACATCATCATTTTACACGTACTGAAACTGGCTGCAATGCCAGTGCAAAATAAAGAGTATTAAAGCCAAATATAAGGAGGCTGTAAGGATATATTGAGTTGTCATGACATTAAATTTATAAAAGCAGCATTAAAAAAAGCTTTTGCTTTTTTGTTTAATTAATTGCTGTTGGCTGTACTTTTGCCGACTTTTGAACAGATACAAGGCATAGGTGTAAATACGCGATATGGACTTAAGATCAGATATGAGCATTAAGACTTGCAGTGTAAATGCAGCCTTTGCTATGGTAACACTTCAGACTGTTCTCTATCTGTGTGCCAAATGTCATAACTTTTCTATGTATAGTTCAATGGGCTGCTATAGATTCAAGAGCAAAAGAAGATGAAGAATAAATATAGCTGCAAGCAGCAATTACGAGGTCAAGCCCATCAATGGCACTAAAGGAAGTATTTTTGGACATCTATAAGAAAAAAAAACTGAGAAAAATAGGATTAGGAAAAGCCACTACAACACAATAAAGTGATTTATAACTTTTGGTCAATAGGTAACGCTCTCACCAAATTTCAGCAAATGACAGCAAAGGTTCTGCCTGAAGTATATTGCATATATATGCTGTCATATTCGTTGACATGATATATGAGAATGATTCGAACAATTAACACGAATTCCATAATTTGTGTATATGTGCATTTTTAAACAGCTTTAAGGCCAAGTAACTGGATAACAATGTAGATTTTAAATCATGTCAGTGGGCAGTAGCATTAATTATTTGTCAAGAAAACAGATTCTATTTGTGAAATACCAAATATCAGCATTCTTGGAATGTTTCTCATGTATATACATTTGTGGACCAGAACTAATTGTTGTAAAAAATTCAATAAGAGTATTATGTCTATATTTATGCTAGGTTTTTGTGTTGTTGTTAAATTGAGGATTACATTGTAATAATGCTAATCCTATTTTGGGCACAGTGGGCAGTAGGCCTATCTGCTCTTCCTCTTTTATCTCTATTACCTTCTCTCTTTATCTTTCTCTCAATTTCCTTATTTTGCCCTATATTTCTTCCTTAAATAAAGCATAGCTTTGATTGATACAGTATTTCCATTGTCGTCTGTGTCAGAAAGCAAACATAGATCAATATTTATGTTTATGAATCATTTTCTTAGACAAGTGAATTACTGAAGGCTACCATGAAAGCTGTAAAAAGGTTTATTAAATTTATTTACAATATCTGCACATTCATTTATAATCTTATGTCTAATATAATAAACATTTGTTAATGTACTGACAGTTATGAATTACATTTGGCTGCATTAATCAAGTAAATTATAGCTCTAAATTGCAAAACAGTTTGAATCTGTGAATATTTCTGTCAGTCGTTTAACATTTCTATTGTAAAATGTCTTTTAGATATTAAATGTATTAAAAAAAGTTTAGAAACCAAAGTATTGCACCTTATAATAGTTAAATTAACCTTATAATATCTCTGGAATTTACTCTTAGTGCCTATGACCATAAACTTTGCCTTTTTTAATTTGATTGGTCATCATATCAAACTCTTTGACATTGACAAGCATGGTTAGATCACTGAGGCAGCTCAGATGAAAAAGCTGGATATCTTGGCCTTTTCAATATCTTTGCAGCACCAAAGTAAAATTAATATTAGGCACTTATTTCACAATTTTTATGTACACTTCAAAAAATATCAAAGTCTGGACCTTGGGACCTTAATAGTGAGTATGGCCATGATTATCAGGGTCTTGGCTTCCTTGTTTTTTCGATTCTCATGCCAGAATCCTGACACCCCTGTTTTTGTATCAGAGTACGATGTCTGGATCCTGACGCATACTGACTCATACTCATAGGACATAACTGTCCTAGTTATGGTTTTTGTATCTTGGAGTCAGGATCTAGACCCATGCTCTGTCTTTTGTAATCTGTATATTGCTTGTCTTTGTGTGGAAGCACATTGTTTGTTTGTTTGTTTGTTTGCTTTGTGCCATGTGCTTCGTCTTAAGTCTTGACCCTGCCCTTTTGCTTCCTTGTTAATTATTCAATTATTAGTTCATGCCCCTCACCTGTTTGCCCTTGTTACCCTCCTTGTTTGCGTCCCTATTTAATGCCTTTGTGTCTGCTCTCATGTCCTGGTGTATTTTCTCTCTGTTAGTTCTGCATCCTGCCTTGTGCCTTGTTGGATTGTGTATATTAGAAATCAAGTGTTGTTTGTTTAAAGCTATCTGTGTCCTTGACAATAATGCTTGTGATGACCACATGTCAGTGTAAACAATTTTATGAAGATACAGCCTCATGTGCATTTTGGTGTGTTCACTGTCAAAATTTTGAAGCAGTGTATGAGAATGGTGTTTATTGAAAAGCAATAAATTTTTGTCATCCGTGTCTCTAAATGCCAAGTCCCAAATTGTGTGCAAATTGGACAAATGCTTAGAATGAAATGGAAAAAGCAGTTTTTTGGAAAATTTAAAATGGTGAGAATATTATGATGGAAAATATGTCATAGGGTGCGCTGAAATTGGCATGAGCCAAGGAATCAGACAAAAAAGAATTTTATTTATAGGGCTTATTAGTCAAAAGGTATGAGCATGAACATGAGAGGAACTTTCAGGTAGAGACTCTACCTACCTTTCTATGGTAACATTTCAGACTGTGCTTTAGCTGTGTGCTGAATTTTATAACTTTCCTATAAACCATCCTACAGGCTGCCATAAACTTCCATGGTGGAAGAAGAAAACTAAGAGATACAGGGTCTTCACTTCTAATATATTCTATAATTTCACTCAGATACATAAAAAATCATGGCCACCAGCAGCCAGTCAAATTTCAGCAGCTACTTCAAATCTGAATGGCCTACCATTACGGAAATGGACATATTTATAGACCATCTGAAACTAAAAATTAAATCATTAAAATGAAACTATTTGATTCTTCTGAACCTTGCTTTAGGTAGTTATATCTCATTTTAAGTGTAGCAAAGAAGTTTTTCCACAGTTCTCCTTTATCAAGAAAATTACTTTTGTGAACTCATCCCAGCCCACTTAAATATTTGCATAAAACTTCATATGCGTCATTCCCAGACCCTCATGACAAAAAGTTATTAAAATAATGTTTATGGGTTGATTTGTTTAGTAGATGTGATATTTTATATTTGTCAGGTGTGGCCCATCATGACTAAAATGCCTATATCTACTGTACACAAAAGTTCAGGCTCACAGTACTTTTCCTATGTGGAAAACATAACATTGTGACCCAACATGCTAAATTTCAGCCATTTTTTATGAAAAGGGGCCACCAAGCTCCCAGATGAAGCCTGTAGTTTCCTCATCATCCACTAGAGGGTTGAATAGACAGTAACAAGAAAAAAAGAATTTTCAAAGTCCAATACTGCCGTCAATTCATTGAATTTAATTTATGTAACTAAGTTACAACGAAGATGCCTTCTGAGTTCTGAGTTAGGTCACTTTCATTCACTTCAGATACATTTCTAATGACAATTAAGCTACAGCATTATCAAGTCACCTCTTATCACTTGCCTGTTCACTTGCTTGGACCTTGATAATTGCAGGTTACAGCTGTGTTGTTTATATATTTATATTTTTATATAAAATATAAAAATAAATTAAAAATGTAATGTTTTTATAAGCACTGAATAGTCTAATGCCCACTATTTGAAGTGAAATATTTGCTAGATATGTGCTCAAGAGCACTTCAGTTGCTACTTGTCAGTGCTAGAATCAAACCAGCAACCTTCGGATTACAAGCCCGACTCACTTACCAGTAGGCCACAACTGCCCCGTGTTTTTATTTTAAATAGCTATTCATTTATTCCTTCGATTTTGTTATTTTTAGATCATAGTTTTTTAATAATTAATTTTAATTCAATATAATCTGATCTTGAAATAGTTCAACACTTCACCTGTAAGGCTACCCGATGTCTGCATCTGTTAGTGTAGTCAGTGGTGGAAATGGCCACGATTTACTGGGGGCATCCTAATTGGGGACCTTTTTATATTTTTTGTAAAGGTGCAAAAACGTCATATAATATTAAGTTGCACAGCGTTAGAAGTCTGTTGCGTGGATGTACAGCCTTACTTCAATCAACAAAACCATAAAGTACAAATACAAATGTTGCTACGCAAACGCTTGAACCGCCGAACTACATATCCCAGAAAGCACCAAACAGGAAGTAAATGTCAACGGACAAAAGTCACTCAACCGGGTGTTGGTTGTTTTGCTAAAGCGCTAGCTGTGCTCACGTTCTCGGTTAATTGCAAATTTAATCTCAACATTTCGAATTTAATCGCATAATTTACAATTAATTCATATCAAACAACAGAGGTTATAAGTCGTAGGAAGTCAGGCTGAGCTGTTTAGTCATTTTAGCGTACTGTCCGCAGCGTTTTGCAGGATGACCTCTCGTCGGCCCGACAGCTTTGAGGGTTTGGGTTACAGGGGCAGGGAGGATCCGTCATTTAGCAGGGGCTTTTCCGGCAGTTCATTCAATAATTCATCCAGCGCTGATCTCCAGCACTGGGTCACTACACCTCCGGATATACCTGGCAGTCGAAACCTGCATTTTGATCATCTCACGCCCCAGTTTGAGACGGCACCTGTCCCGCCTGCAGACGAAACGCAGGCAGCGGGTGCACCGTCCGGTAAGGTTTTATTTCAGTTTGCATGCAGTGAGATATTTTGACTAGTATAATTATTATTATTAACACGTACGACATGTTAGTGTACAACAGCAGCGTTTCACAGGGGTGATCGTTGAGGTACTGTCACGAGTTCTGTACGTCCTACAGGACCCTCCCCTTCAGTCAAGATTTTATTAGGGCTGTTACTTTCACTTTGTGTGTGTGAAACAGGCGACACTCCATTTGCAGTACGTATGAGCTGCGGAAACAGCACGAACCATTGTGCTTTCACCTGTTTTTTCCTATTCTACTATTTATTCAATTCAATTTAAGCCAAATGATCTTTTAATCTTCCCTCGTCGCAGTTGCATTTTTACTAGTAAGAATTGAATGAGAGAGCTCTTTAATTTAATTCGTAGTAGTAACAATTACAATTAGAACAATATAATTCATTTTTTTACCAGTAACAATTCATTTAGAAATCCAGCCTTGAAATCAGAGAAGATGACCTTACTCCAGTCCTCTACGGTCCAATCCTTATGGTCTTTTGCAAACCTCAGCCTGGCTCCTTTTGCTTCTCATTGATGAAGGGCTTTTTTTCTAGCTTTGCATGACCTGCCTCTAGGAGTCTGTTTCAAACAATCCTCGCCAGTCTTTTCAGAGTCTTTTCTTTTTTGTTATTTGTTCTTTATTTTCTTTTATATATATATATAAATGTGTGTGTGTGTGTGTGTTGTAGTGTCAGTAGGAATTATAAAATTACATTTCCAAACATTCTTTTTGCCATTAATTGTAATAATCCAGTGAGATTTTTGTATGCACAAGGAGACTAACACCCAGTGCTTTACAGAGAGATCTGATTTCACAATCATTGAGTCTGTCAGTGATTACATTATGAACCAACAGAAAAACTAGAGACAGAGACAGACTAAATCCAGAAGAACTGTGGCAGGGTCTCCAAGACACTTAAAGAAACCTGCCTGCAAAGCTACCTGAAAAGCTATGTGCTTGTTTACCAAGGACAAAAGAGGTTTAAACCAAAGGGTGTTCACACAAAATATTTATTTGATTTAGTTATTAAAAGTTAATTGATAAATAAAATTTATTTATGACATTATATTTAAAAGCATCCCCCCTTTACAGCATTTTTAAACAAGTGGCTAAAACTTTTCATAGCACCGTAGCTTTACAGGCAGGTTTCTTTAAGCGTATTGGAGACAGACACATTCAGCAGACGAACAAGTAAAGCAGCGATGCAGACATCATGTTTGACAGATGCAGACATCACAATCAGTGTGTGATGCAAAGTAATTTTTTGTCCTTTCCAGAGGAAATATAATACAGCTGTGCAGCGATCGTTTCCGCATGGTCTATTTTTGCTGTACTGCACACACATTGAAGTTGTAGCGCATGGTTTGTGCTGAAAATGAACACGGATTAACATTAAAATGTAATATATTAACTGCAAATGCATATAAATAAAGCACACAACTCATTTTTACAGTCATCTTATTACATTAATCCTGGGATAAAGGAAAAAAAACAAAACATTTAGGAGTTGTAAAAACAAATAATCCATTCAGAATGTTAAGACAAGCTCTAAACTTTAAACAAGGATGATGAAAATGGTGTTTATAACTTTTCAGAAAAGTCTGAATTTAACATTTAATTTACTAAGCCATTGAGTTTGAGGTGCACAGAAGCCGTGAATCGCACAATGGCTCGTGCTGCTTCACAGCGCATATGTACTGCAGTATGTTTGTGTTAAACAGATGTAAGCTGTTATTATGGGCAAGGAAAAATATGCAACGCATACATACCATAACTGAATATGTGTGAAACAGGCATAATTCTCTAAGGACTTGTTCCTTAGAGCTGAATGTTTTGAATGGTGTCAGTCAAACTCATTTCTCAAAGCACTCTTTCCCCCTAAAAAACACTGTCCCTAATTTTGTCTTTCAGAACAGCTCAACAGATTTGCGGGGTTCGGGATAGGTCTTGCAAGGTAATGAATTATATTTAGGGAGTGCAGAGAGTAAATATGTATAATCTTGGTGAACTCATTTTTCAATATTGCTGATGGTTTCTGATTAGCCTTTTTACAGAAAATGTGCTGGCCCACCCCTGCATTGTGTTTCGGCGTCAATGTCAGGTAAACCAACAGAATGCACATTAAAATTAAACACACAAAACCTCCCAAAAAATTTCCCAAAAGCTATTACATGCCTGTACATAAATATATTGGTATAATCAGTATAAAATTTGAAATATGAGAGTTTTGTGTGGTTTAAAATTAAAAATATTATAAATAACTTTCTTTCAGGTGAATTACCATGCCAGGTGTTACCACTTGTCACCACTAACAGCCATCAGTGTGATGTACAATGTCACAAAAACTCAGGTGATATATATATCAGATGTTTGTCATGGCATTGTTGCTCAGACATTTTTAATGCAGTTTTAAAGTTTTCTTATTTTCTTATTTCATTTAATGTTTACCTGTTAAGTGTATACATTTAGGTTCTGGCCATAATCTACTGCTGCTCCAAATACTTTATATACCAAAAAAAAATGCATTAGCCCAAAAGAGTAAGACCTGAAACTAATGTATTTAAAGCTGCAATCTATAACTTTTGCCTCTCTGTTGCCATCTCTGTTTGAAACATAAAATTGCATGTCACTTTACATACCTTTTTCGTTATGTATGCTGGTGTTGAATAAAGCCAAACTTGATTTCCCGGTAAATCAAATCTGACAGCTGAAATTATAAATCATTATTTTAAACTTATTGTGAATTGGGGTACAATAAGGAGACTGTTTTCAACACTGATATTTCAACACTGAAGTTTTTGTTCATTTTTAGCCAAAAAAAGTTACAGTTAAGATTGCTGCTTTAATGATATGAGGTAACTTGAGTGTATTCTTACGAAGTAATTACAATCATTGTCAACAAACACACAAACTTGCACTCTTTAACTTTTAATTCTGCAGTATTACAATTAAATGCAGTATTACAAGTTTTACTTAGGATAATAAAACCTATATGAAAATATAGGTTATATTATATATTCCATCAAATATTAATAACAATTATACAATTATTGTCTGAATAATAAACAATTCAGACAATCCCTTAATTTCTGGTTGCAGATATATGCATATGTTGAGTCTGTCCAGTTAAATACTTCTGTGTTTGCTTGTTTATATATCTTATACACTGATTTACAGGGTCCAAAGGCTTTATGGAAAGGAATGGGCAGCACGTTTGTGGTACAGGGAGTCACTCTTGGAACTGAGGGAATTATCAGTGAATGCACATCTTTGCCAAGGTATAGAAATATACCCAACAAACACTGATTAAACATTCAGTCAGTAAAATATAAACATAAATATATATATAATATATATATATATATATATATATATATATATATATATATATATCACAATATATAATATCTCACAATAGCTGCCTTGATGTCATCAGTCCCTAGGACTAAACATACAGTTTAAGTTTGAATAAAATTACTCAATGAACACAGATGAGCCACTTCCTGTTTCCATTTTTTACCATAGTTTTATCGCCTCGCCATAGTAAAACTGTTTGAGATATCAACAATCCCTTTAGAAACAATCCGCAATTTTGAATCTTCAATTTCTTGGCATGATGCTCACCAAGTTTGGTGGCAATCACATCCAAACTTGGAGTTTTTAAAAGTTCACGGCATGCACTTTGCATACAATCCAAAAAGGATAACTTCCTGTTGGGTGGAGCGAAAGTTGTTTAGGTCGACATGACTGATACACATACCAAGTTTTGTACAGGTGTGTGCATGTATGTATGACATATGCACCATCTTTTTGAGCATGTTAAAGGACCCAAAGCCCTTGGAAAAAACAAAAGAATACAAAAATAATAATAATAATACATACAGCTGCAAGCAGTGATGACGGGCCCAAGCACAATGCCATTGCCACCTGTTGCTTCTCAGGAAATGATGCAAAGTTGTCACATGCATTTAATTCCAAAAATAATTGAGGACTATTTTAAAGTCTGTCTTTTTCCTGCTGCCAGTTGGTGATGCTATAACTATGATTTACAACAGCCACATCATTGTGATCAGTCCACAACACCAAACACACTTCCCAAGTTTAATGTAGATCACTCAATTCATGCAGAAGATATGATACAATTCCTGTCTCATTTATTGCCATAAATTTATTGCCTCGTCATGGCAACACTGTTCCAGATGTCAACAATCTGTTTACAGTTTAGCATTTTTCTATGTGCTCAGTCATAGGACAAAACAGTTTTCAGTGCTTGGGCCCTAATAATAATCCAAAGAAAAAAATAGGGCCCTACGCACTTTTAGAGCTTGGGCCCGAATAATGCCAGCCAATTCAAACAAATGCAAACACGAGTTTCACACTGATCTGGCAAACATAGAGTAAATTAAATAAGGTAAATTAACCTTTATAAGAGTAGTTTCTGTCTTATTTAGACAAATTATGTTTGTGTAATTTCAAATCTTCACGTACTTTCACAGGGAATTATCACACAAGTGGATCCCTAAACAAGTTGTAGGACATTTGGTACTCAAAGGGTAAGCTGAGAGCTTTGGCTAAAGTTTATCAGTTAATTATCTTGCATATACTGTGTATGCAAAAGTGAATTTCCTAGCATGTGTGGTATTAGTTGTGGAAAAAATGCAGTCAGCTGCAAGTTATCTGCAAGTTACATAGTTTCTGTTGTATGCTGTATGAGTCATAATTTTACATTGGTCTTCCATATCCAGGAACTATTTGAATAAGCATATGACTAAGCTTTATTCAAAGAGAGTTAATTATTAAAAAAAAATACCTTAAAGAATGCAGAATGGAAATTCCATTGGGTGGACATGTAAATTATCTGTCACTTCTTTATCTTATGTTTAGTGCTTTGATCTTGTGAAGTTTTTGTCATTTTTTTCCAGTTTGACATATGTGGTTGCAATGCCATTTTACTCTGCAAGTCTCATAGAGACTGTACAGGTAAGTAAAAACATGTTTATAACCCTGATTCAGTAAACACTGAAGTACATATATCCTTTAAAATATTGTTTAAAAAGAAAATCATATTTACTTTGTTGCTTAAAACAAGTTAAAAACTTCAGCCAGTGGAAAAACAAACAGTATACATTCATGATTATGGATAAATTCAGTACTAAAAGAATATTCTTTCTTAAATATCAGCTGTGAATGTGAGGTAAATTTATCTTGTTTTAATAATGTTTAAATTTTTTACTGGAAAATAATACATCGATTAAAATGTAAATTCTTATTTTAAAAAACAAAGATTTTTTTTTGGTGAATTGGTAATATCTAAATATTATCTCTTAAACATAAATCAGATCCTTTGTGTGACACATTAGAATACCACTTCACATCCAGGCACCGAGATCAGACTAGGTTGAAAGATATCTAGCAAATATTCACAAAATTGTTTTTGATTTTAATTTTCAACAGTGTTTCTCAGAAATCACTTACTGCACTTAAAATTTCAAAAAATTTCTTCTAGATGTTAAAGGCATTGAAATATGCATTGCAAGAGCTGTCATAGCAGCAGCAGTGTCAGTGGTGTAGATTTGTTTAAACATTGGGGTTGCAGTGTGAACTGTACATACGTTTTCATTAATCACTGTATAAATGTTGGGGAGGTTGTAGTTGCTAGTTTTTTTTACAAACTACGCCCCTGAGTAGTGTAAACAGTCTTGTTTTACAGTCAGTTTAGTGTTGCAGGTAAACTACTAGCAACAGCTTTAAGACAGCTATCAAGTTAGCAATGTTTGTAGCTTGTAAACTTAACAGTGCATTGACAGTGCAAATATGTCATGAAACAATACACTACATCACCCGGAATTTAATATAATCACCAGACAAAATGGCTATCATCTTGTGTATTTGTCTAATTTCACAGTCAGTCAAGTTGATAATGGTAGGTATCTATAAAGAATGGTGTATGTTTTGTTTGTGTGCAAGGTAAGCATAGTTTTAGGGCTGGGCAATATATAATATTTTCACAAAATCTTTATTCATTAATGTTTCCTCACCAGAGTGAAATAATCCGAGACAATCCTGGCATCCTAGACTGTGTCAAAGAGGGGCTTGGGCGTGTGATGGGAATGGGCGTACCCCACAGCAAACGCCTCCTTCCTCTCTGGAACCTGGTTTTTCCTACAGTACTCCATGGCATCCTGCACTATGTCATCAGTTCCAGCGTGCAGAGATTGGTTCTTTACCTGTTGCGTCGTCGGAATGATGGCTTACAGAAGCCCCTGTCTTCCGACTCAGGATTGGACACAGTCCAGTCAATGCTGGATGCCTACTTCCCTGAGCTCATGGCCAGCTTTGCAGCCAGCCTGTGTGCAGATGTGCTGTTGCTTCCTTTGGAAACCGTGCTGCACAGGCTGCACATCCAAGGAACACGCACTATCATTGACAACACCGACCTTGGTTTTGAGGTTTTGCCCATAAACACACAATATGAAGGAATGAGGGACTGTATTAATGCCATTCGGCGCGAGGAAGGCACCATGGGTTTCTACAAGGGCTTCGGTTCCATCGTGGTGCAGTACTCACTTCACGCTGCTGTGCTGCAGATCACTAAAATGATCTACTCAACGCTGTTGCGGAATGCTTGAGTAAAAAGATTTGAGAAGAGATTTCTGTCAAAATTTTTGCGAGGTCGTTTTCAGGTTGGCTTGGGCATTCCACAAAAGTCAGCGTGCAAGGGGTTTTCTTTGCCTGGTCTGTAATTTGTCAGCTTACAAGTGTTGTGAACAAATGAAACACTGGTTGTCTAGTTTGTTGCACGACTTATTTTATTAGCAGTGATGCAGTTATTCTCCCATGTTAGTTAATATTCTCCCATATTAGCACTGCATTTTAATGATTTTCACCTCACTTCACTGCACCACCACAAGCACCGAAGCGTCAACTGTTGTAATTATTTTTTGTCACTTCACTGGACTCTGATTTCAAAATGTGGTGGTACTGTTTTTGCCAGCATTATTTAAAGGACTGTGTCAAGTGCTTACAACTTGTATAGTGTAAAATGTCATTAAAATATTACTTGCATCTTCGTGAAAATTGTGCCGTTGTTTCCATCTGTGAAAATGTTTCAGTCTCCCTGGTTAATTTGATTTTAAGTTCAGTTCCTTGAATTGGTAGCCGTTTGTGCACAAATGCATGTGTAAAACTAATCTACATCTGGTATTTGGGTAAATAAGTTCTAAATTACTAGGCACTATGCTTTAAAATAAATGTCTGAAATCTGTTTTATGTGAAAGCCTATTGTTATTTTTGCTGAATTGCATGTGTCTGTTATGTTTTAATGAACATTATACATCCCAGCTATTCACTGGAGTCCTTTATCTTCAAAAAGTGATGTAATGTATACAGACATGCTGCGTTTTTTCACTATTATTTATGTGATCCAGTAATGTTGAGGCAGATGTATCATGTATACAGTGGAATATTTATCTATCATAAATTTAAGTTCAAAGCTATAAGGCAGATCAGAAAATGGAAGAATGTCTCAAGGTTGTAAATAATGATGCTCATGCTATTATAATACGTTATGTGAGAGTAAGTACTGTTTGTGTATTAAGATACTTCACTGCAGGTAACAGGTAACATGGTGCTAGCAACACCAAGGTCAAGGGTTAGGTTCAACAAACAATCAGACGGATTGTTTAAAAGTTTTTCTTTACTTTTCCAGGCATCACAGTTGTCATGCAGAAACATCTCTTCCAAGGTCTGCTCAAAACTAGCAGTGTGGTTTATTAACAGCATAATCTGTTTTTCCACTTGAAATTAGAAGAATAGAAATGTCAATGTATATTTGAGATTGTAATCCATGCTTTCCCATCACCAGTTTAAAGTGAATCCTACCTGCATCTGTAACTGGACTTTACATGGGAACTGTACTGTTAATGAGACAATAAGACATCTGATAAGCGACAGCACAGTAAGATTAAAAGTGCTAAAATGCTATTACTGCTGTGACTTGTTTTATGTTATTTTCAAAATGTAGTTCAACTAAATTTGTGAAGGAACTTTATCTCTGCAATAGTATTTCCTTTTCCAACACAAAAAGTGTGTTAAGAGACCACTCCCATATTCACTGGGGAACTGTTCTGGGACACTGGACTTAATGAGATCCTGGTGTGGTTTTATAATAAGCATACTATAAACACAAATTGACAAAGCCAAGTATACTCTTGCATATTTCTTATTCTGGACAAAACGTCAGTACATAACTCATCCTGCACTGTTTGTCGTAGACCCATGACTGAGGGGTCAAATCAACAGGTTTATAGAGGATAGGTGTGCTTTGCCTTTCATAAGCACTTGGGTGTACTATGATGTTTGGCCATATGAAAAAGTGGTCCAAAATGGGGCAACCGCCCCATTTACTTATATTGAAAAAGGTGAGAGGCATCAGAACATCTTGAGACAAGTGGGTACTCTCTTTTGACTCGCTAGTGGTCATTAATTAATACCATGGAAACGGTCCAGTCACGCCCTAGCAACCAAGATAAATTGAATAGCTCCTGTAGCTCAGTTGGTAGAGCATTGCATTAGCAGTGCAAAAGGTTGTGGGTTCGATTTCCCTGAGAGCACACATACTGAGAAAATGTATAACTTGAATGTACTGTAACTGGCTTTGGATAAAAGCGTCTGCCAAATGTTTTCCCTGTTAACTGTCTACACCCTAGCAACCATGTAATGAAATGAATAAGCCATATCTCAGCATAAGAACGTTGTAAAGTCGTGCAGGTGGGCTTAAGGTATTGCCCTGACAACTTCCTAGCTACACCCCAGCAATTAAGAGCACCCTAGCAACCTCATAACATCACAAATAAGACATAGTTCAGTATATCTTTTGTGTTAAGTCATAGTAACATCATGCTAAAACTTGCTAGCATAATGTTATGTAATGCTACATTCATGTTAAAACATCATGTTAAAATATGCTAGTATCATGTTAAAATGTAGTAGCTTCATTTTAAAATGTTTTAGTGTAATTCTGAAATGTCCTTGTGTAATGCATTTTAATGTTTAAATGTTAAAATGTGTTCTTCACATAAAAATATTGTTAAAATATGCTCAAACCATGTTAGATTATGTTATAACGTTAACAATGTATTAAAACATGTTAAACTTGTTACAACTGTGTTAAGAGAATGTCACACCTAAAGTATTTTAAACCATTATACACCTTTCAGGCCAGGCTTTGTCAAGCCAACATAAAGTTTGTCCTCAAACTGTCTTGTTATAGTTTAGTATTTCTTAGTATGGTTTAGTACTAGGGCATTTGTCTGATTTGCATGAAATTTACTATGTAGCATCTCCTCACAGTCCTGACTTAAAAAGTTAATAAAAAATTTGTGATCGGCCTATACGTTCTCGTAAGCATGTCAACGAATTTTGACATGCAAAAATAGAGTTGCACTGACACAGACTTGGCATATGTCATAACAGACTTGGCATATGTCATAACAGGCATGACCTGAGGGTACATGCAGTTTTGGCACAGTGCCACTTGCTGCTGCCAAGATAGATGATAAGATAGATTGTAAGAAAAATAGCATTTTTTTCTTATTTTTTACTGAACTCATCCTACAAAATTGGTCCGATTTGTACAAAATTTGGTATGCGACATTTAGAGACACTCCTGAAAAAAGCTTTTCTTGGCAAAAAGTTCTCGTATACCACATCAACAATTTCAAAGGGGAGCATGCCAATGGGAGGTTGCATGTGTTAATATGATACTTAGTTTGTGCCCCACAAGGTTAACGAGGGCTGATCGTAACTAAACTTGGCTACCTTGTTGTTTTTTGTTGGGGGGGGGGGGGGGTTAACAATTGCATATGATGTGGCAGTTGACAAACAGACAACATATTGATATGTTACAACTACTAATTCTTAACAACTCTGCCTCTAAAACCACTGCTGTCAATCAAACCAATCTTGAAATATTTGGGGTTAAGAAACCAACTTTTGTAAACTAAGTTTTTCAGTCAACCTCAATAGAATCAGTGCAGTACAATTCTCTAGACTCTCTAATTTAATAATTATCAAGAAAATGTTGAACTTTTGCATTTGGTTCACTATAACATCCTAGTGTACCAATAAGTCTATATTTCCTAAAGAAAACATCAGATGATCATGAAACTAAGGCAGCTCATGCAACTTGTGATACTAAAGAGGCATGCAAATTTATGTGGCAATCAGGCAATAGGTGGCACTATGACAGTTGCAAATATTAAAAATAGGCCATTTCAAATGACGTGTAATGAGACAGTTATTTGGCAGGCCTTTTAGTCACCTGCTAAATAATTCTTTATAGCTTTAGATGCATGCAAAGGTCCTAAAGCACTTGAACCCTGATAATCGTCACTGTCGGAGACTGTAATATGCTCTGGCCCCCTCTATGCTTATGCGTGGTGACATAATATGTAGCAGACTGTCATTTTTAAACATCTGGATGTCTAAGTGGTAATTGTAGAATAATATAGGTTTCATAGATAATTGAAAAAGTTTTTGGGGTAGACCTGACCTGTTGAAAAAAGATGGCCTCCATCCCTCTTGGGGTGGTACTGCTATCTATTCTATCTACAAATCTGGCCCATAGTCATAGTCACGCATATTACTAATACTTGATAAACTGGGTCCCAGGTCAGGAAGCAGACAGACAGGCTTAACCAACGGTCTGCTAGCCACAGAAGACACATAATTTACAACACAAAGAATTACCTAAATGTCATAATATAGAGACTGTGTCTGTCCCCCTGTCTGGTAAATCCCAAAAAAACACTATAAACAATTAAATCTATGAACAAATGAAACAATTGACAATTTAATCAATGTTAAACTAATAAAAAAGATACATAATACAGACAAATAATTAATAAGGCATATTATAGAGTAATAGATCTCTCTCCCAAAAAATTTTTGTTAATGATCACAGATCATAACCTAGATGTGCTCTGTTTGACAGAAACATAGCTAAAATCTTAAATCTATACCCCAAAATTACTGCTATAAGCATGATCCTTGATCAAAAGGCAAAGGGGGAGGTGTTGCTGCACTTTATAGGAATATTTTTACAGTTACAAGAGATCTGACAATTTTTTGGTAATGGTGCTCAATATAACTTCATCTGGTGTAAATAATAAATTGAGTTTCAATCATTCAAGTCATTTCTACTGGCTACTATACAGGTTACCAGGGTACCACACAGACTTTATCATTATTTGCTGACTTTATATTAGAAATAATGTTGGCCACAGATCAAGTCCTGATTGTTGGTGATTTTAACATACATGTGGATAATGATAAAGATGCATTGGGTTTGGCTTTCAAAGACATTGAAATCTGTTGGGATTTCACAACATGTGTCAAGACCAGAGTTGGGTATAACTTGTTACTGTGTAATGCATTACTGTATTCTAATTACTTTTCCTGATAATGCAGTAATGTAATGCATTACATTTTAAATTTATGTAATTTGATTACAATTACCAATGTCAATAACATTCCGTTACTAGCGTTACAAATGTAGTGCTTAAAAATAAATTAAAAGGCATTTAAAAATCACGTTTTGTGCAGCAGTGTCAGTTAACGAGCAGGCACTTTAATCAATCACCAGAGAACCCAAGCTAAAATGGATGCTGTTACAGAAGAGGCTTCTGCTCCGCCTCCTCCTCACCACCAGAGGGAATGGTCACCAGAATATTAACCTGTGTCATTTTGGACTTCATTTCGCATAATGCCACATACCTGGATTGACCGCTCCCTCTCACACCTGCTCCTCACTATCCCTTGCCTGTCCCTTGTTTTGCCTCTGCCTTGCCTCTGTTAACCCTGTTTGACGATTCTTGACCTTGCCTGCCTGTTTTTCCTAATAAACGCTGCAAATGGATCCCTGTGCATCTATCTCATCATTACAGATGCAGAATGTGGTGGTTGTTTCTTCAATTGAAAATACAGACATTAGTTGCAGTTTTCATACTTCTGTAATATTTTTCATTCAAAATTAAATTACTGAAAGAGCTGAGTTTCACTTTGTAGTTTTTTATGTTTGTTTTCACAGTAACTTGAAAGTAAAGTAATCAGTAATCTGATTACTTTTGACATGTAGTAATCAGTAATGTAATCAAATTACAATTTTAAAGTAGTAATTAGTCATTTGTAGTGGATTACATTTTTTGAGTAACTTACCCAACACTGGTCAGGACCCACTTATTGTCGTAGTCATACTTTAGATTTAATACTGTCTTATGGTGTAAATGTTGATCATATATATTCTGTAGAAAGACATTTCAGATCATTATCTGATGTCCTGTTTAATACATATGCCAATGGTTGCAAAATTAACTCCTTGCTACAAATACAGTAGAATAATAACTTTTGCCACTAAAGATTGTTTCATCAACAATCAGCCTGAACTCAATTCCTTAGTATAACAGATAACTTTGAAAACCTTGACAATGTAACAGAAATGTTAACTTCCTCTTTTCTAACACCACTTAGACAACATTGCTCCTTTAAAGATGATAAAGGACAGCAGGTATAACAAGTGGTATAACAAGCATACTCACACCCTAAAAAGAACAGCCTGGAAAATGGAGCATAACTGGAAGCAGACAAAACTGGAGGTATTCCATACAGCATGGAAGGAGAGTGCTTCAGATTACAGAAAGGCGTTAAAAAGCCTCAGATCTGCCTATTGCCTTCAAATCTTTCAGAAGAAAATAAACACAACCCTAGATATTTGATTCAGTGGCTAAATTAACCAAAAATAAAGTGTCAGATGCTTCTGACAGTTGTCAATATCATAGCAGTGATAATTTTATTAATTTCTTTAATAAAAATAGATACTGTCAGAGACAAAATCATAAACCTGAAAATGCCTGCAACACAATCACATCAGATGGCACATCATAATTTGTCCAAGGAACAGCTCCAGTCATTCTTTGCTATAAGTAAGGATGAACTGTCAAAAAGAATTAAATCCTCTAAACCAGTTACATGTATGCTTGATCCTATACCTACCGGGTTGCTGAAAGAAATGCTTCCTGAAATTGATCCTCTACATAGTATTATTAATTCATCATTGGTGTAGGAATATGTCCCAAAAACGTATCAGACCTTTGGACATTATCAGACCTCTTAAAAAAAACAACTTGATTCCAGGGAATCTCAAATGTTATTCAAAAATACTTGAAAAGGTCAGGATTTAGACCATATTATAGTACAGAGACTGCTCACGAAAGTAACAAATGATTTGCTCTTCTCAGCTGATCGTACTTGCATCTCTCTTCTAGTGCAACTTAACTTTAGCGCAGCCTTTGACACTGTTGACCACAACATTCTTTTAAATAGGCTTGAAAATTATGTTAGAATAAATGGAACTGCACTGGTATGGTTTAAATCATACTTATCTGACCGATTTCAGTTTGTTGCTGTAAGTGAAAAGGTGTCATATCGAGCACAAGTTCAGTATGGAGTGCTGCAGGGCTCAGTGCTTGGTTCTTTGCTTTTCACCCTGTATATGCTACCTCTGGGAGTAATTATTAAGAGACATGGGGTTAGTTTTTATTGTTATGCTGATGATACCCAGTTGTATGTTTATTTGATGGGTGCTCTATAAAGCCTGCTTTAATAGCTAAGAATCTGGGTGTCCTTTTAGATTGCAATTTGTCCTTTAAAAACCACATTTCCAATATTTGTTACACCGCATTTTTTCATCTTAAAAATATATCAAAACTACGACACATGCCCTCACATGTACATGTCAAACACCAAAATTGTTAATTCATGCATTCATGAGATTAAGATTTGATTATTACTGCAATGCCTTACTGGGTGGCTGCCGTGTAGGTTTAGTACAAAAACCCAAGCTGGTTCAAAATGCAGGAGCCAGAGTCCTTACAAGAAGGAACAAGTATGACCATATTAGTCCAGTTCTGTCAACACTGCACTGGCTGCCTATCAAGCATTGCATAAACTTAAAAATTCTTGTGATTACCTACAAGGCTTTAAATGGTTCTGCACCTCAGTATCTGAGCAAGCTCCTGTCTTACAGTCCTTCATGTTCACTGTGATCCAAAAATTTTGGCCAGTTGTTAATACCCAGAATTTCAAAATCAGGCTCGGGTGGTAGATCCTTTTCATTATTGGTGCCCAAACTCTGGAATAGTTCTTGTCTATTCCAGAGTTTGGTTGTCTGGAAGGCAGATACACCATGTCAGTTTAAATCTAAATTAAAGACCCATCTCTTTAATCTAGCCTACACAGTCCTATAGATTTATTACTTAAATCCCTTAAGGGATTGTGGGCAACATTAACTAGGTAAACTGTAACTGGGAATACTTCCTATAAGAACACATGTACTAGCTCTACAATAAGTCTGTCTTTTATTTCCCCAAGGTCCTGTAGTCAGCATGATCCAGACTTTATCCAGACCAGATGGTGGGGAGACGGGATGGGACAGAAATAGGCCGACCCAGCTCCTGTACCACCTGACTCATTTCCGGGTCGACTAGTCGGTCATCCTTATACCAATTTAAGAAGAATACATCCATAGCCTGGATCATCCTAAATTTGTGGGAATATAATAGACTTCTTTATTAAATTTTCTGTTATCTACTTACCTACCTTCAGCTTTGATAGATTCTACATTTTAATTCCCTGCCTAGTTGCAGCAGTGTGATGTTGTAGCTGCAATTAGTAACATAATGCTTCTTTTTTTTTGCTACAAACCATCTCTGTTTGTAACATTCCTCAGTGCCTGACATTTGTAACAAAATCAGACTTGACAATTTGTAAATTAATTTAAAATTATAAATCAGTGTTATAAGCTCTCTGTTTTTTAATTTTCCAAGAAAGTTATGAATTGCAGCTTTAATGTGCCAGAGGAGAATTGTCCTTCCTGGTTGAGCCTGATTTCTCCCAAGGTTTCTTCTCTTTTATTCATCTTTGGAGTTTTGGCTCCTTCCCACTGTCACCTGTGGGCTTGCTTACTGGGGGACTGTTGACATTTAACTTGCCTTAGGTCTTTGTAAATTATTAAAATTGCTTTTAGAATAATTATCTAACTACAGTCCTAAAAACTCGACTATTTCTTTTCTCCCTTTCTCATTCATTATGCAGTGTTCAAATATTTTATGGTATTTTTGCAAATCCCTTATACCCTTATCCTTATATAAAATGTTTTTTCCAAGTGCCATCTCCATGTGCACTGGAACAATTTCTTGCTTAATATGATACCTATCATGTTAATTGACTAAATGTTGCATAGTCTTAGAAGTACATACTGTTTTTGTAGGCAGTCTGAATACATTATCTCATAGAATACATTATCTCATACATTATTCTCATAGACCAGGGAGAGGTATGGGCCTTTACACACAATGACAGGGATTTCTAACACGCATTTGTTGTAGTTATCATCTGTCAACTTTTTATTCAAAAAACAACCACAATCTTGGTGCCTCCAATTAGTTTTATTAATATACATCTTATAATGAACAATATAAATTTGCAATAATACCATGTCTTCTGTTTTCTATGTTGTAAATATTTGATACATTTTTCTATTTTCTGTGTTTTGTTTTTCATTATATGTAAAGTTGCTTTGAAGCAATGCAGCATTGTAAAAAGCACTATATAAATACATTTGAAGTAAATTGGATTCAATTGAATATAGAAGACAGGACATTCTGGGGTAACATGCTACATTTGAATATATGAATATGTTTCATGAAACATGGGTAAGAGTCATAGGATAAGAATTTAAGTCCTCAAGCTCCATCAGTGTTGAAATGCTTATAATCTCATTTGAAGAATCATAAAACATGTACTATGTTTTAGGAGCTTTCAATGTGTTTGCAATTAAACATGTATTTGGTCAAGTACAGGAGTATTTTGGTCATAAAGACGCTTTTTGTAACCTCACAACAATTTACTGGAAGTGGCAGTCAATTCTTTTTTATCTGCACTGACCTTTAACAGATAAGCTAACACTAAATTATTGTACCCTTCCAAACAGAAAGCAAATATTGAGTGGCATCTGCAAACAAATGAACTTCTCTAGCTTTTCTGAGACATTTTTCTATTCCTTTTAACCATATGGTCACAAGACTACATACTTGAACTTCCCACAAATTCACACAGGTGCCCTAACTAACTTTAGGTGTAGCTCATCACATTGTACAGGTTCAAGTAATGTTTGAACACCAGAAACTACATTACTTTTGAGTATATTTACTTTCAGAGTATTTTATTTTTTTTAATCATTAAAAAAAGAAGTACATGTGCTATATTTTTTTACAGTGCATAGCAATTCGTTTGACATTTTGGTTTTATTTAGGCGTGGTCCAATAAGTGTCCAAATAGTTTTTAGGGCCACTTTATTTTCTCAGTTTCTATCAAAAATGTTTGAACAAAACAGCCAAAACCAGCCTAAGACTGTTGGCAGGTTTTTAGCCGGTCTTTCAGCTCAGTTTCAGCTGGGTAAGCTGTTTTAGCAGGCTACTTCTAGAGAGGTTTTGGCCACTTGTTTAGCTGGTGATGCTCTTAAGCCTGGCATACACTGTGTGCTTTTTGTGTGAATTTGAGCCGATTTCCAAAAACTAAATTTTTTTTAGGTGGGCCTAATTTCCAAACTGAAAGGTGATTAATCTCTCTTACAATTGGCTAAGCTTTTGCCCAGACCTATCAGCAGACTAATATGGTGTTTGTAAAAATTTAATGTAATTTTAAGCATGTTAAGTACCTCAAATATATTTGAATGTGGTTTTAAAATTTGATGCTTTGCCATGGTAACACTATTTAAGATATCACAAATGCATTTAGAACTATCAGCCATGCCCCTACATTGTAGATATTAGAGACATCCTGTTCTCAATTTAGCATCTTATAATTTTATTTTGACCAAGTTGACGTAATTAAGGAGTACATTTTTATGAAAATAGAGTGGTGTAGATGATACAATAGCCACCTTTAGTCTAGGACAAAATAATTAATTTGAATTTGATGATAAATTTGAAAATAGTTTACATTCTAACATTGTATACAAATAACATGCCATTTCAAGCATGTTAAGCTCATCAAATACACCTAAATGTGGTTTTAAAGTTTGACACATTGCCATGGCAACACTATTTAAGATATCACAAATCCTTTTAGAAATTTATAGTAGCCATGTCTCTACATTATTCTGACCAAGCCTGAAGTAACTTGACTAAATGTAAGTTGACTATTTTAAAGTTTGTTTTAGGTGACATACTTTCTGTTTCCAGTTGGTGGCGCTATGACTGTGTCTCACAATATTGATATCAATGTCATCAGCCCACCACAGTAAACATGTTTGCCAAGTTTGACATAAATTGCTCAATGAGTGCTGTAGATATTAGAGACTTCCTGTTTCCCATTTTTGCCATAATTTTCAATAATCGGCATGGAAAAAAGTTTGGTGAAAATCACATGAAATCCCTAGGAGTTCATGGCATGCGCTTTTCAGAAAATTCACAATGAGCGACTTCCTGTTGGGTGGAGCTAAGGGGTGTCAGCACGAAAGTTGTTTAGGTCAACATGACCGATGCACAAACCAAGTTTTGTACAGGTGCATCCATGTATATATGATATATGCACCATCTTTTTGTGCCCCGTACCAGGGGGCGCTGCTAAGCCCCCCTGCTTTGCCCATGTGCCAGCCTTTACCCGACCCTAATGGCCGACATCTATGACTTGTGTGCCAAATTTTAGGAGTTTCTGAGCATGTTAAGGGACCCAAAGGCACCAAAAACCTTGAAAAAAAAACAATCCTAAGGAGAAGAAAAGGTTCCTTCGCACTTTCAGCGCTTGGGCCCTAATGACTTTAGCTGGGTTTATACAAATATTTTGAAGTGCAGTAGGTGGCGATGTAAACGCTCATAGGAACCTATTAAAGAGCTCCACGCATTTGCCGCCCTTCAAACACCACAGAAGAAGAACTGGATTAGGCCGTGCGCCCCCTATCGGCCGACCGCGTCCGCCGATAGCTTCTCACACAGGCGCTCGATGACAGACGGGGAGGGGGAAGCGGAGAGAAGTGTAAGCCCCGCATCCATCTTCAAGAGAGAAAATAGGAGAGAGAGACCGCGTCCCACTTTTATTTCGTTATCAGCAGCATCTTTCCGACTCACAGGTGTTAGGGAGCCCGAGGAGAGGGCTGTGTTATTGTCTGTAGGATGTCCCGACATGAAGGTAAGTGCGAAAAACCGCCGATCGCGGCGTCGTTGCCTTGCGTTTTAGGCCAGGGCCGGCCCTCGGATTGCCTTGTTTTCAGTTCAGATACATCGGGAGAGACTCGCAGCGGAAATCTCACGGCATGTTACCAACTTAAGCGGCGTCGGTAACGCGCAGGGCGTTTTCTCGGAGCCGCTCGGTGCGATATTGAACCGGTCTTTGAGTTAGGCCGGACCTGCCGCGGCTCACTCGACCACGGGACTGAGCGTGAGTGCGTTTCCGCAGGTAGAGAGCGGAGAGGTCAGGGCTTCGGTCGGGCCTGCCTTAAAACGCTCATTTCACTCGTTTTCTTGTTAAAATACTCCTGCCCTCTTAAAATTACGGTCGGTTGCAGAGATCAGTCCCTCTTGAGCTCCTTTTAGCGTGTGTGTGTGTGTGTGTGTGTGTGTGTGTGTGTGTGTGTGTGTGTGTGTGTGTGTGTGTGTGTGTGAGCCATCTTGAATCATGTCATGTTTCAGGACCAACACAAGTGAATGACTTGCACGTCTGGATTTAGCATTAGCGGGTATCACTGAAGCCCTAGCCGTAATTGCTAACGAATATTTATTTATTATTTTTGGAAATACTTCTGTATTTGAGGTACTTTTGTGTAGATATTTCGTATTTGGGCAGGTCTGCGTTTGGCGTATAAGGAAGAGAATCAGCATTCAAGTTCTTCTACTAGCTTGATCAGACGGCTCGACACATCTGGCCTGTTAAAAGTCACTTTGGGCTATTTAGTGCGCTTAAAAATCAGCAGAAAATTAACGAGAGCAGACACATAATTAGGGCTGGCTATTAATTATAATTTCATATTTCGGTCTGTCATCATTTATTCTCTAAGCGCAGGTCATTAAAGCACAGTGATTACTGTGTAACGTGGTACCAAGGCTATGCCGTGTCTCAATAAGACAGTACCAGTGTTTCGTGGTTTTGTCACAGTACTTTTTAAAAAAGGGGTACATACAGTCCATATGCTTATAAAAGAAGTTGGTCATGCCTCATGCGGGTTTCCCTTTCGCTTTTTACAGTTACCAAAAGTACTGTTGCGAAACACGGTAGACTTATGAGATCAGATAATAATACCGTGGCATAAGTAATCGTATTCAATACTATTTACATGATACTGCGTCAAAGAATGACAGTAAAATGGTATATCTTAAAACCATTGTGTTGGCATGAGAATTATCTGAAAAAAATCTGCTAATTCCACAATTCTTTTTGGGAAACTTTGCAAACTTACTTTTTATGCAAGTACTTGCTTTTTGTTTCTTGCTATTTGTGTTCAGACTTGCCTTGTGCATTTGAAACCTTGTGCATCATACATGCTTTTGATGCCCCAAAATGCGAGAGGATCCTAGTGGTATGTGACATCTCTGTTATCAGATTTGCGTTTGTGAAAAGGATGTTTGGAAACTGTTCACTTTAGGGTTTGTATTGTGATTCATTGTTCAGTAGCTGATTCACTCTGAAATATCAGTGGGGGTCTTGAATCTATAATACAGTAATTAAGACATAACATTTGATCATATAATTGATATAATCATAATTTATCAAACAGTAGATGCTTTAGATATGATCTGACAAGTAGTTTTCTCTGGCTGGTGACCCCACTGGGTTATGAAGGCATGTAAGTTCAGTAGAAGACATTTCCCCCTTTGTGTCCGCTGTTTCTTTTTTTACCAAGAAATTCTTTTGACCAAATTTGAAAAGTAAAAGGGGAAATTGACTTTAGTTGTATGTGAACTTTGTCTTGCGGTGCTCCAGCATCAACGCTAATTATGATTATAGATGCAGATGTTCAGTAAATACAGTTTATTAATAAACACACTAAGGTTATTTTAAGAAAAGGCTCTTTACAGGTTCCAAGCAATGTAGCATCTTGCTTATTAATTACTTGAATCTAGAATTAATAGAAGTAATATGCGGGCCTTATAATGTGTGGCATATCAGCCATTTTACTTCAAGTAAAATGACTTCAAGTTTGGTTCATCAGAATTTAAAGACGTAATGATTCATTTTGTGCATAGGTCTTTATTATTAAAAGTCTATAGAGATGATGTCATATGTAAATGACCTCAGGTGTGAACAAAGCTTGGATTTGTGGTATGGGAGGCAGGACCAGAAGCTGAGTTAAGAGCCTTCTTCACTGTATTAGTCTGTCTGGTGTGTTATGATCTGACACCCCTTTTCCATGCTTAACACAGTCCCTCCTGTGAGTTACAGCAGTATTATTAGAGGTCCACATCCACATTTTCGCTTTGAATTTGATTTGAACTCCTAACATTTGTGAAATGATGTAAGCAGGTCTACTGCAGCATAGACAGCAACTTAACTTGGATCTGAACAAATGTTTAATCCCAAGTATTACACTTTAACATGCATTTTGTCTTGCAATGTTGATGCTGTGATTATGAAGAATACCACCCCAGACCATGAGTTGTATGAATATATGCACAGACATGCAGAAAAATACCTGTATGTGATCTCTAGAGATCAGATTAAATGTGACAGGTGTTATGGAGTAGTAAGTAGCTCTAGTCTTCAATTTCTATTAGATATTGCACCTTTACTGCTGCAACTGTTTTTCGTCAAAAGTGTTTGCATTACAAGTGGTGCTTAAAAAAAGCTCTGTGTGCTTCATTGATTAAATGAGGGTAGATCTCAGATGCAGGGTGGTGTCATTAGATTGTTCAATCAGCACTTTACAGCGTTTTTCAACAGCTTTAAATGGCTGCCTAAGTTCAGAAATATATGAGAATGTGCATAATAGGTGTACTTTATTTACAATGAAACAGTAATTCTAGAGCATATATATTTTATATATATTATTGAATGTAAAGAACCGGTCACCGTATCGATAGTAATGCCTGTAATGTATCGCCTGTAACAGGCGCGTTCTGTGCAGTAATTGGCAAACATTCTGTAGAGAAATTAAAACAGTTTGCACCACAACAGAATTTGCATTTGCAGAAATGCTTCCAAATATATTTTGAGGTAGCAAGGAATAAATTGCAGGAGCACGTGTGACCAAAATGGTACCGAAAATGTACCAAAAATCTGCTGCCGAAAACTTCCAGCCGAAAATGACATTATTGATTTTTACCCAAAATAAAAATAAGGCAGAAAATATAAACTGAGAATATATGCTCCCTGCCTCTTTCGTTAGTGCTCACTCACTTTCACTATAGCCTCATGAATAAAACATTAAAAGCATAAGAAATTACAGAAAAACTCAAAACCAGCAGATACAAAATTACAGCGCGTCATTGCGCTTTCTTTAATGTCGGACTTGGCTACTGTTTTCAATATAATAATTAGGCTAATGATTTTGGAAATGTATATTATTTAGATCAGTAAAAATGTTGTATTTGATTCTGTTGCAAAGAACTGAAGAATAATATTTAGTGTTGTTTTGTCCGATTTTGATGTTTAAGTATGTTAAACGTCTGTTACAAATACAATTATATTAAATTATTTTAGAAACGTTTCAGTTTTGGTTTTCAGCCAAGTGCATCCTGAATTTTCGGTATTGATTTTGGCCCAGAATTTTCATTTCAGTGCATAACTATTAATAATGGTACCTGGGAAAACGTCCCGTACTGTTTCACCTCTTTGTTGGCTATTTGTTTTTGCCACCTGCTGTATATTTCAGTTATTATTAGACATTTTAGTTGATTTCATAAGATCTTGACTTACTGTGAGCTAGTAAATGAAGCAAATAGTTGAGACAGACCAGTTAGCTCTGTTTCTGTCAGTGTGCCAACCATTTTGTCAGTATACTTGAAATGTATGCAGACATGTATGGCATGGCTAGGTGTTTTCACTGCAGTTTAGTGCCTGCAGGTGGTATACTAGAAATAATCTGTCTGTTGCAATCCATGATAACGCTGTAACAGAAATTGACAGAGCAGTCTGTATTTTAGGATTATGCTTGGTGAGATATAGTCTTTAATTTGACAAACCATTTTCAAAGGTGGACCGTAGGTTGGAATATGCACATAAAAAATTGCTTCATAAAATTAAAACTCCATTAACAAACAGTCATACTCAGTTATTAAAAATGTAATGCTCTCTTACTACATTAAAATTAAAAATTTCGTATGCGGGGTAACATGAAGGGTTGGACCAGGAGCAGAGGTCAAGTTTAGTGTGCAGAGCAAATAGAGTTCAGTACAAGTGTTAAAAATAATTCGGTTATCTTTTAATAATCAAAAACATTTGCAGCTCTATGCAAGTGGGTGTATTAGAACAGAATCTTATTTGGTTCCATTTTGGTTTGTGATTTTACTGACTTTATTGAGATCAAAGCAGTGACAAACCATGTTTTCTGTGACTTTTACTTGAGCCTTATTAGGAAACTACAGCTGTTAAGAACCCAATATACTTTTTCTTCAAAACTTTCATTTTGAAGAAAATCTGTCCAAAAAAGGTAGCTCGTCCTATCAGTGATGCAAACCTCATAAATCTGCAAATAAGAGCATTAGTCAATTAGTCAAGGGATTATAAATTTACAGTCAAAACAGAACTAGCCAGTATTATTTACTAACCCAGGATAAAGTCTGCTACCTACAGTGAAACTTGGAACATATCTCAGAATTACATTAATCATGACCCCAGGCTAACAATACAGTAATGAAATTTGTTCATTTTGAGAAATTAAAATAATTGACATCATGGTTTAAGATATTTAGGAAATTAAGATTTTAATGTGTAAGCAATTGATGGAAACTGTATTATAATATTAACAATCTTGTTTAATTCCTTGGTATGTCACTTTAGTTTTAATCTATAAACTGTGGTTTATATCAATAATGCCGTTTATTAAATGGAGGCTAGTTATTTGTTTGTTCTTTTGTATCTGTTTTGCTTTTGTCTGAGAAAATGGTGGTCTCCCTTTTTTTGTTTAAAAATAATGTAGTGTAGATTTGTTTGTTTACAGGACTTCACTGTGAAAAGACCACAGTGGTCATTTGGCAGGGCTGAAAGGAAATGGCTAATTATGACTCGCCAAACCTCCCCAAAGATATGTAAAACCTACAGTATGAGACTAAACATAAACTGTGACACATTTATAGCCAAAGCACAGAAAGTGCGAAGGGCCCCGTTGTTTTCCCAAGGGCAATTATTATTATTATTAATATTTATAGGGGCCAAGCACTAAAAAAAGTGTAAAGGACCCTATTGTTTTCCCTAGGATTGTTATTATTATTTGGGCCCAAGCACAAAGTGTTTATCAGTTTCAGTCATGTCAACCCAAACAACTTTCACACCCCTTAGCTCCGCCCAACAGGAAGTCGGATATTTCGGATTTTTCAAAAAGCGCATGTCGTGAACTTTTAAATAGTTCATATCTCGAACAGTGTGGCCATGGCAAGCAAACAGTTTAAGGCAATAAAAGGAACAGGAAGTGTCTCTGCTGTGTGCATTGAGAGATTTGCATTAAACTTGGGAAATATGTTTGGTCTTTTGGGCTGATGATGTGGCTGTTGTGAGATACAGTTATAGCACCACCAACTGGCAGCAGTTGCACTTACAAAGGACTTAGAACATACTTCAAAATAGTCCACTTATTTTCAGAATTAAATGTATGTGACAACTTTGCATTGCATTGGTGGCGATGGTGCCTTAGTGCTGAAATGTGATCCAAATGTGAGTTGTAGTTCATCTCTAAAATGTGATCATTTTGGAGATAAACGTAGCTGTTCCAATGGGATCCTCGGTACTCAGGCCATAATTAACAACATCCCTTTATTCAAATTTCCCTTAAACTCATACAAATATAGACTATATATAAAATGTATAAGTATATAAAAATAAACTACTAAGAGCGTTTAATGTGCTGATGTAACTTGATACATTTGAACAGTAACTCCAAGACACTGAATTTGTTTTGTTTAATGCAGTTGTTTTTATAAAAGGAAAGAAATACATTTCAACATTACTTTGAAATGACCCACATTTGGTTTTTGATGACAGAAAATGTGTACAATTTAACAGGATGCTCATGGAAGCACATTTAAATCCCCATGTCTTTGGGACTGAACAATATAGTGCTTTTAAAAATGTACCTCCCAAAAGAAAAGTTGCTTAAGAATAAAACTCTGAAAGGACATTAAAATATCTGTAATACTTTTCGAGTTACAGGCATGTAAACCTTGGTTAAAAAGAACACCAAAAAGTGCTTTTTCCTCATTTTGAATGGTTACCATCGGCATATAATGCTATAAGGATTGCTAAAGTCAACAGATTTTACTAATAGAGCTACCAGTCTCTGTGTAAAAATAAAATAATGATACTGGATTTTTTCTTAAGTCATTTTAAATTCTCCTAATATGGCTCCAAATTTCAGGTGAAAGTTTTCATTTTGACCCCCCTCTTGGATTACTTTTGGATAACTGTTAATCAATAGAATTTAATATTTTAGCTTTCATCACTGTTTATGTTGGTCTTGCTTCAGTAAAAATATTTTTAAAAATCAAAAGTTTTAGCCATGGAAATTTGAAAATGGAAAACTTGGCTGATTTGACATGGAAAGACTATGTAGAACTATAGTCTTTGCTATACTTCTAATTCAGCTAGGGCTGCACGATTTGGGGAAAAAAGTGAATTGCAATTTTTCTGATAAAAATTGTGATTTGCGATTTAAAATGCAATTGACTATTATTTAGAAAAAAGAGCTACAGGTTTGTTGTGGTGGTTTTAACAGAAAGACCAAGCCTAATACTATTGTAACACTGCTACTTATTTAAAAC
Organism: Chromobotia macracanthus; assembly: GCA_036877525.1. Classification (NCBI taxonomy): domain Eukaryota; kingdom Metazoa; phylum Chordata; class Actinopteri; order Cypriniformes; family Botiidae; genus Chromobotia; species Chromobotia macracanthus. The sequence goes on along the minus strand of JAZGTH010000068.1, from coordinate 2,351,245 downwards.
TTTTTTTCAAAAACTTTAAACCTTAAACATTTTTTTAAAGTTGTCATGATGCAAACATATGTACACAAATGTAAAAATCTTAAACTTTTTAACTTTGCTCTCTGCAGACAAACTTTGTTGCTTAGCTGAACTGTTGCTCCCACTCATGTTCATCTTTTCCAAATGCCATTTTTTGCTCATTCAATCTGGTTAAACTCTGCATCAAATGTAAAATGCGCAAGAAGCAAACTGCAAGAACTACGTGGATGCTTGTTACCATATTTGATATTCCTTAATCAAAGTAATTACAGCTCTTGCAATTTGAAAATCACATCCTTTCAAATCGTGATTTCGGTTTAAAAACGATTAATTGTGCAGGACTAGATTTAGCTCTTTATAAACAATTCCAGAGGCTAAGGAACAAAACTATTTGTGCAGTTTTACATTTTCTTTTTACACAACATTGGGCTAGTTTTATGGCCAAGGTCATGGTAAATTTAAATAAATTTGTTTCGCTGTCCTTTGTAGTAATTTGATTACCCACAGACCTTTTTAACGTAATAATAAAACAATAACAACAGTGCACACAGTAGTCTGGACCTTATGTGCACATTAACAGTTTATAAAATGCATTTAAAAAAATATAGCACAAAAACAGGTTTACACTGATTTGTGGAAAGGAATTTTAAAACCTTATTAGCAGTAGTCCTATCTACTAGTAAATCTACAAAAACTGTATTTTTGAAAGTTCGTATCAAATAAAGGGAATTAAAATGTCATACAAGATGTAGAACTAATCTACTGGCATAGTCTTGAGGAAACCCTAATGGCCATGGTGTGATCTTTAGGAAACCTCACTGTAAAACTGTCAGCCCTAGTGTGCATTCTTGCTAAAGAGAAGTTTAAAATGTGACTTGTCCAGAGCAATTTGTATTGACAGTGTAAATTTAATCCGGTAATAGTTGAGTCACGTTAATAAAGCTTCAGTGGACTGGGCTCTCTTGTCATTAACACCACAAGCGTTATGTCATTCATAACAAGATGGAGCTGCTTTGAGTGCCGCTGATCATGTGAAGAATCTTTATTACAATGGATTGGGGCCTAACCAGGTGAATCCGACCCCTGTTGTTTTGCAGGTGTGAGCTGTGATGCATGTTTAAAAGGGAACTTCAGAGGGCGCAGATACAAGTGTTTAATTTGCTACGACTACGACCTTTGTGCGTCTTGCTACGAAAGTGGAGCCACAACAACTAGACACACCACGGAGCACCCAATGCAGTGCATACTAACCAGGGTAGACTTTGGTAAGCAAAGCAATCAAGCTGACTGGTAAAGACATGGTTTTTACTTCTCAATTAATAGTGAAAACATCTTTATGAATATGGTCCAAACTCTATGCAGATTTGTATTATGGGGGGGAGGCGTTCTCGGTAGAGCAGCCTCAGTCATTTACTTGTCCTTACTGTGGTAAAATGGGATACACGGAAACATCTCTACAGGAGCACGTCACCTCAGAGCACGCAGAGACCTCTACAGAGGTGGTGAGTATCCCTTTCTGTTTGTGCTGAAATGTGTTTAGGGGGGGAACTAGAATTTCTTAGATTGGTCTCTAAACAACAAAATATTTAGGCATTGTAGAGCATCTTATGATGACACTATGGGGAATGCCTTCAGCATGACAGCTTCTGAAGCATGTATGCAACTAGTCTAAGCCTGATTGTTACTATGTCACCTCATGACATGTGCCAGTGAAAGGCGAAATCTATAAAAGGGAGCTGGCGCAAAACAAAAATAGCTTTGTGTTTTCACCAAGTACTCTGTGTCACTGTCTGTCCTGTGTGTGCGCGTTTGTCAAAGAGACGTAAAATGGCGATTCAGCCTTTTCGAAAGTGTATACCTCCTTGTCCTTGATGTATAACAGACAAGGACACACACAATCTTTGTTTTGTTTATTTGGAAGTGGAGCATGCACGGTCAGCTCTCAAGGGGGCTGGATTTGCACACTGGGAACAGTATAAATTGAGAACACTGTCCACCCACCTGGCTGTGTTCGAGTATAGTGTCCAGGTTTGCGCTTCTCATGAGGACGGTTCCGTGGCTGCAGAGTCAGCCTGGTGGCTCCACTCATGGGGGTCGCAAATCGATCTGGTGGAGGAGTCTGAGACGCCTTTGGCCTTTTTCAGCTTACATCCACTGGTTCCTATGCTTAAAATCAGGATTCGGAAGCTCACTCAGCTCGACCTGGATAAGTGCAAAATGCTGGGGCTGTCAAGCTCTGAGGAGATGGACATCCTTAGAGTTGATGCAGGTGATGTGGGTGATTCTCCAGCCTCGTCCCCACAATATGAGTTTGTAGAGGTTGTTACTTGTTTAGTGGTCAAGCTTAAACTCGAGAATTGTCCAGTTGAGAAGGGGGAGGCATTAAAAAAATTAACTAGATGAGCGCTTCTGCTGACAGGGGACAGCCCAAACCATTTATGACTATAGATAACAGCAAGAGGAGAGGGTTGATTCTGGGGCCCCCTCTCTATGAGCCCGGGGGTCATAAAACAACACTCACCCCTGCATACTAAGGAATGTTCTTGTCTCTAGATTGCTTTATGAAAAGAGGTTCTGACAGGCTTCCGAGTAAGTCTCGAGAGTTCTTGCTAAGCACAACTCACCTCAGGAGATCATTGTTTGCTTCCCGTCACCTCAAGCACTTCGTGATGAGACCTGGGGAGTGGGATTGGAGTGGGAGTGGATACCGGAGTGCATGCCTAAGGTACTCATCAATGTGGATCAGTACACAGTGCTTCAGGCTTTCTATCCATCTTTCTATGTGTCGGCAGGCTCACAGCGCATTCCACATGGTATGGCTTCCTCCAAAGCCTAGCAGCATCCATTTGAGATGTTTATGATGCTGTGTTGTTATTCCCTGCACACCTTTTAAGATTTTAGCTCTGACATCCCGGTCACCCTGGGGTCCTAGTTGCTGTTGCTCAGAGTTGTGCCCATTCTGCTTCACACCAGGACAGGCATTTAGGCAGTTAGCATGGCGTAGTGGGCAATTCATTCCCCATAGTGTCATCATACAAAGCGAGTTCCTTGAAAGGGAATCTGTCCGGTTACAACTGTAACCATGGTTTCCTGAGAAGGACCGAGATGCTCTGTCTCATTGCCATACCTCCTGCATGCCTGGGAGTGGCTTGCTTTAGCTTATCGAAAGCTATTTTTGTTCTGTGCTGGGTTTCTTTTATAGCTTCCTCATTTTGCTCATGTCATAAATGATGTAATGTCAGTCAGGATTGGACTAGTTGCACATGTGCTTCAGACACTGCCACGCTGAAGGCATTCCCTGTAGTGTTGTCAAACGACGCAGTGTCTCGTTCCCTTCTCAGAGAACCATGGTTACAGTCGTAACCTGAGAAGTTTTACAGACCTGCAGTTTATCTCCAATCCTAATTAAGCACACCTGAACGAACTAATCAGTTTAGTTTTTCGCACTGCTAGAAACATCTAAGCAGGTGTGTTGAAGTAGGCTGAAGTCTGTGGACCTCTAGGAACATGAATTGGAGACACTGCCATATGCAATTCACAAGGTGCATTTACATGGAGCATTTTATGCCAATTGTAATTGGTTTAAATGCCCAATCCGAATGAAAATGCTCCTTGTAAAAACCTCAATTTGAATAAAAAGGCCCAAACCAATTTTAAATTCTAATCGGTTTGAGGGGGGTGGGGTAAACCTTTTCTAAAGGTCAGCAAAACCGAGGGAACCAATCAGGTTTCTTGTGTGAATTTTATTTTATGCATGCATTTATGTATTTAACACTAAACTAAAAACTGTGCTCTATTTCAAAAACAAAACAAAACAAAAGAGTTTTCAGTTTTTTTTAATGTGATCTCAAATGAATAGGGAATACTTTTAAACAATATGACCTACAAAGTTGTCCCCAGCCAAATCATTTACTTATCTGTGACGGTCAGTGAGCTGGTGCCGAACGGCAGAAGATTGCTCCCTGTATGTGTGTAATTTATATTTATATTATTTATTATGATTCTGTCTGTTTTTCTATTGCAGATTTGCCCAATCTGTGCAGCTTTGCCTGGTGGTGACCCCAATCATGTGACAGATGACTTTGCTGCTCATCTCACACTTGAACACAGAGCACCTAGAGATTTAATATCCTTTTTTTCCTGATTGATCAGCTGATCAACTTTGAATTTGGAAATTATAATACACAGTAGGCCTCATTTATGTAACGTGAGTGAAATGAGTTTCTGTTTGTGTAAACAAGTTCCTATTCCTACACAAGTTCAATTTAATGTGATACTTAAATTAAGAAAATTAATTTTGACTTTGTTGAAAGACCAATTTGTGTACGTTAATCACTTTAGAGGTCACTTTACAGCAGTTTTTCAAATTCTATTTAGTCTGTAATAGTTATTTTTTTCAGGATTTGTTAAGGATAAAGTTAAGGTGACACAAAAAGATATTTTGAGAAATGTCTCAGTGGTTTTGTGTCCATACAATGGGTGCCAATGTTGTCGACCACATTTTGGTCGTACCTAGGTTGCAACTAGGCTGCCGTTTGAACTGCTCTTTAGAAGAGTAAATGATGGAATAATTTTCATTCTTGGGTGAACTATCCATTTTGTTACCTTTGCTTATCTGCATTTAACTGCTTTATGAAATTATATTCCTGGTTTTTGGTTGAATACATTTACATTTATGCATGTGGCAGAAGCTTTTATCCAAAACGACTTACATTATACATTTGTCAGTACGTTGTGCTCCCCTGGAAATCAAACCCACAACCTTTGCGTTGCTAACACAATGCTCTACCAACTGAGCTACAGGCATACACTGTGAATAGAAATTGTCTGACAGATGACAGCAGCAGCACAAGGTAAATAGCTGCAAATTATCGTGTAGGCAGTTGCTTCTTGATTTAACAGATAGTAGACAGTGAGGGAAATTTAATGGCAAAGAGAAAGGGAAAGAGCATCAAGACACGTCCCAGGCATTTGCATTGGGTTTGTGGTCACATTCTCCACCAGTTCTCCTTAACCAGTGGGTGCATGATGAGAGCAGTGGTGTGCGGCATGTTCGTCGGATGTTTCACCCCGGACGGGGGTTGGGTGGGCCACGGGCACGCAGGACTAACATGCACTTTACCAGCAGCTCTACTGGGGGGCTGTCCTCTTCACAAAGCTCTTCCTACTCTCCAAGCAATAGGGAAGCAATGGACCCTATAGCAGGTGTGTTAACAGGGTATATACATGTTCTTGCTATCAAACAGTAAGATCCCCAGAATGGTGGACCATAACAGTGCAGTTTACCGGGATACGTTATTTAAAGACTTGATGAAATTGGAACGTTTTCTGTGTTGACACATGATGTTTAAACAAGATAGGATTTGTATATTTGTCTTTCTATTTTTTATTAACTTTAAAATTACACTGTTGTCATGAACCATGAGATTGTACTTGTTGCTAGTTAGAGGCACAGACAGGATATTCTCATATTAAGGAGCATATTGTTGGACAACCTTTTGTCAATAACACTGTAGGTCTGAGTATCAGCACAGATGTCATGATTTAGTTTTGATAAACAAGGATTCAGAGAATTTACTAATGCTAAATTATTAAAATAAAAAATGCAGAAAGAATAAATTATTTTTATTTCAGGTGCACATGAGTACATTCCTTTACGTAGAACCCACACCTTTATTTAAAAGCCATACAAAAGCAGTAGCTAGAATTGATTCAAAAGGATAGATTTGTGTGCCTATAAAAATGAACACAAACTTTGAAGACACACATATACAATATGAAAAACATAAAAATACAATGTCAAAAAAACACTTTGAAAAGAAAAACAAACTCAATGGCAAAAGTGTAACATGTTTTTCAAACAAACCCTGTTTTGTTTTAAACTTTCAAATTAGACTTAAGTGAAGAACGATCTGTACAATCCAACAAAGAAGAGAGCAATCTGGATACAGTTATTTGTATAGTTGTAGTGTCTACGTTGGCTACATTAGCAGGGTTGCCAGCTGTCACACACTTGTATATTGTAATCAATCTTAAAATAATTGTATTGCATGTTTGTCTTTTCTTCAAACCATTTTATGTATACATCAATTTTTAAACGTGTTTATACAAGGTTAAGGCAAGGTTATTTGTAAAATGAAGACAAAAATATTCTTTCTAAAGTAAGTGTCACCTTATAAATTTGTTTTGCTGTAGCAGTATTTGGAAAATGTAAATAATTTGGACTGGAAGCAAAGACTAGGGACAACATGTGTTCAATGAGTTTTCAAAGATAATTAGCTATGTTAAGGGCATCTTACACTAAATTCTTAAAAAGGATATCACCAGTTGTACTTTGGAATCACTGCAGCATTGTATTTTGGGAAAATGCACTTTTCTTATGGGCATGGAGCGTAAACGGAGAGTGATTCTCATGATCCTTCCCAGTTGGACATTCAAATCACCCTCAGCCAAGTTAATGTAATTGAGATAATCAATATAATCGATAAAAGATAAATTTCTGTAGAGTATATAGCACTTATGTCTTTATTTGGCTCGTCCATTATGTATTTTAGCTTAATTGTAACATGTCGTCTTGTGTATTGGATGTCATGTTGTTCTTGGTTAAGAAACTGATTATACCTTCATGGTTGTCTATACAATAAAAGATGTAATTAACACATTAGTAAAGTCAGCACTGCTACTGTACAGGAATTAAACCTATTAATAAAAAAAATTATTCATTATCTGAATTACATTAACTTACCAGAGGGTAACAGAAGTACATCAGAATGATGATGCTCCTGAGAGCTCATGTTGAAGAAATAGTTATAGAAAGACTATCCAAACCTCAGCTAGTTAAGTAAGGTATTTACAGAATTGTGATACCCTGCTGTTATAAACTATACTGATTCTCATTTTATTAGTGCCGATACTTTGGGAATGACAGTGTTTTGATAAGAGACATATTTCCTGAGTGGTGTTGACGTGTGTGCTGCGGTCTCAGGGCAACATGCAGGACCACTGGGCATGGCAAACTTTAAAAGAAAAAATGCAGACCAAGGGCAATAAGTCAAACTTGGCAAAAATTAAGTTTTGTGTTCTAGATTTTAGCTGTGGTATCGCTTTACTATTGGTTTCAAGATATTTCAATTAGGTATTGAATCAAAGTCATAATCTTGGTAGCGTGACAACACTAGTCGCTACCCAGAACGAACAGTACTGATAACCACATCCAGATTGCTCTCTACAATTGCTCCAAATCGCTCTCTACAATCGCTCGCAATCTCTATAAAGTCTAGTTCTGTGTCAGAGTGCTGCCCATCAAAATTTCATTAGCTAATAAAGCACAATTAAACTACACCCACACGAGGTTTGTGTCATAATGAAACGAAAAGTTTCATTATGAAGACAGTAGAAAGACAGTAGAAAGACAGTAGAAATGAAAGCTAATTTGCGAAAAAGATGGTTTGTTTAAAAATAAGTCCAGCGACAAGCAAATTTGTTTGTCCATACCAGAAGCAACACATCAACAAGACAAAATCAATCACAAATCTCCCACTCGTATCCAAAGGCATAAGTGCATAATTAAATTATGTTGGCTTGAGAACTTGTGTGAGCTTATGCACTTCTACTTTTTAAATTATGGCTGGCCAAGTCACCATTATTTCTAGTTTGTAAATGATCATAAGTAGAGATTTTTAATATTATATTTACAAGATAAGCTTTAAATAATACACAACATTGATAATCTAAAGGGGGATGGTGGTTTTAGAGAGGGGATGCTTTTTGTCATTTTTTTTCAACAAGGAGGATGCCATTCCCCCCTTAATTTGGGCCCTGATTGTACACTATGATCTTTTGATCTGTGGTTCTTAACTCCTGGATAGGCAAAGCACTGCGCAACACAGCACAGTACATTTCTCTCTGATTTAAATAAGGGGTGTTATAGTATACCCGTATTGACAATAACCTTGATATTAAGAATTTGTATTCTTTTCCCTACACTTGTATTTTGAGTATGATTCATTGAACAAAAAAGAGAAAAAATTAAAACATGAAATTAAACATTAATTTGACTGACTGACTTAGTATTTTTTTTATATTTTGACAGATATTATGATAATATTGTTATCATGAAATCTTTTGGCCTCAGTAATCATGAAAATCTGATATTGTGACAGCCCTAATTTAAATCATCAGCTTGTTAATGGAGAGATTCATAAACTGAACTGTCTGGGTCAAGAAAGGGACTTAGACACAATGTGCAGTGCTATGGGTCCTCAGGAAAGAGTTGAAAACTACAGCAAAGTTTAGCTAAACTTTAGCTAAGTTTTAGTTTTTCTTTGATTGTAAAACTTACACTCTCTTTCCATCACCAGAGTTGCTTTCTCAGCTGTCGGGTGTGCGGCGCTCCACAGGTGGGCAGCTTAACTCTTCTGGCCCCTCCACCTCACAGCTGCAGCAGTTGCAAATGCAGCTTCAGCTGGAGCGTCAGCAGGCGCAGGCAGCACGTCAGCAGCTGGAGACAGCCCGCAACGCCACGCGCCAGCGCAGCAACCCCAGCAATATCAGCGCCAGTATCCCACCGCCCAGCACCGCCACAAACACAGCCATGACTGAAAGCAACCCCCTGGCCTCCCACAGCTCCCAGTTTCTTCTCACACGGTACTGCCTGAGACCCACCTTACATGCCAAAGAGCACTTATTTATTCTTAAAGAGACAGTTCATGTTTTTTTCTTAAACACTTAGACAAGGTTTGTTTACTGTTAAAGACACAATAGATACATTTACATGTACACTTTCTGTTTCAGTTTAAATTAAATCAGATTGATCGATTTGAGTGCAGTGTTTATATGACCGCTGAATAAAGTAGCTGGGTTGATATGCACGTTTACATGACACAAGCTTAGAATCAAATTTGATCTTTTCATTTAAACATTTCCTGCTTTTCCGAGATGTGCATACTAGCAGCCATCTTGCCATTGCTTTTTTTTTTAAAAGCACACTTAACATTCACCTGTTTCAGTTGCTAATTAGAAGACGAGAATATGATGTGTTGTGCCAGGCTGCCTTTATCATGCAATTAAAATGCCCTTTCCCAAGCCCAGAACAAGGCATCTGTGGATGAAAGTCCGAAGCAAGGACTGGTGGGATAACATCGTCCTGCAACAACAATCCAATTCATTCTGATTGACATGTTTGCATGTGACTTTTTTAATCTGATTCTAGTTCTATTATGATCGGACTCCCTGTAGTTTACTCTTAAAGATAAAGTTTATTGATTACTCTTTGACATCATTATTTTGTTTTGAAGAGACAGTTCATTGTTTACCGTTAGAATCAGTTTGTTGTTTACTCTAAAAGGCACAGTTCATCATTTACTCTAAAAGGCACAGTTCATCATTTACTCTTAAAGCTTGCAGCATCTTCAAAACTACAAAAATCCAAATGTTTTTTTTAAATGACTCATGTCTCCAATGGGGAAAAAACAACGTGTGTAAGATTTGCAAAAAAAGATTTACTAGCCGATATGAGTAAAGAACACAATTCTTTTCTACAATGACTGTTGATTAAGTTAGCAATTAGTATGATAGATTCATAATTTTCGTCCACTATTGTATTTGTAATTTAGTCATCAACTCTTTGATTCTATAATTCCACCAGGTTGAATGAGCCGAAAATGTCTGAGGCAGAACGGCAGGCGCTGGAGAGCAAGCGTGCTGACCGCAGCCTGTTCATGCAGGAGCTGCTGCTGTCCACGCTAATGCGAGAGGAGAGCTCCTCTTCTGACGAGGACGAAAGGCGAGATTTTGCTGACTTTGGCGCCATGGGCTGTGTGGACATCATGCCTTTAGACGTGGCTCTGGAGAGCCTCAACTTGAAGGAGAGCTCCACAGGCAAGGAGCCTCCACCACCTCCTCTTTGATGATATCCTACCACCTTTACACAGACATTGTCCTCTGTGCTGTCAATGCCAATGACGGTGGGCAAAAAAACACAGCTCTCTTGTTTTTTTTCCTTTTGTTTTTCTTTTCTTTTTTTGGTGATTGTAATTTCAGGTCTGTCACCTTTGTTACATTGTGTACATCCATAAACAAAGAATGAGTGGGGAAAAAAAATCAAAAACTTCAGAACTGGCGTGTGAGAGAGTGTGCCAAGACAAGAGAGAGATGAACAGAATGAGACAAATTGAGAAATATAAATATATAAATAAATATATGTAAGTTGATAATCAATTCCACATAACTAATTTTTTCCTTTAGCAGGTGAGCGTAGGTATCTGTGGCAGACCTCAGCTTCCTGTCTTGCAAAAGGCTCTCCTTATAAATACTCCACATTCAAAAACTGAAGAGGAAACAAGAGACCTTCTCTAATGAAGCTGCTGTGTGTATTTATGAATATTAATGAATAAAAGTGCTTGGATTGTTTACCATAACTACTGCATGAGGTTATTTGCAGCGTGCATGATTTTTAATGACCATGTCATTAAAATGCAAAATATCCCAAAGCTTTCATTAACTTTATTCCAAGAGTTACTTGAACAAAAATGGGTTTTAATGTTTTTTTAATATCGAAATCATAAGCAAATTTGGAAGGAAAACTTGTCACTCGGCTACAATCTGCCCCATTCCTGACACTATAGTGCACAGCAGTGTTTTATCAGCAAAATCTTCATAGAGATTTAAAACAATTCTCTAGTTAAGAGCTTCCAGCCAATAACCAGCTTTGAGTTAAATTACAACATTACAACCAAAAATGATTAAAGCTCTTTCTTTTGTGAGGGAGTGAGCTGCTCATCCCATGAAGCATTTGTAAATTATGGATTTTGAATCAAAAACAGTGGTACAGTATAAAACTGTTTATTACAAGCATACATATTTGTGAGTTTGATGCTTTTGTCTCTTTTGGAATTATTTTCACTGGCAGGGGAAAAATACCTGGAAAATTGTGAATTCCAGAAGACATTCAGTACAACAGCATACTTGTTTGGGTGATATTGCAAAATAGTTCAAGAGCGTAGTGAGTCAGGCCAGTTATGTCATTCAGAATACACTTTTACTTGTTTTTTGTGTCCATGGTAACAGTGACTTTTATGATTAGCGCATCACACTTCAGGATTATGGTTATTGTGTCATAGTCTTCACATTTCTGACCCCTATTCTCTTTATTGGTAGTGGAGGGCACAAGATTTGCTAAGGATTTTTGTTTAACATTTCAGAAGAGTGACATGCTAACCTACTGCTAATAGACAGCATCTTCAATTTATTTACTGAAACTCTATTACTCTATTTTAGTAAAAAAAGATTTTTATTTTTTACTTATTATTTTTTGTTCTTTTAAGCATTGTGACCACCTCCATGCCTAAACTTTTATCCTCTATGTAGAATTTAATGAGATGTTTATGGAATTTGTGTATTAACTTTTTTAATGGATCTTGGACATGGGCAGACTTTTTTTAAATGTAAATTTAGAATACTACAGTAAAAACGGTGCACAGCTTTTGATGATATAACCAAACCCCATCCTCCTACTCTCTGTAGCTCTGGTCTGAATACTAGTCGCATAAACCTATTTAGAAACTTTGATTCATCCATGTAGCTTGAATCTTGCTCCATTTTTAGCACAAATATTACTACACACAGGGTTTTTAATGAGGTGAAATTTGTAATTTATGCACCTCTAGTGAAATTGTGACAGTTGCTGGCTTTTTCATGTCTGAAAACATCACTGTTATATTACTTTATGCTATATTACTATACGCTATATGCAAAGTTGTTATAGATGGTTGCTTGGTTGTTATGAGTGGTTTTTAGTTTGTTGCTGTGATGTTGCTAGATGTTTGTGTGCTATTCTGCTCTCTAGATAGGGCACAGGTTCTCTCTTGCCTGTTTTTTCAGTCATTTATTCATCTGTCATGCTAAAAATCATTCAAAATGTCCTGCCTTAGCAAGGACCACTAATAGTTGTTTAAAACCATGTTCCCAAACACAGCCTTACCCCCCAACTTAAAACGTAGTCCTGCCGCAGACTAGTGCTGTTGGTTGAGCAAAGAGCTTGACATGACAAATCACTTTTAAAACATTGTCAACGTCTCTCTTGACTGTCTCTGCGCATTAACTTGGGAAATAATACCAGTAAAACTACAAACTTACGCTGTTTTATCCAGTATGGCAGCCCCAATACAATTAGACTGTTTCTGCTGTCCAGAAAAGTACTTGGCTTCTCAGTTGCATGTCCACTACATGCAATATCATAAACAGATAATAATAGTTCAGCCCCCAGATAGTTGATGCCATTTTACATGCAAGGCATGTGCAGTTTGTTTATATTTACATCATGTACATATGTGGCAGGACCTTTTTATCAAAAGCAACTTACAGTGCATTAGAGGTATTTTAATCAGTATGTGTTTTCTTGAGAATTGAACCTACAGTGCTGTAATTTTGCACTTTTGTGCTGCTAATACAATGCTCTTATAAGAAAATACACTTAGGGCAGGATTCTATCTATTAGCAATTGATTGGATTATGAAATGTCCATGTATAAACACAATTTCTGACATTTATCAGCGTGGATGCCAAAGTTTGCGGTTACCAATGCTATTTTAGAAATACCATATTAGAGGCTCATGCCACTTACAGTTCTATTATTTTGTAATGATAATGGAGTTAGGATAAAATGATAGTGTTCAGTTGGTCATGTGATCTCAGTATGCCAGCATCAGAATCTGCATCTGATGTCAGTGTACATCACTATAAACATGTTTGTTCAAAGTTCAAAATTATTTAGGTGTGAAAATGATTTCATCTACCTTTGAATGTAGGAATATATTATATAAGCAATGTTGTAAGACATACCACTTTTATTATATGCACAGTTGTAAAAGGAACAATTCCATTGATTGCAGAGGTTTCTCACAGAATGCACAAGCATAGAGTACTGACACCTGAAGCCGTGTGAGATTGTCTACCTGGAGCACACATTCACCCATAGTCACACGCATTGTGATCCAGTGATCCATCTAAACTAATAAAGGGGAACATTGCGAATCCCAATTGCCCAGACCATGTGTTGCCCAAATGGGTAATCAAGAAATGTCCAAACAGGCAATCAATCAAGAAATCTCCAGATCATATTTTACCCAGAATTCAAAAGAACAACGTTACTTTAGCATTAAGAAAAATGGCTGATCTTAGGACCATAAAAGACAATATTTGCATAACCACTGAGAACATTTCTCCCCAATTTGCTGTACTATTCTGTATTATCGTAATGGGCTGTAAAAATTGAAATCAAGAAATGAGGGGAAATTAAAATGTCTTAACTGTCATAGGCATAGTCAAAATATTTTTATCTTAGTTTTTGTATGATTTACCCAAATAATATAAAAAGTAAAAAACTTTGGTAACAAATTAACTGCAACAGTATTCCAGTTCTCAATCATAGTTATTCATATAGAATGTTTAAGAGCTTTCTATTAATAAAATGAGGATGGATATACTTTTGGCTCTTTCCCCTTGGATGTAAATTGGACAGAGTTTGTCACTAATATTTTGTTCCTTTACATGAACCAAGCCTCAGCAATCTAAAAAGGCCACAGTAAGCTTCAGTAACATCTAATCATTTTCAACACGGGAAAGGTTAGTTGATCAGTTACAGAAAAAAAATTTCATTGTGAACAACCACAGAAAAAGAAATAATACACACATAAAATAATATTTACACTCACATATTGCCAAAGGCCCATTAGACATGATCTTTTATAATGTCACACATTGTGACATGAAGCCTGTTTTTAAACAGAGTATAGAGAACATACAATTTACATTGACATCTATTGGAACTGTACAGAATGATTTACAAAGTACAGGCTGGCTATTTAGAACAGATAAATCTGTATATAGCAAAAACTGGGAGAATGCCAAGTCTTTACCTAAGGTCAATCTGCCACAACACAATAAAAATCATTTAGAAGAACTGATGAAAATGCTTGTTGAAAATATCTGCAACATTAGCAAACATTTCCCTCATTTCACTGCATTTTCTGTTTTTTTTTTTTCTTTTTGCAGTGCTTACAATTGTGGGGTGAAAACTACAAAAATAATGAGCAGTACATCTATAATGAATGTGCAAAACTGTTAAAGGTTTTTCCATGACTATATTTTTATGCACAATTATAATGACCAACCTTGGTAACTTGTATGTTTGTGATGTTGGTTAAAGTCGGCTGTTAAAAGTAGGTCCTGCCAATGGACTGTTTGGAAAGAATTTGACATCAGTGTACAAAGAATGATTGATCCTGCTCAAATATATTTACAGTCTAATTGCATACTGTATATACAGACACTCGGAGCAACAGCAGTACTCGCCCCCAAAAAATTAGTCAATGCAGCATGTGTTGTTAGAGACCACAAAGATCTCTGTCAATCTGAGAAAAAAATATTTACCCCCGCACAGGAGAACAAGTGATACAAATATTTTAGCCCTGGAGTTTGATAACCATGTTTGTAGCCTGGTTGAGAACTTGGACTAGGTTCTGGTTTTGACTGTGGTCAGCTTTGTGGTCATAGGAAACGTCAGCGTTTTAACAACTGGATTGAAAAGCAGTGCATGTAGTAATCATAAATATGTATCAAGCACCTTGCAAAATCAACATTGATTTTGTACATTATTGTCTGCCAGTCTACAAACTACATTTTTAAAATGTAAAAATTTGACGCTTATTTGTGTGAAACTTGCCCACATTGCTAATGTTGCAATGCGTTGCCAGGCAGTTACTTAGTCAAGAAGCCCATAATATTTCAGTCCCTAGATATGACCCCGGTGCATGCTTCAATGTAAGCTTATGATTTTTTATTAATTTTTTTTGCAGTTTAATGGTGTATCTATCAGCCAAAATCATTTATTTTGAAAAGTAATAGTATACCTTTACTTGGCAATCCACACATTTATAAATCTTGTCCATAGCATAAACATTGATTATATGCCAAAATGTACTACTCAGAGTTAGGGGTTTGTATAAGTACTCATAATGTTGTTATTTGTCCTCCTCTGTTAACTTTTTTGGTGAGGTTTAAGCACACAGGTTGATCAAGACTGTCCCTTCATAGGGTGTGACCTCAGGGCCAGTCTTATATGAACATTCACTTCACAATGCCCCCCAAGCCCATCGCATTGAAACGGACCACAATACATACAAACCAAGTGGATCATAAATTATTACATACAAAATTAGCCATTATTTCGTACACAATTCAAGACCAAAAAAATCCAGGTGTTCGATTGGGTCTATTTTAGAATGGAGAACATCTATGGTTCGTAGACCCCAGGAACAGGTAAAAAATTGTCTTCTCAAAGGCAAAATCCATTAAATTGCAACACAACAACAAGGGTGCCTACACACTAGAATTCCAGTTATTTCAATAGCCATGATGCATTGCATAAAGTAGAAGACAAACTTTTCAAAAAGTTGAGAACTTTTGTTGCAGTGCACTTGTAGGCATCTGTTGACTACTTAGAATTTTAGAAAGGCGAGTTGAGTTGTGCTTGGCTTGATTTCGAACAGAACTGGCTCTTTCCACACCTTAAAATCACATCTTTGCATCTCTTTCCATCAGTTGCTGTCTGAGCATTCCCCAATGTGTAAGTAGAACTAGTGTTTAGAAGAATAGTCCAAAATTGTTTTAAAAAATGACATTGATTGTTACTCCATAGTTTGCTCTGTGAATATGTATTTCAGTCTGCATATGGTCCACCAGGGCATCGACAACATTGGGCTAATGATTGGGTGGTCATCAAGTCAGAAATTGTCAATACACAAACAATGTCTGAAAAACAACATAACTACAAACTTTATGAAACCAAATTACCTTTTTCAAAAAGGTTCAAAACAAAAGGTCTACCTTGTCTTACATATTTACAATAAAACGGTTCCATTTTTCATTTGTAGACCATTTAGGACTTTTAAAAAAATACAATGCATGACCGGTCTAGACATATGTAGACCTGGAAAAATTCAAAGCAATACGCAAAGTTACCTTTAAAGCTTTTTGTCTATGTGGTGAGAAGGCTGAAGTACAAGCCATTAGTATGAGCAGGCACACACACACAAATCTAGTCTAATCCATTCATTTCACCTTTAACCCCCTCCCTCCCCACCCAACAAACACACAAACTCTTTCTTACTAACAATTACACACTCATTCTAACAAACAAATCCTCTACACAGGGTCAGCCCAGGATGTCCAGGTAAACAGGTGAGGCCTTGGTCAGACTCTGAAGCAGACTGTGGATTTCTTTGATGTTGAGTCTCATATAAGGCTCTCTCTGCCAACAGCCCAGCATTAGGTCATACACCTCTTTGGGGCAGGTACGAGGTCTCTGCAACACCCGACCCTGTGTGATACACTCGATTACCTGCAGGAAGCAGCACAAACACATTCAATCCTGTTTTTTGTTATATAAACTTTTTGATGTTCAGTTCTGGTCTGGGTTCTTCTGAAAATGGATGAATTGTTGCAATAAATTCCACTGGCAGTGTTTCCTGAACTGCTATCTAGACTGAATCTACAGTGCTAAGCAATGTTAGGAAAGCTACTACTACACATTAATATTCTGATACTGCATTCTGATACATGACCTATGGCATTAACATTTTCCCAATACATTTAAAGTTATTTTGTGTAAACATTAAAATAAAAATCAGTGACATAAAAACCCTGTTTTTATTTCATTTTAAACCACTGGAAACAAAATTTACATCACCGTTAAACTACAGTCAAGCTAAAGTAATGAACGACAGCTAAATAAATAAAACTGAGCAAAAAAATGTAACAATATTTCATGCCAAGGGGCAAACTGCTGCATAGGTACTTAATTCAGTAAATCATTATTTTTGAACAAACAGATTTACTTTGTCTGGGACGATGCATGTAAGGTTTAATTGGTTAAAATCTACGATGGCTCTTACCTCATTGTTTGAAAGCTGGTACCAGGGTTGCTTTCCATAGGTAAAAATTTCCCAGAGGACCACCCCCAAACTCCATACATCACTCTCCGTGGTAAATCTCCTGTACATGATGCTCTCTGGAGGCATCCAGCGAATGGGCAGCATTGTATGACCACCCACCTGTTATTATAGATAAAAATGAACATGAACAAGATTAACAATATTACAATATTGCAATGTAAGGCCACATCAATTTGCAATATCTGGATTAACACAAAACTTAAACCTAACTTGGTGACCTAAGTATAGTAATATATGCACTGCCCTAAGATTCTTCTTTATAGCAATCATGCTGTAAATAATATGTTTCTGTTTTTAGCAGCCAAGCCCTGATTTTGTATTATTCTTTATTATTATTATTATCATTATTATTATTATTATTGTAACTATTGTTAGTTTTCATGTTCTTCCACTCTTGCATCTATTGCAGCCCATAGAACCGTACATAGGAAAGTTATGAAATTTGGCATACAGATAGAGTTGGCACAATTGGGTATTATTACCAAACTTGGTATGGTTCATCATTATAGTCTGTGGTGACCAGCAAAATTTGGGGCCAGCACCACCTAGTGGCCAAAATACATAAAATTCATTAAAATACTTATACACGTGACTGAAATAACAGTGTCATGCAACTCCTTTTTTAAATTCTTTGGGTCATATGTCATGCAACTCCTTTCTTTAAATTCTTTGGTCATACCAAGTCCTACAGTATCAAATTGTCATAGTCAATGCTACTTCCTGTCTGCCATTTTAAATGATATTATATATATATATATGAATTATATGCAGTACTGTGTAAAAGTCTTAGGCACATTAGTATTTTCAAACCCAAAAATGATTTTAAGCAAGTTCTTATAATATCTTTTGTTGTAGTGTTAGTAGGATTACATTTCAAAACATTCTTTTTGCCATTAATTGTAACAATCCAGTGATATTTTTGTATGCACAAGGAGACTGACAACAGCCAGTTCTCCAGTCTGTCTTTGATTAAATTATGAACCAACAGAAAAAACTGAGACAGACTAAAGAAGAACTGTGGCAACTGAGACAGACTACAGAAGAACTGTGGCAGTGTCTCCAAGAAGCTTGAAGAAACCTTGGAATGTTGTAAGGTGAGGATGCTTTCAAAAATCAATATCAAAATCAATAAATTATTTATCAATTAACAAAATCAAATCAATATTTGTTGTGACCACACTTTTGCATTTAAAACGGCTTTTGTTCTAGGTGCACATAGTTTTTCAGGTAGCTTCCCACAGAATCAAACCCAACAGCTCAAATTATGCTATTATTATAAACTTAAACAGGTTGGGGGTGAGACCGTTTTAAACACTGATGTTTTATGTACTTGCTTAGTAACAAATTTTTGTTAATTTTTTTACACAATTACACAGTTATTGTGGCAGTTTTAAATTATATTCAACAAATTCACTAAATCGTCACTAAATCACTATTTTCTATTTACTAAATCTTAAACATTATAAAGGGACCTATAATGATATAAACAGCAAAATATTAAAATTCTGAAACAAGATAATGGATAGTAGGTAAGATTTGACCTCTGTGTGAATGTGTCCTACACTAGACATGTAAAATCATGATACACACGTACCCTATAGTAGTCAGTGCTGTAGACATCTCTGGACATACCAAAGTCCCCTATCTTAACCATCAGATTCTCCCCCACCAGGCAGTTACGTGTGGCAAGGTCTCTATGCACAAAATGCTGTGAAGCCAGATACACCATGCCTGCTGCTATCTGCTGAGCTATGTGCAGCATCTGAGGCTGGGTCAACTCCACCAGAAAACTCTGCTGCCCATCTGCCATGAGCACTGCATCTGGCCCATGAGCCCTGCAAGAAAGGAAGGATTAGAATAGCACCTTTAACATGCATACTCTTAGGTAAAGGAAAACACGCACAGAGAACACACATTTTTCTCATAGTATAACAGCACTATACATATAACACAAAACTCTTTTTGTGTTATATTAGGACACAGTGTTGTTAGGACAACACTGTGTCCTAACCAAACAAAGTGTGACAATGTTCCAGCATTACACAACATACAGATTTCTAATCAGACACTGAGCAGAGTACCTATTTTAGGGGGTGTTCACATGATAACACTATCAACTAAACTTAGGAAAACTTTTTATGTGTTTTTTTATCACAACATGAAATGCAAACATGGATTTCAAAGTGCAAGTTTCATGTTTAAACAATGTTGTCATTTGAATGTAAAAACACAAAGGAAAACTTTGCTGTTTTTACCATATCTCTCACATGTAAACGTACCCTGAATTTTTATTTTCGGTGGCAATAGGCTTTTTCACAAGATTCAGAAACTGCGTCACACACTCAGGAGGCAAGCGTAGGGGAGAGCGGGGATGGTTGCAACACTTTTTGTATTTCCTTCAATTTCTCAGAGACTGTTTTTAGTGGAAGCCCAAAATTTTAATACATTAAACCCACATCTATCAGATACCCACCCACATTGCTGTATGTATGATAATATACGTACAATTTAAACTTGAACAAAGTCAAATGTTGCAACTGACCCCATTACAGGGGGTCTACATTAAAATATAATAAAAATTTATATAACATCATATTGCAATTTCTTAATTTTATTTGTGAACAGATCGGGTTAAATTGTTAAATTTGTTAAATTGGCCGTATAAAGAGAAAAACTAGTAAAAGAACAAGTAACAACCATGTTTTGGTTAATTATTAGGCCTACAAAAAATAGAACTACAAAATATTTTTAATGAAAATCAAGAAAAATTTACTGAAATACTTCTGTGAACTCCACTGAACTAAACTGTGTGTGTGTGAGGTAGTGTATGAGAGAGAAAGGGTAGGAGAGAAAGAAATTAGTCCACATCGGACTCGCAGTTGTGGCAAATGTAACTGGCTCCCCCATCAGCGCAGGCCTGATGAGCCCATGCCTTGCATTGCCAGCGCTGTACCCAAACCTCTCTCAATTTTGAGTAACTCTCCAAACAAACAATGCAGAAATCTTATTCTTTGTCAGAGTCAATATCATTGACTTTTTATTGTTTTAGTTTTATTTTCATTTAACTTTCTCCTAGCTTTCTGGTGCTTCTTTTCCAATTCCAGTGCCTCTTTCTCTGGGGTGTCTGTAAGAATTGCAGTCTTTCGCTTTCTCTTCCTTTTCGAGATTTTGCGGGCAGTACATGTGGCAGTGGTTGAGCTACAGCGGGTGGAGACAGGAGAGCCGCAGACGGCATGCCAAGTCCACAACTTGGAAGATCTTTCGATTAAATGGCCACATGCCAGTGCACCTAAAACCTGACTGCACATATGCTGGTTTTGCTGCCAAAGGGAAGGCCAGCCTAACAATGCCAGGAATGTCATAAATTGACATTGTTAGGCCTGGGTGGCTTTTCATTCATGAGTCACAAAATGAGTTTACCATAAACAGTATGATTCATTGGCTGTAGTTTGTGAGAACATAAAATTACAATTATATTATATAAGCTTTTACATCAATGTGATAAGGGTGATAAGGACATTTGCAACAGCATGATGGGACAGTTGCAACAACATGTTGCAACTGTCCCTTCTCTGACAGCCATGATAAAACTTGCTATGCTGGCTAGACACAACAGCTTTGACACTTGCTAGCTATGCCTATTAGAAGCTATGATTTAAGAAGTTTAACTATGATTTAAATTACATGAATGAATAATGCTTCACAAAAACAGTTTATGAGAAAAATTCTGAGCATTAAAAAAACACTTTTTTACTCTGAAATTAGCTTTTTCCAGAAGGAATGGTCAAATACGGCTGATTTCTTCCAGATGATGGGAGGGGCTAACTGGGCATGTGCAGTATGAGCATCATCTCTCTAACTCATTCCTGATTGGAGGAATAAGCCATGTTGCAACTTCCCCACGTTGCAACAATCCCCACTCTCCCCTACATCTAATAATAATAATATATATTTTAACATTAATCAGCAAATGGTAGCAAACAGATGATATGGAAAAGTTCTTTGGCATAGGCCCTGTCTATAGTACAAATCCAGCAGTTTCAGATTCCAGCTATTCCTGCCTGAAGATGAAGGCAGGGGCTGAGCCTACCCCTGGAAGTATGGACATAAACCATGTGGTGGTGGTGGAGGGATGGGGGTGAAAGCCAGTGTCGAAATCTGTGAACACAAAAGCGAATGAGTACGGAACATCTTGGTTATGTAAGTAACACTTGTTTCCTGATAAAGGGAGTGAAACGTTGTGTCAATGATGACACTAGGGGTTTATTCTTGAGAGCCCAATTGCCTCTGATCTTTGTAAAAAAGGCCAATAAAAATTGGTAAGTGGAATTTGCATGCCATTGTCCGACCCAGGTATCCGAGTATATAAACGGGTTGGCATGCAACACTCACTCAGATATTGTGCTGAGGATTTGAAGATGTGTCACGTCACGTTTGGCAAACCCTGAGACCAGTAAGCCATGGAAATGGCCTCCACAAACCAATGGGCTAACCTCTGTTCGGAAACAAAATTTTCCCTTCTGCTGACCTCCAAAGCAGACAAGGAGCTGGTCAGAGCATCTAAGGCTCTCTCTGCATTCCAGGTAAACATGTAATGCACGCACTGGACACAGCACGGAGAGGGCTGGGTCTCCCTACCCAGCAGCCCTCCAGGATTCCAAAAAGATCCCAAAGAGAATGAGTTGTGGCCTAAAGGGATTCAGCCTCCTGGTGCCCCTGAGGAAGCTTCACCCAGGTTGTGCCGTCCCAACGGCCTGCACCCAATGGTATCATGACGAACAGAAATGGCCGCCATGTAGACTTTTAGAGTGAAGGGAGACAGGTATCTCTCGAGACGTTCCTGAGACAGCACAATGCTGACCTGGCACTTCTGTGGGTTTTCCTGATGGGAGGAGCACCAGTCTGTGAAAAAATGCCACTTCAAAGCATAGAGCTGCCTAGTAGGGAGGGCTCTAGCCTGAGTGATAATTATTGTTAATCATCTGGTGAAAGACCCCCTAAGTCCTCTGCGTTACGTCTAGAGGCCAGAAGTGAAGGGTCCAAAGGTCTGATCTGGGCTGCCTGAGCATGCCCTGCCCCTGAGTGAGGGGCTCCTGGCTCAGGGGACTGCACCAGGGGGGAGCGCTGTCAGAAGCTTGAACTCTGAGAACCAGGTCTGGTTGGGTCAATGGCGCCACCAAAAAACCTGGCGCTGCTCCTCCCTGACCTTGCACAGATCCTGTCTACCTGTAACATATCCTGTTTTCTCTGTGTTATTTAGACATGCTGGCAGCACTGAATCATGCAAAATTAGTTTAAATAAACTGGTACATTAAAGTGTAATGTTACAACAAGATTGTTAACTTTTTGATACATTAGATATCATGAACTGACTGTTACAACACTTTATTATAGGTTATATCTAGGTTAATTTGATTTTTAGTGGTGCTTGCAAAGCAAGGCATCACTATTACTCTCTTGCATACGTCTTTTACTGGACAAAACTTTGGTATGCAACTCATCCCGCATGGTTTGTTGTAGGCCCATGAATGAGGGGTCAAATCAGTGAGCTTACTGGGAAGAGGTGTGCTATGAAAAATTCCATAGACTTAACATTGAGCTGAATTTTGTGACATCATAGCTCTGTATCAGAATGTCATAGAGACTTGGGGGTGGGCTCATATGACTCTGCTTAGCAAGCAGCAACATTACAAAACTTATTAAAACTTCATAGCCACAACCTAGTGACCAGCTGCAAAAGATGAGAGGCATCAGAACACTGTAGAGACAAGTGGGTTGACTCAGACCGACAAGTAGTTTTTAATTATTACCATGGAATCTGTAAAGCCATGCCCTAGCAACCAACATGAATTAGCTATATCTCAGCACCTGAATATCATAGAGACATGGGAGTTGACTCTTTTGATTCACACACATATCCATCTATTGGTTTTACCCTGTTAACTGTCTAGCTACACCCCACCAACCATTTACTGTACCCTAGAAACTATGTAATGAAATAAATAAGTCATATCTCAGCATTGTAACATTGTAGAGACATGTGGGTCAGCTTATTTGACTCAGGCTGTCAGTGGGCTTTAGGTATTGCTCTGGCCACACCCTAACAACCATTCAGAGAACCCTAGCAACTTCATAACATCAGGATTAAGCCATATTTTAGTATATCATGCTAAATCATGATAATATCATGCTGAATCATGGTAAAACATGCTAACATCATGCTTAAACATGTTAGCATCATGTTAAAACACGGTAACATTGTTGAAATGTTCTTGCTCGAGTTTTGCCATGGCAAGCATTCAGTAAATGTACCTAATTTAATATATAACTATTGTTATTTGTTAATTCATATCCGAACAGATTAATAATTATACTAATAATAATTAACAATACATACAGATAATGTTATGTTGTAATGTATACATCTTGAAACGTACATTAAACTTGGACAATATTCTGTCTATCTATCTGTCTAATAAATCTGAATTTACTCCAATATCACAGTAATGGAACAGTGATAAAGAATTGCACTAAATAATTTGCAATTAATAACACTAATAATAAGGTAGGGTAATATAATGCAATGTAATGCAAATGCAACTGTAATGCCCTGTAATTTCCACTTTTAATTAAATAATGCATAGCCAAAACAGACAGACATAGATAATGAAACAACGCAAAGAACAACATTACCGGATTTATGAAATGGGGTGTAGTTAGAATGAGAGAATTCCTGTCATAAGTGGCCGTCTCATAAAGTCATAAAAGTCATTCATACATCATTTGACCTTGATACATTTGATTTTGGACAGTCATCAATAAGGCATCAAGCCCCTTTACATAATATATTTCTCTGCCAGGAAAAGTTTTACCCGGCAGGGGTCAATCCATAAGTCAAAAACCCAGAAGTGTGAAAAAGGCTAATCAACAGCATGTCACAAATTCTGTACCTCTATTCATAGTGTATGTATAATAATTCTCATTTGCAAACCTGAGAAACTTGTTGAGGTCTCCATGCTTCATGTACTCAAACACCATGATGAGGGGGTCACTCTCCACACACACTCCATAAAACTTGACAATGTGCTCATGCTGCAGGTTGGTTAGGAGCTCCGCCTCTCTGTGGAAATCTGCTCGCCCACTTTCACTGGCTTCTTTAAGTGTCTGTGAGATAAGAAATCATGTAGAATCTAATATTATAGATATCTTATGTGCTTTACCTAAAACTTAATTCTGTAGCCACTCTATCATCACCTCTTAATGTCAATATGAATCTACATTTATAATCTATTGTACCTACTATCTCTTGTATTACTGAGTGAAACATATTCAGTAAGGTTTAGAATTGGGGGAATCGAGTTTATCGTTCTGTGATTAATTGGATCAACAGAATCATAGCGGCCATGGCTTGGCTGGATAACAAGCATCTATATCCATTGATAGGCTTTTCCCCATATGCTAACTTTGACCTTACAGTTCAGGCTAGCTCTTTCTAGCCATTATAGACCACCTTGGCTACACCAAATCTCACTGTATTGTCAGTATATTGTGTCATAAATGTTTCAATTTTTTAAAAGATATCAAGTTAAAAATGATTTAATTTTTTACACACAGTAGATCAATGTCAGTTTTAAAACAATGGGCCTATCAGATGAATTTGGGGGTGGGATAAGTATGCAGAGTGTGTACATTGATGTATGGGAGTTGATGCTTTTATAGACATGCTTTCTGTACAATTCTGTTGTTCATTTATTATTACAAAAATGAGCACATACTACACACTGTGCTCTGGTTCCAACATGTTGTCATTTGATCAGCTTTTAGTAAATATTTTGTTCTGTAATCATACCATACCTTAACAGCCACCAAAGTCTTTTCTTGGTCAGGTGATAAGTTGTAGCATTCTGCCAAAAACACTTTCCCAAAAGCCCCCTCTCCAAGCTCCCTCTTCAGCAAAATGTTGTGGCGCTTTATGTGCTGGACAACTGCAGAACAAGGAACCCTCACAGTCAAATTAGATCACACATTAGATCTTTACATTTCCTAAGGAAATGTGAGTGGTGCTTGCCATGATAGTAGTGTGTTATGGCTGGCTTCCAAGGCATAGCTAAATGTTTGCTAATGTATTTTAAATTTTGCTAGGTGGTTTCTTATGAGTTCTAGGGAAATGCTCACTGGCAAAGTCAAAACAATGATTCAACAATGATTACGTTACACAGTGTCAACAGTCCCTGATATTATCACCATGGAGATAGAAGGGGAGGTTACTATGACAACTGACTAATGGCAACCTGGGGTTGGAACCTGTTTCAAATGATGAAGTGGGGTCACTGATGGCCCAGCACACCATGGCAACTCACAAGTGTCTGATTTCAGCAAGTTGCTGGAATTCCGGAAGTACTGCGGGTTCTCTATGACTGGGATCTTCGTCATTCCGATAATAACGGCTTCTGGACCCATCTCTGACGACGATGGTGTGTTGTTGCCGTTGGAAACATGATGGAGTGGACTGGCAGAGTCATCGTCATTACTAATAACAGATGAGGATCCTGATGGAGAGAAGACAATATCTAAAGAGCTAATGACAATGATAATGGCTTGATGAGAACAATACATGTACCAGGTTTGGTGATCGTAGGTAAAACTACCCTGTCAGTTTAGTCAAAAGGAGGCACTACAGAGACTCCCACTATGCCCATGCCTAAGCTTTTGTCAACACCTAATGGTCGACAAGTATGATAAACATATGATATATTATAATAATGATATAACATAATTTAAGATATCACAAATCATTCTAGAACTTTATATCAGCCATGTCTCTACATTATTTTGACCAAGTCTGAAATAACTTTGACAAATGTAAGTGATAGATAAATAAATGAACTATTTATTTATCGAACTATTGGACAAATAAAGGAACTATTTTTAATTTTGTTTTAAGTGGCGCACTTCCTGTTGCCAGTTGGTGGTGCTATGACTGAGTTATATCAATGTCATCAGCTCGCCACAACAAACATATTTGCTAAGTTTGATGTAAATTAGTCAATGCATGCTGTAGATATTAGAGACCTCCTATTTCAAATTTTTCGCCATCATTTTACTGCCTCACCATGGAAGCGCCATTCAGGATGCTCACCAAGTGAAAATCACTTGAAATCCCTAGTAGGAGTATTTAAAAGTTCATGGCATGCACTTTTCAGAAAATCCAAAATGGCCGACGTGTTGAAGGGGTGTCAGTCAATTGTTTGGTCAACAAGACCGATACACATACCAAGTTTTGTACAGGTGCATGAATGTATGTATAATATAGGCATCATAATTTTGTGCCCCATACCAGGGGCTCTGCCGAGCCCACTGCCCTAACCACATGCCAGTCTTTGCCCGGGCCTAATGGCCAAGAACTCTGACAGATTTGAGTTGTCCAAAATTGTCAAGGGTTTTTGAGCATGTTAAGGATCTCAAAGGCCTTGGAAAAAAAATAATAAAAAGAATAATACTAAGGAAAACAACAGGCACTTTGTGCTTGGGCCCTAATGATCCTAAGAAAAATGTCTCGGTTACATATGACACTAGGGGTTTGACCTTGGGAGACCAATCACTCTGCTTCTTATTAGAAAACGCCATTGAAAACTGGCCTAAAAAATAGGCAGCAATAGTATTTGGCAAGTGGGATTTGCATGCCAGTCTCCACCCTAGATATCTAGGTATAAAAGGGAAATGGCGTGCACCACTCATTCAGCTCTGCTGAGGAGCCAAGATGTACTCAGCTGTCCACGGTCAATTTAGCACTGTGGCAGGAGAGACACAGCATCTCTTTTCCACCATCAGGGGACAGAGAATATATACATGTTTGTGATGGTCCCTTTCTGTCACTCAGTCAATGTTGCGTCGATGCAGTGACACTAGGGGTCCCTATACTAAGCAACACAACCGCTGAACCATGTTATAGACTCAAGTGGCACAACTGCTGGCAAGCAAAGTGTGCCTGAGCAAGTCATCACAGACTTTATAACCTTCAATGCACTGTTAACATGTTAATTTAACATATCGAAGGGGCGGAATACAAGCTTCTACAAGGTCCATCTAAAATAGATAGACTTCAGTGGAAGTACCACATCAAATTATGTCTTCAAGCAGGAGACTACTGGAGGGAACCCAAAACTAGGCTATGACAGACAGTTCCATCTAGGGGAAGACACAGGTTTACCAACAAGAAAACCATACTGTGGAAAGATACTCATATGGGATTACCAAAGGGAATCACTACATATGACAATCTGTCAATAAGCTAATAGGGTAGCCACAAATGGCAGATCCAGTTGCCAAGCCCCTGTGCTGGGCTCTAAGTCAAAATAAAACAAATGCCAAGGGTTCACCAACAAGGAAAGTGCGATGTGTGATGGTTTGGAATGGACAATCTACTCACCCAAACACTGTGCCAAAGGCTGCAATGGAACTGCAATGGAACAATCAGCGTGCCCAAAACTGTAAGTGCATCATAGCAGGCCATAGCCGAGATGATGGATGACACATCCTTGCGAACCCTGAGAGGCGAAGGCAGAGAGCCACCAGACACTTGGGGTATTCTCTGCATGAATACCCCAGCCTAGAGAAAACATAAACTGCTCTTTGTGTGTTGATTCGGTGGCCTGCACCATAGCACAGGACAGATGGTGAAACACCACCCCTTGGGACGATTCCGAAGGGTGGAATAGGGCCTCTGTCCTGCCCTGGGTGAGGTCTGTCTGTGAGAGCAGCTCGGTGTTCTCAATGGGGTAAGATGAAGGAGGCTGGGGTCTCTGGGGTCTGTACATTGAGGTACAACCACGATGAGGCAGGATGTGTTTAATTGCATGTCTGCATCTGGAACTGCCAGGCAAAGTCCTCATCAGTGTTGCCACCTTTCTCAGCATCTTGCATCACAGCAAGGTTTAGCCAGAGATCTTGCTCCTGGACAACTATTGTTGACATTGCCTGGCCCAGCCCCCACCATTACTTTCATCATCCTCAGGGTGAGGTATATCGGCATATGAAGCTTCTTCATAACTAAATATTCAGAGTGAAAACTGCCATGCACTTCCCACTCACCAATTTTTATTGGTGCTTATTTTTTTATTGCTATTTTTGTTACTATATTGACAACATGTAAAGTGACCCTAACCCTATTAATAATCCTAAGGAAAACAATAGGGGCCTTTGCACTTTCAGTACTTGGGTCCTAACAATCCTAAGAAAAACAATAGTGCCTTTTGCACTTTCAGTGCTTGGGCCCTAAATATCCCTAATGCATTAACAGCAATTGTACCATGTGCAATGGGTGTTTTAAGGCATACGGTTAAGTAACCCCAAATCCATACCAAAAAAAAAAAGTTCAATAATGATGTAAAAGTAATACGAATAATTATTGGAATAAGCAGGCTGGTTTTATTATTCTGGTTGGTTTATTCTTGGTTGCTAAGCAACATGGCAACTTGGCCTGTTAATTCTAAATGTATAATTAAAAGTGTGCATTTATGGTAATTTTACATGAGCTTTGAACATGGTTCATTAAATCAGTTTCTCTATTCTAATAAATGTCTCTATTCTAAAAAAGTTTTAGAATGATAATTTGCATGTTTGTAATTAGTATTAATGTTCAAGTAATACATGCTGTTTCAACAAAAAATTCAGATATTGACTGTATTGTCAAAAGTGGACATTTGCAATTTAAGCAGGCATTCACTGTTTTCTGGGTGAAATAATGATCCAAATGCATATTCAGTGCTGCAGCTGGTATTCATTATTTAGCCCCACCCCTTCTGTTGAGCATGTCTATACTTTTTTAATTTTAAGGGCATCATCTCGATACTTTTTCTGTTCTATTTATACTATTTTTTATACAATATGGTGGTGTAGAACGGCTAATGAATGATGCACAGTAAGAATAGGAATATATTCTTAGAAATATTAACTAAACAAGGTCATTTATTACATTTGACCATATTAATTAAAAAAAAGCAATTCTTAGTGAAAGTGAAGTGAAATGATAAAATCTAAATGTTGCACTTACCCTTTATACCGAATTTGGAGCTTCTGCCATACTTAAGAAAAACTAACATAAGGATGCATCCAGTTAAAGCAACCCCAGCTGTTCCTGCCACTATATACACCTAGAACAGAAAAACACACACATACAAACCAGCTAGTTATTTTTATTTTAATCAGATCATACTCATGCAAGCAAATTTACCATTGGGTGGTGGGTGTATTGTAATTCAATACATTAAGTTTAAAAACTGCAGTATTAACACTGTATCAAAATAGCCACTTATGAAATGATTTCTTTTCACTAAATGTTCAAAATATTCCCAGCTTAATACAAGTTAAACTCAGAATCTGTGGCATGTTGTCAGTTACCACAGTAAATAATTTTGACTTGTTTCTTAGTTTGTAAAACAAAAAAGTACATCCACCTTAAAAAAATAAATCCTACCCCTAAGAGAATAACTTAGCTTTACAGCTCAAATAATAAAAAAATATTTATTTAGCTTTTAGACTTTCATCATAAAGTGCTTGCTTTCTGTGAACATAATTTTTGGTGCACAAGCACTGAAAGTACAAAGGACCCTGTTGTTAGGGTACAAGCACTAAAAGTGCGAAAGCTCTGTTGCTTTCCTTAAGATTCTTTAAAGTGTGAAGGCCCTATTGCTTTCCTTAGGATTCTTTTTTAATTCAGTTTTTCAAGGTTTCTGGCAAGTTTAACATGCTCAAATAGTCTCGAAACTTTGCACACACCTCAGAGTTGTTGGCCATTGGGGCCGGCAAATGCACAAAAAGATGGTGCATATATCATACCTACCTGTGCGCACCTGTATAAAACTTGGTTTGTTTATCGAACAACTTTTGTACTGACAGCCCTTAGCTCCGCCCAACAGGAAGTCTGTGTTATCTGAAAAGTGCATGCCATAAACTTTTAAATACTCTTCCTAGTGATTTCATGCGATTGGCACCAAACTTAGTGAGCATCATGCCATGACATTAAAGATTCAAAATTGTAAAGGGATTTGTGATATCTGGAACAGTGTTGCCATGGCAAGGTATTACATTTATGGTGAAATGGGAAATAGGAAGTCTCTAATATCTACAGCATGCATTGAGTGATTGACGTCAAACTTGGCACAGATTTTTTTGTGGTGGGCTTATGACATTGATATGACTATTGTGAGTCACGGTCATAGCGCAACCAACTGTCAACAAGAGCTGGATCACTAAAAATGAACTTTAAAATAGTGAACTTAGATTTAAATAGTCACTTCAGGCTTGATCAGAATAATGTAGAGGCATTGCTGATATAAAGTTTTAATTAACTAATTAGTTCTAGATAATAAATAAATACTGTTGCCATGGAAATGTGTCAAACTTTAAACACACATTCAGATGTATTTGGGGTGCTTAACATACTTGAACTGGCATGAAATTTGGCACACACATCATAGTTGTCAGCTGTTAGGCACCCCCTTCTGACTAAAGTGACAAGGTTAGTGTTACCTACTGTCACTGAACTTGGTACATGTATTGTTCTCATGAAGATGGACAACTTTCAAAATTACATTCATTACATTCAGAAAGTTGGCCATATGATTTTCTGACATTTCCAGGCTCTGAACTTTTTATACTACTCCTAGAGCATTTGAAGCATTTAGTTAATACATTTATTAAAAGTGGTGTTGCTTTGGTGAGGCTACAAGTTTATGGCAAAAACTGTAAAACAGAAAGTGTCACATCTTCTGTGTGCATTGATGGATTTCATTCAAACCTGAGCTGTTTGTTTGGCCAGGCTGTGTGAGTCACAGTCACAGTGTCAATTAAAACAGTTTAAAAGAGCCCTCTTATATTCACTTCAAACTTTGTCAAAAAAGAAGAAATATTGAAGATACTAAATTGTGAATGTATTCTTGATATCTCATACGGTGTTGCCATGGCAAGGCAATAAATTTAAAGCAATAAATGGAACAGGAAGTGTCTTATATCTTCTGCAAGTATTGAGTGATTTACATCAAACTTGGGAAATATGTTTTGTCACAATGATGTGGCTCACAGTTCACAGTTGTAAGTCACAGTTATAGCACCACCAACTGCCAGCAGGAAGTGTGTCACTTACAAAAGACGAAGAACACACTTTAAAATAGCCCTCAGTTATTTTTGGAATTAAATGCACGTGACAACAATGCAGCTGTGTGCTGAGATGTGCTGAGAAGCACCAGGTAGTGATGGCACAGTAGTGTTTGGGCCCGTCACCGCTGCTTGCAGCTACATTTTGGTTTTGACAACATGTCACAATTGTGGTTAAGAGAGCTTTAGTTCTATTAAACCCAGAACATTCTTTTAACCTCTTGTCTCTAGAAAACATACCATGACTTTGTTCTCTAGTGGTGGGGTGTCTAAAAAAGACAGAAAAAAACACTTATTATACAACTGTATTTAAAAAGTTATTAAAGCCTAAACAAATCAACAGCAATGATTAAAATTCAGCAAAAAAACTTACCTGGACTAAATGTTGTATCTGTATAAAAACACCATGTCGTAGCAGTGAAAGTGAAATGGACAGAGAATTTGACTTATAATTAGCATTCTATTTTTGCAAAAAAATTAACAAAATACTGTCACATAATAACATACCATAGTAGAAAATTCCCTCTGTGGATACAAAAACATAAAGTATAAAGTTTAATATTATGCAAAAAAGCAATCCTACTAGGCTGCATTATTTATAAAAGATTAAAACAATACAAATCAACACAAGTAGTATAGAGCAGTACAGGATATAAAGTAGTGCAGTGATATAAAATCCTGCTCCTGGAGGGCCACAAACCCACAGAGTTTGGCTAAATCCCTCATCAGACACAGCTGATCAAACTAAATAAGAGCAGTGTCCTAATTTAGAGGCTGCATCTTTGAAGACTGCATTCCAAGACTGTCACAGCAGCACAACAAAGGCTGTCCCTTTTTGATGACTCCTTCAAATGCGCCCTTGAAATGCATCCATTTTTCTAGGCCGCAAAGGATAGAACCAGGGGACGTTTAACAGACAGCCTCTCCCAATAATTATTCATATTATGCCTTTTCTCTAAGTCTTGATTTTGTTTTTGGGGTACACTAGAATTTGTGTTCATGCTGTATTTGTAACGCATCATTTTTCACATATTTTACCTTATTGCTCTCTTCCCATTCTGTCTAAAAGAGCTCATAGCTATTGAGTTCATGGTTCTTTGAAGCCTCTTTTCAAAATATGGAAAGCGTTCTGATTGGTTGCATCTGTACGGTAAGAACACACTACTATAGAGACACTATTACAACTTTGAGTGTTGTAACTTTGAAAATTGTTTTATGCATCAACAGTAACATTACACAATAATGTGAAGAAGTTAATCATACACCAACATTCAACTACTTTGGTGGGTTAATCTGATATGCTATTAGAGAACAGCTGGTTATGCAAAAAGGAAATCCTCCTTTTCTAACCTTTGTGAACCTCAAAGGCCACTTCAAAAAGTCTGCATTCTCCAATGGATCCAGCCTCTGAATTAGGACACAGTTAATGTCTTTAGGATTATTTGAAAAGTGTATTGAAGCTCACAACAGTGACCACTAGGAGCAGGGTTTGACATCTCTGGTATATTGGTACCAGAAAATCCAAGCCCACCTGTCCCTGAGTGGTCCACATCAGGCATGAGCATAAAGTGTGCAGAGACATTCCCGCTGGCCTCGCCAAACTCATTACTGGCTACCAGCATGTAAATGCCGTTATGAATGTGTGTGGGAATGTCGAGCTGCAGACAGCCATGATACTCTGTATCTGTGATGTCATGGATCTCAGTCCGGATGTACTGCTGCTCCTCCAGCAACTTCCCCTCGTGGTACCAGCGCAGCTCAGGCTTTGGGTTGCCCGTCACAGTGAAAGGGATGCACCAGTCTTGGTTTCTTTCAGGCTGGCTCAGCTGCACTATAGAAGGGGGAACTGACCCAGGAAGAAGAAACAAGGGCAGAGAGGAGGAGCAGAGGAAGTATGATCACGGGAAGTAGCAAAGAAATAAACAAGAGGAGCATGGAAAAAATTGCTGAAGTCTGATAAAAGAAAAGTGTATGGCAGCACATGAGAGAGAAGGGCAGTATAGAGGGGACTATGGTGAGAAATATAAGATAATAAAAATGGAGAGGATTACTGTAATATTACAAAACAATGTGAAGAAAAACATACAATGTATAACCAAAAGCAAAATGGTTACAAACATTTTAACAAAGACTAACAGCTGGTTGATGTGTGCACTGTAAAAGATGTCAATTTGTCAATGCCCCAGAAGTAGCCCCTTTTGTCTTCTCTTCACCAAACCCAGGCCCCTGCAACTCCTCAACTGGCTCCTTCTACATCTCAGTTGGCACCTTGGTTTCTGAGGAGGACCAAATGCAGGCAAGATTCATCGGCTGCCTGCTAGTCGACCACCCAGAATCCACAGCACAGACCACTACTATGTCACACAAAGAGCAGTTTCGGTTCCATCAGGGCACTACAGCCTTTGTAGTACCATGGCCTTCACCTCGCAGACTCGAGTGCCACCCCTTGGATGAAGGGATATGCCAGGGTACAACCAGCAACTCAGCTTTAACCATGGCCAGCCGCACTGCACCCACTATCTTGGGCACCCCTATCATTCTGCTTAAGCCCCTGGCATGGTATCTTAGGGAGTGTCGTGCCCTCCCAACCGTCACGTTGGCTCATCAGAATGATTCAGCTTGACTCTGTGATACAGTTCACCAGGCACCCATCCAGTAGGAGAAAGCACAGCAGTATTCAAAGTACTCAACCACTTTGATCGGCTGGGGCTGTGGGTCAGCTGAGAAAAGAACAAGCTCTTCCTGGTGCAGAGCATCTCTTGTCTCGTGATGGAGTTGGACTCAATCTAACAGCTTTCAATATGACAGCTTGCCTCACAGAGGAGCACGTCCAGTCAATGTTGAATTGCCTCGATTTCTTCAGAGGCAACACAACGGCCCTACTAAAATATTTTCAGAAGCTCCTGGGGCATATGGCATCCTTGACGGCAGTAGTGCACTTTCACGACAGGTGACAGTGGAGAGTAGCAATTCCACCCCCAACTGGTTTGGTGTGGCTCAGGTGGATCTCTTCACCTCAAACAACCCATTGTCCGCTGTGGTATTCGCTGACTTTGGCTCCCCTTGGCACGAATGCCTTAGTTCACAACTGGGCCCAGGGTCTGTGCAAGTATGCTTTTTCAAGACCTTCTTTCTCAGGGGCAGCACATGATCTGACCTCTGGAACCACCATGTCTGGTCTCTGGATGCGACACAGAAGACCTAGGTGATAAAAGACCACAGAAGACCGGTGGTGGTAAACACTATCACTACCTCTGCCAGGCAGCTCCAGCCTTGAAGTGGCTTCTTTTCATGGACTGGATTTTCTCACATTATTCTGAGGCCTCGTCTGGGCTACTTGCCCAAGGTTTCCATGATTCCCTTCAGGGACCAAGTGGTGAACCTGCAGTGAACCTGAACCTTCCACAGTCAGAGGTGGACCGAGCCCTATCCCTGCTCTGTCCAGTAGTCATCTGCTTAATTTGATGTGGTACTTTTCCATCTATTCTCTATCTGTAACCTCTGTTACTTGATGGAGTGAACACGACGTTATGTAAAGGCATGCAAATTCTACTTGCCAATTCCTATTGGTGGTTATTTTAAGGTAAATTTTCATTGCAGCTTTATATAAAAGCAAAGAGATTGGTTTGACTGGTTGTTCATGTAATTTATAGGCAGTGACAATGCATGCTTTACCTACAAATATTTTAGAGTGCTGTAAGTGCACTGCTAATTAAATATTGTGCCTAACATTGCAGCAGCATGTATTAGCATGTATTACCAGTACCTCTTTGTGGTGTAAAATTTTTTTGATCTGCTAAGGCCAAACATGCTCTCCTGTAATAACCATTAACATGCTAAAATGTATTAGGAGAGTTGTCATGACTGAACTGTGTGAGTGTGGTAATACTTTGCAACAGGATTTTAACTGTTAACATTAGTTAGCTACCTTAGTTAACATGAACTAACAATTAAGAATCCTTCTACAGCACAATCCTTCTACAGCACTTATTCATCATGAACATGAATAAACAACGACCAAATGTATTTGCATTAACTAACATGCCACTAACATCAACAAAGGTTAATAAACGGCGTAAGAATATAATGCTGATTATTAATTCATGTTAGCTAATTTATTAACTAATGTTAACGAATGGAACCTTATTGTAAATGTTACTAACTTGTATAGTTAATCACAGTATTGCAAGCAGTTTTGAAGTTATATTTTCATTGCTAAACAACAGGTTTACTTTTGTTTTTGATATTTTCATAAGATGTGAAAATCATAAGGTACCAAAATAAAATGATACAAAATTGTATGACATTAACCATTTGGTTCTCATTCTATCAAAGCAATGCAAAGCAATTCTACATAACAAACCAAAAGTCCTTACAAAGAATATTGAGAAGGATTGAAGCCTCTCTTTGGCCCACAATGTTCTCTGTGCTACAAGTTAGCTCTCTGCCATTATCACTGGGTGAAAGTCCACTTAGAGTCAACACAGACTGGAACTCCATTTTGGTAATCTGTAAGCAGGACAGATAGCAAAATCAGTATCTGATCTTTTACAATATTAATGTTGAAGTGAATCACATCAGCATGAAAATGTTTCCTGCAATAATCTATCTTTGTAGTCACTTCTAATTTAGTTCACTTCTACTAAGACTGAATAGGTCTACTTGTGCAGTATACTGCTATTGCATCTCAGGAAATGCAGCACAAACCACATATTGATTGGTGCTGCATAAGATCTGCTCAGTGCTGTTGAGTGTTACTTATGGATAGCAATGTTCTGTTAGATCAGGGACTATATCTCCTAGCACGAAGAGGGCAGTTAGCCTTATAAATCTCATTTTAATGAAAATTTGTGCCCTTAACATTTTTATCATGTAGTTACAGTTACACAATAGCACCAAATGACCGTCAGACAAAACTTAATTAACTGCTGCTAAATAATCCATATTCTTATTCATAGCCTCAATGTATTTAATCTGTTATGCAGACTGCCATTTTACTTTGAATGAAGGCTCTTTCGCATTTTAAATATTAAAAGAAACAATCCTTTGAAGAGTTATTGTCAAGTTTCTTCAAGTTTCTTCAAGTTTCTCAAATAACTCAATCATGTTGTAGCAGTTTTTATGACTCACTCTTAAACAAGAAATGAAAACTTGATACTGTGTGTAAAACAGATTGACCAAATAGCTTCTCCCTTTAGTGAAATGTGTGTTTCATTAAAGAGTTCCAACACTTAATGGACAAACACTTTGGAAAAAAAACTACACTAACAGTGAATTTAAGTGAAGTCTACTTAGGATTGCAGGCATATAGAAAACTTGCATGCTGCGGCTGTGCACAAAAAGGATACTGTACACAATAGAAATAGCAACAGTAGTATGCTAATATCTACCCGTATTTCTCAAAGGCAAGTATGGAATTACCTCATAGCTGGTTATAAGAAGAGGATGATCGCTTGAATTTAAGCTCCAGGAAATCTCAGGGGGTGGGAATCCAGACACACTACACACCACTGTAGCATCACTTCCTGCCATTTGATTGACAATAGTAGGGTCCACCTGAACAACTGGAGACTCTAAAAAACAGAATTGGTCTTTATGTTTACTACAATTACATTTAGTAAATTACATTTACCCTTGCCATACAACTACCCAAAATATATCTAGATTTAATTAAAATCTTTTGTTCTGGTATTCAGTGAATATTCTGTTGAAATATGGATTTTAGTCTGAATTTCTTTCAGGTCATTTTTGTACATTACTTATTGTACTGTTTATTTTAGTTACGATTTCAGATTCAAGTTGCTTTTGTACCACCTGCTCCTGTTCACCACTCTGTGGCTGTTTTTCCACAATTAGTGAGGACAGATGAATGACATTATTTAGCTAATTAGAATTCACAGATGCCACCCATTTTTCTACACCCCAATGATAAACAGGGCCTAACTAGAAAAGAACAAACTTTGCTGACATGCTGCTTGAGAAAGTCTAGTCTAATGTTTAAATAAGATTGTAGTACTTTTTAAAGTTGTATGGATGGATGGTGTGTTTGCTAGGTGGTTCCTATGTGGATGTCAGAGTATTCAGGGTGATTGCTGGGGTATTTCTATGCGGTTGCTAGGGTACTCGGGGTGGTAGCAAGACTGTTTCTATGCAGTTCTATGCAGGCTGTTGCTATGTATTTGCAAAGGTGGTTGCTAGGGTGTTGCTATGTGGTTAGGGTGTTGCTAATTAGTTGCTAAAGTATTCCAGGTTCTCTGCTGGGGTATTCTGGGTGCTTGCTAGTGAGTTGCTCTATGGTTGGTAGTGTACTCTGGGTGGTTTCTAGGGTGCTGCAGACAGAAAGACAGACAAACAGATAGATAGATAGAATTTTAAATGTTAGTTTTAGGAAAACCGTAAGTATGATCCCTTAGAAAAGATACAGCACATATCCTCCGACCAGACTGAAGACCTGTGGAAAGCTTGGTGTGTTATAGCTTGAAAGCTATTGAAATTTTTATTCCAGACTATCAGAATTCCAGAATAGCATTTGACATTATTTGATTTGATATGCTAACATGACTTAACGTGATGCTGGCAGGATTAAACATGATACTAGCATGTGTTGGCATGATTTAGCATGATGCTAACATAATTTAACAGTATACATTTGCTAGGGTATTAGTGTCTACAGTTAACAGGGTAAAACTAATAGACAAATTAGTTTAGTCTGTTTAGTCTGATA
The DNA here is from genome assembly GCA_036877525.1 of Chromobotia macracanthus. NCBI lineage: Eukaryota > Metazoa > Chordata > Actinopteri > Cypriniformes > Botiidae > Chromobotia > Chromobotia macracanthus. The sequence goes on along the minus strand of JAZGTH010000068.1, from coordinate 2,313,337 downwards.
GTCTGAATCCAAAAAGTCAACTCCCATGTCTCTATAATAATCTCGTGCTGAGATACAGCTAATTCATGTTGGTTGCTAGGGTGCTCTAAATAGTTGCAGTTTCCGTGGTAATAATTAAAGATTGTTTGCCCATCTGAGTCAAAAGAGACCACTCATTTGTTTCTAAGGTGTTCTGATGCCTCTCACCATTTCAAATGGAAGTCAATAAAGTGGTTGCTAGGTCATGGCAGTTGTAATGTCACCATTTGTTGCCAGAAAATATGAGCCCAACTCCAAGTCTCTAGGATATTTTGATATGGTGCTATGATGTCACAAAATTCAGCCCAATGTTAAGTCTGTGGAATTTTTCACCCAGTTTTTGTGCGCCCCAAAAACAAAAAAGTATTTTATTTACATTACTGCTTTTAAGATTTAAAATTCTTTTTTAAAGCTGCAATCCGTAACTATTGCCTTTAAATTGCCATATATATGCCAACATTTTCTTAATGTGGGTGACAAGTTTAAACAGTTTAAATGCATACTGAAGGTTACTTGGTTGTAGTGTGAATTACCGCATGAAGGCAGAGTGAGTCTAGAGAGGGCTTTAGCTCGTCCTCCCTCTTGTAGACACTGCAGTCCCTCCTCACTGTCATCCAACCAGGCTTTAATCCAGATGTTCTCACATGCACATTGCAATGGGTTTCCTGACAGCAACCTGAAGAAAATGCAAACAAAGTTAAAGGTAAGGAAAGATGCTCAAGTACTGTGCATTGTATAAAAAGTGCATTGTATATAAATACAGTTATTTTTTATTTTAAAATATCTTACAAAGTTGACAAGTTTGAATGGCGAATTGTGGTCCATGAGAGTGTCTGTAAGTTATTTTCTCTGAGATTCCTACAGATCAGAACAGAAAATAAGCAAAAAAAATTACAGCAAAAATGAAACCATCACACATTTTTTAACCAGTTCAAATAATTGAATTCCAGTGTTGTGTAAAACAGCAACTTACAGATATTGAAGTTTGGTGTTGTTGAAGAATGCCATTCTAGATACAGATGTCAGGTGAGTATTTGTCACTGTTCTGTGTGAGGCAAATATTTACATATGCATATGCTCCTATAAGCCTTGCTGTCATAAAGTGTCATTAACATTGTACATGACCTTAAAAATACCATACTTACAAATTCCTGAGATTTGAGTAGAACTTCATATGGTCCTCATTGATTGTAAATAGCATTTTCTGGTTTGTGAGATATCTGTGGAAAGAAAACATGATGCCCTTACAAAATGTTCCGTGGCAGTACAATGGTACATGGATAGTATCAGTGTTACAATGGAGGCTCCTGTACTGCCTCCTCCGAGACACCAGAGGGAGCCCTCTTCTGAGTATTAGTTGTTCTGGACTCCATTTCCCATAAGGCCGCATTCCTGGGACTGATTACTTCCTCACCTGTTTCTCATTATCGTCACTATATAAACCTCACTCAAACTCTAGGTCTTTGTGAAGTCTTGATTTGCCTTGGTGATCATTTCTAAGCGGTTTCCCTTTGCATTCTGTTTACCTGTGTACCGATTGGGTTGTCTATTACTCTGTGATTGTTTTCTGCCTGCCCTGACTATTGCCTTGCTTTTTAGATTTTGATTGCTTGCTGCCTGCCTCAACCCTCTGCCTGATTTATGATACTGTCTTGCCTTGCCTGTCTGATTACCTCTTTAATAAACTGCAAATGGATCTAAACACTTCTGACCCCTCGTTACAATCAGAAAGTAACGGCATAGAATTTGATACATACAATGGGACTGAACGATTTTCATATATTCTACATATATCAAGGTATTAATTTGGCACTTAAAGAAGCTTAAAAAATAGTACTAAGAATATTACAATGGTACATGTTAAAAAGATGATAGTACCATCAAACCTTTGGTATAGATACCTAGTACAGATGCCAGAAATATAGTACTACCAATATTTTCATACATTTTTGCAGTTTTCTTTTTTTAGGGTTTGGGTTTTCAGGTTACTAAATTTATCTAGTGTAGTAAGCTTCAGCAATATTATCTAAGAACAAACAATTTAACTAGATTTAATTAAACTTACCAAATAATCAAGCCAATGCTGCTGTTCGTGGGTGCCACTGCTGACCAGTAAACATAAACTGAGGTAATGTTGTACTGTAAAACTATGTATTTATTAAAAAATAGCCTATATATAGAACTACATATAGGCTATACATAAAATGTTTTTTTTTCTAAAAACAATATTTGTGGGTTCTGCGAATTAAGACAGATAAAATGTGTGATGACCTTATAATTCATTACCACAGTAATGTTGCAATAACAAGTAAATAAATGATGTATGCTACGGTTAGAGGTTTTTTTTTATAAAAATGCAGCGTATTATTACTGTTTTTTTCTTGTCTTTGAAATGCTGTTACTTCTCAGTGTTTAAAGCTTGATTATTTTAGGAGATCTTCATTAAGTCATTCATTCTTTTTCATTATGACGGACCCTGATCATTATACCTTGATTATTTCTGGTGACACTGCACAATCTGCGAATGCAATAACAAAACATGGACTAAAGAATAATTTTCAGCATGTTCAGCCGCTGTTTGTACCAGTTTGGAGCAGCAGCAGTTAGCTTTGGCACTTTGGTCTGATGCGGCTGCCGCTGTTTGTGTCAGCTGTCACTGCTGTCTGTGACTGCTGCCGCTGTTTGTAGGTGCTACACTGACCAGTTACATAAATCAAGGTAATTTTATACTGAAAAACGATATTATTTATTAGATCTTATTAGATGTAGAGCTACATATAGCATACACTTAAAATGTTTCTGTTTTAATAAATACAACATTTGTGGATGTTGCAAAGTCAGTCAGATACCTTCTGATTCATTATCAATGTTGCAGAAAATAAGAATGTAGCCCAATAAATACCCGTTCACACAGTATCTTATGCTGTTAATGTACTCTGTGAGCACAGTTAATAAAACAGTATTTTGTACCTTTTAATTCTTTAGTTGTTAAAAAAAAACCCAGAAGAAGAGAGAATACAGCTGTAAAAACTGCTCTCAGTGGCTAGAACTGTAAAAGATTTAGAACTGTGAAACTGTTAAACAACTGTGAAACATTTTATTACATTACATTTTAAACAGTTTATTAAAAGTATTATTTTGCCTGAGGTGAGCTACTGAGGGCATGCAAGAACTTAACAATTAGAACAAGAACTGTATTAACAACAGTGAGTTTTTATTAACAAAAGTGAGGAATTACATTGAGGTAGTACTACAAGAATTTTGAGAAGGCTGTTTCAAAAAATATGTTTCACAAAAAATAAAAAACAGAAGCATTACACTCTCCAATCACTAGATGCCAAACTACAGTATTAAGCAATTTACAAAAAGCAATTTAAATGACAACTACGAATAAAACCTTGAATGTGGATAAAGATGTAAATTGTCACATTACTATTTATTGATAATGTATTTTTTGTTGTTTTACATTTAGTGGTTGCAAAGCAACTTTTTGTAAATAACATTTGTAGATACACAGCTGTATCAGTGCTTCTGAAGTCCATATCTTTTGAAAGAAAACGTACACTACAGAACCTTATTGCATTGTGGGTGTGCAAAACAATTGTATGCATATTATCACTAAATCCATTCTGTCATGACATTAGTTTATCAAGTTAACATAATTTCTCATGACATCTCACGGTATTGATTTTCTTTTTCAGTATTACAGAGATCACAACATAAGACACACACAGCACAGAACAAAGATGAATATACACTTTTTTATTTTTATAATACATACAACTGTGAAAACTGTGGAATTCTTGATAATTCCTCATATGTAACAGTTTACACTAGCAGATGTAAAATCAATAAACAAATAAACTTGAGTCTTTCACTTATATATATTCACAAACTATTATTTAAAGGTGTTGGTTGATTATAAGACAATACAGTGTCAGTTTACAACTAAAACATAAAGCAGCTTTAGTGAACTTACAGGACACATTAAGGAACAGTGATTTGAACTAAGCTCTGGCTAGAGATTTTTTTGGAATCATTTGTTTAATACAATTTGATGACAATTTTTAGTGCAAATCTAATTTAAGATCTGAATGGAAACAAATGTTTCTTGTTCACGCACTGTATATGCTCTACAAGTCTGAAGTATTTGTTGGTAACATTAGCATACACTAAATACTTTAACCTCTTTTGAACGCATCTATTCTTCTTTGATGCACAAAGATATTCTTGTATATTCTTCTATGCTAACTGGTGCTGCAACACAATTTTTTAAGTCAGATAATTTACCCATTCATCAGAGCTGAATGGGTAAATTGAAGTTCTTCAGTGGAACAGTTTATCTTTGTGTTCAAGAAGAGAAAAGGCTTTGAGATGTTCTGCACAAAACTTCTGGATAAGAAGTATAGACTTTTTATCAGATTTAAAAAAAGATTGACATCCTTGTGAATCAAAAACTATACCACTGTAGACAATATTCATTTACTTATTAATTTAAAGTTCTATGTTTAAAGGCCTTCTATGTAATGCAGTGTCATTTAAAAATGTGTATACCTTTATATGTATATAAAATAATTATACATGCATGTGGTAAATTAATTCTTTAAATACTTTTAAATTACTTCTTTAACCTCTTCTATATACATCTATTTTTTAATGCGGTAAAACATAAACACAACAATGGTAAAGTTGGAAAGCAAAGGGCACTGATATAATGCAGTAATGAAATATCTATCTAAATGTATAGTTTTTACAGTACAGCATTAACCTCAATTTATGTAACTGGTCAGCAGCCACAGACAGCAGCAGCTGTCTCAGAAAGTCAACAGCATTCTATGTAATAATGTGACACTGTAGAGACAGTGAAATCTTTCCATGGCAGGGGGTGCCAAAACCTGCCACTGCTGGAGATAATGCCAGACCCATTGAAACATGTGAAAGAACAAACAATGCAACCTGGGTCTCCTTCTGTTCTTTTTTACCTATTCGGCACCTGGTACAATGTGTAGTTTAGATTTACCATTGAAAAAACGCTTTTCATCTGCCACAAGATCTCTCACTTTTTACGAGACAGGAGTAGCTGCAGCTTGGTGTAATGGGCATGCTGAAAGGTAGGGGGCATGCCAAAAGGTTTCTCATCGGTGAAAGGACTTTCAACCTGGCAACTGTGTTGGCCAATCAGCAGTAACTATACATTTATGTAATTTACTTTATATAGCAAGATGGAGGTGGTAAGTTCATTTTATCTATATGTCTACATATATATATGATTAATGCATTTATACAATCCCAATTAGTTGAGACGCTGTGTAAAATGTAAATAAAAACAGATAAATCTCATATACCCATATTTATTTACACAAGAACATAGACAACATATCAAATGCTGAAAACATTTTACTATTTCATGAAAAAATATTAGCTCATTTTGAATATGATGGCAGCAACACCTACCACTACGTAGCATCCCCTCTTCTTTTAACAACAGTCTGTAAATGTCTGGGAACTGAGAAGATCAGTTGCTAAAGTTTCGGGAGGGAAATGTCCCATTCTTGTCTGATGTAGGATTCTAGCTGCTCAACAGTCCTGGGTCTTCTTTGCTGAAAGTTTTTATTTATTTTTCTACTCGTGTGACCACAGAACAGTTTTCCACTTGGCCTCAGTCCATTTTAACTAAGCTTTGGCCCAGAGAAGACGGCAGTGTTTCTGGATTGTGTTCACATATGGCTTCTTTTAGCATCAAAGAGCTTTAACCTGCAAATGTTGATGGCATGGCAAACTGTGTTCACAGACAATGATTTGTGGAAATGTTATTGAGCCCATGCAGTAATTTCCAAGACAGAATCATGTTTGTTTTTATTGCAGTGCCGCCTAAAGATCACAGCCAACCATTACTGACTTTCGGCCTTGTCCCTTGCGCACAGAGTTTTTTCCAGATTCTCTGAATATTATGAACTATAGATGATGGGATATTCAAAGTCTATGCAATTTTCCATTGAGGAACATTATTCTGAAATTGTAGATGCAATCTCTAGATGCAGTTTTTTGCAGATTGGTGAACCTCTGCCCATCTTTACTTCTGAGAGACTTAGCCTTTCTAAGATGCTCTTTTTATACCCAGTCATGTTATTGCCTGTTGCCAAATAGCCGAATTAGTTGCAAAATGCTCCTCTAGCTGTTTCTTATCAGTACCAATTACCTTTTCAGCCTTTTGTTGCCCCTGTCCCAAGTTTTTGAGAGGTGTTACTGCCATCAAAATGAGCTTATATTTTGCATAAAATAGTAAAATGTCTCAAAGTAAAATGTTTTCAACATTTGATATGTTGTTTATGTTCTAGTGTGAATACAATATGGGTATGTAAAATTTGCAAATCATTGCATTCTGTTTTTATTTACGTTTTACACAGCACCCCAACTTTTTTGAATTGGGGTTGTATATTATAGATATGTATTTTATGATAATTTTATTCTTGTTAAAATACAATAATTTATTTTCTTTGCGTTATATCTTACAACTTTAGTAATTATTTAATTGTTGTTGACAGACATTACAGTGAGATATAGCAATGACTTTAGCCTTCAGAGTTGACTGTTTATATCAGTATCCATTTTGTTTAACCAATGTTTTAGACCATGTGGAAAAACACAATATACTGGGTAATATGCAAAGCTATAGTCTTTGTTCAGTTCATCATGAATGTAAGTGTAAGTTTAGTTGTGGTATGCATGTTACATTACAAATAATTTGTTATGGTGATAAATGATTAGGTGAATGATGAAATTATACATCATGTTAACATTTTGAAATGCATGTCAAAAATATTTTCCTCTATATAATTATTTTAGCATTTGACATTTTTTTTGTTTTTTATGATTTTGAGGTTGAGTTTGAGCTCACCAGGTATGATGGCTATGGATGGATATAAAAACACCACTTCTCTGGCCATGGATGCTCTATAAAGCCTTCTTCATCAGCTAAGAATCTGGGTGTGCATTCTGATCAAAAATGCAGTAGCCGGAGTTGCAAGTCCGAGCATATTAGTCTGGTTCTTTCAACAATGCACTGGCTGCCTATCAAGCATCATATAAACTTCAAATTCTGCTGATTACCTACAAGGCCCTGAATGGTTTAGCCCCTCAATACCTGAGCGAGCTTCTCTCCTATTACAGTCCTTCATGTTCACTGTGATCTAAAAATTTTGGCTAGTTGATAATTTCAAAATCAAGATCCTTTTCATATTTGGCAGCCAAACTCTGGAACAGTCTTTCCAGTATTATCTGGGAGGCAGATACATCTTAAATCTAGATTAAAGACCCATCTCTTTAATCTAGCCTAAACATAGTCCTATGGATTTATTACTCTAATCCCTTTTGTTATTTTGTTGAATTGTTAGGCGGCATTACTAAAATGCTATTTCTTTGTTTCCCATTCTCTTTCATTGTGTAATGTTGAGGGATTTTATGGTATTATTGCAAATCTCTTATACCCCTGTCCCATAAAATGTTACTTCCTTTCTATGCGCCATCTCTATGTAAGCTGGAACAGCACATCTTGCTTAATATGATACCTATCCTCTATCATGTTAATTGTCTCAGAAGTATATACTGTTTTAGTAGGCAGTCTGGATTCAGTACCCTCTCATAGACCACTAAGAGAGGTACGAGCCTTTGCACGTAATGAACAGGTATATTTAATGCAGGTCCATTTATTCAAATAGTCCAAATGCGTGACAGAAAACAGTCATGTGCAATCATTCTTTTATGTACTTATTTGCCACCTTACTTCATGTTTTTTTCTGCTGTTTCCGACTGCCACAAGATCTCATTGTTTATAGCTACCAGACACTCATACTGATGCGCACAAGAGCAACCAGGCAGTGCAGCCATGCTTTTATTTACCTAATTGCATCCTTATCCATATTTTATTTCACTGTTTGTAACCTATGGACTACCACAAGTGGTAGACTGCCACAAGATCTGCCACAAGCTCTCTCACTGTGCTGCCAGACACTCATACTGATGCGCAAGAGAGCAGACAGGCAGTGCAACATGGTCAACATGATCTCTCTACAGTTTTGCACTTCCCTTATCAAAACATCCCCATATGAACAAGTTAATAGATGTGTACATGAACAGGCCATGATTTCGCTACACTGAGCACATGCCTACAGTGGGTCCAGTGAGCCGTTGTCGTGGAAACAGAGTAACAAATTTGCGCAGGCGCAGATGCTCTGCAGATAATTCCCAACTTATCTATATACAACCATCTGAGTATGTTAACTACTACATAAGTCGACATTTAATTATAATTATAATTACAAAACATTTGCACTGACGTATTATTTATTTCAGGCCTAGACGTACAACCCCAAATCATTTGAATCCTTTTGCCGGTCGGTCAGGTCGACTAGGGTTTCAGTGTATGTCAGTATGTCTCTACCGATCCGTATGTAATTGCGTTATGTGGGCAATAATTTATAAATTTTACTTTGGGTAACCCGATAATGTTGTCATATTGATGGTAAGGAAAGTCAGCCGGGGTGAGTCAGCAACCCCACAAAACGATGAATGGCCACTTTTGAAAAACAAAGCTATACATTTGCCTATACATTCCTTTACGTTTGCGTTTACAATGGCCCCCTCCCGTTACAACCATTCTCGTCCTCTCACTAACATACACGTGCGGTCCAAAACATGCACAAACACAAGACATGCACTGTTTGACATTGTGCATATTAATTTGTACGCCCTGAACTATTACAGCAAGCTCCACACAAGCTCATAACAGTGGATGAATTGCAAAGGTTATGGATGTATAGCAGGGCACAATTTTACATGCTTAAGACTTAACAGTGCACTGGACTTATTTACAACGAAATGTCCCTCAATAAACTGATAAACGTATCTGCACTTCTTAACACGCAAACACGCGCATACTGTTTTCCTCTCTGTGTCACGCTTCGTGATTTATTTCCCACTAAAACACCCCACTTACATATCCGTGATGTTTTCCATGTCAGACTCCGGCACCAAGACGGGGAACTCCTCGATACCTGGTTCTTGATCAATACATGAGATCCTCGAGCCATTGCAAGAGCACGATACAGGACAAGCAGAGCTGAGCCTCAGCAGTCCAAATAAGACCCCGCACAGTCCATATCGAGCCATTCTACGAACCCCTACGATCAAAGCAGGCGTGATGTGGTGTATTAAAAATTGTGTAATGTCTTGTAGTATTGTAACGCCGCGGAATGAGATGGCGATGCCGTGGGAAGCGAAAAGATGTGCGCGATGCGAGTCTGTCATGGAGTGGCCTTCCCCTGTCTCCGCAGAAAGGTGATAACACGATGTGCAATTTCTGCACCGCAACTATTGGGGTAACAAAAACGTTGCGTTATCGTGGTTTTATTCTTCCAAGCGCGCTGGTCAAACCTGCGGCTGCGGGTTTTGTGTGCGGGCTGCGGCGCTGATGCTGATGCTGACGCCTCACGCAGCGCTGGGGAGACACAAGCGAGTGTGTGTGAATGAGTGTGTGTGTGAGCATATTGATTTTCCACCGCATCTTCCTCTGCCATCGCTGTATTTACACGAACGCGATGATTAAAATGCTTTCAACGATGCCATATGATCGACCATTTGTGGTGTCAGTTGTGCGATTATTGGCATATTTACGTTGATTGGAATGGGGAACCGGAAAATGTCACATTTTCTGTCACAAAAACGTTAGGTGATTACTTGACGTTATTATTTAATTTAGGTTTAACACAACATTTTGTTGCTGAATGCGGGGCTATGTTGCGTTTCCATCATGCTCTTTTCAGCAATATCACAACTTCATAAATAGACATCTGAGTGTGACGTGCGGTTTGACGTACAAGATGGGCTGTATATAGAAAAATAATGAAAATAATAATAATTAAAAAACGGCCTGTTTTTACTGGATATGCCAGTTTTGCGTCCCATCATGATGGTAGAGTTGAAGCATATGTGTAAAGAGACTAAATAAAATGTGGGAGATTTGCATAATATTACCGATGAGCCAGTGAAAGTTAGAGTCCATCTGCAATAGAGCCCACGTGTTATGTTAACATTTAGTTTTCCTATTATGATTGATTTAATTTTAGATTTTTTTTGAGTACACGATGGCCTATCTATGGTAAACTGCTAACTACCGCGCAGGTTAGTGAAATCGTCAAATGTTGTAGTTAAGTCATACCAGCAGAGGTCAACATGAGCAACAAGCACAACTGTTTATTTTCCTTATAGACGATTAGGTTCCTACCACAAACTGTTTATTAGGGCCCAGGCACTGAAAGTGCGAAGGACCCCTTGTTATCCGTAGGATTATTTGGGGTCCAATACGAAGCAAAGCCTATAACTCTCTTTAATACCTCTTATTCTTCTTTTTCTGGACAAAACTTTGGTACATAACTTGTTCCACACCGTTTGTCGTAGACCCATGAATGACGGATCAAATCGACTGGCTTATTGGGGAGAGGTGTGTTATGTACAGTGTTTTGTCATCATTGCTCCACACCAGAATGTTGTAGAGACTTGGGGGTAGGCTCAAAATCAGCGACAGATAGTGATATTACAACTTCATAGTCACACACTAACAACCAGTTACAGTAGGCTAGCAACCGCCCCTTAGACTTCCACATAGACTTTATAGTTCTGCAGAGGAAGTATAATATGTAATTTCTAAGGGATCTAGCCTTAAAACTTAAAAAAATACTACAGTCTGAGTAGTACTACAGACTACTCAAACATTAGATGAGGCTTTCTCAAGCCAATATAAAGGTTGTTCACAAACTATAGTTATACAGTGCATTCAGAAAGTATTCAGACCTCCTTCATTTTTTTAATTTTGTTATGTTGCGTCCTGATACTACACTTGTTTAAATAATTTTTTTCCATTATTCTACACTCAGTACCCCATAATGACAAAGTGAAAACAGAATTTTAGAAATGTCTGTAAATTTATTTAAAAAAAAAAAAAAAGAAATAACATTTACATTAGTACTCAGACCCTTTACATAGTTGAAACACCCTTGGCAGCAATTACAGCCTCAAGTGTTTTTGAGTATGACACTGGGATTTTCTGCTGTTCTTCTTTGCAAATGCTCTCAGGCCAGGAGACTGTTGGTGGACAGTCATTTTTATATCTCTCCAGAGATGTTCGATCATTGTCATGTTGGAAGGTGGACCTTTAGCCTAGTCTGAGGTCATGAGCACTGTGGAACAAGTCTTCAAAGAGGATATGTCTGTACTTTGCTCCATTCAGCTATCCCTCAACCCTCACCAGTCTCCCTGTCAATGCTGCTGACAAACACCCCCACAGCACGATGCTGCCATCACAATGCTTCACTGTTGTGATGCACAACGGTTTTCCTTAGGATTAGTGCTTGGGCCCTATTGTTTTTTTGTCAGATTATTATTTTTTTCAATCATTCGGGACATTTTCAGCCCCTTAACATGCTCAAAAAGTCTTAAAACTTGGCATACACATCAGAGTCGTCAGTCATTAGACCCAGACAAAGGCTGGCACATAGGCTCGGTAGGGCTTGGCATTAGCCAAGGAATCAGAGGAAAAGGGAATTTTGTTTCTAGGACTTACAGTTCAGAAATTATGAGCATTAATGTAAGTGAAACTTTGAAATGTTGGTGGTCTTAGAGAATTTAAGGCAGAGACTTCAATTGGCTGTGGTAACATTTCAGATGGTCCTCTATCTGAGTGCCAAATTTCATAACTTTTCTATGTAACATTCTAGGGGCTCTAATAATAATAATAATATATGGTGCTGTCATCCAGTTTTTATGAGGTGGTCAGGATGGTGTGACAATGGCCGCATTTACACTGGCACAAAAAATCAGATTTTTTTACTCACATCTGACACAGATCGGGATTTGTTGCACATGCGTCAACAAAAATTCCCACGAGACCCGATTTTTTCGTATGCATTCTGAGCCACTTCCAAATTTGGATTTTAATTGGACACATATCTGATATCCAGACATCCGACCTGCGTCTAAACACACATATCCAAACGTCATCATTTCGCACATACCCAGTCTGGCGGTAATGCCAGCGCAAAACAAGAGCATTAAAGCCAAATATAAGGAGGCTATAAGGATATATAGAGTTGTCGTGTCACTGATGTGTAAAGCATTAAAGATATCTTTATAATGGCAGCATGGAGATCAGATCTGGGCATAAAGACTTGCAATGTAAACGTAGCCAATGACACCTACAAAGTTTCGCAAAAGTTTAGCAAAGACACAGCATAGGCATGCTGTCAGATTCAGTGACATGGTGTAAGGGAACAATGTGAGAAATTGACATAAATTCCATAACTTTTTGTTGCGTCTCTATATGCTACATACCAAGATTCATGCAAATCGGACAAACGCTGAAGTAGAAGTTTAAAAAAGTAAACTTCTACTTCAGAAAAAAATAGGAACTTTATATCAGCCATGCCTCTACATTTTTCTGACCAAGTCTACAGTGATTTGGCTAAATATAATTATTTTAAAGTTTGTTTCAAGTGATGCACTACCTACTGCAAGTTGGTGGTGCTATGACTGCGATTCACAATAGAAATATCAATGTCATCAGCCCATCATATTAAACATACCTGCCACATTTGACATAAATTGTTCAATGCATGCTGTAGATATTATATATATGCTGTAGATTCTAGACTTCCTATTTCCCATTTTTCCCATATTTTACTGCCTCGTCATGGCAAAGCCGTTCTAGGTATCAAAAATCCTATTGCAATTTTGAATCTTCAATGTCTTGGCCTGATGCTCACCAAGTTTGGTGCCAATCAGACGAAATCCCTTGAAGAAATATTTAAAAGTTTCGTACAGGTACGTCCCTGTATGATATATGCATCATATTTTTGTGGCCCGTACAAGGGGGCGCTACCGAGCTCCCCAGCTTCGCCCTATGTGCCGGCCTTTACCCAGGTGTGGAAGTGTTTTGAGCATGTTAAGGGACCCAAAATTATTAAGAAAATAATAATAATAAACTGACGACAAACAATACTGGTTTTTGCCCTTTCAGTGCCCGCGCTTGAATAACGCCACGGTGATGGCCCAAAAGTGACAGCCAAGGCGGGGCAACACTACTTTTCTGACAACCATTCTATCCAATTACAGTCCTAGTTTACATATTGACAGTCTTTTCAACCAATAGCGAAGCCAGTTTAAGTTCTGTTGAAGCCAATCACAAAGGACCAAAATGCATGTAAACCTACAATGAAATCAAGGTAGAAGGCGCAGAAAATTTCGGGCGAAAACTGGTGTGACGGAGGGGCTGCCTGCAGGTTTGTTATATAACTTTAATATAATTGCCATAAGTACGCCTTAGCTTTATACCTTAAATTTAATTCCTGGAGTAATAGATAACAAATGTATCGAGCGTTAATTACATCACCGTATGGGTCGCTGTGCTGTAAATTAATCAGACAGTTTCCTAATATGATCAATTCTTAAAATGGAGTCCGTTTTCTGCTGATCAGGGGCAACAGTCAGCATCCAGACGAAGTCAGTTCATTTTCGCTGATTTTGAGACAAAACACAACGTTACACAACGATCTGTATACAAATAAGTTCAGAAATGGACCAAACAATCCTCGTGTCGTCATTTTGTTCGCAGTATCAGGAACGTAGGCTGGAAAACAAGCTATTTTGTGCCAATAAATCCCCAGACAAAACGGATCGCTAATTGTTTTTTTGTTAAAATAGTTAGCATCTTTGTAGTCCGCGACAATCGGAAGTGTTTTTCTTTTAAAACTCAGGAAATGTTATGTCGTTCATCGACGATGGCTTATACTGTAAAGGTAACTGTAAGGCTAGCAGGCTAAACGCTACATGCGCACCATTTTGAAGCAGTGGGCCTTCATTTAGTCTTTATTATATATAACCAGTCAATGTGCACGGGGGGCCCCATTTTCTAATGATCTAGTAAGGTTTATTCCCATGGACGAAATTGTACTTTGTATTAAGCTGGTCTTGTATATTAATTACGTTAATATCGACAATTAGTATGTCATGCCGATCCACAAACGTTTCTTTTCTAGGACATACGATTTCTGTTAAAATGATCAATTATCATCTAATGTGTTGTAAATTGCACTTTCTGTGTCTCTCAGAGTTAGCCGTCGATTCCAGTTTCACTGCTGGCTGAAAACAATGGAGACAGAGTTTGAGCCGAAGGAAGAAGAGACCACATTCAGTAACCCTGACACTAACGGTAGAGTCTTTGGATTACATAATGCTTGTTTCTGTAACCAATTTAATTGTACATTATAAATTAGGAACAAATGAAAATTGATGAAGGTGAAGGTTTGGAATGTGAAAATGTTCTTACAAATTTTTATTCTACGTTGATGTTTTGCAAATTGCATAGGAACCCCCAAGTAATTGCTGCCTTCACATTTGTATGATTATGTGCATGTTTTTAATGAGGCTATTGGCCTTTAAAGTCACTCTGATAGCAAACCTGATTTTTTTAGGGAAAAACCAGTTTTATCTGTTAGTTTTCTTATTATTAGAAAACGCAAAGACTCGAGAAGCCCATAGAACCTTGCATATTAAAGTTATGAAATTTGACACACAGACAGAGGACAAACTGAAATGTTTCTGTACTAAATTTGGGGTCAAACCCTCTAGCCACACCAACAGTTCAAAATTTCACTTATGTTTTTGCTCATAACAACTTCTGACTCATAAGTCCTAGGAACAAAATTTCTCAGATTTTTTTTCTTTGATTTCTGGGTCCATGCTGATTCCAGCACACCCTATGATGTAATTTTCGTTCATTATTTTCCAACCATTTTGCATTTTCCAAAAAACATATATTACACTCATACAATGTTTGTCCGATTTGCACAAAATTTGGTATGTAGCCTCTGGTGACACCTCTGACAAAAAGTTATAGAATTTGCATGGATACCTCTTATCTTTCTCATATACAGTGTCTATGAATTGGTACATCAAAAAGGACATGAGGCTGTATCTTTGCAATGCTTTGGTGTATTGATACAACACTTGGTATGTCACATATCACAGGCATGACCTAAGGGTACATGCACAGTTTCACCATAGCACCACTTACTGGTCCAGAGATATGAAAAATGGTTATTTGGTCTAAACTTTGGTTTAAAATCATGAGAGTGACGACTTCAGATTCCTTGAGGCATGCCAAGTTAAATGTAGTGGGTTTGCTTTTGTTTTCCTTAACTGTCTATCTTAGTCTCATTATCAGAAATGTCCACAAATATTTCCCGTGCCACTGATGGGCTTGACCACGTAATTGCTGCTTGCAGCTATATTTTTAAATAAACATTGTTCTCCTACATGAAGGCTGATTTTGGATTTGTTTGCCCAATGGTTGTTTTCACAAGCATTTCAGCTGTATCAGCAAAAAGCATAAGTGAATCGGATTTGAAATCCCTCAGATCAAAACCCATGATACTAATTCTCCCATTAAAATCAAAATGAAACATTGGAACCTGAGCGCAGATCTTCCACACAAATGCTGAGTTTAGCACAATGAAGTTTTCAACAAGACCTCAAATTTCGTGTTTGGAAATAATTATAGATGATGACACATTCTCAGATTGAACAATTGGATTAACAGGAATGTCTTAAATGTGGAACACGAGACTCAACAACAATTGTGTTACCTCAGGCAAGCGCCCCGCTGAGGACATGGATGAGGAGCAGGCATTCAAACGCTCTCGTAACACTGATGAAATGGTAGAACTCAGGGTGCTTCTCCAAAGCAAAGTGAGTCCTTACAGTCACTTCTTCCTCAAATATGAGACCTCTTGTATAAATGTATTAAATTTTCAAAGTGTTTCTTTATTTTATGTTTTTAGAATGCAGGGGCTGTGATTGGAAAAGGGGGGAAGAACATTAAAGCTTTGCGCACAGATGTAAGTGTCAAGATGTTTCTGCATGCTTTTCATAAACTTAAACACTGTTCTGTAACGGTCAAGTTCTAACAAGACTTCTGACATCAATTCCTTTAACCAACGGTATTTCTCACAAGCATTTCAGCTGTATCAGCCAAAAGCACAAATTAATCAGATTTGAAAACTCAGATTAAAACCCATGACACCAATCCGTCCATTAAAATCAAAATGAAACATTTAAACCTGAGGGCAGATCTTACATTTTGTACTATAGGTTGGCTCATTTGCACAGACAAGCTCTCTGAATGGGGCTGTATTGCGGATCTTTTATGTTTGCGTATTATTAGTGGAAGTACTTGTCAACCTCTTGTCAAGTTCTTGAAAGCAAAACCCAATTATAGGATGTCTTGACTCTTGAGCTGACCCATAGTCCTGTGTAAACCGCTGCTGTCCAGTGGTTCTGCAGATCTGTCCAGTCCATTTTCATGTGCTCTATGCCAAGTTTCTTCAGAAAACATTTGTGGACAGTAGAGTAATGAGTATAGCCTTGTATTCAATTAAAAATGTATTCCTTCTCCCCCTCTTCCCTCTCCTTTACTTTTTGTTTTTGGCCACCTTCCTCTGTTGCCCATGTACTGGATCGACTTGCCCCTCCTGCGTTGCCCACCTTGATGTTGGCCCAACCTCCGCCCCTGAACGCCCGCCCACCTGACACCCCGGTTGGCCCCGCCCATAAACGTGCCCCTTCTTAAACGGGCACCTTACTTGACATCATGTGATTGAATGCCCTTGCCCAATGCCAACCTCCACGACCAATGCAGTACAATGCCAGTGTATCAGTCCCAGACAGCAGTGGCCCAGAGCGGTATGTCCCACCAGTTATTGCCTCACTGCCTGATTAGAAAGAGAACACATGTCTTTGATAACCTGCCTTCTGTTTCATGTTAACATTTTCACACATATAGTCCCCCTCCCCCTTTTAAGAAACGTGTAATGTTCCATTTTTTATTGTCTATATATTTTATATATATATATATGTGTATATATATATATGTATAATATATGTATATATCTTCTCCCCCAACTCTAGGGGTGTAACGGTTCATATTGCTCATTATTTTGTAGCTGCAGGTTTGGTTTGGTAAATACTTAAACAATACCATTGACAATTGTAAATTCTACTTTTGTGCAGCAAGTTTAACCAAAAACAAAATTTTGTCAAATGTCAGCATTTATTGACTAAAGAGAGCAGTTAAACAGTTAATGTTGCAATTGTCGATGACAGTTTGTGACAGAAATGCATCTAAAGATCAAGCAAGAAAGTATCAATTTCTAATTTGTATGCCGCCTTTAGTGTTTTTAACAAAACATTAATGATCAAGCCTATAGGTCAAGCATTTGTTTGCGGTCAGCTCTTAATATGGATTTTAAGACAAGTGTTTTTATAGTGTGTGTGTGTGGGATCTGTATGGAAAAACACAATTACGGTAATTCATTTTGAAAATGGACACCTTACAATTAATACACAGTAAATGTTTATATATGAAAAGGCGTCAGTAGAGATGAGAGGATTCACAACACTAACTTGTTTTTTTTTTTTACAAGAACCGTTTCACCCCTACCCAACACCCCCCTCCCCCCATTAAGTCTTTAAATATAATTTGCGTACTTTATTTGTGGCACAGAATTATATATAGCCAATCAAGTCTCCTGGTTCAGAGGGAGAGAGCCCTTAATATCATTAGTATATGTTGAATGAAGTGTTTGGGTGATTATTTTCATTGTTATTGATACTGATGGTGAAATTTTGTGAAAAATCCCATCTCTTTCTCGCTCTGTCATTGGCCCACCTCGCCCCTTTTCTGAGCTCCCCCACCTCCTTCACTCTTCCCAACATCACTGTCCATAAATCTGAGCTTGTGGCCTGGCGCAACCCTCTTTGTTACTCATCTCCTTTGTCTATAATTTTTGCTTTGATGCTTTCTGTTTTTCTTATTTCTCATACGTTCATTCCTCTCTCCCCTTCCCCCCATCTTGTTCTTGTCTTTATTTTGTTTAATTTCTCTCTTTGACTCTTTCTTTTGAGAGAGCAAAATGTGCTGATGGCACAGCAGAGTGATTTGCAAAGGAATTTAATTTTTCTTTTTTACCCAAATTGTTCTGGTGGCGGTATAGTGGTAGACAGGTCTGTCTTTCTCTCATTTTCTCCCTTGGCTCGTGCAGCCTGCTCAGTCTTAGCCCTTGCACTGTCGCCCATCTCTTCAAGGTCTTTATTGATTGAATGTGCGAGAACCAAGTGCATGTCAGTTGCTTGTATACCAGTCCTGTGTTGGAAGATGTTAAATGTGTTAATCAGTTCCCCATTTCTTTTTTTGGGATTCTAAATATTTTTTCCCAATTCTTTAATACTTTGTGGGATACAGCAGGACTATAAATCTAAAGTTCTATATCTGTTTGTTTTGCTTTTGTCTTTGATTTTGCTTGATGTGCCACTTCAGTATCCTGAGCGTGAGTGCAGATATAGAAACCATTGGTGAGATTCTGCTAAAGATCATCCCTACACTGGAAGAGGTAAGCATGGAAACCCAATGTACTATAACTACGGCTGTTTCAGCCAGGGGGCTGTCCAGAGTCTGGAAGGGAAAAATGGAAGTAGCTTACAAAAAGTAAATTCTGTCATCATTTACTCACTTTCTTGACATTCCAAACTCGTATGACGTTCCTTTTTTGGCAGAATACAATAGATGATGATTTGAAGATTGTCTGAGCTGTTTTTGTTTATTTATTGGAAATTAAGGGTCCAAAACTTATAATGGAAGGGATTAAGGATAGAAGTAATTTTTACGATGCAAGTGGTATCTAAGTCTTTGGAAGCATCTGTTCTATATTCATATATTTTCAAAAATAAAGCATATAGATTGATCATTCCAGGTTAATGCCAGTGATTACGAACAATTTTTGTTTTTGTGAGACATGTCACATTTGCTAGATGGATAGATTTGGGAAAACTACAGCAGAGGGTAGCTATGATTTTCATAGAATTATTTCAATTACTTAATGTTTTTTCCACAAAGCTGTCATAGTAAACATTAGTCTTATGGTCTTCTTTTGTTTTATCGTGTGATTCTAGTTGATGACATTGTAGGATTATACATGTTTGTTTGCAGTTGCCCTTCAGTATTTCTTTATGTTTGGCAGTATCAGCACTACAGCGGGACTGACTTTGACTGTGAGCTGCGTCTGCTGATTCATCAGAGTTTGGCCGGGGGCATTATTGGAGTCAAAGGTGCCAAGATAAAGGAACTGAGGGAGGTATGCACTGTGCTAAAAATATTACATGCCATTAAATAAAAATTAAGTTAGTAATCTTGTAACTTTACGTCTTTAATCGGTTTCCTGACATTTGCAAATTTTTAGAACACCCAGACTACCATCAAGCTTTTCCAGGAGTGCTGCCCCCATTCCACTGACCGTGTGGTGTTAGTGGGGGGCAAACCTGAGCGAGTTGTCGAATGCATAAAGGTCATTCTGGAACTGATATCAGAGGTGAGAAGAATATATACTGATGGTGCGTCTCTGCAGAGTGTTTGCACTTTACACAAACATTGTAAATGGCTGGGTGGTATAAGATTTCATACTATACAATGGGAGAAATGTTTCAACTGATCAATTTTTCCTACCATTTATACTGCTTTATTTGTGCCCTAATAATGTTTATTATGAATAATGAATTATTAATAAATAGGCATTACTACGATGTGTATAATATACAAATAATTCGAGGTTGGATTTCTAGCAAAACTGACTATATTATATACCTTTAATGTTATATTAAATTACTTATTCTGTGAAATAAGATGTTAGTCATATCATCCGACTTAAAATAGTGAGCATTCCTTGTGATTTACTAACAGAAGTGGTTTTATTAATAAAGGTGGCGTTTCTTCCACATTATTTGTAGGCTCCCATCAAGGGTCGAGCCCAGCCCTATGACCCAAACTTTTATGATGAAACCTATGACTATGGTGGCTTTACTATGATGTATGAGGAGAGGGGTCGACGGCCTATGGGGGGTTTCCCAATGCGAGGCAGAGGAGGTTTTGATCGCATACCACCTGTCCGTGGTGTTCGTCCCATGGCCCCTTCCAGACGGGATTATGATGATATGAGCCCTCGGCGCGGACCACCTCCACCCACTCAAGGAAGAGGAGGGCGTGGGGGTAGCAGAGCCAGAAATCTGCCTCTTCCCCCACCGCCACCCCCTAGAGGGGGGTAAGCACATGTATCTCATTATGTATTAAATTTTTCTGCACATTTTATCTATATAATTTTACTAGTAAATGTCAATTTGTCCAGTCAGGGATTCAGTATAAGCAGTTTTTTTTACTGTGGACCATACCAACCTAAAACTACTTTGATGTAATAGGAGGGAAAATATCTGATATTAAAACCCTTTTTGTTTGCAGAGGTGATCGATTTTCCCATCAGAGTTATCACAGCAGTATGGACGACAGACCAAAGTAAGTCTATTCAAAAGTGGCAAAAAAAAAAATTGGATTTTTAAACATTCAAAGAGTTTTAAATGGTTAGTTTGGGCTTTTAGGCAGGGACAAAAGTGCATGGATTTATAACACAAGGACAAATGAGAGAATCCTTGTGAAACGTAATATGGCACAATAATCGTTTTACTGTCAAATATGAACAACTAAAACAGACTTAAATCAAGAAGCACAAATGGATTCTACCAGTAGCAACAATCAATGTTATGGTGCTGCTGAATGAAATTCTTTGTTCTTTAGTGTTTGATAGCAGTTGGCATTAAATTTTTGATGTGTTAGCACCACCATGTGCATGACTTATGCTTATATTTTATTGGTCGGTGAGTTTTTGTCAATGAATTTTGGCTTCTGTCGTCAGCCAAATGTACCAGAGGTATGCACTGTTTAAATTTTAACTTTTATTATGGTGAGTATTTATTATAGTGGTTAATAAGCTAATTTAAAATGTGCATTTCTTTAGCATTTAATTTAATAAAAGGTGTTTAGAACTTTGATGTCTAAATATATAGTAATTTGTTTTCTTCTTTTTTGGCCAGGCAGATTGATGGGTTCTTTTAGAACCATGAAATTAAACTAAGGCTTGTTTTTCTTATTTTAAGCAGTGATCGAAGGGGGCGACCTGGAGACCGCTATGAGAGCATGGTAAGTCCAACTGAACATTAACACACATGTGAATTAGTATTTTTGCTGGACATCCTGAGTTTTATCAGACGTTTTTTTTCTGTTGTAAAGGAAGGAGACATTTTATTAATGGGCACTATAAAATCTGAACAGATTGTTCTTTCTCTAAAGTGACAGTGTAATAGATGCATATGTGGAGCTCTTACGCCTGGTGCACTGGTTTGGCATGTTGTTGCTTAGCAACAGTTTTTAAATCACTTGTTGCCTTGGTTACCAAGATGCAGTTAAATACGTAGGTGAAAGCCATCACACTCAACAAACAACTTTGGGCAGCGCTGCTCTGAATGAACCTTTTGGTGCCCGTTTAGAAAATCAGCACATGCACATTTTATAAAATGTTATGATTTGGTTAAATCTGATAGGATCAGCCGCATCCAGTGGCAGATATGAATATGCGGTGTCTGTACATTACGAAATAATTTTTCCTTAGTAAATATAATATTAATAACTATAAGCAACGATATTATCAAAAAAAAAATAATCATGTGTATAATTCTCTAAGTATACAGTTGTGATCTCTCAGTGACTCTCTGTCTTTCTCTCTCATTCCCTCATTGTTGTCCACAGAGTGGAGGTGGATATGGTGAGTGTTCTTCAGCTGTATATGCATGCACACACGCAGGCTCAAGGTTACCTCCAGTCAAACAGAACGTCACTTCTCTCAATAGCTTAGTGTTTCCTGCTTTTCTCTGTCTGTATCTTGCACTGTTGTAGCTCTGATATCTGAATCCCTTTTTTCCATTTTCTTTCCTTGTTTTATCTGAAGACAATAATTCTTCTTGGGAGCCCTTCCAGTCTGGTAAGTTATCAGATACTGTCTGTGATCATGGTATATAAATTCTGTTTGTTAAACTACTTTAACTAACTATTAACTATTGTTAAATGAAAAGTTCACCCCAAAATGAAAAAAATTCCAATTATTTGCTCACCCACGTCATTCCAAACTTGTATGACTTTTTTAAGTGGTTTTGTGTCCATACAGTTGAAGTCAGTGGGTACCAGTGTTGTTTGGTTACCAGCATACTTATTTTATCTTGTGTTCCTCAGAAGCAAAAACGTCTTAGAGGTTTGGAATGATTTGAGAACAATGGAAGAATTTTTATTTTTGGCTGAACTATCCCTTTAAGGACAATAAATGAGAGCTCTAGATACAAGCATTAGGAAATCCACAGTAAGATGTTTGTTTCTTCAGGTGGTCGTGGTTCTTACAGTGACATTGGTGGTCCTGTTATTACAACGCAAGTGACCATCCCCAAAGATGTAAGTGCACAGAATTATTTAATAGGACAGTTAAGAAGAACAGGAGTATTATGGTGGCATTAGAGAATGAAAAGTGCAGTGAGTTGCAGTTTTATATGGGAACATTATTTTTATTAACAGTAATTTTCACTTGGGAAACTGCAATGGACATAACAGTATTTGTTACAAAACACTTTAAAACATAATCATTTTGGAATTTTTGCTTGTTTGTGATATCCATTAAAGCAACATTATAAACTATACATAGACTGAAATTGTGAAATGACCTTAAACAATTCCACGATTTAATGGCTTACAGCAATATAAATGCTTGACTTACTGCTTGTGTTTAACTTACATTGGAATAAAGAGTCAACCTAATTAAATGTACTAAAAATGCAAAAATGTTGCATTTTTAAATACTACATGCAGATTAATGTGGAGTGACAGCACTGCATGAGTTATAGGCGCCATCTAGCATCTGTGTGTGGGGAGCTCTCCTGAGCCTACAGTATTTTGTTTTTACACGTGCGAATTATTGCTGATGCAAAGTAGTGAGAGAATGCCATTTATTAATCACGTTTAACATTAGCATAAGACAGCTTTGCACAAAATATCAACCTGTTTGATTAAACACTGTTAGCTTACTATTAAACAGCTAAAAAATGTTACTAAAAAATGCCAAGCAGAATTGAGAAATTACGATGGTTTGTATTTTGTGTAGCCAAAATAGTTATTACAGCAAAATAGTTGCTTATAGGATTTAGCCTCCTACCTGATGTGATCTTATGGCTTATAATGTCACTGTCAAGTGACATTATAGCAAGAAAAAAGGAAATGATGCCGTTGCTGCTGCAGCTCAGCTATCAAGGCAGGAATACCATATTCATAATACACCTTATTAATAAAGTGTACTATGTACAGAAATGCAGACAAGCCCAGAATACGAACGGAAACTACTGTATACATTTATATACAGTATAGGCTATATATACAGTATAGGCTATATATGTATAGGCTTTGTATTTTGTTTGCGTTTTCACATTCATAGTCATTGTTATATGTAACATTGCAAACATTGTTCTACATTCTATTTCATCCCTGAAACACAACCCATTATCTAATAACTCTCTCCCTAGTACATATTTACATAATTAAATTAATATCATACATTTGCAACTATTTGACAAATGGCTTAAATGAACGAATACCAGTCGATTAAGAAAATCCTTGGTCACAGGCAGCCCTACAGAACATTGACTTTTTCTTCTTAATGATTATCATAATAAATTAGATGTTTTGGTTAATTTGTTTTTTTTTATTATTTACTTGATGGTTGCACAATTGAATCAAAATGTGTAAATAAACATGATTACATTTTGAATATTTTCTCAAATTACTTTAACTCTGAGGCAGTCCATCCATTAACATGTTGGGATGCTTTTTCCATTTACTTTTCGTGTTTGATTTACTGCACGTTATATCTGTTTATCAAAATAAGTAGTTTACAGTTTTAGTTTGACAATAATCCTGAACCCTATTCATGAAAGCCTTGCCTATTTCTTGCTCCAGCTGGCCGGCTCCATCATTGGAAAAGGTGGGCAAAGAATCAAGCAGATCCGTCATGAGTCTGGAGCATCTATCAAAATTGATGAGCCTCTGGAGGGCTCAGAGGACAGAATCATTACCATCACAGGCACACAGGACCAGATTCAGAATGCCCAGTATCTACTACAGAACAGGCAAGTCTAGCACTTTATCACCATTTTACAAAAAAATCAACATCTTGACACTGTCCTAACCATATGTTTATTTTCAATGTTCAGTTTTTCACTCAAAATTCTTTGTGATGCAGCAGAGTCGCAGTCTATTTCATTTGAGTTTAGTGTACAGCGGCTTAGTATGGAGTGGAGATTTCATTGGGGATGTCAGGCATAGTGCAACAAAATTAGAGCGCAAGGACTAGGGATGGATATCGGAAGGTTTTTAAATATTCTGTGTCAAAAATGCTTCAAACAAATTCTCTACATTCATTTTTTTGGATTGCAAGCTCACAACTCTGCATCATTTATTTTTCTGTAGCACTGCTGTTAAATAATGATGTGGGGAAAAACTCAATATTTTAGTACAGTGTTACATCTACATCAGTGGAAGAATGCAGATATTCAGCATCTAACAGCCCAGCATCTTTTCTTCGACCATAGTCTTGAGGTTTTTTTAGACCAAAAAAGACCAAAAACTATCAAAATGTTTGATTGCCTGGGTAGAACACCAAATAAATTCCTTTTATTTAAATATGCTTTTAGTCATGGTGGAAAAAACAGGTGCTAAAATTGTAGTGTTTATCTCAATTCCTTCTTTTTCCCTTTTGCTTTAGTGTGTTGAAATGTTAAATGTGTCTGAAGCGCTTCAATAGTTCTCTGCCCTTTTCAAATGCTTTATATATATTTGACTACTGTCTCATGCATGTTTCTTTGCCTGACCTAACATTTTCCAACTTCTTTCCCTATGTGAAATGTGTACAAAAGGGGCTGTTGTACGAGTTCCATTTGGAACCCAAAATCTAATTTACTGTGGGGCAAATTAGAGGGCGTCCAGGAGAATGGAGCGCAGGCTGGCTTGCTTCTGTGTGGAAGACTTGTGATTTTGTTGTTGTTAGTTAGATTAAGTGACAACAAATCACAGTCTGCCCTACAGCACAGGCCCAGCATCATCTTTACCCACCCTCAAACACATTTCACCCATCCTAACTGAAGAGGCCTGCCTGTTTAACCTACTTTGACTAACATCTTGAACTTCCATCGTACTGCATGTCAGAGCTGGTTTATACTCTGTTTGATCTCCCATAACTGTAACCTTATTTTTGTAGCTGTTAACAAAAGCAGCAATCTCTGCAACAAATAGAGCATAAGCCAGCCATTTCTACTGTAACATGCTTGCCTGTCTGAGTTATAACAGTAAAATACCGATCTTGTTCTGATATGCCTATGAAAATGCAAAAGTTAGTAGTGGCTTGTTAAATTTAAAGTCATGACATCAAAATCAAACCCATATGCTTTCTTAAAGAAATATTTCACTTAAAAATAACAATTCTGTCATTTTTACCCTCATGTTTCAAACACTCTTTACTTGTATGAAACAAAAAGAAGAAATTTAAAGAATAAACTGGTTGTTCTTAATTATGCAAATACAATGAATTGGGACTGGAGGTTTGATCAGTTGACATAACAGTTGACAAAAATAAGAAACATACAACAGTTTTGTTTTGGAAAGAATGCTCTTAGGTTACAGAAAAAAAAATAATTGGAGAAATAAGGTGAAAGTTTTTTTTTTTTCCAACATTGGGCTGTGCCAAAATCCAAATGTAAGTATCTGCAGGGTTTCAGGATGGGAGTAGTCTTTTGGAATCTATTGCAAACTCACATGCAGGTCTTGCAAGATTTGTCTTTGGTTTTAACCATTTCATTTCCCCTTGCAGCGTGAAGCAGTACTCTGGTCGGTTCTTCTAGAGGGTGGAAATTGAAGCCAAACTGCCATTCAGTTCAGCTTGTTTTCAGCGCCTACATTCCTCTACTTCTTGGGTAGATGTGCTCCATGCCATTTCTCCTAACAATTTTTTAAACGAGACATTTGAGTGGTTTTCTCAAAAGCAAGTGAATCCTCTTATTTCTTTAATATTTTCTGTTCTTCTGTTCATGCATTTTTTCCATTATTGATTGTACTGTTTTGTAAGTAGAGGGTGCCCATCTGTAAAGTCCATTGTTGGCCTTACCAGAGCTGCATGCTTAGTCTGTGCAACATGCAGAATGTAAGCTTAATAGTTTTTTTGCCAATTGATTTGTTGTCCCATTTTTCTTTCATATTAATGGGGCTTTTTCGGTCAAAGTGTAAATATCGAGTTATTCTTTACAAGTTTAATATTAGTACAGTTTTATTTAAAGGATAAACGTCTATTTTGATTTGAAAAATGAGGGTATTTAGGGTGGGTAAAATGATTGATTCCTTTTACCTTTACTTGCAAGTTTTCTCAACACGTTTTAGATGGATCTTTCTAGACACCTTTGACTCCATAGTTGGAGGGAAACAAAAGCTTCTCTTTAAAAAATAAATGTGGCAGGTCTGTTCCATGTTCTATCTTTCTCACTGTCCCTACTGGTGTCTTTGTAGAATGTGCTGCAAATCTAAAAAATAAAGTTTGTGCCACCTTTTACTAAACCACAGTTTGTGGCTTGTTGGCTGTGGTGTGATCTTTTATTTCAGTGGTAATGTATTTGGAATGAATTTCCATTCTATGAAGCAGGGACACCTTTATAAATAGGAGGTATTCTGTTAAAACGTGGAGTGCATCTCATGACAGTTGCAGAGCTGGTGCATGTCTCTTGAGAGTGAGTAGACATATCTCATAACACTTTAAAATGCTCCTGGGTAGTTCAGACAAACTGAAACAGTACAAGGAAATTCCTTTCTTGTAGTCTGTTTTATGTTTGCATCTTTGGCAACTACTAAATATTTGTGTATTGTGTTTACTACTAGTTCATATTAATGCATACAGTACTGCAACAAGTTAAATTAAATTGTCTGATTGAAGCAGATGTATTTTTCTTATATTTCATAAAACGAAGGCGTTATTGACGTTATACTCTCGAGTATATCAACATACTAATACAATGTCAACATACAAATATTTCTAATACCATTGGTATGAAAGTGGAAGTTTCAATGTGGTTAGATAATAGAACGTTAGAACCATTATCCACTAAAATGAAGGGAAAGCTGGTATGTCTAAAAAAGACTTGCCATAAAAAAAATTTACAGAAATGGGAAGTCTGATGATGTCAAAGATAAACTGCAATTCCTAAATCATTCCTTATTGGCCATGGTAAATGTTTTTATTCATTTTAATTAACTGTGTGCAATTTGCAATTACTAAAATTGTCCACAAAAATGCTTCCTACCTGCACTCCTGTCCACAGCATGGCAGTGCTATAGAGTTTTGTCCATTTGGAAATGGTATTTTAGGGAATTGTCTGTATTAATTCAGGGTAAACCCCAGGCCTTTCACCATATTCAGTGAAAGGCCTGGGGTTGTGTAATATTTAGTTCCAGTGAAAAACTTTTCCAATGGGCTGGATGTATATGAATATTCATAGATTCTGTAGTGGCTGTGGTTTTAATTAAATATGAACAAATATATGAAAGTAATTGTTGAGTCTTTAAATCCCAGTTTGTTTGATAGATTTTACCAGTAAGGTAATAAAGCTGGATGTATCCTCATTTAGATTAATAAAGGATATTTTTTACATAATAGGCTAAAATGTTTATGGAATCATGTTCCTGGTTGCACTCAGTAAATAGGACCAAGTTCTAGTCTGACAATGAGGTAAGTGAACCAGCAGAGGGAGCCAAGATGACGTTCACTGCACTTTTAATGCTTGATACCTATAGGCCTTTTTCAGAATTTGGCAACAGAGACTGAACTAGGGAAAAGCTGCTTTCTGTCTCGCTGCTACAATCCCCATTCATTATTATAATGAACTCTTTCTTTGAGTAATTAATTTTATTATGCTGGCTTGAAAAAGTCAACATGTTATTCTATTTAAGCTTATTATTAGTGGTGCTTGCAAAGCATAACTATTACTCTCTTGCATACTACTACTTATTTTGGACAAAACGTTGGTATGTAACTTGTCCCGCACGGTGTTTGTCGTAGACCCGTGAATGAAGGGTCAAACTGATGGGCTTGCTGTGTGCTGTGACTTTTATAAGTGATCATGTACAATGTTTTTAGGGTGTATGAAAAAGTAGGGGGAAAATTCTATAGACTTAACATTGGGCTGAATTTTGTGACTATTGCCCGCATTAGAATGTCATATGCTGGGTTTACACTGCAGATCTTAATGCTCGGATCCGATCTTAAGTCCATATCCGTTTTTTTGTCCTGCCTGTTTATATTCATGCCTCGTATCTGATTTGTGTTTACATTAATCTCCCGGCCAAAAAGATTCCAGTCATTCACTAATATGAGCGCCATGATTGACCCTTGGATGGACTTTTGCTAATTCATCTGTTCAAAAGTTGGCAAAAGTGGGCTTATTTGACCCGGACTGTCAGTGGGCTTTAGGTATTGCCCTAGCAACTTCCTGACCACATCCTAGCAACCATTTAGATCATCCTAACAACCTCATAACATCATGAGTAATTTACATTTTAGTATATCTATCATGCTGAGTCATGTTAGCATCATGCCAACATCATGTTTAAACATGCACGCATTATGTTAAACCATGCTAACATCATGTGCAAACATGCTAGCATTATGTGCAATTATGTTAGCATCATGTATAAACATGTTAGCATATTTACATTGTTTAAATATTCAGATTTGCCACGGTGATAGTATCATGCTAATGAATGCTAAAATGTGCTAGCATCATGCAAATTAATGCTAAAATGTGCTAGCATCATGCAACTTAATGATAAAACGTGTAAAATGTGTTCTCTAAAATCGTACTACATTGTTAAAATGTTATCAAAATACTAAAACATAACTTAAAACTTGTAACCATTAAACTTGTTACCATTGTGTTAGAGAATGTCAGACCTTAAATATTTTAAACCATTATACACTTTTAAGGCCAGGCTTTGTCAAGCCAACATAAGTTTGTCAATTCAATTTTTTTCAGTTCAGTTTTATTTATATAGTGCTTTTTACAACTTTACATTGCTTCAAAACAGCTTTACATATAATAAAAAGAATTATAGTAAAGAACAGAATAAATGTCAGACATGTGCAACAAAGATTACATGGTATTATTACTAATAAGTTTTGAAATGTATATTCAGACTAATTAGGCATTTAAAAATATGTCATCTTATGGGACAGGGATATTAGAAATTTGCAATAGTACCATGAAATACACCCAATGTAAAATGCATACATACAATATATACAATAGAAATACCTGAAAATGACACAATGAAAGAGAATGTGAGACAATTTGAGACAAAGGAGTAGCAAAATAGAAGTCTTTTGGACTGTAATTTTATCATATAGCTAGAAGCAATATTAACAATTTACAACCCTAAGCTAAGTTAGATGTCAGCAGTCTATGAGATGTTGTTAAGCCTATTTTGGAAAAAGTTGGTTGCAAAAGTCAGCAGAGATGAAGTTGCCGGCTGACCTAGAGTTGATGAGGGTGTTGACAGAAACAGTGATGAGTTGAACAACAGTGGTTAACGGATGTACATTAACTGAGGAAGAGGAAACCACACTCACCACGGGTTGTGGAGGACAGATGGGACATGTCTGTAAAACATGTCTAGGATGTCCGCAGTACAGGCAGCGTTTCTGGGTCAGTCGACGTTGACGTTCAGCCAAGGACAGCCTGGTGTTGTCTAGCTGCATGGGCTTTGGTTAGGTTCTGGAGGACTGGGACACTCTGGCTGGTGGACGGAGAATGACACTTACTTACTTTGAGTTATGGCACTTACTTTCCTCCATACAGCTCTGCATGCAGTTGGCTACTCGTATTGAGAGTTGGATGAAATGCTCTAACCCCATATTTTCATCATAGGAGGAGAGATGCAAATGCAGAGGGCTCCTGTCCCTGACGATACATTGTCAACAGGGAGCACTCATTCCATCCACTATAGACAACTAGAATTCGAAACCAAAGGCCATAGTCTTGTACTGAATTTTTCCTATGTTTGAGATGATACAATTTCTCACCAAAGGATGCATCTCCTACAGGACATCTGAAGACTTCACAGAAATGAGCGATGAAGGAGTTGGGGGAGTGAGTGACCAGTCCATTATGCTGCCACAATAATTCCGCCTATTGAAGCGCTCAACCTGTTAACAGTGAGAGGATAAAGGAGATTATTGCCCTTTCAGTTGGGAAACAGTGCAGCTGCATCTCCAGTGTGAGCGAACACTGGAGCAAGAATCCACTACATTCATCTGCCGAGCCAGAGTAGGGCGTTGGATTGACCATGGGACTGGCAGCAAGGATCGGTGCAGGTGAGGAAGTGACCGGTCTATGCTCACGTCGCATGTCTCAACTTGCCCGTCGCCTGCCATCTCCTCCTCTGAAAGCAGTGGCGACTCAGGTCCCTTTGCGCTGTCCACATTCCGGGCAAGCTCAGCCGTGTGGCAGATGCGCTCTCACGGCAGCTTCCAAGCCCGGGAGAGTGGAGACTCCATCCCCAGGCAGCCCAGCTGATATGGAGTCGATTCGGGGAGGCACAGGTGGCTCTGTTTGCCTCCCACTGCCCGCTGTTTTACTCCCTATCCAAGGCCCCCCCTTGGCATGGACGCGTTGGCACACAGCTGGCCCCGGGGCCCACGCGAATACGTGTTTTCCCCCAGTGAGCCTCCTTGTGCAAACTCTGCGCAAGATCAGGGAGGATGGGGAGCAGGTCTTGCTGGTTGCGCCGTGTTGTCTCACCCCGACCTGGTTTTCAGACCTGGTGCTCTGCGCGACAACCCCTCCCTGGCAGATTCCTCTGAGGAAGGACCTTTTGTCTCAGGGATGAGGCACTATCTGGCACCCGCGCCCCAACCTTTTGGACCTCCATGTGTGGTCCTTGTATGGGACGTGGAGGACCTTAGTGTCTGAGTGACCCCGGGCGTGGTGGATACTATCGCTCAGACGAGGGCCCCTTCCACTAGGTGACTTACGCCTGGAAGTGGAGCCTCTTTGCTGACTGGTGTTCTTCCCGTGGAGAAGACCCCCGCATGTGCCCAATCAGCTCTGTGCTTTCCTTTCTGCAGGAAGGGCTGGAACAGAGGTTGTCCCCTTCCACCCTGAAGGTGTACATGGCCGTTATCTCGGCCCATCACCTAGCAGTAGAAGGTAAGTATTTAGGGACGCATGAGCTGGTCATCAGGTTTCTGAGGGGCGCCCGGAGACTGAACCCCCTGAGGCCGTCCCTCTTCCCTCTTGGGACCTTCCCGTAGTACCTCTGGGCTACGGGGAGCCCCTCTCAAGCCACTTGAGTCGGTAGAGCTGAAAAGCCTGTCTCTAAGACAGCGCTCCTGACCGCGCTCGCCTCTATCAAGGGGGTTTGGGACCTGCAGGCACTGTCGGTCAGTGACTAATGCCTTGAGTTCCTTGAGTTAATTTGCACATACTTGATGGTCTCATTTAGACCATCTTATTTAGAGTTTTTCATCATGGTCCATTATAGGTAATCATTAAAAATAAAGAGTTGTACGATTACTGGACCCAAGCTATATCAATAGAGATTAGACAAACATTTTGGCAAAAATTCAACAAATTTCTTAAATTCAATTTTATTTATATAGCACTTTTAAAATGTTGCATTATTTCAAAGCAGCTTTACACACGAAAATTATGAAACATGTACAACCCAGGATACAGAATACATTATTATAGCAAATTGTTCGTTATAATATGTATATTAGTATAACTAATTAGGGATACTAAGACTGTAATTGGTTTATGACACTAAAGTAGATTGAACTGCTGATACCTATAACACATTTGGAATTTAAACAATGGGACGTGCATCAGAAATAACTGTCACTACTTGCAAAGGCTCATACCAATCTCAGTGGTTTATGAGAGGGTAATGTATCCAGACAGCCTACTAAAACAGTATGTACTTTTGAGACTATTTGCAATATTTAGTCAATTAACATGACAGATGACAGATATCATATTAAGCAATATATGCCATTCCAGTTTACATGGAGATGGCACTTAGGAAGAAGATAAACTTTTATAGAACAGAAGGGATTTGCAATAATACCATACAATTTTGCAAAAAAACATTGCAAAATTAAAAATAATAGGAGAAAAATCTTTCAAATCTTTAGATCAATATATTAAAAGCAATATTTACAATGTATGATATTCTAAGACAAGCTACATGTCAGCAGTCTCCCAAGCCAACAGGATGACAGTGGCAAGGAACCAAAACTCCAATGGTGTATAGATGAAGAAAAACCTTGGGAGAAACCAGGCTCAACCATGAGGGCCAAATTTCCTCTGACACGTTAAAGCTGCAATTTTTAATTTTTTGGTTTAAACCTGAGAGCTTATAGTAATGATTTCTAATTTTATATTGATTTAAAAACTGTTGTCTGATTTTGCGAGAAAATTAAAGCATTGAGGGGTATTAAAGGCAGATGGCAACAGAAGCATAATGATACTAACTGTAGCTATAATATTACACTGCTTTGACTAGGCAGGTAACAAAAATGTACAATTTAACTGAGCTGGAGGTAGGTATGTAGATAATAGGAAGTTTAATTAAGAAGTCAATCACTTTCCCACTGCTTTTGGGTGATCCAGGTTATGGCTGTCATCTTCTTAAATTGGCATAAGGATGATCATCTAGTTAAAACGGAAATGGGACAAGTGTCAATATATAAATATAATAATATATAAAATATTATTGCTTACATGGCTCTTATGATTGCAATACTGAACTGTTATTTGCTCAATATTACCTTTATATAACTTTTGCTGCCTGTATGCCTACTTTCTGTTCTGATAACTGATGGAAAACAAACTGCCTGTTCTTTGATTAAACTCCTTCGTACCAGTTCTCAAGGATGTATCAATGAATTTAAGCCTCTGTTTATAGAATAATAAATCGAGAATCAACTGAAATGAACTATGGAGTGTGTCACTTATTTGGTTCTCCCAGCATGCTGTAAGAAGACAGAGTTTGTTGCAGATCTGCTTGGGGATAGAAGACTGTTTAGACATTACTTCATCAAAAAATTATCTAACACTAGATTAAAGAAATGATCTTTAATCTAGATTTAAACTGTGTCTGCCACCTGGACAACAAAGGAAGTACTATTCCAGAGTTTGGGAGCCAAGTAAAAGAATCTATCACCCGCGCATGAACATGAAGGACTGTAATGAGAAGGGGGCTCACTCAGGTACTGAGAAACTAAACCATTCAGGGCCTCGAAATCAGTAGAATTTGAAAGTTTATATGATATTTAATAGGCAGACAGTGCAGTGTTGACAGAACTGGGCTAACATGATAATACTTTCTCGTTCTTGTAAGAACTTGTTTTTGTACTAAAACTGTAGGGCAGCCACCCAGTAAAGCATTGCAGTAATCTTAAGTAAAGTCTTGTCAATCAAGAGAGCATGTGCCGTAGCTGTGATATATTTTTAAGATGAAAGAATGCGTTTTACAAAGTTTGGAAATGTGGCTTTCAAAGGACAAATCAAATAAGCTATCAAATAAGACACCCAGATTCTTAGCTGATGAAGCAGGCTTTATAGAGCATAAATCAAGAATAAAACAGTATTCTAGTTTGTGCCATGTGGAAGATTTTGGGCCGATAATTAAAATTTCTGTTTTGTCTGAGTTTAGTAGTAGAAAGTTGCTAGTCATCCAAGTTTTAATATCAATGATGCATTCTGTTCAGTGAATTAATGCATCTCATTGGGCATTAAAAATACACAGCTGGGTATTATCAGCATAGCAGTTAAAACTAACCCTATGTCTCTTAATAATTGCTCCCAGAGGTAGCATATACTTTCCTTCTATGCTGTACAGAATACCTCTTATGTACCCGTTATACCAAGGTGTTTGACTGCTGTGCTTTATCGTAGAGGAGCAAATGCATCTAAGGTGTTAGAAATAAGGGAGTTAACATTTTCGGTTGCATTGTCAGGACGTTCTAAGTTATCTGTTATGCCAGTACATTCAGGTACATTATTGATAACGCAGTCTTTAGTGGCAGAAGTTAACATTCCATCAAATTTTCAGCAAGTAACTGATTTCTTTTCAAAATATCAAGTCAGTTTGTCAGAAAACTTTACCAGAATTGGTCCCATCTCGTTTTTCTGCCGGGGTCTTGACACAAACCAAGCAGAGATTTAATTGCAGGTTAGATATTTATTAACAAAAGATAAGTTAAACAGAAAATTAATCAGAGTCCAATTCGCCAACAGGGAGAATAATGACTAGATTCCTGAATGAGTTCAGACTGGAGATCAAACAGATGAGCAGCACGCTAGTAGACAGGCAGAGCAGAAGTTCTGCACTCCAGCAGGTATTAAAAGACTGGAGATTAGACATATGAGCAGCACGCTAGTAGATAGGCAGACATGGGTCCAGTAGAAGAACATGGCAGTGGGCAACCAGGAGGGAAAAGAGTGATAACAGGTGGGGAAAATGAGGAAACCAGGGGGAGGAGCTAATGAGAAAACGGGAGGACGGGGAAGACGAGACAATGACAGATCAGCACATGGCAAACTGTCATGTGCTCATCTGTCATGTGGCATGTGTCGTGATTTGATGCATGTTTTAGAAATTTTAATGATCAGCCATGACTAAAAAGAACCAAATTCCCTATCTGAATGAATATGAAAATTATACAAACAGATCTGATTTTGGTTTTATCGCTGGAACAAATTCTGCTTCAAAACGTTTTTATAAACATAAAGGGCTGCTATTTTAGAAAGGTTAAAGGTTGTATATAAAGTGACTGTTTCATATGTAAAAAAAAATGCAAACAGGAAAATTGTTTGAATTCCTATCTCAAGATGTACTGATGTACTGATTCACTTAGCTTCTACAATGTGAGTACTTGCGGTGTACAGTATATAAGTGGTTATACACAGTATACAGCTTTTCAGTAAAATTTGTTTGTCAGACCTCTTTCACAAATAATGAATACATCTGCATCATTCACAATCAAAACTTTAATGTCAGAAATATTTACAGTGTGGCATTAAAAATGTTGTTGGTCTGTCAAAGTATAGTTTCACCAGTATGAAGGGGACTGAGAAACAAAGTCACAATCAAAAAGAATAAACTAGATAAATTGAAATTATCCTGAAAGCATTTAGACTTCAAATGTATGAATGTAATTACATGAGATACCAAAACATCTCAGTGCCATGTGAAACAAATAATATTAAACTGCTAAGAAACATCCAAGCCATTTTCCCATATTTTCAGCTGAGTAGAACAGGTGTAGTTCAAATGAGCATTAGATTTTAGTTTTTAATCTACTGCATTTAAATGTGAAGTGTAGCTTCAGTTTCAAATATTGCCACTGTTTTGGTAGAATAACTGCTTTTAGGGTTGCTGTATTATAAGCTAACAGTAAGTTTGAATGCACAACAAATTATAAAGTAACAATAACATTATAAAGCAGTTGTTGAAGGTTAACAATTTAATGAATTTATTAATATTTAATTAAATTGATTAATTTATTCATTATTAAATAAAGCATTTTCCTGAAATAGAAGCTAGGGGGCAGTGTGTCAGATGCTTTGGGATAAATTGTGCTAATGATTTAAATAACAGTGATGCTGTAGTAAGCCCAAAGACAAAATGTAAAATGTAAATTGATCACATTTCCCCCAGTGTTTAAACTTACCCTCTGACATGACACTGATTCCTGTTGGATCTTTTGATAGACATTTTCATCAGAAATTGTCAGATAGATATCATTAGAAGTATTAGTTTGAACTTTATCTTTTTTTGCCCAATACAACTTAAGTTAAACGTGACACAGCTTACCCCATTCTTCCTTAAGCATATTTTTAGACAAGCAAGACTTCCCTGCACTCATAAAAGTGTCACTCATTGTCCCCAGTACTACTCCTCACTCATTTTTCATTAAATAACCAACTGGACAAGCTCTTATTTCAAGGTGGCACATTCTGATAACTTCCTTCTATGTAACATGAGCATGACTGTTTAAAAAAATGCAGTCCTAAAAGAAGTACATCAAGATGTACAAGAACAACTTTTTAATCATTTGTTTATTTCTGTTGGGATAAGGGATATGGTTAGGCTACCAGCGTCCTCTTGCATATAAGTCTTTCTTGTGTATCATTTTGTAAGAACAGTTCAGTGAAATGTATGGAATACATTTCAATCCAATTTCATTTGAATTTTATTTCTGTAGTGCTTTTGTAGAACTTTCCTGAAACAAAGGTTTTTCATGACTGTAATGATTGTTAAACAAGTTGAGAAACCAGTTGCAACAGATCCATGAGCTTATCATAAATCTACCCTCCCTGTCTGTTTAACAAGGAAGAATACCTGCAAGGAATTTACCAGCATATGATATCAAGCTGCTTTGGAGAAAGGCGTGTTCTCGTAGACATTTTTTGTGCAACGTTTTTTTATACAGAGATTGGGTTACTTGATGGGTTTATTAAGTGGAAAGTGCTGGAAGAGAATGGGTGATTGCTGCATGTCAGGGGATGACAGGGAAAACCTCCGAATTCATCAAGAAATCGAGAGGCAGCTTAGGTTGGACAAGAAAGATGCCTCCAGACAGCTGAAACTGTTACTTTTAGGTAAGTAAATTGTTTATGTTTTATTTATAATTGAAATGACACCTCATGAAAGTTTGTCATATTCAGCATCAATAATTTATCTAGTTACTCAGCATCATAATTTGAGCTAATAATTTATATTATATATCTTTTGATGTCACACTTTTAAATTGTCAGAATACATATATTTTATATTTTTTAGGCATACAAAAATTCAGGTTTCATATATTTTGTTGATACTTTGTGTGTGACTGTTACTGGTCACATGCAAATGCATGCAAAAGATTTCCATAGATATCATAAAGTATAGCATTGCAGCATTACATAATTTTTTTAAACTAGTAAACATGACTGTGTATTTGTAAAAAAATACGCAAACAGAAAAATTGTTTGAATTTCTATGTAATATTTCTGCTCTCAATGTGTGTACTTGCGGTGTACCGTATATAAGTGGTTGTACACAGTGGTTCAGTTGCTTAATGTTTTCCTTTTTTGGTTTAAATTAGCTTAGTTTAAATTAAATGAATTAATTTAGTTCTGCTTCTAATCAGTTGTCTCAATAACAGGTTTACAGAAAAACAACTGAATGAGTTAATCTAGTGTTTCCTTGTTTTATTAGCGATAACAGTCTACAGCCTTTCAGTAAAACTTGTTTGTCAAACCTCTTTCACAAACAATGAATACATCTGCATCATTCACTGCATCAAAATTTAATGTCAGAAATATTTACAGTGTGGCATTAAAAATGTTGTTGGTCTGTCAAAGTATAGAGTTTCACCAGTATGAAGGGGACTGAGAAACAAAGTCACATTCAAAAAGAATAAATTAGATAAATAAGAATGAATTAAATTAGAATCATTTTTAGTTGAGCAAATGCCAAATTCATTCATGTTTAAACCTACAGCTAACTGTTTAACTGTGGTTTCAGAACAAACCAAATTATGTAAAAAATGATTTATGCCTTTTGTTCATATCCAGATGCAAACATTTCAACTAGGAACATTGCGTAAAGTTAGATTTACTTACCTTTACAGTTACTGTTTCCTGGCAGGGAATAAAATAAAAAAACATTCTTTTACATTGAAGAAAGGACTCAAGCTTTATGTAGCATCTATAATCTCTCATCCTCCACAAACAATACATCATCATTCAATGTTCTTTCTGCTGTGAGCAGGGCAGTAAATAGTCATTTAGCAGATGTAGGGTAGGTCAAGTGTCCTACTGATAAATTGTTCAAAGGCACAATAGTGAGGGCTCATGGCTTGTTCCTTGAAGGCTTGAACCAACAACAGTCCAATTACCAGCCCCTGCATGCTTACACTATACTTACACTACAGTACACTACACTTTATGTTACTTACTACATAAAGTATACTTAAAAATATACTTGAATTTTGATTAAGTATACTTAATCAACTTTAAGTATACTTGTTTTGTGAGTGTTTGCCACACTACATGCAGAATGCTTCTAGTTTCAGGAATACTGGATAAATGAAAGATGCATGGTTAGTGGCTTCCTGTACAATACCATACTGTACTGTAAACACTTGTTCTATTGTCTGTATTAAAACCGAGGTACAATAAAAAATGCTGAGCTGTAAATTGTTGTACAGTTTATAAGCAGAAATTCTGCAGTTATTTAATGGAGGTCTTTAAAGCTTATAACTTTTCTAGTGGTTTAAAATGTGATGTAAATTTTCCAGAAATGGAAATTGTTATCCTCTACTCACCCTCATAAAACATAAATAACTTATAAAGCAGAATGACCCAGATATGTTTAGAAGTCTTTCTGAATCTGAAGTCTGAGTTAAGTCTTTGTCACTGGAGTCTGAGTCAAGTCTGAAATCTATGGTAATCAGTCTGAGTCTTAAGTCATTTCATATCATATTTACGAAGTATTATATACACATAATGTATAACTTTTAGGAAACATGAACTTGTCTGCCTCACCCTGTCATAGATAAAGAATAAAATACTAAAATACATGTAAAATTATTAATTTGAGTAGGCCTATTCATACTGAAAGTTAAAAGTTTTTTGAAAATATAAACTGAATTTGGTTGGTGGTGCTACGACTGTGACTCACAATAGTCACCTCTATGTCATCAGTCCCTAGGACCAAACATATAGCTCAAGATTAAACAAAATCACCCAATGCACAGAGAAGTTATTTAGGGCCCAAGCACTAAATGTGCGAAGTGCACACACGTCATAGTCGTCAGTCATTAGGGCCAGACAAAGTTTGGCACATGGGTAGGGCTGGCACATGGGTTTTACTCCAATTGTGTCTAGCCTAACAACGCATCTTAGCTGTTCTTAATTCACTGTTAAACACAGCTTCATAGAGCTTTTTGATTGAATACATTTCAAATAAGTTTTAAATGACTATTTTTGAGCTCTACCTTTTTAGCGCTACAAAGCTCTTATGGTGCACTGTAAATATGAAAAGAATAGGGTGATCTTTTTAAAATGCAACGCAATAGAGAATCTGAACCTACGTCATACTGTGTTGCATGTTGGAGTGGTTCCACCATCTTAGGAAGATCGCCCTCTGTTGCTGATACTGAAATTAATATAGAAACCTGCTTACCATTTTTTAAAAGTTTTATGGTATTGTTTGCAGGTAAGTGAAAGTGACATATTTGTCAGATATGGTAACCCATACCCTTTGTTTGCAGGTAAGAGAGGCTATTTTATTACACTGCATGATAATTTGATGTTTTCACTATAGTTTTGTAGAATTATGTTTACAATATAGCTTGTTACCATGAAAACAGTGTCATGCTGACACTTGCTGCTGCTTCAGCTATCATATGGTTAAAATATCCAAACAAAAATATGTGTTCAACAAACTGACAGAAGTCTATCCTTTCTTTGTCTGAAACACTTAAATGTAACTGTAGCTTTGTCATTGTAAATATTCACTTTCCCATGGCCCCAGAGAGGAATTAGAGATTGTAGTTCACATTCAGCGGACAGACTTTTAAACTATTTTTAGGGGCCAAGCACCAAAGGTGCAAAGGCACCTATTGTATCCGTTAGATTTATTCTTCTTCTTCTTCCGCTCTTGAGTCTATGGCAGCCCATAGAACCACTTGCGGGAAAATTGTGAAATTTGGCACACTGATAGAGGACAGTCCCATCATTAACTATAGCAAATTTGAAGTCTCTAAACTCTCTAGCGCCACCACTTGTCCAGAGTTTCACACGTTTATGATAATAACTTTTGAACCTTAAGGGCTAAAACAAAATTCTTTTTGCTTCTGATTCCTTGGCTCAAGACAATTCGATTGCACTATATGACATCATTTTCTGTCATGAAAATTTTCCCGCCATTTAGAATTTTCTGAAAAACCTACTTTTTCGAACTCCTCCTAGGTCGTTGCTCCGATTTTCACAAAAATTGAACCAGATCATCTTCAGACCATGCAGACCATGAATGGAATTCAAGTCAATTTGTCAAACTGTTCTCGAATAATGTGCAAACAAATTCGACGAAGAGCACACAAAAATACGTGTGAGGCTTTATCGCTGCAAAGGTTTGGCGTACTGAGACCAAACTTGGTGTGTGTTGTAAAAAACATGGCTACCAGCAGTGTTTCAGCACAGTGCCACCTAGTGGTCAGGAGATATGAAAAAATGGCTATTTTAGCTTATAACTTCTGAATGATTTGGCCAAAAATCACAAAACTCTTTAGATTCGGTGCATCATGCCGAGTCGAATCATATCCAATTTCCCCATGTCAGCCATTTTGGGCGTTGGACATTTTGAATTTTGAACGCATTTTACGAACGCATTGACATATCGCTACAAAACTCGGTATGTGTCTTCAGCACCATGCCCTGACAGTACTCAAAAAGTTTGGGGGCAGTGCCACCTTGTGGTCAAAAGTTATAATAAAATTTAAAATATGCTAATAACTTCTGATGAAAATGGCTTATTGTAATGAAATTGATCTCATTATATTTCTCGGGTCATGCCGAGAACTTTGATGCTAATTATGCCAAAATTGGCCACACTTCCTGTCCGCCATTTTGATTAATGTCAAACACCTACTTTTTCGAACTCCTCCTAGACCGTTGGTCTGATTTTCACCAAATTTGACTTGGATCATCTTCAGGCCATGCTGGCAAAATATTTTGGATTTTGTGTTGATATACAAAACGGTTTCCGTTTAGTGCATCAACAAATTTGCTGGAAAGAGGCCAAACTGCATCTGAGGTTGTATCTATGCAACGCTTTGACAAATTTAAACCAAATTTTGTATGTGCCATTGTGACCTCACACTGACCACGCCACATGAATTTGGTAATAGCGCCACCTATAGGTCAAGAGTGATAGACCATTATTTTTGAAATTTACAAAAATGCTAATAACTTTTGTTTGCATTAGCCTATTGTAATTAAACTGGTCTAATAAATATTCCTTGGGTAATGCTGAGAACATACATACCAATTATGCCATAGTTGGCCGAACCTCCTGTCCACCATTTTGATTTATGTTGAAAACCTACTTTTCCAAACTCCTCCTCTACCATTGGTCCAATTTTCACCACAAACAAATCATACCATCATTACACTATTCTAACAAAATGCTATAGATTTCATGTTGATAGACAAAACTATCAAAAAACACTACAGCAAGAAATTTGAGATATGATGCCAAAATGACTCTGAGACTGTATCTTTGCAAAGCTTTGCCATATTGACATCAAACACTCTACATACAATTGTCACCTCACACTGACCACACCACATCATTTTGGTAACAGCGCCACCTATTAGTCAAGAATGACAAACCATTAAATCATATTACCAGAGGTTGTATTAATGATTTTTCAGCTATTTCAGTTACAATCATCCTAAACTTGCTTTAATTACTCATTGTTGCAGTTGATCTGGTGCTCCATGCCATGCTTAGCTCCTCATGTTGCCTCTGGTGTGCTTGTCCCCGTAATTGCTGCTTGCAGCTATATTTATATATATGTTTATTTCAACAAATGACAACCAAAATCAAATCATTAGAACCTTGTTAACAGATTTTTGGCTGCGCGATCCTCCTAGTATGGCATCGAAACAAAACATTCATGTGCATACATAATGCATACATAATGTTAATGTTATAAACAACAATCAAATAAATATCAGACCTTCTGTTCTCTTCTTTTAAAAAATTCTTTAATCAAGTACAGATCACATTACAGGCTGCATCAAGGATATCTTGGGTGTGCTGCTCCTGAGTTCTGATTGGCCAATCTCTATTATTTATACATTTCACATTATCATAGAGAGTAGAGTATTTTAATATTATTTTTGCATGGTAAGCTGTACATAATACAGAGGGGATGCTTTTTGTCATTTTTTTCAAGAGGGGGATGTCATACCCCACATCCCCCCTCAATTTGAGCGCTGCATGTTGCATGTTGAAACAACTTTTATACTGACACCCCCTTAGCTCTGCCCAACAGGAAGTCAGCTATTTTGGATTTTCTGAAAAGTGCATGCCATGAACTTTTAAATTCTCCTCCTAGGGATTTCATGTGATTGTTATCATGTGATTGTTTCATTGTGGGTCAAGGTCATAGCGCCACTGGCAACAGGAAATGTGTCACTTAAAACGAACTTTAAAATAGTCAACTTACATTTAGCATAGTCACTTCAGACTTACTCAGTATAATGTAGGGACATGGCTGATATAAAAGTCCAAAAAGAATTGTGATATTTTAAATATTGTTTCCATCGCAATGCGTCAAAATGAAAAACTCATCTATTAAAAACTCATTCTCATCAAGCCAGACAACTTTCATAATTACATTCATTAGCTCCACCCAACAGAGAGACATTTCGGATCTAATGTGGATTTTCTGGCTAAGTCCAAGCTCTCAATTTTTAAATACTCTTCCTAGGGGATGTTTATTGTCAGATATTATGCCAAAACACTGAAGATGTTAAACTGCAAGGTTTGTGATCTCTCGAACGGTGTTGCCATGGTGAGGCAATAAAGTTATGGCAAAAATGGAAACAGGGAGTGCCTTATATCTTCTGCGTGCACTGAGTGATTTTTTTATGACATAGAGGTGGCATTTGTGAGTTAGTCATAGCGCCACCAACAGGCAGAAGGAAGTGTGCCACTTAAAACAAAATTTAGAAAGAGTCATCTTAAATTAGCCTTAAGCTGCCTCAACCTAGGTCAGAAAAAAGAAGAGATACTGAAGATGCTAAATTGTGAAAGGAT
Source organism: Chromobotia macracanthus (assembly GCA_036877525.1). Classification (NCBI taxonomy): domain Eukaryota; kingdom Metazoa; phylum Chordata; class Actinopteri; order Cypriniformes; family Botiidae; genus Chromobotia; species Chromobotia macracanthus. Next base: position 2,270,385 of record JAZGTH010000068.1, on the reverse strand, counting down.
GTCTCAAATGGTGTTGCCACGATGAGACAATCAATTTAAGGCAATAAATGGAACTGGAAGTTTCTCATCTTCTGTGTGCATTGAGTGATTTACATCAAACTTGGGAAATATGTTTGCTGTTTTGGGCTGATGTGGCTATTGGGAGTCACAGCTGCTTGCAGCCATATTAGAGACTTTCTGTCTCTAATATGGCTGTGTTTAAGATATTAAACAGTGTTCAAGATATTAAAACAGTGTTTCAAGATATTAAAAATCCCTTTCCTAATTTAAATCTTCAATGTCTTGACATGATGCTAATCAAGTTTGATGACAATGACATGATATCCCTAGGAGGAGTATTTCAAAGTTCACCACATGCACTTTTCAGAAAATCCAAAATGAGCGACTTTCTGATGTGATTCTGTTGGAGCTAAAGGGTGTCAGCGCAAAAGTTGTTCAGGTCAGCAAGATGATACACGTATCAAGGTTCATACAGGTGCGTGCATGTACGTATATGCACCATCATCTCCATACCAGGGGGCACTACTGAGTCCACCACCTCACTCATGTGCCAGCCTTTGCTCTTTGCACTTTCAGTGCTAGGGCTGTAAATGTCAGAATGTGCCGCTTGAAATAAGGACTCGATCTTCTGTCCATTTACAATTGATTGCTTTTATTTGTGTGAGGGAGAGAGAAAGCAAGTCTTCACTTTGGTGGCTGCCAAAGTAATATGAAATGTTTATATTCATTTATTTTGATTTATTCATTTTGCAAAAGTTGCAAAGGTTTTGTACTAGGAACATAATGCACAAGTTGTAGTTATTTTTGTAGTTGTTTTCAGCTTGGCACCCCCTCGTCATCACCTACTTTTATTACATGAAAAGCATCTTAGATATTTTGCTGTATAATCCCTATTGTGTTTTACTGATAAAATGCAGCAGGAACTTATGACTTAAAATTATGACCCAATATGGAAAAACTTTTTCTCTTCTTAAGGGAAACTACTCTTCAATACTCATGACTATTCACAGCTAAAAATTTTCAATAGGCACAGGGGAAAGTGGGAAGAGCACCTTCATCAAGCAAATGAGAATCATACATGGCAGAGGCTACACAGAGGAGGACAGGAGAGCCTATGCCAAGCTGGTATTCCAGAATGTCTTCATTGCCATTCAAACCCTGATTCAAGCCATGGAGAACCTGGACATCCCTTTTACTTATCCCAAAAATGCAGTAAGTAGCAGAGATTTGGAGACAAAACATACTTTTTACTTACCTTATAAAGACCAACTTAGACCAACATAAATTTCCATGAGGTCCAGGCTACTGTATGCTGATTAGTACTTCCTGATAGAGCTTGTTCTCTAAGGGAGGTTTGCTGTTAACAAAAATGACCTTTCGACTCAAAAAGAAATTAATCTGACATCTTGTGTGTGCATATGATTCAGACTTACGCTGCAGTGCTTACAACAGTGACAGCAGGCACAGTGCACTCAATTAGTTCTGAATATGCTGAAGCCATCAAGAGTGTTTGGGGAGACTTTGGCCTGCAGAAATGTTATGAACGCCGAAGAGAGTTCCAGCTTTCAGACTCGGCCAAATAGTAAGTGTAGTTGGTATTTACACCTCTCTACTTAGAATAACCAAACTGTCATTTGCCATTTGAGCACCATAAGAAATCCAACAGTTTTAGAATTTAGATCTGCATGTAAAAAAAGAGATACATAGTTATGGTAGCCTATATATTGCCTATATATATATGTAGTATGGTTAAAAAGAACCAGGCGTTTTTTTGATACAACCCCAATTCAAAAAAAGTTGGGACACTGTGTAAAGTGTAAATAAAACAGAATGCAATGATTTGCAAATATTATAGACCCATATTTTATTCACACTACAACAAACATATTAAATTTGGAGAATGTTGACATTTAACCATTTCATGCTAAATATTAGCTCATTTTGAATTGAACACCTCTTAAAGTTTGGACAGGGGCATGTTTACCACTGTGTAGCATCCCCTCTTCTTTTAACAACAGTCTGTAAACGTCTGTGAACTGAGGAGACCAGTTGTTGGAGTTTTGGGAAGAGAATATTGTCCCATTCTTGTATGATGTAGGATTATAGCCACTCAACAGTCCTGGGTCGGACTGGGCCGGATTTTTCATTTTATGATACACAAAGTGTTTTCAAATGGTGAAAGATCTGGACTGCAGGCAGGCAAGTTCAGCACACAGACTCTTCTACTAGGAAGCCATGCTGTTGTATGGCGTATGCGGTTTAGCATCGTCTTGCTGAAATATACAAGGCCTTCCCTGAAAAAATGTCATTTGGATGGGATCATATGTTGTTCTAAAACTTGTATATACCTCTTAGGGTTGATGGTGCCTCTCCAGATGTGCAAGCTGCCCATGCCATAGGCACTAATGCAACCCCATACCATTACAGATGCAGGCTTTAGAACTGGGCAACGATAAGCTGGATGGTCCTTCTCCTCTTTATTCTGAAGGGCACGGTGTCCATGATTTCCAAACAGAATTTCAGATTTCAACTCGTCTGACCACAGAACAGTTTTCCATTTGCCTCAATCCATTTTAAATGTGCCTTGGCCCAGAGAAGACGGCAGTGTTTCTGGATTGTGTTCACATAAGGCTTCTTGGCATGATATAGCTTTAACCTGCGTTTGTGGATGGCATGGCGAACTGTGTTCACAGACAATGATTTAGGGAAGTGTTCCTGAGTCCAGGCATTGACTTTCAGCCTTGTGCCTTGCACACAGAAATTTCTCCAGATTCTCTGAATCTTTTGATATTATGAACTGTAGATGATAGGATATTTAAAGTCTTCGCAATTTTCACTTGCAGAACATTATTCTAAAATTGTTCCACGATTTGTAGATGTAGTTTTTTTTTACAGATTGGTGAACCTCTGCCCATCTTTAATTGAGAGAGTCAACCTCTCTAAAATGCTCTTTTTATACCCAGTCTTGTTACTGACCTGTTACCAATTAGCCTAATTAGTTGCAAAATGCTCCTCTAGCTGTTTCTTATCAGTACCAAGTACTTTTTCAGCCTTTTGTTGCCCCTGTCCCAACGTTTTTGAGAGGTGTTGCTGCCTTAAAATTTAAAATGAGCTAATATTTTGCATGAAATAGTAACATGTCTCGCTTTCAACGTTTGATATGTTGTCTATGTTCAATAAACATATATAAAAAATATGAATAAAATATGGGTATATGAGATTTGCAAATCATTGCATTCTGTTTTTATTTATGTTTTACACACAGCATCCCAACTTTTTTTGAATTGGGTTTGTAGTTTAAATAATTTTACCTTCTATCTCTACCATCCAAGTTTAATGTGTAAAGTCAATAAGTAAGCCATAAATTAATGTATTTTTAAGAGAGTAAACCATGTGGCTTTGTAGTACTATTAAAACGTTGCATTATCACAAATGTTTTCTTCTTTTACTTTTGTTTGTGTTTGCTAGTTACCTTGATGACATTAATAGAATCTCTGCAGCATTGTACTTGCCCACCTTGCAAGATATTCTACGAGTCCGAATTCCAACTACTGGCATCATTGAGTATATCTTTGACCTCCAGACAGTCTTATTCAGGTGACTTTAAATTGGTAGTTTGAAGTGGTATATCTTTGATTCATTTTGTATTACTAAACCACTCCTGTTACTACAGAATGGTTGATGTGGGAGGCCAGAAGTCAGAGAGACGAAAGTGGATCCATTGTTTTGAAAATGTTACTTCAATTATCTACCTGGTGGCTCTGAGCGAGTATGATCAGGTCTTATATGAGTGTGAGAATGAGGTTAGCATCATTTTATTATAGCAGATTCCTATGATTGACAAATACTGTATTCATGGTACTTTAATCTGTTTTACCACCACAGAACCGTATGGAAGAGAGTAAGGCACTATTTAAGACCATCATCTCATACCCCTGGTTCCAAGAGTCCTCTATTATCCTTTTCCTTAATAAGACAGACCTCCTGAAAGAGAAGATCTCAACATCACACCTTGGAGACTACTTTCCAGAATACACAGGTTTGAGAAATAAGAATTACAAGTTACAATTATAAATTACAAGTTATAACAATTTTACAATATGGTGAAATAGTTTATACATTCTAATTTATACATTTTTATATGATATTCTCGCGCCCCATTGGTGATTAGGTTTAGGGATGGAGCATCATGGTTAAAATCATAAAAGTAATCCAATCAGCTCCATACTGTATGGGCCATATTTTATTTTAGCATTAATATGAGTTTGTTTTGGTTCTGATTTCACAAAATATTCAAAATATGAATGTTTATTACAAACACCTATTGTTTAGCTTCAGAAGACATTTATTAACCTATTAGTGTCATTTGGATTTTTGTAATGGCTTTAAAAATGGAATGGTGTATGCTTTTTAGAGCTTCAGCATATTGGGTCTCATAAGCACATAAAGTGGAAACATGTTTTTATAAAAAAAAAAATGAAAATGAACTCTGGTCAAAACAACAAAAAAAATAAGCAGTGCTTTCAGACCTCAAACAATGCAAAGAAAACAAGTTCATACTAATTTTTAAACAACACAATACTAATGTTTTAACTTAGGAAGAGCTCAGAAATCACTATTTGGTAGAATAGCCCTGGTTTTTAATCACCGCTTTCATGTGTCTTGGCATGTCCTCCACCCAACTTTCACATTGCTGTTGGGCCACTCCTGGTGCAAAAAAATGTTCTCTTGATCACATTCCAAGGGTTTTAAATGGGGATCCCATGTCTGCGGATTGGGCTGGCCATGACATGGAGGATCTGATGATCCTCCATGCAAACCTTGATTGACCTGGCTGTGTGGTCTGGAGCATTGAAAAATCAATCCTCAGAGTTGGGGAACATTGTCAGAGCAGAAGGAAGCAAGTTTCCTTCCATGACAACCTTGTATGTGGCTTGATTCATGCGCCCTTTACAAAGACGAATTTGCCCAATTCCAGCTTTGCTGAAGCACCCCCAGATCATCACAGATCCTTCACCAGATTTCACAGTGGGTGCGAGGCACTGTGGCTTGTAGGCCTCTCCAGGTCTTCGTCTAATCATTAGATGACCAGGTGTTAAGCAAAGCTTAAAATTCGACTTATCAGAGAAGATGATCTTACTCCAGACCTCGATGGTACAATCCTTATGGTCTTTGGAAAACCACAGCCTGGCTCTTCTTTGTGTCTCATTGATGAAGGGCCTTTCCTAGCTTTGCATGACTTTAGCCCTGACATGATTTGAATCAGTACTTCATTAAGCAGAATAAGATGTGTCTGTGTTGGAATTCAACAGACACTGGATTGGAATGGCTGCCATAAATGTAGAGATGCTGAATGAAGAAAAAAATAGAGTCATAATTGCCTCGCCATGGCAACACTGATAGAGATTTAGCATCTTCAATGTCTCTCCTTTATTCTGACTAAGTTGACTTGGATAAATTTAAGACAATGCTTTTAAATGCTGTTGTAAGTGGCACACTTCCTTCTGCCAGTTGGTTGACTATGACTCACAATAGACACCTCTATGTCATCTGTCCCTCGTTTCAAACATACAGCTCAAGTTTTAGCAAAATCACTTAATGTATGCAAAAGGTATAAGCCAGTTTCTGTTTCTATTTTATGCCATACATTTACTACATTGCCATGGCAACACTGTTCAAGATATCAAAAATCCCTTCACAATATAGCATCTTCAATGTCTTGGCATAATACATGTCAAATGTGGGGACAATTCCATAAATCCCCTAGGAGGAGTATTTAAAAAATTAGAGCCTGAAATTGACAAAAACATCCATATACAATCCAAATTGGCCAACTTCCTGTTGGGTGAAGCTAATGAGTGTAATTTTGAAAGTTTTGAAACAATATATTAACCAAGTCTGGTGACTATAGGCAAAACTAACCCCATCACGTTTGTCAAAAGGGGGCGCTACTGAGCCCCGCCACCATGCCCATGTCTAAGCCTTTGCCCATGTCTAACAGCTGACCACTATGATGTATGTACCACATTTTATGCCATTTCAAATGTGTTAAGCACCTCAAATACACCTGGATGTGGTTTTAAAGGTTGACATTGCCATGGCAACAATATTTAAGATATTACAAATCCATTTAGAACTTTATATCAGCCATGCCTGTACATTATTCTAATCAAGTCTGAAGTGACCTGGCTAAATTTAAGCTGACTATTTTTACTTTTTTAACTTTGCGGGCCACCTCAGAATATGGCAATGATGAACTATACTAAGTTTTCTAATGATAGGTAATTGCATTGGTTGAGTAATGTAATGGCTGGTGGCCAAAATGGCTGACTGTGGAACATTGGATATCGGATGTCTCAAAGAATCTAAGGAGGCCACTCTCATTATTCAGTCATTTTTCATATCTCTGGACCAGTAGGTGGCACTGTTTCAAAACTGTACAACCCCCCCTTAGGACATGCCTGTGATGGCATGTAGCAAGTTTTGTGCCACAACACAAAAGCATTGCCAAGATACAGCATCATATCCATATACAAGAATGGCAAGAGCAATTGTCACGAATTCCATAACTTTTTGTCTTGGGTGTCTCTAGCTGCTACATACCAAATTTTGTAAAAATCGTACAAATACTGTAGAAGGAATTTGAAAAGAGTTTCAGAAAATTCAAATTTTTAGGACGGAAAATGTCATATGGTGTGTTCGAAAATGGTGTGAATGGTGTGAAAATGGTGTGATCATATTAAACTGTTGGTGGAGCTAAAGGGTTTGAGATAGAGACACCAGATTTGGTCCAGTAACATTTCAGATCTCTGTCTGTGTGCCAAATTTAACTTTCCTATTTATGGTTCTATGGGCTGCCAAAGACTCAAGCAGAAGAAGAATACAATTGCTAACGGATACAATAGGGCTCTTTGCCCCTTCCAGGCTAACAAATCCCCATTATGCTACAAGGGTTTATTCTTGTAAGAATTCAACGGGAATTAGATAATCTGTTTTATTTGCTCTCTCTGCAGGCCCTAAAAATGATGCAGACGCTGCAATGAAGTTCATCCTGAGTATGTATGAGCAGCAGAACTCAGACACACAGAAACGCATCTATGCACATTTTACTTGCGCGACTGACACAGAGAATATCCGCTTTGTTTTCGATGCAGTGAAGCACACCATTCTACGCCTCAACCTTGCGTTGTTTAACTTGGGTTAGGTGATAAAAGGGCTTTTACAGATATACTGTTTCAATATTTTTCATCTGATTCAGTGAAAGTTACATTTGACTTTAGTTATATTTGAACCATATTTTTGATTAGGGCAAAGTGCATTCTGTGAATTTAGCATGTAGCCTACATGTACTGTCAGAAATTAACCTTTTTGCTTATTTTATATTTATTATTTTTTTTTATATTTGCTGCCTGCCACTTGATTGGGCCACTTTATAAGATTTTTCCTGTTTTAAATCCTGTGGTATTCAGTGGGCTTTTCTTCAGAGTGATTTCCCCAATCCTATTATTTTATATATGCAGCATTTCTGTAATCTAACAGCATAGTTGTTAGATTACTTGCTATCCACACACAATCCAAAAACCTCTCGAACAACTGCATTTAAAAATGAGCCCATCTTAGTGAGTTTCCACATGCAGCCATGTTGTATTCTATTACCACACAAAAATTAAATATGAATTCAGACCTGATGTGACTACGCAGAAACTTTGCAAATCTATGCAAATTGCATTTAGCCACTTTCTTTGCTACTGAAATATTCTGGCCAACACTAACATAGATACAGGACACATACCTCAATACTAGCGGACTTTACACTGTGACACTGTTGCACTGTTAATCGTCACATTTAGGGGCCCAGATCTACTTTACATGCAAGAGGAAAACTGCTGCTAATCATAAAATGTGCTAGAAAAATAAAATAACAAAGGCTGATGTATTAAACACATGCTATTGCTGTGCTATTTATTATACACAGGTTACAGCCCAGCTTTGAAGAATTATTGCATAATAAATGAAGTATTGTTCATTTTACTGCTGTAGTTTGTGTGGTTTAAGCCTTAGAGCCTAAATAATGTTGGTGTCAGCTGGCCTGCTGGTTTCTGTCTGTAACAGATGTAACAATTGAATATGTGAACAATTTGAAACTTTTTAGAATAAATGCACTGTAACTTGCTTTGAATAAAAGTGTCTGCCAAAATAAAATATAAAAAAAGAAAAAAGATTTTATATCATTTACTGGTCACAAGATGATTAATTGGGCACGAAACAGAAGGAATGGAAAAAGAGTGGCCTGGACTTTCTGGGAGGTGCCCAATATTGTGGTACATGAAGGAATAAAACACATGGGTTTGGCATGACATGAGGCAATTATATATTGCCTCATGTCATTATATAATTAGACATTATATATACAAAACTAGTTGTACAGAACTAGTTCAAATGCTTCTTTTACACAGGTGAGTTTTGACCTTCTCTGAAGTCAGAGTCTTCAGTTATTATTTACTAAAAAAAAAATTAGTCTAACTAATGTTTAGTGTCACCCCTTCTGCTACACAGGTATTAACACTTAAAGCTGCAATTGTTAACTTTTGCCCCTCTATTGCCATTACTGATTACTTTACATATTTTATGAAGTCAAAGTGACATTATCCACAAAATTCTAACCAACAGCTCAAATTATAAATCAGTGTTATAAACGTAACGTTGTGAATCATGGTAAGGTAAAGATTCAGTTTTGAACACTGATCTGTTATGTATTTGTTCATCTGTTATGTACTTGTTTATTGTTAACAAAAAAGTTACAAATTGCAGCTTTAATTTTCATCTGAATCATCTGAAAAAGTGCACTACCCGGGAGACTATATCTCTTTGCATTTTTCAGTGTAAACATTATTTAGTCACATAGAACAGTGCAAGTATGTAAGTATTTGGGGCACACAGTCACTGGGTGTTAATTTAAGACAGTAATTGTTATAAGTGAACAGCACTGAATCATTGTGCCAGCAGTGATTTATAATTTTACACAGTTATGTCAGGTGTGGCACAGTTGCTGTGGTAATGAACATTGGACCAAACACTTGCTGACTAAGAGGTCATAGAGCACCTCCCATTGCTTCCTTCAACAAGACACTCGGAACAGAGAGCTGGTAAGTAGCTAAACACAACATGCTTCTTTTAACTGTGGCAATCTGAAATCAGAACAGGATCAAATGCAAAAGCAATAGAGGCTGGAAACATTGTATGGTGTTTCAGTAATGTACTACAGATTTATTCTGTAGTATGAATTCAAGTAAGTAAACTTAACATTCTTCACTATTTGTGCATACCGAATAATCCCTTAAAAAAACAATGTATTTCAAAGTGTTTATCTTTACACATACAAAAGTGATTAGGCTTGACATAAGGAGTCGGCATGGCATGTAGGTACAGTGTCCTACAGTGGAATGTGTGTGTGTAATAATATATGACTAAATAAATATATAATAACATATGTATTTTTTGTAACCTTGTATTTTTGAGCTAAAAGTGATACATTTGTGAAAAATGTAGTTACTGGAGAAAATGGAGAAAACAGGCTTCATTTTTGTTGTCGTTGAATAACCTTTATTTTGTTATTTTACCCTGCATTCTATGCTTTGAACAAATCTTTAAAATGTAGTAGATAAACTCTGCACCATTTCAGTGAGAACAGCTTTAGTTTCTTAATGAATGTGAAGCTACGTGCTCCTATTGACTCAACAGATACGCACCTGCTTTAATGGGCTTTGGACAATAGTCACTTGCACTCAGGCAGGCTTTTTATATTCATTCAGCTCTATATCTGTCCTCAGGCACATCTTTCCCTCCCCACCAGCACAGTAAGACCCTAACAGCTTCATTTAGCCGCACAGCAGCGTGTTGAGTCGCTAAGCTTTCCCGCTTATGTGCATCTGAAGCTCAGGGTGAGAACAGCCACATGCCCCTATGAGCGGGTCACATGACCACAAAATGGTGGAACCTCTTGGCAGTGGGTGAGCTAAGCATCCCTGACACGCTGAAAGATACAGGCATAAATCAATGATAAAAAACCAAAGGCAGCACAGAAAGGACTGCACCTCAACTGTGGTGAGCGCATTGTGAATGATTATTTCAGGGGATGTGATGGTTAAATAGAGGCTTGGTAATATTTGAAACCCTGAGCTTTTGGTTAGATGCAAGCGAGAGGGTTGGGCATCTGTTTGTTTTGCATTTGTGTTTGGTGAGAACGAGGCTTAGCTTTCGCTTTTTTTGTGATGCAAGACATAGGCAGCTGTTTTTGTGTGTGAGTGCATCATAAATAAGTACTTGGGATGGTTGATTGCGTATGCTTTTCAAATCATAATAAGGGTTTCAGCATCAACGCATTGCTGACATGCTTCGGTCATCATTCAAATTTATGTGCGGCTGATTTATTTGCCTATGTGTGCATGCTTGTATAAGCGATACATGTGAAACACTGAGCTGGAAGAGTGATTCACAAAGAGGAGAGATACAGCAAACGAGAAGGGGTTCATAATAATGACATTCTCCGCCCCCTTCTGTTTCCTGCTGTGGAGGATGGACAGATGGATTAATCTAGTATCTTGGAAATACAGAGATCTGTGGACCTTTCCTCTTTGACTCTCATCCATCTCTCAGGAATAGCATATTACTTTGTTTACTGCAAACTAAATACTTTATACTCTAAAAAACATAAATAAAACAGAATGCATTATGGAATAATAAATGTTTCGAACATTAGTATACTACGTTGTTGTCATATGACTTCGCCATGTTGCATGAAACGATTTGTGTAAAAAGGGCTTGATTCAATAGTCTGATCATGTAAACAGTCTCAGCACAATCTGTTGTATGCTACACTTGTTTATTTATATGGACATTCTGTTCATACAAAAATCATCATCATATTCTGCAGAAATAGTGAGAGTGTGGTAGTACACTATTCCAAATGTAGCCATTCTCTATTTCAGAACTGACAACTATTTGGCAGCTTATTGTAGACACTTAAATAAGATTTCCTACTTTCCTACTAACATGACTTTGTTTGTGCATTTAATGTGGATCAGGGTTTGCCCACTGTACATTGTAAAGGACAGTAAAACCAGAAGTTTTACAGGAGAGCAGGAGAACAGCTTAAACATACTAAATAATAACATAAAAATGTCCGAAAGGTTTGTGTGAGCATAGAAAATATCATTAGGATTAGCTCAGAGTAAAACAAAGAAAGTCCCCACAAATAGAAAGTCCCCACAACGATACCATACAGAGTAAGTTAGGATTTCTAGTGCAGATACAGCTATGCACACTACTTCCTGTTTTGTGTTGGCAGTCAGTCCGTTGTGCATTGCAGCTGCAGGAATTGCAATGGTATTCTTTTACAACATGTTAAAAAGCTGTACAATTTCCAGATTGGCACAGTTGACAATTAACTTCTGGAAATTTTAGAGTTGATAATCTCCTTTGCATGAGACATATACAAACAGCTCTTTGCCATTTTGTATGCAGTTTTTTTTGCCAATATTAACACAAACCTTTAAGAAACGAACAAAAATAAACAATGTGAAAGAAGAAAAAAACAGAATATAAAACTCAATGGCAAAGTATAGCATGGTTTTCAAACAAACCATATGTTTTTTAACTGTTTTCTAATCTTCCTTTTTCAGAAATCATGGTTATATGTGCCGACAGTTTTCATTTACACTTTCAGTTTTCATGTTCAATCAGCAGATTACATTCGCCATTCTGGCACAAACCTCCATGTGGGTGGGGGTTAACTGTGCTTTACTCTTTAGTGAGATTTTGATGGACAGCTCTCTGATTCGATTGTAGAATGTGATCTGGATGCAGTTATCTGTATAGTTTGTGTGTAATAGTGTTTGTTCTGTGTAGTTAATTACTTATTTAATTAGCTTTTCATTTAGTAAATGCTGGCAGCAATGACAGACCCAAGAAGTACTTCTCAGAAGAAGTGCTTCTCAGAAAATGATGCAAGGTTGTCACATGCGTTAATACTGAAAATAATTGAGGACTATTTTAGAGTTTAAATACTTTCTTAGTTGACACACTTCCTGCTGGCAGCTGGCAGCTGGTGGCGCAATGTCATCATCATTGTGATCAACCCACAACACCAAACAAGTTTGACATAAATCGCTAAATAACTGCTGTAGGTATAAGAGACTTCTTGTTTTCATTTTTTGCCATAATTTTACTACCTCACCAAGGGAAATAATACTAAGGGAAACAATAGGGCCCTTTGCACTTTCAGTGCTTTGGTCTTAATATTCCAAAAGAAAAATATAGCTGCAAGCAATGATGGGCCCAAGCACTACGGCGCCATCAACACCTGGTGCTTCTCAGAAAACTATGCATAGTTATCACATACATTTAATTCTGAAAATAACTGAGCACTATTTTAAAGTCTATCCTATGTCTTTTGTAAGTGACATGCTTCCTGCTCCCAGTTGGTGGCGCTATAACTATGACTTACAGTAGCCACGTTGTGATCAGCTCACAGCAACAAACATATTACCCAAATCTGACTCAATGCAAGAAGGTTTGAGACACTTCCTTTTCCATTTATTACCATACGTTGATTGCCTCGCCATGGCAACACTGCTTGAGATATCAACAATCCGTTCACATTATAGCATTTCATCAATATCTTTTTTCTGACCAAGTAGGAAGCAACTTGGTTAAATTAAAAGGACTCTTTTAAATGTTGTTTTAAGTGACATACTATCTTCTGCCAGGTGGTGGCACGATGACTGTTGACTCACAATAGCCACCTCTATGTCATCATTCCCTATGATTAAACATACAGCTCAAGTTTCAACTAAATCACTCAATGCACACAGAAAATATAAGCCACTTCCTGTGTCTGTGTTTTTGCCATAAATTTATTGCATCACCATGGCAACATCGTTTGAGTTATCAAAAATCCCTTTGCAATTTAGCATCTTTAATGTCTTGGCATAATATTTGCCAAATTTGGTGACAATCCAATAAGTCCCTTAGAAGGAGTATTTAAAAATTCAGAGCCTGGAATTGGAAAAAAAAATCCACTTACAATCCAAAATGGCCGACTTACTTTTGGGGGAGGTAATGAATGTAATTGTGAAAGTTGTCCGGCTTGATTTAACCTCATCACTTTAGTCAAGAAAGGGTGCTACAGAACCCCCCCCAACCACAATCATGTCTAAGCTTTGGCCTATGCCTAATGGCTGTCTATTATAATGCGTGTGCCAAATTTTTAAAGGGTGCCAAAGTTGTTCAGGTCAACAACAACATTTTCCAAGTTTTATGCAGATCACTCAATGCATGCAAAAGATATGACACACTTCCTGTTCCATTTATTGCCATGAATTTGTTGCCTTGCCATGGCAACACTGTTTGAGATATCAACAATCCATTCACAGTTAAGCATTTTCAATATCTCTTCTTATTGTTATTATTATTATTTCTTAACTAAGAAAAACAATATAAGAAAAACTGATAACAATCCTAGGGAAAATAGGACCCTTTGCACTTTTAGTGGTTGGTCCCTAATTAATATTTGAGGTTTGGGGAAGTCTCATACAACTATTCTTTCAAGATGAGCTCTCAGGAACATCTTGGTCATCATCCTCCTCACCTGTACTCCTGTCATCCTCAGGTAAGATATTGTATTTCAGATAATCAATAAAATTGAGTTTTATTCCTGTAAAGTATCAGTGCTGACTTCACTACCTTGTTAATTACGTCTTTTATTGTATGGACAACCATAAAGGTACAATCAGTTTCTTAACCGGGAACAACACAACGTTAAATACACAAGACGAGTTTCAATTAAGCTAAAAAAAGAGATCATTTTAGGAAATACCAACCATAATAAACGAGCCCAATAAAGACATAACTGCTGCATACTGTACAGAAATAACATTTTTATTGAATTTTATTGATTATCTCAGTTACATGCCTGAGGGTGATTTGTGGTGCTCCTGTGATATATAAAGTTTTTTACTCTCCATGCTCACTCTTTTTTGTCAAGGCTGTCCTGACGGCGTGCTTCAAAAACCACATAAAGCAACATCCAAAAAGAGAAAAAAATGAGCAATTTACTTTAATTTGGCTTGTTATTTATTTGGGTTGAGTGAAAGCATGACAGTGTGTGACAGTTGGCAACCCTGCTAACATAACTAATAGGAAAAAAGCACAATTAAGCCCCACCCATAGAGGGAGTCTGGCCAGAATGGCGAATGTAAATTAACGGATTAAAAACGAAAACTGTGAATGCGTAAGTAAAAAATGTCAGCACAATCATAAACCGTGATTTGTGAAGGAAGTTTAAAAAAATATGGTTTGTTTGAAAATCACGCTACACTTTGTCACAGTTTGTTTTTATTTTAAAAGTGTTTTATCTTCTTTCACTCTGTTAATTTTTGTTCATTTCTTCAAAGTCTGTGTTCTTTTTAATTGGCACAAATAAGTGATGTAATAAATGAATAAATCCCATAGTTTTTCATCTTACATTTTAGCAGAATTTTATAACAGTTTTGTAGGATTAGATAGTTAATTATGGGTCAAGCCCCAAAGGGACAAAGACCAGTATAGACTTTATAGAATTTTGAAGTTATGTCTGAAACTAAAGTGGGGAACTTCTTTAATACTGCAATAAATTTTGTCAAATACTGAACACAGGAGAGCACAAGATACCTTTAAAGAATGTTGTTTCAGTGAAAATGGACTAGACATGTTTATTGCTAAACATTCCAAACATTTGTAGTTTATAAGGCTCCTCATTCTTTGGCATTGACCAGAAGTAACTTGCCTGTACTAATACCTCTATGTTCACTCTCTGACATTACATGTAAAGAAAGGAGGGAGGTTATCACAGCATATTGGCAACTGCTAACTTTAAACTTATCATGCTAAAAGTTAGTTATTTCTTTGTAAACTTCTTGTAGAATTCTTTTGAATTCTTTCTTTCACACCAACTGCCTTCGCAGTGCGTATCTGATGCACAATTGTTGTAAACTCTAAAATGGAAAAAGTTCACATTATTTTGATTTCAAAATACATTTGGGAGAAAAGACTTGGAGTCTCAAATTTAGAGTCTCTAACTCAAACCATCTAGCACCTCCAACAGTTCATGTTTGTGCTCATAACTCTTGACTTGTAAGTCCTGGAAACAAAATTCTTTCTTCCTCTGATTCCTCTGGCTCAGGTCAATTCCAGTGCACCCTATGACAATTTTCTGTCATAAATCTTTCTGCCATTGTGAATTTTCTGAAAAAAAAAAATCTTTCAAACTCCTCCTACAGTATTTGTCTATTTTACAAAAAAATTCTACAAGCTTGTAGAGACATCCCTGACAAAATTGTATGGAATTTGTGCCGATATCCCTTACTGTTCTCATATACTGTGCCTACAGATTTTCCGGCGAACATGTTGACTTTGTAGGTGTCATTGTCACAACATCCTGACCTCATAAAACTTATAGCCCCACCTATTGAAAGGTTGAAGTTGTTTGTTTATTAACTGCTTTTCATGATCTTCTTTACAGAGATGTATACAAATATTTTTCTTGGTGCCATTGATAGGCTTGCCCCCATAGTTGCTGCTTGCAGCTATATTTATTAATATTATTGTTATTAAATTTTATTAAATTTATTAGTTTACCCTAATTAAATGAAATCATTTAATTCGATTTTTACTTGCATGTAAAGTGCTTTGAACTACAATCTTGATTTATCTTGGTGCAATCTTGAATATTATTGGGGCAGTGCAATGGACAGTTTTTGATGGTTTTTGTGTGTAAAAACAAAGCCATTTAGCATTATTGTGTCTCATCAGATATCAGAAACACTGAATATTAATCTGATGGTTTTGAATATGTTTCTGATAGTTCCCTCTCTGGCAATGTGGGGATGGAGCAGCCTCATGAACGCAAGATGAGTTTTGAGGGGGCAGAGGGTCGGCCAGGTAAACCTGTCAAATATACTGACACAGAATCAACCTGAAGTTATCACAAGAATATATTTGTTTAGGAAAGATTACTTGAAATTGAAGGAGTGGTAAAAGAATTACACACTTAAAGGTTCTTAAAAGCTTTTTTCACAGCAATGCCATAGAAGAAGAATAATTTTTGTTTCCCCAAAGAACCATTTCTTTCTTGCCTTTTACAAAGAATACACTACAAAGAATCTTTTGTGAAACAAAAGGTTCTATGATTATTAAAGGTTCTTTATGAAACCACACAGCCAAAAATGGTGCCTGTTTAGGAGCAGTTCACTTGACCTTTCGTCAGTAACTGGCGCTATGGGGAATCCTTTTTCCGGAAATTTCCTGAAATCGTATTAAATTATACCAGGGAACTGGCCACTGTTGTTCAGTTATGCAAATTGCATGCAAATAATAGCAGGGTCTGCTGCCAGTTTATAAAGCGCTGTATGATGACATTACGCTTTCTTCCTCACGCTTTGGACTTCTTTGATTTTCACCACGCTGTGACCTGCTGGATTCCCACGAGCATTGTGTCATGCTGAGGCAGCTCTCCCCTGGTCCAGCTGCCTGTATTGTGACAAGCTTCCAACGCAGTTATTGATGACCGTCATTGTGCTGCTGGTGGGCCCGCTTCCCTACCCAGGAAGTTGGATTCCTGGAACCTTTTATGAGGCTGCCATGCTGCCACTCCAAGGAGGATGGCTTTTTTCTTTCCAGAAATTCGCGATGAGGTTGTAAAGGTGTGGTCTGCGCCCATCTATGTCTCAGGTTGTTCTTTTTTTAGCCAAGTGCAGAAGCCCACAGCTGTGTGTGCATTCCCCCGTCAAGGAGGCTGTCGTAGCACACTTGTGTCCTTTATCTCTCTGGGTTTGGATGTTGTTCTGCCATCCAAGCCCTGCAGGATTACTACTTACCCCGCTGACAAGGCATTCTGCTCTTCTGACGAGGTGGCTTCTGTCCTGCACACCTTGGCAGTTTTCAATGTTCACTCTGATGACTACAAATCACACAGCCCAGGCCTATGGCCACAGTATGGGATTTATGGTGGACCTCCATCATTATTTTTGGGAGGCAGACAGGTGTTTTGGGAGGCAGACAGGAGACAGACCTCTTTAATAATCCAGTGTCTCCCTCTGGTCCCTCTGGGGACGCCATGTCCATCATTGAGCGTTTTGTGGTGGCCCAGAAAGGCAATGAGGGCAACTTCAGCTTGAGGGCAATGAGCCACTGTTGCTCAGGTGCTTGTCCTATCAGCAGTCAGGGTGATCTCGCTCTTGGTCTGCTCCTCACTCCTCTCAGAGACCAGCATAGCAGTCCACTATCCCAGCACTTGCTCAGGCTAACCTGAGCCTGGCATTCCTCCTAAGCAGTGATGGGAGAACTTCTTTCAGCTTTTTTGGGACTAAGCCAGCTCCTGATAGGATCATCCAAAGGAGGAGATTGTTCGACAAAGGACCGACCCCAAGCTCCTTGTTTTTCTCATGTTTTTGTTCCTGTAGGCAACAAAGAGATATTAGATATTTGTGTGAAAAAGAATCCTCACGAAAAGAGCTATTTCTTCCTCCTCCAATATACACTGCATCCCTCGCCCTGCCAGCAGAAAGTGCAATGACAGTGCAGTTAAATCTGAAGCATCCCACGATGCTTAGTTTCCCCTTCCCAGTAACGTTCTGTCCTTTTATAGTGCCTGTCACTCTCAGGCATGAAGAGAAGCAGAAGCAGACTCACAGCAGTATTTTGTGTTAGTAATAGTAGCAGATTCAGGTGAAGCTGGAGTAATTTTTAAATCATATTCTGTGTCTCTTTGTAATTTCCTATAGCCCCACCCACATCCCTGCCACTGCAGGGCCAAGAGGGTGGAGTCTCTCACAGGAAGAAGCTTTCAGCACCACGTATTAGCCTGTCATTAGACCAAAGTGAAGATGACCTGTTTGACACACCGGATGACCTCGACATCAATGTGGATGATCTGGACACACCAGATGAGGCCGATTATACTGATCATGAAATAGACTGGGATGGTAGGACATATGCAGTAAATACAATATTACAGTATAGACTATGTCTGCCAAAGAGCCTGAAATAGAATGAAAATTTATATATATTTAAATACATAATGGTATTTCATGATGGTAATTTACATGGCCATACACAATATTTAGTGTAAAAATAAACTTAAAAACAGAAAATCTTTTATCCATTGAAGTTAGTATGGTTAGTAGACCAGGATTATTAAAAGGCTGATGCAGAATCTGAAAATATAGTTTCTTGCTCTGAATTTCTGTAGATGTAGATGATATGATCATTTGCTCAGGCTGTGGACTGGCTGATATATTTATCACTATGCAAAAACATTTATTATATGAAATACTGATATTTGGCTCTTTGTTAGAGCCTAAAGCAGCTCAGAGAGATTCTGTGAAAGAAACAGTGGAGCCCATTCTCACATATAATGATGTGGAGGAGCGTCAGGACTCCAAACTCTGGAGAACTGTCATCATTGGAGAACAAGAGCACCGCATTAACATGAAGAGCATTGAACCTTACCTGAAAGTCATCTCTCATGGAGGTTTGTAGATCTTCTACATTATAATTGTATATTCACCTTTTTGAGGGGACATTTCAGTATAAATGGCCACAGTGATTGCCACAGAAAATATTTTTACTTTTGGTTTATCAGTTTGTAGTAATTAGAACAATAATTATTTCATTTGGTTATATGTAACCTTTAAATTTCCATCCACAGGCTACTATGGCAATGGTACCAATGCCATCATTGTATTTGCTGCATGTTTTCTCCCAGACAGTGATAGAGAGGATTACCATGACATTATGGAAAATCTCTTTCTGTAAGTTTATATACAAAATTATTTCTGTAGAAATTATAGACCTGTGTATGATAACCTTTCCTTGATATAGGAATCTTAATTATTATGTACTTACAATATATGAATGTGAATGGCTCTTCAGGTATGTTATTAGTACACTTGAGCTCATGGTGGCAGAGGATTATATGATCATCTACCTGAATGGAGCAACTCCACACCGGAGAATGCCAGGCCTCAATTGGCTCAAGAGATGCTACCAAATGATTGACAGGAGGTAATATATATTTAAACATACTCATCAGAAAATGTATGCAGGTCATCAAATATACATAAATAAATAATCAAATACATAGTAGTAATATTAAGTATACTAAATTGTTTTTTCACTTTTTTAGGCTCAGAAAGAACTTAAAATCTTTCATCATTGTTCACCCATCATGGTTCATAAGGACAATTTTAGCCATCACTAAACCATTTATCAGGTAAAAGTCAATTAAAATTTTAAAGATTATACAAAATATTGAGTTTGTAAACAAAAACATTAGCTTTCTTATCATACTATAATTGTGCTCCTTTTCCAGCTCAAAGTTCAGCAGTAAGATTAAGTATGTGAATAGTTTAGCAGAACTAGGGGAGCTCATCCCAATGGAGTTTGTCCACATACCCGAGTGCATCATTAGGTAAGGAAACATAAAGGACTGATGTCTATAACTGAATCTATGGCACTGTATTTTTGGCATATTTTGGAATACACAATGTGAGGGTATGAACCATCAAGCACAGACAATATTCGCATTAACATTGATTGTGAGCAATGAGGAGAGAGATCACTGACAGCTTCAGCTGTGCTGAAGAGGTGCTAATATGTTATAATTTAAAATGTGTGACTGCACATTTCTGTGGTAACAGGGATTTATAAACCTGGTAAAGGGCATGGTTCACTGACCCAGCCATTTTTGATTGCTGATCACTATGATCTATAATACTAACCTGAAATAGTCAGGTCATATAATGTCAATGTAAAGTGTATACACTTTTGCATTTCTGAATCGTATAACGACACTTTGGGGAAAGAAATACCCGCTGTACCACACAGACTAGTGCCCGCTATGGTGTGAAGATTGTCTAGGCACAACAAGGATAAGAGAACAAGAGAACCTGGTGTGTAGCAAAGACCAAGACTATAGAACCTTATAAAGGTGTGCAAGGATGCCCAACTGGAAGCATCACAAATTTCCTGTAGGGAGACCACTGACAATGGGGTTTAGAGAATGTCATCAATGACCAAAAACACACAAACAGCTGATCTGACTTCCTCCATTGAGAGGTCCTTTGCACATAGGCCTCCAAAGCCTGAAAAGGGCGTAGTAAATAAGTAAATGTAGCCGCCTCCAGTCAGCTGACACAGTGCTGTCACAGAGCGTCACATTAGTCGGCACCTTGGGTACTTAACCGAGCCTAGGGTGGAGAATGACTTTAACTCTCTTGGGGGACGTGATAGCCAGCAGGAAAGCCATCATAAGGGAGAGGAACTTCTCCGACACTTAGTCAGTGGGTTCAAAGGGTTCCAGGGACCTTTCTACAACCACACCCAAGTCCCATTGGGAACCTAGGGCTAAACAGCAGCCCTCACCCTCCTAAAGGAATGAACGAAATAAATGATCAAATAGTGTCTCCCCAAAGGTTTGCCGCTTAATGGTGCATGGAAGGCAGCAATGTCTGCCACGTTAACTTTAAGTGTGGATGAGGAAAGACCCCTGATCTCCAGAGATGTACATCACTGTAAGAGAGAACAGCTTGTCCTGGGACCAACAGAGAACTTGATTCACCTGTCTGCACAGAGAGTGCGACTTCAGTGCCCCCTAATGATTTATATAGGTGACACCTGACTTGTCCATTTGTACTAGAACATGGTGGCCCCTGAGACCTGGTAGGAAGTGTTTTAGGGCTAGAAACAGCCACCATCTGTAAGAAATTTATGTGCCAAGAGAGATAATGATGTCTCCAAGGACCCCTTGTAAAGCTAGCCTGCATAACCACTCCCCCAGCCTGTAAGAGATGCGTCCATTGTCACAATCTTCCAGAGACAGAATGCTCCCAACATCAGGCCTTGGGACAGGAACCATGGTTTCTTCCACATGATCAGAGAATTAAGTAATTGTTTGGCCTAGCTTGGTCATTGATTTATCTGGTAACTAGCCACGAAACAGCATTGTAGTCGAGTCCCACACTACCACCAGAAACATTCTCTGCTGGGGAGATAGCTCTTTTGAGTCTCAACCCCAAACACCCTAAATGGCCAAGGATGCTGAACTGAGATTTTATTCGACTGAGCCAGGATAAGCCAGTTGTCAATATAGTTGAGCATACAGATGCCATGGAGTCTTTGGACCATGGCATCAGCCATGGACCATACACTTTGTGAAGGTGCAGGGAGATAATGCTAGACTGAATGGATGAACCCGATATTGGTACACTTCTCCCCCAAAAGTGAACCTCAGGAACTTCCTGTGAGAGGGAAGGATGGAAATGAGGAATCTTAATCTGACCTGAATCTCCTCAGATGCCACAGATGCAAACCTGGATTCCCTCTCAGGAGGAGGAGGAATACATTCTATGGCCTCCTTCGCCAAGAGAGACTGCACTTCTAGTTCCAACACTGACCCTATCTAGTATTGACTACAGTCCAGAGTACCCCATTGAATTTGGGAGGATGATGCCTCTGTAGCCTTTTACCACTGTACTCAGGATCAGTTATATGTTTGGAAGATCTTTCCATGTATCTAGATAATTAATTTGGGAGGACGATTCCCTCTTGGGGTACAGGTTTGCTTGTGTCTAACACCTGGAATTTCACTCCACTGCCTTCTCTCTGTAATAATACATCAACAGTCTCTTCTTCAGCAAAAAGTTACCTTGTTGTCATATACCACCCTCCAGGTCAGCTGGGCAATATCATTGAAGAACTTGACATGCTGCTATCGTCTTTTCCAGAAGATGGCACTCCAGTGGTAGTTCTTGGTGACTTTAACATCCACCTAAACCGACCTCAAGCAGCAGACTTCTTAGTTCTTCTGTCCTCATTTGACCTCCTACAAAGTAACACTTCTCCCACCTACAAAGAAGGGAAACAATTTGACCTGATCTTTACTCTTAACTGCACCACAAATAACGTCCTTGTTACACCTCTACATGTGTCTGACCATTTCTTCATACAATTCACTGTTACTCCTCCTCCATGCTTACCACCCACTCTCCTCTTTCTCTCCTGTCTCTAAGACAGGTGTCTCCAAAATTACATTTCAATCTCTACAGGAAACGTTCTGTCCTTGTTTAAGCAGGCTAGGGTAACCCCACTGATCAAAAACCCTACACTTAAGCCCTCAGTGGTCAGCAACTATAGGCCAGTTTCACTCCTACCGGTCCTCTCAAAGGTTCTTGAAAAGGTTGTGTTTAATCAGCTGTCTTCCTATTTCTCACCGAACAATCTATCTTTTCAAAAAGGACATTTCACGGAGACTGCCCTTCTGCCTGTGGTTAAAAGCCTACGACAGGCAAGAGCCAACTCCATGTCATCTGTCCTAATTCTTCTTGACCTCTCTGCTGCTTTTGACACAGTGAACCACCAGATCCTGCTATCTTCAGTCTCCAACCTGGGTATTTCTGGACCTGCACTCAGTTGGTTCAGCTTATATCTCACAGACAGGTCTTTAAAGTTATCATGGAGAGATGGGGAGTCAATGTCAAATCAGCTGACCACTGGGGTCCCACAGGAATCAGTTCTTGTTCCTCTCCTCTTCTCAATATACATAGCTTCTCTGGGTGCAGTTATTAAAACACATGACTTCTCATACCACTGCTCCGCAGATGATACACAGCTTTACTCTTCATTTCAGCTGGACGACCAGCTGCTGGACACTATTGCTGCCTGGATCTCCACTTGCCTTTTAGACATCTCAGCCTGGATGAAAAAAAGGCACCTTCAGCACAATCTTAGCAAGACAGAAATTCTGATAATCCCGGCCAACCCATTGTTAGAATACAACTTCATAGTTCAACTTGGATCATCCACTCTAACACCTACTTGGTCTGTTAGAAACCTCTGGGTAGTGTTTGATGACCAGCTGAAATTCACTTCGCACATTGCAACAATCTCTTGGTCATGCAGGTATGTGCTTTACAACATCAGGAAAATCTGACATTTCCTGTCCAAGCATACAATGCAGCTCCTAGTCCAAGCACTCGTAATATCAAGGCTGGACTACTGCAATGCCCTTCTGGCTGACCTTCCAGCCAATGCAATCAACCCCTGCAAACGAGCAATCCAGAATGCAATCCAGAATGCTGCAGCACATCTGGTCTTCAATTAACCAAAAAGAGCCCACGTCACAGCCCTCGTTACCTCACTCCACTGGTTACCTGTAGCCGCCCGCGTTAATTTTAAATCTCTGACCCTTGCCTTGAGGAACCTTAACTGGAACCTCACCCCCCTACCTCAACTCACTCCTGGGAGATGACAGACATGTCATCTCCCACCAGCTACAGTCCATTAATGAGCAATGTCTGATTGTTCCTCAACAGCGAGGTAACAGATCACTCTTTAAAACATTCACATATTCTATTCCTCTGTGGTGAAATGAACTCTCAGCCTTCACCCGATTCGCTGAGACCATTACAACCTTTAAAAAACAACTTAAAACACACCTGTTTCGCAGACACCTGACTAATCCCTAATGCTCTGATATTCTTTCCTACATAAAAAAACTTCTTCTGTTTATCTTGTACATCTTAAATGTACATCGTCATGTTGTCATGACGCAACACCAATCAAAACTGGACCAATTTCACACATGCTTCAGGTGCTTCAGAGGTCATTCCTCAAAGTGTCGAAGGTATACGATGCAGCATGAGTGCAGGGAAATAAAAGTTGTAATAAATAATGGTAAATAAAGTTTAATTTGGATGACCTATCATTTTAAGCTATTATTTTAACCCACTGTTATTTTATCCCTTTTGTGTCTAACTGACATTCTAAATGACTTCAAATGTATTCTTGTTTCTGTAGACTGGATGATGAGTTGAGGGAAGCAGCAGAGAGCTCTAAGTGAGTATTATTGAAGACACCCAAGCAGTAATGTCTTTGACCCTATATGTATATGTATATATACACATATATATCATGTAGTGCTATGACCATATGAATTTGATTTATAATTTGATTTATACCATTTATATCTTTCTAAAGAATTAACAGCTTTCTCCAAGGGACTGAGATTCCTTCAAACGCATCAATGTAAGATCTTTTTAGTATAGCCATTTGAATAGAGGAGTATGTTTAAGGGGTCATATCATCATCTTTTTTATTTTCACTTTAACATGACCATTTTCTATTTTAGGATTCGTAACTAGCAAGTTATTTGCAAGGGAAATTATTAACAATGCTTGCTGCTTTATTTCTTTGCTTTGGCCAGGCCACAGTGCTGAGCACTGAATTAAGGTCATTTATGTGTTATTGTGGCCATTAATAACTTGAAATTAATATACATGTTAATTAATGAGTCATGAAATCATTAGCATAAATTTAGCATAAAGTGTACATACTATAGCACTTAAAAGGTGTTCAAAATGATTTTGATATGACTCCATTAATAGTTTTAATTTAATGTTTTTTGTAAAAATAATTTTTTAAAATTATAAATTAATTTTAAATTAATTTAGGTCTGTAATATTGCTTTTATATGCATTGCAGAGCTCAACCCAATGCGAGCAGTTCATAAGGACGAAAGAACATTATGTCTTTAAAGATCTTTTGAGTATTCAAATTGTAATGATTGCACCCAGATATAGATGTAATAATCTTGTAAAATAAGAGAAAAAGGTATTTTTGTGTTTTGGTATCTCACAGTGCCGTGGTGAATAGAACAGTATATGTTCTTCAACACAACATCTCAGATAAAATAATTGTCTCACTTCTAAATTTGCAGCACAGGACAGAGTTGCAAAGTAGCTTAAACCAGCTCAATGCCTGAAACATTCTTATCGTCTTTTATCGTCTTGCAGAAGGTTATTTTGTTACTTGAATTATGCATAAGAGGCATCTTAGCAATAACATAACATTGTAACTTTCTTCTTTAGGCTCATAATTTTCACTGTCTGATATTTTTGTATTTGGAGCATGTAAAAATTATGCAGTGTTTGGACACCTAAGCTCTCACGAGATTCCTGTCTGCTAGGCTCCAAATCACACAAGCTGTATGGTTATTGTCAACACAAAGGCAAGACAATGCTTAGTACCGTAATAGCTCTGATAGTAACTGTCACACTTTAAGGTAATTATTGACATTGTCACAAACAACTTAGATCAGGATTAAATATAAACAATGCCTCATATAACTTTATACTGTCAGTTCAAATTCAGCAGGTAGAAAACCTTTGTTGTCCTTAAAGGTAAAGTGTGTTTTTTTTTCCTATCCTAGTTTAACTTGCAGAGACATCTATAAGATTTCCTTAGAAGAGTAATCATAACATGCCCTGTGGCTAAAGCATGCATCATTATTATTATTGCTTATATTTAAATTCCAGAATTTTTTAAAACCCCAAACTGCAACTATTAAACTGTGCATAATTCATCCAGCCAATATCTTGAATAAATCAGATTTGAAGCAGATGATGAAACAGTCTCAGAAATCTCATAGACATATATAGAAAGACCCAAGCCATGTAGTGACCAGAATAACATAGGCAACTAAAAGCAAGCTGTTTTGACAAATTGGGAATTAGGATCTTGGAATCACCTAGGCCATCATAGCATCCACCCAGAACAACTCGTATTTTCTTAGGTTATTTTTGCAATTCTGTGTGGTACCATCGGTGTTATAGAAATTATACACAGTACCTTTAAAAATGAGAAGTGTTAGTTTATCAAGTGCCCTAAGCACTAAACATCTAGATCCTTCAGAACTTTGATGTCTAATTTTGAGTGTTTGCTATGTATAAAGACAACAGTAGTTGACACAATCTAATGGTCTGTAAAATCCCATGAGCATGCTGTTTTTAAAGTTAGTTGTGACTGCTCTATCTACTTCCAAACATTTTTTGCGTCAATGTGTATGTGTGTGACCGTATGTATGTATATAGGTGTGTATGTGGGTATATGATTGTTGCCCTGTGTGTTTATTTGCTGTTAGACCTCTCAGCTAACAGGCTGAGAGTTTATAAAGAAATTGTAAAAGATTGCGGTATGCTTTACAATTAGGGGTGTAAATCAGACATCTCACGATACGATATTGATTCTCTCATCCAGCGATACGATTCTTACAGATACCTTGAAAAATTGAGTGATATGATTACGATTCAATTTATCCCATCCATTGGTATATGATTGATTTTTCAATATGTAGATATTATGTGCCTAGTTTACACAACCAGTTACATTTTTATTCTCACAAAACTCACAAATGCAACCAAAACATATAACACAAATGTTTAATTAAACTCTTTGAAAATTGCACATCCAATATCCCAATTAGGACATTTACAACAAAAAAAATACACTTTAGTTTTTTTAATACAGAATAAAAAAAATAATGGGCACATGAACTCAATAAAGCTTATCATGACAATAAAGTCAATAAAGTCATCCAGTCCTTTGTGCCAAATAATGCAAATTAATGAGGTACTCTAGTAAAAAAAACAAAAAAAAAAAACCCAGAACATTTGACTTTGTCTTTTCTTTGTCTGCCCATCTAGTTTCCCAAATACAAAATATTTTCTATACCCACGATTTGCGGTTAACAGCAGACACAAAATCTGTATCTGTCATTTTGCTGCTGCCACCGCTTTGTTGCATCACAGTCTGATGCACAGGGAGACAGTATAGTAAGGGAATTAAAATGCGTGCTTTAGCAGAAATGTGTAGCGGACGTCATGTTACGTGAAGGTGTGAAGAGTGTCAAAGTACCTATCCATATTTAACGTGGCATTGATGTATCGTATCATTAGACATTTGATCGATATATCGATCAATATCAATGTATGGTTACACCCCTATTTACAATATTCACATTAACTGTGTGTGATAAAGCCATTTTGTGGGTGATTGTATCATTGCATGTGTCCCTGGTTGTCAGTATTTGATCCTTTAAGACTGGGTGATTGTATCACTGCATGTGTCCCTGGTTGTCAATATCTGATCCTTTTAGACTGAAAATCTAACAAAAAATATTAGTAGATGAAAACTTCAATCCAGAGGCCTTCTGCAACAGAGCATATTGAGATGTGGTATATCAGGATGCAGAGTAAATCAATAAAATTAATGTAATAAACATTTGTGTGTGGTAATATATGACACAACTGTAATACTCTGGTGGTATTTCTTGCTATAATTAGTTTTTTTTTTTTTTTTTAAAGTGTCAAAATGCTGTATAAGCTTCAAAGCTGGCCAAGTAACCACTTTAATTCGTGTTTATAAATAAAATCATGTGCTAAATGCATTAGGGTCAATTCAACCAGAGGTCCCCAGCTTCTGATTTTTAAAAATATTTTTACAGGATCAAGACCAACATAAGCCAAAATATTGAATGCCATTGATGAATAGTGACTGAGTAATCCACTAATTTGTATAGGGGGTCTAAATGACAATTTTCACGTGAAATTTGGAGTCATTAGCAGGGGTGAAAAATGACTTGAGAAGGATGCCAGCATTATTTTTTTTTACACAGAGATTGGTAGAGCTATTATTAAAATCTGTTGACTTTAGCTATCCTTGTTACAATATGTCAATGGTAACAGTTCGGAAATGAAGAAAAAGCTATTTTTATGTTATTTCTACAAAGTTTACATGTCTGTAGCCAATGACATTTTAGGGATGTCTAAATGTCCTTTTAGTCTCATTCTTATTTGTTCTGGGAGGTACATTTATAAGGGCTGTATGGCATAGTCCCAGATGTACGGGGATCTAAATGTGCCTCCATAGGTAAACTTTAATTTGTACACATTTCAATTGTCAAAAACCAAATGTGGGTTACTTGGTAAAAATCTGGTACTTAATTTCTTTTAAGGAAGAATGTCTGAAGAATAAATAATGTTGAAATTTCGTTGTTTTTCACACAAAATATTTTTAATATCTTGATTTTTGCAGTCCAAATATATCATGTTAACTTATGCAGTACCTTCATTTAAATTTAGAATTTCAGAAACATACATCTATACAGCTTTGGAAGGCATAATTGGAATGTCTTTTATAATATGATAGTCTACCAGTGGTGGTTGATAACTCACAGTTATTACATAGAATGTGGCTAACTGGTACATAGCAATCATCAGCATGTCCCAACTTGAATGTTTTGGAAAAATAAAGTGTTGAAAATATATTTTAAATATGTTTTAAAATATGCCTGGCTATGCTTCACATTAGTTATAAAAAATAAACAATCTAGGTAAGGTAAATCTAGGTTTATCAAATAAACAAACGTACAGAGACCTACCATGCTGCCCCAAGAGACATTAAACTTAGCTGTGATACTGCATATTTAAATCATGGTTGCTCCAGAAGCAATTCAAATTAAAGCTGCAAGCAGCATTTATCAGCTCTTATACCTTGGTGCACATAGGGCATGCTGTTGTGAAGATTGAGCATACCTAACCTCTCAACAAATTCTTCATCAAACCTTATCAGGCCACCATGGACACTCCTTTGATCAAAAACTGTAATTTTGCAAAGGCAATTAGATTATGCTGATGTAATAAAATCTCTAAAAATTGCAGAAAATTTTTTAAACTGCTGACGTCCTGTTGGATTTAGGATACTGCTGACTTGAAATGAAATGTGCAGTTGAAATGTTACATTAGCCTACCAAATTACATACGATGTATGTGTAACGTAGCACAAGGAAATTGAAATTTTGTAAGTGGTGCTATAGAGCCATTTTGCCACACTTCATTCTGAAAGATGTAAAATGTTTGCCTCTTCTGACATGTATGCAAACTTTCATGAGTTTTCAAGCATATTTAGGCTCTTAGAAATGCAATCCATTTTGCAATCCAATGAAGCAGTTCCAACAGGGTCTTCACACCATCAGTGCTCAGGCCATAATTAGCAACATGCCTTTATTAAAACTTCCCTGAAACTCATACAAATACAGAATGTGAATAAACTACTAAGAGCATTTATTGTGCTTTAACCTGATCATTTTAAACAGTAACTCCAAGATATTGAAATGGTTATGTTCAATGTTTTGATGCAAGGAAAGAATATACATTTCTGGCTTCAACATTATTTGTTCTTCAGACATTCCTCTTTAAAAGAAATGAAGTGCCAGATTTTTGCAAAGTGTCCCTCATTTGGTTTTTGATGACTGAAAATGTGTACAATTTAACAGTTTACTTATGGAGGCACATTAAGATCCCCATATCTTTGGAACTCATTTTTGAGCCATCACCCTTGGCATATAATGCAACAAGGGTTGCAAAGGTCAACAGATTTTACTAACAGAACTACCAATCTACCAAAAATAACAATGATGCTGGAATCTTTCTCATGTCATTTTTACTGCGGCTAATATTGTTCCAAATTTCAGGTGACTAAATTTTGACACCATCTACAAATAAGTGAATTAGTAACTACTGTAGAAGAAAGGTCATCACGCTATATTTGTTATTGCGAAGGTTATGATAAAGGATAAGACAAAGACTTTGTATTCATGCTCTAAATCAGCGCAGGAGAGAATTTGGTGCATATTATCATGTTGTCACTGTAACTGTCTCCCATGCCTTTTCCTTAGCTTGCTAGTCTTTATACATCACGTGGATCATAAAGAACTTTTAGTTCTACCTCGACGATTAGACATTGTGTGGTCCATTATGTCTACTATTTAGATGTACTCTGAAGATAAATGTTTATTTTGTAAACAGAAATAAAATGAGCTATTTAAACCTGTAGATTGGGGGGAAAGTGTGTTTTTAGGTATTTGGTTTTTTTTTTAATTGCCCATACAATAACTGTTGAAAGCAGTAGATATCATGAGTGTGCATTTTTTTAAAATTGTTACTTTTTCAATCCATCAATCATCGCATCAACCATGTGTAGTTTGACGATAATCAATGCACTGTCACTTTGAGTGATAGCAGTACAGCAAAAATAGACTCACTGCCAAAACGATTGCTGCACCGCACCTCTCTTGCAACGGACCTCACGCACTGCACCCGTATGCAATGTGATAGCTTTAATCTGTTAATATGGGTGGCGAAAAAATATGCACCACATACGTACTGGATGTGTGCATCGTAAAACCAGCCTTAGTCACGGTAAATCACAATGGAAATGTAAGGTTGACCACTTTGAATTGTGGGATGCAGAAATTTATGCAGTGTGCTTTGTTGTAGACTGTATATTTTGGCAAATCCAGTAGATCATTTCAGTATTGCATGCATAAAGAAAAAAAATTTGCATACTGTGGACAATGAACACAACGTCATTTTTGGATTTAAGGAAATGAAACGATGGTTATTAACAATTCAAATTATGTTATACCTTTATTAAAATTTATGGATGACACACTTTAACAACTAAAATATCACCAGAAACAAAAGTCATAAGAAGGGAGGTGTTGCGTAACTATCAGGTAATGTAGTGCTGCACAGAGGCTGGTAAAATACTGCAGACATTCCAAAACATTAACCCACACAGTTATAACAGAAGCCTCCCCCAAAAATAACTGTCAAATAAAGCTGTTGAAATCAAACAACAATCAGCTATTTTTAGTAAGGAAGCTGAAAGAGCATTATCTTGGCCTATAAAGACCTTACAATAATCACGCTGTTACCAACCATTGCATAAAAAGGTGCTGTAAGCGATATCTTGAAATGTTATATATGAAATGTTTCTAGCATCTGACAGATATCCTGACGAATTTTACAATACACTTGACTGTGACATTTAGCATTTATTATTAGCATTTATGGGTTGGGGTTAAATTCAGTGGTTAATTCTTGCAAAATATTGTGTAATGGCTGAAATGGCTTACAGCACCTTTAACTAAAATTCAAATCACTTATGCAGACATTTTGTGTGAAATACAAATAGTAAAACCAAATACAATTAATTATTATTCACATTGTAGTTCAAAACATTGCTAAACTTTTCAGACTAAAACTTGGAATTAATTATAATGCTGTGTTTATCTGGAAAACTGACCCATCTACTGGACAATTGGATATTTGAAAATGCTTCCTGTTTACCTCTGAAGGCATTATCGAAAGTTATAACTTTCATCATCATATTCTAACTCATCTTCTTGTTCGTCTCCCAGTTGCCCGTATCTAAATTTGCGATATACAGTACCATCCTGCCCCATGTACACAATATCTTCATCATCATCATCGTCATCATCACAACCCTTCTGATCACCAAAGTCTACCAGCTGTGCCTCATGAAAACATCCTGAACTAGAGCTTGCGTGACCACCATAGGTGGATGTGGATGATGTACCTCTATTGAAGCTCTCTCTGGTGCCACCATGGCCCAGTTTTTCATACCCATGTGGAACAGTGGTATCAGGCATGGGTCGTTTAGAAAGGGAACGCTTAATAAGGATTACTGTAGCAATTAAGGCGAAGACAAGCAGGATCGAGGTGGTGATGAAGAGTGGAAGGTTTCCTGTGTACTCTTCTTCCTCGTGGTTACGAAAGGCAAAGTTTGTTCTGAGGACGCACTCACCTTTAACAGATGGAAGGACCCAGACAAAAGTATTAAATTGTAGTACTCAAATACTTAATGAATAGCTCACATAAAAATGAAAATTCCAAATGAAAAGTCATTGTAGCTTCAAAGCAATGTGTTTTTTTCTCTGATATAGTCCACATACAAGGGTTGTGGATAGATAAGATAACTTTTGGTCTATTCCCCAAACAAAGCATTTGTATGATTTCAGGTGACATCCAATATATTATATTAACTACTTTAATAGTGCTTTTCTGTAACTTTGATTTTGGAACAACATGAGTGTGAGTAACAGAACTTTTAAGTAATGTTTAAATGTTTAATGTTTAAATTAAACTCAGTTTTAAGTAATGTATTCCTTTAAGACTACAAGGCACAGAAAATACAACAAACAAAAAACCCAAGTTCATTTACCTCTGGTCTCAGTACAGTTACAGCAGTCCTGCTGAACATCAGCACTATCTTCCTGTTCTGTGATTGTGCAACATGGCAGACAGCGCCCCCCTGCTGTCAGGATGAAGTGTACTGGGCACATGGTGCAGTTATGGGGTCCAGGACCTGTACATTCCAAACAGGACACATCACATGGCTTACAGTTATAGCCCTGCTCCTGCAGAGAAATAGGTAAAGCAGTGTTATGACCAAAACAAAATAATTCAACAAAAGAATCAGATGGAATAGAAGTTTACCTCAGGCATGGCATACTCTCCTATGATGCAAGACGACTCGCACATATCCTGTGTGAATATATATCCTGGGCGACAAGAGTCACATTCCTCAGGACCTCTGCCTGTCATTCAAAATGACACCCCAGCATTTCAGGTTAAAATTTCTTGATTATGGTTAAAATAATAATTGAAAGTTAAA
The DNA here is from genome assembly GCA_036877525.1 of Chromobotia macracanthus. Taxonomy (NCBI): domain Eukaryota; kingdom Metazoa; phylum Chordata; class Actinopteri; order Cypriniformes; family Botiidae; genus Chromobotia; species Chromobotia macracanthus. Next base: position 2,237,973 of record JAZGTH010000068.1, on the reverse strand, counting down.
ATGTGCAATTTTTTTTTATAAATTAAAATACTTTTTATATTGTCCCATTCTGATATGCAGATACCAGTAAGCCCTTTGTAGGTTAATTTCTTGAAGCATATAAAGACTGTGGTTCTTTCAAAACATTTTAACACTGGTATAGGCATTTTTATATTGATCAAATTATACATACGGATCATGTTTTTTTATTTTCACAGTGACATTGCCTGTTACACCTTTTTTTTGTTTTGTTTATAAAGCATTTAATCATCATTTTTAGAAGGGATTTTTCAGTAGTTTTAACACTGGGAGACATAAAGCACACACAAATACTTTTTTTATACTTATACTTTTTTTTTATCCCCAGACTGATTTAATCTAGGAGGATATAAAACATCATTAACTCAGTCAAAGTATTTCTTAAATGAAAACATTTACAAAATTCACAAATGCCTTTTCTAAATCACATTCACAAAATATGTATTTTGATATAAAAATATTCACTTTTACATTCACTATAAATTCACAGAAAATATATTTGTTGGCACGTCACACTTTTGTAACCTAATTCACAATATACATGTTACAAATTTATTTATAACCAAATGTAACCAAAACAAGCACAAATGCTAAATAAAATATAGATAGACAAGTGTCTTTTCACATTTTTGAATGTTTTGATAGTTGAAAATTGATTTTTGAATATGTATTTGCACGTGTAGATCACTTCAGATTTATGTATGCCTTTTTTGAGACTCTCCTGCCAGGCATGATTCACAGATTTATGATTTGTTTTATGAATCTTCTCTTTAACCAAACTGTTGTTAGGTATTAATCAACGTAACAAAATACATCTTGTTCAACCATTTGACTGATAACGAATAACTATGTGTAACTGATTCAGTGAAAACTGTTTAATCCTAACAAAAACCTGTTCAGATTCCTAAAAGTTGTGTGGTGTAATTTAAATGTTAACAAAAATTTACAGATTAAAAAGTTAGTTAGTACAGCATATAATTTTAAATTCTGCCAAAAGCAGAAGCCTTTCATTGAGGTTTGGAAATATGTTTGTAATTGGAGTTTGGTGCTGCTAGTAGTGCATCAGTTGTACATTTGCATCTGCTACATACCTGTGCATGTTCTGCAGCTAGTGTGGCAGGCTTCACAGGTTTTGTGGTGTGTGTCATGGTAGTATGTATCAGGACAGGAAAACACACAATGACCCTGTTTCCTGACAAAGATCATCCCCTCTCTGCAGCTCACACACCCCTCGACTCCAGCCTGCATACACTCTCCACAGCTCTGATCACACCGCTCACATGTCTTGGAGCCAGCAGCAGCATAGTACCTGAGATGAAAGATGTTTTCCAAGTTTGTTTAATGGTGTGTGGTATTACTATGTTATTGCAAACTATGCTTTCTGAATGTAACACAAATAAGTGGTCAACAGATTTTTTCCCATGGCCAATACAGATATTCAAAGAAAGTCTGATCTAATGCCAAAGTACTATATCAAAATACTACAAATAAATATATAATGAAATTTATATTAGGCAAATGAAATTTACATGAAATTGCTTAAATAATTTTAAAAAAAGTACCTTTTTATTTAAAATACAGCACAAAACACTTTACAATTGACACTAACATCTAACAGTTCTGTTAAAAGCCAAAGTGGACATTGACCAATGCTCATAAAAAAGTAAAAATGTAATATGTTAATATAAATATAAAAATGGCCAAATAATGTGCTATCAAAATAAGCAAAATAAAATAAAACTTGTCTTGAACAGATTAAAAAAATGCACCATCAGATTATATGAAAAAATTTAAAATACATTTTTTTAACTTATCACTGTTTGTAAAGAATAATTTATATGAATTTGTAATCTAGTACTACACACATTCAGTATGGTTGTGTAGTTACCCAGTGCGACATGTGTCCACACATTCTTTGGCATCTCTGTAGAGGTGATCTCTGCAGATCAGACACTCATGGCTGTGCTGTCCCATGCAGCTTAAGCAGTTCGGATGACAGGGTTCACAGTGCTGGCTCTCTCCACTGAAGAAACCTTCTGGACAATGTTCCACACAGCTGCCATCTGTGGATGCAGTGGAACCCAATTTTGTAATTTTGAAAACGCTTTCAAACATCTTCAGGTATAAAACAAATGTTTAGAAGCAGTTTTAAACATGATTAATGTATTTGTGTGATTGTACGCTAACAAAACCAGACATCTGAATTTAATTTAATAGTACACTATATGACAATATTATACCATTACCTTTCCGTAAATCCTTTCCATAGGTCAAAGTTTAATGATTTGTTTAAAAATCTGCTGTTATGTTACTGTGCCTGGTCATACCATTAACACAAAAAATAAAGATACAAATACAAAAGAAATAGTTAAAGAGTATGTAGAAACATAAGATATCCACTAATTCTCATTATTGATTACTCATTTTTATTTAATGAAAAATTTACACTTTGTATTAAGAATTAGTAACACACACACACACACCATAAAACTGATATCTACAATAACGTCAGATTTGGTTCTTGCATTTTTTGTGACTAAATATAATCTCACAATTATTCACAAGACAGGTAAGAACCAATGAGATTTAAAGTTACCTTTGTGCTGCCTGTTTTAGTTTGAGTGATATGTGTTTTTTTTATTTTGTTTTAAACGTTTTTGTAAGAAAATATTGTTTTCTTATACCTATGAGATCATCTCAGAAGACATTAATTAATCCACTGGAGTCCTTTGGAATACTTTTATAATGGCCTTATGTGCTTTTTGGATTGTCAGCATTTTTGGTTCCATGCACAACTAATACATTTATAGGGCATTTTTTTCTGGCATTTTTTAATAAAGATCTTAGTGTTCAGCTGAAAAGAAAGTCACATACATCTAAAAATGGCATTACTGTGAGTAAATGGTGACAGAATTTACATTTTTGGGTAAACTATTTCTTTAAATATTTGACTTAGAATGGCTGACCCAGGAACAGTATACAAATACTATGAGTGGTTCACATTTCTTATTTGTGTATCCTCATTTTCTTTCCTAGCTTCTTTTTTCATCTTATCTCCACTCCCTTAGGATAAGAGGGAAGGATGCAAGGACAGTAAGCAGTGACAAAAAAGGAAGTAAGCAGTGACACTTCCGCATAGCATCTTGGACTGGAGGATGGAAGAGCGAGGACATGAGGAAGCACCCTGTGTATTGACCTAAATAGATTATTTGACTATAGTGTCAGCTGAAAGTTAATTTGACCATAAACAAGACACCATAACTCAACTGCGTGAACTCACTGAGAAAATAATGGTTCTGGTTGCAGCTGAGACATTGGTTATGATGTGGGCCAGAGCACTCGTGGCAATATTTGTGACACAAGTGACATTCCCCATCCTGGTTGCTGTAATGGTGTGACTGGCAGGTGGTTGGTATGACACAGCGGTTGTGAGCATCCATCATCAGGCCCTCAAAGCAGCTGGTGCAGGATGTGTCATGAGGGCCAGAACAAGTTAGGCAGGAGCTGTCACATGCTTCAGAACAACAATAGTGAGACAGACTTTCACTATCCAATAACATTATGTAAGCAATTACGATCATTAAAATAGCCAGGGATAGATTTACCTGAAAAAGTTACATTTTCAAAGATTTTTTAATTTTAATAGTATTTAAAAATTGTACATTTAATTAAAATTGTACAATAGTATAAATTGTATAAATTGTAACATAAAATTGTATTTAATTAACAAATATTATTTTTTATTAACATATATTATTTCTGTATAAAATAAAATTGAGATCTGTCCAGTACTAATGACAGAACGTGAAAGTTGCGTAGTCTTACCCATACACTCTCCAGATCTGCTTTCCCTGTAAGTATGTGAGGGGCAGGGGGCTAAACATGCTCCATTGTGCAGCAGGCTGTCAGCATCAGAGCAAGCTTCACAGCTGTTTGGTTCTGGTCCATCACATAATTCACAGTCTGAGTGACAACGCTCACATACAGCTCGCTCTGTGTCCTCAAAGAACCCATCAGGACACGTCATTATACACTGACCCATGTGCAGGAAGAAATCTTCCTGACAATCTGCCATTAGAGGATTGAATAATCAGATAATGAAAATAGAGAAAGAGAACAGAGGAAAGAAAATATACCATGTATATACCAAACATTATCGATGCTCAACAAATCTGCCATATCGATTTTACAACCAAAACACAGATATTGCAATTACCATTATCAAGAAGGCAACAATAGGGCAACATCTTTGTTAATCTATTTATTTTCTCATGTCTTTTCATACCTGAACATATAATACATAAATAATGGAAAAATCCAAAGCAAATTGTCATATTGACCCTGTTTTAGTCTCACCTGTGCAGAGGCTCTCATCAAAGCAGAGCATGCAGTTTTCAGGACACTGCACACACTCCCCATCCCTTACAGTGTGTCCAGATGGACAACTCGCCACACACTCATGTTTGTGAAGAAGAAGCGTCTCCTCACAGCTTAGACAGTATGTTGCGTTCCTCTCACATGATGTACAACCAGAGGCACAGCTCTTACACACCTGCCCCACAGGAAATCCTCTACACACACAAATATAGTTAACATGCACACATAAATACTGATACATAAATACACTGATACTACATAACAGCAAAAAATATCAACAGTTACCATGTTTGAAAATGCATGCCTAATATTTCTTGAATGAGTACCCTATTCATCTTAAATTAATCTTAAAAAATGTCTCAGGGTCATAGAGAGAAATGGTCATGTAAAACAAAATTATGACTGTCTTGAGCAAAATAAAAATTGACCAATATGATAGGTGCAAATGAGGGTAAAAAAATTTACCATCTTATAAATTTATTTTACCACAGTTTGCTCAGAGTTTTGTTAAACTTGCATGGGTCTTTACATGTTATATAAATATAAATGAACTAAATCAATGATGAATTAAGTCATTAATCACATCATTCATTTTTTATTTATACAGGATTATACACAGTATATATAACAGCGTGTGAATGGTTCTAACCTAGTACACTTGCGCACACATTGACCGGCCTGAAGATAAAGAGGGCTTTTACGTGCTGACTGGCAGCGTGTGCAGAACTTCTCATCCTGGCACTGGGCACAACCCTGAGGACATGTTTCACAATGTCCAGTTTCCTTTCTACCAAAGCTGCCCACAGGGCATCGTGCCACACACATCTGATCTGCATTCAGATACCGCCCTGCAACACACGCAGGTAAAACACACGTGTAATGTTTATACATACCTCTATTCACCCATCAGCCAAAGATCCACACATCCATTCATTTTTTAACCAAATATCCATCTAATTTATTCAAAAACATCCCAAACATCCATCCATTTATGCATTATCCAAATATTTTTGCATCCATCACACTTTATTATTAATGTGGATATAGACAGCCGGAATACCTTTTACATAATAGATTTACATAAATTATCACTATACAAAAAGCAGCAGGTTGAAGAAAAGCTGTTCAGATAGGGAGCCAGAAACATAAGGATGAGCCACAGGAGAGCAGTCCAACCTTTGGCACACATGTTGCATTGATTCCTCAATCCCCCCCAGCAGGACTCACATGAAGGGTGACACGCATCACATTCACCATCATCTGAGACATGGACCAGTAAACAAAGGTTACACCCTAAAATAAAGCTTACTGTGGGATCCAAAACATTTCAAGTACTGTAAGTTATAAAACCCTTACATTAGCACTGTGTTTTATCAAGATCCTGTTTTCGTGTCATTTTATTATTTCAAAGAGTCATATATGATCATGATCAAAATGAAAACGTTTTTTAAGATAGAAATCTGAATATGCACAGTAGCAAACAGTCCATTTAGAAGGTGGAAAATGGTAATGTAACACTAAATTATTTTTGGTGCATAAGACCTGGACTAACAGTATAAGTTGACCTCTTCTGACATCTGATATAAGTCCTTTGAAGAAACATTGTTACAAGATAATTATTTCCCTTTTACCAGTGAGGTATGTCTGTGCAGGGCAGATATCCTGTTCAGAGACACAAGCTCCATTAGCAAGCATCAGTCCATCATTGCAGGTGTCACAATCACTGTCCTCTGGTCCACTGCATGTTCTGCAGTCAGTGTGACACTCTTCACACTCCTGAGAATCTTCATCACCGTAGAAACCATCACGACATTCCCGCACACACTTCCCATCTGCAGGGTATATTAAATTTATACTATAAATTAATTATATATTATTAGTGGAGCAAAAATGAAAAAAAGCAAAATGAGTTGCTCAATCAATTTCATAATAATGTTTCACTTGACATTTAAATTGCTTGATGTTCAAAAGGTGTTTTTAGGCTATTTCATTCATATAAAGTTCTTATGGTTTCAGTCCTTAATGAGTGAATGATCTGAGTAGTGTAGGGAACTATTAGTGCTTATTAAAGAACATTTCATGGTCTAACCTGACAGGAAGAGGTCAGCTTCACACCAGTAGCACTCATCTTCATCACAACTGACACAGTCATGATCACAGGGCACACAGCTGATTGTCTCCTCCACTGTGTAGGTCTTAGCAGGACAGTGCTTATAGCAGCCCTCCTCGAACCTATGTAACACACACATGCATGCAGAGCTACACACACCTGTAGAAATACTACCAGAAACTCAGAAAAAAGTTTTCCATTGGGTATTTTACAGGTACTGTACTTGCATATACAAGTCAAAAGTTTTAACCCCTTGAAACACTTCTTACTTGTAATATCCATCAATGCAGGACAAACAGTGCTTGGGATTGTCTGCAAAATATACAGCAAGCTGTCAACAATGTTTGGTCATTGATTAAACTGAAGCTAATCATTCTATAAATAAAGTGAAAACAGAAAACTGAACTTAGAACACATTTTGTACATCCCTCTTCACATGACATGCAGACATCATATTCTGGGTCCTCCACCTCCCCTAAACACATACACATAGGGAGAATGAATTTTATTGACTCCTTGAACAGCAAAATAAGCTAACCGTCTAACCCAAAAATGAAAATTCTATCAGCATTTAATTTCATTTCCTTTCCATGGAAGATAACTGGAACATTTTAGCAGGATATCCAAGCTGCTTTTTGCATACAATGAAATATGTTCCAAAAGATAACCAATGTCAAAAAAAACTAAAAAGTTTTTTTCCTAATTACCTTAATTGTATGAGGAGCACATTATACACTTGAGAATGTGTAAACTCATACAGGCTTGAATAATAAGGACCGTAACTATTCTGTTAACTATACAGGAAGCTAAAGGAAGCTGTGCTGTACCTTCTCCACACTCCAGCGTGTTACAAACTCCATCATAGAGGTAGAAGGAGTCCTCACACTTGATGCAGTGTGTGGCAGAAGAACAGACTTTGCAGTGTGAAGGACATGGCTCACATGCCTTCAGTGCTGTGTGGAAATGAGCTTGAGGACAGGCATCCACACACTCACCATTATACAGGTAACGGTCCACCCCAAACTTATCTACAAAAAAACATATATAAAACACATATTACTTACATTACTTACTGACACTGGGATTCAGAGTGTAAAATTTAATGAAAGGGATAGTTCACTCAGAAATAAATACTTACTGTAATTTTACACAAAATTAGTCCTTGCGGCTCCTGCTGATATACTGAGATCTTATGATGCGAAATGTTTGCATTGTGTTGCCTGTATCTGCTTTTAGAATATTAAAGACACAGCACCCACAGACTTGAATTTTATAAATCAACAAGGACCACGGTTTAATCTAATAATCTCCTTTAATATTCTACTGAAGAGAAAATATCACTTACACCTTGTGTAGGGGCCCCTAAATATGTGTAAAATATGTTTATGTGAAAGTTTAAAATGTATTTGTATTATTTTTCCTTTTTTATACATATGCAGTTGAAGCTACATTTCCTTGCTGTCTCTTTTCATATCCAATGTGATATTTCCTTGAATCCAGGTATCATATTTTTATCCAGTCAGCATCAAGTTCATTCAGGGTGTCTATTTCCTGTTACCAGAGTGCAACGAAAAGAAAGAGATGAGCATTGCACAAGGTGAGACTGCAGTTGCATGTCTAAGAACATCATTTTTGGAGACTTATATTTTGGAGAATATATTTTAGCTGTATGATGTAAGACAGACTGCATTTATTTTGTTTGTTTATTGAGACTGTTATTTTGTTTAAGGTATTTTCAGCCATCTCCTTGTTGGATTTTATTCAGCTGCATGGACTAGTGTGTTAGGTTCCTGGCTTCCTTTCTTGTTTGTTACTAAATTCTTGTAACAGGTTCTGACAGCCCTGTTTTTGTGTCAGAGCATGATGTTTAGATCCTGACTCAGTCCTAGTCATGGTTCTTGTATTTTGGAGTCAGGATTTAAACTCATGCTCTGTGTCTTCTGTGATCTGTGTGTTGCTTCTCTTTGTGTGGAAACATATGGCCATTGTTTGTTTGCTTTGTGCCATGTGTCAAAAATTCAGCCATGTGTCAAAAATTCATGAGACATTCAATTAGCAGCCCATTGGTTCTTTTCTTAATTAACATTGGGCAGGCCCATTCACACCTTTAAACAACTCCCTTATTGGGTTCTCTGCGAGCATCCAGTGTCAGTGTGCATCTGTCAAAATAGTCAGAGAGCGATGGAGAAGAAACACAAGGGAGGTGCAGAGAAACTGTGCAAACAAAAGAAACAGGCCCAACAGACAAACACACAGTAAGGAGGATAAGGATAGAGATGAGGGAGAAGTGTGTGTAGAGCCTGTGGTAAGCAGAACTGCTTTCAAAACACGTAGGCTATGAAATAAGTGTAGATACCCCTTGATAAAATTGAACCAAAAACACAAAATTGTGGTTGATATCACAACACTGCAATGAAATTGCACGCTGTGCTCTGAGACTAGCTGAGTTTGGCTTGTTACATTCGAGCGCGGGTGTACTTACCACGCTACAACGTTGCTTTTTTAAATCGAGAACATTATTTTGTTAATCAACATTAACAGTGAGTCACATGGCAGTATTTTTGTTCCTTATTCATTATAGACTGTAGAGTGAATAGTGTATTTTAGGACCTAAAAAATGTACAGAAATGAAACTGAGATGCCCACAAGACTGTATTTTTTTCTTTATCTCTATAACAACTTTTTATCCATTTATTGTTTTACCAATGTGGCTTTGTGTGGCTCTTTATTAGAGAATAATAATACTGTGCCTGATTGCATTATATTAACAAAAACTTAACCCATAGTCTCTCCTCATGTCTTTTTGAGATGGACTGAAATAGCATCCCAGAAGAGGAAGTGTCAGGGAGAGAGAGTGTCAGAGAAAGAGAGAGAGAGAGAGAGAGAGAGTGTGTCAGTGAGAGAGAGAGTCAGCGAGAGAGAGACTGTCCTTCCACATAGAGGACAAAAGGCCTGAAGCACCACCGGGTAACCAGCAGTAGCGGGCACCAAGGCCAGAGGCAAAATCCAAAAAGGCAAGGTCTACAGAAAGAGCCTGTAAATCCACTCTTGAGCAACCTAAGAGCTAATAATAGAGCCACCTTAAAAGTCAGAAATTTATCTAAGGCTGACTCTAGAGGCTCAAATGGAGCCAAATATAAACCCCTTAACACTACAATAAGGTAGTGAACCCTGGCTAGGTCATGTGTCAGCCTTGGCCACATCTGTACCATGGCATCTAGCCCAAATGGATCTGGATGGGTGAGGCTAAACCAAAGGGGACAGTGGCAAACAGATCCACTTTTGCTCAGCCAAACTGCTGCCAAATGGACTCCACCACTTGTGGATGGAGCATCCACTCCACGGGCCTAAACCCCTGTCTTGAAACGATATCTGCTCCCAGATTCACATACCCTGGAATGTACATCACTCTGACAGAGAGCAGCCTGGTCTCTGTTTTGCTAGCCTGAACAGGGGATGCGAACGCAGCCCTCCATGGTGATTTATATAAGAGACTAATGTGGTGTTATCTGTATGGACTAGCACGTGTTGGCCGTTGAGATGTGGATGGAAAGATCTGGTATGCTCCACTCCACTCCAAACAAAATACACACACATATTGTTTGTGTCACCTGTCGTAATGTAGCATGAACAGGGTAGCACACACTTCTTAAACTTCTAAGAACTTATATATTTTTCTTTTAAGTGCTATCTTTATTTCTAGCTTCTTCCTAGTGCTAATATCTTCTTTTCCCCCCTCACACTTGACCTGACTAACATGCAGACAAATAGGCTTCCTGAAGACAAAAAGCTGATGGTGTATATTGCAGGTGCCTTTGAAAGGCTTTGTGACATGCAATGCTACGTAACACGACCCTGACTTTCCTATAAATTTGCATGACCCTGACTTTCCTATAAATATGCGTATAATCCTATAAATTAACGTGTTCAGACTCTGCCGCATCTGAAGCGTATTCCCCATAGCATCAAGCCATGATGCAGTGTTGAGATTCCTCGAAAGGAATTCCTGTGGACCCAGGCAGTTTGCTCTCATTTGCCCATCATGTTTTTCTGTTTTGAGCATTTTTTTCAACTTGTTGAACAAGGGGAGACATTTTTGGAGGCACTGCTGGGATTTAACTTTTTGTTTAGCGGTGGTAATTGTCCTGAGACAACTTTAGATTTTTTGCTTCTTTTGCCACAATATTAACCTCCTACTTTAAAATATGGACCTTTCACAGACCATTGAATTGACCAGAAAAGAAAATGTTAATTTCTCACGTGCCGTTGTGTTGAGGCATGTACCTTTAGACACTAGTGGTAACACTATTGACAAAGAGTTAAATACTGTGAACAGTGATGGGCCTAGTTATAGAAAACGGAGGTTGTTCTCAGGGTTAAGATGTGTCCCTTCAGGGCAAAAGAGTATGAAGTCTGGATGGAGCAGGCTGCTCAAATGATAAGTGAATGGCAATGCTTAGAATCTGCAAAGAAACAGCACATCATAGACAGTCTGCTTGGTCCTGCTGCCGATACAGTTAGGTTTTTAAAAGTAAGTAACCCATCTGCTACTTAGCTGCCTTGTGCACTGCCATTGCAGTCCAAGAGGAACTGTGGTTCTGGACAGTCCCAACAAGCCTAAAACTTCAAAGTCAACTTTGCCTGGCATCTTCTGCTACAAATGTGGGGAAGATGGATATAAAAAATAGGAATGCACAGTACCTGAAGACCTTGGTAAAATGCATTGCTCTTCGTAGAAACTTTGACCAGAGCTCAGTGAAGGAGGATTTACACAAAAGCTCTCCTTGACAGTGGCTCCCAGGTCACCATATTGTACCATAGTTTTAATGATGCCTACCTTAAGCACTTTCCTCCTGAGCCTGATAAAATCTTGAAATCTGGGAGCTGAGCTCTCACAAATATTCATACAATGGATACTTGAGTTTACTGAAAATGTGGCTGGAGTGCATCAGGTTGTTGATACTTTCGCAATTGTATGTCCAAACCTTTTGAGAAGGGAGGGGATAGCTATTTTGGTTGCGACCAACACTAGCATAATGAAGAAGTTTTTGTGTCTTGTCGTAAACAGGTTGACAAACTTTCTTGAATGTTCCGACTCTGCAATCAAAGAAGTGTACAAGTCCATTCAGAAGACAAATGTATTGCAAAATAACATGGACAAACATGGCACAGTTTAGTTTGTGAAGCATATGTCAGTTGTCTTAAAGCCAGGGCAAATTTTACAATTTGCAGATTTACTTAAGTTCCCTGGTTAGATCCCTGATTTGTTAGTACTTGTAGACTGAGTGGCAGATGATGATACTACCGCTTCTGCTGAATTACAGCTGAGGCCTGATGTGTCAAACAGACAGGTCACAGTGACTGTCCAAAACAAAGCAAAGCAAGTGTGGGTAAAATGAGAAACACCCCTCGCTCATGTATTTTCCAGTGCCACAGCTTACTTCCAACCATTCATCCAGGCCAAGTGAACTTTCTTCTGCATTATTTTCGAATTTGGAGATTCTCCCATGCCAGAAAAAGCAAAACATTTATACATATATATTGTTGTAATTACATTTCCAAGGATTCTTTGTTCAGGATCCTTGCTCTCTCATTTCATGTACAATCTGATATTTCCTTGAATCCAGGTATTTTGTTAATCAGTCAGCATCAAGTTCCTTCAAGATTATGTGTGTACTATTTCTGTTATCGGAGCACAACAAAGAAAAGAGGAGCGCAGCACATGGTGAGATTGCAGCTGCATGTCTCTCGTGCCTTTTAAAGTATAGCTGTATAGGTCCCAAAAGTAGGAAAGTAACAGTGTAAGGGACTAAATTTTTTTGTTTGTTGATACTGTGTGTTATTTTGTTTGAGATATTTTCAGCCATCTTCTACCTGGATTTTATTCAGCTGCATGGGCTAATGAGTTAATTAGCAGCACATCTGTGACAGAGAGAGTAACTTTATTCACATTAAGGAAGACTGAAACTTTTTAATGTGTAAGGTAAATGGTGGGTTGTCCTTTTGTGTTTTGAGCTGTTTGTTTTTTTAATTGAGGAGGAAATGAGTAAATTCCAAATATTTGTCTAGATATTTTGCTAGGGTTAAAAAAGGGTAGGAGATTCTAGAATTTTTGGTTTTGTTTTGTGAAATGGTTCCTGTACACTGTTTAAGCTTTCTAGTTAAAATACAAAAAAGTTCATTATTAAAACTATACTGTTGGTAAACAGAAAACCCCGGCCAATTATCTATTCAACTGCCAGGGTCCCTGGCTCTGTTTGCGTATCATGTTTTTTATTTGAGCATTTTCAATTATTCTTGGAAAAAGGGTTACACTTAGATGACCTGAAAGAGAGTAAATTAACAGGCAATTTTACATTTTTTGGTAAACCGTCCCTTGAAGTTATAGAGAAGCAAATGAACTTAGATGGTACAGAAGCTCTCACCTGTATCACAACTGGTACAATTAACAGGTCCAGCATCTACACACTGGGAACAGGTGTGATCACACAGATGACACTGTCCACTGAATGGATACCTCCCATTAGGACAGCTGACCACACAGCGGCCCTCATCCAGCCAACTAAACCAGTGAGAAAGAATAAAATGTTTAATATATAGGGTAGTAGCTGATTTTATAGTTCTAGTTTATCCAAAGGTCAAATACACCCATTAGCTGGTCTAAGGTAACCTAGAAGCTGGTAGACCACTTTGGTCAACAAATAAACCTACTACCATGTTTCAGAAAAAACCTTGATCACTTTAAATGATAAGTTTTTTTTCCAGAAGGGAAGAAAACAACTGTAATTGGTAAAGCTGCATGTCTATTATACAACTTTCACATTTGAATTGTTCAAAAATAAGTTGTTTTCAAATACATTTTACTTACCTCCTACTACCCCTTTCAAAATGGTTTCAGAAGAGCAAATTGTTGCACTAAATGTTGTTCAGTTAAAACTGGTCTTAAATTTTTAATTAATTCTTAATTTTTTCAAAACACTGTGTTTAGAAAGATATTGGCACATGGTTAACTATAGTGTGAACAGTAATTTGGCAAGTGTTTTTCTTACTGTGTATTGGGGCAGCTCAGACATTCATCGCTCTTTGGGCCTTTGCATTTATAACAGGACACATCACATGCATGGCACACTCCATTCTCGTCCTGATATTGCCCTAAACAAAATCCAACTGTGTCTAGTGCTATTACAATTATATTTGGTGACATTACAAGTCAAGCTTCCATGAACAGGTTAGATATCCTAGCATAACATAACCTACCATAATCACAGTTGTGGCTGAGAACACACTCTCCGTTCTGTAGTGTGTGTCCATCTACACATCCGCTGCAGTTTCCTTTATCTGGTCCAACACACTCAAGACAGCTTGCATCACACCTGTGCACATGCACACATGTGCACACACACAAACACTTTAGAATATCAGCAAAAAATGATGACAACAGATGGAATGAAGGCTATAGATCCCACACCTCTTGCATGTGCTCTGAGTCTCTGTGCTGTCTGTGTTCAGCTGTACAGCATAGAAACCCTGACTGCAGGTGGTCACACATCTCCAGTTCTCCATCAGATAACCTTCAGTACAGCGATTACACGACTCTAGACCTGCAGCTGCACAAAAACATCTACATATGACAACATCCTCTATACACTGATACAAACAATCAAACACCCGAAAGCACACAAATGCTCTGGACACCCAATGACTATGTTAAAAACAAACATCAGACACTTGACACTATTCACTGGTAGCCACAGTGAATAGGAACTGTTGATGTAAATATTGACATGTGTTAATGTATTGATGTCTGTGTCATCAAAACTTCACAGATTTTTAAATAAGCCTTTACAGATTTGTTATAACAGAAGCTTTGTTCACAGAAGCTTTGTTTTAAATTGAATTCTTGAGTTTAGAAAGTTCTAGTATGTTTACATAGTACATTTATTTCAAAAATGAGTACAATTATTATGATATAGCCCCTGTAAGGTACATTTTCATTATTATGCCCTACTGAAACACAAAACATACAAAATTTGCAGTAGTTTTGGATTTGTGCTGCCTTGGTGTCCTTAAAGAAAATTCCTGTTAAAATCCTTTAGGATAAATTGTGATAAAAATTTAAATAGGAATCCTATGCATATTTGGTTAATATTGTTTGACTCGGCATGTAGACGATATGACAAATGTAAAGCGGCCAAACAAAGAAATGTAAAGCAATAAGGAAATATATAAGGAAGGAAATGTGTTGTCTTTTTATGGATTGTACCAGCACATGTGGCACAGGCTGGATGGCAGAGCTCACACGAGTCCTTCAGCTCACTGTAGTAATGTCCCACCTCACAGCTCTTCTGACATTGATTACCCACCAGACTGAATGAGACAAAGAGAGAAACAATCACTTCTGAGTGTGCTAGCCATACCCTGAAACTATTATCACCAATGGAAATTCAGGAGATTCAAACAATTTCATGACAGTATTTTACCTGGTGCCCTCAGAGCACTCTGTGCAAATGGAGGCTGAGGTACATCTCATGCATTTCTCACTACATTTCCTGCACATGTTGTCCTCTGCATTACAAAAGCATCAATTAACACAAATCATGACAAGATTACCCCTTCATTTTGGACCAGTAAAATTTCATTGTGGGTTGGTGTAGCCAGCAAGACGTGTCAGAAATAGCAAAATAAGCAACTGACAGAATGTTGTGTCATGTATGTTCCATAAAGCACTAGGGATCAGTCTGTCAGGTTAACCTAATATGTACTATCGAGAAAGAAATACATTTCTGCATCAATCATTACAATGAACTACCACACAATTTCCACCACTCAATCTAAGCACTGTGGCTATTGTAGTGTGGCAATCTAAGCACTGTGGCTACACAGGCTGTTGTAGTGCAGCCTGAATTATTAGTATAATATGCCTTTATGAATTTTAATGAATTAATAGCATCACTATATTCTTTTTGACATCTCTGTAGCGTTAAACACTAGTAAGATTTCTTGCTCAACTACAGTATCCAACTGTGTCCAGAGACAAATCATATGACCGCCATCAGTTATATTTGTATAAATAGCTGTGTCTTTGCTTATATGGATAAAGTAAAAATCTGCTCAAATTGCCACATCCTCAGTGTTATGAACAATTTGGTCAGTCAAATGAGTCTGAAAATCTTATGTCCCAGTATTAGGGAATGTTGTAAATAAGGGTGTCAGATCACTTTCTAAGATCAGAATCAGAATATACAAGGTATCAGATCGCTTTCTATGATATTCACTTATTTTGTTCCTTTCTGGTGAAATGAGCTGCCAGCCTCGACCCAATCAGCCAGGACCATCACAACCTACAAAAAATGACTGAAAGCACACGCCTGAGTTCACTGCAGACGCCTGGCCAATCCCCAATGTCCCAGTGTTCCTTGTTTAATGTTTTTTTGTAACACTTTCCTTTTCTACTGTTCATCCTATCCCTAGCATTAAAACTATTACTACTTGTAAATGTAGCTTTGTAGACTAGGCTTATTGGATCTTAGGGCAAAATGTTATATGCTCTCTCTCTTAGGATTAAATGCATACAAGATACAAGATGCTTTGGGTATATGGTAAGCTAGCAGGCCAGTTACTATAGTTTAACATTGAATCTACAATATCGAACAACTGGCTTGGACAAAACATAAAACCTAATCACTGGTCAGTGTTAGTAATGTCACATTTACCATGGTTTAGGTAGAAGCCATCCAGACAGCTGGTCACACAGGTGTTCTTGTCCTCATCCAAATGGTACCCAGACTTACAGCCCATACACTGATCACTGCGGCTGCCCAAACATGACTTACAAGAGGAGTAGCACTTCTTACACCTTTTCTTATCACCCCAGTATCCTTCTGGACATTCAGCCACACAGGTGCTGGACAAACCAAGAGAAAAGAAGACCTTCAACACACACTGCACACTGTTTTTTTCTTACAATCAAGAGAGAAATAAAACTGGCTAACCGTGTATTGTTTTTGAGCTTCACAAAAAAGTGCAGGCAGGATATGCATTGGTGGGGTCCAGGTCCTTCACAGCCATCCTCACTACATTCTGTGTCACATGAACCTTATGCAGAGGAGAGAAAAAAAGAAGGCCAACATACAGTATACACATATGCACATACTAAAACAAGATAAAACAAGATAAATTTACATGAAACAAATTTCATAAGATATTAAGTTGTATTTTGTGTATTTTGGTTATGAGTATATTTGTCTTGTTCTAGTGGGACATATATTTTTCACTATTTCAAAGTATAAACCTCCTAAAATGTATTATTTTATTTTTTATTTTATAAAAAAAAATGTAAATAAAAATTTTTCGAGGGGACTGAATGAATAAGTCCATGAAGTGAATTTCAAGGGGAGATAAGCAAATTTCATACATGAATGTGACTGGATTTTTAGCACCCATGGTTTAACATATAAAAAAATAATAACTAGGTCCCCCCAGTGAATCTTGGTCATTTCCACTACTGACTGTATATGTATCTTAACTTGTTTCTCCAGTGTGATTATTATTATTAAACTACTAAAAAGGATAAAATCACCATTGTATTCCTCTCTGGTCTCATCTTCTGCCAGCAACTGGACAGACCGAGGCTGTTCATGTCGAGTATATGGATGTGTGGACGTCCCATACAGCACCAGAGACCATTCTATCAGCTTCCCTAATGTGCACAACAAAAAGTATTTCCACATGAAGGATAACCTACATAATAATCAATCAGGATACATAATAATCAACTATACTACAATCATTACAGTGAACTACCCCATAAGAATCCTTTAATCTAACCACTGTGATATAGGCTGTTGTAGTTCATTTATAGTTACCTAATGTACATCTGTGTTGAAACTACCAAAAATGACCATAGTATTACAATGTTTTTTAGACATGGTACTATGGTAATAATATAGGTAATATATTTTTTTGTACCATGGTAGCACCTTGGTCTTCTGTACTTTGGAGAAGATATAAGTACCATATACATGAATATGGTAATCATTCAGTACTGTGGTGTGTATTAAAATGCCATGGTTTTATAATATGATACCATTACTGTACTATAGTACATAGAATTCAGGTACCTTGGAGTTGGCTGTTTCTCCTTGGTAAGGGGGTGTCTCTGATGTCCAGGATCCAGTCCCCTGCTGGTTTTTCCCCCCAACAATGTGTTGTCATGAATTCCCACTTAAGAAAGCCCTCAGGGGAGTGATCATTTGCTCTAGAGACAACGCAACCACAGAATCACTAAAAACAATAGTCCAGTGATCTCTCAGAGCTATTATTGGTGCAACAGTGTGGGGGAAATCTCAATTCACAGTATAAACTATTTTATCATAACGTTAATTTATGTCTTTACGAACAAAATAATCTTGTACTTGAGCACATGTGTGTTCATGTGTAAATTAATAATAAAACTTAGAAAACACTTCACATTTTATAGTTGTTCAAACGAGGTTCTAAGCATTTCAACACTGATGACGTATGAGGAATTAAAATGAATTCTTATCTTATGAACACAGAACACAAAACACAGGACTACAGCCATTATCTGAGATGATGTGGTTAATCTTTTAAAAATTGCAGTCATCTCCCCAACACTCCCCATGTTGCTGAGACAAAACGATGAGTGCTCCCTCAGGTTATGCCTGTGATGACATGTACCACGTTTCATGTCAATACACAAAAGTTTTGCAAAGATACAGCCTCATATCCATTTTGGAGTGCTTGCTGTGAAATTTATTAAAGCAGTTTACAAGAACCTTGGATGTATCAAAAAGCTTCTAGAACCTTTTTGCTATGTATCACGTTTCATGCAAATCGTACAAATGCCCCAGGAGAGTTCGGAAAAGTTTCGTTTTCAGGAAAATTCAAAATGGCAGAAATATTTTAATGATGGAAAATTATGTCATAGTCACTAGAGGTTTTGAGGTAGAGACACCAAATTTTGTCTCTATCTGTGTGCCAAATTTCACAACATTTTACTATTTAGTTCTATGGGTCGCCATAGACTCGAGCACATGAAAAAGAAAGAATATAGCTGCAAGCAGCAATTATGGGGTCAAGCCCACTAAGGGCATAAGGAGAAATATTTGTGCACATCACTGGTGATGAATTTAGAATAGTAGGCTTAAACGCATAAGTTATAAATTATACTGTTATGAGACAGTCAGGGTGTGGTCACAATGACACATCCAAAGTGTTAATATGACAAAGCAATGTTGAAACACAGCCTGAGATCCCTTTTGGCATCTTGCCATCTAATATCTTAATGTGTTACTCAAGAACCATTTTATCAAAAAGATCTTATTAACTGTTATGGAACCATGGGCACCCATGGGACACAAAGAATGCTTGTAGAACCCCCACCCTCTTGACAGACGCAAGCGCTACTAGAAAGTTGTCTTCAGCAGGTGGCTGTCCAACATCTCCTGCAGGAAGGACAACACAGTCCTGACTGGGCATCCCTTTGGAAGGCACACCATGACATAAAAGACTCCAAGCCTGGATGAGCCAAAGGCTTAATGCTCCTCTTCCCTGACCTTGCACAGCAGTTGTGCAATGAGGCTTACTGGGGGAAAGGCATACTTGGGCAGATCCCATGGCCAGCTGTGTACCTAGGCATCTGTGCTGAGAGGAGGTTTGGACAGGGAGTACCAAAAGGCACATTGAGTGAACCTTTCCGCTGTCTTACATCTGCACAAGGTTTAGCCAGAGGTGTTTCTCTTGGACCACGAGGGTGGACATCAGACAACTCAGGGAGTGCACTGTCACTTTCATTGTCTGGATGGCGAGGTTGGTGACAGAGTGGAGGTCATGCATAACCCACAGGTTGTCCTTAACCTTATCGAGCTCTTTTAACGCCTTGGCTTGATGTACTTGCAGGACACACATAGACTAAAGGCCACCCCCAGCAGTGTAAGCCTTCACCAAGAGTGACGCTTACACGCCTTTGACGAGAGCTTAGGTTGATTCCTTCAGGGGGTGGCAGTCTGCAGGCAGAGATGCATCGCAACGGCATGCTCAACCTGGGGGGGCCTCGACATAGCCCCTGGCCACCCCACTGTCAAGGGAAGTAAGGGTAGAAGTGCTCACAAAGCATGTTCAGGCTGAGAACGGGCCAGGTACCAATCATGGCTGAGAAAGGTCCAAATCATCCAGCCATGAGTGCTTGAGGAAAAGTGGAGGGTTCCACTTCAGCCCAGTGCTTGTGGTGGCCCAAGAGAGCACGGCCACTAACTCTGCATCAACTTCGCCATGAGCTGGTCCACCCTCTGATTTCGTGACAGAAAGCTCATCTTCATCCCGGGCTGAGAATGTAATCATAAGCCCCGTCAGATGGGCCTGCCTGCTCAGCCTTCAGCTCTCACGGAGAGAACGAGTGTGCCAACGGATGGAAGGCCTGTGGTGACCGAGCTGAAAGGAAGAAATATCTCCCACGGTGCTCACCAAGTCAGTCGTCAATGGGCTAAGGTGTGATGGACCAGGCTGGGAGCCAGTTGTGGTGGCAGGCATCATAGAAAGAAAAGACATGAGCAGCAACTGAAATGTTCTCATAGACATTCTCTTGCAATGAGAGCATGTCCCATCTATAAATGTCACCTCAGCATGCTGCCAACCCAGACAGTCAAGACAATGATTGTGGCTGTCAGCGGGATTTCTTTTTCAGAAAAGAAATGGGAGACATACAGTCATGTGAAAAAATTAGGACACCCTGTGAAAGCATGTGTATTTTGTAACATTTTTTAATATATGGTTATTTAGTCTCAATTTTAACAATACATAGAGATTAAAGTAATATAAAAAAAACAATTAAAACTGAAGAAAAGTCTTTTCAAGATCTTCTGTAAATGTAATTCCACAAAAATGCCTATATTAACTGAGAAAAAGATAGGACACCCTAGCCCCTAATAGCTAGTGTTACCTCCTTTGGCTGAAATAACTGCAGTGAGACGTTTCTTGTAGCCATCTACCAGTCTCTGACATCGGTCTGAGGAAATTTTACCCCACTCCTCAATGCAGAATTTTTTCAGCTGTGAGATGTTTAAGGGGTTTCTTGCATGTACAGCCCTTTTCAAGTCACCCCACAGCATCTCAATGGGATTCAGATCTGGACTTTGACTCGGCCATTCCAGGACTCTCCATTTCTGCCTTTTCAGCCAGTCTTTGGTTGATTTACTAGTATGTTTTGGGTCATTGTCATGTTGCATGGTCCAGTTCCGCTTCAGCTTTAATTTTCTAACAGATCTCACGTCTCACATGTTCTTCAAGCACCTTCTGATACACAGTAGAATTCATGGTAGATTCTATGATGGTGAGCTGACCAGGTCCTGCTGCAGCAAAGCAGCCCCAGACCATGACACTTCCACCTCCATGCTTCACAGTTTCGTATGAGGTTCTTTTCCTGGAATGCTGTCTTTGATTTACGCCACACATGCTGAGTTCAAAATGCTGAGTAACGATCTACTATTATGTGAACCTGGTGTGATACACCTGTGTGTGATCTGAGTCATTTTAAGAGGGAATACATGTGAGGGTGTCCTAACTTTTGCCTCAGTTAGAATTTGCATTTTGTGGAATTACATTTTACAGAAAATCCCCTCTTCGGTTTTAATTGCTTAGATATATTACTTCAATCTCTCTGTATTGTTAAAATTGATTAAATATCCATATATCCAAAATGTTGCAAAAATGTTACAAAAATATACAGGCTTTCATAGGGTGTCCTAATTTTTTCACATGATTGTACATTTTGTCTTAATACAAAGATTACAATGGTTTAAAGCACTTGATGCTACGACAAACAGTAAAGAAGTAATGAGTGATTTAGCATTTTTGATTGCTGTAGCTATTGGGTGATTGTCATATTGTGGAGAACGATCATGTTTTGTGGCAGAATAATAATAACAATAATAATTGTAGTTGCAAGGAGCAATTACGGGGTCAAGCCCACTAAAGAAACAAAAGTAAAATACAGCTGCAAGCAGTGATGATGGTCCAAAGCACTATGGCAACATCGCCATCTGGTGTCTCTCAGAAAATGATGGCTAGTTGTCACACGCATTTAATTGTGAAAATAATTAAGGACAATTTTGAAGTCTGTTTTAAGTCTTTTGTAAGTGACACACTTCCTGTTGCCAGTTGGTGGCACTATGACCATGACTCACAATAGTTAATTTAATGTCATCAGCCAACCACAATAAACATATTTTCCAAGTTTGATGTAAATCACTCAATGCATGGTGTAGACACTGTAGATGTATGTTATATACACCATCATTTGTGCCCCATGTGTTTTGTTACTTGTGTTAGCTTTAAGATGGTGGAAACAAGGCTGTGACAGAAATAATAACAATAACTGACAGAGCAGGGAATTGTAATTTTTTCTATTTTAATGTGGCACTAATGTATGCTGTTGTATCTATCTAATAGCTGCTAAAAATTTCTGGATATAGGGGTAATGTGGAAGCTCATGAAGCTAATGTAATATGCATTTTAATAAATCATAAATATTACTTTTATGTCTGTCTGGAATTTTGTACCTGTTTGTGAGAAGCTGAGATCTGGTTCCAGATGGTGATGTCAGTGTTATTGATAGGTCTCCACGGTGAGGATGTGTGATTGTGATACGTACAACAATGTGCTCTAGATAGACCACGCGCTGCAGACGCTGATCAGAGCAGCCTGTGGACTTATACAGGGACCTCAACACCCTCTCTGGACTTATGATCCTAAGATAGAGAAAGAGAATCTGAGTTAGTGAAAAACTAACCAAGCACCAAATATGACCATGGAATTACCATATTAATTGGACATATACCATACTAACTGTAGTAATCGCTGAAGTACTTTGAAAACCATCCTTTACAAAAACAAAAATGTGGCAGTCCCATAGTACAATGATAAATAAGATTGTAATACCATGATACTTTGATATACAGTGGTACTGAAATTCATGCACTATGAAATGTAAATCTTTCCTAAAGGTACTTCTAAGATTACTGTAATACATACATATATATGTGTGTGTTTGCACTATTCAACGGTGAAAGTTGAAAGTTTGAATGTAAGTGAGCTATATCATCATCAGTGATTAATAATCAGTAATAAAACACTGAGATAATTACCTGGCATTGTTGACTGTGTTCTCCTCACAGATGTGTTGAGGAGGCACCTGCTTCCAAGTTTCTGCCTCTTTCACCATGGCCTCAGCATCCATCAACCCAAACCCATAAAGGTGACTAACTGCATGACAGACAATAAAAACAAACTTTGTTGTCATTAAGTTCTCTGTAGTAATGGTTGCATCCCAATTCACAAACTTATGCTAAGAAGTATGTTTATGTTTAGGTTCATAATTTTAATCACTGAATAATTTCTACTGATAAACTTAATAAACTGTAACATTAATTCCATTGTACATGTGGTCTTTGGATAACACAGATGCACATTTTATAGATACATTGGGGCAAGTATGTACATTAGCATACTATTTTCTAAATGATTTGGGACTCATCACAAGTGATTCTAATCACAAGCTATGTAGAATGAATAGTATGCTAATTTATAATATAAATAATAGTATGCACTTTATGATCTAGGTGAAATTTGACAGTAAAAGTGCATTTTAACAATATTTTATATAGGTGTTAATACTTGTTGAATGATATTGAGGCAGTATTGTTTAATAGATAAGCTGGTTTTAATCTACCATCATATCCAGCTCCATTGCTCTGCCAGTCTGAGGCACTCAGGTGACCACGCCGAGATGTTTTCACAATGATGTGCTGAACATCCCTCCAGGTCAAAGATGGGCTGATGACAAAGTACAGACAAATTAGTATACTCATTACATGCTCATCAGGGATGGCAGTAACATGCTTTCTCCTACAAGTCAACATATTAAATCAGGCAGGACATGGTGAGCCACAGGTTTTAGTGCCTTGAGCAATGCCAATAGTTGGACGATAATCTACTAAAATGGCTTCCGATTATCTACACAATACCATATATATTATAAATTGTATGTTGGGAGTCCTTGGACATGCCATCTGAGAATAAGGCTAGCTCTAGGATAATCTCTTTCATGGTTTGAACCTGGAGTCTTTAGGGTACTAAGCCATAAAAAATTTACCCAGAGTTAAGAATAGAGAACTAATGGAATAAGTCATTGTTATACCATCTGTGAAGTGAACCTAAATAGTTGTTTTACGCTTGCTGGTTAGACCTGGCAAACATCTAGATAGCAGCTCTGAGCTTAAGACAACTATATTTGATACCATATCTAACAGACTGACAATCACTTAACAGACAGTGCAGATAAACCAAACATCTTTGCTTACTTTGCTTCGAGTGTTAAAGCAATGATTCCTGCAGCCATGGGGGCAGACGCAGAAGTGCCAGAGTGCTTGTCAGTGCAACGCTGCCTCAAATCTGTTGTTACCTGAGAACACATATATGCATGGGGCCAGTGACATAAGACTGTCAATTTCTCAAATACATCAGCAAATAAATTAGGATTGATGAAATAACTCACAATGCCCAGACTATGGCTGTCCCCGCTGCTGTAGGTGGTGGCGATGGTGGAGGCGCACTCCTCCAGGTACCATGGCTTTCGACCACTCTGAGTGGTGCTGCCCACAGAGATGGTGTAAATGCTGTTGGTATAACCATCACATGAGCAGTGGTCTTGTCTTTGGCCACCATTACCTGAGGCCCAAACAAAGATGGAGCCACGCCCCTTTCTGCCCTGAGAAGCAAATAGGAAGACAAAAGAAAGTCATTTTCTTATGTTTACAAAATGAAAAAAATCACAAGAAAAAATCTCAAGTTTGTAGATCACACTCGATCCAAAATGGCGAACTTCCTGTTGAGCGGAGCCAATTAATGTAATTTTTAAAGTTGTCCGGCTTGATGAGAACAATACATGTGACAAGTTTGGTGACCATAAGCAAAGCTAAACCCATCACTTTAGTAAAAAAATGGAGCTTCAGAGACCCCCACCTCACTCATGTCTAAGCTTTTGCCCATGCCTGACCACTATGATGTGTGTGCCAAATTGCAAAGCAACTGCAACATTGTGCTAAGGCCCGTCATTGCTGCTTGCAGCTATGTTTAAATATTGTTATAATATTGAATATAATACTTGGGGGTAGTGGGTTGGGGGTTAATAAATTCACATTCCTGCTAAAAAGTGGTAGCATGGTAATTAACATGAAACATGAGTCCTTGAAAATGAGCTTAGTGGCCCAGAGGTGGTTTCTAATTGGCCAGAAATTATTGGTTTTTATTAGCTAGTAACAGCTGGCACCCAGTTGACTCTTGATCTTTAGGTATTTTTCTCTGCCCTGTAGTGCACACAAGAACAAACACACACTAACTTTGCGGATTCCAGTCTCCAGAGCGAGCTGGGCAAGTGGCCCGGGACCATCTACTGTTCTGCCATCATCATCTGGGCCCCAGCTGGAGCTGTAGATGTCAATATACTGCTGCCTCAGACTCAGTGACTGAGCTTCCACCAGGTCAGTCATATCACCATCCAACATACGTACACCTACACATGAATACAAGAACATGCAAACAAGCATGAGCTCTTTGGTTTCATACTTTCATACTATTTATACTATTTCTGCAGTTTGCAGTATAGTACGTGCTGTGATAAATATACTGTGATACTTGTGATACTGGTAATTTTATGATAAACCCTAAGTAATCTTCTTGGCAAGAAGATTTCATGGCAAGATCACGGGTAGTTTAGTAAAAACCTTTGCAGTTTTTAAAACATAATTAAAAAAACACATAGCGTGAAATAGCTTTAACAGAGACCCATTTATTAACCTCATAGTTCATGAAATCTTTAAAGATCTATAATTTATAATTAAAAATCTATTTCCCTATGGAGAAAATTAACATGATTTTTACCTGCAGGTACTAGACTGTTGTGATTTGTTTTGCTTCTCAAGTTTCACATACTATTTCTTAAGTAATATACATTGAATACTATGCAGCAAAATCAGGCAAATATCACAGCTTAATAAACAAAAACAAAATATTTCTAACACACAACCAAAAACTAAACATCATTATATACCCCCAATTTTTGCATTGTAGGCTATTCCAACTGTGCAGAGGGAATTGTTTGCAGAGGCAGCCACCACACCAGCACATCTTGTCCCATGTCTTTAATGAAAGCAAAAAGAAAGGACAGTCCTTATATTTTTCTTATTTATCAGAGTCTGGAACATTTAAATACTGTGGGTGTAAATATGAACAGACTATGGACAGCATGAGACCACATTTGGTTACAGTGGAAATTAACTGACTTATTTTCATTGGTGGCATCATATCTGGGTGTTGGATCAGGATCATTGCCATTAACATCATAGCTGGCTTGTGCATCCTTATGAAAATAGAAAAAAACGTTAATAATTCACCAATTAATATACTGACAACAAAGGGCTACACAATATATATATCTAATATGTATATCATGCTTCTTATACCATCATAATTAGTGACAGAAAAATAATTGGAAGAAGGATGTATGTGGAAGAAGAACTGGCATGTTAATCTAATGATAAAAATGTTAAATGATGAAACAATGCCCACTTGGCTGATTAATACAAGTTGATGTTAGAGCTATATTACTTAGCTATATAGTTATAGCTTCAGTTAAAACTATTTCAAATGGGTTGTCAAAGGATAATCCACATTTTCTGTTTAAAAATATTATGTAAAAAATTATGTTTAGTCTAATTACATAATTACTAAATCCAGTCAATATGCGTGTATTATTTGCTATCATTAAGTTGCATTTTATCATATACCATATCAAGTGTATTATACACTATACAGTAAATCTGAATTATATCAGCCATCACCTGCTCTGCTTGGCATCAACTATTAAAAAAACACAGACTAGTTGATTAATTAACAAAATCACTTAAACAGTAAGCAGATAGTAAGCAGAAAGTAGTGTTTTATGAGATTAGTTGACTTATTCACAAATAATATGAGTATGACAAAGTGCTTACATAGTTCTGCTTGAGGTCTGGATGCTGTCTTTCTATACCATCATCCAAAATGGAGACCACAACCCCCTTCCCAGTGTAACCTCTGCGCCATGCAGCCTTGATGTTCATGTCAGTTAAGCAGTTTTGGTCACAATGCTGTTAAATATAGGTAACATATTACTATTTTTTACATTATGATGTGACAATTTGTTTTGGAATGTGTGCATCTTTACAGCCTAACTGGCACAAATTTATTCAATCTTAACTGAATGGAAATTAACTGAATGGAATACTAACAATATACCACATGCTGTCCCACTTAGGGTCATTAAAGCTGGTGGTGTGCATTCGGTCCATTGTGTCAGTCCTTTTTATTCTCTTCTGAACCATCTGTTGTTGGATCCACTCCACCTTTAGCGTAAGGAACATTTTTGATGTTCTACTGTATACATAACTTGCATTACAAACCACAGTGTACAAAATGAATAACTTTGCCTCATTATTTTCTTGGCAAGCTTGTGGATGCATCTATGTGCTTTGATGTACTGTCTTAATAGGTTTTGGTTTGTGTGTGTGGTATTTTTTAGGTGGTGTAATCTGTCTAATTAATTATTCAGTGGTGTCTCAGTGACTGGAGATACATGATGCTTTTACCTTGGTCTCCATGGAAATAAGACTGTGGTTCCTTCTACTTTCAACAGTGGAACGTTTAATAGTTCCGCTGTGCAGGAACTGGTAAATGTCCACAAGCCCACCTATCTGTACCAGTGCACAGGGAAGAAAAAGATCAATTTGTTTAACAGATGTGCCACAACACAGCCACTGGTCAACTGTGACTGACAAAGATATAAATTATGTATCCATCACTGACGTATGCCTTTGAAACAACAAAAGGGTGATCTTACACCACTGATAGACTTACTGTCAGGGGCAACATGAGCTACCAATGCATGACTTAGCTGAGCTTAAACTTTGGCTGCTGATTGTTTCTTGACACCCCATGCAATGACGTTATTATTTTGGCCAAAGCCAAAATTGACCAAATTTAACTAAACTAAACAGTGCTGTCAGTGGATGATAGTTAATAATTTGATTATAAATTAATAAATTGAAAGGATATGGTCTATGAAGCAAAGCAAATACAGTGGAACCCATCTGGGTTGATGCATGCCCATGATGCATTGCATAATAACCCCTCAGGATTTAAATTAGTGTAAAAGTTTTATTAAAGGAATTTTGTTGGTTAAATAAAAGAAAAATTTAATGTAATTTTACTTTACACACTAATTTTAAATACCATTATATATTCAGTTACATATCAATTATTATTTATTCAATTACAAAAAACAACCCAGGAAACTTGTTTCTTGAATTTTGTACCAGTTTACTATCTAAATTGGTCTAACAAAAGAAAACAAAAGTAGCAATATTTGTTTTGGAAGAATGTTCATATTTCTGTACACATAAAATGTGACAGCTGGTTAACTAACTGGATTCGTGTAAAAAATGGCATAGGCTAGAAGCATGCGTTGCATAATTAAACACATTTACTATATAAGAGCCAGTGATCCAGAGACATTCTCACCCACAGTGAGAATGAAAGCCAAATGAGAAGGAAAACTTTTCTAGAAAAAAGTTGTAGTAAAGAACACAAAATGCATTAATCAATATGACAGTGCAGCTGAATCTTGAATTATACAGGCAGGAGTTTGTCCAAACATGCTGTAGTGGGCTGCTTGCTTACTGTTTATAAACACTATAACGACAAGAAATACTGTCTGTGTCTGCATCTTAAAGGCTTTAAAGTATCATACCACCTACAATTATCAAAAAAAAGTACTTTATTTTACACAAAAGGAACAAAAACATACTTCCATTGTATCATTTTATAGGCATTTGAGCCTTATACTAAAGTAGGTTTCAATAAGAAAATGCAAAATTAACATCCAGAATCATCTCAGCAGTTTGCAGTTTACTCACCTTAAACAGCTATTTCAGCCTTAAAAATAACATTAATTGGTATAACCCAATAATGTCAAGTTGATTCAGTAAACATTTTCTTTAACCTGCTTTAGATGTTACCACATGAAGAACATGTACTATAAAAATTGTAAAGCACTTTAAACAGTTTACATACCTGCCCCATATTCACAAATCCATATTTTTCTGCAATTTGATCTGCTACATTAGGACCTCCAATTATTTTAACAGCCCAACGATTTGTGTAAAACCTTGTCTGGACACACTGAAGTCTGATTCCAATAAAAAGTGCATACAGAAAAAGAGCTGTAAGTGTCATCTTCAGATGATTATAATTGCCACCTCACGCAGAACTATTTGCCTGATAATAATCCTCATTAAAAAGTTCTCATTAAAAAGTGTCTTGACATCATCTACAATACACTAAACTTTAACAGCCTTCTAAATTAATGTAAACAGTTCCTGTGGATGTAGTTTAACTGTGTGACTTCTGCTCCACAGTGAAGCCTCCACTACATCAATTAACTGTGGCACATCATCTCCTGTTACAGTCCTATCAGTTTCTACAGGTGCACTGTGTATTCTTACAAACAGGAAACACTGGGCATGTATAACAATTATTAGTAACATAACTGCATTACATAATGCTTAACAGATCATAAATATTGCACATTCAGGTAGCTAAATACATAAAAGCCTTAAGTATGTTCTCTATATATGTAATGAATGCCTGCTTTTTGTTGAAACTTTTTGTTAATTGCTGCACTTAGGTCACTGCAACCCCAATAGACGTAGACATTTTCTGTCTGTATTCTAATAAAGGAATTATTTTATATGTTTAATAAACTATTGCTTAAACACCATTCTAATTCTAATGGTAGCCTTTTGCACAATACTGTACATAAATGTTTTGATTTCTAAAAAATGCTACAAAGGTAATTTCTAAAGGTCGTACTCTTGGCATAGATTAATAAATTATTGTTCTAACGTTGTAAACACATTTCCAACAATATATGTAGTTTGTCAAGATTAGATTAAAACTTAATTGTAAAAGGTAGGCAGATGGTTACAGTTGGCAGGATACAGTTCTCTTTCAAGGGAACTCACGCTGTGTTGTGAAACAACACTTTGGGTAATGCCCTCTGCGTAACAGCATCTGAAGCATGTGTGAAACTAGTCCAGTCTTGATTGGTGCTGTGTGATAATGTAGCATGTGACAATGGACCATAGAAACTAAAAATGAATGTTGGAACATACAGAAGTTAGCTTCAGGATGTCTTCAGGAAGCATTCTGTGTGAAGTCTTGTATGTTGTGTGTGAAAAAAGTTACTATGGCGAGCAAGAGCAATCAAATCAAGCTGTGTGTACACAGATATATTACAGGCAGGAATACACACAAGCTTTGTGTTGATTGTTTGTTAGTGGAGCATGCACAGGTGGTGCTCAGAAATGCCACCTGTAAACACTGTAAGTTGCTCTCTTTAAGAACGCTCTGCTCCCGCCTGGCCCTGTTTGATAAAGAAGGCCCTTTATTACTCTCAGACCTCATTAGCCCTCTTTCTTAGCATCAAATGCTCTTGCTGGGGATCTGAAAGCCCGCACTGCGGCTTCTTCCATCCCTTGTGAGAGCACCACTCTGGAATTGTCCTCCTCTAAGGAGGTGGACATTCTTAGCGTTGATGTGGGGAGACTGAGGATTTGCCACTTCATCCTCTCACTTATGAGACGCTCCTGAGGGTGGTAACTCTGGCAGTGGCCAAGTTACACATTGATTGGCCACTAGAAAAGCAGAAAATGCTTAAAAATAGTAAATTGAAAGTAAGCTTTGGAGGCCTGTGTGTGGAGGACCTCTCAGTGGAGAAAGTCTGAACGTCTGAGTCTGAAAGTCTGAGTATGTTGTTGTGTTTCAGGTCTCCTAAAAAAGGTTTCCCTGTTTCTAATCCAGTGGAGGCAACATGCCTTCACCTCTTTAGGTTAGGGCTCATTCAACTAGAGGAGTGGCTTTCTCTAAAGCCCTTTGTTGGGGGTCTCCCTACAGGAGGTCTGTGTTGCTGGTTGTTGGGCATCCCTGTACACGTATATAATATTCTGTAGAATATTCTTCTAATATTCTAACTTAGATCTTTCTTCCACACAGTGTTCATCCCCCAAAGCATTGTTTCACAACGCAGCATGATTCCCCTCAAAAGGGAACATCTCGAGTAATGACTGTAACCCTTGTTCACTGAGAAAGGAATGAGACATTAAAATGCATAAAGAATGAATTAGGGCTGGAATGGTACGAGATTTTCATGATATGATAATCATTTCAGAAAACATCACAGTTTACAGAACATCACAGTTTACAGAACATCACAGAAAACACCCCCTAAAAGAACAGTTTTTTGACTAAACAAATGAACAAAATTGCAAACATTTTAATGAAAGTATGGAAATCTCCATAGACTAGCATTCATTCATTTTGCGTTGTTCCTTACTGGGGTCTGATTGGCCAATCGCTGTTATTTATAGTTTGTAAATTATCAGTAGAATAAGAGAGAATTTTAGTATTATATTTGCATGATAAGCTTCACAGGATGTACAACATTGATAATCTAAAGGGGATGGTAAAGGAGGATGGTAGTTTTGCAGAGGGGATGCTTTTGTAATTTTTTTTAACAAGGGGGTTGCCATCCCTCTCCCTCAATTCGAGCCATGTGTCTAACATCTAGAAGGCTCCTAAGCCAGGCTCACACTGTGCAATTTTTAATTATCCTTTGTGATTGTTGCTTGTCACACTATACAAACATGATCCCCATGTCACACTGTAGAATCTCTGTTGTCATGTCAGACTGTACGAGAGTCAAGACGCGACAAAAATGGACGTACACAAGAAGATTTGCCCAGAGTTTTGTCATCAATCTGTGACCTGTGTTCTCTTGCTAAAATGGTAGCTAGCAAACAAAAGCGATATGTAGTGTTAGTTTTGTTATTCTTCTTGCTGTACTATCCACCTGACTCGGAAAGGAAAGGAAAGGAAAAGCAACCGCAGTGTATGTCTGCCTCCTGTTAGTCGACTAAATGTTGGTCAAAGTGAAAAGGCTTAGTCTAACAACTTTTAATTAGGCTGTTAGTCTCAAAAAATGAAAGACTGAAGGCATGCACTCTGTGATGGACAGATGTTTGTGCAGGCTAATTATGACAGACAGGAAAGTGATTATTTCTAGAAGGTAATAGATGACTCAAAAAGCTGACGTGCAAATTCTGCAGGCAAATGTTTGGCTGTAATTTATCAACCTCAAATATCACCTGTTTGAAACACGAGTATTAGCTTAAAGTAAGCCACTTTACATGGCCGCTCACTCTAGATAAAGGTGCGCTATTATTATAAGCATATCCAAGTTTGTTCAAGTATGGAAGTTTGGACATGGTCGCCAAAAAACTAAACAACATTCTAAGCTTGCTAGATTCAGCACCTGCACTGAATCCCTTACACATCCAACTTCTCCAAAGGCCTTCATTGTGAGGAAGACACAGAGCTCACTTCTCAGTGACACTGCAGGCGAACTTGTTTTCTAAAATGCTAAATGTGGCTGACAATTAATGACACAAATTCTGTACTATGTATAGACAAGCAGAAGAGCCCAAAAGATTGAGAAGGAGGAAAAAATGTGAAGGAGAAGGAGGACAAAATGTGATGTTAGATAATTGTCTATTTTGATGTAGTATTTGCTGCTTTATTTGTATCTATTTGTTTTTATATAATGCATTATATATACAAAATAAATTATATTATTTATTTTGTTCATAATTATTACTTTTGCTGGTGTAATGCAGATCGCTTTATGTGTGTGC
The DNA here is from genome assembly GCA_036877525.1 of Chromobotia macracanthus. Taxonomy (NCBI): domain Eukaryota; kingdom Metazoa; phylum Chordata; class Actinopteri; order Cypriniformes; family Botiidae; genus Chromobotia; species Chromobotia macracanthus. The sequence continues at coordinate 2,205,606 of JAZGTH010000068.1, read as the reverse complement.
TTAATTTATTAATTTTAAAGCTCATTATTATGGTTTAGTATTTCTCTGTAATGTAGAACAATGTTAACAGTGCTTCTATATATATATATATATATATATATATATATATATATATATATATATATATATATATATATATATATATATATATATATATATATATATAAATGCATATAGCATTTATTCTCATCCCTGAAACCAATAGCCCCTCCAATAGAGGAGGGCTCCCTCTAGTGGCCTGAGGCATGGGTAACGCCTCATATATTATAATTAGGTACATATCTAATCAGCCAATCAAGTGTCAGCAACTGATAAAGACAGAGAAAATCAAGAAGGTCTTCTGAAATTCTAACCAAGCATCAAAATAGGGCAAAAATGTGATTTAAGTAATTTTACACACAACCATCTCTAGTGTTTATAGAGAATGGTCCAAAGAAGAAAACAATCATGCTCGGGCACGGATCAAGGCAACCATGCCTAGAGTGAATACACCCTTAAATGCCACAGCCTGTCTGAGTATTGTTGCTGACCTTGTCTATCCCTTCATGACCTCAGTGTATCCATCTTCTAATGGCTACTTCCAGCAGAATAACGTGTCATGTCTCAAGCTTGAGGTCATCTCAATTTGGTTTCTTGATCATGACAATGAGTTCCCTGTACTCAAATGGCCTACATTCAAAAGTACTAGTGAGGTGTACTAAAAAAGTGGCTGGTATATGTATTAGAAACAAAAGTAGTTGTCTCCTCTCCTAGCAATTTGTAACAATTTTACATTTTAGTGAATTGGTGGTTTATATGAATTCATATGATCTCTTTTGTTCAATTATATAGCACTTGTTTACAATTGAATTGAATATATCTCATTTATACGTTTTCATTCTGCTATCGCCCCAGACACAGTTGGGTTTAGGGGTAGGGTTAGGGATGGACCTACATGCTTGATTTTTACTAAAAAGCATACATTCTTGTACGGTTCACATCATGTAAATTCATACAAGATGGCCACCTTGTAAAAGAGTTAGTGTTATGTTCACCCAGGGCCATCTCCTGCATTCACTCCGAGATCAGGTTGTGAAATCTTCCTCATGCTGACATAAAGGGTAGTGCCAAAATAATGTCACTTTTTTGGTACGCCTACTACATGGAGCCAGAATGTGTGTAGTAGACCAAACAAAAAGTAGGCCAGGTTAACTGGAAAATAATAGAAAAACAAAAAAAGACTAAATATATTTTTTCCTTCTTTGAAACAAAGATGGCTGAATGGTGCTCCAAATCATTCTGGCCTAATTTAACCACTGTAGTAATATTTACTTTAGAACTTTATTGGGCAAGGAAAACAGTATATCAAGAATTTTTAAGATTCTTTTTTTTATTTTTACACCATGAGGAGATTGATAGTTAGACAGGAAATGAATACACCCTTTTGATTAACACATAGATATATATCTATATGTTAGATATTTATAGATATTTTATAGATATTTTTATGTGGTCCAGTTAGAGGTGATTACTGAGGGGCGCAGAGTGCCAGCAGAATCTTCTTATAATCTCCACCTGTCTCCTTCTGTAATAACAAACACATAATCTACATTAGTGTGCTAATTGAACAGATCGAGCAAATACTTTTTAAAGCAGTTGAAATAAGAATTACCATGACTTCTCATCCTAAGAGTTTGCAGGTTTTAGCTTTTCAGAGCATATAAATGCAGTGGAATATGAAATTTTCAAAATGTCAAAAAAAATGTCATTTGACATTTCATTAGCCACATTTACATGCCTTTACTTTTACACAATTACAATTTGGTCATGATTGAAATCATTCTGATTAAAAGATTCTGTTTGACTGTTTAAATGAGATGTTATCTAATGTGATCTGGGGTTTACATATGCCGGTGGCAGTAAGTGTACTATGTGAGGTGCAAAGCTTTAAAGGATTAAAAAATGACATGCTGTTACTGTGCAGTGGACAAAACAGAGAGCAACAGTGAAGAGAAAAACACTAGTGATTCACTTATACAGTATGTTCCCATTAGTGGTGAAAACTTTATCATTGTACTTATAGTATGTCCTTATCATTTCTGTGTCAGTGGAATGAAAAACACACAGTGTGCTTTAAAAGACTGTGATCTTATGCTGTGAGTGGTAGCTTTACCGTCACAAATATGTGATCATATGGCTCAAGTGAGGCAGTGGTTCGTTATGTTCTATTTACTGTGGGAGATTTGTAACTATAACAAATGCTTCTCTGATTTGACAAAAACTGTCAAAAGATGCTTAGTATAAACAATTAGGTATATGTGACGGTTTGTTGCACACTAAAGAAATCCCTTCCCATAGGCATGTTCCTCCTCAGTGATACCCTAACTTACAAGTGAATTTATGCAACTGGGCACAGTTCGAACACACAGTGCTCGGATATTATAATTGCCAAGGTAACCGACTCATCTGAGCTGCCTCAGTGGTCTAACAATGCTTGACAAAATCAAAGAGTTTGAGATGATGACCAATCAAATCTAAGAAGACGGGGTTTATGGTCACAGGTGTTGATCATAAATTATAAAGGTATGCTTAAGTTAATGGTCATAAGGTGCAATACATTAGTATCTAAACTACACATTCAATATTTGACATGTTTTAAGATAAAAATGTTAAGCAACTGACAGAAAAAACCATAATTCAAAACTATTTTGGAATTTAGATTTAGAATTTATGTGATTACAATAGCCTAATGTAATTCATAACCGTCAATAAGACAATACATTAACCAATCTTTTTCATCATATTAGACATAAGATTAAATATAGCTGCAAGTAGCAATTACACAATCAAGCCCATCAATGGCACTAAGAGAAGCATTTGTGTACATCTACAAACCCGATTCCAAAAAAGTTGGGACACTGTACAAATTGTGAATAAAAAGGAATGCAATAATTTACAAATCTCATAAACTTATATTTTATTCGCAATAGAATATAGATAACATATTAAATGTTGAAAGTGAGACATTTTGAAATGTCATGCCAAATATTGGCTCATTTTGGATTTCATGAGAGCTACACATTCCAAAAAAGTTGGGACAGGTAGCAATAAGAGGCCGGAAAAGTTAAATGTACATATAAGGAACAGCTGGAGGACCAATTAGCAACTTATTAGCTCAATTGGCAACATGACTGGGTATAAAAAGAGCCTCTCAGAGTGGCAGTGTCTCTCAGAAGTCAAGATGGGCAGAGGATTACCAATTCCCCCAATGCTGTGGCGAAAAATAGTGGAGCAATATCAGAAAGGAGTTTCTCAGTGAAAAATTGCAAAGGGTTTGAAGTTATCATCATCTACAGTGCATAATATCATCCAAAGATTCAGAGAATCTGGAACAATCTCTGTGCGTAAGGGTCAAGGCCAGAAAACCATACTGGATGCCCATGATCTTCGGGCCCTTAGACGGCACTGCATCACATACAGGAATGCTACTGTAATGGAAGTCACAACATGGGCTCAGGAATACTTTCAGAAAACATTGTCGGTGAACACAATCCACCGCTCCATTCGTTGTTGCCAGCTAAAACTCTATAGGTCAAAAAAGAAGCCATATCTAAACATGATCCAGAAGCGCAGACGTTTTCTCTGGGCCAAGGCTCATTTAAAATGGACTGTGGCAAAGTGGAAAACTGTTCTGTGGTCAGACGTATCAAAATTTGAAGTTCTTTTTGGAAAACTGGGACGCCATGTCATCCGGAAGTAAAGAGGACAAGGACAACCCAAGTTGTTATCAGAAGCCTGCATCTTTGATGGTATGGGGTTGCACGTGTGGCATGGCAGCTTACACATCTGGAAAGGCACCATCAATGCTGAAAGGCATATCCAAGTTCTAGAACAACATATGCTCCCATCCAGACGTTGTCTCTTTCAGGGAAGACCTTGCATTTTCCAACATGACAATGCCAGACCAAATACTGCATCAATTACAACATCATGGCTGCGAAGAAGAAGGATCCGGGTACTGAAATGGCCAGCCTGTAGTCCAGATCTTTCACCCATAGAAAACATTTGGTGCATCATAAAGAGGAAGATGCGACAAAGAAGACCTAATACAGTTGAGCAACTAGAAGCCTGTATTAGACAAGAATGGGACAACATTCCTATTCCTAAACTTGAGCAACTTGTCTCCTCAGTCCCCAGACGTTTGCAGACTGTTTTAAAAAGAAGAGGGGATTCCACACAGTGGTAAACATGGTCCCAACTTTTTTGAAATGTGTTGATGCCATGAAATTTAAAATCAACTTATTTTTCCCTTAAAATGATACATTTTCTCAGTTTAAACATTTGATATGTCATCTATGTTGTATTCTGAATAAAATATTGAAATTTGAAACTTCCACATCATTGCATTCTGTTTTTATTCACAATTTGTACAGTGTCCCAACTTTTTTGGAATCTGGTTTGTATGAGATAAAATAAGATTCAAAAATAAGATTTTTTTTTCTCAACCTCAAGCCAAGGGCACAAAAAGAAATATTTGTGGACATCACTAATGATGAGTTTCGGAAAATGGGCTTATAAACATGACTAAAAACACTTACAGCAAAGAACCATTTGATCTATGAAAAAACATTTTTTCACTTTTTGTCAGGAGTGTCCCTAGATATAACTTGGTATAGCTCATCATGCGTCGACTCTGTACAATAACAATGGCAAATAAAATATATTTGTTGTATTAAATATTTTGCAGGATTTTGTGGGTGGGGTCCCCTAAACAATGTCACTAGAAATAGAAACCAAGTGATAGACCAAATGTACTTTTGCTTGTTATGGATGTGAATGTTTAGGATAAACTAGATTACCATGAAGTAGTTTCTTAATCATCTGCTGTGTTATTGTGGCATGACTGGTAAGGACAATTTACAGTTAAATTTATGTAAAAGCCTTTTTAACTGAATGATATTACAAACATGCAGCTCTCAGACTGATAGTAGTACAAGACAGATAAACCGCCCTTTGCAACTTTACCTTCATAGCCAGGTGGAGCTTTTCTGCAAAGTAGGCAGGTTTGTTCCAAGCAGCCTTCACTAAAACAAGATAGACATAGAACGTTATAAAGCTGATTGTATGTTTGTGGGGGTTTTTTTGCACAAAAACTAACTTAAACAGCTTTGTTTAGTCAGTCTTTTGTCTTTGTACCTAATCTTGGTGTCATAAGGTTGTGTGCATCAATGCAGGTTATGCACCTGCCATAACACGCAAAGCTGGAAAAGTAAACCTTTCTGAAAATTCTTTTATTTGTCTTTCAGACATGTTTTTGCAAAATTGCTTTCATATGAATTCAGCCACTGAAACATTTAACTTCAGTTAAATTTAGATTTTTAAATTAAAATCTAGCCTGAGCATCACTTTCACTCACCCAAATATATGCAGACTAAAATGAAGGCTTGTATCCTCACTAAAGGTCAAAAGACAATCCTCAAGGTTTCTTTGCAGCTCACCCTCCAGGTCTTTGGCCAAACCATCTTTACTGTGTTCGCTGTAATACTTGAAAACTACAGATGGATTTGAAATAACTACTATGGCTTTGAAGAACATTATGTGATCTAAATATATGTCAGAAAGGCATTTTGTCTAGACCTGCACAACTGAGGTTCGCTTTGGGTTGTGAGAATGTCAATCAAGACTGAACACATAGTGCCAGTTCGAGTTTCTAAATGGGCAAGTCCAAATGGGCAACTACAATTTTATACAACAAGAAGCCCACTATATGTCCCAACACAGTTTAGGGTGTATTTAGCCCAAACATTGCCCATAAATTCGTCTTTCAAGTCAGTATAGTAGTCAGAAACTCCATTTACTATGGCAGATCTACTGTACCTTTGGTCTCTATGGCTTTCTTTAGTATTGCAGCATCATTCTGTGCATTGAAGTTAGGAGCAGTCTTGACTGTTCCAAAGAATCCCGTTTCAGTGGGACAGGCTTTAAAACCCTATTAAAAATTATACAGTGGAGGACTTAATTTAAAAGCTTTAAAAGACAATATTGCAATGTCAGTAAATAATGTTTTGGTTTCAATTGAGATTTATGCAGAAGGCTTTTTATTGACTATAATGAAAGTAATTATTACATGTACAGTACATGTACAGTATATGCATTTGATCAAGTGTATATATCTTTACCATGATCCTTTCATTGCTGATTTGAAAGTGCCTTGAATAATGCCATCTTGTGAGCTTTGAAGAAGTAAATGCAAAATGCTGAGCTTATGGATATTAACTGAAAACATTAAGATATGTTTTAAAATTAATTAATCACAGCCTTTAATATAAATATAACAAATTATATATTAAAATGGTCAATTATAAATAAATCAACAAACTTTAAAGGATGTGCACTTGCAAAGATTTCTTACTTGTTTCCTTGTGAAGGTTGTAAGAATTGGTCTGAAAAAGATAAATTTAGCATTTATCTTTTTACACACGCCCCCAGGAAAACTTGCTGGGTCAAGGGTTTAAATCAGGTAGTTCTGGTTGTACCTGTATTCAGGAATCTATCATTAAATGTATCCAGCACCCACTCTCAAATGAAGAATGAACCATCTTTACTGAGTTCACTGTAATACTAAAAAACTGCAGATGGACTAAAAAAATCCTCTAAGAAAATGTTTTCTTTTGAACATTTAACTGACAGCATTTTAACACAAACATTTTACACACATCACCTTTAAAAAAATCCTGTGCAGAATAAATGGCCATGCTTATTTAAACCTTCTATAAAACTAAACTTACACTATACATTACACTTTAATAAATGTATATGAATTGATATTGTTAACTAGATGTTGCACAAGATAGCACAGATGTTTTGAAATATTTATGCATGGTTACTGATACAAAAGTAATCAGATGTGCCAGTTTATTATTTGGGTAAATTTATGCAGTTAGTCTTTTTTCAAATGACATCATGAAAATCTAATATAAATGCCTCATGTTAAGCAAAACAATGCAGTGTATTGTATAATGTTGCAACTTTAACAGTAAGTTTTAAACAATTGTATGCATATTTCATTGAATTGCAATAAACACAATGAAAATATTAACCTGGACTATATTGTAAATAGACACTAAAATGTTTTACAGTGTGCATATTTTTATTAAAACACCTCTTGTGAACCACACCATGATAACATTAAAGAGTGTTTAAACAGGTAATGAATTTTCATTGGTAAACAGACAGGTAAACAGACATTAAACACACAGTGGACATGGTTATTGAGTGCCACAGAGTGCCAGCAGAATCTTCTCATAATCTCCACTAGTTTCCTTCTGTAAAAACAAAGACTTTAGATCTTTAGTAAGCACATTTTACACTATGCTTTGTATAGATTATTTAAAAGACGTAGCCAATATGAAATAGCATCCACAACCTATTTTACTTCCATAATGTGACACATTATGTGAAGTGAAAGAAGATATTCAATGAGATTTTGCATTTTCAAATGAAGCCAGGTAATTGATGTGGTGGTTTGAGGGCTTGTTTTTTTAGCCAAAAAAGTAAAGTTGTTACAGAGCTGGAACTGTTTTGGTGAACAATAATTTTCTTTAGAATGACTTGCATGAAACTAGAAATGTGTACCCATTTTGATTTAATGTAGTAGGTTGATCACCCATTATCAATTATAGAAACTCACCAGAATCTGTTCCTGAAGGGTTTTGCCATACATCCTTTTGTACTCTTGCATAATCTTTAGCAGGTCAATTTCTGAGCGACTCACAATAATTCTAGTCAGTGTGTCAGTGTTAGTTCCTAATCCCTACAAACCAAATCCATATTGCAAAGAAATTCACATTAAAATACATATGCCAAACATATCAAAAACATATGCAGCATTCATAATGCTATTAACTTAATAGATAAATGAAAACGTTTTATGAATTCATTTGCAACTTTACCTTCATAGCCAGATGGAGCTTTTCTGCAAAGAGCGCAGGTTTGTTCCAAGCAGCCTTCACTAAAGCATGAGACAACATTGTTTGTGTCTGTCCATTTCTTTTTATGTGCACAAAAAATATGTGAATTTTAACTATATCTTTGTATCTTGGTGTGATATGGTTTTGTGTGTGACTGGACCAACCCTAAACATGCAAGGCTAGAAAAGCAGGCTTTTCTAAAAGCCAACAGTCTTTCGAGCATGTTTCGAGCATGATAAAAATTTGTTTATGTCACACCCACATGCAGACAAAAATAAAGCTCTTGTATCCTCACCAAGGTTCATAAGACAGTCCTCAAGGTCTCCATGCAGTTCACTCTCCAGAGCTTTTGCAAAACCTACTTTGCTGTATTGGCCGTAATACTTGAAAACTGTAAATATATTTGAAAAACATAGTCACCTGTAACATTTATCAAAATCTCACATGTATTATGTATAGTTGTACTGCATCACCCATTTTCCTCCACTTACTTTTGCACAACTGAGCTTCACTCCTGGAAGTAAGGACATTAACCAGAACAGAGCACACAGTGCCAACCCGATGCTCTCCTGCTTCATACAGAGCCTGGGACAATATAGGTTGGTCAGCGTCTGTTTCTGCATTGTATTCATTATTTTGATCAATAATGCATACTTCTATGTCTCATTTTACAATATGTGTCAACATTTGCCCGTCATCAAACTTCATACAAGTAACCACTAAAATGGTTAGTAAATACATAAGTTGGAAACACATTGACTTGTGGCTTCTAAATGAGCATGCCCTCAAAATCATCAGCTTACAGTTACAGTATTGCAGTGTTGTTAGCCACAAATGTAATTACCTTTGCATCGCTCTTTGCAAGTCCATCATCAATGTTAGTGTCTTCACTTCTGGTAGCCTGTAGTTATTAGATATGATAATGTGTTACTATGTATTAAATACACTTTTTGTTCTTTTGTTATAGGTGGGTTGGGTGGTAGGGGATTGGAGGTGCCATTCTTGTACCTTGCACAGGGCAACCAGGGCTGTCTCTAGATGTCCACTAGTTTCACTTTTAATTTTTTCCTCCAATAGCTTTCCATACACTATAAATAAAGGGTAACGTATTATGCATCTTTATAAGTAGAGGATACACACACAGTATTTAGACCTTTCTTGTTACCTTCTTTGAAAGAACTGTTCATTGCTGTAATCTCCTTATTTGATCTGGTCCCCAGAATTTCACTTAAGACAGCTTCATTTGTCCCAAGATTCTAATTATGATTGAAAAATTTCAAACTCTCTTTGATTAAACAGTAAACATATTGTTAACATTTTAAAATAGTAAAATTTTTAAACAAGTGTGACAAAGATGTATAGCATACTTTCATGGCTTTATTCATTAGAAAAGCATCATACTCAGGTGGTGTCATGAGCATGGCGAGAACCACCTCTTCAAAATCTGACTTTAGAGCTTTCTTCAATTCATTTGCCAGTGGCTGAAAACAAAGAATAATGTTTTTTATTATCATTAATGTAATAAAAAGTAATGTAGTGTGTAGATTATTTGCAAAACAGTACAGTACTTTACTCCTGTAATACACTCCACCCCCACTCACCACATCTCTCATCCTTCAATTTTCAGTAGGAAATATCAATATAGTGTAGGCTTCCAAACTTTCATTGCCATTAACTGTTACAAGTGTTACAAGTTTTGGTAAACAAGGTGTCCTACAACAGATAGTAGGACCCTCACAGAGATCTGATCTCACCATAATCAAGTCAGGGATTACATGAAAAAAGAGAACCAGACCAGTCTAATTCCATAAGACCCATGACAATGGTACCTTGCTCATAAAGCTGGGCATGTGATGATAGCGTAGTGTCCTACCTCATGCAAAATTAAACTTTTTCTAAAAGACAGAAATATCTTGGTATTAAAACAAATTTCTGTTGTCTTTTAATGCTGTAAATCATATTTTATGCAGTGTTTACAATGTCAATGACATGCCCATAACTGCTGTATGCAAAAATTCTGTTTTTATTCTTGTTTGGTATGAAAGTTGGTATTTTAATTAACCATTGCTGAGAACTCTGTTAGGTCTCATGAACTATTACAGAGCGACTTCAAAACTACATTTTCATCTAAGACTTTCTGTACACATATAAATAGGCAATAGAAGAAATCTGTTGAAGGGTATGAACTGTGATTTGTGTGCTCACTTTTCCTGTGCTCTGCTGATAAGCTTCTTTGATCTGCTGTCTCTGTGTATTGTTCCTCTTTGCCAGCACCTCCATAATAGTGGCTTCATCCACACCTTCATGAGAAAGAAAACAAAGATTAAAATCATTGCAGTTTATCACACCACAGCTCTCAAATCAGTTATCTAAACTGTACAGAAATTGTCTGGAATTTTAATTCATTTTTATAATTTTTAGTAGGTCCTGTTTATACCTAGCAACACCAACAATCAAAAGTCATAATTTCCTCAGTTTATGTTGTTCTAAACACAACTTTATTACATGAAACATGATACTAACGTCTGCCATTTTCATAAATCCATACATCCAACAAACAGTCTCGTGAATACCATCATCTCTAATCACTTCCTGTTTGCTGCTCATATAAACCATGTGCTCACATACACACCTTGCAGAATATTGCCTATTCACTGCCTATTCGAACATTTTCACTGTCATTGTATTGTTTCATGTGTGTGACTTTTTCCAGCCTTTTGAATTACATTGTGGTTTATACCTTTGCATTTGAATCTTGCCTGGACTTTGACAAAGATTTATGTCTTTACATTTTAGATTGTTGTGTTTGTCTTCATTAAAGTCTGCAAATGGATTCAACATCTCCATATGTTACTGGAAAAAAGCAGTCTCTGCATTCTTCAAAATTTTTGTGTATTATGTATTGGTACACATTCACAAAACAGAACTGAATTTATGTATAAATTGTATAAACCATTCCTATGCAAATGGCTACATTAATAGTTTTAAGATGATTTACATAAAAACAAATCTTATTTACAATTTTAGAAAAACATTTTTACAGTAATAATGCAGAATAATTAGTAAGTATATATAAGTAAGTATAACTTTTATTTTTGTTGTCTTTTTGCCTGTTTTGTCAAAGTCCTCTGGTATATAGTGTAATCTGTTGCCCTTTGTTCCAGGAATCCATTGTAAGAAATGTCTTTAAGGTCCTGCATGGCGTGTCTTTATTCGTTTGTTATATATTAAGGAATTGTGAGCATTTATGTTGCATTTGCTGTGGTAGCTGTACTGTACCTTTGATCTCTATGGCTTTCTTCAATATTGCAGCATCATTCTGTGCATTGAAGTTAGGAGCAGCCTTGACTGTTCCAAAGTATGCAGGCTCAGAAGGACCTTTATTACCCTGTCATATAGTTTACAACAGAAAACCTCATTCATTCATTCTTTTATTCAGACTATTTGCTTGGTTAGATGTTCAATATTTTCCAAAAAGTGTTTGATCATGTGTATATTTCATGTATAGGTGTTTACTTACCATGGAGCTGTCATCACCAGTAATTTTCTGGATAAATTTTTTGAAGAATGCCATCTTGCAGAAGCTTTAACAAGATAAAAAGGTAAACTTCAGTCATTTCAACTATTCTTAAATATCCAATTGATTTTTATCAATGCATTCAATCACTTATAATGTGTTTGACTCCCATACATTCATAAGAAATATTTTTGTGTAAATATAAATGTGATATACAGTATATGTACATACACTTTCTGTAATAAAATGTGTGTAGTAAAAGCCATTTACAAATATCTTACCAGTTCTCCTGTGTTATCAGTGAAAGCTGGTCTGAAATAGGTACTCTTCGAAACAGAACTGAGCCATTTATTCTTTATGCACACCCATTCAAAAAGTTGGTGATAAGTGAAGTAGGTTAGATCAGGTTGTTCTGGTTATACCTGCCTGTAGCACTGAGTATCCTTCGTTTACTGCATTTCCTGCACACACCCATGACCGCTGGTAGAGTGATCTTGTGCTTGCTCAATTGAACCTGATACAAAATGGAACTTAAACATGAAATCATATTTTTAATAGACAGTTGCACAAGGCAAAAATGAAAATTCTATGAACAGTTCTAGTAATTGATGTTATAAATGTTGTAAAGATGTTTGACCTTCTTGACATAAACAGAATTTTAAAGCTGCAATTTGTAACTTGTTTTAGTTAAAAATAAACCAAAAAAAGTTATTGGGTGAGTACATAACAGACCAGTGAACTGTCTCTTGTCTTCCTAACTTCCCCTGATTTGCAATGGTAAGTTTATTGTAGGAGGAGGGGAAGGGGAGTTAAAACGTGATGTCAAATCCCATTGTATCCTGTAAAAAAACCTGCAAATGTTACAGTAAAATACTGACAGACAGTTATTGTAATGTTTGTAGTAGCGTTACTGTAATTTAGTTACAAAATGTCAAAAGAACAAAAATGTCTTGTGTTCTCTAATTACTGTAAAAAACGCTTCAGGTTATGTATGTAATCTGGTTCCCTGAGACAGGAACAAGACACTGCGTCATGGCTTGCTGCTATGGGCAACATGTTTCAGACGCCCAAATCTGAACATGTGTAAGATCATGTGTTGTAGTGTTGCATGCCACAAAGCCTTTAAAAGGCACCTGCAAAATATGTCATTAGTTTGAAGGAAAGCCATGCAGGCAAGACTGATGTGTGGCAACATGACGCAACATCTCGTTTCCTGTCTCAGGGAACCGGGTTACATACATAACCTGAGACATTCATTTTCGAGGGCACTTGATGCCCCAGATGCTGTGAAACAATGCAGCACACAAAAGGGCCAAAGCTAACCCCACAGATAGGCGCTGTTAAAAAAAAACTCACTGAAAACCAACAGGGCAGTGAACTCGGTCAACACAGTGTTGCTGACACGAAGAGCTGCCACTTCAGGGCATACTACAACCTCAGTTGAGAGACAAGCATCTACGAAGTGGCTCCCCTCAGGGGCCAGACTAACAGTTTCCAAATTTCTGGCTGGGAATGAAAGATCGACCCCCCAAGCCGGAGACATAAGGTTCTTCTGGACTGGAAGCTCCCAAGGGACTACAGGAGAGATATTAGGTCAGAATGAAGCTGTCTGTACTATGGCAGACATGGCCAATGGAGCTGGAATGGATCTGGAAGACTGAGCCTGAACCAGAGGGGACAGTGGGTCGACGACTCTGAGGCAAACAGATCCACTTCTGCTTGACTGTACCTCTGCCAAATGGACTCCACCACTTCTTCTAGTCAGTTCTAGGTTCTAGTCAGGCAAAATGGTCCTTAGATTGAACTTCCTCTTGGGCTGCAAGGCCAGTGTATGCTGCCCAGCTCCCCAAAGTGCGTGAGTTCCAGCTGCCATGTTGGCCTTCTGCTGCTGGCTGTGGTCAGAAGTAGAATTAAAAGAAGAAGAGGTGGATGGACCACCTGTTGCCACAGCTACCTGGCTTCAGCAGGGGAGGAGCTCCTTGAATACCATAAGAAACAAGGACCTTGAGGCATCCAGCAGGAAGGCCTTATCCTTAATGCTGTTTAAGCTGATGCCACCAAAACAGTCACAGAATGGTCGATAACACGGGCTGTCCTTCTGGTGGCACAGAAGGTGAGGTCTGTGGTTCGACAGAGCTTCTGAACTATCCCCCACACTGTTCCAGGTTTTTAAGCAGGTCAGCCTGGTATGCCTGCAAAACTACCATCATATGAAGGGACGCCCCAGCCTGACCCACTGCCGCATAGACCTTGCCCACCACACTAGATGTTACCCTGCATGGTTTGGAGGGCAAGGCAGGTTTCCTGCACGACAATGCCATAGAAAGAGAAAGATAACCTGCAAGCATCTCTCATACCTTGGGCATCGCCCATATTCTTGTTTGTTCAGCCCCACAATGGAGGAGTAATTACTTGCTGCAGGAGTGAAAACAGAATCTGAAAATGGATTCCTCCTCGACTTTGACACCTTAGTATGAAGATCAGGGAAGTATGGGACGTTACAGTGGTAAAGTTATTCTTGACTGGACAAGAAATCTATCCTCCATCTTTGATCTTTTAATGTGCTGCCTGTTCATCTGGCCACTTGAGGCTCATTTTCTCGACAGCATGAGAAATCATCTCAATTAGCTCCTCAAATGTGGCTGAAAGAGGAGATTTGCCTGCCTCAGCACCCGCCTGGCTGAAAGTCATTAGATGACAGCATGAGCTCATCACCTAGCTCAGAAGAAACCGCAGAGGGGGCTTCTGAAGCCAGTGTGAGTGCAATCCCACAAATGCAGCCTCCCAGCTCCCATATGGATTACAGAGAGCCAGGTGGGAGCAGAGCTTTTTAAGTGAAGGCAATTTAAACTCTCTCAAGAGCTGATCTAGCATGCTTTACTACCAAACAAAATACACACGTGTGGTCTGTGTCACCCGCCAATATATAGTGTGGGCAGGGTGGCACACACTTCTTAAACTTCTTTGAACTGAGGGGCAGACAAACAGGCTTCCTAAAAACAAGAAAGTGATTATGTATTTTGCAGGCACATTTTAAAGGCTCGGGTGTGCTTGAAGTGCATTCCCCATAGCGCCAAGCCATGACACAGGGTCATGGGTCCCTCAAAAGGCAACTGTATTTTAAAATTGCTGTATTTTTTACAGTAAACTACTTGAATGTGTGTACTTGCTACATATATGTAAAGTATATACATTTTTTCTGAGTGCTTAATATTAACGACTGGCAGATGACTTTTAAATGTAAACTATTAACTGCTTAAGCTTTAAATTGTGTAATTTTAAAAAGTGTTGTATAAGTGTTAATTCAAAAGAAAGAATTTGATTTTTTTAATTTGAAACAAAAGTAGAATTTGATATTTCTTACACCTCAAAAACAAGACAAAAATGATATATTATACCATTTTACATTTGCATGAAAAAGTCATAAACCAGTGTATTTTGTAATTCGTAACTTTTGACAAACAAAAGGTGATTAATTGAGCTCCAAATGTTGTTCCATCAACAGGATGCTAAAAGAAATATTGAAAAGAGGACAATATATAAGTTATATTACAAAACATAATGATACAGTTATAGACAGAAGAGGGATGATAAATACAGAACCAGACAGAAGGGATGATAGATACTGTTAGAAACAGAGAGTGGGACAATAGATACAGTCAGAAAGAAGGATGATAGATACAGCCTGATACTGATAGAGGGACAATAGATACAGTCAGAAAAAAGGATGAATGATACAGTCAGAGACAGACAGAGTGATGATAGATACAGTCAGAGACAGACAGGAATGATAGATACAGTAAGAAAGAAGGATGAATGATATAGTCAGAGACATATAGTGATGATAGATACAGTTATATTGAGGACTGATAGATACAGATACAGTTAGAGACAAACAGAGTGATGAAATATAGTGGGAAATATAGCAGCAAACAGCAATTACGGGGTCAAGCACTTCAACGTCACCAAATACTTGTGAACATCTGTAAATTATTTGTGAACATATTTGTGAACATCTATGAATTTTTGAAAATCAGTTTAAAAAACATAGGTAAAAACCCTTAAATCACAATAAAACTACGGTACAGTCAGGTGCTCGTCATGCTTTAGCTAAGGACTGTAGCATTTGCGTACCAGAGGAGAACTGTCCCTCTCTGGAGTTTTGGTTCCTTGCCACTGTTGCCCTGTTGGCTTGCTAACTGGGAGACTGCTGATATTAACTTAGAACATTTTCTTTGTACATTGTGTTATTATTATTGTTTGTTAATTTTATCAATTTTGAATTTTCTTCTTTTTCTCTTCCTTATTTTCTCTTTCTTTTGCTTTCAATTTCAGTTTTCACAGGATATACAAGAACCATTTGACCAATCAAAAAGCTTTTAATAACTTTTTGTCAAGGGTGTCTCTAAATGCTACATAAAAAATTTCGTTAAAATCTGACAAATTGTGTGGGAGGAGTTCGGAAAAGTTCATTAAATTTTGAATCAAATTTAATATGGTGGACAGGAAATAAGGTGCGATATGGTAAATTTGGTATCATAGGACGCCAGCATACGCCAGCAAAACTAATGATGTATGGGAAATTACAATATGTTATGAAATATAATTTTCATATGTTACGTTCATTTCCATAATTTCTTGACCACTAGGGGGCACTGACCTAAAACTTACAGGTCCTTTCAGAACATGGCCTTGATGAACCAAGCTAAGTTTCATAACAATTTGTTCATGAGTTCGTAAAATACAGCATTTTATGGCAAAATTGAAGATGGTCAATGTCCAAAATGGCCAACCGTGGAACATCAGATGTTGTTGTTTGAGTAAAACAACATCTAAAGAGACCACATCTAAAATCTAAAGAGACCATTTTCATGATTTTACACTCAGGACATGCCTGTGATGACAAATACCAAGTTTTGTGTTAATACACCAAAAATACAGCCTCATATCCAATTTTACATGCTTGCTATAAAATTGTGTACGCGTTATACAAGGGATATTGACAGAAATTCCATAACTTTTAACAGGGTGTCAGGGACACACCCCCACACCTACTCGCTCCCAGTCACCAGAATTCTAATCACACACACCTGTTCCCACTACTCAATTACACTATATAAACAACAGTCACTTCTCACCTCTTCATCTAGTCTACATGTTAGCAATGTGGATTTACCTGGTCCTCCTTTCAACGTACCTGGGATTATCTCCTAATTGTGGATTTTCTCCAGCACTCTCCTGAGCACCTGGACCTGAGCAGAGCTGGGCTTCCCAACTGGCCTTATTTACCATTCAGTATCGTCTGGGACATTAGCAATGCCAGTGCTTTGCGGTAGTATTTAGAGACGTTTGCATCTAGGACACATGTTTTTCCTACCTTGGTGAAAGTGTTACCAGGGTACTTGTACTTCTTCAGTGTCTGCAAGAAGAGGTACTTCAAAGTGTGCATGATGGCCATGGCCACCAATGCATTGACCATGCCTTTCACTACACTCCTGGCCCAAAGAGAAAGAGGGGGAAGAAATGTATTGCAGCCAATGGATAACAGTGAGTTAATACAATGCTAAAGATTAGATCATATTTGTAACTTATCTTATTACAGACATGCTAACGTCTCGGACACAGCGCAGAAATGCCATAGCACCAGAAATGAAAGTAATCAAGATATTTGATACCTAAAATGCAACTGTACAGCAGTTGGGTCTGTCACAACCTTCTATAAGCTATCACACAATTATAGCACTTTCAGAAACTCTTATTGTATCGCAGTTAATTTTGTTTCCACTGGACATTCTCACATTGCCACCGCAGCAGGCTTGCTGCCATTCTGAACAGAGTTCTGGATCGCACACCCTGGCGGTTGTATGTACGATACCACAGACATGTTGTTCATGTGCATCAGCAGATGATGATGCTCCAATTGAGGGAGAAACACTCTCAGGGCCAGACCATTTATGTGTCAAGCCCTCTTCTCTTCTGACCCTGATTCCGAACCAGGGTTCCCCTCGCAGACTGCTCCTCAGCTTGTGTTTGTTGCATCTATTGTAACCATTTTTTTCTGTTTTTTTTTCTTGGAGGTACCAGGAGTCTAATTTACTCTTGGCAAATTATACAAAATACGGTGTTGACGATCCCCATTTCTCCTCTGAAGACTCTGTGCTGTCAAGAGTAGGAAACATTTAATCTCTGTTTCTTAATCATTGTTTTTAGGCCAGATAGAAATATGAGAAACGGCTTTGCCTATGATAAAAATGGGTCTTTATATTGTTACTATTGGCTGTTGGTTATTAAAAGTTTTGTATTTTCACCAGCTGAATCATTGAGCTGTCTGTGCCCATCTTCAAACCAGTAATTCTTGTTTCTGAGTGATCAAAAATGTTGAACACAGTTTGGGCTACTTAGGACAGCTATTTAGCAGGTGGTGCACCCCCTAGAAAATAGCATAGTGGACCACTTGTGTACATATAATTGTTTGAGATAACTTTGCTATGTATTTCTAAAAGTGACATAACACTCACCTGTTTGTGATGACTCCCACTTTTGTGCTGCAACATGTACCAGCATTTCTTACTGTCTTCATTGGTGTGCACAACCAGGGGGAACAAAGCATTAATATTTTGTGCTATAAGCTTCCACATCTCCCCTGTATAGGCAGCTCAAGTTTTTCTTTTTCTTTCAGTGAGACAATCGGTAAAATTGCTGCCCCTTGCTGTCTACCTTTAGTATTTGATGTCCTGAATGATTATAATATTTATAATCATTATAATAATTCATAATTTGAGCTGTCAGATATCAAGGGAAATGTCTGAGTTTTAGTTTTTTTCCCCCTCAATTTACACTCAGTACCCCATAATGACAAAGTGAAAACAAAATTTTATAAATGTCTGTAAATTTATTTAAAAGAAAAAACTAAAATATCACATAAGAATTCAGACCCTTTACTCAGTACTTAGTTGAAGCACATTTGGCAGCAATTACAGCCTTGAGTCTTTTTGGGTAGAATGCAACAAGTTTGCACACCTGGATTGGGGGATTTTCTTTCATTTATCTTTGCAAATCCTCTCAAGATTGGTTAGGTTGGATGAGGACCATTAGTGGACAGCCATTTTCAGGTCTCTCCAGAGATGTTTGATAGGGCCACTCTAAGACATTCACGAAGTTGTCCCCAAGCCACTCTTGTGTTGTCTTGGCTGTGTGGCAATGATATAATAATGACAAGGGTCATTATTATATCATTATTAAACTCTGGCCCAGTCTGAGGTCCTGAGTGCTGTGGAAAAGGTTTTCATTGGAGATATCTCTGCACTTGGCTCCATTCAGCTTTCCCTCAACTCTAACCAGTCTAGCATTCCCTTGCTGCTGAAAAAACACCCCCACAGCATGATGCTGCCACCACTTTGCTTCACTGTTGGGATGGTATTGGGCAGGTGATGACCATTGCCTGGTTTCCTCCAGACATGACGTTTAGAATTGAGGCCAATCTTAGTTTCATAAGAGAATCTCATTCCTCAAAAAGAGGCTTTCGTCTAGCCACTCTGCCATAAAGCCCAGATCTGTGCAGTGATGTGTGGAGATGGGACAAAGTTCCAAAAGGACAAACATGATCTCTGGGGTTCAGTCAGAGTGACCGTTGGGTTCTTGGTCACCTCTTTTACTAAGGTCATTCTCTCCCAATTGCTTAATATGGCCATGGCAATCAACTCTTGCAAGAGTCCCGGTTGTGCCAAACTTCTTCCATTTGAAAAAAAAGGAGGACACTGTTGGGTACCAAGAGCACAGCATGTTGTGTAGCATGTTGTGCTCTTTTTGTATCCCCAGATCTGTGCTTTGCAACAATCCTGTCTCTGTGGTCTTCTGGCGGTTCTTTTGACCTCATGGCTCAATGTCAGCTGTGAGGCATTTTACAGAGAAGTGTGTGCCTTTCTAAATCATGTCATATTAATATAATTTACCACAGGTGGACCCCAATCAAGGTGTAGAAATGTTCCGGCAACAATCAAGAGAGATGGGAGGCACCTGAGCTAAATTTCAAGTGTTGTTGCAAAGGGTCTGAATACTTATGCAAGAATATATAATTCAGTGGTGAATAAAAAAATACAACAGTAGTTCAATTATATAACAGATATATGCAACAATAACATTTACACACATTAAACATATAACACATACAAGAAAATATATGGGCACCATTCACCCAAACAACACCTTTCCTGACTTCTTTCCAACTTTAAAAAATAGAAACTCTGTTACATTTATATTAATTTTCCATTAAAGTATCCAGCAGTATCCACACATGTATGTATGTATGTATGTATGTATGTATGTATGCATATACAAAATTTCATTAACTGTTCTCTTTAGAAAAACAAGAAACATCACTTCTAAAGTAGAATTACACACAAAGACATCAATTGAACAAAATGTAGAATAAATCACACATTACTGGTGTCTAGGGGGTGGCCCTCGGCCCCTTCCAGCCCCAGGTTGGCCAGGTAGTGGACCAGGTCCCCGGGGGCCTGGTGGTCGAGTCACTGGCCCACGGGCATTAGGATTGGCTGATGCGAGCGAAACATCTTTCTGCATATGCACGCCACCTCCAGCAGTACCTGGTTTCACTCTTGGAGATTTCACACTTTGGTCAGGTTTTTTTTCTAGGGGCAAAAACAGACAAACAGAAGGGAATAGCTAGATTAACTGTGGTAAGACCTGATGGAAAACTAAAATCCATCAAAATCTCTCTGAAATGCACACCTGCATTCCTCTCTGAAGCGGCAGAGGGCGCCAGAGAACGATTGGGAAGTAGATCCTCTAAGTCCTTCATCACCTGATTGGTGCTATCTTTGTTGTTGCGTCTGTTCTTCTCTTCATCTCTTGCCTATAAATGAGTGTTTGTGTTAGAACATCCCATTGATGTTACAATTTTACAAAAATCTTACAAAAACTGTGTATTTGTGACCAAGTAATTTGCATTTGTGTATAAATTAATGTTTCTGTCTGTATGTATGTAAAAAAAGGTTTCTATAAAATTATTTGAAATATGTGCCAAGCTAAAGAGGTAATATATGCTTTCCCAACTGTATCATTGACATTTTCTTCTCAACATTTTCTCATATACTTAAACATCTTAGTGAGATTTTTCTTGGCACTATCGACTTTTGCATGCTCGCGTTTTTTTTAGGCACGAATAATTTCTGGCATATTTGCAGCAGTGTTTGGCGAGTTTTGAAGTCAAAGATGCAAATCTTAGCATGTGTATTCTAGTTGACATAAACATCACTGACCATCTGCATCTTCTTTTTTAGCTCCATGTTGGAGTTTTTGTAGGCCTCTGACACTGAATTCAGATAATAAATGGCCAGTCTGTAAAACAAACAAACAATAAACTTTTGTGCATCGCAGACACTTGTTTTGTATTATGTGATAATGAAATTTGTAAAAATTCACTCACACCATGAGCAGCACTGCAGGTATGATTAGCCCAGGATTTGCTACATAGCCGAAGAGTGTCCCCATAAATGCTGGTAGATCCAGATCAATGGTCTCCATAATGACATCAAACATTCTTTCCTTGCCGCTGTGGTAAGAAAAAATGCCACACCAAGTTCAAGATACATATACATTTGTTGACATTTCACATTTCATGAATAGACAAGAATAATGACAATCAGTAATATTGTTATGAGTTATGTATTTTTATTAGGTTCTTCGGGATGAAACAAATAAATGTATTGATGATAAATATACATTTGTGGATGAATTTAAGTCAAATTTTCTGCATCATATTTTACCTCAATGTCATAAAACATCTAAATAAAACATTTTAAAAATTTTTGTTGAAGTCTTTTAGCCAAGATCAAATTTACATTAACATTATTAATGCATCTTTATATTTTACTGTAATGAGAAAAGAAATGCTCCTTTAACAGGCCGAAGCTTATTATTGTTGCTTATCACTAGCCAATAAGAATAAAGCACAGTTAAGCTCCACCCACATGTGAGGTTTGTGCCAGAATGTTGAACGTAAACTTGCAGATTGAAAAAGAAAACTGTGATTTGCGAAAGGAAGACTAGAAAATTAAAACAATATATATAGTTTGTTTGAAAACCATGCTACACTTTTGCTGTTGAGTTTATTGGTTTTATTTTCAGAGTGTTTTCCTTCTTTCAGATTGTTTATTTTTGTTTGTTTCTTTCAGTTTCATTTTTATTGACACAAAATTAATCCCATAGTGACCTAGAAACAGATCATAGTCAGCTATCTTAAAGGACATCTTAATTCTTAATTCAATTGCATTGCAAAGAAGCAAGGAACAAGGAATGAAGAAGCTTCCTGAGGAGACATGAGTGAGGAAACAGGTGTATCCTACGCACAAGTGTTTTTTTTGTCCCCGCCTACCATCCTTGCATACTTTTCTCGCATTCTAAGGGGGTGGAGCTAAGATGCAGGGAAAGGAAGCGTGAGTAAGTGAGCTAGTGCATGTACATATGTGTTACCTGAAGGGACCGCAATCAAAGGAAGGAGGTAAAGACATGATGGTGTAAACCACAGGTAGGAGACTGAGGAAGAGGATTAGCAGTAACAGGCCCATGTAAAAGTTATTCGATTTGGATGCTTTAAAGACTCTCTCATGAGGGACATTGCAGGCCATTACAGCCCAGCACTGGTAGTACATTGATGTCAGGAGTCGCAGAACATTGATTCCCACCAGACCAGGAGCATAGAATGCCCCCATCCTGACAAACAAAGGTACAACAGGAGAATATGTAGAGCTGTAAGCAGAAGTAGGCCGAAATTGATAACGATGTGTTTTATTAGTCGTTACATCTCGAATGAAAAAGGGAAGTCAATCCAAGATAAAAAGCCTTAAATGGATATATAAAAGATAAATTATATATATATATATATATATATATATATATATATATTTTTATATATATATATATATATATATATATATATATATATATATTAATTTTCATTATGAGTGAGCTATCCCTTTAAATCTTAAGACTTAGAGTTGCCCATTCTTCCTTAAGATGTATGTTAGTATGTGCCTTTAACTTTGTTGTTTGTGCATTAATTCCTACCAGATCATCCCTTGGTTGAAAACCAAACCAAGCACATTGCCACTTATGTCAAATTCACCATAGGAAGGCTGAGAATGAAAGAAATTGTTAGATATTAAAACCTAAGATGGGTCTGAAAGATCGTATAGAATGATTGTGATGTGCTGAATGCATATTGGACTCACCCAGCCAGCTTCCAGGTCCCAGCACCAGCAATAGTTCAGGAAACGCACAATCAGTGCTCTCAGAAAGTCACCAATTAAGATGGTCAGATAAGTCACCTGTATATCTGATATAGTCAGCTTTACAAACTCCTGTTAGTGGGGTGGGAACATAAATTAAATGGTTGCCAATTTGTTTGTCAATGAAACAAAATAAAGCCAGTGTGCATGCAGCAAAATAATTAGATCTAGAATTAGATTTAATTTATTTACACCATAAATTCTTTTGACTTTAAACATTAAAATAACACAAGAAGCATTTGTAACACTTTACTATTCCCACTGTGGTTTCCCAGCATGGGCCTCTGATGGCATCAGCAGGGTCAATAGGAGGTGGAGTACCAGTGTCATTTGGGTTGTTGGCTGAGTAGTTGGCATAATACTCCTTCATGAACCAAATGCTGGCATTCTTTATGGACTTTTCCTCTTCAAGCTTAATGTTAAAACAAAAAAACTCACTTGTTAGGTTAAATTTTTTCTTAAAAATTAATAAAGGTTAAAACTGTCATCATCATTGTTCTTACTTTTGCATTGACCTCGTCAAACAGAGCAAGCAAGAACGTGTAGAGGTTACCAAGGAAGAGGGCAAATATACGTCCCAACTGCCACTTAAGAGCAATACGCGGATGGTAATCCTCTAACTCAGCAATGGTCTCAAAGAGCATTGGACCCACCAGACCCAAAAGAGACATGATGATCTCAAGCTGAGACATAAGGTTAGGACATTATTAGCATTAGCAACCTTTTCTCAGCTGTTGACAAAAGTCAAAGTAAAAGGCCTTTAGTTACAAGTTTGACTCTAACCATTAGACCACAACTGTATATACTGTAAACTGTATGACATGTTTTCAAATGTAGTACAATGTTAATTTTTACCTCATTCTTCTCATACCACGAGAGGTTATCCATGTTGGCAAACTCTTGGGAGCGTTTGACCACAAAATAGATGAGATAGCCACTTCCTCCCAGAGTACAGGTGATGAGGAAGTTGGCTAGGACACGTAAGAACCTCCTGAGATGAATGTTCTCATCCTTTTGATTCTCCTGTTCATCCACAATAGACTCCTGCAAAATGCATTAGAGCTTCACAGACTGAAAAACTAATTCATTCAGTAAAAATAGGAAGTAAAAATATATTTGGAGCTACAGGGCACATTTAGTGCATGTGGAAACATTTACATCAATTGTATCCATTGCTCAGGACAGATTATTTATCAATCCAGTGGCAAAAATGTGGTTGGAGTTGATCTGAAGGACAACCAGACCATGAAATATAAAATGCAGTGGTCAGCAAACCATCCAGTCACACTCAATAATACAAGCACATACTTTGAAGCTGGTGGTGATGGAGGCATATTTATTGTCGGCTGTCTCAGCATTCCCAATAAGATAATCCCAGCTGGTGAACATCTTCCAGGCAAAGGTGAATTCATTGTCCTCGCCATCCCCTCCCCCCACATCTGCGTTTTTAGCCATCCTAACAGCGAGAGTGGACTTTATTCAAAACTTGTAGAGAATCCATTCTCGCCGGCAGGATAACAGAAGCGCAATTTCTGATTGCAGTTAAAATACAAACAATCATGTTGACAGTAGTCATACAGTGATACTGGTTTAGCTTTTAAAGGTGAAGCGTGTCTCTATCTGTCTTTCTTTTTACTAAATATGTATATACACACATCTACATCAAGTCTTAATCCACATCAAAAATCTAGCAACACCCCAGTTACCATCCAAACACCCTAGTAGCCATAGACAACCTTTCTGAACACAGACTTGAAGCATCCTAGCATCCACCCAGAGCAGCTTAGTGACTACCCAGCCAAGATCAAGCAACCACTAAGAACACATTTGCAAGTGTATTTTAATCACTTTGGCAATCACCTAGCAACAACTTGCAGTAGACATGCAGTAGACAACTTGCAGTAGACAACTCAGGACATCTTACTTTTTAAAGGCAATGCTGAAGTCAACATAAAAGTTTTAAACTTTATTTTAGTTATTAGTCAACTGGGTGCTGAAATTACACACTCCACATGTAAATTGAAGGGTTTACACTTTTCTATATAAAATGCCTAATTTGAATATACAGTTACCTGAAATGTAATACTGGAGATATGGCATACACACAAGTCAACTGTACTTGCCAAGAACATTTCATGCCAGTGCCACAACATCTAGCAATAGATGAAAGAGGGACTCACGTTCTGATCACAACCATAAGGCTATACCCGAAGGTCCCAATGCCCACCATGAGGTAGGACAGAGGGAGACGAAACTTCAGGAAGCCAATGGTTCTCTGGTCATTATAGTAGCCATAGAAAAGTACTGAGTACTTGCAGTAACCCTGTAAAAAAGGCTGAATGTCATTAATGTAGGTAACATGGTATAACTTCAAATGATGCTAACCTTGAATACAATTACTCTCTCTTAAACCCAGCATCATGACTCTTAAACCCCGCCTCATCAAACACACATAATGACTGACAAATGGGAAAGCGTTTCTAATGAATATTTCTTGGTGACATTACGGTTATGTATTTTTGTTTAAAGTCATGAATTCCAAAAAAACGTAATCATGATTCAATCTTTTAATAAATTGACAGCCCTATTAAATATATAAATTATTATATGTCTTATAAATTAAATATTTATAAGACATAAACGATGTATCTTACATTGAAGTCCATAAGAACAGAGTAGTCCATTGCAGTGTCTTGCTCATCTCTTGGTACAGTTTTCCTAGGGATGGACCCATATGGAAGTCCCATGAGAACCTAGTGGATATTTCTATTCAGTTTAGAGCTTAGTGACAAGCCACAAATTAGAAACATAAAAAGAAATATAGCTGCAAGCAGTGATGACAAGCCCAAACATTACGCCACACACAGCTGCTCTGAAAACAATGCATGGTGGGCACTTGCATTTAACTCAGAAAGTAAAAGTGGAGTATTAAAAGTCAATTTTAAGTGACACTTCCTGCTGCCAGCTGGTGGCACTATACCTGTGGATCACAATGGTTCATTGTGATCAGCCCACAACACAAAAATATTTTCCTTTATATAGACGAGTTTTATGTAGATCATTCAATGCATGTAGAATATATAAGACACTTCTTGTTCCATTTATTGAAGTGACTTGGGTAAATTTAAAATAAGTCTTTTAAATGCTGTTTCAACTGACATACTTCCTTTTGCCAGTTGGTGGCATAAGACTGTGACTAACATTAGCCATCTCTATGTAATTACTCCCTAGGACCAAACATACAGATTAAATTACAGAACAAAATCACTCTATCAAGCGGAAGATATGAGCCACTTCCTGTTTCCATTTTTTTGGCATTAATTTATTGCCTTACCATGGCAACCCCGTTTGAGATATCAAAAATCCATTTGCAATTTAGCATCTTCAAAGTCTTTGCAATATTTACCAAACAAGCCAGGAGGATTATTTAAAAGTTCATGGCATGCGCTTTTCAGAAAATCCAAAATGGCTGACTTCCTGTCAGGTGGGCTAAGGGGTGTCAGGGCAAAGGTTGTTCAGGTCAACATAACCGATACACATACCAAGTTTCGGACAGGTGCGTGCATATATGTATTATATATGCACCATCATTTTGTGGCCCATAACAGGGGGCGCTGCTGAGCCCCCCTGCCCTGCCTATGTGCCAGCCTTTGCCTGGCTTTCATGGCAGACAACTCTGACATGTTTGCCAAATTTCAGAAAACCTTGACAAAATTAAAAGATTTTAAAAGATAATAATAATCCTATGGAAAACAACAGGTCTAATTTAAGGATAGATCTCTTCGCACTTTCAGGTTCTGAGCCCAACTGCAGGGCTCAGAACTCCAAAACTCCAAAAATAATTGATTTATTTTAAAAAAAGATTTTAAAATTTTAAAGTGACAGACTCCTGCTGTCTCACAATACCCACATCATTGTGATCAGCCCAAAACACCAAACCTATTTCCCAAGCTTGATATAAGTCACTCAATGCACACAGAGGATGTGGGACACTTCCTATTTAATTTTTTGTGCTAAATTGATTGGCTTGCCCCCGTTCGAGATATCAACAATACGTTTCATAACTTGGCATGAAAGTTGTTCAGGTTGACAAAACACGTACCAAAACACGTGCATGTATGTGTGATATATGCACTGTATTTTTGTGCCCTATACCAGGGGACGCTACCGACCCTCCACCACGCCTTTGAAGTTTGCCATGCCTTTACCTGGCCCTAATGGCCGGCGACTCTGACGTGTGCGACTCTGACACTATCTAGAGTTTTTAAGCATGTTAAGGGACCAAAGGTCCAGAAAATTACAAATTCATTTATTTTATAAGGGAATGTTTAATGCAGAAAAGCATTTAATGTACTGTTAGTAAAGCTAATCTCCTTGTGAAAGCCATTAAGCTTAGCCTAAAGATCTGTTTTAATCCATTTGTTTAAATGGATTTCAATGCAGTATGTTTCATGAACTGCTTTTGTGTGGAAAAAGCTTGCAACACAATATACGTTGGTTACTAATCTTTAACATGTTTGACAATAAATAATAATTTTTAAGTTTTAGGTAAGCTACTCTTTTTTTTAAGAGAAGCAATGGTGAACATTGCGACAGGAAAGATTTCTTTTATCTGCACCTCAAATGGTAACTAACTGTCTTAATACAGTCAATACAATTATACAAGTAATATAGTCAATGACATTAGACCCATTAAAGGAGTGGCTTAAGGAAAGCAAGTTACAAAGCTGTTTCCTTTTGTTCTATTTTACAAATGAATAGTTGGCTATCTCCTCCTTTCATTGGCAGTCTTGGCCTGACCTCTGGTATCACAACCAAGCCAAAAGTCAAGCCAAAGAGGACCATATTCATGCCGTACATCCAACGTAGAAAGATAAAGTATGAGGCAACTGATGAGCCAAAGTGGCCTGCAAAACAAGCACAAAAAAGGCACCATGGTTCAGAATAAAGAACATTCCTCTTTCCACTACTGGGCAATAATTTGTTCATTTGAGCATCATTTATTTGATAATTTGGAATAAGCTTTTCAGTAAAACAGCATAGTTAAGTTTATAATTAGTACTTACTTTCAACTTCCTTTATTTTCCGTTCCCATGGTATGCAAGCGGTCCTAAAATTTTCAAAATCTCTTTGAAATTTAATCCATTTCTATATGGGGAGGCAAAAAAAGATTACAGGGATAATTAGAGATTAGTACATTGCAATGTGGTTGCTAGGGTATTTAGAGTAATTCCTTACTGTTTAAATTATAATAAAGAACACCTTTGCTCTATAAGCTGCATTATTTTAGTTGTTATTCAATTCCATAGAGCAAATGATGCAGAATGAGTTTAATACTTAAAGTATGTGTAAAGTATGTGTTCCACAGAAGATATAAAGTCACATAGGTTTGGATTGACATGCGGGAGAGTAAATGAGAGTAAATATTTTTGTTGAACTATCACTTTAAGGATAGGGATTTGAACAAACACCTAAATGTAATAATGCTGTTATAAAAATATTAGTGGGCATAATATAGTGAGTGTGATATTGTTGCAGGCACCAGAATAAAATATAGGGTCACATTTTAAGTTAGGTGTCTTTAAATAAAGTATACTTAAAGGAAAAATAAGAAAAATCATTTACTTTTTGGATACATATGTGTTGTCCTGCAGAGGATTAGGATTAGATACAAGGTCAAGAATGTAATTGCATTCAGATACTTCAAATATAAGTACAATTTACATTGTTTAAAGTTACATTGTTTAAAGTTCTTATGCAAGTACATAGTAGTTAAAGACACCTAATAGAAAGTGGGACCAAAGATGGAGTGAAGATTCTCATATTCCTACCTTCATCATCATTACTTTGTAGGCATACAGCTTCCTGCCTTTGCCTTTGCCCAAAGCCCCCTCAAATTTATCCACAAACTGCTGAGATTCCCTGCAGACACCATGAGCACAATTAGGTTAAAACAGATGTTTAAAATGCTGAAAACAGCAACTTTAATGTATGAAAAGTGACTGATTGGTCAATGCAGCACAATCTGTGATAAAATACAGGCCTTAAGTAAAATCTATGATGCTAAACAGTAGTTATTGCCAGGTCATGTGATCTTAAAATGTTAGCCATACATGTTATCTTACCATATACAATTTAAAACATTTATTGTAAAATTTATAATATCTTCAGTGATTATCCTGAGTGATTTTTTCAGTGTGCATCAAGTGCATCATAAACAACTGCTGTAGATTTAGCAGTAAATATAAAAAAGGTATTTTTTACAGTCTCCTGTAAAACTTTATTTTGCTATGAATAGTGGAAGCATGATAAATAATTGTAAATTTTACATCAGTATGGTGTTTTACAGTTTAATTGTACGTGAAGATTTACTGTACTGTTTTTACAGTCTTAATGGCAAATAAAATTCCTAGCAAGATATTGTAAATTGTACAATACATTTGTAAGTATAAGGGTTCATATGTGTCCACACTACAAAGAAAAAGTGACACTGAAGCAGCATTCTAGTTAATAATACAGTTAAATGACTGAGCATTAGTGATGATATCTGCACTTAACAAGCAGAATCACAGAAGATGAACACAAACAGTTAAAAGAAATCCAAATACAACAGACTTACGGTCATCTGCTGTAAATAACAAACACATTAAGTCTCTCAGGATCTCACCAGAGGAGGCTTAAACTTAAAAAAAAAACACCATCTTCACTTGTTACAAACCAGACTGACTATTTCTTTCTCTGTGAACTAACTCTAGTTAGAGCCCAAAAACTGAAAGCGCAAAGGGCCCTATTATTTTATTTAGGATTATTATATTTTTTATTCTTTTTTCAAAGTTTTCAGGCCTTTGGTTCCTTTAACATGCTCAAAAACTCGTCAGAGTCGTCAGCCATTAGAGCTGGGCAAAGGCTGGCAGATAGGTGGAGCAGGCTCTGTAGCGCCCCCTGGTACAGGACACAAAAAGATGGTGCATATATCATACATACATGCACGCACCTGTACAAAACTTGGTATGTGTATTGATCATGTCAGCCCAAACAACATTTTGCACTGACATCCCTTTTGGATTTTCTGAAAAGCGTATGCCATACACTTTTATCAACTTGGAAAATGTTTATTGAGGTGGGCTGATGACATTGATATGACTACTGTGAGTTATGGTATTTGCGCCACCAACTGGCAACAGGAAGTGGATCAATTAAAAAAAACTTTAAAATAGTCAAATTACATGTAGCCAAGTCACTTTAGACTTGGTTAGAATAATGTAGAGGTATGGCTGATATAAAACTCAAAAAGGATTTGTGATAGCTTAAATTTAATTGCTATGGTAAGATATCAAACTTAAGATGTATTTGAGGTGTTTATCATATTTGAAATAGCATGCAATTTGACACACACATAGTGGTCAGCAGTTAGGTGTGGGTAAAAGCTGTTGTCCCATTTTATGACTTAAATGGTGGGGTTAGTTTTACCTACGGTCACCAAATTTGGTACATTTATTGTTCTCAATTTTCAAATTTATACTTATTAGCTCTGCCCAGCTGGAAGTCAGCCATTTTGCATTGTATGTGTTTTCTTTTCAGTTCCAAGCTCTGAAAACTCCTAGGGGATTTATGGGATTGTCACAATTTGACAAATTTGACAAATATTATGCCAAGACATTAAAGATACTGAATTATGGAGGGATTTTTAATATCTCAAATGGTGTTGGCAAGGCAATAAATTAATGGCAAAAACGAAAACAGGAAGTGGCTCATATCTGCTGCATCAACAGAGTGATTTTGTTCAAATTTGAGCTGTATGTTTGGTCCTTGGGACTGATGACATAGAGGTGGTTATTGTGAGTCATAGCACCACCAACTGGCAGGAGGAAGTATATCACTTAAAACAGTGTTTAAAAGAGTGCTTTTAAATGTACCCAAATTGCTTCCTACTTCATCAGAAAAAGAAGTTGACCACTAAACTGTTGATATCTATCACCGTTGATAATGGTGTTGCCATGGTGAGGCAACCAATTTGTGACAATAAATGGAACAGGTCTTAATAAGTCTTATGTCTTTGGCATCCATTGAATGATTTACATCAAATTTGGGAAAGATGTTTGGTGTTGTGGGCTGATCTCAATGCTGTGGTTATTGTAAGTCACAGTTATAGCACCACCAACTGGCAGTAGGATGTGTGTCACTTACAAAATAGTACTCAATTTCCTCAATTAAATGCATGTGACAACTATGTATCATTTTCTGAAAAGGACCAGGTGGTAATGGCTGTAGAGCTTGGACCCTTCATCACTGATTGTAGCTATATTTCACAGCTGACGTTCATTTAAGTCTGTGTGGCTGTAAGTCAATTATAGTTGTTGTGTTTCTGCTGGTCTTTTCTGTTCTTATTTATTTTTCCTTTAGTGATTCTGCTTGTTAACAGCAGGTGTCATTGTATAACTCAGTATCTGTTATTGTAATAACTCAGTATCTGAATCCAATAACTTAATTTCATTCAGTGTGGACCATATCAAGTGGACGATATTAGTAAACTAATGTAGGAAATAACGAATGAGGGTATAAGGTGTGATTTGGGACCCAGTCTCTGAGTCTGGACTCTGAGTCTGGACAGGCTATTGCTCTATTTGTTGGAGCACAGTAGCTTACTGTTGAATTTAACCATTATTTTTAAAGCAATTTTTTACAGTGCAATCTTAATATTTTTTTAATGAAATTTCACACGCTTCAGTACTTGAGCACTTTGAGTCGTCTCCACATTCTCCAGGGCTTGTTCCTGATGTTTGCTATCAGCTTCTTCTTCTCCTCCACCTCCTCCATCAATCTGGCCATTTCTCCCTCAGACATGGAGTCCTCCTCTTCATCTGATTTAGAATCTTCACCACTAAGACAGAATATAAGGGGACAGAAAGGAGCACTAATGTTTTCTGTAAAATCCTTTACAGGAGGGCATGCTTCAAGCATAAAAATTCTCTAACTAGCACAACTACTACGGGTATGTGTCAAGAGTATGTAGGGAGACTTAGTATTAAAAATGCAATGGCTTTAAATAGTTAAAATGATAGTCTGGTTGAAACATAAGTA